>CM039675.1:109490582-111890582 GCA_022496015.1 Hordeum marinum | reverse complement strand
GGGGTCCGATCACATTCACTTAGATGAAAATCAACTTTAAGAATTAACAATAAGTGAATGCTGTTGAGGACATTGAAAACTCAAATATAAATATATATGTATAGTCAATGAAGAACATGACTTTCAAAGTTTGAATAATTTGAAAAGTTGAGGAATTTGAAAAACTTGAGGAATTTGCAAATTTGAGGAATTTGATAGTTTGAAGAATTTGCAAAACCAACGAAATGCTCAATTTTGAAGAATTTCAATCTTTTGCTTTGTGGGGTAACCACCATATAAGAATGATGATTTTAGACACCGCGTACAATTGTCGTAGGGTTCTAAGAATAAAATTCTTCGTTAATTTCTTCACACTTAGAGAGTTATTCTTCATTGATTGAAGAAAAACGTTACTTCGTGTGTTGCACATCTAAGTCATCAATTTTGCATAAGTGTTAGGATGTGTGTTCTTCATCAAAGAACATTCGAAGATTCTAAGATATTTAGCTCACACCGCAACTTGCAAAATCTCTTTTCATCCAAGGGCTTTGTGAAGATATCGGCCAGTTGTTCTTCAGTGGGAATGTGGTCGATGGAGATGTCCCCTTGAGTACATGATCTCGAAGAAAGTGATGAAGAATCTGGATGTGCTTGGTCTTGGAGTGCTGAACTGGGTTGTACGCAATCTTGATGGCACTCTCGTTGTCACAATAGAGAGGCACATTCTTCAACTTGATGCCATAGTCCTTGAGGGTTCGCTTCATCCATAGTAACTGAGCACAACACGAGCCAGCAGTAATGTACTCAGCTTCTACAGTAGAGTGAAACACAGTTTTGCTTCTTTGAGGACCAAAAGACTAAGGATCATCCGAGGAAAAGACATGTGCCTGAGGTTGACTTGCGATCCACACGATCTCCAGCATAGTCATCATCAGAGTATCCGACGAGGTGAAGATTTGAGCCCTTGGGATACCACAATCCAAGTGTTGGTGTGTGAGCTAAGTATCGAAGAATATGTTTCACAGCCTTATGGTGTGATTCCTTCGGTGTTGCTTGGAATCGAGCACACATGCAAACACTTAGCATTATATCAGGCCTAGATGCACATAGGTACAATAAAGAGCCAATCATGGAGCGGTATACCTTCTGATCGAAATCTTTACCATTTTCATCAGTGCAGAGGTGTCCTTTTGAAGGCATTGGAGTTTTGACGCCTTTGCAATCTTGCATGTCGAATTTTCTTAGAACACCTTTGAGGCATTTCTATTGTGAGATGAAGATGCCATTGTCTTGCTGACGAATTTGAAGACCTAGGAAGAATTTCAACTCTCCCATCATAGACATTTGATATTCTTCACTCATCATATAGGCAAATTCATCACTCTAATGTTTGTCAGTACAACCAAAGATAATATGGTCTACATATATCTGGCATATGAACAGTTCATTGTCATAGGATTTTGTGAAAAGGGTTGGGTCGAGTGAACCGGGTTTGAAGCCTTTCTTCATGAGGAATTCCTTCAGAGTGTCGTACCACGCCCGAGGGGCCTGCTTGAGTCCATAGAGGGCCTTGTTTAGTCTGAAGACTTTGTTAGGATGCTTAGGGTCTTCAAAACCTGGGGGTTGAGCAACATATACTTCTTCCTCAAGCTTACCATTGAGGAATGCACTTTTCACATCCATTTGATATAAGATGATATTATGATGGTTAGCGTAAGCAAGAAATATGCGAATAGCCTCAAGTCTAGCAACAGGTGCAAACATTTCATCAAAGTCAATTCCTTCAACCTGTGTATAGCCTTTGGCTACAAGGCGAGCCTTATTCCTCACCACGAGGACATTTTCATCTTGCTTGTTGCGATAGATCCACTTGGTACCTATGATGTTATGTTTGCGAGGATCTGGTCGCTTGACAAGTTCCCACACGTTGTTGAGCATGAACTGATGCAATTCCTCTTGCATAGCTTGAATCCACTCGAGCTCCTTGAATGCTTCATCAACTTTGGTGGGTTCTATTATAGAGACAAAGGCAAAGTGCCCACAAAAGTTAGTTAGATGTGAAGCTTTTGAGCATGTGAGAGGACCTGGTGCGTTGATGTCATCGATGATTTTGTCAATCTGCACTTCACTTGCTACTCTTGGATGAGCAGGTTGACGTGGCTGAGTATTTTCATTAGCACCAGTTTCTTCAGGTATATTAGTATGAGAGTCTTCATTTGTTGAAATGATTTCCTCAGTGGGTATAACATCTTCAGTTGCCTTCAGCTTGATGGATTCTTCAGGAGACTGTTCTTCTAACACAGAAGGCAGGAGCTCTCTTTGCGAGCCATTAGTTTCATCGAACCGCACATCTACAGTTTCAACCACCTTGTGATGGTAGGTGGTGAAGACTTTGTAGGCGCGCGAGTCCTTTCCATAACCAAGCATAAAACCTTCATGTGATTTTGGTGCAAACTTAGAACTGTGGTGAGGATCTCAGATCCAGCATTTTGCACCGAAGACTTTGAGATAACTTACATTGGGTTTCTTGCCTGTCATGAGCTTATATGAAGTCTTCTTGAAGAATTTGTGAAGATATACCCTGTTGATGATGTGTCATGCAGTATCAATTGCTTCAGGCCAGAAGTGACGAGGAGTTTTATATTCGTCAAGCATTGTGCGAGCCATCTCAACAAGTGTCCTGTTTTTGTGCTCCATGATGCCATTCTGCTGAGGAGTATAAGGGGCAGATAACTCATGAGTAATACCAAATTCATCAAGATATTCATCAAGATTAGTGTTCTTGAACTCAGTCCCATTATCACTCCTAATATGCTTGATCTTGACGCCGAAGTTGGTGGAGGCCCTTGAAGCAAATCGTCTGAAGACGTCCTACACTTCACTTTTGTACACAATAATATGCACCCATGTTTAACGAGAGTAATAATAAACAATGACAAAGCCATACAAACTTGATGCATTTGTTCGTACGGAGTAATGAGTGGGGCCAAACAGATCCATGTGAAGCAATTCAAAGGGTCGAGTTGTGGTCATGATTGTCTTCGAGGGATGCTTGGATCTGGTCATCTTCCCAGATTCACATGCATCGCAGAGGTGGTCCTTGAGGAATTTGACACCCTCGATGCCAATGACGTGCTTTTTCTTCACGAGTGCGTGCAGGTTCCTCATACCAGCATGTCCAAGTCGTCGATGCCATAACCAGCCTTCTGAAGACTTTGCAAGTAAGCAAGTGGCAGGTTGAGGACCTGTAGAGAAATCAGTAATATACAAGTCTCCTCTCCTAAAGCCTTCGAAGACTTTGGAATTTCCAGATTCCATGATGACAACACAACGATACTTTCCAAATACGACAACCATATCAAGATCACAAAGCATTGAGACAGACATAAGGTTGAACCCGAGGGATTCAACAAGCATCACCTTATCCATGGTTCGGTCCTTTGAGATAGCAACCTTACCAAGTCCCAATACCTTGATTTTTTCCTTTGTCTGCGTAGGTGATATGCTTCAGAGGAGATGGAGTGATTGGCAAATTCATCACTAGATTCTTGTCACCCATCATGTGGTTTGTGCATCCACTATCGAGAACCCACTCAGTAGCTTTTAGAGTATCATCCTGCAGATGAATCAGTACAACTTACGAACTCATATGCTTCAGAGTGAAGAATATGACATCAATTTCATCAGACAGAATTTCATCACACAAGATAGTAAGCAAGTAGAGTGTGGACATGAGAAATGAAGAATTCATTTCATCATGGTTAGCTTGCGTCCTTTCAGGCATTTGCCCAGGTCTCCAGCAAATTTATCAGATGTTCAAATTCATCTGGAGAGCTCACCCTGCATAAGATGTTAGTTTGATTTCTTCACCACCCACATCTAGAGGGGTGGCAAAGAATTCATCACTCTGCAAGTACCATATGAGAAGGGAGGCATAGAAGCAAGTGCGTTTCGTTTCATAGGGCGAGGGTTAGAGTATTCAAATGAATAAGCAAAGAAATTCTTCGAGGACTTATGAACATAATGGTTTGTAGAATAATGCACATATTTATAACTCTTAGGTTTTCCCTGCGAAACAGAGGCACTAGCATGAGAATGATGATTTTGACCATTTGAGGAATTTTGTCCAAGTGAGGACTTTGGTCCATATGAGGAATTTGATTTGGGGTTCCTATTATTCATGAGTGGTGTCGTGAGGACATTCACTTGAAGATTTTGTAGGTAGCTCTTGGGAACCCAGATTTTCTTCATAGGAGAACCATTCCTGTAGTTAGTTCCAACATATCTAGCAAATACTTCACTTTTCTGATTTTTGAAGAATCTGTAATTGGAGTCAAGTGACTCATCAGAGGAATATGAAGTTTCCCAAGTAAAGCCAGATAAAGTGGATGGATCTACAGGAGATCCTTTTGTAGCAACCCATGAGGTTTTGGGGTACTGCTCAGGTGTCCAGTAGGATCCATCAGCGTTGAGTTCCCTCACAAAGGCTATACCCTCTTTCCTAGGGTACCTGTCCAGAATCTGCTTTTTGAGGACATCGCAAAGGGTTTGATGCCCTTTGAGACTTTTGTACATGCCTGTCACATACAATTCCTTCAACCCTGCATTGTCATCAGTGATACTAGTGGTATCGTCAGATGAGGAATTTAAGACCACAGGAATAGTTGAAGAAATTGCAGCAATAGATGCATTTGAACATTCAGGTGAAGAATTAGCAGTTTCACGTTTGATGCATTTCAAACAAGGTGGAATGAAATCTTCCTGAGCGGTACTGATCTGTTGAGCCAGTAAGGAATCATTTTCCCTTTTGAGATCCTCATGTGACACCCTCAGTTTCTCAAGATCTTGCTTTCCTTGAAGAAATTCATAAGAAAGCTTCTCATGATCAGCTAAGAGGTCGTTATGATGACTCTGTAGGTTATCATACTTCGTCTGAAGACTTTTGAGATCGACAGACAGAGTTTGAGTCCAATCCACTTCATGGTTCTAAAGATCATCGCTTTTGTCTAGCATTTTCTCAAGCTTTTCAAGTGGACTTTGTTGCTTAGTGGCAATTTTAACAAGTTTAGCATAGCTAGGTTTCACATATTCATCAGATTCACCTTCACTTGATTCAGATGAGGAATGATGTTTGTGTACCTTTGAGCCTTTTGCCATGAAGCAATAAGTGGGAGCATAATCGTCATTGCTGACGTCAGAGTAATTGGAGTAGTCATATTCTTCATCATTGAAGATGGACTAGCTATCGAAAGCAGTGGACAAAGCAAGGCTAGCGACACCAGATTCTGATTCCTCCTCAGATTCTTCCTCTTCTTCATATTCTTTAGATTCTTCCTCAGAATACATTTCCTGGCCGATGAATGCTCGAGCCTTTCTGGAACCATTCCTCTTGTGCTTTGAGGACTTTGAAGATGAGGACTTTGCAGATGAGGACTTTGGAGATTTCTTCTTTTTCTTCGAGTCATCAGAACTATCATCCTTGTATTTCTTCTTCTTCTTTGAATCTTTTTCCCAGAGAGGACAGTCAGAGATAAAGTGACCAGGCTTCTTGCAACGATGACAGGTTCTTTTCTTGTAATCTTCTGAGGAATCTGATTTCCTCAAGCCACTTTTTGATGACTTTTCAAATCCGCCTCTCCTTGAGAACTTCTGGAATTTCCTCACAAGCATTGCTAGTTCCTAACTTAGTTCTTCAGCATCACCAAGGCTGCTGTCAGAATCTTCTTCTTCAGATGAGGAAATTGCTTTTGCCTTCAGTGCACGAGATCTTCCATAGTTTGGCCCGTAGAGGTCTCTCTTTTCAGCTTGTTGGAATTCATGAGTATTATGTCTCTCAAGAATATCAGCAGGATCAAGAGCTTTATTATCTCCATGTTCTTGTATCATCAAAGCCAGAGTATCAAATGAGGAATCGAGAGATCGTAGCAGTTTCTTCACCACTTCATGGTCAGTGATATCAGTGGCACCCAGTGCTGGAAGTTCATTTGATATATCAGTGAGGCGATCAAATGTTTGCTGAAAATTTTCACTGTCAAGTCTTTTGAAGCGGTTGAAGAGATTGCGAAGAACATCAACACGAGAGTCACGTTGAGTGGAAACACCTTCGTTGACTTTGGACAGCCTATCCCAGATAAGCTTAGCAGACTCCAAAGCACTCACTCTGCCATACTGACCTTCGCTCAGATGGACACAGATGATATTCTTCGCTTGGGAATCAAGTTGCTTGAATCTCGTCACATCAGCAGTAGTAACAGTGGGAGTGACAGAGGGCACACCATTTTCCATAACATACTAGAGATCGTTGTCAATAGCTTCAAGGCGCATACGCATCTTGTTCTTCCAGTAGGGGTAGTCTATCCCATCGAAGGTAGGACACCCCGCGGAAACCTTGATCATACCTGTAGTCGACATAACTAGACTCCAGGTGGTTAAACCAAATCGCACAGAGCGAGGGAGTACCTGCTCTGATACCAATTGAAAGTGCGTTATATCGACTAGAGGGGGTCAATAGGCGATTTTTACAAATTCATCACTTGAGGAATTTCAACTTTGAGGAATTTGAAATGTGATGAATGATTGGCAACGGAATAAGTACTCAAGTGCATGAGCAACATAGTAACATCATAGTCTTCATGATGAAATGAAACATGCACAAATAGAGAGTAGCGTGATACAGGATAAGCAGTGATGAACAAGGTAACTTGAAGAATTTGAGGTGAGGAATTTGTGAAAGTCTTCACTCAGATTCTTCAAACAGTAACAATCAATTTCATCAACAGGTATATGAGGAATAAAGGGGTTAAGGAAGTAGAACTAGATAGCTCGATGAAGACAATGGTTTGCTGACCCAGTTCCAACTGCTGTGACAGTCGTACGTCTAGTTTGGAGCGGCCTGGTATTTAAACCAGAGGACACACAGTCGCAGGACACACGGTCCTTACCGTATTCTCCTTGAGCTAAGGTCACATAGTCCTCACCCAACACTCGTGGTAAGTCTTCAGGGTAGACTTCCAAAACCCTCACAAACTGGTCACCCGACGATCCACAATTTACTGCTGGATGCTCTAGACCAAGGTCACTTCGTGGTCCCCAATTGACTGCAGGAGCACTAGACCATGACGCCTAACCATCTGGAGGATGCAAAGTCCTCAAAGGTAACAAGCGTTGGTTCCACACATGAATTTCTTCAGTGATGCTCAATCAGTTTGGGTTTTGTGGTTTGATTGTAGGTTTTTCTTCACTGATGATTTTCTCTCAAAAGTCCTCGGAGGATGGGTTGCTCTCAAATGACAAGTTTCAGTTCTCTCTCTCGGAGCAGCCAACCAACTAGTGGTTGTGGGGGGTGGCTATTTATAGCCAGGATGCAACCTGACATGATAAGACATAAATGCCCCCAATGATATGACCGTTATGTGGATAGGAATGATTGGGGATAGCTGGCGCTAAGCATAGCAATGGTCGGAATTTCGAACTATGAAAGTCCTCAGCTTATCATGTTCCTCACTTGTAGGCAATTTGCACTAGCGAAATCCTAACTCCTCAGTCAGATCAATTTCCTCAGAGACCAGAAGAACTTCGTCTCTATCACTGAAGAACCTATTTGAACCATAAGAGATTTCCAAAGGCTTCACTCGAATGATTGTACGGGTTGAGGATTTTGGAGTTGAGCATCAGTTGGAAATTTTCCTTAGTATTACCTCGGCCCCCTTTAACAGTATGGTGTTTCCTATCACTCAAATAAAGGAAACGAAACTACAAAAACAAAAGTCTTCACGCTTCATATTCCTCATTAATATCTTCAAGGTCACACCAACTTCTTCATTTTCAAAGTCTTCACAAAGTCTTCACCAAAGTCTTTAGAAAGTCTTCAGCAAAGTCTTCACTTGAAGACATACATTTTTAGGGGTCGATAATCTTCGATTATATCAAACTCCTCATCGACTTATAGAGCCTGTGTACACTCACAAACGCATTAGTACCTTAACCTGTAAGTCTTCAATACACCAAAATCACTAAGGGGCACTAGATGCACTAACAGAAGTAGTGGGGAACCGGCGGCTCAAAAACTCCCTTGGCCTGATGGAAAACTACACCTGTCAAAAAATACTACTACCAATCATCTGCCGTCCAAATATTCCTCAAATATACCAGGTGCTATCTATTTCTACTGTTTTATTAACATATATTAATTTCTTCGATGACAATTACTCCGGCATATAGTATTTTTTATGCAGGGCAGTTGTTCAGAACAAAAGTGGGGCTACACTGCGGGCACGGAGCGCGCAGGCATCATCCTGGACGTGTGTTCATCCGTGTCGTGCTGCTCGACGGATGCGGACAAGACGCCGTCCCCACGATATGGTCTGCATCAACAATGTCGTGTCCACCCCTCGTCTTCCGCACCGGCTTACAATGTCGTGGACCACTCATGCGTCAACACCGATCTCCAATACCACTGCGAACTCACCGACCGCACCGGTCTACAACGTCACAACCGTCTCTCATGGTAGCACCGGCTTACAACGTTGCGGCTGTCTCTCACGGTCACACCGGCTTACAACCCCGTGGCCGTCTCTCGCCATCCGTGTCGGCTTACAACGCTGTGGCCGTCTCTCGCGACCGCACCGGCTTACAACGCCATGGCCGTCTCTTGCGACCGCATCGGCTTACTACGCCACGGCCGTCTCTCGTGATCGCACCGGCTTACAATGTCGCGGCCGTCTCTCATGACCACACCGTCTTCTAATGCGCGACTGACTTTTACATCTACATCGACATGATGGTACTGCACTTGCTCGCTCAAGCTGCCCAACGGACGGGTTGGAATCGCCGCCCCGTGGTCCAACCTACATTGGCATATCGGTGCAGTGCTCGCCTGTACGAGCTGCCCAACGGACGCGCACAACACGCCACCCATAGTTTGATCTACATCAATATATCGGTGCAGTGCTCGCTTATATGAGCCGCCTAACAGACGCACGCAAGAGACCGCCCACTGTGTGATTTACATCAACATATCAGTGTAGTGCTCGTTGTTACGAGATTCCCAACGGACAGGCGCACAAGTCGCCACCATTACATTTTGGTTCACAACTGACAACCAGTCGGGACGAATCATCGACCGGATTATTGAAAAAAATCATACAGGATCATCTATAACCCACCATGGCCAACCTCAACTTTCAGTGGAGATTCTCAAGCTGCCTTCTCAAGTCAACTTAAGACTCAGGGGCTACAGACATGGCAAGACACAATTGGTCGTTTTTCAAACAGAACCCTGGGTCGTTGCAAATTTAACCCGATCCTGGGGGCTGCTACATTATTGATGGAAGAATTAAAAGTTTCCCAAGAGGACGAGCCGCCGTGATGCGCCGTTCAAACATGGGTGCCCGGATTTATTGGATCATCATAAAGTCACTTGGAGTTTCTGTCATTTCTTTAGAAAAGTTGGCGGCTTACAAAGATGGTGCAAAAGTTGATTCCATCAACAAGGTCACTTGGGGGCTTCCAACCCACCGGGTTTAGCTTATCACACCCTTTTGATCGGCTCTTAAGCCAAAGTCAGGCGGGTTATATACCCAAAAGTTGACTCCATCAACAGGTCATCTAGGGGGCTTCGAACCCACCGGGTTTAGCTTATTAGACCCTATTGATCGGCTCCTAAGCCAAAGTCAGGCGGGTTATATACTCAAAAGTTGACTCCGTCAAGAGGTCATCAAGGGGGCTTCCAATCCACCGGGTTTAGCTTATCAGACCCTATTGATCGGCTCCTAAGCCAAAGTCAGGCGGGTTATATACCCAAAAGTTGACTCCGTCAACAGGTCATCTAGGGGGCTTCAAACCCATCGGGTCTAGCTTATCAGACCCTATTGATCGGCTCATAAGCCAAAGTCAGGCGGGTTATATACTCAAAAGTTGACTCTGTCAAGAGGTCATCTAGAGGGCTTCCAACCCACCGGGTTTAGCTTACCAGACCCTATTGATCGGCTCCTAAGCCAAAGTCAGGGGAGTTATATACCCAAAAGTTGACTCCGTCAACAGGTCATCTAGGGGGCTTCCAACCCACCGGGTTTAGCTTATCAGACCCTATTGATCGGCTTCTAAGCCAAAGGCTGGTGGGTTATATACCCAAAAAGTTGACTCTGTCAACAAGGTCACTTGGGGGCTTCCAACCCACCGGGTTTAGCTTCCATACCCTCTTGATTGGCTCTTAAGCCAACGCAAGCTCGAGTTAAACATGCCTGTAAGCTGATGCTGCTCCGCTATGTGACCCTCCGAACTCTTACCAGTTAATCTCACCCAGAGACTGTGAGTCGGTTCAAAGAGGTTGACGGCCAATCTCGATAAAGACCCTGTACTAGTTAAGGTTAAACCGGCGTCTCTTGTCATGTGAGGGCCGGGTTATGGAAAGCAAAGACTAACTCTCCCATCTACTGTCGACTCTTCGCTATGTGGCCCGTTTCGTACTCTTAGATAGTTAATCTTTTAAAGACCCTACACTTTTTAAGGTTAAAACGACGGATTTATGTCACGTGAGAGGCAGTTTATGGGCTACCAGGGTACTCATGCCCTGACGTGTCTCTTTTTGGGATGTTACACTCCTATAAGTTAATCTCACTTAGAGACCCTAAGCCGTTCAAAGATGTTGACGGCCAATCTCGATAGAGACCTTGTACGGATAAGGAGTTCTAGTAGCGAGTCCACCCAGAAGAACCGGCATATAAGTTTTCGGAAAAGCAAGATCATCATGCATTACATCACATATTGCATCATACATAGAATCATACATTGCATCATATTCACATGTCATGGCGTCTTATCAAGCCGGGTCAGAGCAAGATTATGAAAGGAGAAGCAAGGCTATATTAAAATCTCAGGGTCATGGTTTTTCAAGCCGCCCTCGCAGCAATGCAGAACATCTTATGTCTTGTTTATTTTTGCAGGTCTTGTCTATTAAATATGAGTCGTCGTTAGACTGGAAAGTTGATTATTCTTGAAGAGCCGCCCTATCAGATATAATGTCGTGTTATCTAATTGACCGGCTCTCAGATTTCTTCAATTGTGCTCTGTAGTAATCTACAACACTCATGGATTTATCAAATATATATTTGCCGGGTTGCACCGCAACCGTGAGCAGGGATTTCATGTTAAAGTCAAAGGAATTATTCCAGGATATTCATTCCGGGTTATATTACAACCACGGTCAAAGATTCATTCAAATCAGATCAATATCAGTTCCAAGAGAACTTTTGAAGTGCATTATGATGAGTCATATTACTCTCACACAGTCCTGAGTCGCCACAGGCAGTCGACCCGGCACTTGGGGGCTACATCAGTCAAATACAGTTTACATCAAGTATGCAAGTCCCAAGTCACTCCAAGCATGCACCATGACACTTGGGGGCTAATGCAAGCCGGTTTTCAAATCATTAAATTGTCAACAATGCCCTATTATGTAAAGGAGATGAGCCAGCTTTTCTATATTTTCTAAATCCCAGCCCAGTAATTCTTACTAACCCGGCCTTTGGGGACTACACCGCTCAGATCAAATTTTCTAAAAAGTCCCAAGTCGCTATAGGCATGCGACCCGGCACTTGGGGGCTACAGTATTCAGCTGTTCAAACAGAGTATGCGAATCAAATTGGAGACCCAATGCATCAAATTCTGATGAGCCGGCCCTTGGGGGCTACACCTGCCGAAGTTTCATAAGGTATAAGACAATTACAAGTCCCAGGTTGCTGCAGGCAAGACAACCCGACACTTGGGGGCTACACAGTCCAATATATTATTGCAAAGCACCAAGTCATCATGGATAATCTCGGAGCTTGGGGGCTACAGGTAATATGGACATATCAAAAACTTTGAGGAGAATTTTCAAGATGTTAATTATGGAGTTCAGTTGTTAGACCCGGCGTCACCAACATTCATGACCCGGTGTTATCAAAAGATCATAACCTGCCAGATTTTATATAAGCCGCCCTGGTTCACAAAAATGGAAGTTCGGTTCTACATCAGATGGATTTTCATCCCAATATTTTTATCAAGTCGGTTGGATTCTAGTTATTTGACCCGATGTCACCAACGATAATGACCCGACATCATCAATGATTATGACCCGACGAAGATGACCCGCCAAGAGTATTGGAAGCCGATTCAATGGCATATGGGTGTTCTATTCTCAATATTTTTCAAAGGACATTGACAAGCAAGACCATTATCAAGACGACTCATTCATATGTAGAAAAGACCCGGGTTTGTGAGGAGCCACTTCATAAGCCGGCCAAAGGAGCAAGGCGGTTACTTAACATATTTACTGTTCCTATTTCAGGTGGTTACCATGAATAAATTCAACCTAACCTGGGGGCTAATGTCAGGGATATGCCCCGTGGTATGAGGTGGCCTGGCGACTCATAGGAGACCTGGTCAAGACATGGCGTTTTATTGGTGACCCAGCAGGCGGGTTGTAGGACGACTAGGCCCAAGAGCCGGCGTGTAAGCCGGTGCCAGGCAGCTCACAAGAGAGGCCCAAAGGAGAGAGGATTCCCTTAGAAGAGAAACAAGACCCAGAGTAGGATTCGTGAAAGACTAGTCCTAGTCCTACCGGGAGTAGGACTCTATTTGTAAACCTACACTCTCCACTTATATAAGAAGGGGTAGAGCGCCCTTAGAGAGACAGGTTCACAAGTCCACAAGTTTAGAAAGACACAAGAGATTAGATATAGATAGATTAGAGGCTCTCGTGATTAGAGGTAGCAAAACAGCACCCTTGTAACTGAGAGATCTTATTCATCATCAATACCAAACAAGCAGGACCTAGGCTTTTACCTCCATCAGAGGGGTCGAACCTGGGTAAACTGGCGTCTCTCGATTCCAACCAACCCCTTCAAGCCGCCACATAGTTGCGCTTCTGCCCCGAACATAAGTCCGTTCACCCGGACATCTGTCGTGACAAATCCACGATAGGATTGCCATGGTAAATACTTCAAATGAATCATGCATCATCTTGTTTGTGCATTGCACCTTGGTTGGTTGTTTATTGTTGTTGTTTCTCTTGGGTAGACATGAGTGTTGAACCTGAGTATGAGGATCCAGGAGAGTACCACTATGAGGACCCCGCTCTTTGTCCCTCTGAAGAACCAATAGGCAAGATGACCGCACCTGGATCCTGACACTATTTTTGCTTTGCTAGATGTGTCGCTTTTATAGTTACATATGCATTACCTACCACTTGAATGTCAAGCCGCCTACATTGCCATGATAGCCTCTAACCCCTTCACATCCTAGCAAACCTTGTTTGGCTAAGTTACCACTGCTCAGCCCCTCTTATCTCGTTCTTACTTGCAGATGCAGGTTGTTTCCATGTGACAACATGGATATATGGAGATATCACATTATTTACTGATATTTAATTTAATGCACATATATATCTTGGTATGGCGGAAGGCTTGGACTTTTGCTCGGTGTTTTGTTCCACTTTTACCGCCATAGTTACTTGTTACCGGTGTTATGTTTCCATATTTTGCACTCCTAACATGCTCGGGGTTGTTATGGGGACCCCTCCATTATTCTATTGAGATTAAAGCTTGTCTGGCAAGACCCAACATTGGTACAATTTGCTTAAACAACTTAATAAAATTGCATAGGGATTTTCAACCCCGTGGATAATTAATCAACAACCCGGGCCAGTGCTCCTCATGAGTGTTGGTCCAAACTAGAGCACCGTGCAGGGCCAACCCGGGGCAACTAAGGAGATTTCTATCAGGCCACCGTACGCTTTGCTTATCTGTCGTGTCCTGAGAACGAGATACACCGCTCTTATCGGGTTTGTCGACACGTCGGGCAGTCTTGCTGGACTTATTTTACCTTTCTCGAATGGCTTGATGTCGGGCTATCTTGAGGTGTCGGTTTTCCTTTGGAATTGCCTAGGATAATCACGAGATCCGTGGTCAAGGTTATTCCCGCGGAGTGTGGTTAATTTATGATGGATTAGTTGGAGCACCCCTACAGGGTTAAATCTCTTGGAAAGTCATGCCCGCGGTTATGTAGCAACTTGGATATTTTGTTTAACACTCGGTTATAGTTAGCTTGAAGTAAATGTCACATGCCTAGCTAGGAGTCATAGTATAGCATGTGTTTGCATCATGTTTCATCTTATTACATCAACATGAAATGGGGAACAAAAGAAACCCCAAGCTCACTATGAATCCAAACAATTCAACCTTGGTGAAAATTCAACAAATCCAAAATGTCCACTAAAAATGTTCACTATGTCTGGTAAATTTGGACATGATTAGAACAAGGATCATTTTAATTATTTGAACACCTAAAGACATTTAGAAAAAAATTATAAAAACCCTGAGAATGATAAATAAAGCATTATCATTATTTCTGATTTCAAATTATTTTGAAACTTTTCAGATAAGTCTGAAATATTCAAAACTTCAATATATAAAATGTCCTGGATATTTTACAAAGCTATTTGTACCTGCAAATAAATAAACAAATGTCAGATCATTTAACAGAAAAGAAAAAAAGAAAGAGAAAGAAGAAGAGGAGGCCTAGGTGGAGTTGGCCCAGACAGCCCCACTGTCTTCAACCTCCTGCCAGTAGGCAGGAGGGCGTGTGGCAGCGGCACGCCAGCCAACTCCTGCTTGTCTGGCTGCCGTGGAGCCCCCTGGGAGCGCCAGCGCCCTCCCCCTCGTCACCGTGGCCCTTTTCTCCTCCCTCTCTCTTGCCGCACCTCTCCCTCTCGCTCCCCCTCTCTGTTCTTCTCTCCCGTCGGCATCCGAAGCCATCGCCGTCGCCGATTCTTCACCCTGGCGCCTCCCCGAGCCCACGTGCTCCGTCATCAGCTGTGTCGTGATCCCTCTGTCGATTCCCCTCCTTCTCCTTGCCGTCTAGCTGCCGTAGCCACCGTTCCCGTCGTGACCAAGGCTCCCCGCCGCCGGTGTTAATGGCCACCGCGGCCAGAGCACCCGCCGTGCTCAGTTGAGCACCCCGGCGTGCTTGCGTGGGCCCGTAGGTGCCGCCCCGACCTCCAGCGCCCCCTCCCGCATGCCCTAGCACCGAGGCCTCCCTTGGAAGAGCTCCGGCTGCCGCCTCCGGCATCGTAGCCGTGAGCTCCAGCGTTCCCCGCACCCTCTGCTAGCTCTGATGGGTGCGGGCGAGCAGGGGCTTTGCCCGAGTGCCTGCGGCTGCCGCTCCCATGGCTGACAACGCGGACGTCGCCGCGACCAGAGGTCGCTGGCGACGAGCCCGTCGCCTGAGCCCTGTAGGTGGGCCCCCTTGTCAGGTTAATTAACCCCCCTCCCTGTGCCATTGACAGGTGGGCCCAGCCCTGCTAATTAGTAGTTAGTTTAATAAAAAAACTGTTAGATGCATGTGTCATTGACAGGTGGGGCCCAGCCGCCAGGTTTGACCTGGGCTGGCACATTTGACCTGCTGACGTCATCATGACGTCAAGCTGGCATAATAAATTCAATTTTGGTTTTAAAATAAATTCCGGAAATTATTCAAAAGTTCAAAAAATCATATAAATTAATCTTTAAGTCAGATGAAAATAATTTATATATGAAAATTTATCAGAAAAATCCAATGAATCCAATGGTGCTATTGTCATGCATGTTAGAGCAATCGAAATAGGTGAACATTGACATTTGTTAATAGGTTAGTAAATGGAATTTAAAATGAAGAATAATTTTGAACCTATATTCGAATTCATTTCAAATCAACATGAACACTAGTTGCATTACCTATCTATACATGCTATCTTGCCATGATCATGCATCATATTGTCACACTTGCGTGTGTTAATTGTTTCTTATCTGCATTGCGGTAGGCCCTGCTTCTGAGGATACCCCCGAGTATCCCGACGAAGGAGAGAACCTTTCCGCTACCCAGCAAGGCAAGCAACCCCTTTGATTATTCCGATAACATCCTACTCTATCGCTCCTGCTCTTGTTTATTACATTAGGACAGTCGATCACATGTCAGTCATACATGGTAGATGATCCTATTCTACTGCATAACTTGACATTGTCACAGTAAATAGTCAAACCTTGCAACCTAGCATACCTGGTAGATGCTTGTTCCATGATGTGAGCTTACTTTGCCTGCTATGCTTGCTATGCTTAGAGTTGGGTCAGGTCTGATTCATCTGGGTGATGAACTGAGTGAGACGATGTTGTTCTGATGTGGTGATATAAAGATGAACTCGATTTGGTAAAGGTAGCGATGAGAGGCTATGTAGGAGTACATAGCGGGTTGTCACATCGGGACCGTTCTTAGGAACTGAGTTCCACTTTTGTGATCCAAGTCTAGTTACTACCACACATTGGGATACTTAATTGACCCTCTCAACCTATCATTCGCTTAGTCCTTAGTCCAGGAGTTGCAAGTAGTTTCTGGTGTTTATAGCATGCTGGAGGCCGTGCGTAGCGCTGACCCTAGGGCTGGGTTACGACGCGGTAGGCAGTGGCATGGTGTACCAAGGGTCACCCGGATGGTGGTCTTGGGAACCCTGCGCACATCGTTTGGGGCCGTGGCGGAAACTTCGACCGGACTTCCATGCGGGTTCAGTCTCAAATAGGCGATAACCTGAACTAGAGGTCTTATGTGATTGACGGTCGTGGCCGACTCCCTCGCTGGGCATCCGCTTGAAGGTTGCCGAGGTGCATGGTTTATGAGAACACAACGATAAGTGGCGAGAGCGTGTGTGAAGAAGTACACCCCTACATGGTTTGAAACTATTCGAATAGCCGCATCCTCGGATATGGACTACTTGGAGAACTTATGTTGTTCATAGATAATCTAATGGATTCTCATAAAAATATCAAGACAAGTGTGAGTACCGTGGATGGCACTCTTCCAGGAGGGAAGTGAATCCAATGTTGTGTATTGTCATAGAGTTAGTGGACTCGTGTGCGATATCTAAAATGTAAACAAAGAGTTAAAATTGAGTGGTGTAGGTTAGCCATGAGTCAAAGCTGGCATTGCTGCATAACTCCACCTCCCCCTTGTTGATACATGAGCATGAATAGACTAGGTCTATTTTAAAGACTTGTTGAGTACGTTTGTACTCACGTTTGCTTAATAAATGTTGCAGATGAGACCCAAGACCCATTAGGTGGGTTCTTTCTAGACGTTGACGATGCCGAATAGCTGGTGTCCCAGCTACGACCTATGCCTTGTGGCGGGCTGTAGATAGTCAGGCCATGTGCTTTTTATCCTTTCATTTGTTTATACTCAGACAGCTTATGCTTCCGCTTGGTTTGTATGAACATGTTTGTATGACTTGAGTGTCGGGTCGTGTGACCCCTATCTGTAAGAACATATTATGCAAGGCTCATCTGAGCCTCTTAAATAAAAGTCATGTTGTTATATAGTTATGTTGTGATGCCATGGTTGTATCTATGCATATCGGGCATGACGTGCGTACGTGTGACGTGCCATGCTATGTATGGGATCCGACACCTAGTCGTTTGCCTTTAGTAGTACTCTTTATGGGAAACTGCCTCTTTGTGCTTCCATCGAGCCATGGTAGCTTGCTACTGCTCCAGACACATTGATTGACCGGCATGTATCCTTCTTTGCTGTTGTGTCTGTCCCTTCGGGGAAATGTCTCGCGGTGTAATGGAGTCCCTTTAGCCTGCTACAACTCGTCTATGTGCAGTGATGGCATTCGTGTCTCACGACGTAATGGAGGCCCTGTAGCTTGCTATGACTCGTCTACACACGCTTGAGGCCAACACTTGCATTGTTGGGTTATGTATGCTTGTTTTCGTACGGATGTGCCGCTTGGGTTCTATGACTAGTTATGTCGGCCCGGGTTCTCTGTCGTTTGATTGCCAGCGACATGTTCACATACATGAGCCAAAAGACGCAAACGGTCCTGGCTAAGGTAAGGCTGCAGCCATGGAACTTACCGTGCGTGAGGCCGCAAAGTGATGTGATATGTTACAGTCTGGATTCTTATGACTTAGGATCAGGGTCTCGACAGCATTGGTATCAGAGCCTGACTGACTGTAGGACTACCAAGCCAAACTGGTCGAAGTTGAGTCTAGAAACACTATAGAAAAGTAGGGGAATTTATTGTGGAAGGGAACGTAAGGCTCTTTTTACTCCTCTTCCCAAAGTTATTCTATGCTGAGTCATTCTCATCTTTTCTTCGGGGATAAGAACTAGGCTACTCACCCATTTCTTAGGATGCCGAGTTACTAACCATGGACTACTAGCTAGCTTGTTGCAAGTGAATGTGGGTATTCAAGTACTGTTGGTGTGACAAACAGATGGAGAAGAGATTTGAGTCTAGAAAGTCAAGTGGTTATGCTTTTCCAATCTTTTGTAGTTGTCTCAAAATCCTTTTTGAGCAATTACATCCGTTATGCTGTCCAATTTCTGCTAGAGTCTCTTATGTCTTTACATCATTTTCTGTTTCAGATGCCCCCTCGTCCTTCCCGTCAGGTGGTCCGTCTGACTAGGTGCATCGATGTACCGGGTCACACGGCCCTGTTGGTTAGAGTCATGATGGAGGCTGGATACTGTTGGTACCCAGAGTACATAGGGAAGGAACAGTATCGAGATTTCAACCAGAGTCAGTATCTGTGTACCGTCAAGATTTATCCTTCATACCCTGGAGCTGTAGAGCCGCTTCACTGGATTTATGGATTAGGTGTCACCATAGATATGGCAGTTCAGGAGGCCGCTTACACCATGCTGACTATCATGAGGTTCCACCATGGTTCGCTTCAGGACACCGAGTTCTGCTATGTTCCTGCTTCTATGGGAGGAGAGGATGGTTATCTTAGTGTAGTCTACTATGATCATTCCCATGAGGACCCTAGGCTGCAGGTGACCGCTCAGATGTTGGAGAACAGGGATCGTGATGCACGTGCCCTTCGCATGGAGCTTTATGCCACCCGTGCACATCTTTGGACAGCCCTGACGTAGTTGGCACCTGTCGTGCAGACAGGCTATGGAGATTTGGAGATGCTGACCCCACCGCGGACTCATCTGCCAGCACACGTAGACTGGCCCGATGTTGGAGGCATCACCCCTCTTCGAGGACCGCTGTTGCCGCCGACAAGGGGACCAAGGCCACACCCGTGTCCTTATGGTTCCTAGGGATCACAGGCTAGAGTGTTTCCAGACCCTCAGGTTCAGCTCCCGGGTCATGGGGTAACCTATATGAGGCATTCTATGGCGATGTTTGAGTACGTGGATGTTAGTTCTAGTATGGTAGTAATCATATCGCCACAGTCCTCCGTGTCTTGTGGGATATGATGAGATTGAGAGTTGATTTCTGGAGGTGTAGATAGATAATGTATAGGAAGCTTGTAATGCCTTCGATGAGTTGTGTCATCTCTCCATAGTTGTATTTCAGTTTGGTTTGTACTGAACTATGTCATGGTGTGTGTGAATCATGGTGTTCATAAGGTAGTTGTTTTACCATGTTGTCTGGTGTTTACCTTGCATGCCATGTTGTCCAGTACATTCCTTATCCTATGTCTTCGAGTTGTTGTTCCCTATGATTAAGTTGTAGGTTTGTTTCTCCAGGATGGTGGTAACTAGGAATAACCCCGTGCCTGCCCCTGAGCAGGGCGAGGGAAGCCAGCCAAGGCAAGAGGATCTGCCACATGCGCTTTCCTTGGTGGAAGTAATGCTTGAAGCCGAAAGGAACAACAGGGAGACCAACAGGCTGTTGGAAAGAATCGAGCAAAACACAGCACGTGCTCCCCGCAATGACCTCAATGATGGCGTATCAGTTGGTGGTTTCATCAGACTGTGCCCACCCAGGTATCATCATTCGGTCGACTGACTCGACACGGATGACTGGCTAACTAGCATGTATCACAAGATCCGGGCTGCCAATGTGACCGAGGCCAACAAGGTGACCTTTGCAACTTACTTTCTGGAAGGTCCCGCCAATCTATGGTGGGAAAATTTTGAAGCCATGTATCCCGCAGGCCATGCACCAACTTGGGCAGAGTTTAGTGCCGCATTTTGTACCCATCACATCCCGGAAGGGCTGATGGAACGTAAGAGAGAGGAATTCTGTGCCTTCACCCAGGGCAGACTGTCAGTGGATGCTTATAGTCGTGAGTTTGGAAACCTTGCTCGCTATGCTCCTGAGGAAGTTTCTACTGATTCCAAGAAGTAGGCTAGGTTCCGCAAGGGACTTAACCCTGAGCTCCACCGAGATCTACGCCTGCATGAGTGCACCACTTTCCCGGCTCTCGTCAACAAGGCTATCAATGCCGAGACTGGACAGACTGATTATGAGGCCACGAGAAAGCACAACCGTGACTTCAACCCTGCATCTGGCTCGGGCTCCAATAAACACTGGATCTGGGTGCCCAACGCAGCTCTGCCGCCAAAATACAATGCGAGGCCATCCTGCCCGCCCAGTTCAGCCCAACCCTCCAGTCAGACCATTTGGAGGACCGCCTGCAAATGTTGCTCCTCGTGCCACCGTGGTTTCCTATAAGTGTGCAGAATTAGGACACTACTCCCGTGAGTGTCCCCAGAATAATGTTAAGCCCGCTGGACGTGGAAAACCAGGAAAAGCCTTCTTTGTGAAGCCAGCTCCTGCTCGTGGACAAGTGAACTATGTGTCTGCTGAGGAAGCCCTTGAGGATCCTGATGTTATCCTAGGTATGCTCCTTGTTAATAGTCATCCCGCATCTATTCTATTTGATACTGGTGCATCTCATTCCTTCATCTCAGAAAGTTATGCACGGTTGCATAACATGTCTTTTTGTGATATGCCTACTCCTTTAGTAGTGCAGACTCCGGGTTCAAAATGGCAATCTTCTAGAGTGAACCATGATAATGAGATTTTGGTGGATAGATTAGTCTTCCTAGCATCTTTGATAGCCGTCAAGTCTTTGGACATCAATATCATTCTAGGTATGGATTGGATGAAAGCCCGCTATGCCAAGATTGATACTCATTCCAGGAATGTTCAACTTACACATCCATCGGGTGAGATAGTTAATGTCTCCACTCGAACAACCAAGCGCCAACTCTATTCCCTCAATTCTAGCCCTCTTCCAGAGTTAGAAGATATTCCGGTAGTCCGTGACTTCCCGGATGTCTTTCCAGAAGAACTGCCAGGAATTCCTCCTGTTAGAGATGTTGAGTTTGTGATAGAGCTCATCCCAGGGACTGTCCCAATAGCGAGAAGACCCTATAAGATGGCACCCTTAGAACTAGCCGAACTTAAGATCCAACTCGATGAGGCTTTGAAGAAAGGTTTCATCTGTCCCAGTTCTTCTCCTTGGGTGTGTCCCGTTCTCTTCGTCAAGAAGAAGGATGGTTCGGATCGGATCGTTGTGGATTATCGTCCAGTGAATCTGGTCACCATAACGAACAAGTATCCGCTCCCCAGGATCAACGATTTGTATGATCAACTCACTGGATCCTCTGTCTTTTCCAAAATGGATTTGAGGTTGGGATACCATCAAATTATAATTAGGAACGGGGACATTCCAAAAACAGCTTTTGTTACTCGTTATGGCCAATACGAGTACACCGTCATGTCCTTCGGTTTAACCAATGCCCCAGCCACCTTCTCTCGCTTGATGAATTCGATCTTCATGGAGTATATAGATAAATTCGTCATGGTTTACCTCGACGATATACTCATCTACTCGAAGAATGAACAAGAACATGCCAAGCATCTAAGGCTGGTATTGATGGAACTTTGAGAGCACCGCCTATACGCCAAATTCTCCAAGTGTGAATTTTTGTTGCCGGAAGTGACCTATCTGGGCCACGTGATATCTGGTAAAGGTATTTGACGGGGATATACCCCATGGTATGACCCGTCCTGGTGACTCACAGGAGACCTGGCCGAAGACATGACATCTTACTAATGACCCGGCCAGGCAACTCACGGGATGACCAAGCCCAAGACCCGGCGGGAGAGCTGATGCTTGGCGGCTCACAAGAGAAAGCCCACAAGAGAAGGCCCGAAGAGAGAAGGATTCCCTTAAAGTAAATAAGACTCAGAGTAGGATTCGTGAGAGATTAGTCCTAATCCTACTCCTAGTAGGACTCTATTTGTAAGCCTACCCTCTCCACTTATATAAGGAGGGGTAGAGCACCCCTAGAGGGACAAGTTCTGAAGAGACAAAAGTCTACGAGTTTAGAAAACACAAGAGATTAGAGGAACAAGAGATTAGAGGTAGAGATTAGCACCCTTGTAACTGAGAGATCTTCATCATCATCAATACCAGACAAGCAGGACGTAGGCTTTTACCTCCATCGGAGGGGCCGAACCTAGGTAAAACTCCGTGTCTTCTCGATTCCGATCAACCCCTTCAAGCCTCCACGTAGTTGCGTCTCGCCCCGAACCTAAGTCCGTTCACCCGGACATCTGCCGTGAAAAATCCACGACAATATTGCTGTCAATCTCGAGAGAGTTCAGGCCGTCCTTGATTGGACTCAACCTGAATCGGTTAAGCAAGTTCGGAGTTTCCTTGGCTTAGCGAGCTATTGTCACCGCTTTGTCGAGAATTTCTCCAAAGTTGCAAAACCTCTGACTGAACTCCTCAAGAAAGATAAAAAGTTCGAGTGGACTCCACAATGCGAGCACAGTTTTCAGGAGTTGAAAAGACGAATGACCTCTGCTCCCGTTCTGGTGCCACCTGATTTCTCTAAGGACTTTGTTATCTATTGCGACGCCCCGCGACAAGGATTAGGTTGCATTCTCATGCAAGATCATCATGTGATTGCATATGCATCTAGACTGTTGCGTCCACATGAGGATAATTATCCAACACATGATCTTGAGCTTGCAGTTGTAGTCCATGCACTAAAAACTTGGCTACATTACCTCCTGGGTAATCGTTGCGGAATTTACACTGATCACCAAAGTCTAAAATATATATTCACCCAGCCGGATTTGAGTCTCAGGCAAAGACGGTAGGTAGAGTTGATTAGAGATTATGACTTAGGAATAACTTACACCCCAGGGAAAGCCAATATCATGGCTGATGCACTAAGTCGTAAGTCTTATTGTAACAACCTGATGTTACAACAAGGTCAACCACTTCTCCATGAGGAATTTCAGAAGTTAAACCTTCACCTTGTTCCTCAAGGATTACTATCCAACCTGGTGGAGAAACCTAATCTTAAGGATCAAATAGTAGCTGTCCAGAAATATGATAAGGGTATATCCCGGATCAAGGGGAATATTGCTAGCGGAAACGCTAAAGATTTCTCCAAGAATGATGAAGGTGTTGTGTTCTTCCAGAACTGGTTGGTGGTTCCCAAGAGCACACGCTTAAGACAGCTGATCCTTAAGGAGGCTCATGATTCTCCTCTCTCAATTCATACGGGCAGTACCAAGATGTATCAGGACCTATGCCAGAGGTTCTGGTGGACTAGGATGAAAAGAGAAATTGCTCAGTTTGTTGCTAACTGTGATGTTTGTCGTCGCGTGAAAGCAGAACATCAAAGGCCTGTGGCACCCTTCAACCATTAGCTTATCCTGAATGGAAATGGGATAAAGTCGGTATGGATTTCATTACCAGATTTCCCAGGACTAAGAGAGTGAATAATGCTATATTTGTGGTCATCGACTGTCTTTCCAAAGTGGCTCATTTTCATCCTGTTCGTGAAAGTATAACTGCTAGCCAGCTAGCGGAGTTGTATGTTTCTCGAATAGTTTCTCTTCATGGTGTTCCTTTGGAGATTAAATCAGACTGTGGAAGTATCTTTACTTCCCAATTTTGGGAAAGTTTTCAAACCGCTATGGGGACACATCTATCCTTTAGCACTGCTTTCCACCCGCAATCAAGTGGTCAAGTTGAGCGAGTCAATCAAATTCTCGAAGACATGCTCCGAGCTTGTGTTATATCTTTCGGTATGAATTGGGAGAAATGTCTTCCATTTGCCAAATTTTCTTATAACAATAGTTAACAATCAAGCTTAGGCAAAGCCCCTTTTGAAGTTCTCTATGGACGAAGGTGTCGAACACCTCTTAGCTGGTCGGAAACCGCAGAGAGGCAACTCTTTGGCCCAAATACAATCCAGGATGCAGAGGAGCAAGTTCGCATTATTCGTGAAAAGTTGAAAACAGCCCAATCTCATCAAAAGAGCCAATATGATCGCCATCATAAGGCTGTGACCTATGAAATTGACGAGAAGGCTTACCTTCGGGTTACACCTCTGAAGGGTACCCATCGATTCGGTATCAAGGGCAAGTTGGCTCCTCGTTACATTGGACCTTTTCGCATTCTTGCCAAACGAGGAGAGGTTGCCTACCAATTGGAACTTCCGCCGCATGTTTCCAAGGTTCATGATGTCTTCCACGTCTCGCAACTCAGGCGTTGCTTCTCGGACCCTGTCCGTGAGGTAGACCACGTAGCGCTTGATCTCCAAGATAACCTTACATATCGAGAATACCCTGTTTGTATTCTTGATCAAGCTGAGCGTACCACTCGGCATCGGAACATCAAGTTTCTTAAGGTTCAGTGGTCACACCATTCTAAAAAGGAGGCCACCTGGGAAAGAGAAGATTGTCTTCAACTAGAGTACCCCATGCTCTTTTCGACGACTTCAAAATCTCGGGACGAGATTCTTTTGAGTGGGGGTGAGTTGTCACATCCCTAGCTAGGTGTCATAGTATAGCATGTGTTTGCATCATGTTTCATCTTATTGCATCAACATGAACTGGAGAACAAAAGAAACCCCAAGCTCACTATGAATCCAAACAATTCAAACTTGGCGAAAATTCAACAAATCCAAAATGCCCACTAAAAATGTTCACTGTGTCTAGTAAATTTGGACATGATTAGAATAGGGATCATTTTAATTATTTGAACACCTAAAGCCATTTAGAAATAAATGATAAAGCCCCTAGTAATGATAAATAAACCATTATCATTATTTCTGATTTCAAATTATTTTGAAACTTTTCAGATAAGTCTGAAATATTCAAAACTTCAATATATAAAATGTCCTGGATATTTTACAAAGCCATTTGTACCTGCAAATAAATAAACAAATGTCAAATCATTTAACAGAAAAGAAAAAAAGAAACAAAAAGAAGAGGAGGAGGCCTAGGTGGAGCTGGCCTAGCTGGCCTAGCCAACCCCACCGTCTTCAACCTCCTGCCAGTAGGCAGGAGGGCGTGTGGTAGCGGTGCAGCAGCCAACTCCTGCTTGCCTGGCTGCCATGGAGCCCCCTAGGAGCGCCAGCGCCTGCCCCCCTCCCTCGTCGCTGTGGCCCTTTTCTCCTCCCTCTCTCTCGCCGCCGCTCTTCCTCTCGTTCCCCCTCTATGTTCTTCTCTCCCGTCGGCATCCGAAGCCGTCGCCGCCGCCGATTCATCGCCATGGCGCCTCCCCGAGCCCGCGAGGTCCGTCATCAGCTGCGCTCTGAGCCCTCCGTCGATTCCCCTCCTTCTCCTTGCCGTCTCGCTGCCGTAGCCGCCGTTCTTGTCGCGCCCGAGGCTCCCCGCCGCCAGCATTATTGGCTACCATGGCCAGAGCACCCGTCGTGCTTAGTTGAGCACCCCGGCGTGCTTGCGCGGGCCCGTAGGTGCCGCCCCGACCTCCAGTGCCCCCTCCCACAGGCCCTAGCACCGAGGCCTCCCTTGGCCGAGCTCCGGCCGCCGCCTCCGGCGTCATAGCCGTGAGGTCCAGCGTTCCCCGCGCCCTCTGCTAGGTCCCCTAGGTGCGGGCGAGCAGGGGCTTCACCCAGTGCCTCCGGCTACCACTCCCATGGCCGGTATCACGGCCGCCGCCGCGACCAGAGGTCGCCGGTGACGAGCCCGTCACTTGAGCCCTGCAGGTCAGCCCCCTTGTCAGGTTAATTAACACCCCTCCCTGTGCCATTGACAGGTGGGCCTAGCCCTGCTAATTAGTAGTTAGTTTAATTAAAAAAACTGTTAGATGTTTGTGTCATTGATAGGTGGGGCCCAGCTGCCAGGTTTGACCTGGGCTGGCGCCTTTGACCTGCTGACGTCATCATGACGTCAGGCTGGCATAATAAATTTAATTTTGGTTTTAAAATAAATTCCAGAAATTATTCAAAAGTTCAAAAAATCATATAAATTAATCTTTAAGTCAGATGAAAATAATTTATATATGAAAATTTATCAGAAAAATCCAATGAATCCAATGGTGCTATTGTCATGCATGTTAGAGAAATCCAAATAGGTGAACACTGACATTTGTTAATAGGTTAGTAAATGGAATTTAAAATGCAGAACAATTTTGAACCTATATTGGAATTCATTTGAAATCAACATGAACACTAGTTGCATTAGCTCATCTATACATGTTATCATGCCATGATCATGCATCATATTGTCGCACTTGCGTGTGTTGATTGTTTCTTATCTGCATTGCAGTAGGCCCTGCTTCTGAGGATACCCCCGAGTAGACCGACGAAGGAGAGAACCTTTCTGCTACCCAGCAAGGCAAGCAACCCATTTGATCATTCCGATAACATCCTACTCTCACGCTCCTGCTCTTGTTTATTGCATTAGGACAGTCGATCACATGTCAGACATACACGGTAGATGATCCTATTGTGCTGCATAACCTGATATTGTCATAGTAAATAGTCAAACCTTGCAACCTAGCATACCTGGTAGATGCTTGTGCCATGACGTGCTTAGCTTACTTTGCCTGCTATGCTTGCTATCTTAGAGTTGGGTCTGGTCTGATTCATCTGAGTGATGAACTGAGTGAGACGATGTTGTTCTGATGTGGTGATATAAAGATGAACTCGATTTGGTAAAGGTAGCGATGAGAGGCTATGTAGGAGTACATAGCGGGTTGTCTCATCGGGACCATTCTTAGGAACTGAGTTCCGTGTTTGTGATCCAAGTCTAGTTACTACCACACGTTGGGATACTTAATTGACCCTCTCGACCTATCATTCGCTTAGTCCTTAGTCCAGGAGTTGCAAGTAGTTTTTGGTGTTTGCAGCATGCGGGAGGCCGTGCATAGCGTTGACCCTAGGGGTGGGTTACGACGCGGTAGGCAGTGGCATGGTGTACCAAGGGTCACCCGGATGGTGGGCTCTGGAACCCTACGCACATCATTTGGGGCCGTGGTGGAAACTTCGGTTGGACTTCCGTGCGGGTTTAGTCTCAAATAGGCGATAACCTGGACTAGAGGTCTTATGTGATTGACGGTCGTGGCCGACTCCCTCGCCGGGCATCCGCTTGAAGGTTGCCGAGGTGCATGGTTTCTGAGCACACAACGATAAGTGGCGAGAGCGTGTGTGAACAAGTACAACCCTGCAGGGTATGAAACTATTCGAATAGCCACGTCCTCGGATATGGACTACTTGGAGAACTTTTGCTGTTCATAGATAATATAATGGATTCTCATAAAAATATCAAGACAAGTGTGAGTACCGTGGATGGCATTCTCCCAGGAGGGAAGTGAATCCATGGTGGTGTATTGTTATGGAGTTAGTGGACTCGTGTGCAAAATCTAAAATGTAAACAAAGAGTTAAAATTGAGTAGTGTAGGTTAGCCATGAGTCAAAGCTGGCATTGCTGCATAACTCCACCTCCCCCTTGTTGATACATGAGCATGAATAGACTAGGTCTATTTTAAAGACTTGTTGAGTATGTTTGTACTCACGTTTGCTTAATAAATGTTGCAGATGAGACCCAGGACCCATTAGGTGTGTTCTTTCTAGACATTGACGATGCCGAGTAGCTGGTGTCCCAGCTACGACCTATGCCCTATGGCGGGCTATAGATAGTCAGGCCATGTGCTTTTTATCCTTTCATCTGTCTGTACTCAGACAGCTTATGCTTCCGCTTGGCTTGTATGAACATGTTTGTACGACTTGAGTGTCGGGTCGTGTGACCCCTAACTGTAAGAACATATTATGCAAGGCTCATCTGAGCCTATTAAATAAAAGCCATGTTGTTGTATAGTCATGTTGTGATGCCATGGTTGTATCTATGCATATCGGGCATGTCGTGCGTATGTGTGACATGCCATGGTATGTATGGGATCGGACACCTAGTCGTGTGCCTTTAGTAGTACTCTTTACGGGAAATTGCCTCGTTGTGCTTCAACCGAGCCATGGTAGCTTGCTACTCCTCCAGACACATTGATTAACCGGCATGTATCCTTCTTTGCTGTTGTGTCTGTCCCTTCGGGGAAATGTCTCATGGTGTAATGGAGTCCCTGTAGCCTGCTACGACTCGTCTACGTGCAGGGATGGCATTTGTGTCTCACGACTTAATGGAGTCCCTGTAGCTTGCTATGACTCGTCTACACACGCTTGAGGCCGACACCTACATTGTTGGGTTATGTATGCTTGTTTCCGTACGGATGTGCCGCTTGGGTTCTATGACTAGTTATGTCGGCCCGGGTTCTCTATCGTTTGATTGCCAGTGACATGTTCACATACGTGAGCCAAAAGATGCCAACGGTCCCGGCTAAGGTAAAGCTGCAGCCGTGGCACTTACCGTGCGTGAGGCCGCAAAGTGATGTGATATGTTACAGTCTGGATTCTTATGACTTAGGATCGGGGTCCCAACAGTAAACTCCAATAAAATTCACAAACTATGTGAGTAACCGTGATCATCTCTGCTCGTGAACAAGAGCCGAGAGAGAAAACGGTGGGGTTATGTTTGACGTAAGTTGGTGTTCAAGATCACTTAGTGATCACGGTAGAACTCGATCATTTTACGTAGTCCACCATAATTACATTCATGTTCTCATAAGTTTACCACCATACAATGCTTAGTGTTGCTGCAAACTCACCACTTATCCCCATCCAACTTAATAAGCTTGAATTATCTCGGTACCCAGTTGCGAGATTGCTGAGTCCCCGTGGATCACAAATTACTACAACAAATACAGGTGCACGTGTAGATGAGACCATGCCAGATGATGTGACACATCTCTAGTGGGAGTATGGTGAGGAACGTGGCAGGATGTATGTCACATATCAAGACGAGTAGAGAGGCCTTGGTCGTGATCTTCGGGGCTAGCAAGACAGTTTCATTGCATCTTTTCTCGTTTGTTTTCGTCCATAGACGGACCCTATCTTTTGAATGATGTTTGAATAAACTGTGTGGTATTCTAATTTAGCATGTGGCGAGTGTAAGCCAACTCATATACTCCTCTCTTTATAAATGTATGTGATGATACTGAACATGCTAAATGACTAGATGTGCCTCCATCCCCGTCGAGGCCCCCGTGCCCAAATATGGATAGGCGCGCATCTTGGGCGTTACAATTTGAGTCGCCATAAACCATTAGGCGCTTGACGTCGAGTGAGATAGCCATGTGCAACCCATATAAAAGTGCTTCATATTCTGCTTTGTTGTTGGAGGAATAGAAGTGGATCTGGAAGACATAACTGAGTTTTTCGCCTTTCAGAGATACCAAGACAACGCCAGCACCGGACCCATTCAACATTTTAGAGCCGTCATAAAACATGGTCTAGTGTGTCGAGTGAACTTGGATTGGATGTTGTTGTTCAATCCACTCGGCCATAAAATCTACAAGTGCCTGAGACTTGATCGCTTTCTTGGCTTCAAACTTGATGTCAAAGTATAGGAGTTCGATTGCCCACTGAGCCACTCGACGAGTTGCATCCTGATTGTTGAGAATCTCGGATAACGGAGCATCACTGACGACTGAAAATGAGTGGTCCTAAAAATAGTGCGCCACCTTCTTCGCTGATAGATAAATACCATAAACGAGCTTCTGCTGGTGCGGATATCTTTGCTTCGAAGGAGTCAACACTTCAGAAACATAATAGACTAGATGTTGGACTTTGTAGGCCTTGCCTCCTCTTCCTGCTCGACAGTCAGCACTGTACTGACGACCTGATTAGTTGCCGTGATGTACAGGAGCAAAGGCTCTTTGCTTCGAGGAGCAGCAAGCACCGGGTGGGTGGAGAGTAGGGCTTTGAGGTTGACAAACGCTGCTTCGGCCTCCGAAGTCCACTCGAACGTGTCAGACCTCTTCATCAATCGGTACAAAGGCAATGCCTTCTCATCGAGACAAGAAATGAATTGACTCAATGCTGCCAAGCAACCTATGAGCTTCTGAACATCGTGCACTCGCACGAGAGTCTTCATTCGGGTAATGGCGCTGATTTTCTCAGGGTTGACCTTGATCCCTCGTTCAGAAATGAGATAACCAAGTAACTTGCCGCCAGGGACACCGGAAACACACTTAGCCGGATTTAGCTTTATATCGTATCTCCTCAGATTTCTAAAAGTCTCAGCCAAGTCAGCCAGCAGGTCAAAACTTTTGCGGGACTTGACAACTATATCGTCCATGTACGCCTCGACATTCCAAGGGACCTGGTCAAGTAAACACTTCCGAATCATGCGCATGAAAGTAGCGCCGGCATTTTTCAAACCGAATGGCATGGTGATGTAGCAAAAACACCCGAATGGCATGATGAAGGCTGTTTTTATTTCATCCTAGTGATGTAGCAAAAACACCCAAATGGCCAAACAGGATTTGATGGTAACCGAAGTAAGCATCTAGAAATGGTAAACGCTCGCATCCCGCAGTCAAGTTAACAATCTGATCTATGCAGGGGAGCAGAAAATGATCGTTTGGGCAGGCCCGGTTGATATGCTTGAAGTCAATACACGTGTGTAGTGACTCGTCCTTCTTGTGAACAATGACAACATTCGAGAGCCACTCAGAGTGGTAAATCTCCCGAATGAACTTGGCTTGCAACAAACGAGCCACCTCTTCGCCGGTTGCTCTATGCTTCTCTACCGCCGATCGACACAAATACTCCTTAACCGTCTTGGCCTTCGGATCAACTCTCAGTCGGTGCTCAGCCAGCTCCCTAGGAACCCCCGGCATGTCAGCAGGCTTCCATGCAAAGATGTCCCAGTTCTCATGGAGGAACTGGATGAGCTCGACTGCCTATTTGCTGTCGAGTGTTGATGATATATTGGTCGGTGCGGCAGTTGAATCGGTTGGGTGAATATGTACTTTATTCACTTTTCTTGCCAACTAAAAAGCTGACTCATAAGCAGGCTTCTTAGCTTGCAGCAAATGAGCAGGGTCACCGCTCTTCTTGTATTCTTCTAGCTCAACCATAGCCATCTGATGATCGGCAATTTTTGAGCCCTGCTGGAGGCACTCCTCAGCCCGCTATCGATTGCCGGTGACCGTGATCACACCTTTGGGCCCTGGCATCTTCAACTTGAGGTACACGTAACATGGACGTGCCATGAAACGAGCATATGCGGGCCAACTCAGAATGGCATGATATGCGCTCTGGAAATCCACGACTTCAAACGTCAACTTTTCCTTTCGAAAATTTCTATCTATTCCGAGTGTCCCATCCAATGCGATATGGCCGAGTGACTTGGCCTTCTTCCCTGGGATGACTCTGTGAAATTGCATGTTGCTCTCACTAAGTCGGGACATCGGTATGCCCATCCCTTTAAGGGTATCTGGGTAAAGGATGTTCAAGCCGCTTCCACAGTCCATGAGGACCTTGCGGAGTCGAGTGCCTCCCATAGCCGGATTGACTACCAAAGCATGTCGACCAGGAGTGGCCACATGAGGAGGAGGATCCAAGTGATCAAATGTGATGGCAGTCTGAGACCATTTGAGGTAGGTGGGGGTCGTAGGTACGGCCATGTTGACCTCCTTGTTGATGACCTTCAATCGGCTCTGGCTTTCAACATCAGCAAAAATCATCAGTGTAGCGGTGACATGAGGAAACGTTTCTTTGTCTTAATCATGCTTCTCAGGAGTTTTCTCACTCGACGTAGTCTCCTTGAACTGCTGAATCAATAGTCGACACTGCCGGGTGGTATGCTTGGGCAATATCAAGTTGCCTTCTTTGTCTTTCCTCGTGTGGATTGCACATGGTAGAGCCATCACATCAGTCCCTGACTGATTCTTTCCTTTCTTGCGATTAAATTGTCCCTTGGACTTCCCCTTGTTCTTTCCTTGAGCCGCTAGAGCGGGTGCCTCTGCCTGGATAGGGCCATCAGCCTTCCACTTCTGCTTCCGACTGGCATTGCCACTGGCATCGTTGTCGATTGCCTTTCCTTTGCCACTGCGAAGGCGGTCTTGTTCTTCGCCATTGGCGTAACGAGTGACAATTTCCATCATTTTGCTCAGCGAGATGTCACCCGTATGCCCAAACTCCAGATAGAGCTCTCGGTATTTCACTTCAGCCTTAAAAGCACACACATCTTGATGCTCAAAAACATTTTCCACATTATGATGCAGAGTGGACCAGCGCTGAATGTAATCTCTCAAAGTCTCATTGGGCTTCTGAAACACAATGTTGCAAATCAATCAGCCCGGCAGGACGCTTGCAAGTGCCCTCGAACGTTCTGATGCACACTCGGGCGAGATCCTCCCAGTAATGAATGCTAGAAGGGGCCAAAAAATTCAGCCACGCACGAGCCGAGACATCCAACATCAAGGACATATGCTTCATTGCAATGTTATAGTTACCACCGCCCATCTAAACTGCCACTTAGTAATCATCCAACCATGTCTTTGGCTTTGACTCGCCAGAAAACTTTTTGATCCCAGCCGCCAAGCTGAAGTTGGGGGGAATCTTTGCAGAATGAATATCCCTGCTGAAACACTCTGGACCAGAAATAACAGCAGTGCTTCCACTCGGAACATCTCTGTCATACCCATCCATGTGGGCTCAGCCTTTGTCGACCCGCCTCTGAGTGAGGAGGTCTCGAGCATCAAACCCTGTGTTCCCCTCATCACCGAACAAGCGCCTTTCGTCCTAGTGCCGGGGCACGTAAGGACCACCACACAGAGGAGTGGGTACTTGATGGTGGTCATCATAGTGAAACTGATCTCTGAGCTGATCTTCACGAAAACCACCGCCCCTTCGGCACAAGGGTGATCTAGGACTATGTGCTGACTGAACAGTCTCTGCTCTTGGGGAATTACTATGAATCCTATTGCGCGACTACGAGACCACAGAATTGTGACGCTGCGCTGCATCCAGCAATGCTCTAATCTGCAACAACCCTCTACCAGCCTCTGACCGTGACAACTGAATGGAATCTGCTATCCTAGCCGCAGCTACAACATTTAACACAGGAGTATGGTATACCTCAACATTGTTATGCGATCTAGTCGGAAACAGCTATCGCTGACGTCGACTGGGAGCTGATGGGCACTGGCGAGTGCGTTTGTCGAGTTCTCTCTGGAGTTCTTCAAGCTGAATGCGTGTGGCCTCCAAGGCCTGGGCCTCAGCGGTCGCACCAATGATGGGTGTATGGAGGACCTCCTCATTGCGGCACGACTATTCACTCGATGGTCTACCAACCTCCCGCTTGCTGCGGCCGAAGCCTGGCGGCGGGCTTTGATGGGAACCAGACATAAGGACCTCCGTTGCAGGATCGCATCTCTCGCACTTGGAGGGAATGTCCGACTGATCGGATTCCGACCCGAACACGCTGTGAAGGGACTCGGCAGGCTCGATCGCCGCAATCTGCGGAGATGAAATTTGGTGGGCCACTGCATGTCTGACCCAGCACTGGAGTCGTGAGCGACCGGATCGCTTGCGATGATGAGTAGTGGGGAGAGCCAAAGAGTACGGAGTCGACGGCTGTCGAAGAAGCACACTGCAGGAACTCGCATAGCCCCACGAACTGGGAGCGCCTCGACGTCAAGTGGTGCTTCTTGGAGCCATGCCGAATCGATGAAGATGAAGGTGAGCACTCCGAAACGGATCTCGTGGCCCAGGGAGAAGACACCGCCGGAAGACATGAAGAAGGGGAAAAAATGTGACCTCGTCGGAAGTCGCTTAGACGCCTGCCCCATGGTGGGCGCCAACTGTCGTGGGAACGAGTCTCACAGTAGAAGTTAGGGGTACGAAACGAGAGGGCAGAGTCCTAGCTACAGCGAGAATGCACACACGGATGTATGAGTTCAGGCCCCTCTCATGGAGGTAATAGCCCTACGTCTCAGTGCTCTGGAACTTTGTCGTGTGGAGAGTATGAGTTACAAAGGTTGTGAACCCTTGTGCCAGAGGGAAGGGGTGGCTTATATAGAGTACGCTGCCCCTCATAAGTGCGAGGCATCCAAGGGTCCGATGGTGGGTGTAAATACGAGCGTTACTGGTAACGTACATCATAATTGCTACTAATGATGACTGACCTAACGTCTGCCCGTTGGGCCCCTTGGGGTGGCTTCCGATCTTCTGGTGTCGACTGGAAGCGAGGTCTTCCGAGTGACAGGTGACAATCTAGTGGAGAAAGAAGCCTCCGAATGGATTAACTGTCGAGTGACTTGAGCACCATAGTGAATCCAGTCGGAATCTTTCTTGTGAGCTTTAAGTCCTTCAATGTAGTGTCCTTAGGTAGGGTATATAGGTTAGGCCTAGGACCCTACCCTAGGTACATATCCTCGTCAACGTGCATGTCTTGCAGTTGAGGCATAAGAGTCTCCTCTTCATATGAGCTTTCTTCTTGGTACTTGTCTTCTTGTTCCTCCTCCGAGAATAATCCATATGGATCTAGATCCCCATAAAGCTAGGGATTGGCAAGATAATGCGGTATGTAGCTCTCTCCATCAGACTCTTGAGACGACATCTTGCTCTAAATCTGTTATAAAACTTCTCAAAACAAAAATAGGAGGTATTGTCGTGATACGAAAGTCGAAATCTTCGGGAGATTATATAATGAATTTTTGCACAAAGGGATGTTCCACAAGAAAACGGAGTCTGAGGGGTGCACGGGGTGGTGACAAGCCCCCTAGGCGTGGCCAGGGGTGGCCGCGCCTAGCATGCTTGTCACCTCCCCGTGCATCCTTCGGACTGCATTTTATTTTCCTCATTTTTTAAATATTCCAAAACCGAGTAAAATTGCTATTGGAAAAGTTTTGGAGTCGATTTACTTTCCCTACCACGTACCTATTCCTTTTCAGAGTGTGAAACATTCTGGTAAGTCTCCCTAATATTCTCTTCGGGAGTTATGGTATTGATAAAATTGGTTTCAACATTAAAGGAGTACCTGAAATATAGTGTTTGATTCTTGGCCCGCCTTCAGATTTGTGCCTTCAGCATTGTTAATCTTGATGGAGTTATGGTATTGATAACATTGGTTTCAACATTAAAGGAGTACCTGAAATATACTTCCTCAATGATATAAGGCCCTTCCCATTTCGAGAGAATTTTACCTGCAAAAAATCTTAACCGAGAATTATATAGCAAGACAGGATTACCTACATTAAATTCATGCTTTTTTATCTTTTTATCATGCTATCTCTTAGCCTTTTCTTTAAACAATTTGGCATTCTTATATGCCTGGGTTCTCCATTCATCAAGTGAGCTAATGTCAAATAACCTCCTCTCACTAGCAAGTTTGAAATCAGAGTTGAGCTCTTCGATTGCCCAATAAGCCTTATGCTCTAGCTTTAGAGGTAAGTGACATGCTTTACCATAAACCATTTTATACGGAGACATGTCCATAGGATTCTTGTAAGCAGTTCTATAAGCCCATAATGCATCGTCAATTTTCTTAGACCAATTCTTCCAAGATCTATTAACCATCTTTTGCAAGATCAATTTAATTTCTCTATTGCTTAATTCTACTTGACCACTATACTGAGGATGATAAGGCGATGCAATTCTATGATTAACATCATACTTAGCAAAAAAATTACGGAAAGCACCATGAATAAAATGTGAACCACCATCAGTCATTAAGTATCTTGGGACTCCAAATCTAGGGAAAATAACTTCTTTAAGCATCTTAATAGAGGTGTTATGATCAACATTACTAGTTGGGATAGCTTCTACCCACTTAGTAACATAATCAATAGAAACTAAAATATGAGTATACCCATTGGACGTTGGAAAAGGTCCCATATAATCAAAACCCCAAACATCAAATGGTTCAATAACAAGAGAGTAATTCATAAGCATTTCCCGACGTCTACTAATATTGCCAATTGTTTGAAATTCATCACATGACAAGACAAACTTATGAGCATCCTTGAAGAGAATAGGCCAATAAAAACCAGATTGTAATGCCTTATGTGCAGTTCTATCTCCAGTGTGGTGTCCTCCGTAGGCCTCAGAATGACACTTCCATACGATAAGTTCATGTTCATGCTCAGGTACACAACGTTTAATAATACCATCTACTCCTTTATGAAGGTGTGGGTCATCAAAGAAGTAATGTCTTAAATCATAGAAAAACTTTTTTTTTGCTGGTATGTGAAACTAGGCGGTATAAATTTAGCGACAATGTAATTAGCATAATCAGCATACCGAGGAGCATTATGAGAAGCATTTAAGATAGTGAATTGTTCATCAAGAAATCTACCATCAATAGGTAGTGGGTCATCAAGAGCGTTCTCTAACCTAGACAAGTTATCTGCTATGGGGTTATCAGCACCCTTTCTGTCAACAATATGCAAATGAAATTCTTGTAGCAGAAGAACCCACCTAATAAGTCTAGGTTTAGCATCTTTCTTTTCCATGAGATATTTAATAGTAGCATGATCAGTGTGAACAGTTATTTTAGAATCAACAATATAAGGTCTAAACTTATCACAAGCGAACACAGCCGTTAAAAAATCCTTTTCAGTGGTAGCATAGTTTCTTTGAGCACTGTCTAGAGTTTTGCTAGCATAATGAATAACATTTAATTTCTTATCAACTCTTTGTGCTATAACAACACCTACAACATAGTCACTAGCATCACACATAATTTCAAAAGGTAGGTTCCAATCAGGTGGTTGAACAACATGTGCAGAAATCAAAGCATTCTTGAGAATTTCAAAAGCTTCCACACAATCATCATAAAAAATGAATGGAAAATCTTTTTACAAAAGATTAGTGAGAGGCCTGGAAATATTATGGAATCTTTAATAAATCTCCTATAGAAACTAGCATGACCAAGGAAACTTCTTATATCTCTGATATCCGTAGGACACACCATTTTTTCAATAGCATCATCTTTAGCCTTGTCAACTTCAATACCTCTTTCTGAAATTTTATGTCCCAAAACAATGCCTTCATTCACCATAAAGTGTCACTTCTCCCAATTCAAGACAAGATTAGTTTCTTCACATCTCTACAAAACTCGATCAAGGTTGCTCAAACAATCATCAAAAGAAGTTCCGTAAACGGAAAAATCATCCAAGAAAACCCCAACAATCATGTCGCAAAAATCAGAGAATATAGCAGTCATGCATCTTTAAAAGGTAGCAGGTGCATTGCATAAACCAAAAGGCATACATCTATAAGCAAAGGTACCAAATGGGTAGGTAAAGGTGGTCTTCTCTTGGTCCTTTTTTGACACAGGTATTTGAGAGAAACTAGAATAACCATCTAGAAAGCAGAAATGTGTGTGTTTGGATAATCTTTCTAGCATTTGATCAATGAAAGGTAGAGGGTGATGATCTTTTCTAGTATATTTATTCAATTTCCTAAAATCAATTACCATTCTATAACCTGTAACAATTCTCTACGGGATCAATTCATTCTTATCGTTAGGAACTATGGTAATACCTCCTTTCTTAGGGACACAATGAACGGGACTAACCCATCTACTATCAGCAATAGGATAAATGATACCTGCCTCCAGAGGCTTTAATATTTCATTTCTTACCACTTCCTTCATTTTAGGATTCAACCGTCGTTGGTGATCAACCACTGGTTTAGCATCAGGCTCCATTTTAATTTTGTGCTGACATAGAGTGGGACTAATGCCCTTAAGATCATCAAGAGTATATCCAATAGCAGCACGATGCTTCCTCAGAGTTTTCAATAATCTTTGTTATTTATGCTCTGAAAGGTTAAAACTAATAATAACATGATATACCTTCTTTTCATCAAGAAAAGCATATTTCAAAGTATCAGGTAATTGTTTAAGCTCAGACACGGGATCAGCCTTGGGTGGAGGGGGATCCCCAAGTATTTCAACAGGCAAGCTGTGTTTCAGAATAGGATGTTGATCAAAGAAAATCCTATCTATTTCACTTCTTTCATTCATATGCATGTCATTTTCATGGTCTAGAAAATATTTCTCTAAAGGATTAGTAGGAGGCACCGCAATAGAGGCAAGACCAATAATTTCATCCTTACTATGCATTTATTTATCATGGGGTTGTCTACGAAATTTAGAGAAATTAAACTCATGAGACGCATCCCCAAAACTTACGGTAACTATTTCCTTCCCACAATCTATCCTGGCATTAACAGTATTCAAGAAGGGTCTACCAAATATAACGGGACAAAAATTATCTTGTGGGGAACCAAGAACAAGAAAAACAATAGGATATTTTATTTTCCCACACAAGACTTCAACATCTCCAATAATCCCAATTGGTGATATAGTGTCTCTATTAGCAAGCTTAATTGTAACATCAATTTCCTCTAACTCGGCTGGTGCAATATCATTCGTAATCTCTTTATATAAGGAAAAGGGAATTGCACTCACACTAGAACCCATATCACATATGCCATTGTAGCAATGATCTCCTATTTTAACAAAAACAACAGGCCTGCCAACAATGTGTCTATGTTTATCTTTAGCATCAGGTTTAGCAATCCTAATAGCTTCATCACAAAATTGAATAACATGCCCATCAATATTATCAACCAAGAGATCATTAACCACAGCAATACTAGGTTCAACTTTAATTTGCTCAAGGGGTGTAGGTGTTCTAGCACAGCTCTTACGAATCATAGTTGAAGCTTTAGCATGATCCTTTATTCTAATAGGGAAAGGTGGTTTCTCAATATAAGCACTGGGAATAACAGGATCAACATTATAAGTAATGGTTTTCTCTTTAACTTTAATAGGCTCAACTACTTTCACTTCAATGGGAGGATGATATTTAAACCACTTCTCCTTAGGGAGATAAGCATGAGCAGCAAAAGATTCACATAAAGAAGCTACTATCTTAGAGTTAATTCCATATTTAGTGCTAAATACACGAAAAGCATCGGTGTCCACGAAAAATTTAACACAATCAAACTTAAGGTTCATACCTGACTCCTTACCTTCATCGAGTTCCCAATATTCATAGTTGCATTTAATTCTTTCCAACAAATCCCATTTGAAGTCAATATCTTTCTTCATATAGGAACCAACCCAAGAAGTATCGAGCATGGATTGAGCATTACGAGAAAGCCGAGAATAAAAATTCCGAATAATAATTTATCTCGAGAGCTCATGATTAGGGCATGAATATAACATTGACTTAATCCTCCCCCAATCTTGAGCGATTATTTCTCCTTCACGAGGCCACAAATTACAAATATAATTCCGATCACGATGACCTAGATGCATAGGGTAGAACTTCTGATGAAATTCTATCTTCAATCGGTTGTAGGTCCATGATCCAATATCATCACATAGCCTATACCATGTCAATGACTTTTCCTTCAGAGAAAAAGGAAGAACCTTCTTCTTAACATGATCCTCGGGCAGACCTACAAGCTTAAATAATCCACAAACTTCATCCACATAGATTAGATGAAATCAGGATGTAGTGTTCCATCTCCTGCATAAGGATTAGCCAACGGTTTCTCTATCATACCCAAAGGAATTTCATAATAAATATTTTCAGTAGGTTTAGTAGGTTGAGGGACAACTCTTTGTGTTTCCAGTCGAGGTGAAGATACCCCAACAAGGCCCTCAAAGGAATACTTTCCATAGTAACAAGGGACAGTAAATTTCAGCACACTATACAAATTTTTCTGTACCAAAGGCACTTATCAAGGGCGCTTCACTCCCCAGCAATGGCGCCAGAAAAGATTCTTGATGACCCACAAGTATAGGGGATCTATTGTAGTCCTTTCGATAAGTAAGAGTGTCGAACCCAACGAGGAGCAGAAGGAAATGACAACCAGTTCTCAGTAAGGTATTCTCTGCAAGCACTGAAATTATCGGTGACAGATAGTTTTGTGATAAGATAATTCATAACGAGTAACATGTAACAAGTGTAGGAAAGGTGCAGAAAGGTAGTCCAATCCTTTTTGTAGCAAGGGACAGGCCTGGACAAACTCTTATATAAAGCAAAACGCTCCCGAGGACACATGGGAAGTTCTGTCAAGCCAGTTTTCATCATGCTCCTTTGATTCACGTTCGTTACTTTGATAATTTGATATGTGGGTGGACCGGTGCTTGTGTGATGCCTTTACTTGGACAAACCTCCCACTTATGATTAACCCCTATCGCAAGCATCCACAACTACGAAAGAAGAATTAAGGTAAACCTAACCAAAGCATGAAACATATGGATCCAAATCAGCCCCTTACGAAGCAACGCATAAACTAGGGTTTAAGCTTCTGTCGCTCTAGCAACCCATCATCTACTTATTACTTCCCAATGAATTCCCCTAGGCCCAAATAATGGTCAAGTGTTATGCAGTCGACATTCACATAACACCACTAGAGGAGAGACAACATACTTCTCACCAAAATATCGAACGAATACCAAATTCATATGATTACTTATAACAAGACTTATCCCATGTCCTCAGGAAAAAATGGAACTAGTCACAAATCATCTTCATGTTCAACATCATAGGAGTATTAATTATCATAAATGATCTAAACATATGATATTCCACCAAGTAAACCAACTAGCATCAACTACAAGGAGTAATCAACACTACTAGCAACCCACAGGTACCAATATGAGGTGTTGAGACAAATATCAGATACAAGACATGAATTAGGGTTCGGAGAGGAGATGGTGTTGGTGAAGATGTTGATGGAGATTGACCCCCTCTTGATGAGAGGACCGTTGGTGATGACAATGTCTTCGATTTCCCCCTCCGGGAGGGAAGTTTCCCCGGTAGGACCGCCCTGCCGGAGCTCTAGATTGGTACTGCCCAAGTTCTGCCTCGAGACGGCAACGCTTCATCCCGAAAGCTCTCTCCTGATTTTTTCTAGTTCAAAACTCTTCATATAGGAGAATATGGGCGTCGGAGGAGCCACAGGGGCCCCACAAGCCTACTAGGTGCGCCCAGGGGGGTGGTCGCAGCTAGCAGGCTTGTGGCCTGCTGGTGGCCCCCCTCTGGTTAATTCTTGCTCCATTATTTTTTATAAATTACAAAAATATTCTTCGTAAATTTTCAGGACTTTTGGAGTTGTGCAGAATAGGTATCTCAGATTTGCTCCTTTTCCAGTCCAGAATTCTAGCTGCCGGCATTCTCCCTCTTCATGTAAACCTTATAAAATAAGAGAGAAAAGGCATACGTATTGTACCATAACGTGTAGTAACATCCCATAATGCAATAAATATCAATATAAAAGCATGATGCATAATGGACGTATCAAACATGAGGTGAGAAAGCATAGATAGCTAGAGGAGTGGTACTACGCATTCTTGTATAACCCATTGGCAAATGAAAAAAAATCAAAAGCCAAATAGCAACAATTGGATATCCTCAGATGAGTAAATAAATGTAGACCAACATGCTCACACAATAAGATTTCAAATGAAAACATGACAAACATGCACAAACACACTCTAAGTGCATCTAGTGCCCCTTAGTGATTTTGGTGTATTGAAGACCTATAGGTTAAGGAACTAATGTGTTTGTGAGTGTACACATGCTCTATAAGTCAATGAGGAGTTTGACATATTCGGAGATTATCGACCCCTAAAAATGTATGTCTTCAAGTGAAGACTTTGGTGAAGACTTTGCTGAAGACTTTGGTATTCCCTGAAGACTTTGAAATGAAGATGTTGGTGTGACCTTGAATATATGAACGAGGACTATGAAGCGTGAAGACTTGTTTTTCTTAGATTCATTTCCTATATTTGAATCATAGGAAACACCATACTATTAAACGAGGCCGAGGTAATACTAAGGAAAAATTCCAACTGATGGTCAACTCAAAGCCTCAACCTATCCAATCCTTCGAGTAAAGCCTTTGGAGATCTCTTACGGTTCAGTCAAGTTCCTTAGTGATAGAGATGATGTTCTTCTGGCCTTTGAGGAAATTGATCTGACTGGGGAGTTAGGATTTCACTAGTGCAAATTGCCTAAAAGTGAGGAATATGATAAGCCTGAGGACTTTCATAGTTAGAAATTCTGACCGTTGCTATGCTTTGCGCCAACTGTCCCCAATCATATTCTCCACATAACGTTCATATCATTGGGGGCATTTATGTCTTATCATGTCAGCTTGCACCCTGGCTATAAATAGCCACCCCCACAACCACTAGTTGATTGGCTGCTCTGAGAGGGAACTAACACTTGTCATTTGAGAGCAACCCATCCTTCGAGGACTTTGAGAGAAAATCATCAGTGAGGAAAACCCAAATCCAAACCACCAAACCCAAAGTGATTGAGCATCACCGAACAGATTGTTCCTGTGTGGAACCGACACTTGTTACCATTGAAGACTGTGTATCTTCCTGGTGGTTAAGCGTCATGGTCTAGTGCATCCGGAAGTCAATTGGGGATGATGGAGTGACCTTGGTCTAGAGCATCCAGCTAGAAATTGTGGATCAATGGGTTACCAGTTTGTGAGTGTTTTGGAAGTCTACCCTGAAGACTCACTAGGAGTGTTGGGCGAGGACTTTGTGACCTTAGCTCCAAGGAGAATATGGTAAGGACTATGTGTCCTCTGGTTAAAATACCAGGCCACTCCAGTCCAAACATATGACTATCACAATAGTTGGAACTAGGTCATCAAACATATGTCTTCATGGAGCTACCTAGCTGTATTTCCTCAACCCTTTCATTTTCTTATATACCCGTTGATGAAATTGATCCTTACTGTTTGAAGAATTGTCTAAAGACTTCACAATTTCCTCATATCAAATTCTTCAAGTTACCTTGTTCCTCACCTGCTTATCCTATATATAGCTATGTGTAATTTGTGCATGTTTTATTTCATCATGATGACTATGCTATTGCTATGTTTGTCATGCACTTGAGTACTTTTTGCGCTGCTAGTTATTAATCACATTTCAAATTCCTCAAGTTGAAATTCCTCAAGTGATGAATTTGTAAAAGTCGCCTATTCACCCCCCTCTAGTCAATACAACGCACTTTCAATTGGTATCAGGGCAAGGTACTCCATTGTTCTGTGTGATTTTGGTTTAACCACCTGGAGTTCTAGTTATGTCGACTACAGGTATGATCAATGTTTCCGCAGGTTGTCCTACCTTCGATGGGACGGATTACCCCTACTAGAACTTCAAGATGCGCATGCATCTTGAAGCTATTGACAATGATCTCTAGTACGTTGTGGAAAATGGTGTTCCCTCTATTACTCCCTCATGGGTTGCTGCAAAAGGACCTCGTGTAGATCCATATACTTTATCTGTTTTTACTTGTGAAACTTCATATTCCTCTAATGAGTCACTTGAATCCAACTACAAATTCTTCAAAAATCAGAAATGTGAAGTATTTGCCAGATTTGTTGGAACTAACTACAGGAACGGTTCACCTATGAAGAAAATTGGGTTTCGAAGAGCTTCTTACAAAATCTTCAAGTGAATGTCCTCACGACACCACTCAAGAAGATCAGGAACCCCAGATCAAATTCCTCATAGGGACCAAAGTCTTCACTTGGACCAAATTCCTCAAATGGTCAAAAATATCATTCTCGTGCTAATGCATCTGTTTCGCAGGGAAAGTCTAAGAGTTCTGAATATGTGCATTATTCTTCAAATCATTATGTTAACAAGTCCTCGAATAATTTCTCTGCTTATTCATATGAGTACTCTAACCCTCGTCCCGTGAAACGAAGCGTACTCGCTGTAATGCCTCCCTTCTCATATGGTGCTCCCAGAATGATGAAATCTTTGACACCCCTCCAGATGTGGGTGGTGAAGAAATTGAACTAATCTCTTATGTAGGGTCAGGTCTCCAGATGAATTTGAACATCTGATGAGTTTGCTGGAGACCTGAGGAAATGCTTGAAAGGATGCAATCTAATCTTGCAGAAATGAACTCCTCATTTCTCACGTCCTCGCGCTACTTTACTCACTATATTGTGTGAGGAAATTCTGCCTGATGAATTTGATCTTCACTCTGAAGCATATGAGTTCGTAATTTGTACTAATTCATCTACAGGATGAACCTCCAAAAGCTACTAAGTGGGTCCTCAACAATGGATGCACAAACCACATGACTGGTGAGAAGAATCTACTAATGAATTTGCCACTTGCTCCATCTGATCTGAAGCATATCACCTATGCTGACAAAGGAAAAAGGCAAGGTATTGGGTCTAGGTAAGGTTCCAATCTCAAAGGACAGACACATGGATAAGGTGATGCTTGTCGAATCCCTCAGGTTCAACCTTATGTCTGTCTCAATGCTTTGTGATCTTGATATGGTTGTCGTCTTTGGAAAATATCATTGTGTTGTCATCATCGAATCTCACCATTCCAAAGTCTTAGAAGGCTTTAGGAGAGGAGACTTGTATATTGTTGATTTCTCTACAGGTCCTCAGCCTGCCACGTGCCTCCTTGCAAAGTTCTTAGAAGCCTGGCTATGGCATCGACGACTTGGACATGCTGGTATGAGGAACTTACACACGCTCGTGAATAAAAAGCACGTCATTGGCATTGAAGGTGTCAAATTCCTCAAGGACCACCTCTATGGCGCACGTGAGTCTGGGAAGATTACCAGATCCAAGCATCCCTCGAAGACAATCATGACCATGACTCGACCCTTTGAATTGCTTCACATGGACCTCTTTGGCCCCACTCATTATTCTAACAAATTCTTCAAGTTTGTATGGATTTTTCATTGTTGATGATTACGCTTGTTACACTTGGGTGCATATTATTCTATACAAGTCTGAAGTGCAGGATGTCTTTAGACAATTTGCTTCAAGGGCCTCTACAAACTTCGGTGTCAAGATCAAGCATATCAGGAGTGATAATGGGACTGAGTTCAAGAACACAAATCTTGATGAATATCTTGATGAACTTGGTATTACCCATGAGCTATCTGCCCCATATACTCCACAGCAGAATGACGTCATGGAGCGCAAGAACATCACTCTTGTTGAGATGGCTCGCACCATGTTTGATGAATACAAGACTCCTCGTCGTTTTTGGCCTGAGGCAATTGATACAGCTTGCCAGATCATCAACATAGTATATCTTCACAAATTCTTCAAGAAGACTTCATATGAAATTATAACTGGCAAGAAACCCAATGTAAGTTATCTCAAAGTCTTCGGTGCAAAATGCTAGATTAGAGATCCTCACCATAGTTCTAAATTTGCATCGAAAGCACATGAAGGTTTTATGCTTGGTTACGGAAAGGACTCGCACACCTATAGAGTCTTCAACACCTACCACAAAAGGTTGTTGAAACTGTAGATGTGCAGTTCGATGAAACTGACAGCTCACAAAGAGAGCACCTACCTTCTGTGCAAGATGAACAGTCTCATGAGGAATCCATTCAGCTGAAGGCTACTGAAGATGTCATACCCACTGAAGAAGTCATTCCAACCAATGAAGACATTCATGCTGATACACCTGCAGAAAATGGGGCTGAAGAAAATACACAGCCACATGAACCTGCTCATCCAAGAGTTGCAAATGAAGTGGAGATTGACAAAATCATCGATGACATCAATTCATCAGGTCCCCTCACTCGCTCAAGAGCTTCACATTTGACAAACTTTTGTGGGCACTTTGCTTTTGTCTCTATCATAAGCCCACTAAAGTTGATGAACCATTCAAGGAGCATGAGTGGATTCAAGCTATGCAAGAGGAATTGCATCAATTCAAGCTCAACAATGTGTGGGAACTTTTCAAGCGGCCAGATCTTCGCAAGCACAACATCATAGGTACCAAGTGGATCTACCTCAACAAGCAAGATGAAAGAGGCCTTGTGGCAAGAAATAAGGCTCCTCTGGTAGCTCAAGGCTACACACAGGTTAAAGGAATTGACTTTGATGAAACTTTTGCACGTGTTGCTAGACTTGAAGCTATTCGCATATTGCTTGCTTATGCTAACCATCATGATATCATCTTATATAAAATGGATGTGAAAAGTGCTTCCTCAATGGTAAGCTTGCGGGATAAGTATATGTTGCTCAACCCCCAGGTTTTGAAGACCCTAAGCATCCAAACAAAGTCTTTAGAGTCAACAAGGCCCTCTATGGCCTCAAGCAGGCCCCTTCGGCGTGGTACGACACTCTCAAGGAATTCCTCACGAAGACAGGCTTCAAACCCAATTCACTCGACCGAACTCTTTTCACTAAATCCTATGACAATGAACTGTTCATATGCCAGATATATGTAGACGATATTATCTTTGGCTGTACTAACAAACATTACAGTGATGAATTTGCCTATATGATGAGTGAAGAATATCAAATGTCTATGATGGGAGAGTTGAAATTCTTCCTAGGTCTTCAAATTCGTCAGCAAGACAATGACATCTTCATCTGTCAAGAGAAATACCTCAAGGATGTACTGAGAAAATTCGACATGCAAATCTGCAAAGGCATCAAAACTCCAATGCCTTCAAAAGGCCACCTCTTCAAAGACGGAAATGGTAAAAATTTCAATTAGAAGGTATATTGCTCCATGATTAGCTTTTTATTGCATCTATGTGCATATAGGCCTGATATTATGCTGAGTGTTTACATGTGTGCCCGATTCCAAGCAACACCAAAGGAATCACACCATAAGGTGTTGACACATATTCATCGATACTTAGCTCACACACCAACGCTTGGATTATTGTATCCCAAGGGATCAAATCTTCGCCTCGTCGGATACTCAGACGTTGACTATGCTCGAGATCGTGTGGATATCAAGTCAACCTCAGGCACATGTCATTTCCTCGGAGAAGGTGAACTGCGTGTCACCATCTTCTGCTGAAGGTGAGTACATTGCTGCTTGTTCATGTTGTGCTCAGTTGTTGTGGATGAAGCAAACCCTCAAGGACTATGGAATCAAGGTGAATAATGTGCCTCTCTACTACGACAACGAGAGCGCTATCAAGATTTCTTACAACCCAGTTCAGCATTCCAAGACCAAACACATCCAGATCCGTCATCATTTTCTTCGAGATCATGTACTCAAGGGCGACATCTCCATCGACACATCCCCACTAAAGAACAACTAACTGATATCTTCACAAAGCCCTTGGATGAAAAGAGATTTTGCAAGTTGCGGTGTGATCTAAATATCTTAGAATCTTCGAATACTTTGAAAAGACACACATCCTAACACTTATGCAAAATTGATGACTTAGATGTGCAACACATGAAGTAACATTTTTCTTCAATCAATGAAGAATAACCCTCTAAGTGTGAAGAAATTAATGAAGAATTTGATTCCCAAAAACCTACGACAATTGTACATGAGTTCTTGTAGCGACCCGATCTCAAGGGATCGGAGTCTCTGTGCTTAAGTGTCATCCCTGGAGTTACAACAGAGTTCAATCACACATTTATTACATCGAGAATCCTCAAAGAGTGTTTATTACATTAATGTGGCCTAAGGCCAAGTAAAACAAAAGACATGCAGAAGCAATAAGTGTAAGGAGTCCATCAAGTCCACGAGCAAGCTAAGTGCAGAACAATGACCTATCACACCTTATTCGTCGTCGGATAAATCTGCAACATGATAAGTTCCAGCCGTGTATGTCAGTACATGGAATGTACTGGCAAGTCACATCATAAAGTGTAATGAGCCTACATAGTACATGCAATTTGGCTAGTGGAAAGCTCTAAGTTTAGTTTTGCATAAAGCTAGTTTTCCCTATCAAAAATAATTGCTCTACTTCTACAAATATCATAAGTCTGAATGATGCCCATCTCAATCATTCCAAAATTTGGTACCCAGTTGATTAGTTCAGACTGATAATATCTCCCTACATTTCGCCTACTAAAATATCAAGTTGTCCATGACCGGGGACACGGCTAATCAATTAGATTTTTTTAACTCTGCAGAGGTTGTGCACTTCTCCCCACAAGAATCGACCACATCCTTGATCGAAAGATCGAGACATAGTCTTTAGAAAGCATTTCCCCTAACCCATGGATAGGCCAGTACACCTACATCATCTACATTTGTAGCCTATCCCGGAAGAGGTCACACCATCTACTCAACTAAGCCAGAGCCCATATAGGCTTGTGGCTGCTCACGGTAGCTTATAGACATGAAAATAAGGTTGATCCCTTTGAGCCTGGGTGGATGGACCACTAGTGTGCACTCCCATGGATTCCCATGAATGCTCCCACTATACTTCGCCACCATACAAACCAATTTCCACCCAGGTAGTTCATTAGAGTTGGTCCTAATTACTACTTTGTCACTCACATCTCAAGGTGATAACACTCCCCAATCCACGTCTACTTTGGTGAGGCATTGTAACATAACACGGTGGCGACAAAGTTGATACGGTTCTGACCTACCTCAAATGAACTACTGGGTGCAAGCATAGCCCTCGGGCATAAAATTCTACCATGCAATCCTACAAGGAAGGACTATGTGCATATATAAAACATAGGTAAAAACTGATATGATCAAAATTTAACTTGCCTTCGTGCTGGGAGTGAATTCTAGGGAATGGTAGTACTCTGCTTTGCACTCCGGACAATCTATCACAATGTAAATAAACACACATAAACAAGCATTCATACAATTCAAAGAAAACATGCAACAAAATATTTGCAAAAGCCAAATAAAATCCAACAGAAGTCATTAGCATGAAAATTTTCAAAGTATAAATAGTGTTCAAAATTCGTGATGTGCACTAGTGTTCCTACAAGGAATTCAAGTAAAATTATGATGAACAGAAAATACTTGTGTAGAATATATAGTGGCAAAAGTTCATGGTAAAGGATTTAGTTCGTGTGACATGGTGCAAAAAGAATCACTTCAAACGGGTATACCGTTTGGAAGATATGGCCTAATGAAATTTAAATTCAAATCTAAAATAACTTCAAATTTGAACTTGCAAAAGTTTGCAATGATGGGTTCTCTGGTTAGGGCTATTCGAGACGAAAATTTAGCTGTTGGTTTCATCTCGTTTCGATCTACGGTTAAAAGTTAAGGCCTTTTGATGTTTTGAAACAAATCTGGAAAAAAACTACTATAATAGCGTTTTCTGAAAACACTATATTGCGAACGTTCGCGGCTAGAGCGCGAAGTGGATGGCTCTGGTTTGCTGGCTGCGTTCGCCGCGGAGGCTAAGAGGTGAACATTCACGAAATAGGTAGGTTTGGCTAAACTAAAAGAAAACCGATGTTCGGTTCAAATAAACCGCACGGTTTAGATCAAAACGCGGTTAACCGCGTACCTCTTCGGTCTAATAAAAAAACCTAATCTAATATACAGGTTCAAATCTAAAAAAACTACGCTAATCTAACTAAATGAGCAAGGGGGTGAGCGTTTACAGAGAGGAGGATGGGATCGGGCAGGAACTGGGCGAGGACGTGGCGGCGGCTCCGGCGATCACTGACGTCAGCGAAGAGGCGGGGAAGATGTGGCTCAGCGAGGGCCTCGGGTCGGTGGTGACGCGGGGTGGCGGCGGTGTCCGGGTGCAGCGAAGGGAGTGGCAGAGCTCCGGTGAACTCCGGCGATGCAGGTCATCGGGGCGGCGGCTCCGACGAACCTAGGAGAAAACGAAGATGTCAGGGAGGTGCACACGGACGAGGGGGGTCCGATTTCATGAAGAAAAAGGGGTCCATGGGGGTTCACCGGCGTCGTATTCCTCCGGTGAATGGACTCCGGGCAGTGAGATGTGGATGGACGAGGCGACGGCTACGAGCGACGAGAGGTGGAGCAGATTGGCTGAATGGAACGAGGAGGCTCGGGGCTTTATATAGGCCCGATCTGGCGGCGCGGGGCTGCGGGATAAGCTCTGTCCCGAGAGCTCTGGCCGGTGGTTGTGGGAGAGCGTAGCGCGACCTCATCCCGTGCAAGCTAAGCAGGAGGTTAGGGATGATGGGGTCGGACCCCACCTGGCACGCGTGTGAGAGAGGGAGAGAGAGAGAGAGTTGACCAAGAGAGAGGGAGATCGGGCGCTGGGGAGGGGAGCGCTCGTGGGGAGCCATGATTGGCGTGAGGCGCTCGACCTGGCTGGGCTTCAGTCGGCCTTTGCCAATGCGTGCGTGCGCGCTCTTTTTTTGAAAACTCTTTTTTTATCCAATCAGAATCATTAAAGAGGAAAAAAATATCAAAAAAATTCCAAAAATCCTTATAGCTAAATATAGTGCACAAGGAACATTAATTCCTGCTCTTAGCATTTAGAAAATATTTTCCTAACAAAATGATTTAACTTTGGCTTGCAAAATAAATTTTAAATGCAACCTTTAAAACACCAAATACAATGCAAATGCTATCCCACTCCTTTATATTTTGAGGAAGTCATATTATCCCCTCTGTATTATTTGATGTGAGTGGAAAACTTGAACATCATAAACTCCAAATGCAATAAAAATATGATACGCAATATGATGATCCTATTAACATCATAATTTAATAAAATTGGGACGTTACAAACCTACCCCCCTTAAGATGAATCTCGTCCTCGAGATTCGGGTTGGCCAGCAAAAAGGTGTGGATGGTCACACTTGAGATCTTCTTCTCGTTCCCAAGTAGCTTCCTCCTCGGTGTGGTGACTCCACTGAACCTGGCAGAACTTGATGACCTTGGTACGAGTGATTCTCTCGGCAGTCTCAAGAATCTTAATAGGCTTCTCCTCATAATTTAGATCGCTCTCCAACTGAATTGCTTCTAGAGGCACTGTATCTCTCAAAGGAATATCGGTCATCTCTGCATGCCACTTCTTCAGTTGGGAAACATGAAACACATCATGAACTCCTGACAAACCCTCTGGTAGTTCCAACTTGTATGCAACTTCTCCTCTGCGTTCCAGAACTCTATATGGCCCCACAAATCATGGTGCTAACTTTCCTTTGACTCCAAACCTCTTAATACCTCGAAGTGGAGACACTCGCAGATATGCTCTATCTCCCACTTCATAATTCACTTCCTTGCATTTAGCATCGACATAACTCTTCTGTCTAGACCGAGCTATCTTGAGTCTATCACGGATCAACTTGACCTTCTCCTCAGAATCTCGAATCAAATCCGATCCAAATAATTTGCGATCACCAACTCCATCCCACATCAATGGTGTTCTGCACTTCCTTCCATATAATGCCTCAAAAGGGGCCATCTACAAACTAGCTTGATAGATGTTGTATGAGAACTCTACATAAGGTAAGTTATCATCCCAACTAGACCCATAGTCAAGCTCTCAACATGTCCTCTAGAATCTGATTTACTCTCTCTGTCTGCCCATCTATCTGTGGATGGAAAGTTGTACTGAATTCCAGCCTGGTACCCAAAGTTTCATGTAGCTGATGCCAAAACTTTGAAGTAAACTGTGTTCCTCTATCTGATACAATGGTCCTCGGAACTCCATGCAGACATACAATCCTGGTCATATATATCTTCACCAGCTTAGCACTTGTATAGGTAGTCTTCACAGGAATGAAGTGAGCAACCTTGGTCAAGCGATCAACTATTACCCAAATGGAATCATAACTTGAATGGGTCATGGGTAATCCTGTGATGAAGTCCATGCCAAGTTTATCCCATTTCCAATCAGGTATTGGCAATGGCTCAAGTAAACCTGCTGGTTTCTGATGCTCTACCTTTCCCCTTTGACATACATCACATACTGCTACAAACTCAGCAATTTCCCTCTTCATACCGGTCCACCAAAAACTTTCCTTCAAGTCTAAATACATCTTGGTGTTTCCCGGATGTATCGAGTAGGGCGAATCATGAGCCTCCTGAAGAATGAACTTCCTGATCTCTAGATCATTGGGCACACAAATACGTTGCTCAAACCATATGGTTCCATACTCATCCTCATGGAATCTTTCTGCCTTTCCTTTGCTAATCCTCTCCTTTATCTTAGCAATACCTTGATCCAACTTCTGAGCTTCTCTGATCTTTCCCAACAAGGTGGACTGAACTTCAAGTGTGGCAACATAGCCTCTTGGAACTATTTCCAACTCGAGATCTCTAAGTTCATCACACAACTCATGAGGTAATCCTCCTGCGACAAGAGTGTTGACATAGCTCTTATGGCTCAACGCATCTGCCATGACATTGGCTTTTCCTGGATGATAATGCAAACTCATGTCATAATCCTTGATGAGCTCCAACCATCTCCTTTGCCTAAGGTTCAACTCTTTCTACGTGAAGATGTACTTCAAACTCTTGTGATCGGTGTAAACACACATTGGTTCCCGATAGCAAATGTCTCCAGGTCTTGAGTGCATGCACCACTGCTGCTACCTCCAGATCATGTGTGGCATAGTTCAACTCATGAGGTCGAAGGTGACGTGAAGCATAAGCTACAACCTTTCCTTCTTGCATAAGCACGCCTCCAAGTCCTTGGCGTGAAGCGTTGCAATACACCTGAAAATCCTTGTGTATGTTCGGCAGAATAAGCACTGGAGCTATAACCAAACGTTTCTTCAACTCCTGGAAACTGGCTTCACATTTCTCAGTCCAAATATACTTGGTGTCCTTCTCCAACAACTCCGTCATGGGCTTTGCAATCTTGGAAAAATTCTCAATGAACCTCCGATAATATCCTACAAGTCCAAAGAAACTATAGATCTCACTAACTGAGGTCGGTGCCTTCCATTCTGTGACTGCTTCTACCTTGGAAGGGTCCACGGCAATTCCTTCCCCTAACACAACATGTCCGAGAAGTCCGACTTCCTTCAACCAAAACTCACACTTGCTGAACTTGACATAAAGTTGGTGTTCTCTGAGCTTCTCTAGAACTAAGCGCAGATGTTCTACGTGCTCCTCCTCATTCTTGGAGAAAACCAATATATCACCAATGAATACCACAACAAACTTATCCAAGTACTCCATGAATACCTTGTTCATCATGCTCATAAAATAGGCAGGGGCATTAGTCAAACCAAATGACATGACTGTATACTCATAAAGCCCATACCTCGTGGTAAAAGTTGTTTTAGATATATCCTTCTCACGGATCTTCAACTGATGATAACCCGATCGAAGGTCAATCTTGGAGAAAACACTAGCTCCTTCTAGCTGGTCGAACAAGTCATTGATCATCGGCAGCGGATACTTGTTCTTGATGGTCACCTCATTCAAAGAGTGCTAATCCACACACATCCTCAAGGTTTCATCCTTCTTCTCCACTAAGAGTACTGGGGCTCCCCAAGGTGATGTACTCGGGCGAATATACCCCTTCTCCAACAACTCCTCAATCTACTTCTTGACTTCCGCTAGATCATTAGCGGGCATCCGGTATGGCCTCTTGGAGATAGGTCCGGTGCCTGGTAATAACTCAATGAGAAACTCAATCTCCCGATCCGGTGGCATACCGGGTAACTCCTCTAGAAATACATCAGGATAATCCTTCACCACTAGTACTTCTTCCTGGACAACTCTCGTAAGAGAGTTCACTTGAGTCCTCTTAGGGTTAAGCCTAGATACATACTTGACCCTCTTCTTCTCAGGAGTGGTCAGAAGAATTGGCCTATTGGCACAATCAATGCTTCCCTGATACTTGGACATCCAATCCATACCTAGAATTACATCCAACCCTTGTGACTCAAGTACAATCATATCTGTGGAAAAAACATATCCCCCTATGTTCAAAGGCAACTGAAAACATGCATGACTAGTCATAGACTCTGCTCCTAGGGAACTCACTAGAATAGGTGACTTAAGAGCTATAGTAGGCAACTGATATTTATCCACAAATCCCCTCGATATGAATGAATGCGATGCACCAATGTCAAATAGAATGAATGCTGGAAAAGAATTAACCAAGAACTTACCAATCAACGCATTTGGTTGTTCATAGACTTCTTCCACATTGACATGATTCACATGCCCCTTAGTGAAAGGATTGGGCTTCTTGCCTCTAGAACTTCCATTGCTTTTCCCATTCTGTAACTCGGGAAACTCATTGGAGTAGTGCCCTGTCTTATTGCACTAGAAGCAGGTGATGTGACTCAAATCCTTCCTCATTGGTGTAGCAGGGGTAGGGTGATGGTGATTGTCGTTTTCTCCATTCCCATTGCCATTCTTATGGCCATTGTGGTTGTGTCCATTGCCTCCATGCTGAGAAGGGCCACCATGGTTATGATGGTTGTGCCCTCCAAACTTACTGTGTCCTGTACCAGAATATCCTAAGAAAGGGGCAGAGCAAGGCTTCTGCTGAGCTCTAGACTGAAACTTGCCTTGACCATATTTCCTCTTGCAATTTTCCATCTGTTGATGCTTGCACTCTAGAGTGATCACCTTGTCCACCAACTCTTGATAGTTATCAAAAGTCGCAACCATCAACTAAATTCCCAGCTCATCATTCAGTCCCTCCAGAAACTTCTCTTGCTTGGCTGCATCGGTTGCCACATCACCTGGGGCGTAACGGGACAACCTGCTGAAATCATCAACATATTCGGACACTGAGCGACCTCCTTGGCACAAGTTGCAGAACTCCCTCTTCTTGAGAGCCATAGCTCCCGTTGAAACATGAGCAGTGTGGAATGCCTGTTGCAACTGAGCCCAAGTCACATTCTCCATGGGGTATGTGGCGGTGTAGTTCTCCCACCATGAAGCTGCTGGTCCATCCAGTTGGTGAGAGGCAAACCTCACCTTCTCCTGATCGGTGCATCCTACTGTGGTTAGCTTCCTACCCATGTTGCGAAGCCAGTCATCTGCGACAATCGGCTTGAGGCTGCTCGTGAAGATTGGAGGATTCGGCCTTAGAAAACGGGTAAGGCTGTCAATTTGTGGTGAAGGTGGAGGTGGAGGTGGGTTGTTGTTGTTGTTGTTGTTCTGGGCCATATTCTGCATCATCAACTATATCATCTGGTTCTGGGTCTGAAGCAATTGTTCCAAGGCGGGTGGGATATCATTCCCTGAGCCACCCCCGGAAGGTTTGTGCCTTTGTGGCATATGTTGGGTCAGCATAGATGAGGTATAGATAGAATTAGACCTAAGGGAGAAACACTACCCATATGCAAATGATGTCAATAAAAATCCAATCACTCCAATTCAATTCAATCAAAGAGTTCACACGAAACAAATCTAAGGTGAGCCATGTCACAAGATTTGACAAGGTCCCACAAATAAATCAATCGAATACTAATCGAATATCAAATCCTAATCTCTCATGGTGGTCCAAATCTACTCCTCATCAGAAGAGAGATCTATCATGTTAATGTCGTGTCCAGCAGCATCACTTTGTACCTCCTCATCGTCGTCCTCATAGTCTTTGTCCTGACTGACGTAGTCCCCGTAAGAGTGATACTTTTGGAGATTCTCCCCGTTATCAAGCTTTTCCTCAGCTTCCTCCAGCTGAAGCTTCAAGTCGTCGAACTTATCCTGCAGCGCATCGAGCTCCTCCTCATGCTCTGTGCAAGCGTTCTGAAGCTCTTCTTCCAGCTCGACCTTGCGGGTAGTTAGGTTGTGGGTGGTGAAGAGGCTGTTGTCCATCTCCTCCTTCATCCTGGTGATGAGCTCCTCCGGGTCCTCAATGTGTGAGGTGATGGTGTCGTCCTCCCTGGTGCGCACCACATCTCCATCCGAGTCGTGGCGCGTGTACATGACGTAACTAGTCTTCCTGACATCCTCGTGGTAGTCCTGGCGGATGCGCCCAAGTGCAAAGAGCGCAACGATCCCTTTGCCAATGCCCCATGATCTTACTTCTATGTAGAAGTCGATTGGCTCAATGGCTTTTCCAAAAGTTCTCCCTAGAATGTGGACGTCAATCCTCCAGCGCATCTCCTCAGGTAGAGTGGCCGTGAAGGTACTGATAAAGCTGTGCAGGGCAATGCGTAGATGTCCTATGATATCCACGAGCTGCCTTCCAAAGGGCATGGTTGCATCGGGCTGAGCAAACTCAACGATGGGAGTCGACATCTACAGTTTGAAAGAGAGGAGAAATTAGTAGTGAAGCAGGGAAAAGTACGAGACCAAAACAGGGGTATAAAAGTGTTGTAAAATATTGTTTTTATCCTATGGCTTTCCATTTTCTAGGGTCGCGTCCCACAGTCAACTGTGCTCTGATACCATCTTGTAGTGACCCGATCTCAAGGAATCGAAGTCTCTATGCTTAAGTGTCATCCCTGGATCGATATGCTGAAACACACAGTACTTGAGGATTTACAACAAAGTTAAGTCCCACATTTATTACATCGAGAATCCCCAAAGAGTGTTTATTACATTAATGTGGCCTAAGGCCAAGTAAAACAAAAATCATGCGGAGGAAATAAGTGTAACAAGTCCATCAACTCCACGAGCAAGCTGAGTGCAGAGCAACGACCTATCGCACCTTATTCGTCGTCGGATAAATCTGCAACATGATAAGTTGCAGCCGTGTAGGTCAGTACATGGAATGTACTGGCAAGTCACAACATAAAGTGTAATGAGCCTACATAGTACATGCAATTTGGCTGGTGGAAAGTTCTAAGTTTAGTTTTGCATAAATCTAGTTTTTCCATATCAAAACTTATTTCTCTAGTTCTACAAATATCATAAGTCTGAGATGATGCCCATCTCAATCATTCCAAAATTTTGTACCCAGTTGATTAGTTAAGAGTGATAAGATCTCCCTACATTTCCACTACTAAAAGCTCAAGTTGTCCATGACCGGGGACAGGGCTAACCGATTAGATTTTTTTAACTCTGTAGAGGTTGTGCACTTTTCCCCACACGACCACATCCTTGATCGAAAGATCGAGACATAGTCTTTCGAAAGCATTTCCCCTAACCCACGAATAGGCCGGTACACCTACATCGTCTACAACTGCTAGCCTATCCCGGAAGAGGTCACACCATCTACTCAACTAAGCCAAAGCCCATATTGGCTTGTGGCTGCACATGGAAGCTTATAGACATGAAAATAAGGTTGATCCCTTTGAGCCTGGGTGGACGGAGAACTAGTGTGCACTCCCATGGATTCCCATGAATGCTCCCACTATACTTCGCCACCATACAAACCAATTTCCACCCAGGTAGTTCATTAGAGTTGGTTCTAATTACTACTTTTTCACTCACATCTAAAGGTGGTAACACTCCCCAATCCACCTCTACTGTGGCGAGGGATTGTAAAATAACACGGTGGTGACAAAGTCGATACGATTCAGACCTACCTCAAATGAACTACTGGGTGCAAGCATAGCCCTCGGGTATAAAATTCTACCATGCAATCCTACAACGAAGGACTACGAGCATATATAAAACATAGGTAAAAACTGATATGATCAAAATGTAACTTGCCTTCGTGCTGGGAGTGAAGTTCTAGGGAATGGTTGTACTCTGTTTTGCACTCCGGAAAATCTATCACAAAGTAAGTAAACACACATAAACAACCATTTATATAATTCAAAGAAAACATGCGACCAAATATTTGCAAAAGCCAAATAAAATCCAACACAAGTCATTAGCATCAAATTTTTCAAAGTATAAATAGTGTTCAAAATTCGTGACGTGCACTAGTGTTCCCACAAGGCATTCTAGTAAAACTACGATGAACATAAAATACTTGTGTAGAATACATAGTGGCAAAAGTTCATGGCAAAGGATTTAGTTCGTGTGACGTGGTGCAAAAAGAATCACTTCAAATGGGTATACCGTTTGGAAGATATGGCCTAATGAATTTAAATTCAAATCTGAAATAATTTAAAATTTGAACTTGCAAAAGTTTGTAATGATGGGTTCTCTGGTTAGGGCTATTCGAGACGAAAATTTAGCCGTTGGTTTCATCTCGTTTCGATCTACGGTTAAAAAGTTAAGGCCTTTTGAAGTTTTGAAACAAATCTGAAAAAAACTGCTATAATAGCGTTTTCTGAAAACACTATATTGCGAACGTTCGCGGCTAGAGAGCGAATGGATGGCTCTGGTTTCCTGGCTGTATTCTCCGCGGTGGCTACGCGGTGAACATTCGCGAAATAGGTAGGTTGGGCTAAACTAAAAGAAAACAGACGTTCGGTTCAAATAAACTGCACGGTTTAGATCAAAACGCGGTTAACCGCGTACCTCTTCAGTCTAATAAAAAATACTAATCTAACCTATAGGTTCAAATCTAAAAAAACATACGCTAATCTAACTAATCGAGCGAGGGGGGTGAGCGCTTACAGAGAGGAGGACGAGTTGGGCAGGAACTGGGCGAGGACGTGGTGGCGGCTCCGACGATAACCGGCGTCAGTGGAGAGGCGCGGAAGATGCGGCTCGGCGAGGGCCTCCGGTCGGTGGTGACGCGGGGTGGCGGCAGTGTCTGGGTGGAGTGGAGGGAGTGGCAGAGCTTCGGTGAACTCCGGCGACACAGGTCATCGGGGCGGCGACTCCGGTGAACCTAGGAGAAAACGAAGATGTGAGGGAGGTGCACACAAATGAGGGGGTCCGATTTCATGAAGAAAAATGGGCCATTGGGGTTCACCGGCGTCGTATTCCTATGGTGAATGGACTCCGGGCAGCGAGATTCGGATGGACGAGGCGATGACAACGAGCGGCGAGATGTGGAGCAGATTGGCTGAATGGAACGAGGAGGCTCGGGGCTTTATATAGGCGCGATCTGGCGGCGTGGGGCTGCGGGATAAGCTCTATCCCGAGAGCTCCGGCCGGCGGTTGCGGGCGAACGCGGCACGGTCTCATCCCATGCGGGCTAAGCGGGAGGTTAGGGATAATGGGGTCAGGCCCCACCTGACAGGCGTGTGAGAGAGGGAGAGAGAGTTGACCGAGACAGAGGGAGATCGGGCGCTGGGAAGGGGAGCGCTTGTGGGGAGCCACGATTGGCGTGAGGCGCTCGACCTGGCTGGGCTTCGGGCGACCTGGGCCAATGCGTGCGTGCGTGCTCTTTTTTTGAAAACTCTTTTTTATCCAATCAGAATCAGTAAAGAGGAAAAAAATATCAGAACGATTCCAAAAATCCTTATAGCTAAATATAGAGCACAAGGAACATTAATTCCTGCTCTTAGCGTTTAGAAAATATTTTCCTAATGAAATGATTTAACTTTGGCTAGCAAAATAAATTTTAAATGCAACTTTGGAACACCAAATACAATGCAAATGCTATCCCACTCCTTTATATTTTGAGGAAGTCATATTATCCCCTCTCTATTATTTTATGTGACTGGAAAACTTGAAAATCTTAAACTCCAAATGCAATAAAAATATTATATGCAATATGATGATCCTATTAACATCCTAATTTAGTAAAATTGGGACATTACATTTTTTAAACCATCATTCTTATACGGTGGGTCACGCCACCAACCATAGTTGAAATTCTTCAAAGTTGAGTTTTTCGTCATTTTGCAAGTTCTTCAATTTTTCAATTTCCTCAAGATGGCAAATTCATCAACTTTTCAAATCTTCAAAACTATGAAACTGATGTTCTTCATTGACTATATATATATATGTATATATATATATATTTGAGTTTTTCAATGTCCTCAAAACATTCACTTATTAATAATTCTTCATGTTGATTTTCATGTAAGTGAATGTGATCGGATCCTTCCCCCCTCTATGCTCAATTCAACCCAGTTTGCTCACAAATTCTTCATATGCATTCTACTTTGAATATCGTTCAAAGTCTTCACTGTGTCCTTCACAGCTGAAGAATTTGCAAACGAAAACTTTACGTTTTTTCCAAAAAATTGGTGTTTCCCGCTCAAACTGTTCCGGTTCCCACGACTGGATAACCCACGATCCCCCACTATCTCCACTACTCAGAATGTGGGTAACACATGTCGCATGGAGAGCAAGGGTCAGGGGCAATATGGTCCAAAATCTTCGGGTAGATTAGTTTTCACCTCTGTTATAAATACCCCTTCCCTTTCACTATGTTTGGTTACTCCTCACTCCTACTTTCTCCCGAGCTCAAACCTAGCGCCGCCGCTAAAATCATTGTTGCCGGTGAGGAAGAGCTTCACTATCTTGACCTTGTCGTTGTCGTACTCACATCGGCTGCGGAAAGCTTCACTCCGCTGCCACTGCAGTTGTCTCCCTCTTCCAAGCTAGGGCATGGGAGATCTGGATGGACGAACTTCCTCGATTTCATCTCATTGTTCGTCATGTTCTTCATCAGGATAAATAAAATCTTATTTTTCTGCTCTTGTTTGATCTTCAAGTTTTCCAAAATTTCCTCAAAGGTGTTTATTCTTCAAGAATCATATTCCAAAGCACCTTAAATGTTCATTCCCCTTGATGTTTTTCCAAAGTTATGATTTTCTTCAAGATTCCTAAATTGTGTGGATCCACAAAATATGCACAACTCTGGAACCTAAGACAAGAACACTTCGTGAAATTATTCAAGACATCTATGGTCAAAATTCCTCAACTTGATGTATTTTGAAAAATTCTGAGAATGCATATGACCTCTTGAAAGTCCTCGCACCTATACTCTGTTCACAGGTACAAAATGTCTGCTGATGAATTACTAGGTTCTCATCAACTTAACTCATTTGCAGCGTTCCTTGAAGATAATTTGCACACTTCCTCAAATTCCTCAAAAGTTCAGAATTCTCAACCGAAGAAAATGGCTGATGGGAAAAAGCCACAGAAAGGTGGAAAGAAACCTGAAGTGCAAACTGCATTTGAGATACCTGATGAACTGTATGAGGAATATTGCACTCCACATGAAGAAACTCATGGGTAGGAAACTACAAAGCAGTGAAAGATTCACATACAGAAAATAGAGAGGAGATGGGCAAGGGAGTGGAAAGAATATCGCTATGTCACTCCGAAATACATGAAGAAATTTGCTGTTAAACCCCCTTGCAAAAGGCCACCCTTGGCTCCAAACCAAACTGTTGATCCCACTAGTCTCAAAACCGGTGATGACTTTCCTCAAGAATCGGAATGCCAACAAGCCAAGCTGGCAAAGAAGGCAAAAGAGGCTATGAAGAAATTCAATGAAGACACCTCTGTTGCTGCCTCTACCGGAGCCTCTCCTAGTGCTCTGAAGAAATCAATGGTGAAGAAATCTGTAGTAAAATCAAAGTCCTCAACTTCAAAATCATCACTGCAGAACCCTCCAGCAAGTTCTTCAAAGGCGTCTGCAATGCCTTCAGTAGCTGCACAATCATCAGTTGCTGCAACAAAGTCCTCAATACCTGTGCACCTTGCAACATGTCAGAGGACCGAGGCCATCTCAATTGCTTTAGATGTCTCTTCAAGTCCCTTTGCCCAAGCACAGTCTTGAACAAGTCCTACTCTGTTGAAGCTCAAGAGAACCACTGAACGTGGTCAGAGACCAAGTCCTCACACTAGGAAAGTTGTGGTGAATGTACCCTTAGGATCTGAGGATGATGATGAGGCTAATGATGAAGAATTAGAAGAAATCATCAGAGAAAGTTAGCAAAGGGCTGCAATAGCCAAAGTCAGGTCTATTCCTGTCATGTTGGATCCCAAGATGATCCTCAATTTCATTGACATATGGCATGAAGATCCCAGCACCCCACTTTCTTCACCGAACCTACCTCTTGGTGTGGACCATGTCCTCACACACTTCGTTACTGAAGAAAAATGGGAAAAAGATCAAGCTTTCAGAGCTCAGAGGAGCAGGGCTAGAAAAAAGTTTCTAAGAAACAATGTGGTGAATTTGACTCCAAATTAACTCATCACGGTTCAGTCTAAGACATGCTGCCTTTCTGAAGAACAAGACAAGTATGATACTGAATGGAAGGGCACCAAAGTGAGATTTGTCAGGGTAGCCCAAGCTGCTGTTAAGGACCATAACGAGAGGGTTGCTGCTCGATCGCAACCTCAAATTCCTCAGGCTGAAGAATCTGCTCAGCCTGATGAAGAAACTCCTCCCGTAGCTGAAAGAAGTCAGACGACTGAAGAACCTACGGGGCAACCTCCACTGTTGCGCCTGAAGAAATTGCCAGGACAGCTGAACTTTTGTTGTGCCTGATGAAATTGAGACCACAAGGGCGTCTGCATCAGTCGTGCCTGAACAAAATGCTCCTCATTCACCCTCTGCAGAAATTGCAAAATCCTCAAGGGTGAAGAACAACAACCTTCCTTCTGCATCAGAAGTGAAGAAAACTAAGGCTGTGGAGAAAAAGGCACTAAAGAGAAAAGCATCAACTTCAAATTCCTCAACAGTGAAGAAATTGAAGACATAGCCAAGTTCTTCAAGTGAGCTGATTGATGCAACTCCTATCAGCTCTGTGCCAGCCTATGAACTAGTACCATTTAGTGTTGACTATGTCATCCCGAATGATGATCAAGAAGAAAAGGATCAATATGCTGCTACCTATGAGAAGATTGATGAAGAAATTGAAGTGGAAGAAAATGCTTCAACTCCAGTGGTATCATCGCCCCAGCCTCAGTTAACTGCTGAATAGGCTGGCGTTGAAGAAATGGAAGAGGATGTGTACATTGGAAACACTACACCTCTGATCAATGGTGAATATTAGGAAGATGCACACCCAAATTCACCAGTGACCACTCCTCTGTCACAAATTCCTTTGTCTCCAGCCCAGACTGAAGAAATTTATACCTGACCTGCTGACTTGGATGCAACTGTAACTGAAGATATTCTAGCTGCATCAGCTGAGGAAGTTGTTGCTCTAACTGCCATTGAGGAAACTGCAGTGCAAATTCCTCTGTCCGAAGAAATTCCTGAAATGCCTAAGGCAATTCTGGGCCGCTTCAAGCCAAACATTCAACCGAAGCCTAAGATGACATTCAAAGGCTCAAAGCGCCCCAAATTCATCAAGACAAATTTCTTTAACGAGCACATCTTCTTCACTTGACCAAATCCGTATGACTCTACAAGAGCCGGTTGCACCAGATTCTGGACAACCACGTAGATGAACTACTATGCATCAGTGTTTTTTGACAAGAAGAAATTCTTCGAGCACCATCAAATTCCTCATGCGGATATGGAAACAATCCCATCCTTCACACCTGTGCTCACAATTCTTCATGATGCTGGAATTCTTCCATTCTGTGTGGATATCTGTGATTGGAATGAAGAGCTGATTCTTCAATTTTATGCCACCTTGCACATCACAGGTGATGCTTCTGATATCAACTCTTGGGTCTTGGATTGGATGACTGGATCTACTCACTACACTGCACCAGCCTTTGAATTGCTTCGATCAGTCCCAGTTCCAATTCCTTCCAAAGGAGTAAGATGCCTATTTGATGAACCTACTCTGCCCAACCACATGATGCAAGTGCTTATGAATCCATTGGCTCCTGGAAAACCTCAAAGGACTACCTTCCTTGTGAAGGATTTCTCCATCTACCCAGGACAGTCTATCGTATTGTGACCAACACCCTCAGTCCTCAGAAGGGCCACAATTCTGAAGAAGAAGAAGTGGAGGGAATCATGAAGAACATGCCATTCAACATCATTCATCGGATTCCCATCAACTACCACGATTTCTTCATGAGGACTTTGGACAATGTAGCATTAGCCCCATTTGAATTGAAGCCTTATGCTCCCTGGATCATGAAATTCAACAGATCAAGGTCTTCAATTCCCTTCAAGTCTGACTTTCAGAATCACTTCGCCTTTCTGCCTCCTATTTAAGTCCTCAAGCACACATTTGCTTCACTTGAAGGAAAAGGCAAAAATGTCATTGTTGAAGGTACTCGTCCATTGGATGGTCAGTTGTACAAAGCTGGATCTTACTCCACCAATGATGACACTGCTACCCAAGACTCTGCTACAAAGGCCTCAGCACAAAAGCCTCGAGAGTCTGCCCCTCGTGTGATGACTGATCGTGAGCTCCTTATAAGTCTTCATCAGAAGGTTGATCAAAACCACAAGTGGGTCAAGCGTCAGTTTGGTTCACTTCTTAGAGACATGACTATCACGCACAACACTGTGAGGAAGAACCAATACTACCTCCATGAAGTCCTCAACCACACTTGCGCCATTATTTCTCACCTCAAGACTCCTAAGGAATTGAAGGAAATGAACCTTGAGCAGAACCTTGACTGGGCTCGTCCTCCACAGAAGAAATTCAAGAAAGTTCAAGGTCCTCATCTGGTTACAAGCTCGTATTCTTCATCGCGTGAGATGGATGAAGCTGAGGATATTGATGACACTACTGCTGGCCCTGCATCAACAAAGGACCCCAACAACGCTGGCGCTCCTCCATCACCTTCAAGATGAAATTCTTTAGGGGCGTTAGTCTTCACTTCTTCCCCCCTTCTGGTCTTCAATGACAAAAGGGGAGAAAATTTGAATTAGTCTTCAAGCGGGTCTCTATATATGGGTTGTTTTTTTGATTAAGTTACAACTCTCGCCCTTCTAAAGCTTTTGTTGGTTGAGTTGTAAACTTAAGTCCGATGGTGGTCTGACTCTTTTGAACTGCTTTCCTCATGACATTTCCTCAAATTACCTTAATGCATGCATGCTGAATTCGTCAGACACCATTTTTCATCATGCATTTCAAATTCTTCATATCATATGTTAAATGCGTGTATGAATTACAAGATATAGGGGGAGTTCTCCAAGTTTTTAACCTGCCATGTGCATTTGTAGTCCAAAGAAAATTCCTCAAATGTGCACATCTTCAGGGGGAGTTCTTCTATATCTTGCAATCAAATTCCTCAAACTCAGTACTTACATTTCATATTTTTATCCTCGTTGAAAACTTAACCTATTTGTCATCAATCACCAAATAGGGGGAGATTGTAAGTGCATCTAGTGCCCCTTAGTGATCTTGGTGTATTGAAGACCTATAGGTTAAGGAACTAATGTGTTTGTGAGTGTACACAGGCTCTATAAGTCGATGAGGAGTTTGATATATTTAGAGATTATCGACCCTAAAAATGTATGTCTTCAACTAAAGACTTTGGTGAAGACTTTAGTATTACCTGAAGACTTCGAAAATGAAGAAGTTGGCGTGACCTTCAAGATATGAACGAGGACTATGAAGCGTGAAGACTTTTGTTTTCTTAGTTTCATTTCCTTTCTTTGAGTCATAGGAAACACCATACTGTTAAAGGGGGCCGAGGTAATACTAAGGAAAAATTCCAACTAATGCTCAACTCAAAAGCCTCAACCTATCCAATCCTTCGAGTAAGCCTTTGGAAATCTCTTACGGTTCAGTCAAGTTCTTCAGTGACAGAGACGATGTTCTTCTGGCCTCTGAGAAATTGATCTAACTGGGGAGTTAGGATTTCGCCAGCGGGAATTTCCTACAAGTGAGGAATATGATAAGCCTGAGGACTTTCATAATTCAAAATTCTGACCATTGCTATGCTTTGCGCCAGCTGTCCCCAATCATATTATCCACATAACATTCATGTGATTGGGGGCATTTATCTCTTATCATGTCAGGTTGCACCCTGGATATAAATAGCCACCCCCCACAACCACTAGTTGGTTGACTGCTCCGAGAGAGAACTAATGCTTGTCATTTGAAAGCAACCCATCCTCCGAGGACTTTGAGAGAAAATCATCACTGAGGAAAAACACAAATCCAAACCACCAAACCCACAATGATTGAGCATCACTGAAGAGATTGTTCCTGTGTGGAACCGATGCTTGTTACCTATGAAGAGTGTGTATCTTCCAGACAGTTAGGCATCATGGTCTAGTGCATCCTGCAGTCAATTGGGGATCATGGAATGACCTTGGTCTAGAGCATCCAGCAGTTAACTATAGATCGCCGGGTGACCAGTTTGTGAGAAATTTGGAAGTCTACCCTGAAGATTCACCACGAGTGTTGGGCGAGGACTTTGTGACCTTAGCTCAAGGAGAATATGGTAAGGACTATGTGTCCTCTGGTTTGAATACCAGGCTGCTCCAAACCAGACGTACAACTGTCACAACAGTTGGAATTGGGTCATCAAACCATTGTCTTCATCGAGCTACTTGGTTCTATTTCCTCAACCCTTTCATTTCCTCATTTACCTATTGATGAAATTGATCCTTACTGTTTGAAGAATTTGACTAAAGACTTTCACAATTTGCTCACCTCAAATTCTTCAAGTTACCTTGTTCCTCACTTGCATATCGTGTATCTCGCTACCTATAATCTGTGCATGTTTTATTTCATCATGATGACTATGCTATTGCTATGTTTCTCATGCACTTGAGTACTTATTTTGCTGCTAGTTATTCATCACATTTCAAATTCCTCAAGTTGAAATTCCTCAAGTGATGAATTTGTAAAAATCACCTATTCACCCCCCTCTAGTCAATATAACGCACTTCCACACACTATCATCTAACAAGCACTTTGGTGATGACGGAGTCATCTATATATATGAGTATATTGAGTTAGGAGCCAAGTAAGAATACTTGATCATAGGTCATACTCATTGTTTAAGCACAAGTGGGGTTACCACTTTTACATAAAGCATTTAATGTTGTCACATACTATGAGATGCTTTGACTCAAGTCTTAGAGTAAAGCTCCCCTTGATGTGGCATCCCCCTATAGGAGGGATAAACTAACCTTGGGTTTTGTCGATGAAGACTTTATGTAGGTGAAGTAGTGGTGGATGCTCAAAGGTTTTGAAGATCACCATGAGTTAGGAGCATCCTTGTTGTTTCATTACTCTTCTCACCTACATGGGTTAGTCCCAACACACAAGAGACAAATACACGGATATCTATGTACATGGAGTGCATAGCATATATGATGATGTCCATTGATTTGTTGATTACCTTGCCCCTTGCTTACCTTTGAGGGAATGTGTGACTCCTTCAACTATTGCATGAGGTTGATGTTGATTGCAACTAGTTCTTGCCAATAATGAGCATCAGTGAATTTCATTAGTGGAGTCACCCCTCAAGAACTTCTCTAGTTCTTCTTCTTGGGGACCTGTCATGGATTTATCATGGCAAATGTCCGGGTTAACGGACTTGGATTCGAGGCCATCGCTAACGTGATGGACTCAAAGGGGTTAACAGGGACGAAGGACACGAGTCTACCCAGGTTCGGCCCCTCAAGGTGAGGTAATAGCCTACGTCCTGCTTATGTTTGAATTGCTTGTTGTATCGATTACAAGGGAACTAAAGCTTGACCACGTTCTAACCTCTAAGTCGCCCTGGGTATTGCCTTTATATACAGAGGTCAAGACCACGGGTCATACAAGTTGTAGCCGACTCTCATTACACGTCCGAGTCGGCCTCTATCTTCTATTGCCTATCCTAACCAAGTTGTCCCCGGTTGGCTTACACGCCCGGGTCTTCTCATCCGGGCCACCCTGCCGGCCCATCCTGTGAGCCGCGATGCTTGTTGGGCCCTCTAGTCCTCACGGCTCACCCTTGGGCTGGCTACAAGCCATTCGGTTTAACCCGGAGCCCTCTAGGGTCGGTCTCGCCGTGGGGTTATATCCCCAACATTAGGCCCAGGTTGATTTGAGCTTGCTCATTTCATCCTTCTCTTCTGTTCCTCGGCGAGTCACCCGGTAGTGACCCGCCTTGACATCACGTGGACTCTGCAAAAAAGATTTGCTGACGCACCACCAAATCCTTCCATTAAATGGTTAGCCCGAAAATCGAGGCCTCCGCCTTGGTCGGACGATTTGTGTCGCCTAGATTTTCACGCCTGCCCTGTTTTCCTTTTAAATAGGACTACCGTGGGCAGCATTTCCTTTCTCCCGCTCGCGCTATCACCTCCCTCTTCTCTGATACCTCCGCTGCTGCTCCGGCGCCCTCTCCGTCTCGCCGTCGACTGGCCGCTGCATCAACCTGTTGCGAACCAGAGTCCATCTCGCGCTCCTGTCACTAGTAGATCTTCTTCCCTTAGACCCATAACCGTCTCTGGTAGGGTTTCTATAAGCTTTGCCATCGTCGTCGGTTAGAACTCGAACTCCCTTGCCGGCGGTCGTGCTCAGCGTATGAACGTCGTCCAGTCGCCCGACCTCACAGCGCCGCTGCGTAATAGGCAGTGAGTAATAATACATAAATCGGTCCCTACTCATCCTACCATTTTAGGTTTTCGTCCGCCTCGCCCGTTCGTCCTTAGGTCTAAAAATAGAGGCATTTTTCCTGCTTTTGTAGATCTATTATTTTAGTTGAACTTCACAAAATTTGTTTCTTGGGACTTAGCCGTTTTTCGCTCCTCCTCTTTTCTTTGTTGACTCACCAGGCCCCTCCGGCTCTCATCAGCCGGCATATTATTTGTAGAACCCTTAAAATTGTAAGCCGTCATAGATAATTGTTTTGCTCTTGACTCGCCATACTTTTTAATTTGCATAGTCCTTAAGCCGCCAGCATGTCTCGTGCCTCCAACTCATGCAACTAGGTCGGGTCTTGCATCACAGAGGAATACTTATTGGATTTTGTTCACGCGGGTACCCTTCCTTCCAAGGAGGTCCTTAATTGGCGGGCCCCGAATGATGAAACGCGACCCACTCCTCAAGAAGGCGAAGTAGTGGTCTTCTCTGATCATATCGAGTGAGGATTCGTGCCCCTCGGATCGAAGTTCTTTCGTGACATCCTTCACTTTTACAAGCTTCACCCCCAAGACTTGGTCCCCAACTCCATCTCCAATATATGCAATTTTCAATTGCTCTGTGAAGTCTATTTGCAAGCCAAGCCGTCTGTGGGCTTATTTCAAGAGTTTTTCTACGCCAACCGACAGACTAAGGTGAAGGTCGGTCCGAGTCTAGAGCTTGGCAGGATCTCCATTCAACGGCATAGGGATATTACTTTTCCAGCCATGCAGATGCCGAGTCATCCAAAGGACTGGAACAAGACTTGGTTCTACTGCAAGGATACCTCTCCTGAGAATGAGCGTCCACTGCCAGGCTATCGTCCCTCCCGGCTCAAGACAACTTCAGAGCTTTTGGGCCGGCTATCAGCTTCGGAACGTGCAAGGTACGAGCCGGCTCACGCCAAGATCAAGGCCCTCATGGCCAATGGTTTAACCGGGCTAGATTTGATCCACTGCTAGATTTCTTGGCGGATTATGCCCTTAAGTCATAGAAGCCGGCTCATGTGTGAATACGAAGGCAAGTATGATAGTTCACTATGCTTCAGCCAATCAACCCTGACAGACGATGACATCACCACCGTCATCCGGAGCCTTGTCCATGAAGCATCCAGATCATGCAGCGCCATTGGCCTGGTGCCTTTTAACGCCAAAAATCCGGATCCAGATGTAAGGCGACTCTTCACCACTTTTCTCCTTGTCACTTCTACCTTTCTGACGTATTACCGTGTAACCGGTTTAACCTTTCCAGGCCAACACTGATTTCTGGTAGAAGGAGTATGTTCCTCCTTTGAAGAAGCCCAAGAAGAAAGTTCTGGATAAGAAGTCCAAGCAGACCGCCCCACAAGAAGGATGGTTTGACCCGCCGCAATCATCTGACTCAGAGGTAAACCTTGGCTGCTTTCTACCATTTTATTACCTTATTTTACTTACACTTGTTTTACTCACAGGATGATGTTGAAACAAGCCGCACCAATGCCCCTAAGGTAATCTATATTTCTTCCGGCTCAGAATATTTTATCCATCGGAGGCCGCGGCGGGTTATTGGAAAAGTTCCTCTTTCTCATCCTCTTGCTTATCTGGCTCCCGATTTTCTTTTGAAGAAGCAACAACAGGTTGAGCGTCGCCTGACCCGGAGTGCTGGTTCTACTGAACTTATGTCTGGCTTGCCAAACTCGCCAGCTCCGAAGAAACGCCCTGAAGAGGTATGTATCTCCGTTTTAATTAATCTCACTTTGCGACCTCAATGTTGTCTGATCTTTCTTAAATTGTCTCTAAGAAATCACCCTCTTCTGGCGACTCTTTGGCGACCGCACTGCCACCTCCCAAGATCAATCCATTGTAAGTATTTCTTTTAGCTGTTCATTTCTATTCCCTTTGGCGGATGTAATCCTTGGGTTACGACACTTCATGTTCTCCAGGGCTCAAGCAAAGCGTCGCAAGACGAGCAAGTCCTCCCCTAGCCCTGCAGCCCAAGAGCTAGAGCATGAACAACCGGAAGAGTCACGACCGGATGTAGATCCGCCAGCCGCATCCACTGGGCCGGCTGTTGAAGATAACATCCCAAAGATCCCTCCAAGGGGTCCTTCGAAACCACCGAGTCTTGCCCAGATGACCAAGACCACTTCAACTCCGGACGTCGTGATCACCGGGTCTGCCTTTCAGTCTCCCCCGGCTCACGTGCTGACCAGGCATAAAGAGCCATCCGAGGCTTCAAAGAAGCTGGATTTTGACTCTTCTTCCTTTGAGAAGATGACGACCGAAGAACTTCATGCTGGTTATGTGAACCGGCTTTCCCCCAGCCGAGATCTGGAGCTTCGGCTGGTCAGCTTGATGAAGAAAAAAATATGAGGTACTCCTCTTGTTGCTATAACCTTACTTAGCCCCCAAGGGCCAACTCAATCTAATTAAGAGTTGAACCGGGTCTTTCCTAATCCTCTGTAGAAAATCTAAATCCATAGTCCCCAAGGGCCGGGTCAGCTTTGATAAAGTTGAGTCGGAGCTTCATTGTAGATAGTTTGAACAGCCAATTGTAGCCCCCAAGGGATGACTCAATATTGATAAAGTTGAGTCGGAGCTTCAATGTGGATAGTTTTAAGAGCCAATTGTAGCCCCCCAAGTTCTGGATTAACTTGATGAAGATGAGCCGGAACAGCACTTTAATCTTGGAGATCAATTATACATTAGCCCCAAGTGTCAAAGATATTGCTTGCAATCTGCTTGAAACTTGCATAATTTTGTCTTAATCTTCATCATCTGATAAAATTCCATCCTGGCGACTTATTCTTCATTTTGATATGCCACAGGAACCTTTAAACGAGGCCGGGTCGTAGTTGACGGATCTGAAGACCAACCTGGCGGCTCAACAAACGGCTTGAAGTGCCACCGATGAAAAGTGTCGGCTCCTCTCTGAGGAGTTGGACACAATCAAGGCCGACTTTGCTGCTTTTAAAGAGTCAGCTGAGTCTGAGAAGATCTGTTTGACCAAACGGGCAGACGACGCCAATCAACGGCTGATAGCTGTATCCTATGAACTCCAAGCCCTGAAGCGCCACATTACCAAGATGACAGCCACCTTCTTTGGTAAGCTTCTGACAACTTGTGTTTCAATGGCTATATAACACTTGTACTGGCGACTCATCCTGAAATGTCCGTCTTATGCAAGCCCTAGGAGCTGGCAACTGGCTTCTGATAGTTTGCTGCCATTGAAGGCCATCTATACTTTGACTGAGCAACTGTATTGCGGTGCGGTGTGCACTATTAAAGTCGTGCAATACAAAGAAAAGATTCCGGCGACTCTCAAGGGCATCTTGGAGCTCTTTTCCACCATGCCTAAGTAGATTGCTGAACTCAAGAAGTCAGCCGCCCACCAAGGGGCCATTGCGGGCATCAGCCGGGATTTGGCCTTTTCTACGGGTCTAACATCAGCCGAGATGATGGATGGCTTCCCTTCAAAGAAAGACGATGGCTCAGAGTTCACTGATGCTGACTACAGGCGGTGCATGAAGGAATCCCTTGTACTAGCTTCCGTCTTAGTGGAGGAAGCTAATCTGACGACCTACCAGGCGGCTTATGGCCCGGATCAAAAAAGAATCCGCGGCCCACTTTATGATTGCAAAGACTTGACGCCTGCCTGCAGTAAGGACTTCTTCGCTCCTGACCTCAACCTGTCTCCTTATTTTGACGAAGGCTCTTTTGCGGCTCTAACGAACTGCAACTGGGATTTGGACAACATCCAGATCAAAGCCACTGAAGATCCGGAGCAGGATGAACCGGCAGCTAGTTAGTCCCTTCTTGAAAACACTTGTAACAACCGACTCTCCTTAACTCGTCGTGTGGTGTTTGAAAAGACTTGTTTGAAATTCTGAGCTCCTTTGGGAGTGTATGTAATAGTCTAGATGTTTACTTTTGCTTCTCCTGAACCTTGTGTCATTATGCTTTGTATGATGATCCGGCTTTTTAGCTGCTATTGTCTTTGTATGCACTTGAACCATTTATACTACTTTGTCATCATAGAAGACACCTGCAGCCAAGATTAGGTAAACTATACCCGGAGGTGGTAATTCCCTTTTGGCAATTACGGCTAATCTGGTTAGCCGGAGATGGCATAAAGCTTGGCCGATAAGGCGTTTAAAAGATACACCCAGAGGTAATAATACGGCGTAAACGCCGACGGATAAGCGTTACAAGCTATACCCGAAGGTAAGAAGCCGCTCTCGCCGTGGATTATTTTCCTTAGCCGGATTTTTGTGCCATAAGGCCAGCTAATAGGCGTTATAAGTTATACCCGAAGGTAAGAAGCCGCCGTTCGTTGCAGCTAATTTACCTTAGCCGTTTTTACGTGGCCTAAAGCCGGCTAATAGGAATTATAAGCTATACCCGAAGGTAAGAAGCCGCCGTTCATGGGTCATGAGACGTTAGCTACCCGTCGGTAAAAAACCTCTCATAACCGCGGCTAAACGTGTTAGCCGGAAATTTGGCATAAAGCCGGCCGATAGGGTGTTAGAAGCGATACCCGTCGGTAAGAAGCCCCCCTCAGCAGTATAGCGTAACCCAACGGCAGATAGGCGTTAGAAGCTGTACCCAAAGGTAAGAAGGCGCCCTCACCACGACTCATTTTCCTGAGCCGGTTTTTCTTTGTGGCATAAAGCCTGGTGCCGCGACTCATTTTCCTGAGCCGGGATTTTATGGCATAACGCCTGGTGCCGCGAATCATTTTCCTGAGCCGGGATTTTGTGGCATAACGCCTGGTGCCGTGACTCATTTTCCTGAGCCGGGATTTTGTGGCAGTGATACTATTTGATATAACTATGACATGTACAATGATAGTGTATGATGAGGGGTCTCTACACCCTTAAGTGAAATAAGGCCGGAGATGCGCGATGTTCCACGGCCGGCAGGTCTCCTGACCCGCCGTATCTGAGTCATCTTGGATATCGATGAGGTAATATGACCCATTGTTGAGATTTCTGCTGACTAAAAAAGGTCCTTCCCATGGAGGAGTGAGCTTATGCATATATGTCTGGTCCTGAATCAGCCGGAGCACTAAATTGCCCTCCTACAACGTCCAGGTCTTGACCCTGCGGCTGTGATAGCGACGCAAGTCTTGTTGATAAATTGCCGACCGGGCCGCTGCTAACTCTCGCGCCTCTTCCAGAGCATCCAATACGTCTTGACGTGCCGTGTCATTGTCCGCCTCAACATAAGTCTCCACCCTTGCTGAGTCATGCCGGATGTCACTGGGCAAAACTGCATCGGCCCCGTACACCATAAAGAAAGGCGTGAAACCCGTAGATATGTTAGGGGTGGTCCTGATGCTCCATAAGACGGAGGGTAATTCTTCTACCCAGCACCCGGGTGTTCGCTGCAAAGGAACCATAAGCTGCGGTTTAATCCCTCTTAAAATTTCCTGATTGGCACGCTCCGCCTGACCGTTGGATTGTGGATGCACCAGTGCTGAAACATCAAGCCGGATATACTCTTCATCGCAGAATTTTTTCATAGCCCGCTTGGACAGATTTGTACCATTATCAGTGGTGATGCTATGTGGGTAACCAAATTGGTATATCAACTTTTTGATAAATAAAACCGCCGTAGCCGCATCACATTTCTTGACCGGCTCTACCTGTACCCACTTCGTAAACTTGTCCACCGCCACCAGGAGGTGTGTTTTCTTATCCTTGGATCTCTTGAAAGGTCCCACCATGTCAAGCCCCGAGACTGCAAACGGCCAAGTAATTGGTATCATCCTTAACTCCTGAGCCGTGATATGAGCACGCCGGCCAAACTTCTGACAGCCGTCGCACTTACGGACTAGGTCCTCCGCATCTTTATGAGCCGTCAACCAGAAAAACCCGTGCCGGAAAGCCTTGGCCACCAAAGATTTCTAGCCGGCGTGGTGTCCACAATCGCTAGTATGGATTTCATTCAAGATCTGCCAGCCCTCCTCTGGTGAAAAACTCCCGTCACACTGCATTTATGCAACTCACCATTGACTATTGTCATGGACTTAGAACGCCGGGTGATCTTTATGGCTAGGTCTTCATCCTCAGGTAACTCACCCCGGGTCAAATAGGCCAAATAGGGAATAGTCCAATCTGGGATAGCATGCAGAGCCGCCACTAATTCTGCCTCCGGGTTAGGAATAACCAAATCTTCTTCTGAAGGTATCTTGACAGTCGGATGGTGTAAGACGTCTAGAAAGACATTGGGTGGCACCGGCTTTCATTGAGAGCCTAATCGTGATAAGGCATCAGCCGCCTCATTTCTGCAATGATTAATGTGATCTACCTAATATCCTTTGAAGTGCCCTACAATAACATCAACCGCCTGACGGTAAGCCGCCATCCACAGGTCCTTGGAATCCCATTTGCCAGAAACTTGCTGAGCCACCAGATCTGAGTCGCCCAAACACCTGACTCAACTCAAATTCATATCCTTGGCTAACCGAAGACCATGAAGCAAAGCTTCATATTCAGCCGCATTGTTAGTGCAGGGGAACATCAACCGAAGCACATAACAAAATTTATCACCCTTGGGGGATGTCAGAACAACTCCTGCCCCTGACCCCTCTAATTGCTTGGATCCATCGAAGTGTATAGTATAGTATGTGTTATCCGGCTTTTCCTCGAGAGCTTGACACTTTGTCCAATCATTTATGAAGTCCACAAGGCTTGGGACTTGATAGCTGTGCGAGGCACATATTTTACATTGAGAGGTCCCAGCTCCAATGCCCACTTATCAATCCTTCCTGTGGCTTCTCTGTTCTGGATAATATCCCCCAGCGGAGTAGAACTGACCATAGTTATCTGGTGCCCTAAGAAATAGTGTTTTAACTTGCGGTTCGCCATGAAGACCCCATATACCAGCTTCTGCCAATGTGGATACCTTTGCTTAGACTCTGTCAGGACCTCACTGATATAATAAACCGGCCTTTGCACTGGATACTCCTTTCCAGCCTCCTTGCGCTCGACTACGATTGCAACACTCACTGCCCGGTTATTAGCCGCCACATAAAGGAGTAATGGTTCTTTTTCAGCCGGAGCAGCCAGCACTGGCGGCTCAGTGAGTTGTTTTTTAAGTGCCTCAAGTTCTTCACCCACCACTTTACTCCAGACAAATTTGTTTGTCTTCTTCATGATTTGATATAAAGGAATAGCCTTCTCTCCAAGACGGCTTATGAACCGCTCAACGCAGCAATCCGCCTTGCCAAGCGCTGCACATCATTAATGCAAGCCGGCTCTCCTAGAGAGGTAATAGCCTTGATTTTGTCCGGGTTAGCCTCGATACCACGCTCAGAGACTAGGAAACCCAAAAGCTTGCCCGCCGGAACACCAAAGACACACTTGGTCGGGTTAAGCATCATCTTGTAGATCCGGAGATTATCAAAAGTTTCTTTTAAATCCTCCAAAAGAGTCTCCTTCTTTCTGGATTTGATCACGATGTCATCTACATAAGCATGAACATTATGGCAAATCTGACTGTGAAGGTAGTTCTGCACGCATCGCTGGTAAGTCGCCTGGGCACTTTTGAGCCTGAAAGGCATAGAGACATAGCAGAACACCCCAAAGGGTGTAATAAAAGCCGTTTTCTCCTGGTCTTTAACCGCCATCTTGATTTGATGATAACCTGAGTACGCATCTAGGAAGCACAAACTTTCACACCCCGCCGTATCATCAATGATCTGATCAATACACGGGAGAGCAAATGGATCAGCCGGACAAGCCTTGTTAAAGTCCGTGTAGTCCACACACATACGCCATGTGGCATTCTTTTTTAGTACGAGCACCGGATTAGCCAACCATTCCGGATGAAAAACTTCAATGATAAAACCCATTGCTAAAAGCCAGGCAACTTCTTCCCCAATAGCCTTGCGCCTCTTCTCATTGAACCGCCGCAAAAACTGTTTAATCAGCTTAAACTTTGGATCCACATTAAGGTTGTGCTCAGCGAACTCTCTCGGTACACCCGGCATGTCAGAAGGTTTCCATGCGAAGATGTCCGGATTCTCACAGATGAATTTGATGAGCGTGCTTTCCTATTTGGGATCCATGTGAGATCCAATGATGAACTGCTTAGATGAGTCGCCCAGAGTAAGATCTACTGTCTTGGTATCATCCGCTGAAAACTTGAGGGGCGGCTCAACCTCTGTGGTGGGCTTTTTCAGTGGGGTCATATCCTCCGGATCAACATTCTCCTTATAGAACTTAAGTTCCTCCTGGGCACAACTGGACTCTGCGTAAGCCTCGTCTCCTTCTTCACACTCAATAGCCGTATTTCGGTTACCATGAACGGTAATGGTACCGTTTAAGCCGGGCATCTTGAGCTGCAAGTAAACATAGCAGGGCCTAGCCATGAACTTAGCATAAGCCGGCTGTCCAAATATCACATGATAAGGACTCTTGATCTTGACCACTTCGAACCGCAAGGATTCCACCCTGTAATTGTACTCATCGCCAAAAGCCACTTCCAACGAAATCCTGCCCACCAGATGCGCCGACTTACCCGGAACCACACCATGAAAGACGGTGGATGAGGGTTTTAAATCCTTGTCAAGCAACTTCATCCACCAGAAAGTGTCATAGTAAAGGATGTTTATGCTGCTGCCGCCATCCATAAGCACCTTGTTCACCATATATCCGCCCACCTGGGGGGCTACAACCAAAGCCAGCTGCCCCGGGTCATCGACACACGGCGGGTGATCTTCTCGGCTCCACGTTATGTCATATTCAGACCACTTTAAGTACTGCGGAAGAGCCGGTATAAGCGCATTAATTGCCCGCTTTCGCAACTTCTGGTCTTGTTTGTTGTGACCGGTCGTGAAAACATGGTACTGCCCAGAGCTAAGCTGCTTCGGATTACTCTGAAAACCAGACTAGAATGCGGTTGGTGTCCCCCTTGACCATCTTGACCCGGATGACGGTGGACCGGATGACCGGACCCTGAGCCACCAGAACCAAAACCAGCTCCTGACCCGTCATGTCCTGAGCCACCTGGTGGACCACCATCTCGATTGTTAGGTTGTGTGAAATACCGCTTGTTCTTCTGCATGAAATTGCAATTCCCCCATGTGTGGTTTGCCGGATTATCAGGCAGACTGTGATTTGGACAAGGCCGCTTAAGTAACTCCTCCATGTTCGAGGGAGAGCTATCCCTGCCAAAGGGCGGTCTAAACCTCCTATTGCCTTTAGGGTAATTCTGCTGGGTGTTTGTATTAGCCACGAGCTCTGACCCGGCCTCTGGATTCTTACGTTTGCTCTGGCTACCATTGTTTGCCGCACCCTTGCCTTGATTGCCTTTCTTACCTTGGCCAGCTTTCTCATCATCAAAACTCGGATCTTTCATACTGTCAGAGTCGGCATATTTTGTGAGAGCCGTCATGAGCTCTCCCATGTCCTGGCACGTACATTTGAGCCGGACGAGTTTCTATTTCAGAGGAACGAAATGGCAGTTCTTCTCCAAGATCAGTACCGCCTGGGCCGCCGTGATCTGCTCCGAGGAGTGGATGATTGTCGAGACCCGCCGTACCCAAGGATGGGCCGACTCGTTCTCCTATTGCACATAGTGATCAAGATCCACAATGGTCATTGGTTGCTTGCACGTCCCTTGAAAGTTTTTAATGAACCTGGCCCGGAGCTCCACCCATGAATTGATGGTATTTGGCGGCAACCCCTTTAGCCACGTGCGAGCCGGGCCTTCAAGCATCATGACCAAATACTTGGCATAAACCGCCTCACTAACCTCCAGCATCTCCATGGCCAGTTCATAACTCTCCACCCAGGCCTCCGGGGGTAAATCAATGGTATAATTTGGGACCTTGGGGGGCCCTTTGAAGTCTCTTGGCAGCTGTTCGCTCCGTAGAGCCGGCAACAAACATGGCAGCCCTCCCGTCCTGGAGTTTACTCCTGCCCCCACCAAAACGTAAGGTACAGGCTCCTGGTGAGCCGGCCTAGCTGGCGCCTCTTGCGGGCTTCCCGCATGGTTTACAAATGCGGACGTATCTCTACCTGGCTGGTGACCCGTCGGAATCTCTCTGTGTCAGTTGTTGCTGGAACCTACTGGTGACTCGTAGCGCCGGCTAAAGCTATGGCTAGGAAGAGGGGTTGAATGAACACGGCTCCGGCTGTGAGTATATTTCTCCTGCTGGGCCACGACCATCTGCAGGTACCCGATGGCGTTCCGCACATCCTGTGCAAAGGGTGCCTCATCCGGGATAGGAATTGTCTCAAGCCGGGTGGCCGCTGCCACCATATTCTTGGCCGAGTTAGAATAATGACCCACCGGCATTGGAAAGCCACCGGGTGAAGCTTGGTTACGCCGGGCCGGATGAATCGTTGGTCGCTCCGTCAGGCTGCTTTCAGGCACGTATGTTACTCGCCTCGCACCAGGATTATTGAAGAGGTTCCTTGCTTCATAGCGCTCTAGTAGACGGGACTGATGCCTCCTTCGATGTACCGCTGCTGCTGATATCTGCTCCATCTAGATCTTTAGCTCATCCATCCTTTGTCGTTCCTCTGTCATCCGGCCATTGATCCTTGCGATCTCTAAATTCCAAGCTGCTTGATTATCTGGTGTGACCTCAGCGGCCATTAAAGCCGCGAGCTCATCCATCAGCTCCACAAGAACTTGAGCCGGTGGCGGCGGGTTATCACCCAAGGTGGCGTCTCCTACGGCTGTACTACTCATGCCTGGGGCTGACCCCGCCATGAACACGGAAGCATGAACCGGAAACTCAAGATTATCCGAGTCTGAGCGATCTGACTCAAGCCAAACATCGCCGTAGCCCCCAAGGCTGCCGTTGCGGAGCTGGTACACCGACTCCGTTTCTCCACTTGAAGATTCGTCCTTCGAATAGACGAGAGTTTCCTGTGATCCGGAAGCTTCTGGATCCGTACCTTGAGTGAAGCCTACAAAGACATGCTTCTCACCCGCATTAGCACGGGCAGGATGCATGTTACACGCAGGTCACAGACGCTGAGCTGGCTCGATGATGTCGGTGCAGACGTCTGGCCCGGGTGTAGATCCATCAACCCTTCCGATGAAGACGTGGATCCCGCTGAATGGAATCCGGAATCCATACTCCACGGACTCAGCATCAAGCCCCCAGCTGGCATCGTCGATGTAGAACCGGCCACGGTGAGTCTTGATGATCCTTCCGACCACGTATCCTTCGAGCCCCAGGAGAGAGCCCTTAGAGAACTCAACACCACCAAGCGTCAGCCCCACGGTGGGCGCCAACTGTCGTGGATTTATCACGACAGATGTCCGGGTTAACGGACTTGGATTCGAGGCCATCGCTAACGTGATGGACTCAAAGTGGTTAACAGGGACGAAGGACACGAGTTTACCCAGGTTCGGCCCCTCAAGGTGAGGCAATAGCCTATGTACTGCTTATGTTTGTATTGCTTGTTGTATTGATTACAAGGTAGCTAAAGCTTGACCTAGTTCTCGATAACCTGACATCTAAGTCACCCTGGGTCTTGCCTTTATATACCAAGGTCAAGACCACGGATCATACAAGTCGCAGCCGACTCTCATTACACGCCCGAGTCTGCCTCTATCTTCTCTTGCCTATCCTCACCAAGTTGTCCCCGGGCGGCTTACACGCCCGGGTCTTCTCATCCGGGCCACCCTGCCGGCCCATCCTGTGAGCCGCTACGCTTGTTGGGCCCTCCAGTCCTCACGGCTCACCCTTGGGCTGGCTACGAGCCGTTTGGTTTAACCCGGAGCCCTCCAAGGCAGGTCTCACCGTGGGGTTATATCCCCAATAGGACCCACATCAAGTTGATGGGGATCCTTGGTGTTGAAGTAACACTTGTAGAAGTTGAGCATGTAGTAGCCTTGGGAACCCACTTCAACAAAGCTTGGGATTCATCTTCATATGAGTCAATGTCCTCTTGAAGCTTGTTCTTGCCCTTGAGCTTGGGGTCTTGTGGTGGAAGGTCATCTTGAGCTTTTGTTCCACTGGGGAGAGTATTTTCATACTTCTCCTTTTGAGGAACAAACTTGGGATTGGGGTATTGACCTTCTTCCCATTCAACTCCATTAGTGTTGAAGTAGCCAACACAACGATTCTTCAGGTATCCTTCGTGCTTGTGTACAATCTCCTCAAAATTGTTTGCACCCTTCAAGACTCTTGCAGATATCTTTCTCTATAATCCCTTTCAAAATTTCATTTTTTGCTCAAGTGTAACTTGGCTAAGAGAAGAGTAGGTGGGATCAATAGAACTACTAGAAGCAATATCATTGGATTTATCATTTTTATTGCTACTAGTTGAAGAACCTTTCTTTCCTTTGTTACTAGTTTGCTTAGTCTTAACTTGTGGCATGAATGTAGACAAGAGAAGTTGCTTGTCTAGATAAGAGGAAGTCATTGATAGCTTTAAGGGACTCATGCTCTTGCTCTAAGTTGAGCTTCTCGAAGCGGAGCTTCTCATGTGTCCTGACAAGATCTCTATGATCTTGTAGAGTAGACTCGTGATCTAACTTAAGAGTGTTTAGTTTTTGAGTTAGTCGTTCTATTTCCAACTTATCATCATCCCACGACTTATCTAGACTAGAGTGAGTACTATCAAGTTCATTTTGACTAACATTACCAGATTTGTTAAATAGCAAGTCATCTTCAATTGAAAAGCCATCCTCATCACTATTGAAATCAAGATACTTGGGGTGTGATGCCTTGTGGCCTTTAGCCATGAAGCAACATCCACTCCCTTCATTTGGTGAATCAAATATGTCAGAGGAGTCGGCTATCACTAGTGCAAGTCCGGTAACACCTTCATCTTTACTATATTCGGAGTTCGAGTGATAGCTTCTCTCGGAGTGGTTGTCTGATTCGGAGCCGGAAACCCATTCACCAACATGAACTTGATGTTTCCTTATTGAGTAGCTCATGGTGTACTTGTCCTTCTTCTCCAAGTCCCTACTTCTCCTTGAGGGTCTTCGTTCATAATGATCATCCCTACTCTTTCTCTCTCTTCGAGGTGACTCGTCTCTTGAGCTTCGTATTCTTGGTGACTCTTCTTTCCTTTTGTAAGGAGCCGTGCACTCATTGGAGTAGTGTCCAGGCTTCCCACAATTTTAGCAGTTTCGATCATGACTTGACAAACGCTTATCTTCATATCTTGAGTTGGAGCTTCGATCTTTGCTTCTATTCTTGTAGAACTTCTTGAATTTCTTGACCATGAGGCTTATCTATTCATCTGTGACAAGGTTGTCGCTTGAAGTTGCGGGAGCATCACTTGTGGCTTTGTAAGCACCGCAAGACTTGTGGTGAAGCTCTTCCTTGTCCTTTATTGTCATCTCATGAGCAAAAATCCTTCCAATCACTTCCGTTGGCTTGAGATCTTTGTAGTTGGGCATCATTTGGATCAATGTGCATATGGTGTCATACTGATCATCCAATGCTCGAAGTGTCCTCTAGATAATGAATTTGTTGGTCATTTCTTCGCTTCCTAAGCCGGCAATCTCATTTGTGATGAGAGCTAGCCTAGAGTACATCTCAGTGACTCCTTCACCATCCTTCATCTTGAACTTGTTAGGCTTACTTTGAAGAACATTCAACTTGGATTCTCTCACGGATTCGGTACCTTGATGCATATCAACCAAAGTATCCCAAATCTCTTTTGCATTCTCAAGACGGATATTTTTTTGAATTCTTCGGGCCATAGGTAGTTGAAGAGAACGTCACATGCTTGAGCACTGAGTTGCAACATCTTCAATTTATCCGCAGTCACTTCGCGATCTAGTTCCCTTCCATCCGCAAAGAATTCACCTTGCAATCCAACACGAACAACAGCCCAAACGACAGGGTTATGACCAACTAGATGCCTTTTCATTTTGTGCTTCCAACTAGCAAAATGAGTGCCATCAAAGTACGAACCTCTACGGTGATAATTTCCCTCACTAGACGCCATACTCTCCTAGGTTGTGAAACCAATGCAATGGGGACCAAAGCTCTAATACCACTTGTGGGATCGAAAGTAGTGCTAGAGGGGGGTGATTAGACTACTTTACTAATTAGAAATCTATTTTTCCCAATTTAAGTCTTGGCAGATTTTAGCATTCATAATAAGTCAAGTACACCCTACACATGCATGTCTACGAGTATTGCAGCAGAAAGTAGAGACAATCATGTAAGTAGAGGAAGGGTAGGAAGATCAAACGCAATTTGAAGACACGATGATTTTTCCCGTGGTTCTGATAGGTGGTGCTATCGTATGTCCACGTTTATGGAGTCTTCAACCAACGGAGGGTAATGGTCACGAGAGCCCACGGAGGGCTCGACCCATGAAGAGTTTCACGAAGAATCAACCTTGGCTATACCATGATGGCTTACGTCTACTGAGGTCTAGCCTAACTCAGGGTAGATCTTCACAAAGTAGGCGATCTCCTTGCCCTTACAAACTTCTTGGTTCACTCCACAATACGAAGTAGGAGGCTCCCAAGCGACACCTAACCAATCTAGGAGGCACCACCCTCCAAAAGGTAATAGGCTCAATAATGTCGATGAACTCCTCGCTCTTATGCTTCAAGATGATAGACTCCTCAACACACAATCACTCTCTCACAGATTTGGCTATGGTGGAAGAGATTGATTGGGTGGAAAGCAACTTGGGGAGGCTAGAGTTCAAGATTCATATGATTGATGTCAACACATGAGTAGGTGGCTCTCTCTGAGAAAATCAGTAGGTATGAGTGGGGAACTATTCTGAGTGCTTTCTTGCGAGTGAGTAGTGGTGGAGGGGTATATATAGCCATCTCCAAAAATCCAACCATTATACCTAATAAGTCAGACTTAGTGACACTGATGTGTTAATTCTTGGTGGTATCGAGTTGCCTCAAAGGTAGCAACTTTTGAATCTCGGTGAGACCGATGCATACAACTTGGTTGCACCGATAAGGTGACCAACAGTCAGATTGCCAAACTCGGTAACGCCAATTCAACAAACTCGGTGGAACCGATTTTGTGAATTTGCGTAACAGGAAGTTGGCAGCCCAAACTCGGTGGCACCAAAATAGAATCGGTTGCACCGAAGGGCTAGGTATTGGCCGAGTCTGTCTGAGGCTGAGAATCGGTGGCACTGAGTGGAAAGCATTTGTTGCACCTATTATGGATATTTGGCTTGGACAGGCTTTTGTGGAAGATCTTGTGGGTGAATGTGGTGACTATCACTTGTGCACGTATGAGCATTTTGTTCACCAACAGTACCTTACCCCCTTTTAATAGTATTGGCTTTCCTATGGACTCAAAGTGATTTCTCACAAAGTAAAATGTAGAGTCCTCTTTGCTTGAAGCTATGCCAATCTATTTCCTTGCATCTTGTGGTATTCCACAATCCTTTTGCCAACTGATCATTGAAATTTTCCTAAAACATACTTAGTGGAAACATTAGTTCAGTGTCATATATGTTGTTATTAATTACCAAAACCACCAAGGGAGCAAATGTGCTTTCAGGAGATCGTCATCGACCTGCACGTGTGCTGAATGCGGAGGTGTCATTCGTTCGGCGCTAGATCAGAAGGAACATGATGGGATCGCGGGACGGCTCGTGATGAGATCGCGATACGACTCGTGATTGGATCACGAAGATGTTCAACTACACCAACCGCATTTCTTAACGCTTCCCGCTTAGCAATCTACAAGGGTATGTAGATCCACTTTTCCCCTCGTAGATGCTCATCACCATGGATAGATCTTGCGTGTGCATAGGAAACTTTTTGTTTCCCATGCAACGTTCCCCTACAACCTTGGGCGCACCTTCTGGTCCTCCCCGAAGCTTCCTAGGTCCCTTGTCCATACAAAATCACTATAAAAATGTATCGTGTATGGACTTTGTTTGGTATGGTTTCACTACGAGACAAATAAATAGCCAAAAATATAGGAACTGACATTGGGCACTAGAATAATAGGTTAGTCCATAAAAATAATACAGAAGCACACCAAAACCGTATAAAATTGTTGTAAACATCGCATGAGTACTTCATAAATTATAGCTACGTTGGAGACGTCTCATAGGACCACAGTAAATTTCCGTCATGTGGATGAATTAAGGTTTATCATCCTGTTGGAGGTGTAGGATGAACATGGTTCTCTGTGAAACAACCCTGCAACCAAAAACAAGTAATATCTTATGTCCCCAACACACCTGATACAATTGTTAGTTGTATAGGTGCACTAGTTCGGCAAAGAAGTGATACATAAGTGTAATACAGATTGTAGAAATAGGTTTCTAAATCTAAAAATAAAATAAAAATAACAAGGTAGCAATTAGAAAAAGTGTGTGAAAACGGTGTCTTAATGCTAAGAAACAAGGCCTAGGGTTCATACTTTCGCTAGAGCAATCTCTCAACATCATTAACATAATTGAATCGCATAACAGTCCCTGAAATTGCAGCAAAGAATCACTCCAAAGTATCTATTCCTATCAAAGAAAGTGGGATGAAATCGTGTAGGTAGTAAACCACCTCAAAGTTGGGTTTCCAATAATCTTATGAGTTATGAACCACCCCAAAGTGTCACGAATAGTTCTAGACATCGTACTATGACAACACCGTATAATACACACCAATCAACTCTAGTGTCACCTAGATACCCTAATTTTAGCACAGGTATCCAGGAGAGATAAATGCATCAAGTGTCAAATTCGGAAAATTCAATGCAACATAAAGAAACCTCATAGAGGAAGACTCAATTCACCACGAAAATAAGAGAGGAGGCGAACATCATGTCATAAATTATATTGATAAATCTCATGATACATCAAAATCGTGTGAAATCAAGAACACGAGAGAGAGAGAGATATCAAACACATAGCTATTGGTACAAACCCTCAGCCTTGAGGATGAACTACTCATGCTTCACCATGGAGGCATCAAGGATGTTGAAGATGGCCTCCATGACGGCTTACCCCTATGGAAGGGTGCCGGGGAAGGCCTCCAGATGAGATAACTTCAGAAACGAGGCTTGCGGTTGCAGAGTAAAAGTTCTAGGTTACTTTTTGGGAGTTTCTAAATATGTAAGAATTTCCAGCATTGGGCTCACGTGAAAAGGAGCCACAAGGAGGCCACAAGATCGCATAGCGCTCCCCTAGGGGGTGCACCCTGATATGTCTCCAATGTATCTATAATTTATGAAGTCTTCATGCTATATTTACATCAATTATACATGGTTTTGGTGCACTTCTATATTATTTTTAATGGACTAACTTATTAAGCTAGTGCCTAGTGGCAATTGCTATTATTAGACCTGGTCATTGGAAACCTGGCATGGCCGTCCTCGACTGACCCGGCCTGGGCCTCTGAATCAAGCCCGAAGGTCGGGCTGGGCCGGGCCGGGTTCGGGCCTGCAAAAAATACTTTTTACACCTATCCCGGGCTGGGCTTTTTGGGCTTGGGCCAGGCTTGGACCTACATACTAGGCCCAACAGTCGGGCCGGGCCTAGGCCTATGTTTAGTACCGTGGGATTTTTTAGGCCCTATCCAAATCCCAGCCTGGCCTAAATTTTAACCAGCTATAGTATTTATTTGTATGTTTTTTGTTTCACAGAAAAAGATACCAAACGGAGTCAAAACGCGATAAAAATTCACAATGATTGTTTATGGAATATATGTGATTTTTGGGAAAATAATCAACGCACGGTGCCTGAGGGCTCCACAAGGCCGACCGACATGCTCTACCCCCTTGTGTGCACCTCGTAGGTCGGTTGGAGCTCTCCTTCGGCCGCAAGAAAGCTAATTTTCGAAGAAAAGTCATGTAAAAGGAACAGACATCCATCTATAAAAGGAATGGTGAAGGGCTCCAAAATAGTGGGCAAAACAGAAGATAGAAGACATATCCAGTCTAGGGGAGAGCTCCCTCCCTCGTCGGAGGGCCAAGGAAGAAGAACAAGGAGGGAGTCCCTTTCCCCTCTCCTTCGGTGCCACAAAAGGGCCACCGGGGACATCGCTGTCATCACCATCACCAACAAATTCTCCTCCGTTCTCATGGTGATGTGTGAGTAGTTCATCCTCGGGATAAGGGTATGTACTAGTATCTATCTATCTATATATATCTCTTGACAGGACATGATCTTTATGTACCATGAGCTTTTTTAATATAAATGAATCATATCGTGTTCTTCCCTCTTTATGTTTGTTCTGATGAATTGAGTCTTTCTCTTTGAGGTTCTATATGTTGGATTGAATACTTTGGATTTGATATCACTTGATATACGTTTTTCTTGTGGATTCCCATGGTGATAATGGTGTAATTTACTAAGACCACTTGACATATGTTGGTATTCAACTTGCGAATTACCGTGATGACATTCGGGTAATCTAGGCATAGAGGTTGATACACATTTTCGTCCTACTTTCTCCGATAGGAAATTTGGAGTGATTCTTTGTTGCACATTGAGGAATTTTTATATGATTCAATTTTGTTAGCACTTTTGAGAGATTGCACTAGTGAAAGTATGAACCCTGGGCTTTGTTTTTAAGCATTGTCAAACCATTTGTGCTCACTTTTATCAATTGTTGTCTTGTTATTTTATTATTTTAGATTACAAAAACCTATATGTACTATCCATACTACACTTGTATCACCATCTCTTTGCCAAACTAGTGCACCTAAAAAATTTACCATTGTATTGGGTGTGTTGGGGACACAAGAGATTTCTTGTGTATGATTGTAGGGTTTTTTGAGAGAGACCATCTTCATCCTACTCCTCCCACAGAAACTGATAAACCTTAGGCCATCCACTTGAGGGAAATTTGCGGTTGTTTACAAAACTCTATTCTTGGAGGCCCAACAGAGTCTACAAGAATAAAGTTGCATAGTAGACATCAAGCTATTACTAGTGTCATTGCCGGGGAGATCAGTGGTAGAAGTTATATCTTTAGATCTTGCAATTGAATATATTAATTTCTTGTTTTATCACTAGTTTGTTCTATAAAAGAAAACTAAAAAAATGAAAGTGAAGTTGCGTCAAATTATTTATCTTATGAAGTCTTCCTTGAAAATATGGATTCCGATAATTGCTATGAAGTGTTAAAATAAGAATTTAACACAATGTTTGGTGTGAGTTCCTTGAATGACAAACATGATTGCAATGTTGTTAGTTTGTCTTCTTTAAATATCCATGATTCTACTGATATGCAAATCCATAAGCTTGGGGATGCTATGTTTGATGAAGATAATCATTTTAGTCCCCCTACTTTTGATGAGAAAATTTGTTATGATGAAAGCATGCCTCCTATTATTGTAACGCCCAAGATGCGGTCCTATCCTTATGTTGGCTCGAGATCCTCTATAAGGATAGAATCGCATCTCATCGTTTCGCAAGAATGAATATCGGTACAAGTACATGTAAAGAGGAGATGGGTATATGGAATTGGCTTACACTCGCCACAAGCTAAATCATGATCATCTCAATTACAATCATACACATCAATCATCATACATAAGATTAGGGTTCGACTACGTATGAAATCAAACAATAAAAGTGACATCCATACTTGCTAATCCGAGGATGCTGGCCGGGAACCCATCCTATGATCGATGATGAAGAATAAACTCCAAATAGAACAAACATCACTCTCACATCAAAGCATCGCATTACCTGTACCTACAATTGTTGTTGTGGTAAACTGTCAGCCATGGAGACTCAACAACCTCATTTCCAAGGGTATTAAAACTAGCAAAGCTTATTGGGTGAGGTATTATTAAGTGGCGAGGTTGTAGCAAGCACTAAGCATTTGAGTATGTGGCTAACTTACGAGTACAATAATAATAAGATTGATCTACGCATAACCGAACCTGAACTAGTAATGATCAAGAAGTGATCCTGAACACCTACTTACGAGTCAAACATAACCCCAATGGTGTTCCCTTCTTGGTTCAAACCCCAAAATAAGAGACAGTCATGGTTACACACACGGTTGTTGTATTTTAATTGGGTTTACTTCAAGTTTGCTATAACCAGGTGTTAAAAAAATTCCAACTTGCCAAATAACTGCAGGCATAGCTCTCAGAAAGATTTAACTCTACAGGGGTGATCCAACTCATCCATCGCAAACTAGCCACAAGCTGCATTGGAAAACCTCAACCTCGGGATAGCCCAAAGTATCCTTGGAATCCTGGAGCACAAAATATTCGTCAAAGGAAAAAAAATCTAGAAAGACCGCCTGACGTGTCAACAATCCCAATAGGAGCCGTGTATCTCGTTCTCATGACACGACGAATGAGCGATGGTTACCACGCCAATCGAAGAGTTGCCCCAGGCGATGTTAATAAGCTGCTCTGGGTTGGACCAACACTCATGAGGACCACTGGCCTGAGGTTTGATTAATTATCCACGGGTTAATTACTCCCGATGCAAGTTTTATTAGTTAAGCAAATATAGTCCCCATGTTGGGCCTTGCATCAAGAGTTTTATCCCAAAACAAAAATCAAGGGGTCCCCATAACAACCCCAAGCATGTTAGGAGTTCTCAATATGGAACATAACACACATACTTAGAAACTAAGGCAGCAAGAGTGGAACAAAACACGAGGAAAAAGGTCGAGGCTTTCACCCTTTACCAAGTGTATAAGTGCATTAAATTAAATAGCAAGCATATCGTGATATCCCAAAGATATCCATGTTAACACATGGAACCACCTACACCTGCAACTAGAAACGCTATAAGAAGGGTTGAGCAAGCAGTAACATAGTGAAGCAATGGTTTGCTGGGATGTGGAGGGTTAGAGGCTTATCATGGAATTTTTGCAAGCTGGAGAAACATGTGGTAGGTAGCGAGACATAGAGATATAAACAAGACAACTAGCATGGCAATGATAGTAGTGGTACCTAGGGAAATGATCATCTTTCCCGAGATCCCTCTTGGAAGAAGAATGAATCCATGAAGAAGACGAACCAATATAGTCAAACGAATGCTCACAATCTGAAATGCTTTCAAAACTCTATCGAGAAGAAGCAATCCAGAAACAAGGAAATAACATGGTAAACACCACAACATATGCATGACGTGATGCGCAATCAAGTATGATGCATGTACAGTTTAAATATGCATGACATGGCAAGCACAAAAATCAAATACTACACTTTAAGTGAAGTTCAATATGCAACGAGTTGCATATTGATAGAACTCCATGTTTGAAGTATTTAGTTATCTCCCGTTTATTTACACGGCAAGTTTAAAAATTATTGAACATGGAAAGTGGTGAAAGATAATGAAACTACACTATCTAAGCATTTAAATGAGGTTGGAAACAACTTATAGTATTTCCTAAACGACCACATATGTTAATTTCGAAATTGGTCCAGATATGAACTAACAATATTTTATAATTATTAACAAGGGAAACAAAATGCACCATGTGATTCTACTCGTCATTCTAGGTGATTTACATATATAGACCATTTAAAAGATGTGACCAACACAAGATAAATATGTCATGAATGCAAAATGCATGCAATCGAGAACCACAAACATTTTAAAACAAGTATGCAAAAATATAATATGAAACTATGTGATATTCTAGGCAAGTTTCTTATATGGCATGTTCAAAACGGAGCAACGGTTCAACAATAACAAGAAACACAAGGTTTTTATAAAATCTGCCAAAAAACAACTTAGCATCTTGCAATCATCAAAACAATAAGCTACGGGAACCTAAAATGCACAAACAAGACAGGGGCGATAGTATACGTGATGCAAAATAATACATCTCACAACAGCAAATTGTTTAGAAGCATGGATCAATAGGAAATGAGCTCAGAAGATGGCTATTTGAACACAGTTTAAGACTTCGTGAAAATAATAGTTTTTTAACTGTGCAATTTTATTTTTGAAGGCATATTGGCATCAAGAAAACCATATGCTACAGGACTTATCATGGCATGAAAATATACATCATGGTAGTGGACATGATTCACTGCATTTCATTCAACATAAGTACGGTCTAAATATGCACAGAAACATGACGAACATCAACACAAGAAGGTAATCTGAAGACAGATTCTCAAACTTGGTGAAAATTAGAATAGACATGAGCAAGAATTTTTATCAGATAGGCATGTTGACAACAAGAAATAAGTATGTAGCAAGGTTATTTCATGGAATAAAATGGCACATCTATATAGACCATAACATGCACTTCAATTCATCCCACTTGGGCATTTGCAAAACAGCTATGAATCCATGGAAACCATCAAGACAAAAAGCTAAGTTTCAATCCAGATTCCATACTTAGTGAAACTTAGTGAACTACAAAATAGCAGTTTTGACTAGGCATGTTTGAATGACAATAACATTAGCATAACAAGCAACACAAGGCATGTCAAAAATACGAGAAGCAAGTAGACACATCATACTATAAGTTACTCCATAGGCACAAATTCATAGGATGCATGGATTTGATGCAATCATCCACACAAGTTATATTAAAACAACAATTTTCAGTAGTTTATTCACAAGCCCTTTTGCAACAGAGATTAGACCATCTAGATGATTCCGAAAATGCATGTGAGTGTGACAACCATGTAGAGCATGTTGCCTAGAACATTTTTCATATATATATAAGCATCATTTCAAATGGATGCACGGTTTGCTAAATACAAGCATCACAAGAGTCCTATATGATGATAAAACATGCCATTTTCTGGGACTTAGAGAAAATTACCCTGCTGACAAACTTGGAAAGGATGGTGTTGTGCAGGCATTTGGTTCGTCGGATGAGGCCATCCCATGTGGGGGTTGGAGCAGACGAGACTGACCGTGGCAGCCTTCAACGGCGACGACGATGCACAAGCGGACAGGAGGTGACCGGAGGCATTGGCGAAGGCCCGATTTGATCGTGGGGGCTCAGGATCCGGTGACTCATGTCCAAATCTGGCCAGAGACGAGCGACGTAGCGGTGACCAAGCTCTAGCGGTGGCGCTAGTCGACGGTGGTGGTCGAGGCGGCTACGGAGCTCGTGGTCGGTGCGGAAGGAGGCGACGATGCACCGGTGGCGCGGTAGAGACTCAGGAGATTTGGCTTGCAGGTGATGTCGAGCGGTGCCGGCTTCGGTGGCCAGCTCAGGTGGTGCGGGGCAGCGGCCGGGCGCATCACTGGAGAAGTTCGGGCACAGGGGAAGGGGAGGAACGGATGGGCGATCGGCGGGTGGGTGGCGGCACGTCTCGGCCCGATCTGGGCCTGGCGGGCCTGCGACAGTGGGGTGTAGTCTAGCGCTACGTGGCGGCCACTCCATAGCTCATAGCGGTAGTGCGGCGACTGGATGGCGGCGGCGCCAGATCTAGATCCGCCAAGTGGCGGTGGGGAGGTGGTTGGGCACGAAAATTAAGGAGGAGATAGGGGAAGGTGATACTCGTGATCTGCATCGGGTTTTTTTGTGAAGAGGAATGGGTAATCGCAGCACAACATGGGTAAGTATTTCCCTCAGTTATGAAATCTAGGTTTATCAAACCAATATGAATACCAATCCTCAACTGTCTTCAGTGGTTGCATAGAAAAGAACAAACAACTTGCACCCAACGCCGACAAGAGGGTTGTCAATCCCCTTGATCTCGTTATTTGCAAGCAAGTGAGTTGTGTAGATAATTGTAGATAATAGTAAGGTGCAAAATAAAATAGAAGGTAATAAATAAGAGCAAGGTAATGATTGTGTTTGTGAATTTATAAGTGAATAGACCCGGGGGCCGTAGGGTTCTCTGGTGGCATCTCTCATAAGCATATCATATGGTGGGTAAACAAATTACTGTTGGGCAATTGATAGAAAGGCGAATAGTTATCCGATTTTCATGGCAATGATCATGTGTATATAGGCATCACGTCCATAAGAAAATATGGCGACTCTTGCCTACACCTATTACTATTACTCCACCCATTGACCGCTATCCAGCATGCATCTAGAATATTAAGTAAGACAGAGTAATGCTAGGAGAACAATGACATGATGTAGACAAAGTAAACTCAATCAATATGAATAAACCCCATTGTTTATCCTTAGTAGCATGAACACAAAGACGCAACTTGTCCCCTTCTGTCACTGGGATATAGAAACTTGACAAGTTGAACCTACTACAACACATCACTCCCACTGAAGTAATATCAATCTAGTTGGCCAAACTATCCCAATAGACAGGAGAGCATTACGAAGCTATGGTGATCAAGCAAATAAGAATCGTAGTAATCATATTAGACTCAAATACTTGTCATGAATAATCTGAACATAAACTCACAATTCATCGGATCCCAACACACACAACATACAAAATAGATCAAGGCAAAGTTGTGATCAACATTTTATTGAAGATCGAGAGAGAGAAAGAGAGAGAGAGAGAGAGAGAGAGAGAGAGATTTCCATCTAGGTACTACCTACGGACCTGTAGGTCTGTGGTGAACTACTCACACATCATGGTAAGGGCAGCAAGGTTGATGAAGAACACCTCCGTGATCAATCTTCCCTCCGGTAGGGTGCCGGAATGGAGGTGTATATGGCCTACCATTGGAACAGAGACTTGCGGGGTGGAAAAGGTGTTTCGAGAGAGCTTTTGTTGTTTTGAGGGTAGATGTGAATTTATAGGCCAGAGAACGATGTTGCGGGACAATCCAGGGGGCCACCACATATCTAGCCATGCGCCTGGTGGCGTGGTGGGATATGTGGTGGGGCCCTGGAGCATCTTCTGGCCTTCCTCTGAAGCTTATAGATCTTGTATTGGTCCAAAAAAAGTCAAAACGTTCCATGCAATTGGACTTCGTTTGGTACTGTAACTCTAGAAAGGCAAAAACATGCAAAAAACAAGAACTCACACTGGGCGCTAGGTCAATAGGTTAGTGCTAAAAAATATTATAAATTGGTAAAAAAATACCCCAAAAGTATCGTAGAATTATAATGTATTAGCATGGAACAATCAAAAATGATCGATATGTTGGAGACGTATCAGCATACCCAAGCTTAATTCTTGCTCATCCTCGAGTAGGTAAATGATAAAAACAATTTTTTTGATTTGACATGCTACCCATTATGTAATCTTTGGTAAGTAATCTCATTGAGAAATGATGAATTAATAAACAGCAACATAGTAATATTTATAAGTATAGGAAACAAAATAATTATTTTTTAAAGTATACGACCCTAAAAGAATGTTTTACCCCTATTCATCTTATTATATTAGCAAGGAATGACTTCGTCTTCACCACATATATACAAATTTTAGGCACCACGGTGTCCAAGTAAGGCAATTGGATTGTACCTTTTCAATATGCATCAACTTTATATTCTTCATGTAATACATGAGCGTGAACCATTGGACATAACATATAGGTGGTATTGATGATGATGGTAGGTATCAAAGGGGTAGAAAGTGGAGAAGATAGTATCACATCAACTAGGCATACCAACGAGCTATGGAGATGCTCATCGATAGATGTCGACGCAAGGAGTAGGGATTGCCATGCAAATGATGCATAGAGCTATAAGTGTATGGAAGCTCAATTGAAGCTAAGTGGGGTGTGCATCAAACGTGCTTTCTCATGAAGACCTCGGGCATTTGAGGAAGCACGTCATCGGAATATACAAGCGAAGTTTATTATATTAAAAGGTAATTCCCACTAGCATATGGAAGTGTCAACATAGGAGACTCTCTATATGAAGAACATGGTGCCACTTTGAGGCACAAGTGTGGTAAAGGATATAGCAAAGTCCGTTCTCTCTTTTCTCTCATTTATTTTTTATTATATTTTTTATGGTTGGATTTTCTCTTTTTTTGTCTCCCCCATTTTCTGTTTTTTATATGGTGGGCTCATTTGGCCTCCCCCATTTTTATTTCATTTTTCGTTTGGAGTCTCATCCCGACTTGTGGGGGAATCATAGTCTCCATCACCCTTTCCTCCTGGGACAATGCTCTAATAATGATCATCATCACACTTTTATTTACTTACGACTCAACATGACTGATACGAAGATATGAATCTAAATGAATGCCTCTGGTAGTGTACTAGGATGTGCAATGATCTAGTGTGACATGTATCAAAAACATGATGAACGATGGCTTTTCCACAAATACTATGCCAGCTCTATATGGTCATGCAAAGCATTATGACGATGAACAAACTAGTCATTTGAAATGGCGATGGAATTTTCATGTCAATATATCTCGGAATGTCTATGGAAATGCCATAATAGGTAGGTATGGTGGCTGTTTTGAGGAAAATATAATGAGGATTATGTGCAATAGAGCGTATCATGTCACGAGGTTTGGATGCACCATCGAAAGTTGCACCGATCCTCAAGGTGAGAATGGGCTATGCATGGTACCGAAGAGGCTAGCAAATATGAGAAGGTGAATATGCGTATGTCCATACTGTCACATTAGTCATAAAGAACTCACAAACATGTTGCAAAGTTTTATTATCCTTATCACAAATCAAAGTACTCCTTGCATGCCCCGAGGGAGGAGGTTGGTAGGAGTTAACCATCACGCGCGCCCGACTCGAAACAACACTAGGATTTCAACGAGGAGTATAAATGCTCACACATCATCACCATGCCTCTTTAATTTTTAGATGAATAAAAATTTAACACCTCTTAATATTAACACTTCTATAAACCAACAATTTTGGACTCACACCTTTTTCATATTACTACATCAATGTCATTAACCCACAACTTCTCTATATGTGCTACACGATGGTTTTGATTATCTTTCATTGAATACCTAATATTCTGGGACTAGTCTTATGACCCATGAAAATTACCGTCACTATTAACTAAGATCTCAAACAAGTATAAGTGAAGGAAGAGAGCAAATTATTTCTATAAAATCTACATGTCACCGTGCTCAAAAAGATATAAGTGAAGTGCTAGAGAAACTGCCTAGCTCAAAAGATATAAGTGAAGCACATAGAGTATTCTAGCAAATTATCATGAAGGTGTGTCTCTCTCAAATAGTTGTGTCCTTTAGATTGTGAAAAACTTAAAGTAAAAGCAAACAAACGCAAACGACGCTCAAAGCAAAACAACTATCATGTGATGAATAAAAATATAGCTCCAAGTGACATACCGATGGATTGAAACGAAAGAGGGGATGCCTTTCGGGGCATCCCCAAGCTTATACGCTTGAGTATCCTTAGAATTATACTTGGGGTAACTTGGTCATCCCCAAGCTTAGGCTGTTGCTACTTCTTATTCCGTACTCCATCGTGATCACACCCAAAACTTGAAAACTTCAATCACACAAAGCTCAACAAAACTTCGTGAGACCCATTAGTATAAGAAACATTTTGCATACTTGAGGTACTATGGTAAATTTATCAAAATTCATTTTTTATAATAGTTACTATATTCCAACTTCCCCATGGCTTACACCCCTCGATATAGTCCATGGCATAATCAAAATAAGCAAACTATGCAAGCAAAAGAGAATCTGTTCAAAACAGAACACTCTGTAGCAATATGTAAAGAGACCATACTTATATTACTCTAAAAATTCTGAAAATTAGGACAACGTAAATAATTTGTATGAAAATACTATGTTAAAATTTCAGATCATCATCGCGTGTCACGCCCAAGATGCGCGCCTATCCATTTTAAAGCACGAGGGCCTTGAAAGGGATAGAGGCGCATCTTGCCGTTCGCAAGTATAGAATCATTGCATCATACATTATAGAAGATATGAGAATACAAGTTGGCTTACACTCACCACATACTAAATTAAAAGTCCACACAGAGTTCAAATCATCAAGAAGAAGACAGGGTCCGACTATGGACGAAATCAAACGATAGACAGATGCAAATGATACTATCTCGCTATCCCAAAGATCACGACCATGGTCCTCCTACTCGTCTGGATAAGTCACGTACATCCTGCCTCTTTCCTCATCATATTCCCACTGGAGCTGCATCAGATCATCCTGCACGTACTCATATGTCCCTGTACCTGGAGTGTTGTAGTAATCTGTGAGCCACAAGGACTCAGCAGTCAAGGCCCGGGTACCGTGACTATTCAAGCTTAAGGTTGGAAAGGGGTATGTGTTTAGTTTGCAGCAGCACTAAGCATATATGGTGGCTATACTTATGTAACATGAAAATAAATATGACTAGCCTACGATGAACGATCGAATCTAGTATGACCTCTATGAGATCCTGAACACTTACTTACGTCAATCATAACCCCACCGTGTTCTCTCTCGGATCATGTTCACGAGTAGAGACGATCACGGTTACACACACAGTTGGTGTATTTTATTTAGAGTTTACTTCAAGTTAACTATAACCGGGTGTTAAACAAATATCCAAGTTGCCACATAACCGCGGGCACGGCTTCTCGAAAAGATTTAACCCTGCAGGGGGTCTCCAACTAGTCCATCACAAATTAACCAGACTCCGCGGGAATAGCCTCGACCATGGATCTATGGATCATGATAGGTAACTCCAAAGGAATTCCAACACCTCGAGACAACCCGAAGAAAGTCAGACTCCACACGCAAGACACTCGATAAAGGTAAAACAAATCCAGCAAGACCTCCCGACGTGTCGCCGAACCCGATAAGAGCCGTCTATCTCGTTCTCGGGACATGACGGATGGGCGATGGTTACCACGCCAATCACCGAGTTGCCCCAGGCGGCGTTAATAAGCTTCTCTAGGTTGGACCAACACTCATGAGGGGCACTGGCCCGGGGGTTGATTAATTATCCACGGGGTTGCAAAGCCCTATGCAAATTTGATTAAGTTATTAAGAAAATGTATTACCAAGTTGGGTCTTGCCAGACAAGTTTTAATCTCAACCGAATAAACAAGGGGATCCCCATAACAACCCCGAGCATGTTAGGAGTGCAAAGTATGGAAAACATAACACCGGTAACAAGAAACTATGGCGGTAATATTGGAACAAAACACCTAGCAAAAGGCCAAGCCTTCCACCAATACCAAGATATATATGTGCATTAAATTAATAATAGATAATATTGTGATATCCAAATCCATGTTATCACATGGAACAACCTGAACCTGCAACTAAGAACGCTATAAGAGGGGCTGAGCAGCGGTAACTTAGCCAATCAAAGGTTTGCTAGGATGTGGAGGGTTAGAGGCTATCATGGCAATTAGGAGGCTGATATTAAAGTGGTATGTAGCGCAATTTTAATGATAAGATCAAGAAACTAGCAAGCGGAAATAGTAACGGGATCGTCTTGCCTGTTGGTTCTTCAGAGGAACAAGTAACGGGATCCTCGTAGTTGTTCTCGCCTGGCTCTTCGTACTTAGGTTCAACGCTTGCGTCTACCCAAAAGAAACAGCAATAATAAACAAACAACCATGGTGCAATGCACAAGCAATAATGATGCATGCTTAGGTGAAGAGTTTTAACATGGCAATCCTAACTAGTCATGTTTCACATGCAAGAATTGCATATTAATGAATCTGGACAGAACCTTATGTTAAGTTATTTAGACATGCATGAACCTGGAAAATATGTATGCATCATGTGAAAACGATGAAAATGCATATGAAGAACGTAAGAAATGGAGTTACGGTTCTCACGATACGCTCACGACAAGATATGAAGGCAAAACACAGAACAAGAAGGCCATGGGATAATTCTTGGCATTACAAGGTATCCACTGGTTAGGCAATGAAAAACCAACCACAATAGAACCAAAGATCAAGCAATTCCATGGAGTATAGCTCCCACAAGTCACAAAACAACAAAACAAACAATCTTCCACAAAACAGCAACATGGCAACTTACACAGCCCACAACTTGAGCTACAGGAATCCTACACCCACAAACAAGGTATTGACAGAAACTACACAACATGCTTATAAAATTATCCAACTACACAACCTGGAAAGAAGGCACACATCCATAAGCATGAAGCTATCAAGTTGGCATGATGAAACAGTTTTCTGGGACTTAGTGAAAATAACAGTTTTCTGGAATCTGAGTTAATCTAGTAGCATGTTGACAGCATAAGTTAAAGGTGTTAGAGACCTCCTCTTGGCATTAAATTAACAGGAAGGTACTAGAGAACATCTACTTCAAAACACTAGCACTGAGCATGAGCTAATTCTCAACATATCATAGGATGCCAACCACTCTTCATGGCATAAAAATAACAGCAGATTCTCACACTTAGAAATATTTAGCATGGTGAAAACAGTAAGATCAAGTTAGCTACATTGCAGCAAGTTTCCCACTTATATGGGTGATTCTCATGTCAAACAAAAATACCATGGCATAATAGACATAAAACACTAGCACTTCCGTGTTGGCACATGCCCCAACGCAAGCATGGATTAATTCATGCAAAATTACAAAGTAGCGGCTCAGCAGAAAATGATTGTTTTATAAACTTGCTCAAAAAGTGAAATCTGAAAGCACCAATGGATTCCTTGGCTCTTTCTACCCCCAAAACATGTGTCATACTCATATGTTCATGTGAATCAACATGGCACAAATATACTAGCAAAACCACCTTCTAATCTTATAAGTTAAATCTTACTATAAATGGACATAACCAGATTTGGAAATTGAGCTAACAATGGAAATGAGCTATCAATTCCTACATAACATGCATATGCCACAAACAAAGGTATGACAAGTGGGGAAAATCCACTAGCCACCTCCACCCATACACTCACTACACACACACACTACACAAGCATGCATACACATGCTCCATATGCCTAAGGGCATATGAGCACATATCACTCATGAACATACCACCTATGAGGGGGTGTTCATCCACACATACACATGCATGCACCATATATGCATAATGCAAATGGCACATACACACCACCTGACATGCACAAGTGCACATGGGCACACACACTCACACACATGCTCATGTGCGCGTGGGTGATCATCCACACACATACATGCACTCATATATGCACAAGGCATATATGCATATGCATATGCATATGACTATATACTCACACACACTCTCACTCACATATATGCAAACAGTCCCCCCCCACACACACACCCATATGTGCAACACACACATGCACTACACACCACACTCATATGTATACTCAAACACACACTCATATACATACACATGCGTAAATACATACCACATACACACATATATATGTGCATCTACGCATACTCACATTCATACAACAGAAAGATAAAACATACATACATGCACAAGTTGCACCTACACACATACACATATATATAGCAAAGGGAAAAACAAAATAAAATAAAAAGAAAAAACAACAAAAAAGGGGGAGGGGTTCGGCTCGAACCCACGACCTCAGGACGTTTTCCCGAGCTGGTTGCCACTGTGCCATCGACGCAGCACTTAGCATAGGAGGGGCACAGGCTCACTAATACACACACACACACACACACACACGCCTAACCTGACAAAACTGACAGAATCGACACCTACGACGATAGAGCATGACGACACGCAATTCCGGCGAGCACACGGCCTCACCGGCCAGGGGAAATGGAGCAGGGGGAAGCTGCACCTACGGGGGCCGCATCCCTACCTCTAACGTCGACGAGAATGCGCGGCAACATCACCTACAACTACAGCAGAGCCACGATGGACACGAGCACGGGCTCGTCCGGCACGATGAGCTCGCGCACGCCTCGGGACAGAGGGGCACGGCGGAGGATCCGCTGCTCACCATGGGGTTGCCAATGGAGAAGACAACGATGGAGGGAGGGGTCGGAGACGCGCGCTGAAGTCAAAGCAGGGGAAGAAGACGACGGAGCGGAACATCTCCGAGAAAGACGAAGAAGGGGCCATCACTGTAGAGCCTCCCCGGGGCTCCTAGCGGCGGGAATTGAGCGCGGGGAGGATCCCCGAGCTCCTGGACGCCATGGTCGACGACGAGGTCGACGGAGATGACGAGCAAACACCAGCGAACTTCTCTGAACCCTCTGAACCTCTCACAGACACTACCTGACAGAGGAAAAGAGGAGAGGAAGGAGGGAGATGGAGGGGGAGAAAGGAGCTGCGGTGGCTGGAGGGGGAAGAGGAACCCTAGCGGAGGGGAACGCACGGCGAGGGGGTTTAAATACCCTCGGGGCTAACGGCGAAGGATGTCGAAAAAGGGGGTGGCGGAGGCGTGCTCTCTCTGGTCTCTCACACGCTCACTCACGGAGAACAACGGGGTAGGTGGCCGTTCCCTCGAGCGGGCTGGGCCACGGGGGAAGCAAGGCCCACTGGCACACACACTCACCAACCAAATAAAACAGAGGAGCTTATATATTTTAAAGAAATAACTACACTCAAGAAAACCTCCCAGATGAAAATGAAAGGACTTTGCAAAACAAAAAATATTTCTTACATTAGAAATAAACTGTACTATTTACTAAAATATCAAGATGATTTTTAGGACAAGTAATTTAAATACCTTTTAAAATAGACAGCCCCCTCTTATTTAAAAACTCCAAAACATAAAAGCTCAAACAACAAAAGACCAACACTCACATGCTAAAAATATTTTGGGCTAACACTTGAACATCTTTAAACGATTTTTAAAGCAAGTTAAATCTGTTGATAAAATAACATGGGAAATAAAGGGCATTGGGTTGGGTTTTTTTGAAAAGAAAAATAGAGGGGGAGAGAAGGAGGTGCACCACACATAAACCAACCACATCACACAACACAAGGCCACACTCACAAACAAGGTCACTACAAAAGCACAGACATGGCATGATGGATGCATGATGCATGATGCATGAATGCAAGAACGAGACATGGCACGACAAGGTGCAAAAATCATTTCATTACTCTCATGACAACAAGGTTCATACAAGAGATTACATGCCATAAAAGGTAGGGACAACACTTGGGGTGTCACATCGCGCTCCAGTAAAAAATGAAAGTTCCTGCACTTGGGTCAAATTTTTGTTATGTTTCTGCATCGTTTCTACTCATCTTTTGGGTCATCCCAAAGGATATACTTGGCACAAACACTAATAAAAACATAAACATTAAATAGGCAACAATCATGTTATCACACACAAACATAAATAAACGTTAACTATTGGGTTGTGTCCCAATGAGCTCTTTCTTTATAGCCATCAAGATAGGCTTAGGATAATAATGATGCTCTAATAAGAGACAAGAATTAAAGAACAAGGAGAGCATCATAAGACATGTGACAAACACATTTAAGTCTAACATACTTCCCGTGCATAGGGATTTATAAGAAAACAATCTACGAGATCAAGAATAAACTAGCATAGGATGGCAAAGCAAGCATACATTCGAAACTTTGAACACATAGGGAGGAAAATTGATATTATTGCAATGCCTGCAAGCATATGCTCCTCCCTCATAATAATTTTCAGTAGCATCATGAAGGAGTCTCATGATATAACTATCATATAAAGCATTCTTTTCATGATCCACAAGCATAGAAAATTTATCACTCTTCACATAAGCAACTCTTTTTCATTCAAGGTAGTGGGAGAAAACTCAACAAAATAACTATCATGTGACACTTGATTATCATAAACAAATTGAATACTAAAATAACGATAACAAGTTTCATGGTTATCATTACAAATTATAGCATACATGTCATCACCACATTCATCATAAATAGGAGGTATGCAATCATCATAATAAATTTTCTCACCAAAACTTGGGGGACAAAAATATCATCTTGATTAAGCATATCATCCCCAAGCTTGTGGTTTCGCATATCATTAGCATCATGGATATTCAGAGAATTCATACTAAAAACATGTCAATCATGCTTTTCTTTCAAGGAACTATCATCAATCACTTTATAAATTTCACAATTTTTAGATTCATGATTTTCAAGCAAGAACTCATAAAGATAATCTAGTGAACTCTCACTAGCAATTGTTTCAACATAATTGGGCCTTTTGAAAAGATTATCAAGTGGATGAGAATCCATTTATCTTTATTTTTGTTTTATACTTTCTGTTATTTTGTGACAAAGATGAAGATAGCATAGCTAGGAAAGCAAGCAAACTAGAGACGGGACAAGCAAACTAGCAAACTAGTGACAAGAGAAGGTAAATATTTTTGTATTTTTCATTTTTATGAGACAAACTAAATATAACAGAAAATAAAAAGAAGACCAAGTGAATGAAATTTTGTGCAAAGTTACTTGATAGTTGGTGATGGTATTTCCCGGCAACGGCGCCAGAAATCCTTCCTAATAGTCGTGATCTGAGTTGGGTTTTTCGTGATGAGGAACGGGTAGTCGCAGCACAAAGTGGGTAAGTATTTACCTCAGTTATGAAACCAAGGTTTATCGAACCAATAGGAATACCAATCCTCAACCGTCTTCAGCGGCTGCACACAAAAGAACAAAGAACATGCACCCAACGCTGGCAAGAGGGTTGTCAATCCCCTTGATCTCATTATTTGCAAGCAAGTGAGTTGTGTAGAGAATTGTAGATAATAGTAAAGTGCAAAATAAATTAAATGGTAATAAATAACACCAAGGTAATGATAGCGTTTGTGAATTTATAAGTGAATAGACCCGGGGCCCATAGGGTTCTCTTGTGGCATCTCCCATAAGCAAAGCATACAGTGGGTAAACAAATTATTGTTGGGCAATTGATAGAAAAGCGAATAGTTATGTGATTTTCATGGCAATGATCATGTGTATAGAGGCATCACGTCCATAAGAAAATAGGCCGACTCCTCCCTGCACCTATTACTATCACTTCACTCATCGACCGCTATCCATCATGCATCTAGAGTATTAAGGTAAATAGAGTAATGCTTGGAGAACAATAACATGATGTAGACAAAGTAAACTCAATCAATATGAATAAACCCCATCATTTTATCCTTGGTAGAAGCAACACAAAGACGCAACTTGTCCCCTTCTATCACTAGGATATAGAAACTGGCCAGGTTCAACCTACTACAATGCACCACTCCCATAGAAGAAATATCAATCTAGTTAGCCAAACTATCTCAATAGATTGGAGAGCATTATAAAGCTATGATTATCATGCAATAAGAATCATATTAATCATATTAGACTCAAATACTTTTCATGAATAATCTAAACATAAACTCACAATTCATCGGATCCCAACAAACACACCATACAAAGGGATTACATCAGATAGATCAAGGCAAAGATGCGAACATTGTATTGAAGATCGAGAGAGAGAGAGATTTATATCTAGGTAGTAACTATGGACCCGTTGATCTATGGTGAACTACTCACACATCATGGTGAGGGCAGCATGGTTGATGAAGAAGCCCTCCATGATCAATTTCCCCTTTGACAGGGTGCCGGAACGGAGACGTAGATGGCCTCCTGTCGGAACAGAGACTTGTGGTGGAGGAAAAAGTGTTTCGGGGGTGATTTTGGTGTTTTTATGGTAGATGTGAATTTATAGGCCAGAAAACAACATTGGGGGACGTTGCAGGGGGCCACATATCTGGCCACCCCCTGGTGACGTGGTGAGATATGTGGTGGGGCCCTAGAGCCTTCTGGCCTTGCTCCGAAGCTTCCAAGTCTTGTATTTGTCTAGAAAAAGTCATCAAAAAGTTTCGTGGCAATTGGAGTTTGTTTGGTACTGTAAGTCTGAAAAGGCAAAAACATGCACAAAAGAGGAACTAGAACTAGGCACCGGGTCAATAGGTTAGTGCTCAAAAATATTATAAATTGGTAAATAAATACCCAAAAAGTATCCTAGAATGATACTATATTAGCATGGAACATTAAAAAAATATAGATACATTGGATACGTATCAGAAAGCTATGGTTTAGTCCAAAATAGGCATGGGGGAGCTGCTATATATAGTAGGTTGGTTAGGGCTAGGGATTTTAAGGGGTTTTCAAATCGTAGGATCGCTATCTGACGACTCCGGCCGTGGGGTTAGGTTAGGCTCGGCTAGTGGGATGTGTAGGTCGGTTTGGTCTGAGATGAGATGGAAATTGCGCCCATGATAGAGTTTTATAAACCGAAAACGTCTATGATTTAAACTGGCTATAATGCCGCTATATGTTTAACGGTTCGTGTATCAGACGAACTCCGAATGCGACGAAATCTAGCAGACGGCCTACCTACAATATAATAAGACTACACACCAACTTTTGACCGATTCCAAGAATGTTTCATACACACTTTTAAAAAGATTATTTTAATGATGCCGCGAGCGCGTGCGAGTGTGGTTGGTCATGAAACAGTCAACCAAAAGAATAGAGAGAACCGGCAACTATGGACGGATGCAAGTTTTGAAAAATGATGGCAACAGAGTGTCAATGCAATTCACATGATGTGAGTGATGTGATGGTGAATGCGTCAAACATGGAAACCACGCGGCGATAACAAAAATAATGGAATGCATCTAGAGCGTCGGTCTTGGGTTATTACAATTTATGATAATTATATTGATGAAAGTGGGTTTGGAAGAGTGTCAACTCTAGGTACTAATGATCCCACTATTTTGGAGGGTGTTGAATATTATGTCTATAATTATGAAAGTGGATCCGGAGAGGTCATAACTTTATTCAGTGATGACACCACTATTTAGGAAGAGGTTTCAAGTTTTTATGATGAGAACAAAATTGCTACTTATGATGATTATTGTGATGAACACTATATAATAAAAAGTAGTGATAATTATTATTCTAAAGCTTGTCATAATTATGAAAAATTACTGAACATTATTATTTTAATATGGAATCAATTTATAGTTTTCAATTTATATACAATACTCGCACTATTATGAATGATAAACTTGCTTATGTGGAGAGTAGTAAAATTTCTATGCTTCTAGATCCTGAAAAAGAATGCTTTGTGTGGCAGTTATATGGTTGAGTTTTTTCATGATGCTTAGGAAAATTATTATGAGGGAGGAACATATGTTTATAGATATCTCAATAACACCAAGTTTCCCCACTATTTGATCAAATTCCTGAAGTTGCACTTGTTATGCGTTCCTATGCTAGTTATTTTGTTCTTCAATAAATTATATTCTTGAGATTTTCCTATGCAGAGTAAGTGGGTTATGCTTAAATGTGTTTGATATATGTCTCATGATGCTTCCTTTATGTTTCAATTCTTTACTTTCATGTGAGCATCATTAAAATTATCAATGCCTAGCTAAAAGGCTTAAAAGATAAGCGCTTGTTGGGAGGCAACCCAATATTTATCCTTACTATTTTTGTGTGTTCACATCATTTAGCTACTCTATTGGTCATGTTTCAATAATGTGACAAGTAAAGCCTTTATGGTAGTGCGGACACTAGTGCAGAAAACTCCTATACAAACGGTTTTTAACCCCTTTTTGTGACGTAGTTTTAAACCGTCACCTTACAAGTGTGTGCGATAGGGAGGGGTTATCCGACACGACACATATAAATCATCGGCGATGCCTCCTACGGTGACACACGCTGGGAAAAATGAGCTCGTGTGTGATTGGCTCCCCATCACAAACATACATATTATGGAAGTCGTGTGAGATGTTGGCATCCCACACAATGAATCTGAAAGATACATTCCGGTTCATATGTTACATCACACACAATTTTCTATAGAACACCGTCTGTGATACGTGTGCCCATCAGACATGACTGTTATAATTCTGTCGATTATGTTACTCGATACATCATGCATGGTACCTATAAGAAAAAGTTTTTATATGTGGCCTAACACACCCAGTTCATGGCCAGAAGTCGTGTGATTGTTTCACTAATCCAACACACCAACTTTCAAGTAATCGTGTGGGTTTGTTGAGGCCATCACCCACGGTGTCGTCTGAGAAACCATCTACAATAGAAAAACACAATAAGCACCCCAATTGCCCTATTATTTATAATTCATTAAGTAATCAAATTGACATTTCATATCAAGCACACAATATATTTCATATTCTTATTACGGCAACTAGAATTTCATAATTGAAATCACATGAGAGTACAACATCATATAGCTTCAGCACTGAGTTACACAACATGGGTATATACCTATAGCTACCCAGTAACAACAACACGACTAAAAATTCTCATGCAACAGCTAAAAACTTTGGAAAGTACCATCATAGAAGGTAAATAGACAGATGAATCTCATCTAGAAAATTGTTGAAGCGGAAGGCAAATATTAATCCTTCATTGACGTTGAAGGTAACATTAGGCCAGTGCATGTTGATGGTTGCCCGCCCATCCTTCGTCCTCTTGAGGGAGACTTCAGAAATATACCGTGGTTGTGGTATAAATACCTTCCTCGCTTCTTGACCATACAGATGGTTTGAGACATAATCATCGATGAAATACTTGGGAAAAGACTGGAAACAAAGATATGCATAAATATATTCTCTAAAATTTGAAATGGCACAAAGGGAAAAAGACAAGGTAAAAGAGATACTACCATCCTATAATTGACTGATGTATTCTTCATTGTGTAAACAAACATATTGTTGTTTCTCGTCACTAGTTTCTTTATCTTAACAATATTTTTGAGATTCTGTCACATCCCTAGTTAGTTTACCTAGGCCAACATGTGTGTGCATCATGTTTCCTTTTTGCATCAATTTGAAATAGGGATCATCAAAGAAACCCCAAACCATTCATTTGAATCAAACCAACTTAATGATTGTGAAAAATCAACAAATCCAAAATGTCGATCTAAAATGTCCCCTATGTCTGATAAATGTGGACATGATTATACAAGGGGCCATTCTAAAATTTGAACAACTATAGCATTCCAAAAATAAATAATAAAGCTTATGAAAATGCCAAATAAAGCATTATCATTATTCTAGACTTCAAAAAATCCTGAAACTTTTAGTAGAAGTTTGAAATATTCAAACTTAATGCTATAAAATATTTGGGATATTTATCACTTAGCAACTGTGCCTAAAAATAAAATAAACAAATGTCACAACAAAGGAAAATAGAAAACAAAAACTATCAGGAAAAGAGGAAGCTCACCTAGGCCCAGGCCAGGCCGGCCCACCTAGCCCAGGGTGGTCCTCATCCTCCTGGCGGCCAGGAGGACGGGCGTGTGGCTGCCGCATGCGCACAACCGTGCCTCCACGCCGGTAGCTACCTGCCTGCTTCCCCCTCGTCGGCACGATGGGGATAAGCTTTGGGAGCCGTCCCCATCACTCTCTCCCTCTCGCTCTCGCCCATCTCTCTTCCTCTCCCCCTCTGTCGCCATGGCTGCCGAAGCCCTGCCGTCGTAGCGCCGTTGCTCCAGCCGCCCCCTCGCCTCGCTGAGTAGCTCCAGAGCTCCGCCTCATCGCCCTCATACTCCTCAGCAAGCCTCGCCTCGCCGGAAGACCCCAGACGCCGCACCGAGGTCGTCCCCAACCTTCGGCTCCTTTGATCACCGCTGCCGTTCTCCGTCCTCAGGCCGTCCCCGAGCTCACTTCCAACGGCTCCGAGACAGCTGTGAGCTTCTATTTCTCCCCCATCTTCCCCCGGTCGATCCCATGTTGTAACCATTGATTTCATCGAGGTCCGAAGTGCTCGGCCACTCGAGCTTGACGCCGGCCGCCCTCCGGTGCTCGAGAGGTTCTTATAAAGCTGCCGATGTGTTTGTAGGACCACATAGGTGCTGTAGGAGCCAAGCTGCCGCCATGTCGCGCGCTGGAGCGATGAGCTCGAGGTTGCCCGATTCCGGAAGCCGCTGACCTCGACGCTAGCGTCGTTTCCGACAACCCCAGCCTCTGGTATGGGGCTAGATCGACACGCGCTCGAGCATAGGTTCTCCCAGTGCCCTCCGCTGTCATTTTGGTCATGGGAGCAGGATCTCCAAAGCCCTCCGCCGTCTCTGGGGTCGCCGGAGGTTCGTCACCTGCGACCCTGGCCTGTTTGACCATGGGGTTTGACCCCTGGGTCCTGACAGGTGGGGCCAGCCCTGGGTTAAGTTGGGTTTGGCTAATAAAACTAATTATTAAGCTAATTAACCTAGTTAGTCACTGACAAGTCGGCCCAGTGCTGTTAAGTAATTAGGATTAGTTTTAATTCACTGGTTAACTGATTGAGTCACTAACATGTGGTCCCCACATGTCAGGATTGACTTGGCTTGACTGCTGACGCATTGCTGACGCAGTGCTGATGCAATAAAGGAATATCTGATTTAAATAATTTTAGAAACTATTTAAAACTTAGAAAATTCATAGAAATTAATCTATAACTCAGATTGAAATAATTTATATATGAAAATTTATCAGAAAAATCCAATGAATCCAGTGGTGCCATTATCATGCATGTTAGAGAAACCTATGTAGATGAACATTGACATTTACTAATAGGTTAACTTATGAAATATGCAATGGAGAATGATTTTGAACCTATATCCAAATCACTTCATTTAACTTGGACAGTAGTTGCACTAGCTCATGAATACATGCTACCATGTCATGATCATGCATCATATTGTTGCACTTGCCATGTATTGATTGCTATTCATCTGCATTGCGGTAGGCCCTGCTTCCGAGGATACCCCCAAGTATCCTAACGAAGGAGAAACCCTTCCCCCTACCTAGCAAGGCAAGCAACCCCTTTGATCATTCTGATAACATCCCACTCTCTTCCTCCTGCTCTTGTTTATTGCATTAGGACAAACGTTCACCTATCTGTCATACACGGTAGATGAACCCATTCCTTTGCATGACCTTTCATTGTCACAGTATATAGCTAAACCTTGCAACCTAGCATACCTGGTCGATCCTTGTGACATGATATGATTTGCTTACTTTGCTTGCTATGCTTAGAGTTATGTCAGGTCTGGTTTATCTAGGTGATGAACTGGAGTGAAACAATGTTGTTCTGATGTGATAAGCTTATGATGAACCCGATTTGGTAAAGGTAGCGATGAGAGGCTATGTAGGAGTACATAGCGGGTTGTCTCATTGGAACCATTCTTAGGAACTGAGTTCGGTGTTTGTGATCCAAGACTAGTTACTACCACACGTTGGGATACTTAATTGACCCTCTCGACTTATCAATCGATTAGTCCTTGGTCCAAGATTTGCAAGTAGTTTCTGGTGTTTATAACATTCTGGAGGCCGTGCGTAGCACTGACCCTAGGGGTAGGTTACGACGCAGTAGGCAGTGGCACGGTGTACCAAGGGTCACCCGGATGGTGGGCTTGGGAACCCTGCGCGCATCGTTTGGGGCCGTAGCAGAAACTTTAGCCAGACTTCCATGCGGGTTCAGTCACAAATAGGCGATAGCCTGGACTAGAGGTCTTTTGTGATTGACAGTCGTGGCCAACTCCCTCGCTGGGCTTCCGCTTGAAGGTTGCCGAGGTGCATGGTTTTATGAGCACACAGCAATAAGTGGCAAGAGCGTGTGTGAAGAAGTACACCCCTGCAGGGTATGAAACTATTCGAATAGCCATGTCTTCGGATATGGAATACTTGGAGAACTTATGTTGTTCATAGATAATTTAATGGATACTCACAAAAATATCAAGACAAGTGTGAGTACCGTGGATGGCACTCTCGTAGGAGACGGAAGTGAATCCATGGTGGTGTATTGTTATGGAGTTAGAGGACTCGTGTGCGATATCTAAAATTTAACCGAAGAGTTAAAATTGTGTAGTATAGGTTAGCCATGAGTCAAAGGTGGCATTGCTGCATAAACTCCACCACTCCCCTTGTTGATACATGAGCATAATTAGTCTAGGTCTGCTTTAAAGACTTGCTGAGTATGTTTGTACTCACGTTTGCTTAATAAGTGTTGCAAATGAGACTCAGGACCCATCAGGTGGGTTCTATTTAGATGTCCATGATGCCGAATAGCTGGTGTCCCATCTACGACCTTATGCCCTGTGGCGGGCTGTAGATAGTCAGGCCATGTGCCTTTTTACCCTTTCATCCGTCTGTACTCACACAGCTCTATGCTTCCGCTTGGTTTGTATGAACTTGCTTGTATGACTTGAGTGTCGGGTCATGTGACCCCTACCTATAAGAACATAATATGCAAGGCTCTTCTGAGCCTCTTGAATAAAAGTTGTGTTGATGTATGATTATGTTGTGATGCCATAGTTGTATCTATGCATATCAGGCATGTCGTGCGTACGTGTGACATGCAGCGGTATGTATGGAATCCGACACCTAGTCATGTGCCTTTAGTAGTACTCTTTATGGGAAACTGCCTCTTTGTGCTTCCACCGAGCCTTGGTAGCTTGCTACTGCTCCGGACACATTGATTGACCGGCATGTATCCTTCTTTGCTATTGTGTCTGTCCCTTCGGGGAAATGTCTCGTAGTTTAATGGAGTCCCTGTAGCCTGCTACAACTCGTCTACATGTAGTGATGACATTTATGTCCCATGGCGTAATGGAGTCCTCGTAGCTTGCTATGACTCGTCTACACATGCTAGAGGCCGACACCTGCATTGCTAGGTTACATATGCTATTTTCCGCACGGATGTGCCACTTGTGTTCTATGACTAGTCATGTCGGCCCGGGTTCTCTGTCATTTGATTACCAGCGACATGTTCACATACGTAAGCCAAAAGACGCAAACGGTCCCGGCTAAGGTAAGGCTGTAGCCGTGGAGTTTACCGTGCGTGAGGCCGCAAACTGATGTGATATGTTATAGGCTAGATTCATATGACGTAGGATCGAGGTCCCGACAGTGTTGGTATCAGAGCCTGACTGACTGTAGGGCTACCAAGCCAAACCGGTCGAAGTTGAGTCTACAAACACTATAGAAAAGTAGGGGAATTGATTGTGGAAGGGAATGTAAGGCTCTTTTTATTCCTCTTCCCAAGTTATTCTATTCTGAGTCATTCTCATCTTTTCTACGGGCATAAGAGCTAGGCTTCTCACCTATTGCTTAGGATGACGAGTTACTAACCATGGACTATTAGCTAGTTTGTTTGCAAGTGAATTTGGTACTCAAGTATTGTTGGTGTGACAAACAGTTGGAGAAGAGATTTGAGTCTAGAAAGTCAAGTGGTTATGCTTTTCCAATCTTTTGTGGTTGTCTCAAAATCCTTTTTGAGCAATTACAGCCGTTATGTTGTCCAATTTCTACTAGCGTCTCTAACGTCTTTGCGTCATTCTTTATTTTAGATGCCCCCTCGTCCTTCCCGTTAGGTGGTCCGTCTGACCAGGTGCATCAATTTACCAGGTCACATGGCCATGTTGGTTAGAGTTATGATGGAGGTTGGCCACCATTGGTAACCAGAGTACGCGGTGGAGGAGCAGTATCGAGACTTCAACCAGAGCCAGTTCTGTGTACTGTTAAGATATATCCATCATATACTGGAGCTGTAGAGCCGCTTCACTAGACTTATGGATTAGGTGTCACCATAGACATGGTAGTTCAAGAGGCCGCCTACACCATGCTGACTATCATGAGATTTCACCATGGTCTACTTCAGAACACAGTGTTCTGTTATGTTCCTGCTTCTTTGGGAGGAGAGGATAGCTATCTTAGTGCATCCTACTATTAGCATTCTCATTAGGACCCTAGGCTGCAGGTGACCGCTCAGATGTTGGAGAACAGGGATCGCGATGCACATGCCCTTTGCATGGAGCTATATGCTACCCGTGCATGCTTTGGACAGCCCTGACGTAGTTAGCACCTGTCATACAGATAGGCTATGGAGATTTGGAGATGTTGAACCCATCACGGACTCATCTGCCAGCACGCGTAGACTGGCCCGATGTTGGAGGCATCACCCCTCTTCGAGGACAGCTGTTGCCACCAACAAGGGGATCAAGGCCACATCCGTGTCCTTACGGTTTCTAGGGATCGTAGGCTAGAGTGTTCCCAGATCCTCAGGTTCAGCTCCCGGGCCACGGGGGTAACCTATATGAGGCATTCTACGGTGATGCTTGAGTACGTGTATGTTAGTACTAGTATGGTAGCAGTCGTATTGCCATAGTCCTGCGAGCCTTGTGGGATATGACTGAGGTTGAGAGTTGAGTTCCGGTGGTGTAGATAGATAATGTATAGGAAGCTTGTAATGCCTCCGATGAGTTGTGTCATCTCTCCGTAGGTTGTATTTCAGCTTGGGCTTGTACTGAACTATGTCATGGTGTGTATGAATCATGGTGTTCATATGGCAGTTGTTATTACCATGTTGTTCGGGTGTTTACCCCTGCATGCCATGTTGTCTAGTGCATTTCTTATCTCATTCCTTAGAGTTAGTGTCTTCCTTGTCTAAGCTGTGGGTTTTATTTCCCAGGATGGTGGCAACTAGGAATAACCTCGTGCCTGCCCCCGAGCAGGGCGAGGGAAGCCAGCCAAGGCAAGAGAACCTACCACACACGCCCTCTTTGGCAGAAGTGATGCTTGAAGTTGAACGAAAAAAAGGGAGACCAACAGACTGCTGGAACGTATTGAGCAGAACATAGCGCGTGCTCCCCGGAATGATCACAATGATGGCGTGTCTCTCGGTGATTTCGTCAAGTTGTGCCCACCTAAGTGTTATCATTTGATCGACCCGCTCGACGCGGATGACTGGCTGACCAGCATGTCCCGCCAAATCCGGCTGCCAATGTATCCGAGGCCAACAAGGTGACCTTTGCTACTTACTTTCTAGAGGGACTTGCCAATCTGTGGTGGGAAGAATTCAGCGTGGCATTCCGTACCCATCACATCCCGGAAGGGCTGATGGATCGCAAGAGAGAGGAGTTCTGTGCTTTCACCCAGGGCAGATTGACAGTGGATGCCTATAGACGTGAGTTCCGCAATCTTGCTCGCTATGCACTGGAGGAAGTTTCAACAAATGCCAAGAAATAGGCTAGGTTCCGCAAGGGACTTAGTCCTGAGCTCCATCGAGATTTGTGCCTGCATGAGTGCACAACCTTCCAGGCTCTCGTCAACAAGACTATCAATGCCGAGACTGGACAGAATGACTACGAGGCAACTAGAAAGTACACCCATGACTTTAGCCCCGCATCTGGCTCGGGCTCCAACAAACGCCGGGTGTGGGTGCCTAACGCAGCTCTACTGCCAAGGTACACCGCAAGGCCATCCTTCGAGGCGCCTCGCCGAGCTCAGCCCAATCCTCCGACTAGGACATTTGGAGGTCCTCCTACCAATGTTGCACCCCGTGCCACCATTGTCTTCTACAAATGTGGGGAACCAGGACACTACTCCTGTGAGTATCCTCAGAACAATGCTAAGCCGGTTGGATGTGGGAAGCCGGGAAAATCTTTCTATGTGAAGCCAACTCCTGCTCGTGGTCGAGTGAATTATGTTTCTGCTGAGGAAGCCCTTGAGGATCCTGATGTTATCCTAGGTACGCTCCTTGTCAATAGTCATCCATCATCTGTTCTATTTGATATTGGGGCATCACATTCATTCATCTCAGAAAGTTATGCATAGTTGCATAACATATCTTTTTGTGATATGCCTACTCCTTTAGTAGTTCAGACTCCTAGTTCAAAATGGCAAACTTCTAGAGTAAGCCATGACAATGAGATTCTTGTGGATAGGCTAGTTTTCCTAGTGTCTTTGATAGCCCTCAAGTCTTCGGATATCAATATCATCTTAGGCATGGACTGGATGAAAGCCCACTATGCTAAGATTGATACTCATACTAGGAATGTTCAACTTACACATCCCTCAGGTGAGATAGTTAATGTCTCCACTCGAGCAGCCAAGCGCCAACTCTATTCCCTCAATGCTAGCCCTCTTCCAGAACTAGAAGATATTCCGGTAGTCCGTGACTTTCCGGATGTCTTTCCAGAAGAACTGCTAGGAATTCCACCTGTCAAAGATGTTGAGTTTGTGATAGAGCTCATCCTAGGGACTGTCCCAATAGCCAGAAGACCCTATAAGATGGCACCCTTAGGACTAGCTGAACTTAAGATTCAACTCGATGAGGCTTTGAAGAAAGGTTTCATCTATCCTAGTTCTTCTCCTTGGGCTTGCCCCGTCCTCTTCATCAAGAAGAAGGATGGATCGGATCGGATGGTTGTGGATTATCGGCCAGTGAATCTGGTCACCATAAAGAACAAGTATTCGCTCCCCAGGATCAATGACTTGTATGATCAACTCGCTGGATCCTCTATCTTTTCCAAAATGGATTTGAGGTTGGGATACCATCAAATGAGAATTAGAAACGGGAACATTCCAAAAACGGCTTTTGTTACTCGTTATGGCCAATACGAGTACACCGGCATGTCCTTCGGTTTAACCAATGCCCCAGCCACCTTCTCTAGCTTGATGAATTCGATCTTCATGGAGTATTTGGATAAATTCTTCATGGTCTACCTCGACGATATACTCATTTACTCGAAGAACGAACAGGAACATGCCGAGCATTTAAGGCTGGTATTGATGAAACTTCGAGAGCATCGCCTGTACGCCAAATTCTCCAAGTGTGAATTCTGGTTGCCAGAAGTGACCTACCTAGGGAACATAATCTCAGGTAATGTTATTGTTGTAAATCCCGAGAGAGTTCGGGCTGTCCTTGATTGGACTCAACCTGAATCGGTTAAGCAAGTTCGGAGTTTTCTTGGCTTAGCGAGCTATTATCGCCGCTTTGTCGAGAACTTCTCCAAGGTTGCGAAACCTCTGACTGAACTCCTCAAGAAAGATAAAAAGTTCGAGTGGACTCCACAATGCGAGTACAGTTTTTAGGAGTTGAAAAGACGACTGACCTCTACTCCCGTTCTGGTGCCACCAGACTTCTCTACGGACTTTGTTATCTTTTGCGATGCCTCGCGACAAGGATTAGGTTGCATTCTCATGCAAGATCATCATGTGATTGCATACGCATCTCGACAGTTGCGTCCACATGAGGATAGTTATTCAACACATGATCTTGAGCTTGCAGTTGTGGTCCATGCACTGAAAACTTGGCGACATTACCTTCTAGGTAATCGTTGTGAAATTTACACTGATCACCAAAGTATGAAATATATTTTCACCCAGCCGGATTTGAATCTCAGGCAAAGACGGTGGGTTGAGTTGATTACAAATTACGACTTAGGGATAACTTACACCCCAGGGAAAGCCAATGTCATGGCTGATGCACTAAGTCGTAAGTCTTATTGTAACAACCTGATGTTGCAACAAGGTCAGCCACTTCTCGATGAGGAATTTCGGAAGTTCAACCTTCACATTGTTCCTCAAGGATTCCTTTCCAACCTGGTGGCAAAACCTACTCTTAAGGATCAAGTAGTAGCTATCCAGAGGTATGATAAGAGTATATCTCAGATCAAGGAGAATATTGCTAGCGGAAACGCTAAAGATTTGTCCAAGGACGATGAGGGTGTTGTGTTCTTTCAGAACCGGTTTGTGGTTCCTAAGAGCACACACTTAAGACAGCTGATCCTTAGGGAGGCTCATGATTCTCCTCTCACAATTCATCCGAGTAGTACCAAGATGTATCAAGACCTACGCCAAAGGTTCTGGTGGACTAGGATGAAGAGAGAAATTGCTCAGTTCGTTGCTAACTGCGACGTTTGTCGTCGCGTTAAGGCAGAACATCAAAGGCCTGCTGGCACCCTTCAACCTTTAGCTATTCCTAAATGGAAATGGGATAAGGTCGATATGGATTTCATTACCGGATTTCCCAGGACTAAGAGAGGGAATAATGCTATCTTTGTGGTCATAGACCGCCTTTCCAAAGTGGCTCATTTTCTTCCTGTTCGGGAGGGTATAACTGCTAGCGAGCTAGTGGAGTTATATGTTTCTCGAATAGTTTCTCTTCATGGTGTTCCATTGGAGATTAACTCAGACCGCGGAAGTATCTTTACTTGCCGATTCTGGGAAAATATTCAAACCGCTATGGGGACTCATCTATCCTTTAGCACCGCTTTCCACCCGCAGTCAAGTGGTCAAGTTGAGCGAGTCACTCAAATCCTCGAAGACATGCTCTGAGCTTGTGTTATATCCTTCGGTATGAATTGGGAGCAATATCTTCCATTTTCTGAATTTGTTTATAACAATAGTTATCAATCAAGCTTGGGCAAAGCCCCTTTTGAAGTTCTCTATGGACGAAGGTGTCGTACACCTCTTAACTGGTCAAAAACCGGAGAGAGGCAACTCTTTGGCCCGGATATGATCCAGGATGCATAGGAGCAAGTTTGCATTATTCGTGAAAAGTTGAAAACAGCCCAATCTCGTAAAAAGAGCCAATATGATCACCATCATAAGGCTGTGACCTATGAAGTTGACGAGAAGGATTATCTTCGGGTTACACCTCTGAAGGGTACCCACCGATTCGGTATCAAGGGCAAGTTGGCTCTCGTTACATTGGACCTTTTCGCATTCTTGCTAAATGAGGAGAGGTTGCCTACCAATTGGAACTTCCACCGCATCTTTCCAAGGTTCATGCTGTCTTCCACATCTCGCAACTTAGGCGTTGCTTCTCGGACCCTGTCCGTGATGTAGACCACGAAGCGCTTGATCTCCAAGATAACCTTACATATCAAGAATACCATGTTCGTATTCTTTATCAAGCTGAGCGTACCACTCGGCGTCGGAACATCAAGTTTCTCAAGGTTCAGTGGTCACACCATTCTTAAAAGGAGGCCACATGGGAAAGAGAGGATCGTCTTCGACTAGAGTACCCCGCACTCTTCCCGACGACTTCCAAATCTCGGGAAGAGATTCTTTTGAGTGGGGGTGAGTTGTCACATCCCTAGTTAATTTACCTAGGTTAACATGTGTGTGCATCATGTTTCCTTTTTAGCTATGGGGATCATGTTTCCTTTTTAGCTATGGGGATCATCCAAGAAACCTCAAACAATTCATTTGAATCAAACCAGCTTAATGATTGTGAAAAATCAACAAATCTAAAATGCCCTTCTAAAATGTCCCCTATGTGTGATAAATGTGGACATGATTATACAAGGGGCCATTCTAAAATTTGAACAACTATAGCATTCCAAAAATAAATAATAAAGCTTTTGAAAATGCCAAATAAAGCAGTATCATTATTCTAGATTTCAAAATATCCTGAAAGTTTTAACAGAAGTTTGAAATACTCAAACTTAATGCTATAAAATATTTGGGATATTTATCACTTAGCAATTGTGCCTAAAAATAAAATAAACAAATGTCAGAACAAAGGAAAATAGAAAAAAAAACTATGAGGAAAAGAGGAAGCTCACCTAGGCCCAGGCCAGGCCGGCCCACCTGGCCCAGGGAGGTCGTCGTCCTCCTGGCGGCCAGGAGGACGGGTGTGTGGCCGCCGCGCGTGCACGGCCGTGCCTCCACGCCGGCAGCTGCCTGCCTGCTTCCCCCTCGCCAGCGCGACGGGGATAAGCTCAGGGAGTCGTCCCCATCGCTCTCTCCCTCTCCCTCTCGCCCGTCTCTCTTCCTCTCCCCCCTCTGTCGCCATGGCCGACGAAGCCCCGCCACCGTAGTGCCGTCGCTCCAGCAGCTCCCTCGCCTTGCTGAGTAGCTCCAGAGCTCCGCCTCGTCGCCCTCATCCTCCTCAGCAAGCCTCGCCTCACTGGAAGCCCTCTAGACGCTGCACCGAGGTCATCCCCAACCTTTGGCTCTGTTGATCTCCGGCGCCGTTCTCCGTCCTCAGGCCGTCCCCGAGCTTGCTTCCAATGTCTTTTGAAACCGCTATGAGCTTCTGTTTCATCCCCCCTCTTCCCCCGGTCGATCCCATGCTATAGCCGTCGATTTCATCGAGGTCCGAAGTGCTTTGCTGCTCAAGATCGACACCGACCATGCTCCGGTGCTCGAGAGGTTCTTCTGAGGCCGCTGATGTGTTCGTAGGACTGTGTAGGTGCTGTAGGAGCCAAGCTGCCGTCATGTCACGCGCTGGAGCGATGAACTTGAGGTTGCCCGATTCCGACAGCCGTTGACCTCGACGCCGGTGTCGTTTCCGACAACCCTAGCCTCTGGTATGGGGCTAGATCGACGGACGCTCGAGCATAGGTTCTCCCAGTGCCCTCCGCCGTTGTTTTGGTCATCGGAGCAGGATCTCCAATGCCCTCCGTCGTCTCTGGTGTCGCCGAAGGTTCGTTGCCGATGACCCTGGCCAGTTTGACCATGGGGTTTGACCCCTGGGTCCTGACAGGTGGGGCCAGCTCTGGGTTAAGCTGGGTTTGGCTAATAAAAATAATTATTAAGCTAATTAACCTAGTTAGTCACTGACTAGTGGGCCCGGTGCTGTTAAGTAATTAGGAGTAGTTTTAATCACTGGTTAAGTGATTGAGTCACTGACATGTGGTCCCCACATGTCAGGATTGACCTGGCTCGGTTAGCTGACTGCTGACGTAGTGTTGATGAAATAAAGGAATATCTGATTTAAATAATTCCAAAAACTATTTAAAACTCAAAAAATTCATAGAAATTAATCTATAACTCAGATTTAAATAATTTATATATGAAGATTTATCAGAAAAATCCAATGAACCCAATGGTGCCATTATAATGCATGTTAGAGAAACCTATGTAGATGAACATTGACATTTACTAATAGGTTAACTTATGAAATATGAAATGGAGAATGATTTTGAACCTATATCCAAATCCCTTCATTTAACTTGGACAGTAGTTGCACTAGCTCATCCATACATGCTGCCATGTCATGATCATGCATCATATTGTTGCACTTGCCATGTATTGATTGCTATTCATCTGCATTGTGGTAGGCCCTACTTCCGAGGATACCCCCGAGTATCCTAACCAAGGAGAAAACCTTCTCGCTAACCAGCAAGGCAAGCAACCCCTTTGATCATTCTGATAACATCCCACTCTCTCGCTCCTGCTCTTGTTCATTGCATTAGGACAAATGTTCACCTGTCTGTCATACACGGTAGATGAACCCATTACTTTGCCTGACCTGTCATTGTCATAGTAAATAGCAAAACCTTGAAACCTAGCATACCTGGTAGATGCTTGTGCCATGATGTGCTTTTCTTACTTTGCCTGCTATGCTTGCTATGCTTAGAGTTGTGTCAGGTCTGGTTCATCTGGGTGATGAACTAGAGTGAAACAATGTTGTTCTGATGTGATAATCTTATGATGAACCCGATTTGGTAAAGGTAGCGATGAGAGGCTATGTAGGAGTACATAGCGGGTTGTCTCATTGGAACCGTTCTTAGGAACCGAGTTCCATGTTTGTGATCCAAGACAAGTTACTACCACACGTTGGGATACTTAATTGACCCTCTCGACTTATCAATCGATTAGTCATTGGTCCAGGAGTTGCAAGTAGTTTCTAGTGTTTATAGCATGCTGGAGGCCGTAAGTAGCGCTGACCCTAGTGGTGGGTTACGACGCGGTAGGCAGTGGTGCGGTGTACCAAGGGTCACCTGGATGGTGGGCTTGGGAACCCTACACATATTGTTTGGGGCAATAGCGGAAACTTCGACCGGACTTCCGTGCGGGTTCAGTCTCAAATAGGCGATAGCCTGGACTAGAGGTCTTGTGTGATTGACGGTCATGGCTGACTCCCTCGTTGGGCTTCCGTTTGAAGGTTGCCGAGGTGCATGGTTTTATGAGCACACAGCGATAAGTGGCGAGAGCGTGTGTGAAGAAGTACACCCCTGCAGGGTATGAAACTATTCGAATAGCCGCGTCCTCGGAGATGGAATACTTGGAGAACTTATGTTGTTCATAGATAATTTAATGGATACTCATAAAAATATCAAGACAAGTGTGAGTACCGTGAATGGCACTCTCGTAGGAGACGGAAGTGAATCCATGATGGTGTATTGTTATGGAGTTAGAGGACTCGTGTGCGATATCTAGAATTTAACCAAAGAGTTAAAATTGTGTAGTATAGGTTAGCCATGAGTCAAAGCTGGCATTGCTGCATAAACTCCACCACTCCCCTTGTTGATACCTGAGCATAATTAGTCTAGGTCTACTTTAAAGACTTGTTGAGTACGTTTGTACTCATGTTTGCTTAATAAATGTTGCAGATGAGACTCAGGACCCATCAGGTGGGTTCTATCTAGATGTCGCGAATAGCTGGTGTCCCAGCTACGACCTTATGCCCTGTGGCGGGCTTTAGATAGTCAGGCCATATGCCTTTTTACCCATTCATCTGTCTTTACTCAGACAGCTTTATGCTTCCGCTTGGTTTGTATGAACTTGCTTGTATGACTTGAGTGTCGGGTCATGTGACCCCTACCTGTAAGAACATAATATGCAAGGCTCTTCTGAGCCTCTTAAATAAAAGTTGTGTTGATGTGTGGTTATGTTGTGATGCCATAGTTGTATCTATGCATATCGAGCATGTCATGCATACGTGTGATGTGCATCGGTATCTATGGGATCCGACACCTAGTCATGTGCCTTTAGTAGTACTCTTTATGGGAAACTGCCTCTTTGTGCTTCCACCGAGCCTTGGTAGCTTGCTACTGCTCCAGACACATTGACTGACCATCATGTATCCTTGTTTGCTGTTGTGTCTGTCCCTTCGGGGAAAAGTCTCGCAGTGTAATGGAGTCCCTGTAGCCTGCTACGGCTTGTTTACGTGCAGTGATGACATTTATGTCCCACGACATAATGGAGTCCTTGTAGCTTGCTATGACTTGTCTACACACGCTTGAGGCCGACACCTGCATTGTTGGGTTATGTATGCCTGTTTTCGTACGGATGTGCCTCTTAGGTTCTTTGACTAGTCATGTCGGCCCGGGTTCTCTGTCGTTTGATTGCCAGCAACATGTTCACATACGTGAGCCAAAAGACGCAAACAGCCCCAGCTAAGCTAAGGCTGCAGCCGTGGACTTTACCGTCCGTGAGGCCGCAATGTGATGTGATATGTTACAGTCTGGATTCATATGACTTAGGATCGGGGTCCTGACATATTCTTGATTTGATTGATATTCAGGAACACCTCATTTCCCCGCATATAAAATGAGTTGAATAGTGGATCTAAACCTCTTACAGCAGGGCCTACATGTGCAAGGTGTCATGGTGTTGACAACTGGTGGCGTGGCAGATGGCTTCAGGACCTGCTCTTTGAAGATGCCAGGGTCTTGAGGCTCTCAGCGGGATGCTTTCTTGGTGATGTGAAAGTGTGTTATATTGACTAGAGTGGGGGTGTATAGGCGATTTTTACAAATTCATCACTTGAGGAATTTCAACTTGAGGAATTTGAAATGTGATGAATAACTAGCAACGGATTAAGTACTCAAGTGCATGGAAAATAAAGCAATAACATAGTCATCATGATGAATTGAAACATGCACAGATTACAACTAGCATGATACATGATGAGCAGGTGAGGAACAAGGCAACTTCAAGAATTTGAGGTGAGGAAATTGTCAAAGTCTTCAGTCAAATTCTTCAAACAGTAACGATCAATTTCATCAACAAGTATACTAGGAATTGAGGGGTTGAGGAAATAGAACTAGATAGCTCGATGACCCAGTTCCAACTGCTGTGACAGTCGTACGTCTGGTTTGGAGCGGCCTGGTATTTAAATGAGAGGACACACATTCCCAGGACACATAGTCCTTATTGTATTCTCCTTGAGCTAAGGTCACACAGTCCTCGCCCAACACTCGTGGTAAGTCTTAAGGGTAGACTTCCAAAACCCTCACAAACTGTTCACCCGGCGATCCACAATTACTGTTAGATGCTCTAGACCAAGGTCACTTCGTGATCCCCAATTGACTACAGGATGCACTAGACCATGACGCCTAACCGTCTGGAGGATGCACAGTCCGCAAAGGTAACAAGCGTCGGTTCCACATAGGAATTTGTTCAGTGATGCTCAATCACTTTGGGTTTGGTGGTTTGGTTGTGGGTTTTTCCTCACTGATGATTTTCTCTAAAAGTCCTCGGAGGACGGGTTTCTCTCAAATGACAAGTGTAAGTTCTCTATCGGCGCAGCCAACCAACTACTGGTTGTGGGGGTGGTGATTTATAGCCAGGGTACAACCTGACATGATAAGACATAAATGCTCCCAATGACATGACCGTTATGTGGATGTTATGATTGGGGACAGCTGGTGCTAAGCACAACAACGGTCGGAATTTCAAACTATGAAAGTCCTCAGGCTTATCATGTTCCTCACTTGGAGGCAATTCACACTGGCGAAATACTAAATCCTTAGTCAGATCAATTTCCTCAGAGACCAGAAGAACTTCGTCTCTGTCACTGAAGAACTTGACTAAACCGCAAGAGATTTCCAAAGGCTTCACTCCACGGATTGGATAGGTTGAGGATTTTGAGATGAGCATCAGTTGGAAATTTTCCTTAGTATTACCTCGGCCCTGTTTAATACTACGGTGTTACCTATGACTCAAAGAAAGGAACTGAAATTACGAAAACAAAAGTCTTCACACTTCATAGTCCTCTTTCATATCTTCAAGGTCACACCAACTTCTTCATTTTCAAAATCTTCAGCAAAGTCTTCACCAAATTCTTCACCAAAGTCTTAAATTGAAGACATACAATTTTAGGGGTCGATAATCTCCGAATATGTCAAACTCCTCATCGACTTATAGAGCATGTGTACACTGACAAACACATTAGTTCCTTAACCTATAAGTCTTCAATACACCAAAATCACTAAGGGGCACTAGATGCACTAACAATCTCCTCCTTTTTGGTGATTGATGACAAATAGGTTAAGTTTTCAACGGGGATAATACTATGAAGTGTAATTACTGAGTTTGAGGAATTTGATTGCAAGATATAGAAGAACTCCCCCTGAAGATGTGCATATTTGAGGAATTTGCTTTGGACTGCAAATGCACATGGTAGATTAAAAACATGGAGGACTCCCCCTATATCTTGTAATTCATACACGATTTGAACATATGATATGAAGAATCAGAAATGCATGATGGAAATGGTGTCTGATGAAATTCAGCATGCATGCATTAAGATACTCAAGCATGCGTAAAGCAGTTCAAAAGAGTCTGACCACCATCGAACTTAAGTTTACAACTCAACCAACAAAAGCTTCAGAAGAGCGAGAGTTATAACTTAAACAAAAATATATCCCATATATAGAGACCTGCTTGAAGACTAACTCAAATTTTTTCCCCTTTGTCATCGAAGACCGAAAGGGACGAAAAAGTGAGGACTAACACCCCTTGAAGAATTTCATCGTGTTGGTGAGGAAGGAGCGCTAGCATTATCGGGATCATTTGTCGATGCAAGGCCTGTCGTAGTGTCGTCAATGTCCTGAGCTTCATCTGTCTCATGCGATGAAGAATATGAACTTTTAACCATTAGAGGAACTCGAACTTTCTTGAAGTTCTTCTATGGTTGACAAGCCCAGTCAAGATTTTCCTAGAGATCCAACTCCTTCAGTTCTTCAGGAGTCTTGAGGTGAGACAGAATGGCCCAAGTTTGGTTGAGGATTTCATGCACATAGTAGTGATTTTTCTTCATAGAGTTCTATGTCACTGTCATGTTCTGAACAATGGAGGCCAACTGACGCTTCACCCACTTGTGATTGCAATCGACCTCCTAATGAAGACTTATGAGTAGCTCATGATCAGTCATCACACGAGGGGCACACTCTTGAGGTTTTTGCGATGAGGCCTTTGCTTCCGAGTCGTGGGTTTTAGTGTCATCATTGGTGGAGAAGGATGCAGCTTTGTGAAACTGAACATCCAATGGATGAGTGCCTTCATCAATGACAGCCTTGCCTTTTCCTTCAACTGAGGAAATTGTGATCTTGAGGACTTCAATCGGAGGCAAGTAGCTGAAGTGATTCTGGAAGTCCGCCTTGAAGGGAATTGAAGACCTTGATCTGATGATCTTCATGATCCAAGGTCATAAGGCTTCAGTTCAAACGGGGCTAGAGCAGCATTTGCCAATGTCCTCATGAAGAAATCATGGAAGTTGATGGGAATCCCATGAATGATGTTGAACACCATATTCTTCATGACTTCCTCCACTTATTTCTCTTCAGAGTTGTGTCCCTTCCAAGGACATAGGGTATTGGTGAGAATGCGGTAGACCGTCCTGGGCACATAAAGCAAATCCTTCACAAGGAAGGTTGTCCTCCGAGGTTTTCTAGAAGACAAGGGATTCACCAGCACTTGCATCTGTTGATTGGGTAGTGCAGGTTCATCAAACAAGCGGCGCGCATCTTCTAAGGGAATTGGGACAGGAACTGACTGAAGCAATTCAGATGCTGGAGTTGTGAGGTGAGTAGATCTGGTCATCCAGTCCAAGTCCCAGGAGCTGATGTCAGAAGCATCACCTGTGATGTGCAGTGTGGCATAGAATTGAAGAATTAGCTCTCCATTCCATTTGCAGATATCCACACAGAAGGGAAGAATTCCTTCATCGCAAAGAACTGAAAGCACCGGTGTGAAGGATGGAACTTTTTCCATATCAGCATGAGGAATTTGGTGTTGCTATAAGACTTTCTTATCGAACAAAACTGATGCATAGTAATTCATCTGAGTTGGAGTCCAGAATCTTGTTTGACCGGCCCTTGCTGAGTCTTATGGATTGGGTCCAGTGAAGAAAATGTGCTCGTTGAAGAAATTGGACTTGAGGAATTTGGGGCGCTGTGAGCCTTTGAATGGCATCCTTGGCTTCGGCTGAAGATTTGGCTTGAAGCGGCCCTTGATCTCTTTTGGCATAGCAGGAATTTCTTCAGTCTGAGGAATTTGTGTTGCAGTTTCCTCAATGGCAGTTGGAGCAGCAAAGTCATCAGCTGATGTAGTTGGAATTTCTTCAATGGCTTTGGCGGCCAAGTCATCCAATCCTTCATGAATTTCTTTAGTCTGGGCTGGGGACTGAGGAATCTGTGATAGAGGAGTAGTCATTGGGGAATTTTGGTGAGCAGTTTCCCAATATTCATCATTAATGACAGGAGTTGTATTGCCAATGTTGACATCCTCATCAATTTCTTCAATGTCGGCCTCTTCACCAGTGAACTGAGGCTGGGGCGATGATACCTGTGGAGTTGAAGCATTTGCGTCTACTTCAATTTCTTCATCAATCCGCTCTGTCGAAGCAGCATAATGATCTTCTTCATTTTCATCATCTGGGATGACATAGTCAACCCCAAATGGAATAATTTCATAGGCTGGTGCTGAGGAGATTGGAGCGGCATCTAATGGTTCAGTTGAAGATTTTGGCAGAGTCTTCAACTCTTTCATAGCTGAGGAGTCAGAAGCTGAAGCTTTTCTCTTTAGAGCCTTCTTCTCACCAGCCTTCATTTTCTTCACTTCTGATGCAGAAGGAAGGTTGATTGTCTTCATCATTGAAGATTTTGGGGTTTCAGAGGAGGGTGAAAGGGCATCAGTTTCTTCAGGTGACTGATGCAGTTGTCCTTGCATGTTCAGTTTCATCAGGCGCACCAGTGGAGGGTGCCCTGGCAGGTTCTTCAGTGGTCTAACTTTCTTCGCTAGCGCTGGCAGTTTCTTCAGCACCAAGGGAGATTTGTGGGTGGGAGCGAGATGCAACCCTTGAGTTGCGATCAGTGTTGACTTTGTCAGCAATGTTGACGAAGTGAACCTTGGCACCTTGCCAATCAGCATAGTATGAATGGAATTCCTCACTGAGGCCTTGGATCTCAGACTGCACCTTCGCAACTTCTTTAGGAGCCAGATTCGGAACATTCTTCTTCAAGTAATGCTCTTTCTTGTACTAAGCCTCCTTGGTTTGTCTGGCCTTCTCATACTTCCATTTTTCTTCAGCTATGAAAGATGTGAGGACATGATTGGGACCAAGAGGCAGTTTCAAGTCATCAGTGGGCGTTTTGGGATCCTTGTGCCAGATATCAATGAAGTTAAGCACTTGTTTTGGATCAAGCAGAAGAGGAATTTGAGATCCCTTTGCTTCAGCCACTCGTTGTTGCTTGTTTATGATGATTGCTTCCAGTTCCTCATCATCATCTTCATCTGAGGAATCTGATTGTATTGTAAACGCCACCTTCTTGGGTTGAGGACTTGGTCGAATGCCTCGTCCAGCAGTTGCTTTCATTTTCCTCAGAGAAGGACCGCTTCAGGAATGTGCTTGGGCTGAAGAACTTGCTGATGCCCCTGAAGCAATTGAGAATCCTTTAGTCCTTTGGCATGATGCAAGATGCACAGGTGTTGAGGACTTAGCAGCAGTAGTTGAGGACTGAGCAGCTACTATTCCAGCAGCTAAGGCCTTTGAGGGTTGAGCAACTGGAATCTGCTGTGATGACTATGAAGATGAAGAATTTTGTTTCACAGCAGATTTCTTCATCATCTTTTTCTTCGGAGCACTTACAGAGGCAGCAGCTGCAGAGTCTTCATCGAATTTCTTCACTGTAGCTTCGACAATTCTGTGAAGTTTGAGTGGATGTTTTGCCCACTTAGCGGGAAAGTCTTCATGGCGAGCAACACTTGTGGGATTAACTTCTTGATCATCAGCAGGAGGAGCCCTATTGCAAGGGGGTTTGAGTGTGAATTTCTTCATATATTTGGGAGTGACATAGTGATATTATTTCCATTCCCTCACTCACCTCCGTTCAATCCTATGAATTCTGATCTTCCTCTGTTCTTTTGCCTCGTTGCCATGTATGGATTCATCGAGTGTACAGTAACCAACATATAGATGTTCAGGAATCTCAAAAGCAGTATTCTGTTCAGATTTCTTTCCACCTTTCTGTGGCTTCTTCCCATCAGCCATTTTCTTCAGCTGAGGATTTTGAACTCTTGAAGATTCTGAAGAAGTGCACAGTTTTCCTCAAGAAACGCTACAAATGAGTTAAGTTGATGAGAACCTAGTGATTCATCAGCGGACATGTTTGTACATGTGAACAGAGTATAGGTGCGAGGAATTTGAAGAGGTCATATGCGTTCTCAGAAAAAAATCAACAAAATCAGGTGTGAGGAATTTGACCATGTGTGTCTTGAGGAATTTCACTAAGTGTTCTTTGTCTTAGGTTCTAGAGTTGTGCAAATTTTGAAGATTCACACAATTGAGGAATCTTGTAGAAAATCATAACTTAGGGAAATTCATCAAGTGTATGAACATGTAAGGTGCTTTAGAATGAGATTCTTAAAGAATAAACACGTTTGTGAAGATTTAGGAAAACTTGAAGATCAAACAAGGGTAGTAAAAATACATTTTATTTACCCTGGTGAAGAACACGACAAACTGAGATATGTGATTCAGGAAGTTTGTTAGTCCAAATCTCCCACGCTCTAGCTCGGCAGTGGGATGAAGACTTCCACGGTTGATGTGAGTACGGTGCCGGTGAGGTCATGGCAGTGGAGCTCTTCCACGCCGGCGACGATGATTTTAGCGGCAGAGCTAGGTCAGAGCTCGGGAGAGAGTAGAAATGAGGAGTAACTGAGCACAATGAAAGGGGAGGGGTATTTATAGTGGAGGTGAAAACCAATCAGTCCAAAGATTTTGGACCAGACTGCCCCTGACCCTTGCTCTCTACGCGACAGGTGTCACCCACGTTCTGAGTAGTGGCGATACTGGGGGATTGTGGGTTATCCAGTCATGGGTATCAGAACCGTTTGAGTAGGAAACGCCGAAAATTTTGATAATGAAAATTTTAACATTTCCGTTAGGAAATTCTTTAGCTGTCAAGGACACAGTGAAGACTTTGAACGAGTTTCAAAGTAGAACGCATATGAAGAATTTGTGAACAGACTCGGTAGAGTTTAGCATAGAGGGGGAAAGGGTCTGATCACATTCACTTAGACAAAAATCAACTTGAAGAGTTAGCAAAAAGTGAATGTTGTTGAGGACATTGAAAACTCAAATATATATATATAGTCAATGAAGAACATGAGTTTCATAGTTTGAAGAATTTGAGAAGTTGAGGAATTTGCAAACTTGAGGAATTTGACAATTTGAAGAATTTGCAAAATGACAAAAAACTCAACTTTGAGGAATTTCAACTTTGATTGGTGGCATGACCCACCATATAAGAATGATGACTTCAGACACCGCGTAAAATTGTCGTAGGGTTCGGAGAATCAAATTCTTCATTAATTTCTTCACACTTAGAGGGTTATTCTTCATTGATTGAAGAAAAATGTTACTTCGTGTGTTGCACATCTAAGTCATCAATTTTGCATAAGGGTTAGGATGTGTGTCCTTTTTCAAAGAACATTCAAAGATTCTAAGATATTTAGCTCACACCACAACTTGCAAAATATCTTTTCATCCAAGGGCTTTGTGAAGATGTCGGCTAGTTGTTCTTCAGTGGGGATGTAGTCGATGGAGATGTCTCCCTTGAGTACATGATCTCGAAGAAAATGATGACGAATCTGGATGTGCTTGGTCTTGGAATGCTGAACTGGGTTGTAAGCAATCTTGATGGAACTCTCGTTGTTGCAGTAGAGAGGCACATTCTTCAACTTGGTGCCATAGTCCTTGAGGGTTTGCTTCATCCACAACAACTGAGCGCAGCATGAACCAGCAGTAATGTACTCAGCTTTAGCAGTAGATAGTGACACGCAGTTCTACTTCTTTGAGAACCAACAGACTAAGGATCGTCCGAGGAAATGACATGTGCCTGAGGTTGACTTGCGATCCATGCGATCTGCAGCATAGTCAGCATCAGAGTATCCGACGAGGTGAAGATTTGAGCCCTAGGGATACCATAATCCAACCGTTGGTGTGTGAGCTAAGTATCGAAGAATATGTTTCGCAGCATTATGGCGTGATTCCTTCGATCTTGCTTGGAATCGGGCATACATGCAAACACTCAGCATAATATCAGGCCTAGATGCACATAGATACAATAATGAGCCAATCATGGAGCGATAAACCTTCTAATAGAAATCTTTACCATTTTCGCCAGTGCAGAGTTGGCCTTCTGAAGGCATTGGAGTTTTAACGCCTTTGCAATCTTGCGTGTCGAATTTCCTCAGAACATCCTTGAGGTATTTCTCTTGAGATATGAAGATGTCGTTGTCTTGCTGACGAATTTGAAGACCTAATAAGAATTTCAACTCTCCCATCATAGACATTTGATATTCTTCACTCATCATATAGGAAAATTCATCACTGTAACATTTGTCAGTACAGCCAAAGATAATATTGTCTACGTATATTTGGCATATGAAAAGTTCATTGTCATAGGATTTTGTGAAAAGAGTTGGGTCGAGTGAACCGGGTTTGAAGCCTTTCTTCATGAGGAATTCCTTCAGAGTGTCGTACCACGCCCAAGGGGTCTGCTTCAGGCCATAGAGGGCCTTGTTGAGTCTGAAGAATTTGTCAAGATGCTTAGGGTCTTCAAAACCTGGAGGTTGAGCAACATATACTTCTTCCTCAAGCTTACCATTGAGGAATGCACTTTTCACATCCATTTGATATAAGATAATATCATGATGGTTAGCATAAGTAGGAAATATGCGAATAGCTTCAAGTCTAGCAACATGTGCAAAAGTTTCATCAAAGTCAATTCCCTCAGCCTGTGTGTAGCCTTGAGCTACAAGACGAGCCTTATTCCTTACCACAAGGCCATTTTCACCTTGCTTGTTGCGGTAGATCCACTTAGTACCTATGATGTTATGCTTGCGAGGATCTGGCCGGTTGACAAGTTGCCACACGTTGTTGAGCTTAAATTGATGTAATTCCTCTTGCATATCTTCAATCCACTCAGGCTCCTTGAATGCTTCATCAACTTTGGTGGGCTCTATGATAGAGACAAAGGCAAAGTGCCCACAAAAGTTAGTCAATGTGAAGCTTTTGAGCGAGTGAGGGGACCTGGTGCATTGATGTCATCAATGATTTTGTCAATCTTCACCTCATTTGCAACTCTTGGATGAGCAGGTTGACGTGGCTGCGGATTTTCTTCAACACCATTTTCTTCAGGTGTATCAGCATGAATGTCTTCATTCGTTGGAGTGACTTCCTCAGTAGGTATGATTTCTTCAGTAGCCTTCATCTTAATGGATTCCTCAGGAGACTGTTCATCTAACACGGAAGGCAGGTGCTCTCTTTGTGAGCCATCAGTTTCATTGAACCGCACATCTATAGTTTCAACAACCTTGTGGTGGTATGTGTTGAAGACTCTATAGGTGTGTGAGTCCTTTCCGTAACCAAGCATAAAACCTTCTTGTGCTTTTGGTGAAAACTTAGAACTATGGTGAGGATCTCTAATCCAGCATTTTGCATCGAAGACTTTGAGATAACTTACATTGGGTTTCTTGCGAGTCATAAGTTCATACAATCTTCTTGAAGAATTTGTGAAGATATACCCTGTTGATGATGTGGCATGCAGTATCAATTGCTTCAGGTCAAAAGTGATGAGGAGTCTTCTATTCATCAAGCATGGTGCGAGCCATCTCAACAAGAGTCATGTTCTTGCGCTCCACGACGCTATTCTGCTGAGGAGTATAAGGGGCAGATAACTCATGAGTACTACCAAGTTCATCATGATATTCATCAAGATTGGTGTTCTAGAACTCGGTCCCATTATCACTCCTGATATGCTTGATCTTGACACCGAAGTTGGTGGAGGCCCATGAAGCAAATCGTCTGAAGACATCCTGCACTTCAGACTTATACAAAATAAAATGCACGGAAGTGTAATGAGAGTAGTCATCAACAATGACAAAGCCATACAAACTTGAAGAACTTGTTAGGGTGGAGTAATGAGTGGGGCCAAAGATATCCATGTGAAGCAATTCAAAGGGTCGAGTCATGGTCATGATTGTCTTTGCGGGATGCTTGGATCTGGTCATCTTCCCAGACTCACATGCACCACAAAGGTGGTCCTTGAGGAATTTGACACCTTTAATGCCAATGACGTGCTTTTTCTTCACGAGCGTGTGCAATTCCCTCATACCAGCATGTCCAAGTCGTCGATGCCACAGCTAGCATTCTGAGGAATTCACAAGTAGGCATGTGGCAGGCTGAGGACCTGTAGAGAAATCAACAATATAAATGTCTCCTCTCCTAAAGCCTTCAAAGACTTTGGAATTGTCAGATTCCATGATGACAACATAGCGATATTTTCCAAATACTACAACCATATCAAGATCACAAAGCATTAAGACAGACATAAGGTTGAACCCAAGGGATTCGACAAGCATCACCTCATCCATGGTTCGATCCTTTGAGATTGCAACCTTACCTAGACCCAATACCTTGATTTTTCCTTTGTCTGCATAGGTTATATGTTTCAGATGAGATGGAGCAAGTGGCAAATTCATCAGAAGACTCTTGTCACCAGTCATGTGGTTTGTGCATCCATTGTCTAGGACACACTCAGTAGATTTTGGAGAATCATCCTACAGATGAATGAGTACAACTTACAAACTCATATGCTTCAGAGTGAAGAATATGAAATCAATTTCATCAGACAAACTTTCATCACACAAGATAGTAAGCAAGTAGTGTGAGGACATGGGAAATGAGGAATTCATTTCTACATGGTTAGCTTGCGTCCTTTCAAGCATTTCCTCAGGTCTCCAGCAAACTCATCAAATGTTCAAGTTCGTCTGGTGACCTGACCCTGCATAACAAATTAGTTCAATTTCTTTACCACCCACATCTGGAGGGGTGGCAAAGAGCTCATCATTCTGCGAGCACCATATGAGAAGAGAGGCATTGAAGCAAGTGCGCTTCATTTCATAGGGCGAGATTTAGATTACTCATATGAATAAGCAGAGAAATTCTTCGAGGACTTATGAACATAATGGTTTGAAGAATAATGCACATATTCATAACTCTTAGTTTTTCCCTACGAAATAGAGGCATCAACACGAGAATGATATTTTTGACCATTTGAGGAATTTGGTCCAAGTGAAGACTTTGGTCCATATAAGGAATTTGATCTGGGGTTCCTGTTCTTCATGAGTGGTGTCATGAGGACATTCACTTGAAGATTTTGTAGATAGCTCTTGGGAACCCAGATTTTCTTCATAGGAGAACCATTCCTGCAGTTAGTTCCAACAAATCTAGCAAATACTTCACCTTTCTGATTTTTGAAGAACTTGTAGTTTGAGTCAAGTGACTCATCAGATGAATATGAAGTTTCACAAGTAAAGCCAGATAAAGTGGATGGATCCACAGGGGGTCCTTTTGTAGCAACCCATGAGGTTTTGGGGTACTGCTCAGGTGTCCAGTAGGATCCATCAGCGTTGAGTTTCCTCACAAAGGCAACACCCTCTTTCCTACGGTGCCTATTCAGAATCTACTTTTTGAGGACATCACAAAGGGTTTGATGCCCTTTGAGACTTTTGTACATTCCTGTCACATACAATTCCTTCAACACTGCATTTTTGTCAGTGATACTTGTGGTATCCTCAGATGAGGAATTTGAGACCACTGGAATAGTTGAAGAATTTGTAGCAATAGAAGCATTTGAACATTCAGGTGAAGAATTAGCAGTTTCACGTTTGATGCATTTCAAACAAGGTGGAACAAATTCTTCCTAAGTGGTACTGATCTGTTGTGCCCGTAAGGAATCGTTTTCCCTTTGGAGATCCTCATGTGACACCCTTAGGTTCTCAAGATCTTGCTTTCTTTGAAGAAATTCATAAGAAAGATTCTCATGATCGGCTAAGAGAGCATTATGATGACTCTCAAGTTTATCATACTTTTTCTGAAGTCTTTTGAGATCATCAGACAGAGTTTGAGTCCGATGCACTTCATCATTCAATAGACCATTGCTTTTGTCTAGAATTTTCTGAAGATTTTCAAGTGCACTTTGTTTCTTAGTGGCAAGTTTAACAAGTTTAGCATAGCTAGGTTTCACATATTCATCAGATTCATCTTCACTTGATTCAAATGAGGAATAATGTTTGTGTATCTTTGAGCCTTTTGCCATGAAGCAATAGGTGGGAGCATAATCATCATTGCTGATGTCAGAGTCCTTGGAGTAGTCATTTTCTTCATCGTTGAAGATGGACTTGCTGACGAAAGCAATAGCAAGAGCGAGGCTAGCGACACCAGATTCAGATTCCACCTCAGATTCTTCCTCTTCTTCATATTCTTTTGATTCTTCTTCAGAATCCATTTCCTTGCCAATGAACGCTCGAGCCTTTCTAGAACCATTCTTCTTGTGCTTTGAGTACTTTGAAGATGAGGACTTTGCAGATGAGGACTTTGAGGATTTCTTCTTTTTCCTCGAGTCATCAGAACTATCATCCTTGTATTTCTTCTTCTTCTTTGAATCTTTTCCCAGAGAGGATAGTCAGAGATGAAGTGACCAGGTTTCTTGCAAGGGTGATAGGTTCTTTTCTTGTAGTCATCTGAGGAATCTGATTTCCTCAAACCACTCTTTTACGACTTTCCAAATCCACCTCTCTTTGAGAACTTCTGGAATTTCCTCACGAGCATTGCTAGCTCCTGACTTAGTTTTTCAGGACCACCAAGGCTACTGTCAGAATCTTCGTCTTTGGATAAGGAAATTGCTTTTGCCTTCAGAGCATCAGATCTTCCATAGCTTGGCCCGTAGAGGTCTCTCTTCCCAGCTTGTTAGAATTCATGAGTATTGAGTCTCTCAAGAATATCAGCAGGATCAAGTGAATTGTAGTCTCCACGTTCTTGAATCATCAAAGCCAGAGTATTGAATGAGGAGTCAAGAGATCTTAGCAGTTTCTTCACCACTTCATGGTCAGTGATATTGGTGGCACCCAATGCTTGAAGCTCATTGGAGATATCAGTGAGACAATCATAAGTTTGATGAACATTTTCATTGTCGAGTCTCTTGAAGTGGATGAACAGATTGCGAAGAATATAAACATGAGAGTCACGTTGAGTGGAAACACCTTCGTTGACTTTGGACAGCCTATCCCAGATAAGCTTACCAGACTCCAAAGCACTCACTCTGCCATACTGACCTTTGCTCGGATGGCCATAGATGATATTCTTCGCTAGAGAATCGAGTTGCTTGAATCTCTTCACATCAGTAGCGTTGACCGAGGGAGTAACAAAGGCAACGCCATTTTCCACAACATACCAGAGATCGTTGTCAATAGCTTCAAGATGCGCAAGATGCATGCGCATCTTGTTCTTCCAATAGGGGTAGTCCGTCGCATCGAAGGAAGGACATCCCGTGGAAACCTTGATCATACCTGCAGTCGACATAACTAGAACTCTAGGTGGTTAAACCAAAATCACACAGAACAAGGGAGTACCTTGCTCTGAAACCAATTGAAAGTGCGTTATATCGACTAGAGGGGGTGAATAGGCAATTTTTACAAATTCATCACTTGAGGAATTTCAACTTCAGGAATTTGAAATGTGATGAATAATTAGCAGCGGATTAAGTACTCAAGTGCATGGAAAACATAGCAATATCATAGTCATCATGATGAATTGAAACATGCACAGATTAAAAGTACCGTGATATAGGATGAGCAGGTGAGGAACAAGGCAACTTGAAGAATTTGAGGTGAGGAAATTGTGAAAGTCTTCAGTAAAATTCTTTAAACAGTAATGATCAATTTCATCAACAAGTATATGAGGAATTGAGGGGTTGAGGAAATAGAACTAGGTAGCTCGATGAACACAATGGTTTGATGACCCAGTTCCAACTGTTGTGACAGTCGTACGTCTGGTTTGGAACGGCCTGGTATTTAAACCAAAGGACACACAGTCCTTACCGTATTCTCCTTGAGCTAAGGTCACACAGTCCTCGACCAACACTTGTGGTAATTCTTCAGGGTAGACTTCCAAAACCCTCACAAACTGGTCACCAGGCGATCCACAATTGACTGTTGGATGCTCTAGACCAAGGTCACTTCGTGATCCCCAATTGGCTGCAGGATGCACTAGACCATGACGCCTAACCGTCTGGAGGATGCACAGTCCTCAAAGGTAACAAGCATCATTTCCACACAGGAATTTCTTCAGTGATGCTCAATCACTTTGGGTTTTGTGGTTTGGTTGTGGGTTTTTTCTCACTGGAGATTTTCTCTCAAAGTCCTTGGAGGATGGGTTGCTCTCAAATGACAAGTGTCAGTTCTCTCTCGGAGCATCCAACCAACTAGTGGTTGTGGGGGTGGCTATTTATAGCCAGGGTGCAACGTGACATGATAAGACATAAATTCCCCCAATGATATGACCATTATGTGGATGTTATGATTGGGGACAGCTGGCGCTAAGGACAACAATGGTCAGAATTTCTAACTATGAAACTCCTCAGGCTTATCATGTTCCTCACTTGTAGGCAATTCGCACTAGCGAAATCCTAACTCCTCAGTCAGATCAATTTCCTTAGAGACCGGAAGAACTTCATCTCTATCACTCCAGAACTTGACTGAACCGCAAGAGATTTCCAAAGGCTTTACTCGAAGGATTGGATAGGTTGATGATTTTGAGATGAGCATCACTTGGAAATTTTCCTTAGTATTACTTTGGCCGCCTTTAACAATATGGTGTTTCCAATGACTCAAAGAAAGGAAATGAAACTACGAAAACAAAAGTCTTCACGCTTCATAGTCCTCGTTCATATCTTCAAGGTCACACCAACTTCTTCATTTTCAAAGTCTTCAGGGATTACCAAAGTCTTCAGCAAAGTCTTCACCAAAGTCTTCAGTTGAGGACATACAATTTTAGGGGTCAGTAATCTCCGAATATGTCAAACTCCTCAGCGACTTATAGAGCCTGTGTACACTCACAAACACATTAGTTCTATAACCTATAAGTCTTCAATACACCAAAATCACTAAGGGGCACTAGATGCACTAACACGATGTCATCGGCTTCCTAGTTGCTGCCATGAGGAATGTGCTGGAGTTTCATGCCTAGGAAGCGCTTCTTGAGCTTGTGCCTCCTGAAGGTATGTGGACATATCCTTGTCCTTGGGTTTGTAGCTTTTGTTCGAGAATTAGCGAATCGCCCTTGATTATTACCTTCTTGATGGCAAGCGCGATGGCAGCCTTGAATTCCGTGATGAGGCCCTCATACTTAGCAATGTTGTGGAATACCTTGTCATCACGCTTGAAGCAGAGTTTTACTACATAGTAGAGCTTGTCTCCTATTGATGAAGTGGGCATCATGCTAGACCTTGCACCCTACCGGCAAAATGCTCCATCGAAGTCAATGGTCCAACCATCAGGGGCGTCCTTACTAGGCAGGAGGGGCTCGGCTTTGCAAGGCTCATCTTGGTGTGTGTCAGAATTGGGGCCCCGTGGACCTAAGAAGGTTTGAACTCTGGGGCAGTGCGAAGATCTCAACAACCTCAAGCATCAAGATTATTGCCCCACGACCAAGCCTCGTGGAATGCACGCGAGCAGATAAGAATATGAACATAGAGATTTACCCAGGTTCGGGCCACCTTGCAGTGTAAGACCCTACTCCTGCTTTTGGTGGATTGGCCTCGCGGGGAGGATGGGGATGAACTAGAAACGTGGTTGATCGACCTCACGAGGGCTCTAGGGTGAGGATGAATCAGTCGACCCCTTCTATGGTGCAGGCAAGTCCCTACTTATAGTGGTCTTGGTCCTCTTCCCTTATCACACAAGCGATAAGGGATCCCACAACAGCCAAAATTTGAAAGGGGACAAGAGGTACATATTATCCTGACTAAAGGTGGTCTTCGCCTGCAAAGCTTTGGGGCGTGACGTAGAGGTGGGCTTGGTGATGACATATGTCCTTCTGAGGTGGTGGTCTTGGGATTGTTGCATCGGAATGGTAACCTTTGGGGGATTCTTTGGGAACCCACGCATTCACTTGCTGCCTTAGCACCGAAGGGGAAACTGTCCACTCTGTGCCCGCTGGCGCACGTCTGGCCTCTGTTGTCATGGTTCATGTCATCGTAGCCTCATGAGGCCACACACCTACATAGAAATCTCTGCCCCTCGGGAGGCATGCGGCAGAGGACACTCCTCCAGCGATCGTGGCATTGTTCGCCTCGCGAGGCCAAGGCTCTCGTGAGGGTCTTGACTTGGGGGGGCTTGCTGCTATGTTGTACCTGTAGGATCGATAGTAGGTCTAGAGGGGGTAATTAGACTACTTGACCAAATAAAAGTTCTGCCTTTTTCCCAATTTTAATTCTTGGCAAGTTTTAGCATTCATAGCATATCAAGTAACACCCTACACATGCATGTCTAAGAGTGTAGCAGCGGAAAGTAAAGACATTGCACATGTAAGTAGACAGAGGGTTAGGAATGCAAACACAAGTGATGACACGATGATTTTTCCCGTGGTTCCAATATGTGGTGCTATCGTACGTCCAAGTTCATGGAGTCTTCAACCCACGGAGTGTAACGGTCATGAGAGTCCATAGAGGGCTCTACCCACAGAGGGTTCCATGAAGAAGCAACCTTGACTATTCCATCGGCTTCCATCCACGAAGGACTAGCCTCATTATGGGTAGATCTTCACGAAGTAGGCAATCTCCTTGCCCTTACAAACTTCTTGGTTCACTCCACAACAGGAAGTAGGAGGCTCCCAAGCGACACCTAACTAATCTAGGAGGCACCACCCTCCAAAAGGTAATAGGCTCGGTAATGATGATGAACTCCTTGCTCTTGTGCTTCAATATGATAGACTCCTCACACACAATCTCTCTCACAGATTTGGCTTGGTAGAAGAGATGGGATTGGTGGACAACAATTTGGGGAGGTTAGAAATCATGATCCATATGGTTGGAGTGGAAGATCTTGACCTCAACACAAGGGTAGGTGGTTCTCTCTGAGAAAACTGAGTAGGATAGGTATGGAATAGTTCTAAGTGCTTCACTTTTGAGTGGGAGGTGGTGAAGGGTATATATAGGCATCCCCAAAAATCCAATCGTTACACACAATAAGTCAGACTCGGTGACACCGATGTGTACATCTCGGTCGTACCGAAGTGACTAAAAGTGGCAACTTTTGAATCTCGGAGGGACCGATATAAAATTCTCGGTTGCACCGACAAGATGACCAACGGTCAGATTTAACAAACTTGGTGACGCCAATTCACCATTCCCAGTGGGACCGAAAATGAGAACTGAGTAACAGAAAGTTGGCAACCCAACTCAGTAGCACCGAGTGAAGTGTTGGCTGCACCGAAGTGTTAGGGTTTAGCTGGGTCTGTCTGGGGTTTGGAACTCGATGGCACCGGGATAGGAATGTTGGTTGCACCAAATTTAATGTTTGTCTTAGGACAGACTTTGGTGGGAGAGTATGTGGATGTTTTGGTGACTGTCACTTGTGCACGTTTGAGCATATTGTTCACCGTCAAAACTTTACCCCTATTAATAGTATTGGCTTTCCTATGGACTTAAAGTGATTTCTCATAAATATAAAATGTAGAGTCCTCTTGCTTGAAGCTTGGCCAACCTATTTCCTTGAATCTTGGGGTAATTCCACAATCCTTTAGCCATTCCCATCATTAAACTTTTCCTGAAATATACTTGGTGAAGACATTAGTTCAATGACTTATATGTTGTTATTAATTACCAAAACCACCAAGGGAGCAAATGTGCTTTAAATCTCCCCCTTTTTGGTAATTCATGACAACATATAGATCAAAGCTTCAACAAAGATATAATCATGGAATATAATCGTCGCATTGAGAAGTATGTGATAAGCAAGAGATCCCCCTAAATTTGTGCATTATTTTTAAATTTGCGTTTGAATGCAAATGCACAATCGATTAGGTACATGGGTCACTTCTTACATGTCACATACCACTTGGTGGTGTGCGAGAGTAATTGGAATTAATATCATAGCACAACACAATCAACCAAAGATGAATGATCATCACATAAGATGATGGGAAATAGTAACATCACACATCAAAGCGTATGATCAAACATCATCAAGCGTGTATCACAAGCAAAACAAAAGAGTATCACGACAACCAAAATAAATTGTTTTTGTGAAAAAAAACACAAAACGCTCTCTCACTCGAATCCTAATGATCTATATACACTTCTCCCCCTTTGGCGACAAGTTACCAAAAAGTTCAAAGGCATATAACTAATCGTTCTTGGGCTGATCTCCTCCGGTTGTTGATGAAGGAGTCGAGAGCATGGCGTCGACGAAGATCTCTGCAGATGTCATTGATGGAGCTGGAGTGGACACTGGAGGAACATGAGCTGATGGAGCTGGAGTGGACACTCGAGGAACATGAGCAGGAGCTGTGCTGACAGTAGCAGGAGCTGATGAAGAGGGCCTCAAGTGTGGTGCAGGCACTATGGCTGATCTAGTCTGAGTGGTGAATTGTGTGCCTGGACCAAGACGTGATTCATCGTCATCCTCATCCTCCTCATCATCATAAGAAGAAGAAGTAGAAGAGACCCGAGGGATGTGCATGGTGTCAACTTCCTTCTGGAGCTCTATCACTGTCTTTGTGACCTTGTCCACCTTGTCACCAAGCACCTTGATCCTTGACTCAAAGATCCTCACAAGGCTGTTCTGGTTCTCCAGAATCCCCTTGATATCCTTATGCATGCCCTGGATGGCTATGAACAGAAGATCCATTTGCTCATTCCTGGATTTTGGGGCTTGAGCACTAGCGGCTCGAACAGCTTCTGCCTCTACCTGTGTTGTAGCAGATGTGGGATGATCTGGGTTCATCACAACAACATTATCTTCCAACTCTGGCTGTAGGGGCAGATGTGGATGATCAAGAGCAAAAATGTGCTTCTCCAACTTAGATTTGATGAGTAACTGGATGTAGGGTGCATAGCAGCAAGAGCACTTCTGGTCAGCAGCAACCATCTTGATTGTCTCAACAATCAGATCCATGACTCTAATCCTGGTGTTCCTGTCAAGGTGGATCAACATGTTGATGGAGTAGCCTCGGATCATCTTGTCATCTCCTTACTTGGGAATCAAGGTATGCCTGAGAATAGTCTTCATAGTCCGAAGGCCTGCTTGCAGATAATAGATGGATCCTAGCTTGTGTGATTTTACCTTGTCTGCGAGGATAGGAGTATACATGTCTTTCATGGCATTGTGACTTGCCTTGGGTTCAGAGTATACATCCAGATCTCCTTCCTGAGCTTTTGGAACCTCCAGAAGAGAAGCCCATTCCTCAACAGTAGATTCATATCTAGCACCTTCAGTCATCCATACAATTCTACCATCTCCGTAGAGATGAGCAGTGGAGTAGAATTGCATGATCATCTCGTCGTTCCATGTAGTAAGCTCTCTGCCAATGAACTTGTTCATACCAATGCAATGGAAGTTGTCTTGGACACTTGGGAAGTAGTCCACATTGTCTTTGCTGAACTTCCAATCAACATACATCATGTCGCTAACAGCTGGGCTCTTGTCAAGCAACACAATCTCATAAAAATCATGTTGCTCTCTTGTGTAAAACCTCTAGTCAACAGCAGTTTTCCCCCTCTGAGCATAAGGATCTATGGCTCTCCAGGCTCTCAATCGTGAGTCTTTCCTCTTCTTCATGTCCTCAGCAACTAAGTGGCTGGCATCATGCACTGGAAGATGTGGTCCGAGCTTCATCAAAGTAGTCAAGTCATCATCATCTTCCACTCTGGAGGTAGTCCCTTTGTTCTTCTCTGAAGCTGGGATGTCTCTGGTAGTCCTCTTGGACTTTAGTGCAGCAGCTTTCTTAGAAGTAGGCTTGGTGCTCTTGGAGGTTCCAGTCTTTGGCCTAGCATTAGCCATAAGCTTCATGACTTTCTTCTTGGGAGGGGCAATCTCAGCATGTTGTTCCTCCTCCTCCTTAGCAGCAGCACCAGCAGCCTCCTCTGGATCTTCATACATAGAGGTAGGTCTGCCAATCACAGGGACAATCCTCTTCCTGGTCTTTTTCTCCCTTGTCTTCTTAGGCATAGCTTTCCTGGGGACCTCAACTGACACAATTTCCCTAGAACTCTCATGTGCTTTGAAAGTTTTAGCAGGTGCATAAACTTTGCTGACAACTCTCCTAGATGATGTAGCTTCAGATGTTGACTTCTAGGTAGCCTTTTCTTGCTTCTTAGCAAGAATCTCCTCAGGAATGAAATCTGAATCTTCTTCATAAGAATTGAGCTTCTTCCTGTGGCAGCCTTGGGCAACCCATGAGAGCTGGGGGTGCCTGGATCTAAGAAAGAACTGGCTTCTGGAGTTGTGCCAGAACTCATGTCAACTTCTTGCTCTGCCAGATTCTCTCTGTCCTTTGCATCTGACATACTGACCCTGTGAATAGAGTATAGGAGAGCAGAAGTAGATGAGTCATCACAAAATGAGGCTGGTTTTTGAAATTTGAACAATGAATTTTCAAGATTTTTGCATTCTATCAAATAAATATCGGTGCAGCCGAAACAGAATTTTCGGTGAGGCCGGGACTGACTAACTCACTAACTGAAACTTGGCACCGTTTTCGGTCAGACCGAAAAGTGGTACTCGGTTCCACCGAGTCAGTTCTCAGCCACACAAAAATCCACATCGGTGAGACCGATATGTCCGTTTGGTTCCACCGAGATTTATTGGGCGGACGGCAAAACCCTAGACAATTCATCTTTCCTGAGATTTTGGAGTTTTGAAAGTATAGGAACATGTGCAAAGGGTGTAATGATGATAAAAAAGATTCTAATGCGCAAGAATCGGATGAGGAGCGCAATAGAGATCAAATCCGTACCCTAGCTTGGCGAAGATCCTCTATGGCGGTGACGAGGGAGAGCAATTCATCAACGACGACGATTCCCAACGGCGGAGGAGCGCGGGGAGACAAGGGCGACGACCAGGGGCCTTTGGAACGGAAGCTTAGGGTTTTGGAGCGCGACTAATGAGATTGAAATTCAAAGCATCGGGGTCTACAACCTTTATACCCACCACTATCGGTGACACCGATTCTAAGTTTTCGGTCTCACCGAGTGCCTCAACTGCCAGCTCACAGGGACACTCGGTGTAACCGAGAAAATGGAATCAGTGGTACCGAGATTAAAAAACCAGATCAACCCTAGGCATTCGGTGAGATCGAGATTTTGTGGTTGGTTCCATCGAGATGCACTTGGGAGGTTTTAATGGTCAGTCCTTGTCGTTATGGAACTCCGAGTGCTCCACACACAGAGGGATCGAAAAGCACTTGTTCAAATTTTGTGATGCAGCATGAACGGAGTATGAGGTGACAAATCATAGATAGCTAAAGAAGTGGTCCTAAGCATTCTTGTATATCCAATGGGCAAAGGATAAATCAAAAGCCAAATAGCAACAATTGGATATCCTTGAATGAGAAAATAAATGCAGACCAACATGCTCACACAATAAGATGTCAAATGAAATCATGGCAAACATGCACAAAACCTCTAGCATCTAACAAGCACTTGAGTGATGGCAGAGTCATCTATATATGATTATTTGACTTAGGAGCCAAGTAAGAGTACTTGATCATAGGTCATACTCATCGTTTAAGCACAAGTAGGGTTACCACTTTTACATAAAGCATTTAATGTTGTCACATACTAAGAGATGCTTTGACTCAAGTCTTAGAGTAAAGCTCCCCCTTGATGTGACATCCCCCCATAAGAGGGATAAACTAACCTTGGGTTTTGTCGATGAAGACTTCATGTTGGTGAGGTAGTGGTGGATGCTCAAGGTTGATGAAGATCACCAAGAGTTGGGAGCATCCTTGTTGTTTCCTTATTCTTCTCACCTACATGGGTTAGTCCCAACACACAAGAGACAAATACAAAGGATATCTATGGACATGGAGTGCAAAGCATGTGTGATGATGTCCATTGATTTGTTGATTACCTTGTCCCTTGCTTACCTTTGAGGGAATGTGTGACTCCTTGATCTATTGCATAGGGTTGATGATGATTGCAAATAGATCTTGCCAATAATGATTGTGATTGAATTTCATTGGCGGAGTCACCCCTCAAGAACTCTCTAGTTCTTCTTGGGAGAGGTTATAGCCGCTGAGCGACCGTGTCGTCCGCTAGTGCCGAGCATGGGGCTTCCACTTTGGCATGGGCATAACTGCTGAGTGACCGTGTCATCCGCTAGCATGGAGCATGGGTCTTCCACTTGGGCATGGGAAGGGAGCTCTGTGTTAGAGTCTTGAGGTGTGTACAGCCCAATTTCGTTCATATGCGTGACTGGCACGACAGAAGTAGAGGAGGTGTATCTTGGCACCCGTGAGCCAGTGTGGGACTCACAAGGCCCTACCTCAAGGCGGGTTGCACCTGAATTTTCTGGCGTGGGGCGTGCTTACAAAACCTTCATGATGGGGGTAACCTGCGCCAAATGAATCTCTGTAGGCCATCGCATGAGAAGGCCCAACACCAAGGACACCAGGAGGTGGCGTGAATGGGGCCGACCCGCTAGACAGAGCTCAGTCATTGGGTTTATCGATGTTCTAGGGATGAACCCGAGCACAGATGTTGTGCCCAGTCTTCTCATGCAAAAAACCCGAGGAAAGACACTCGACGCAAGGCTCCCGTGATGGTGAAGCGCCAAACTACGGTTATACGAACCAGGCCGCGCACCCTGACTCACCCACTCCGGATTAGCTCGTGCGAGGAAAAAGCACCAAGGACCCCGCGAGGTGACGTGCATGGGCCTGGCCCACGAGACAGAGCTCGGTCACTTGGATTTATCAACGCTACAGGGACGAACCCGAGCACAGACGCTGTGCCAGCCCTTAATCATGAGGCGGTCGAGGGTGGGGTAGTTAGGACGTAGTGACATTTATGGTGACGAAGCACCGGGCATGCAGGGTGGAATACCTAGAAAATTCATCAAATGCAGAACAGTTTTGATACAAGCGCAAAACAATATAGCTGCAGGGGCAGGACCTAACAGCTTGAGGATCATGCAGCCTGAGGGCGCCCTCAATTGAACAAACCAAAAGGTCACCTAGTAATGATGCTACTAAAGCATTGGGGTAGTTGTTGAAGCTTGATCCTAATGAGCCCGAGGGATTCAGAGGCTCGAGGGGCCCGCGAGGCCTAGGGGGCTCATGAGGGTCCGAGACCTCCCGAAGGACCGCGCGACGACGACCCTCCTGAGATGAATGCACGGCCTGCGCAAGGTGCTGATACGCAGTGCCCATGTTGACGAGGCCGAAGGGCATGCAAACGTAGCTTCAGGTGTAGCCCCCACTACGGCTGACACGCGAGGCCAAAATAGGCCCTGTGATGCGACATTGTTGAGGCTCGGGATGTTAACGCACACGCGCAACCTGCCACCCACGCCGAGGGCAGTAGCTGGACTGGGTGGTGCAGGGCAACGCTCGCCACACATGGCATGTGCCTCCTGAAGCTTCTCGATCAGATTGGTGATGAACTCCCATGCCCCTAGGGCCTCGTGCCATGCTCCTTGATTTGGGGGCGTGCATCAAAGCACGCCTCCAAGTGGTGCCTGAGCACCTCCCTCGTCGCACTAGTCAGGTCGGTGGCTCTCTAGGTGGATGTTGGGAAACGTAGTAGTAAATCAAAAAAATTCCTACGACCACCAAGATCAATCTATGGAGAAACCAGCAACGAGTAAGGGGAGAGTGCATCTTCATACCTTTGAAGATCGCAAAGCGGAAGTGTTACTAGAACACGGTTGGTGGAGTCATACTCGCAGCGATTCCGATTGCGGTGGAATCCGATCTAAGCACCGAACAACAGCGCCACCACGTCCAACACATTTGCAGCCCAATGACGTCTCCTACGCCTTGATCTAGCAAGGAGGATAGAGAGGTTGAGGGAGAGCACCGGCAGCACGATGGCGTGGTGATGGTAGAGAAGCGTGGTACTCCGGCAGGGCTTCGCCAAGCGCTACGGAGAACGAGGAAGAGGAAGGGTAGGGCTGCGCCGAGAGAGGAAGAAACTTGTGTTCTTGGCAGCCCCAAAACCCCCACTATTTATAGGAGGAGGAGGAGGGAGGGCACAGGCCCAAAACCCTAAGGGCCGGTGGCAGCCCCTGATCCCATCTGGTGCGGTGGCCAGAGGGAGAGAGGGGAGGGCGGCGCCCTAGGTGGGCCTTAGGCCCATCTGGGAGTTTGATGCACTGGGCCTAGGGTTCCCCCCTTCCCGACTTTGATGCACCTTGGGCCAGGGTGGAGGGCGCACTGGGCCACTATGGGGCTGGTCCCTTCCCACTCTCGGCCCATGCAGCCCTCCAGTGCCCGTGGCCCCACTTGGTGGACCCCCGGAACCCTTCCGGTGGTCCCGGTACGTTACCGGTGATGCCCGAAACACTTCCGGTGACCAAAACCTCACTTCCTATATGTGAATCTTCACCTCCGGACCATTCTGGAACTCCTCGTGATGTCCGGGATCTCATATAGGACTCCGAACTACCTTCAGTAACCACATACACTATTCCCATATAACCCTAGCGTCATCGAACCTTAAGTGTGTAGACCCTATGGGATCGGGAGACATGTAGACTTGACCGAGACACCTCTCCGATCAATAACCAACAGTGGGATCTGGATACCCATGTTGGCTCCCACATGCTCCACGATGATCTCATCGGATGAACCACGGTATCGGGGATTCAATCAATCCCGTATACAATTCCCTTTGTCTACCGGTATGATACTTGACCGAGATTCGATCGTCGATATCCCTCTACCTTGTTCAATCTCGTTACCGGATAGTCTCTTTACTCATTCTGTAACACATCATCCCGTGGCTAACTCCTTAGTCACATTGAGCTCATTATGATGATGTCCTACGGAGTGGGCCAATAGATACCTCTCCGTCACACGAAGTGACAAATCCCAATCTCGATTCGTGCCAACTAACAGACACTTTTGGAGATACCCGTAGTGTACCTTTATAGCCACCCAGTTACGTTGTGACATTTGGCACACCCAAAATATTCCTATGGTACCCGGGAGTTGCACAATCTCATGGTCTAAGGAAACGAAACTTTACATTAGAAAAGCTTTAGCGTACAAACTACACGATCTTCTGCTATGCTTAGGATTGGGTCTTGTCCATCACATCATTCTCCTAATGATGTAATCCCGTTATCAACGAAATCCAATGTCCATAGCCATGAAACCATGACCATCTATTGATCAACGAGCTAGCCAACTAGAGGCGCACTAGAGACATATTGTGGTCTATGTATTCACACATGCATTACGGTTTCTGGTTAATACAATTTTAGCATGAACAATAGACAATTATCATGAACAATGAAATACAATAATAACCATTTTATTATTTCCTCTAGGGCATATTTCCAACAGTCTCCCACTGCGCTAGAGTCAATAATCTAGTTACATTGTGATGAATCCCCATAGAGTTCTAGTGTTGATCATGTTTCGCTCGTGAGAGAGGTTTAGTCAACGGATCTGCGACATTCAGATCTGTATGTACTTTACAAATATCTATATCTCCTTCCTGAATGTAATCACGAATGGAGTTGAAGCGGCATTTGATGTGTCTTGTCTTCTTGTGAAACCTGGGCTCCTTGGCAAGGGCAATAGCTCTAATGTTGTCACAGAATAGTCATTGGGCCCGACGCATTGGGAATCACTCCTAGGTCGGTGATGAACTCCTTCATCCAGACTCCTTCCTTTCCTGCTTCTGAAGCAGCTATGTACTCCGCTTCACATGTAGATGCCGCCACGGCGCTTTGCTTGCTGCTACACCAGCTGACTGCCCCTCCATCCAAAATATACACGTATCCGGTTCGTGACTTCGGGTCATCCGGATCTGTGTCGAAGCTAGCATCGGCGTAAACCTTTACGAGGAGCTCTTCGGCACCTCCATAAATGAGAAACATGTCCTTGGTCCTTTTCAGGTACTTCAGGATATTCTTGACCGATGTCCAGTGTTCCACTCCGGGATCACTTTGGTATGTCCTTACCATACTTATGGCAAGGTTCACATCAGGTCTGGTACACATCATGGCATACATAATAGAGCCTATGGCTAAAGCATAGGGGATGACACTCATCTCTTCTCTATCCTTTGCCGTGGTCGGGCATTGAGTCATACTCAATCTCACACCCTGTAACACTAGCAAGAACCCCTTCTTGGACTGATCCATATTGAACTTCTTCAATATCTTGTCAAGGTATGTGCTCTGTGAAAGACCTATGAGGTGTCTCGATCTATATCTATAGATCTTGATGCCTAATATGTAAGCAGCTTCTCCAAGGTCCTTCATTGAAAAACACTTATTCAAGTAGGCCTTTACACTTTCCAAAAGTTCTATATTATTTCCCATCAACAATATGTCATCCACATATAATATGAGAAATTCTACAGAGCTCCCACTCACTTTCTTGTAAATACAGGGTTCTCCATAAACCTGTATAAACCCAAACGCTTTAATCACCTCATTAAAGCGAATGTTCCAACTTCGAGATGCTTGCACTATCCCATAGATGGACCGCTGGAGCTTGCATACCATGTTAGCATCTTTAGGTTCGACAAAACCTTCCGGCTGCATCATATACAGTTATTCTTAAGGAAGCCATTAAGGAATGTCATTTTGACGTCCATTTGCCAAATCTCATAATCATAAAATGCGGCAATTGCTAACATGATTCGGACGGATTTCAGCATCGCTACGAGTGAGAACATCTCATCATAGTCAACTCCTTGAACTTGTCGATAACCCTTAGCGACAAGCCGAGCCTTAGAGACGGTCACATTACCATCCACGTCAGACTTCCTCTTAAAGATCCATATATTTTCTATGGCTCGCTTATCATCAGGCAAGTCTACCAAAGTCCATACTTTGTTCTCATACACGAATCCTATCTCGGATTCATGGCTTCAAGTCATTTGTTGGAATTCGGGCCCGCCATCGCTTCTTCATAGTTCGAAGGTTCACCGTTGTCTAACAACATGATCTCCAGGGCAGGTTGCCGTACCACTCTGGTGCGGAATGTGTCCTAGTGGACCTTCGAATAGCAACTTGATCTGAAGTTTCATGATCATCATTATTAACTTCGTCTCCAGTCGGTGCAGGCTCCACAAAAACAACTTCCTGTACGGCGCTACTCTCTGGTTTGAGTGGAGGTATAATTACCTCATCAAGTTCTATTTTCCTCCCACTTACTTCTTTCGAGAGAAACTCTTTCTCTAGAAAGGATCCATTCTTGGCAACGAAGACTTTTCCTTCGGATCTGAGGTAGAAGGTATACCCAACAGTTTCTTTGGGGTATCCTTTGAAGATGCACTTTTCTGCTTTGGGTTCGAGCTTCTCAGGTTGAAGTTTCTTCACATAAGCATCGCATCCCCAAACTTTTAGAAACAACAACTTAGGTTTCTTTCCAAACCATAATTCATACGGTATCATCTCAATGGACTTAGATGATGCCCTATTTAAAGTGAATGTGGCAGTCTCTAATGCATATCCCCAAAAGGATAGCGGTAAGTCGGTAAGAGACATCATAGATCGCACCATATCCAATAGAGTGCAATTACGACATTCAGACACACCGTTTCGCTGAGGTGTGCCAGGCGGCATGAGTTGTGAAACAATCCCACATTTCCATAGGTGCGTGCCAAACTCGTGACTTAAATATTCTCCACCATAATCAGATCATAGGCACTTTATTTTCCTGTCATGTTGATTCTCTACCTCACTCTGAAATTCCTTGAACTTTTCAAAGGTTTTAGACTTGTGTTTCATTAAGTAGACATACCCATATCTGCTTAAGTCATCAGTGAGGGTGAGAACACAACGGTAGACACCGCGAGCCTCGACACTCATTGGACCGCATACATCGGTATGTATTATCTCCAACAAGTCAGTTGCTGGCTCCATTGTTTCGGAGAACAGAGTCTTGGTCATCTTGCCCATGAGCCATGGTTCGCACATGTCAAATGATTCGAAATCAAGAGACTCCAAAAGTCCATGAGCATGGAGTTTCTTCATGCGCTTGACACCAATATGACCAAGGAGGTAGTGCCACATGTAAGTGGGACTATCGTTAACAATCTTACATCTTTTGGTACTCACACTATGGACATGTGCAACATCACGTTCGAGATTCATCAAAAATAAACCATTGACCAGCAGGCATGACCAGAAAACATTTATCTCATATAAATAGAACAACCATTATTCTCAGATTTAAATGAGTAGCCAACTTGCATCAAACGAGATCCAGATACAATGCTCATGCTCAAAGCTGGTACTAAATAACAATTACTAAGGTTTAAAAGTAATCCCGAAGGTAGATGTAGAGGTAGCGTGCCGACGGCGATCACATCGAACTTGGAACCATTCCCGACGCGCATTGTCACCTCGTCCTTTGCATGCCTTTGTGTATTCTGTAGCTCCTGCTTGGAGTTACAAATGTGAGAAGCTGCACCGGTACCAAATACCCATGAGCTACTACGAGCGCTGGTAAGGTACACATCAATAACCAGTATATCACATATACCTTTAACGTTGTCGGCCTTCTTATCTACTAAGTACTTGGGGCAGTTCCGCTTCTAGTGACCGGTACCCTTGCAATAAAAGAACTCAGTCTCAGGCTTGGGTCCATTCTTGTTCTTCTTCCCGGCAACTTGCTTACCAGGCACGGCAACTGCTTTGCCGTCCTTCTTGAAGTTCTTCTTACCCTTGCCTTTCTTGAAACTAGTGGTCTTATTGACCATCAACACTTGATCCTCCTTTTTGATCTCGACCTCCGCTGATTTCAGCATCGAGTACAACTTAGGAATGGACTTCTCCATACCCTGTATGTTGTAGTTCATCACAAAGCTCTTGTAGCTAGGTGGGAGAGACTGGAGGATTCTATCAATAACCGAGTCATCTGGAAGATTAACTCCTAGCTGAGACAAGGGGTTGTGCAACCTAGACATTTTGAGTATGTGCTCACTAATAGAACTATTTTCCTCCATCTTACAACTGAAGAACTTGTCAGAGACATCATGTCTCTCGACCTAGGCATGAGATTGGAAAACCAGTTTCATCTCTTGCAACATCTCATATGCTCCGTGTTGCTCAAAACGCTTTTGGAGCCCCAGTTCTAAACTGTAAAGCATGCCACACTGAACTAGGGAGTAATCATCACAACACCACTGCCAGGCGTTCATAACGTCCTGAGCCGCTGGGAAAATGGGTGCGTCACCTAGAGGTGCATCAAACACATATAATCTTTTGGAAGTTATGAGGATGATCCTCAAGCCACGGACCCAGACCTCATAATTTCTTACATCATCTTTCAGCTTGGTTTTCTCTAGGAACGCGTTGAAGTTGAGGGCAACATTAGTGTTGGCCATTGGATCTACAATATAGATTGTCAAGACAATTTTAGACTAAGTTCATGATAATTAAGTTCACATAATCAAATTATTTAATCAACTCCCACTTAGATAGACATCTGTGTAGTCATCCAAGTGACACATGATCCATGTCAACTAGCCCGTGTCCGATCATGACGTGAGACGGACTAGTCATCCATGGTGAACATCTCCATGTAGATCGTATCTTCTATACGACTCATGTCCAACCTTTCGGTCTTCCGTGTTCCGAGGCCATGTCTGTACATGCTAGGCTCGTCAAGTCAACCTAAGTGTATCGCATGTGTAAATCTGGCTTACACCCATTGTATGCGAACATTAGAACCTATCACTCCAGATCATCACGTGGTGCTTCGGAACAACGATCCTTACCAACGGTGCACAGTTATGGTGACCACATTTCTTGAAATTTTAGTGAGAGATCATCTTATTTAGCTACCGTCGTTCTAAGCAAATAAGATGCAAATATGATAAACATCACATGCAATCAATATAGTGACATGATATGGCCAATATCATATTGCTCCTTTGATCTCCATCTTTGGGGCACCATGATCATCACTGTCACCAGCACGACACCATGATCTCCATCATCGTGTCTTCATGAAGTTGTCTTGCCAACTATTACTTCTACTACTATGGCTAATGATTAGCAATAAAGTAAAGTAATTACACGGCATTTATGATTGACACGCAGGTCATACAATAAATTAAGACAACTCCTATGGCTCCTTCCGGTTGTCATACTCATCGACATGCAAGTCGTGAATCCTATTACAAGAACATGATCAATCTCATACATCACATATATCACATCACATTCTTTGGCCATATCACATCACACGGCATATGCTGCAAAAACAAGTTAGACGTCCTCTAATTTGTTGTTGCAAGTTTTACGTGGCTGCTATAGGTTTCTAGCAAGAACGTTTTTTACCTACGCAAAACCCACAACGTGATATGCCAATTTCTATTTACCCTTCATAAAGACCCTTTTCATCGAATCCGATCCGACTAGAGTGGGAGAGACAGACACCCGCTAGCCACCTTATGCAACAAGTGCATGTCAGGCGGTGGAACCGGTCTCACGTAAGCGTACGTGCAAAGTTGGTCTGGGCCGCTTCATCCCACAATACCGCCGAATCAAGATAAGACTAGTAACAGTAAGACAATTGACAAAATTGATGCCCACAACACCTTGTGTTCTATTTGTGCATAGATTCTATGCATAGACCTAGCTCTGATACCACTGTTGGGACACGTAGTAGTAAATAAAAAAAATTCCTACGACCACCTAGATCAATCTATGGAGAAACCAGCAACGAGTAAGGGGAGAGTGCGTCTTCATACCTTTGAAGATCGCAAAGCGGAAGCGTTACTAGAACGTGGTTGGTGGAATCTGATCTAAGCGCCGAACAACAACGCCTCCACGTTCAACACACATGCAGCCTGATGACGTCTCCGATGCCTTGATCCAGCAAGGAGGAAGGAAAGGTTGAGGGAGAGCTCCGGCATCATGATGGCATGGTGATGGTAGAGCAGCGTGGTACTCCGATAGGGCTTGACCAAGTGCTACGAAGAACGAGGAAGAGGAAGGGTAGGGCTGCGTCGAGATAGGAAGAAACTTGTGTTCTTGGCAGGCCCCAAACCCCCACTATTTATAGGAGGAGGAGGAGGGAGGGCACAACCCTAGGGTTCCCATCCTAAGGGCCGGCGACAGCCCCAGATCCCATCTGGTGCGGCGGCCAGAGGGAGAGAGGGGAGGGCGGCGCTCTAGGTGAGCCTTAGGACCATCTGGGCCTAGGGTTCCCACTTCCCACCTTTGTTGTGCCTTGGGCCAGGGTGGAGGGTGCACCATCCCACTCTTGGGCTGGTCCCTTCCAACTCTCAGCCCACGCAGCCCTCTGGTGCCTGTGGCCCCACTTGGTGGACCCCCGGAACCCTTCCGGTGGTCCCGGTACATTACCGGTGATGCCTGAAACACTTCCGGTGACCAAAACCTCACTTCCTATATATGAATCTTCACCTCCGGACAATTCTGGAACTCCTCGTGACGTCCGGGGTATCATCCAAAAATCCTAACTACCTTCGGAAACCACTTACACTATTCCCCTATAACCCTAGCGTCATCAAACCTTAAGTGTGGAGACCCTACGGGTTCGGGAGACACGTAGATATGACCCAGACACCTCTCCGGTCAATAACCAACAGCGGGATCTAGATACCCATGCTGGCTCCCACATGCTCCACAATGATCTCATCGGATGAACTACAATGTCGGGGATTCAATCAATCCCGTATACAATTCCTTTTTGTCTATCGGTATGATACTTGCCCGAGATTCGATCGTGGGTATCCCTATACCTTGTTCAATCTCGTTACCGGCAAGTCTCCTTACTCGTTCCGTGACACATCATCCCTTGGCTAACTCCTTAGTCACATTGAGCTCATTATGATGATGTCTTACCGACTGGGCCCAGAGATACCTCTCCGTCACACGGAGTGACAATTCCTAGTATCGATTCGTGCCAACCCAATAGAGACTTTCGGAGATACCCGTAGTGTAGCTTTATAGCCACCCAGTTACGTTGCAATGTTTGGCACACTCAAAGTATTCCTACAGTATCCGGGAGTTGCACAATCTCATGGTGTAAGGAAACGATACTCGATATTAGAAAAGCTTTAGCAGACAAACTACACGATCTTGTGCTATGCTTAGCATTGGGTCTTGTCCATCACATCATTCTCCTAATGATGTGATCCCATTATCAACGACATCCAATGTCCATGGTCATGAAACCATGACCATCTATTGATCAACAAGCTAGCCAACTAGAGGCTCACTAGGGACATATTGTGGTCTATGTATTCACACGTGCATTACGGTTTCTGGTTAATACAATTGTAGCATGAACAATAGAAAATTATCATGAACAAGGAAATACAATAATAACCATTTTATTATTGCCTCTAGGGCATATTTCCAACAGTGGAAGCCCCCGAGTCCACTCCGAGGGAGGCACTGGGCGTGCCTTGCTATTGGGGAGAGAGAGGCGCCCCAACAGTGAACATGGGGTTTGTGGCACCGTCCATGGGGATCTGTGTCTCCTGACGGCTCGTGGGGAGGAGCTTCTTCTTCTTCATGAGCGAGTGTGATGATGCCGTTGCACCCTGGCATCTTGAGGACATTGTAGCCATGGTGGGTTGCCGCCATGAGCTTGGCGAGGCAGGATACCCGAGGATGGCATTGTACGGAAGGAGGATGTGGGCGATGTCAAAGTCGATGAGCTCGGTGTGATAGTTGTTGCACTTGTCGAAGGTGACCGAGAGGCGCACCTCCCCTAGGGGAATGGTGGAGAAATCGGTCACTCTTGAGAAGGGCTTGGTCGGCATGAGCTAATCATAGGGCACATGAAGCGTCTCGAACGCCTCGACAAAGAGGAGAGTGAGCCCAGCGCCACTATCGATGAGGGTCTTGGTGACGAGGACGTTGCTGATGGTGGGCGTGCAGAGCATGGGGAGCACGCCTGCTGTGAGTGAGCACTTGAGTTGATCCTTGGATTCGAAGGTAATGGCATACTACGACCAGCTGAGGGGATGCACTACCTCGAGATTTGGGAGGGCCGCGTTCACCTCCCGAGAGAACTGCTTGAAGATGTAGTTCGAGGCAGGGGCCTTTGTACCGCCCAGGATTCAGGTGATCGCATGGGGTTCCTAGAAGCTCCTATCCCCATCATCTTGTCAATTATCGACATTTCTCCTTGGCGGCAGCGACAGCGGAGGGAGGCCAGCATTTCCCTGAGGATGGCCCTCATGAGGCTGATCGAGGCAGGGTCCTTCACGAGTCTCGTCACACCAGCGGTCCTCGCGAGGCTGGTCCCGCCAGTCCTGACGTGGGTCGCGGCTATCCCAACGTCCTTCGCCGCGACCCCCTCCATGACCGTAGCCACGGTTGCTGCGCTCACTGCGGCAGCCAAGGAGCCGGTCGCAGAGCGCCCTAAGCTCCTAGCAGTCGTTGGTGTTGTGGGTGTGAGTGTTATGGAAGATGTAGTATGGGCGGTTGCCCCAAGGGGACTCATCATGGCCACAACAGTGTGTCGGGACCCCAATCCTAAGTCATAGGAATCCAGCGTGTAACACATCACATCACTTTGCAGCCTCATGCACGGTAACTCCACGGCTGCAGCCTTACCTTAGCCTGGACCGTTTGCGTCTTTTGGCTCACGTATGTGAATATGTCGCTAGCATTCAAACGGCAGAGAACCCGGGCCGACATTACTAGTCATAGAACCCAAGTGGCACATCCATACGGAAACAGGCATATGTAACCCAGCAATGCAGGTGTCGGTCTCAAGCGTGTGTAGACGAGTCATAGCCATCTACAAGGACTCCAGTACGCCGTGGGACATAAATGTCATCACTGCACGTAGATGAGTCATAGTAGGCTATAGGGACTCCACTACACTGCGAAACATTTCCCCGAAGGGACAGACACAGTAGCAAAGAAGGATACATGCCAATCAATCAATGTGTCCGGAGCAGTAGCAAGCTACCAAGGCTCGGTTGACGCACAAAGAGGCAGTTTCCCATAAAGACTACTACTAAAGGCACATAACTAGGGCTCGGATTCCATACATACTGTTGCACGTCACACGTACGCACGACATGCCCGATATGCATAGATACAACTATGGCATCACAACATAACCATACAACAACACAACTTTTATTTAAGAGGCTCAGAGGAGCCTTGCATAATATGTTCTTACAGGTAGGGGTCACATGACCCAACACTCAAAGTCATACAAGCAAGTTCATACAAACCAAGCGGAAGCATAAAGCTGTCTGAGTACAGACAGTTGAAAGGGTAAAAAGGCACATGGCCTGGCTATCTACAACGGACCATAGGGCATAAGGTCATAGATGGGACACTAGCTATTCGGTGTCGTCGACATCTAGATAGAACCCACCTAATGGGTCCTGAGTCTCATCTGTAACATTCATGAAGAAAACGTGAGTACAAATGTACTCGGCAAGTCTTCCAAGCAAACCTAGTCTATCCATGATTATGTATCAACAAGGTGAGTGGTGGAGTTCATGCAGCAATGCCAACTTTGACTCTTGGCTAAGATATACTACACATATTAATTCTTTGTTGAAATTTTAGATATCATACACGAGTCCACTAACTCCACATCAATACAGCACCATGGATTCACTTCCCTGATCTGCGAGAGTGCCATCCACGGTACTCACACTTGTCTTGAGATTTTTATGAGTATCCACTAAATTCTCTCTGACCAACACAAGTTCTCCAAGTAGTCCATATCCGAGGACGCGGCTATTCGAACAGATTCATACCCTACAGGGGTGTACTCCTTCACACATGGTCTCGCCACTTATCGCTGTTTGCTCATAAAACCATGCACCTCGACAACCTTCAAGCGGAAGCTCGGCGAGGGAGTCGGACACGATCGTCAATCACACAAGACCTCTAGTCCAGGCTATCGTCTATTTCAGACTGAACCTGCACGGAAGTCTGACCGAAGTTTCCGCTATGGCCCCAAACGATGTGCGCAGGGTTCCCAAGCCCACCATTCGGGTGACCCTTGGTACGCCGTGCCACTGGCTACCGCGTCGTAACCCACCCCCTGGGTCAGCGCTACGCATGGCCTCCATCATATTATAAACACCAGAAACTACTTGCAACTCCTGGGCCAAGGACTAAGCAATTGATAAGTCGAGAGGGTTAATTAAGTATCCCAATGTGTGGTAGTAACTAGCCTTGGATCACAAACACAGAACTCAGTTCCTAAGAACGGTCCCAATGAGACAACCCTTTATGTACTCCTACATAGCCTCTCATCGCTGCCTTTATCAAATCAGGTTCATCATTAAGCCTATCACATCAAAACAATAGTGTTTCACTCCAGTTCATTACCCGGATGAATTAGACCTGACACAACTCTAAGGATAGCAAGCCTAGCAGGCAAGTAGGTAAAGCACATCATGGATCAAGCATCTACCAAGTATGCTCGGTTACAAGGTTTAGCTATTTATTGTGACAATGAAAGGTCATCCAAAGGAATGGGTTCATCTACCACATATGTCAGGCAATTGAACATTTGTCCTAATGCAATAAACAAGAGCAGGAGCGAGAGGATGGGATGTTATCAGAATAATCAATGGGGTTGCTTGCCTTGCTGGGAAGCGGGAAGGTATTCTCCTTCGTTGGAATACTCGGGGGTATCCTCGGAAGTAGGGCCTACCGCACTGCAGATAATTAACAATCAATACATGGCAAGTGCAGCAGTATGATGCATAATCATGACATGGCAACATGGATGGATGAGCTAATGCAACTATTAGCAAAGTTAAATGAAGTGTTTTTGAATATAGGTTCAAAATCGTTCTCCATTTCATATTCCATATATTGACCTATTACTAAATGTCAATGATCATCTAGATAGGTCGCTCTAACATGCATTATAAAAGCACCATTAGATTCATTGGACTTTTCTGATAAATTTTCATATATAAATTATTTCAATCGGAGTTATAGATTAATTTCTACGAATTTTCTAAGTTTTACCTATTTTCTAGAATTAATTTAAATCAGAAATTTCTTTACAGCATCAGCATAACATCAGCATGAGGTAAGCTGGTCAACAGCCCGTTGACTGGTCAAACCTGACGAGTGGGGTCCACTGGTCAGTGACCCACCCACTAAAAGAAATTAACTAATCACTAACCATTAATAAATTAGGAAAAGGCCCACTATCAGTGGGTCATTAGCTTACTTAATTTAATTAATTAATTATTTTTATCTAACCTAATTAACAGGTCGGGCCCACTTGCTAGTTGACCCTGGGGTCAAACCCCCGTGGTCAAACCATTTGACTTGTCGGCGTTGAGCCGCCGGCGACGTCAGGGACGGCGGAGGGGGTCGGAAATCCTCCTTCGGCGACCATTTCGACGGTGGATGGTGCGCTTCAATCTGGATGCACCCTAGCGGCTGAGGTGGCCCGGCGCATCGCCTGCGTTGAGCTTGGCAGCCGTCGAAGTTCGGGCAAGCACTAGCTCATCGCTCTGGCGTGCTAAACGGACGGGGCTGGGCATCTACGGCTTCTACGCAGCCCCACGAGCTCGGTAGTGGCCTCGGAAGGACCAGCTGATCACCGGAGTGATGCCGGTGGCGAGCTCGTGCGGCAGAGCACCTTGGGTGCCAATGGAATCGAGGGCTACAGAGGGGGAAACGGCCGGGGAAGAGGGGGAAATGATCCGGGGGCTCACTTCGGGCTCAGAGTCGTCGATAGCGGGCTCAGGCAAGGCTTGGAGGTGACGAATCGTCAGCGGCGGTGCTCGGGTCCGAGGAGGAAGAAGGGGTCGGGGTCGTTGCTCCAGGGCCTCTGGTGGCGCGTGGCTCGGTGCAGAGGTCGGGTGCGACAAGGCAGAGCTTTTGGGAGGCTTAAGGGGGTGTGGGACCGGCTGTGGTCATTGCAACAAGCGAGGGGAGGCGACGGCCATGGTGGAGCAGAGGGAAGGGGAGAGGCCGAGGGGCGAATGCGAGAGAGAGAGAGCAATGCGGATGGCAGCGGTGTCCTCATCCATTCGCCAGTGCGACAGGGAGGCACGCACGCAGGGAGCTGTGTGGCAGCTCCCGCGTGAGCGCACGGCGAGCACGCGCTCGTCCTTCTGGACGCCAAGAGGACGAAGGCGGTGCTAGGCTAGATGGGCCGCTTGGCCTGGGCCTAAGGTAATTTCCATTTTCCATTTTTCTTATTATTTTCTGTTTTGCATTTTTTAACATTTGTTTTATTTTGTTTTAGGCACATATGCTAGTCACAAAATACTCAAATATTTTATAGAGTTTAGTTTGAATATTTCAAACCTCTACCAAAAGTTTCAGAATATTTTGGATGCTAAAATAATTATAATGCTTTATTTGGCATTTTCTGCAGCTTTAATATTTATTTTTGAAATGCTATATAGATTCAAATATTTAGAATCACCCCTGATATATTGATGTCCACATTTATCAGACATAGGGGACATTTTTATGGGCATTTTGGATTTGTTGGTTTTTCACAACTGTTGAATTGGTTTGATTTGGGTGAGGTGTTAGGGTTTCTGTTAATCCCCATTTCATGTTGTTGCAAGAAGTGAAAATATGATGCACACACATGCTTACCAAAGTATGTTAACTAGGGATGTGACAACTCACACCCACTCAAAAGAATCTCGTCCCAAGATTTGGAAGTCATCGGAAAAAAGCACGGGGTACTCTAGTCGAAGACGATCCTCTCTTTCCCATGTGGTTTCCTTCTCGGAATGGTGTGATCACTAATCCTTGGGAAACTTGATGTTTTGACGTTGAGTGGTATGCTCAGCTTGATCAAGAATACGAACAGGGTATTCCCAATATGTAAGGTTATCTTGGAGATCAAGCGCTTTGTGGTCTACTTCGTGGACAGGGTCCGAGAAGCAACGCCGGAGTTGCGAGACATGGAAGACATCATGAACCTTGGAAAGATGCAGTGGAAGTTCCAATTGGTAGGCAACTTCTCCTCGTTTAGCAAGAATGCGAAAAGGTCCAACGTAACGAGGAGCCAACTTGCCCTTGATACCGAATCGATTGGTACCCTTCAGAGGTGTAACCCGAAGATAAGCCTTCTCATCAACTTCATAGGTCATAGCCTTATGATGGAAATCATATTGGCTCTTTTGACGACATTGGGCTGATTTCAACTTTTCACGAATAATGCGAACTTGCTCCTCTGCATCCTGGATCATATCCGGGCCAAACAGTTGTCTCTCTCCAGTTTCTGACCAGTTAAGAGGTGTTCGACACCTTCGTCCATAGAGAACTTCAAAAGGAGCTTTGCCCAAGCTTGACTGATAACTATTGTTATAAGCAAATTTGGCAAACGGAAGACATTTCTCCCAATTCATACTAAAGGACATAACACAAGCTCGGAGCATGTCTTCGAGGATTTGATTGACTCGCTCAACTTGACCACTTGACTACGGATGGAAAGCAGTGCTAAAGGGTAAATGAGCCCCATAGCATTTTGGAAGCTTTCCCAGAATCGGGAAGTAAAGATACTTCCACGGTCTAAGTTAATCTCTAAAGGAACACCACGAAGAGAAACTATTCAAGAAACGTATAACTCTGCTAGCTTGCTAGCAGTTATACTCTCCTGAACAGGAAGAAAATGGGCCACTTTGGAAAGACGGTCCATGACCACAAAGATAGCATTATTCCCTCTCTTGGTCCTGGGAAATCTGGTGATGAAATCCATACCGACCTTATCCCATTTCCATTTAGGAATAGCTAAGGGTTGAAGGGTGCGAGCAGGCCTTTGATGTTCTGCCTTGACGCGAGGACAAACATTGCAGTTAGCAACGAACTGAGCAATTTCTCTCTTCATCCCAGTCCACCAGAACCTCTGGCATAGGTCCTGATACATCTTAGTACTACCCGGATGAATTGTGAGAGCAGAATCATGGGCCTCCTGAAGGATCAGCTATCTTAAGCATCTGCTCATAGGAACCACCAATCAGTTCTGAAAGAACACAACACCCTGATCATCTTTGGAGAAATCATTAGCATTTCCGCTAGCAATGTTCTCCTTGATCCGAGATATACCATTATCATACCTCTGGACAGCTACGATTTGATCCCTAAGAGTAGGTTTCGCAACCAGGTTGGAAAGGAATCCTTGAGGAACAATGTGAAGGTTCAACTTCCGAAATTCCTCATGGAGAAGTGGTTGACTTTGTTGTAACATGAGGTTGTTACAATAAGAATTATGACTTAGTGCATCAGCCATGACATTGGCTTTCCCCGGGGTGCAAGTTATCCCTAAGTCGTAATTTCTAATCAACTCAACCCTCCGGCTTTGCCTGAGATTCAAATCCGATTGGGTGAAAATATATTTTAGACTTTGGTGATCAGTGTAAATTTTGCAACAATTACCTAGAAGGTAATGTCGCCAGGTTTTCAGTGCATGGACTACAGCTGCAAGCTCAAAATCATGTGTTGGATAATTATCCTCATGTGGACACAACTGTCGAGATACATATGCAATCACATGACGATCTTGCATGATAATGCAACCTAATCCTTGTCGCGAGGCCTCGCAATAGATAACAAAGTCCTTAGAGATGTCTGGTGGCACTAGAACGGGAGCGGAGGTCAGGCGTCTTTTCAGTTCCTGAAAACAATGCACGCATTATGGGGTCCACTCGAACTTTTTATATTTCTTGAGGAGTTCAGTTAGAGGCTTCGCAACCTTGGAGAAGTTCTCGACAAAGCAACGACAATAGCTTGCCAAGCCAAGTAAACTCCGAACTGTCTTAACTAATTCAGATTGAGTCCAATCAAGGACGGACTAAACTCTCTCGGGATTGACAACAATACCTTTACTAGAGATCACGTGGCCTAGATAGATCACTTCTGGTAACCAAAATTCACACTTGGAGAATTTGGCATATAGACGATGCTCACGAAGTTTCATCAATACTAGCGTTAGATGCTCGACATGTTCCTGTTCGTTCTTCGAGTAGATGAGTACGACGTCGAGGTAAACCACGACGAATTTATCTAGATACTCCATGAAGATTGAATTCATCAAACGAGAGCAGGTGGCTTGAGCATTGGTTAAACCGAAGGACATGACGATGTACTCGTATATGTCATAATGAGTAACAAAAGCCATTTTTGGAACGTCCCCGTTTCTAATTCTGATTAGATGGTATCCCAACCTCAAAGACAGAGGATCTAGCGAGTTGATCATACAAGTCGTTGATCCTGGGGAGCGGATACTTGTGCTTTCTGGTGACCAGATTCATTGGCTGATAATCCACAACCACCCGATCCGATCCATCCTTCTTCTTGACGAAGAGCACGGGGCAAGCCCAAGGAGAAGAACTAGGATGGACGAAACCTTTCTTCAAAGCCTCATCGAGTTGTTTCTTAAGTTCGGCTAGTTCTAAGGCTGCCATCTTATAGGGTCTTCTGGCTATTGGGACAGTCCTTGGAATGAGCTCTATCACAAACTCTACATCTCTGACAGGTGGAATTCCTGGTAGTTCTTCTGGAAAGACATCCGGAAAGTCACGGACTACCGGAATATCTTCTAATTATAGAAGTGGGCTAGCATTGAGAGAATAGAGTTGGCGTTTGACAGCTCGAGTGGAGACATTAACTATCTCACCCGATGGATGTGTAAGGTGAACATTCCTAGTATGAGTATCAATCTTAGCATAGTGGGCTTTCATCCAATCCATGCCTAAGATGATATTGATGTCCGAAGACTTGAGGGCTATCAAAGATGCTAGGAAGACCAGCCTATCCACAAGAATCTCATTGTCATGGCTTACCCTAGAAGTTTGACATTTTGAACTAGGAGTCTAAACTACTAAAGGAGTAGGCATATCACAAAAAGATACATTATGCAATTGTACATAACTTTCTGAGATGAATGAATGAGATGCTCTAGTATCAAACAGAACACGTGCTGGATGACTATTGACAAGGAGCATACCTAGGATAACATCAGGATCCTCAAGGGCTTCTTCAGCAGAAACATAATTCACTCGACCACGAGCACGAGCTGCTTCACATAGAAAGCTTTTCCCGGCATCCCATGTCCAGCCGGCATGGCATTGTTCTGGGGACACTCACGGGAATAGTGTCTTGGTTCCGCACATTTGTAGCAGACAACAGTGGCATGGGGAGCAACATTGACAGGGGGACCTCCAAATGTCCTGGCTGGAGGGTTGGGCGGAGCTGGGCGAGGCGCCTAGAAGGATGGCCTCGCGGTGTACCTTGGTGGCAGAGCTGTGTTGGGCACCCACACCCGGCGTTTGTTGGGGCCTGAGACAGATGTGGGGCTAAAGTCACGGGTGTGCTTCTTAGTTGCCTCATAGTCAGTCTGTCCTGTTTCGGCGTTGATAGCCTTGTTGATGAGGGCCTAGAAGGTGGTGCACTCATGCAGGCACAGTTCTTGACGGAGCTCACGATTAAGTCCCTTGTGGAACCTAGCCTGTTTCTTGGCATTGGTTGACACTTCCTCCGGAGCATAACGAGCAAGATTGCCGAACTCATGGCTATAGGCATCCACTGTCAGTCTGCCCTGCGTAAAAGCATAGAACTCCTCTCTCTTGCGATCCATCAGCCCTTCCGGGATGTGATGGGTACGGAATGCCTCACTGAAATCTGCCCAAGTTGCTGCGGGGCTTGAGGGACGCATGGCTTCGTAATTTTCCCACCACAGATTGGTGGGTCCTTCCAGAAAGTATGCAGCAAAAGTCACCTTGTTGGCCTCAGATACATTGGCATTAGATTTTGAGGGACATGCTTGTTAGCCAGTTGTTAGCGACGAGAGGGTCGACCGAATGATGAGACTTAGGTGGGCACAACTTGACAAAGTCATTGAGGGATACACCATCATTACGCTCATTGCGGGGAGGACACGTTGTGTTCTTCTCAATACGTTCTAACAGCCTGTTGGTCTCCCTTTTATTCCACTTAGCTTCGAGCATCACTTCCGCCAAGGAGGGCGCCTGTGGCAGGTTTTGTCTTGGCTGGCTTCCCTCGCCCTGCTTGAAGGCAGGCACGGGGTTATTCCTAGTTGACACCATCCTGGGAAAACAAACCCACCACTTAGACAAGTAAGACAACAACTCTAAGACATGAGATGAGGAATGTACTGGACAACATGGCATGCAAGGGTAAACACCCAATCAATATGGTTATAACAAACTGCCATATGAACACCTTGATTCATACACACCATGACATAGTTTAGCACAAGCCCAAGCTGAAGTACAAACTACGGAAAGATGACACAACTCATCGGAGGCATTACAAGCTTCCTATACATTATGTATCTACACCTCCAGATCCCAACTCACACCTCTGTCATATCCCACAAGACACGCAGGACTGTGGCAATATGACTACTACAATACTAGTACTAACATCCACGTACTCAAGTATCGCCGTAGAACACCTCATATAGGTTACCCCCGTGGCCTGAGAGCTGAACATGAGGATCTAGGAACACCCTGGCCTGCAATCCCTGGAAACCATAAGGACACATATGTGGCCTCGGTCCCCTGGTTGGTGGCAACAACGGTCCTCGAAGAGGAGTGATGCCTCAAACATCGAGCCAGTCTACGCGTGCTAGCAGATGAGTCCGCAATGGGCTCAGCATCTCCAAATCTCCATAGCCTGTCTACACAATAGGTGCTAGCTCCGTCAAGGCTGTCCAAAGACATGCAAGGGTGTCATATAGCTCCATGTGCAGGGCACGTGGATCACGATCCCTGTTCTCTAACATCTGAGCGGTCACATGGAGCCTAGGGTCCTCATGAGCATGATCATAATAGGATGCACTAAGATAACCATCCTCTCCTCACAGAGTAGCAGGAACATAGTAGAACTCAGTGTTCTAAAGTAGTCCATGGTGAGATCTCATAATAGTCAACATGGTGTAGGCGACCTCTTGAACTTCCATGTCTATGGTGACACCTAACCCATATGACCAACAAAGCGGCTCTGCAGCTCCAAGATGTGATGGATATATCCTAACAGTACACAGGTACTGGCCCTGGTTGAAGTCTCGATACTGCTCCTCCACTGTATACTCTGGGTACCAACGGTAACCAGTCTCGATCATAACTCTAACCAACATGGCCGTGTGACCTGGTACATCGATGCAACTGGTCAGATGGACCACCTGACGAGAAGAATGAGGGGGCATCTGAAACAGAGAATGATGCAAAGGCATTAGAGATGCTGGAGGAAATCGGACAACATAATGAGTGTAATTGCTCAAAAAAGAATTTGAGACAACTGCAAAGATTGGATAGCATGACCACTCAGCTTTCTAGACTCAAGTTTCCAATCCCACTGATTGTCACACCAAACAATAATCTAGTACCAGAGTTCACTTGCGAACAAGGTAGCTACTAATCCATGGTTAGTAACTCGTCATCCTAAGAAATAGATAACAAGCCTAGTTATTAACCCCGTAGAAAAGATGAGGGTGACTCAGAATAGAATAACTTGGGAAGAGGAGTAAAAAGAGCCTTACGTTCCCTTCCACGATCAATTCCCACATTTCTATAGTGTTTCTAGACTCATCTTTGACCAGTTTGGCTTGGTAGTCCTACAGTCAGTCAGGCTCTGATACCAACGCTGTCGGGACTCCGATCCTAAGTCATAGGAATGCTGCCTGTAACACATCACATCACTTTGCGGCCTCACGCACGGTAACTCCACGGCTGCAGCCTTACCTTAGCCGGGACCGTTTGCGTCTTTTGGCTCACATATGTGAATATGTCGCTAGCATTCAAACGGCAGAGAACCCGGGCCGACATTACTAGTCATAGAACCCAAGTGGCACATCCATACGGAAACAGGCATATGTAACCCAGCAATGCAGGTGTCGGTCTCAAGCGTGTGTAGACGAGTCATAGCCAGCTACAAGGACTCCATTACGCCATGGGACATTAATGTCATCACTGCATGTAGACGAGTCGTAGCAGGCTACAGGGACTCCATTACACTGCGAGACATTTTCCCGAAGGGACAGACACAACAGCAAAGAAGGATACATGTCGGTCAATCAATGTGTCCGGAGCAGTAGCCAGCTACCAAGGCTCGATGGAAGCACAAAGAGGCAGTTTCCCGTAAAGAGTACTACTAAAGGCACATGACTAGGTGTCGGATCCCATACATACCGTTGCACATCACACGTACGCACGACATGTCCGATATGCATATATACAACTATGGCATCACAACATAAACATACAACAACACAACTTTTATTTAAGAGGCTCAGAGGAGCCTTGCATAATACTCCCTCCATTCCAGAATATAAGGTGTATTGTTTTCCGTGCAAGTCAACCAATTAAATATTTGACCAAGATTAGACAATAAACTAACAATATCTATAATTTCAAATAGATAAAATATGAAACTACTTGTCATGAGATGGTTCAAATGATATAAGTTTTGCATTTTGGATATTGATATATTTTTCTAAAAACATGGTCAAACAAGGCCTCGTTTGACTTTTGAAAAAACAAATACACCTTATATAAAGGAATGGAGGGAGTATGTTCTTAGAGGTTGGGGTTACATGACCCGACACTCAAGTCATACAAGCAAGTTCATACAAACCAAGTGGAAGCATAAAGCTGTCTGAGTACAGACAGTTGAAAGGGTAAAAAGGCACATGGCCTAACTATCTACAGCCTGCCACAGGGCATAAGGTCGTAGCTGGGACACCAGCTATTCGGCGTCGTTGACATCTAGATAGAACTCACCTGATGGGTCCTGAGTCTCATCTGCAACATTTATTAAGCAAACATGAGTACAAACGTACTTAGCAAGTCTTTAAAGTAGACCTAGTCTATTCATGCTTATGTTTCAACAAGGGGAGTGGTGGAGTTCTCCAAGTAGTCCATATCCGAGGACGCGGCTATTCGAACAGATTCATACCCTGCAGGGGTGTACTCCTTCACACACGCTCTTGCCACTTATCGCTGTGTGCTCATAAAACCATGCACCACGGCAACCTTCAAGCAGAAGCCCATCAAGGGAGTCGGCCATGACCGTCAATCACACAAGACCTCTAGTCCAGGCTATCACCTATTTGAGACTGAACCCGCACGGAAGTCCGGCCAAAGTTTTCGCAACGGCCCCAAACGATGTGCGCAAGGTTCCCAAGCCCACCATTCGGATGACCCTTGGTACACCGTTCCATTGCCTACCGCGTCGTAACCCACCCCTAGGGTCAGCGCTACGCACGGCCTCCAGCATACTATAAACACCAGAAACTACTTGCAACTCCTGGACCAAGGACTAAGCAATTGATAAGTCGAGAGGGTCAATTAAGTATCCCAACGTGTGGTAGTAACCAGCCCTGGATCACAAACACGGAACTCAGTTCCTAAGAACGGTCCCAATGAGACAACCCGCTATGTACTCCTACATAGCCTCTCATCACTACCTTTATCAAATCGGGTTCATCATTAAGCTTATCACATCAGAACAATACTGCTTCACTCCAGTTCATCACCCAGATGAATCAGACCTGACACAACTCTAAGCATAGCAAGCATAGCAGGCAAGTATGTAAATCACATCATGGCTCAAGCATCTACCAAGTATGCTAGGTTGCAAGGTTTAGCTATTTACTGTGACAATGACAGGTCATGCAAAGGAATGGGTTCATCTATCGCATATGACAGGCAATTAAACGTTTGTCCTAATGCAATAAACAAGAGCAGGCACGAGAGAATGGGATTTTATCGGAATGATGAATGGGGTTGCTTGCCTTACTGGGAAGTAGGAAGGTATTCTCCTTCGTTGGAACACTCGGGGGTATCCTCGAAAGCAGGGCCTACCGCAATGCAGATAAGTAACAATCAACACATGGCAAGTGCAGCAATATGATGCATGATCATGACATGGCAACATGGATGGATTAGCTAATGCAACTATTAACCAAGTTAAATGAAGTAGTTTTGAATATAGCTTCAAAATCGTTCTCCATTTCATATTCCATATATTGACCTATTATTAAATGTCAATGTTCATCTACATAGGTTGCTCTAACATGCATGATAACAGCACCATTGGATTCATTGGATTTTTCTGATAAATTTTCATATATAAATTATTTCAATCTGAGTTACAAATTAATTTCTATGAATTTTGTAAGTTTTATCTATTTTTTGGAATTAAATTAAATCAGAAATTCCTTTACTGCATCAGCATGATGTCAGCTGGTCAACAGCCGGTTGACAAGTCAAACCTGACCAGTGGGGTCCACTCGTTAGCGACCCAGCCACCAATAGAAATTAACTAATCACTAACCACTAATTAATTAGGAAAGGGCCCACTGTCAGTGGGTCATTAGCTTACTTAATTTATTTATTTAATTATTTTTAATCTAATCCTAATTAACAGGTCGGGCCCACTTGCCAGTTGACCCTGGGATCAAACCCCCATGGTCAAACCGGTTGACTCGCCGGCATTGAGCCACCGGCGACGTCAGGGACGGCGGAAGGGGTCGAGAAACCTCCTCTGGCGACAATTTCGACGGCGGATGGTTCCTATCGAACCAGCACTTACGCGCGCTTCAATCTGGATGCACCGTAGCGGCTGAGGTGGCCCGGAGCATCGCCCACGTTGATCTTGGTGGCCGTCAGAGTTCGGGCAAGCACCAGATCACCGCTCTGGCGTGCTAACCGGCCGGGGCTGGGCATCTACGGCCTCTACGCAGCCCCACGAGCTTGGTGGTGGCCTTGGAAGGACCAATTGATCACCGAAGCGACGCTGACGGCGAGCTCATGCGGTGGAGCACCTTAGGTGTCGGTGGAATCGAGGGCTACAGAGGGGGAAACGGCCGGGGAAGAGGGGGAAACGATCCGGGGGCTCACTCCGGGCACAGAGCCGTCGATAGCGGGCTCGGGGAAGGCTCGGAGGCGGCGAATCGTCGGTAGTGGTGCTCGGGTCCGAGGAGGAATAAGTGGTCAGGGTCATCACTCCAGGGCCTCTGGTGGTGCGTCGCTCGGTGTAGAGGTCGGGGACGACGAGGCGGAGCTTCTGGGAGGCTTAGGGGGCGCGGGAGCGGCTGTGGCTACGGCAGCAAGCGAGCGGAGGCGACTGCCATGGCGGAGCAAATGGAAGGGGAGAGGCAGAGGGGAAAATGCGAGAGAGAGAGAGAGCGATGGGGACGGCAGCGGCGTCCTCATCCATTCGCTAGCGCGACGGGAAGGCAGGCGCGCAGGGAGCTCTGTGGCAGCTCCTGCGCGAGTGCACAGCGAGCATGCACTCGTCTTTCTGGATGCCAGGAGGACGAAGGCGGTGCTGGGCCAGATGGGCTGGCCTGGCCTAGGCGTAAGGTAATTTCCATTTTATATTTTTCTTATTTTTTTGTATTCTTCATTTTCTGACATTTGTTTTGTTTTGTTTTAGGCACATATGCTAGTCACAAAATACTCAAATATTTTATAGAGTTTAGTTTGAATATTTGAAACCTCTAGAGAAAGTTTCAGAATATGTTGGATGCTAAAATAATTATAATGCTTTATTTGGCACTTTCTGTAGCTTTAATAGTTATTTTTGAAATGCTATATAGATTCAAATATTTAGAATGACCCCCGATATATTGATGTCCATATTTATCAGACATAGGGAACATTTTTATGGGCATTTTGGATTTGTTGGTTTTTCACAACTATTGAATTGGTTTGATTCAGGTGAGGTGTTAGGGTTTTTGTTAATCCCCATTTTAAGTTGATGCAAGAAGTGAAAACATGATGCACACACATGCTGACCTAAGTCAGCTAACTAGGGATGTGACACAGTGCTTCACCTCGGGCTTCGCTGCCAGCAAATCGGGGCCCTTACGCACAGCGGGGCCTTCTTGTCTTCAGGGTCTTCCTGCGGAATCTCGGGGAGGGAGAGGCGACCCTCTTCAGCCCTTGCGTACCTGTTCGCCAGGTTGAACATCGCCAAGGCCGAGCATAGACCGTCATGGATGGGGATCTCCTCTCTGATCTTGTGGTCCCTGACGTCATCGGTAAACGCCAAGATGATGGCCTCGTCCGACGCCCTCGGGATTTTCAGGCGAATATTCCTGAAGTGTTGTATGTACTTGTGCAGGGTCTCGCTCGGATGTTGCTTCACACACCGCGCGTCGTTCACATCCAGGCCGCGGTCACGGGTGCCCAGGAAGTTGGCGATGAAGTGCTCCGAAGTTCGTCCCAGGAGGAGATCAATCCCTCCGGGAGGTTAAGGAGCCAGGAGCGTGCACCAACCTTGAGAGCCATGGGGAACCAGTTCGCCATGACCTTGTCATCACCTCTTGCCTCCTCGATGCTCAGTGAGTAGAGATGGAGAAACTCCACAGGGTCAGGGGTGTTGCTGTAGCGTGGAGGCAGGTTTGGCTTGAACTTGCGGGGCCAGATGACACGACGCAGCTCTGGGGTGAAGGAGCAGCACCCCGCTACACTCAGAGGCACGACGTGTGCGAGGGGAGCTTGGTCTTGGTGTCCCTACACCATAGCTTTCATGGATGCATAGTCTTGATGCCGGTGCGGTGGTGCGGGGAGCGCACGCGCGTAACCTTGTGGCCGCGACACCACCTAGCAGCTTGCTTCGTCCCATGCCTACGCCGGCTCCCCACGTAGCAGATCGCGCAGGCATGCTTCGCGTCTGGGCTCGAGGTCGGCGCCGTGCAGAGAAGGAGGAGGCGCTCCATGAGCCACATTGCCCGCCTGGGAGGGCGGGCGACGGAGCGAGTGGGAGGGCGTCAGGGCCTCGCCAGCGGCGTTGACGCGCGCGGTGATGTGACCGAGCCAATCGTCGTTGATCATTGGCGGGGCGATAATGCAGCAGCTCACATGCCATGAGCAGCACATCCTGCATGTTTGCCGGCCCGTGGCGAGTGTGGGAGGCAACGCCTTGGCGGGAGTGATGGCCGGGATAGCGGTGTGGCCATCGCACCACACGGAAGGTGGCAGCGAGCAGTCCTGCTGCTTGTGAGCTCCTGGGTCAATGGAAGCGTTAGCTGCGGGAGAGGCGGAGCCGCGTGGGGCGCCGCAGCCCACGGGCGTCGTCTAGGCAACACGAGCAGCCCGGTGCTTGGCACGGACTTGGCAGGCGTCAGCCATGGGAGCGATGAAGCAGAACTAGAGGGAGGATTACGCACGCCCTACCTGTGTGCCAAATGTCGGGATCGGGGCTCCGTGGACCCAAGAATGTTCGAATTCTGGGTTGTTAGCGAAGATCTCAACCAGCTCTAACCTCAAGTTCGTTGCCCCGCGGCCAAGCCTCGTCGAATACGCGCGAGTAGGTAAGAAGATGAACATAGATATTTACCCAAGTTAGGTGCACCTTGTGGTGTAAGACACTACTCTTACTTTTGGTGAATTGGCCTCACGAGGAGGATGGGGATGAACTAGTAGAATGGTTGAGTGACCTCGCGTGGGCTCTGGGGTGAGTATGAATCGATTGACCCCATCTATGGTGGTGGCTAGTCCCTATTTGTAGTGGCCTTGGTCCTCTTCCCGTATCGCACAGGCGGGAAGGGATCACACAACGACAAAATTTGAAAGGGGACAAGAGGTACATCTTATCCTGACTAAAGGTGGTCTTCATTTGTAAAGCTTCGGCGCATGACGTAGAGGTGAGATCAGCGATGACATCCATCCTTCCGAGCTCGTGGTATTGGTCTTGTTGCACCAGAATGGAAACCTTTGGGGGGTTCCTCGGGAACCCGTGCCTACCCTTGCTGCCTTAGCACCGAAGGGGAAACTGTTCTCTCTGTGCCCGTCTCGGCTTGGTCGTCATGGCTCACATTATCGCAGCCTCATGAGGCCGCGTACCTTCATAGAAATCACCGCTCCTCGGGAGGCAGCCAGGGGAGACCACTCCTCCGACGACTGTGGCGTTGTTCGCCTCGTGAGGTCGGGGCTCTCACGAGGGTCTTGACTTAGGGGACTTGTTGCTAGGCCGTATCGGGCCATCAAGGTGGGACATGCGCTAGGACGCACCCAAAACACCGATAATGCGGGTTTGTCCACTCTGCCATCAAGCCATCCAAAGCCGCAGCCTTGACCGTCCTTGTAGTGAGGAATTCCAGCTGAAAAGGCTTCAGCTCAACAGTCCACACCGCGACGCGGTCTATGGCATTGGGGATGCAAAGTACTTGCTCTAGGGGGTATGATGTTATCACCTAGACGGCATGTCCCTGGAAGTAATGCCGCAACTTCCTAGAGGCAATGAGGAACACGGGGAGTAGCTTCTGCTGCATGGGGTATTCCTCGCACGCATCTGGCATCCTTGTACTCACGAAGTAGACGGGATGCTCAATGAGGCGTGTTGTTGTGGTGTCCATAGCCCGGGCTTTAGAGATCTCATCAAGCAGCTCTTCCGGGATCTCTTGAGGGGGTGCCTCGACAAGTGACTTTGCAATCTCGTGAGGCTCTAAATGGCCCTCGGGATGCACCGGAAGAGTGACCTCAGGAGGCATCGGCTCGACCTTACTGGGCTCGCACATAGCAGGCTTCTTCTTGACAGGGACTTGCTACTCTCGTTCCACCACCAAGGCTGTGCTGGCCGTCTGGTGGTGGCTGCCAAGTACAAGCACAGGGGATCGCGAGGTCACGAGGAAACCATGACGGGATGGCTTGTTAGGTACTTCTTGAGGTCCTTGAAAGCTGTGTTGGCTTCAAGAGACCACTTGAAGGGGCCCGTTCTCTTCGAGAGCTTCAAGAAAGGCAAATCCCTATCACCAAACCTGGATATGAAATGCCGGAGCGAGCCCATGCATCCAGTCACCTTCTGCATTTCCTTGAGGTTGCGGGGATGTCACACCCTGTGATTTGCCTCATGACTAAGATATCATGACTCAAAAAAAATCAGGGCAAATTAAAACTTTTGTGTGCTTGTTATGCTTGACTTGATTATCTGATTGCTTGCTAGTGCTCTATATTCATAAAATCCCTCCTACTCTCAAAACTATTTTCCTTGATCTCCAATCTTGTCCAATGACAGCCATGTGAATAGGGCTTAATTATATTTTTACAAAATATTACTTTGGCCAAAAAGGTTTTATTCAAATTAGGTTTTTCAAAACCCCCTGATTTGAGATTTGCACTGCAAGTCCCCAAACTGGGTGGATCCTTTTCCCCCAAATGCTTTATTTGGAACCTCCTATATATAAGACTTCCCAAAACCACCAAATAATTATTTTAAATATATTTTAAATATTTTATTTAAAGGCTTTTTCTTAAGTCCAGAAATGGTCTTTTATAGGGAAAAATTATTTAAATGATTTAATAATATTTGAGAAAATTTAGGGAAACTAAGTGGTAATATATTATCCATGTATAAGAGTTTCAACACATGGTCATGTTCAAGATATTGGACAGAACCCTTCAAAACCATTTCTGTCTGTTTCAAAGTTTTGAAATATTTCTATTAGAAATTTTCTCAATTAAATCCTAGAAACTTCTAGCATGACACATGTGATATATGTGATCATCTTGCCAAGTTTCATATCAATCCCAATTGTTTGGGTTCACCAAAATATCCCAAAACCCTCTCTGTCCAGATCCAAATTTAAGCAACTCTACATTGCCAATTGACCCCTATTGTTCCCAAAATTTGTGGAGATGTTCTAATCCTCCAATAATGCAGCCACACCAAGTGGTGCATCAAGGAGAATAGATTAACCTATCCAAATCCCCTCAAACCCATTAATGCTGATTTCAAGAATTGGAAATTCTTGCATTATCAAGTTTCCCCATTTAGTCCCAAACTTTTTGGGCATGCTATAATGGCCAAAATATGTCATCACATCAAGTGGTGCATCAAGGGGAATGGATTTTCATAGCTCGATCTAAGCAAATGCATTTATGTCCATTTCTAGGGTTTACCAAGTTTACATTGGCAACCTTCTTCAAATGAGTTCACATTTTGTGCTCAACCTCACTTGTACCTATTATCAAGTACTATTAAGTTTTATATTGATGAGCATCTCTTTGCTAGCTCAAACTTGCATCAAGCACCTTCTGTCCTATTCTAGGGATCAATAATTGGGAGGGCAAAATCATTCTCCTTGAGCCAAGGTTTTTACCACACCTCCACCTGCCCCCCTTCTACCTATAGTAAAAATCCCATGGTCATAGCTCAAAGCTTGATGTGGTAAAAATACCCGTTTACCCCCTGGACAACAAGATTCTCCACTCTCTCTCATATTATATCAACTACCAAGGGCATCCAAGGCCACATAGACCTACCTTTTCCCCCCTAGATGCCCTAGACACAAGAGGACACGCCAAAGGGGTGGCGGACAATGCCATGGCATGTAGAGCTCACACTTTGGAGCACGCTACAGTGCATGCACACACCGTAGCTTGCCCAATAAGAGGCACTCGACGACCTTGGGTGCCAGGGTCATGTCCCCCGACGTCTCCTCGACGTCCTCAGCATGCCGAATGGTCGGAACCCTCCTCCCTCGCCCTCTTTTGTCCCCTGTGGGGCTTACCCGAAGGCCGCCATAGACCCAGACCATGGTGGACATGAGCTCGGCTACTTTAGAACCTCCTGAGTGCCCCTGTGGTGCCCTTGGCCCTTCCTCTGTCCTATCTTCCTCCCCCTCGTCGCCATTCCTCGCCGCGGCGCCGTTCCCTCGAGTCTAGAGGCGACCGACGGTCCCCCCCGCTGCCATCAGTGCTGGCACCTCCGTTCCCTTTCCCGCAGGGGGGCATAGCGCCGGTAGGGGTGCAGCGTGGCTGCCCAAGCCCGCCGGCGAGTGCAGCGTCGCTGAGGGTGGCCAGTGGAGCGAGCACCGGCATGCTCTTGTCTTCCCGTGCCCTGCTCCATTCGAGCGGGAGGTGGGGGAAGAACCTGACGAGCGGTGCCCCCTATAAGTGACCAGAGGGTCGGGCCCCGCCATTAAGTCGAGGCAGCCCCTCCGTTCTCCGCCTGCCGCGGAAGGAGTATCCTCAAGTGCGCCTTCAACGTCGCCCGTCCTTCCCGCCAGGCTGGGTCACTAGGCCAGCCCAGGCACTATCCTGCGCCCTTGAGCGCAGTTTAGCCGATTTTTTCCGTTGGGTAAATTCTTTTCCCACTTTCTATTTTCAGAGATGAAGAAAACTAGATATTCAAAATCCTAGATATTCCTAAAATCATTTCCTATCCAAATATCTGCATTGAACATTTTTCTTGGAAAGTTTATGTAGAGGTCAAATTTCAAATTTGAATTTGAACTATTATAATCCCACATTTTAAAATTCCTAGGGGATTTAAATCAGCCCCAAGTGGAGTTATTCAAGTTCCTAGGTTCATCTAAAATCTTGTGTTAATATGTGAGCATTTTTGCTTACACTTATTCTGCCATGACAATTATTGGCCCATTTCTTCATGTATGATTCATTTTGCAAATTCATAGGATATTCATACGAACTCCAAATCCAGTGAAACGACTTCCTACATGTTCCTAAAAACATGCCCTATTTGATGAGTGCCTCCACTCATTTTTATAAAAATGTTATCTGTGGAAATCTTATAGGACCATCATTTCCTTCATTACCACCATTCGAAACTCCCCCTTGACCCAAATCTATCACAACCTCCTTGGTTATTTTTCTCATGACCAGAGGAGTCCTAGAAAATTAAAACTCCTATTTATAGAGCACATTTATTTTCTGCTTGTCATGTTGCTTATTGCGGTTATTTCCGGCGATAGTTGATGAAGTAGACGAAGTGCTCAGAGTGGACGAGAAGCGTGTGAAGACCTCGAAGTCGTTGCTAAGGCAGGCAAGCAGCCCTTTGACCATGTTAAGAAACCATTTTTATTGCATGTCATATAGCACTTTACCTTTGTTAAACTTGATCATGTGGAGTAGTGACCAGTCCGGTGGGTTGCTTCCAATACTCTTGCTGTTGACATTTGCATCGTGCATGAGCCTACCAGCTTATGAGGGTTATGCGGGTGGGTGTAGATAAGATGCTAGTAGATGCTAGGCAAGTGGGATCGGGATTATGCATGGTGATGGAAACAAGGAGGTATTTTCAGAGACTTTTCGAAAACCCCATCGGGTGCCACTAATGCTCGAGGGAGATGATGTTGAGTTAGGTAACCACTTGAGAAAGAAGTGGTGTGCCGGAGCATGTGAGTGTGTGTTTTCGAAATCAGAGAGTTTTAAGGTCTGCTGACCATCCCAACCTTACATACGCAACCACGATACCCCTTATGGGACGGGTTTTTGTTGATTACTATGGTTGATAGTAGCAAGGAGCCTGCATTACTAGTGGCAAGAGTGAAGTGGTCACTCTTGAGACGGGGTCGTACCGGAAGTGGAAGGCCATGCGCTATCTTTACAGGAACTAGGCACACCGTTGCGTGCCATCATGGATGATACATGCGATGTATATAATGAGGGATGGCACTAACGAGTGGAATCTTTGTTTAGTATCACCATGGGAAAGGCGATGTTCGAGTGCTTACCTCGGGTATGTTATATACCGCGAGTCGTGGATGACATGGAAGTTCCCCGAGTGTTGTGGGTAAAGTGTGCAACCTCTGCAGAGTGTAGAACTATTAGAATAGCCTTGTCCATGGTCATGGATAGTTGGAGGTCCTTCTTAAACTACGTTTAGATGTTTTCGCAAACTTGGTGTGTGTGTGTGTGTGTGGTGACAAGGATGGTATTTGAGTCGAGTCGGATGACTTGGCATGATGACTGAACATGAGATGTTCAGGCGGTACATGAGACAAGTCTGAGGACTTGGTATGGTGGTTGAACATGAGACGTCCAACCCCCTACTTATGATGATGACTGTTACGTGTTCTTATGAACACCTGTTCATGGTTGATGCATGCTTACTTAAGTTACTTGATCATGTCATTGCACTCAAAACTAGCTTTCTGCAAAACTTACCTATTAGTGCTATATCATGCATTGTTATTGCCTTGTTCCAAACATGGGTTGCTTGCGAGTACATTCAAAGTACTCATTGTCTTGCCACTAGTTATTTTATTGGCCAGGCATGAAAGATCAGGTTATGATGAAGATTACCTTGGTGACGGACATGCGAGCTAGGACGCTTCCCAGTCAGAATGCCTGTAGGGTTAAGGCAGATGGCATGGGTTCACGCTATCGTTGAAGATTTCCGCTGCAATCATATGAAGACTTGGCCATGCAGGCCATATCTGAGTAAACTGATATGTAATGGATGTAAGACTCTTGTTATTCAGTTTTTGTGTGTTCAGTGAGCATTGATCTCCAGGATCATTGTGCACGTACATTCGGTGATCACGACTTATGAGTCGGGGTCCCCCCTAGGGGAGGACGCATCCTGCCGATGGCTCTGATCTTATCAGGGTTAGCCTCAATGCCGCGGTGGGAGACTAGGAAGCAAAGGAGCTTTCCTAAGAGGACTTCGAAGACACACCTGGCAGGGTTGAGCTTGAGGTTGATCTTTCGCAGGATGGAGGAGGTCTCCTTGAGGTCTGTGATAAGGGAACTCTCTTCATGCATCTTGATGACAATGTCGTCGATGTAGGCCTCAGTATTCCTTCCCATCCGAGGCCCAAGGCATGTGTGCATCAGTCTCTCGAAAGTGTCTCCTCCACTCTTCAAATCGAAGGGAAGATAGATGTAGTACACTCCGTACGGAGTAAGGAAGGCATTCTTCTCTTCATCTTGTTTGGCCATCTTGATATGGTGGTAGCCTAAAAAGGCATCCAGGAAGCACAGTAGTTTGCACCTGGTTGTGGAGTCCACGATCTGATCGATGTGTGGCAGTGCGAAATGGTCCTTGGGGTAGGCCTTGTTGAGATCAGTGAAGTCGATGCACATCTGCCCATCTCCGCTATGCTTCTGGACCATGACAGGACTGGCAACCCACACGGGGTGGACTACCCCATCGATGGAGCCTGCCTCTTGAAGCTTGTTAGTCTCTTGAACGATGAACTTCTGTTTCTCTATCGCCTAGCATTGTGACTTCTGTTTCATGGGCCGTGCGTTTGGACACATGGCTAGGTGGTGCTCGATCACCTCCCTTGGCACTCTGGCATGTCTGATGGTGTCCAGGCAAACATATCAGTGTTCACTCGAAGGAAGGTGACAAGTGATGGGGTTATTACCGCTGGGTAGGCAAAAGAAACGGTGTTCTCTCTCCCGCTTCAAGAAAAAACATGTGGCCGGCTGCTTCCTAACCGGCTGGCGCACGGCCGGCACGCGCTTTGCCGGCTGGCTCGAGCCTGGCTGTCCAAGGAGCCGGCTTGGCCCCAGCCGGCTGGGCGCAGCAGGCTACCTTCGTACCAGCTCCTCCCTTGACCCTTGGGTGCACAATCTCCCATCCCATCCCTTTGCACACGTGTATGGCGACAAGACGTGACCCCCACGACGGGCCCTAATGTAGCCATAGTGACCGCTGACGCGTGGATGTGCATGGCTACAGTTCAGCCGCTCATACCGCTGACCTTGGCCGACCATGACTGGGCGGGGCAACAGTGCCGGCACACCTCTGCCTACTCGATTACCTGCTCCGACGTGGCTACAATGCAGTCGGTCGTACCGGAGACTTCGGCCGTCTGGGGCAAGACGACGGCGCCCGGGCGGCCCGGGCCATAGCAAGTGGGCGCGGGCCAATCACGAAGCCGGCTGGCGGGCCCCAGCGGGGGATGGGACCGCGCAGCCGGTGCACCCTACGGGCGAAGAGGAGGCTCAAGAGGCGGGGGCCCCTGGCTAGCCGGAGAGGCTGCCAGCCGGGTCCCTCCATTCTGTACCTTAAGGATATTGTAAGCCGGGGGTTGGCCCATAAAACCCCCTGAGCCCCCCATGCATCAGGGATGATAGATTCACCCACACACACCCACGGGACACTTCCCACATCCTCATCCACGTAGCGAAGGAAGGCGAGCTGGCTGCTCCCTCTTCCACCTCTAGACAACAGCTCCAGGAGCAACCTTGTAACCATACCCATTCATCCACTAGACCAAGCAGGACTAGGGGTATTACCTCCCATGGAGGGCCCTGAACCTGTGTACATCGCGTGTCACCACTACTTGTGCCTAATCCCGCTCCCGGAGCCCGTCGGTGTCCTTCAGCCCCAACCACTTTTGATAAGCCTACCCATGGTATCCGTCGTGAGAAAACAACGATAGTTGGCGCCCACCGTGGGGCCGTATACAGCGCCGGCCAAAGTCACGCTCCGGGCGGGACCCTTCACCACCTCCCTCATTCGCCGTGCGTCGAGGCGGAACCACAGGCTCGTGGGGCTTGCTCCAGCAGGCCCTGCGGGCAGCGCTGTCGACCCGAAGCTCGACATCGACGAGTTTGTCGAGTGCTTCGACAGGATAAGCCTCACTGACGCACCGGCGGACGATGAGTATCCTGGCCGGGTGCCCGACTGCACATTCCCTCCCACGGCCGTGGGTGCACTCGCGGCTGCCAAGTCCAGCGGCCCCCCGTGTCGGGGTGATGGTCGTCACTTCCACCACCTCGTCTAGCCGAGCGCGCGCCGAGGCCGATGCCACCATGGCCCATGTCAGCACCTAAGCAGACCTTCGGGGCCTGAGCACCCCCATCGCTCCAATGGCGAACACCGACATCGCCACGGCTAAGCAGGAGGCTGCTCGCCGCCTCCTGTTCAAGGACGCTAGCGCCCTCGTGGCCACGCGGCGCTGCGTGAAGGCTGCTCAACGGGAGTACGACTCCGCTTATGGTCTCACCCCGGCTGGCACCGAGCCTAGCCGCCGTGGGGCAGTGCGCGACCATGGTCGCATGGTCGCCGAAATCTTGGGCAGCAACATGCCCGTCCACGACACCCCCGCGGCCAACCTGAGGGCCGCCAAGGTAGCCCACAAGGATCTGGCTACCTTGTAGGGCAAAGAACATGTCGCCCGCGAGTGTCACATAAAATACCTCATCAACGCCGCCGACGGGCAGCAGCATCAGCTCGTGGCGGGCGGAGTCGCCTCCGGAGACCCTCAGCCCGAGGGCGTGGGCACCAGGACTTCTGGCCGTTAGCCGTCTCAGAACTCCTGCTCCCCTCGCTTCTTCGGCCTGCGGGTCGAGGCCAGCAACCCTCGACACTCCCAGCTGTCAGGGAACGAGCAACCGGCTGTGAATAGCCGGCGCACCAACAACCCAGCTCGCAGCAACAGCCACAACGAGGCGTCGGCTGCCGGTAGTCGGCGCAGCCATGGTCACACACTGCCACCGTGGCACGAGCCGGTGCGGTCGATCCCGTCTGTCATCCGCCCCAAACTCTCGGCCCGGCTCGGTCCGGGTGTCCCCCACAGCAAGAATGACGCCCGTCTCCACATCGACCGGCTCGCTTAGTCGGCCCTCCTCAAGGAGGAGGGCTCGATTGGCCCGGCGTGCTTCGGCCCACGGATCCGCAAGGAGTTGTTCCCGACCGGCTTCATGCTCCCCCGGGAGACCCGGAAGTACAACGGGCCCGCCAAACCCAAAGACTGACTGATCGACTACACTACCGCAGTCGGCATCGCCGGAGGGAACAAGCAGTAGCCGTCTGGTACGCTCCCCTCATGCTGATCGGTTCGGCCTACACCTGGCTCAACAACCTGGAAGCCGGCAGCATCAACACGTGGACGAACTTCAAGGAAGCCTTTGTCTGCAACTTCACAGGCACATACAAGAGGCGCGGGCTTCCTCGTGAACTAGCCATGTGCGTTCAGGGGCCCAACGAGTCCCTCTGCGACTACCTCACCCAGTGGACCGAGCTTTGCAACTCCTGTGAGGGGGTGCACGAGGTGCAAGCCATACATTACTTCATCAAAGCCTTTCGTGACGACACCCCCCTCAAGCACAAGATCCTGTGCTCTGCGCAGACTATGCTAGTTGAGCTCATGACCAAGGTGGATAAGTACGCCACGGCTAACTCCGCCATTTGGGTCAAGATGACCCCACCTGCCAAGGCAACACCGACGCCGGCGACATCCCGACCGGCTGCCGACAACTGGCAGCCGCAAAACAACAAGCGCAAGAACGACCAGCCCGACGCCCGCAATGGGAGCCGACAGGTCGCCACCATCGGGGAGCAGGAGCTAGCTGACCAGCCTGCCAGTCAGTCTTAGTGCACTGGCAAGGCTGCCTGGCAGCCCAAGCTCACGTTCGAGCAGATGCTCGACCTCCCCTGTAAGAACCACTCAGGGCCAAGCCCTCTACGCACACGCTCCGGCAGTGCAGCTTCTCACGGCAATTGGCCCGGGGGACGGCCTTCCGGCTCCCCCCATGCCGCTTGCCCGTGCGCTAGCTTCGGTGCCGGCTCCGGCTCCGGCCCAGAACGACGGTCACCTGCACGACCAGTTCCCCAACCAGGACGATTGCTACATCGTCTTCACTAGTGAAGAGACGGGCAAACATGCTCAGTGCCGACTCCATCGTGAGGTGAATGCCACCATGCCGGCAACTCCCCGGTTCATCCACTGGTCGGATAAGCCGGTCACCTGGAGCCGGGCAGACCACGCGGTTGTGACACCGAGCCCTAGCAGTTGCACCCTGGTCCTCGAACCCACAATCGCCACTGAGAAGCACACCTGCCGCTTCACGCGGGTGTTGATCGATGGTGGCAGCAGCATCAACATCCTCTACCTCGACACGATGCGCAAGCTGGGGCTCAAAAAAGAAGACCTACAGGCGATCCGGATGGTTTTCCACGGCATCGTGCCGGGCAAGTCCTGCTCCCCTGTCGGCAAGATCAAGCTCGACGTCCTTTTTGGCGGTCCCAGCCAGTTCTACCGCGAACTGGTATGGTTCGAGGTAGTGGACCTCGAGAGCCCCTACCACGCGCTTCTGGGCTGCTCGAGTGCGTCCGGGCAGGTAGCCGGCTGGCCGAGGCCCTGGAAATAGCCGAGGAAAGGTGGCAGCTTGACCGGCTCGTGGCCCTTGCTGCCAGCCAGCCGACCGTGTCAGCTCCTCCCTCGCAGTCAGTCGGTGAGGCCTCCTTCCAGCCGTCCAAGGACACCAAGTAGATCCCGCTCGACCCGGCCAACCCCACACAGTGCGTCACCATCGGCTCCCGCCTTGATAGCAAATAGGAAGGAGAGCTCTTCGACTTCCTCCGTGAGAATCGGGACATCTTTGCATTGTCCCCCAAGGACATGTCGGGTGTTCCGAGGAAGTTCGCCGAGCACAAGCTTCGTCCGGCCAGACGCTAAACCGGTCAAGCAACCCCTATGCCATTTCTCCGAGGAGAAGCGGCATACTATAGGAGAAGAGATCACCTGGCTGCTCACAGCCGGCTTCATCATGGAAGTTTTCCACCCGGACTGGCTGGTCAACCCAGTCCTGGTGCTGAAGAAGAACAAGACCTGGCGCATGTGCATCGACTACACTAGCCTGAACAAGGCATACCCCAAGGACCCATTAGCCCTACCGCGGATCGATCAAGTCATCGACTCCACGGTCGGCTGTGATTTGCTGTCTTTCTTGGACGCCTACTCCGTCTACCACCAGATCAAGCTGGACCCGGAGGACCGGCTCAATACCTCCTTAATTACGCCCTGCAGGACCTACTGCTACATCACCATGTCCTTCGGCCTGAAGAACACGGCCGCTACCTTCCAGCGATGCATGCAGAAATGTCTCCTGCCTCAAATACGCAGGAACGTCCACGTCTACGTCAACGACATCGTCGTCAAGACCAGGAAGCACTTCAGCTTCCTCAACGATCTTTGGGAGACCTTCGCGAACCTGCATGAATACAAGATCAAGATCAACCCAGAGAAGTATGTCTTCGGCGTCACGGCCGGCCAGCTCTTGGGTTTCTTCATGTCCGCTTGCAGCAAGCCAACCTGGAGAAGATCAGCGCGATCGGGCGCATGCCCAAGCCGACCCGGCTCCTCGATGTCCAGAAGTTCACCGGCTGCCTCGCCTCCCTCAGCCGGTTCATCAGCCGGCTAGGGGGAATCTTTGACCCTCTACGGGATCCTTCGCAAGACGGCTCTGGTAGAGCCAGGCCACATGAAGAAGCCAGGCCTGTTCGATTGGCCCGATGAGGCGGACGAGGCTTTTCGCGGCCTCAAGCGGGCCCTCACCCACGTGCCCCTCCTGGCCGTGCCGGATGAGAAGGAGCCATTGCTCTCCTACATCACGGCAACCACATGCTTCATCAGCGTCGTCCTGGTGGTCGAGGGGCCAGAGGAGGGAAAGTCCCTGCTAGTCCAGCGCCCCGTCTACTACCTCAGCGAGGTCCTCTCCTTCTCCAAGAAGAACTACCCTCACTACCATAAAATGTGTTACGGCATCTACTTTGCTGCCAAGAAGATCAAGCAATACTTCCAGGAGCACACCATCACCATGGTGAGCACGGCTCCGCTCGGCGAGATCATGAGCGGTCGGGACTCCACCGGCCGGATTGCCAAATGGGTCATTGCCCTCCCCGACCACGAAATCCGGTATGAGCCCCGTACCGCCATCAAGTCGTAGGCGATGGCCGACTTCCTCATCGACTGGGCAGAGACCGAGTTCATGCCTCCTCCCCAGACTCCACGCATTGGCGCATGCATTTCGATGGCTCAAAGATGAGGACCGGCCAGGGTGCCGGCATAGTCCTCTCCTCTTCGAAAGGTGACCAACTCAAGTATGCACTCCAGATTCACTTTGCCGCCTCCAACAACGTGGCCAAGTACGAGATGCTCGTCCATGGCCTCCGGCTCGCCAAGGAAATCGGCATCAGGCGCATCAGGTGCTTCAAGGACTCCGACCTCGTAGTGCAGCAGTTCTCTGGCGAATGGGACGCCATGGACACCAACATGGCTTGCTATCGCTTCCTCATCCAGCAGCTCACCGACTCCTTCGAGGGCCATGAGTTCCACCACATCCCATGGGCGGACAATGAGGCGGCCGATACGCTGGCAAAGATCGGTTCCATCCGGCAGGCCATCCCAGCCTACGTCTCCTCCGAGCGGCTGCTCAAACCGTCGATCAAGCCCTCCTCGGAATCGGAGTCCATCTTCGTGTTGGCTGATGCTGCCGGCCCGCCAGCGGCTCCGACTGCTCCCCGGGCATCTTTGCGACCGCCTCCACCAACATCAGCTGCCCTGCCGGCGCCAGCTCTGCCGGTCCAGCCGGCTACATCTGATGCAGCCGGCTCTGACACCACGGCTGACATGATGACAAACGGCGCCCCTCCCACTACCGCCAACTTGGGGGATGGCGAGCCGGTCCCGAGGATTGGTGAGTCGGTCCCGGCCGCCGATTAACCAGGCACGGGGGTCCTGGAGCCAGCTCTGGTCTCGGGTCCCTCATAGGCCCAACCCATCCCGGCGTTCCTTCTACGTGGCGAGCTCCCCCCGAACGAGGCCGCAACAATACAATTGCAGCACCGGGCTCTGGCCTACATCATCATCAATCGCAACCTCGTCCACCGCAGCACCACCAGCGTCTTCCAACGGTGCGTCAAGCCGGAGAAGGGCCGGGAGATCCTCCTCGACATCCACCAGGGCGAGTGCGGGCACCACGCTGCCTCCAGGACCCTGGTGGCCAAGGCCTTCCTCCACGGATTTACTGGCCGACCGCCTTGGAGGCGGCCAAGAAGTTGGTCGGCGAGTGCGAGGGCTGCCAGCACTTCAGCACACAAAGCCACCTACCGACTACGGCCCTCCAGACCATCCCCCTCTCGTGGCCCTTTGCCATTTGGGGGCTGGACTTGGTGGCTCCCTTCAAGACTGCATGAGGCGTCATGACACATCTGTTGGTAGCCGTCGATAAATTCACCAAGGTGGATCGAGGCTAGGCCGATCAAGAAACTGGATGGCCCCATGGCCGTCTGGTTCATCAAAGATATCATGATCCACCATGACGTTCCCCACAACATCATCACCGACAATGACACGAACTTCGCAACGGGTGCTCTAGCGCATTTCTGCTCCAAGCAAGGCATCCGGCTCGACCTAACCTCCGTTTCTCATCCACAGTCCAATGACTAGGTCGAAAGGGCAAACGGCCTAATCCCGTCCGGCATCAAGCCCCGGCTTGTAACGCTACTAGTCAGGTCAGCCGTCTGCTAGATCGACGAATTACCGGTTGTCCTTTGGAGCCTCAGGACCACGCCCAACCAGTCGACCTGCTACACACCTTTCTTTCTTGTGTATGGGTCAGAGGCGATCATCCCCACCGACATCGAGTTCGACTCACCTCGGGTCGCCCTGTACACAGAGAAGGACGCTAGGGAGGCAAGAGAAGATGGCGTCGACCTACTCGAAGAAGCACGCGAGCTGGCCTGAAGCCGGATGGCCATCTACCAGCAACAGCTCCGGCACTACCACAGCAAGCGGATCCGACCACTCTCCTTCCGCTAAGGGGATCTGGTGCTCAGGCAGATCCAGCGAACAGCCGACCAGCACAAGCTGTCCTCACCATGGGAGGGCCCGTTCATCATCAGCAAGGCACTACACAACAACGTGTACTACCTAATAGACGCCTAGAAGTCGTAGAAGCGCAAGAGAGACGCCTCCGGCGAGAAGATGGAGCGCCCATGGAACGCGGCGCTCCTCCGCCCGTTTTACTGCTGATAAACCAGTGTATGTGTGTATCTTGCCCTCTTCGGAGCTTATGAATGCAATGGGTGCCCCGGGCCGGCTCTTGGGGCACACCCTTTTCGTTTCCATCCAAGGTTTCCTCACTCACCGGCTCCCAGACCCGACTCCCGGGCCCGGGGGCTCTCCGGCTGGTCCTAGGCCGCCTCCTCCGAAAATGACCAAGTAGTGTGAGATAAATGAGCCCTCCACCCCTCCCATCTACAGACCGGCTCCCGGCTATCCGGCTGACAGGGCCTCGGGGCAGCGAAACTTAGCGCACACGAAAAATCGGTTGCAAGGGGGGTGCTGGCTAGGTCTAGCCAGACCACCGCCTCGCCTCTGCCAGTCAACTTACCCAAAAAACTCTCGTGGTTCCTAAGCTTAGAACCTGCTCCCTCGAGGCGGATGCCCCGACCCAGCTATAGACCGGCTCATGGCTGTCGGGCTAGCGGGGCTGAAACCAAAGGGAAAAGGGGCCAAGCAGACGAAACCAAGGGTGCAAAAAAGGGATAAGGAAGAGCCGACACGCATGGTAAAAAAACACGCTAAGCTTTCAAAGCACAAGTTAAAAATAGTAGAGGCCCACGGCCATGCATTCATTACAATACACCCCCAGTGGGTGGAATTGAGTCTAACATGCAGCAAAACAAAGGACAAGTAAAAACGCTCAAGGGCTTAGGCTACCGGCACGCCACCATCCGGCGTGCCGCCAGCTGGCTCGACCTGTGGACTGGAAGAGGCTGCGGCCTTCGGGTCCGCGTCCGTGGTTCCCCCTGTCTTGTCGCTGCTATTGGTGCTGGATTCGGTACTCTCATCGGCGACCTCCTCGTCCTCCGGACCATGGGGGTTGCCGAAGGAAAATCCTCAACAACCGACTCGCCGTCCTCACCGAGAGCCGGAAGGAGCTCGTCCGGGTCAACATACGAGGCAAGCTCGTTGACCCGGTGGAGTAGGGCAGTCTTGCGTGCCGCCCACTCCTCCTCTGGCTCATCCTGCATGGTGGCCAGCCGGTCCAAGTTGACGCCACGGTACTAGGACGTGACTAGCCAGAGCGCATCTACACGCCGGCTCGAGCCGCTGACGCCTTCCAGACCTCAAGCTGGTCCATGGAGTTCTCCAGCCACAAGGCCACGTGGCTCTCTGGAGCCCCACGACCCAGCCATAGGGCGGTGATGACCTCCTTCCCGGCCACCTTCAGCCGCTCCATGCTCCGCTCAAGGTGGGTTGGCAAGTTTTCTATAGCTAGCCCAAGCTCCGCCATGTCCCAACCGACATCCTCCTCGATGTTGCACCTGCGCCCCCGGAGATATTCCTGGTACTCCTCGACGACACACTCAGCGCGGCGCAAGGTTTTCGAGAAGCGTTCTAGAAAAAAGAGGGGAAAATCAGAAGAAGGCAACTCAAAGGCCAAGAAGAAGACAACCGGCTGAAGGAGAAAAAACCAAGACTTACGTTGGAAGGAGTCGTCCAGCTCGATGGCGAAGTGGAGCGACGAGTCCCGCTCCTACACCAGTGCCGCCTCCGCCTCGGCGAGGAAAACCCTGCGCTCCTCGAGCATCTCTCGAGGCAGGTCACCTCGCTTTTGAGGGCGGCGATCCATTCGGCGGCGTCAACCGCTTCCTTGATGGCCTTCTCCTTGGTGACCACCTCCCGCGCCATGTTGGCTCTCAGGCGGTCTTGAGTTGCCTGCCCATCCACCAACAGGGCGCCCAACCGGTCCCTCTCAAGGGTGATCGCCTTGACGCTCTGTGTTAGCCGATGTCTCTCGAAGAGTGCCTCGACCTTCTGCCCTCGGAGGGTGGTCAGCTCCCTACAAAGAAAAATCGGCGTCAGTTAAGAAATTCCAGACCCGTCCTGGCTGCCAAGCAGCCGGCCTGACTCCCGGGGGCTACGCGGCCCCACCGGACCAAGCATACCTTGGATCCTCGTCAGCTCCTCCTCCAGCCGGTAGAAGCCATGCTTGTCGCGATTGTGAATGGCGACCGCCTCGTCGAACAGCTCCTGCCGCCGGCCATTCCCTGCCTACCACAAGAAGCCGAAGTCATGGTGCGCTCGAAGAGATTCGGCCTGGCTGCCCCACAGACGGTCAGCCGGCCGCATCTCGAGGGCTAAACCCAGTGGGTGTGCTGGCGCGCCCTCACTAAAAAAAAGATGAAGATTAGCGAGGCTCACCTCCACGCCCTGAAGGGTGTTGTCGGCCGCCTCCGTGAACCGGGCCAGCTCCTCGTGACACCGCACCAGAACGCTGCCCATCTCCCCTAATGTCGGGACCAAGCTGCCGGACGGCGGAGGCGGGATGGCAGGGACGCACGCCAGTGCCTCCCAGTACCGAATCACGTCGAGCATGGACCTCCGGGGCCAGCTCTCCTTGCCGTCCGTCCCAGCATCTGTCGCGACATTGGCTGCGGGGGGAGGGTTGAGAACGACGAGGGCGCAGGAATCGACTCCCGGCTGTCCCTCGTTCAATGCCGATGCCGCCTCCCCCTCCGGTGGTCTAGGCGCGACGATCGCGACGGCAGGTGTCTCCGCCTCCAAAACCAGGACCTCCGGTGCCGCCTCTGGAGCCACCGGGTCCTCCGGCACGTAGACCTGGGCCGGCTCGGCAGTAGGCAGCGTCGCATCCGGCACGTCCACCCGGGTCTCCTCATGGGCTGGCTCCATAGCAGCCACCCTCGACTGGGCCGTCTCCTCCGCGGACGGAGGCATGGCTAGCTCCATGGCCGCCCCTTGCGGCTTGCTCGACGGGGGCCTCGACGTGTGATTCGACTCCGCCGCCGAGACAGATGCTCGTGCGGGGTCCATGGACCTCCTCCGCCTCCCATCGCTCGAGGTCCTGGAGCGTGAGGGCCCGCCCTCGACTCCAGACTTCGAGGCTTGCAGCTCTATGAGCCTCCTCTTCTCCCCACGCTATGTGGCCGCGTGCTCGTGGGCTAGCCGGCTGGCGGCCTCCGCCGGGTCGACTGTAGACTCCACGTCATGGAGAGCGATGGGGTCCCTCTAGCAGAAAGGGCTCAAACGCCTGCCAGCACATGACCCAGAGAGAAACCCACGCAAGATATGGAACACTTACCTGGTGACAACGGGCAGAGCCCGCCTGGTGCGCGCCGGCGGCTTTGACACGGCCTCCTTCACCCGCTTGCGAGCCAGGAATGGGCCGCCGACTCCTCTTGAGCCAGCCTCTTCCCCTGGCTGGAGGCCTTGGCTGTCGGGGCATGTGCCGGCTGCTCCTCGCTCTGCCCGCGCAGGTCCGACCGAACTGTTGGGGGAGGCGCATTCAGGATCCGAACATCATCATCATCATCATCATCGGTCCAATCCCTAGTCGTGGGGACGGGAGGGAACTCACCGGTTGCGCTGGGCCCTCCAGCTCCCGGGTCGGTCGCCGCCTCGGCTTCCCCTACGGAGTCAACCCCCTCTTCGGGAGGGCCTCCCTGCTCGTAGTCCTTGGAGTCGGACTGGTCGCGCTCTGCCTCGAAGATCTGGGGGTGTGGGCCATCCGCGTGTTCTGTCGCATGAACAACTACAGTCAGCATAGAAAGTAAGATCGGGCGTCGGCTGGAGGAGTTCGGACAAGAAGGTTTGTCTCGATGGAACGTACCAGGGGCGCCCGATGGTGCCGGTCATATGACTCCTTGCCGAAGGTCCATGCCGCGGGTGCCAACCGGAAGGTTATGATGGCATTCACTCACTTCGCCACCTATGCTGGCGTCAGGTCGACGGTCGTCCGCCGGCATGGGTCCCGGCGGCTAGACATGTCGCAGATCCGGTGCGGCCTTAGCTGGAGAGATAGCACCCGGCGTGCGATGAAGGCGGCCACTAGGTCGGAAGCAACCAGCCCTTCCCCGCTCCTCATCTCCACAAGCCGGTCGAGCTCTTCAAGGGCAGTTTCACGCGGAGCGGTCTCCGACGAGTTCACTCTAGAGAATGGGGCGTTGACGTATGCCGGCAGCTGGATGTAATCCTGCTGCGGGTCGGCGTTCTTCACGTGGAAGAACGTTCGGTGCCAGCCCTTGACGGAGTCGATGGGGCTGAAGTGCGGGAAGCGCAAACCCTGGCAGCAGACCACCGCGCCCCCGCAGGCGTACGGCTCCTCGGCACTTTTCAGAACCTTGAGGTAGAACAACACCTTGAAGAAATCCACGAAGGGGAGCATCCCCAAGTAGCCCTCGCACAGCATCACGAAGACCGCAATGTAAAGAATGGCATTAGGGCCGAGGTGTTGCGGCTGGAGGTCAAACGTATCCAGCATGAGGCGGATGAATAGGCTCACTAGCATCCCAAAGCCAAGGGAGAAATGGCAGGAGAAAATGCCAAACTCCCCCGCCTGCGGCTCGGGCACCACTTCGTCGCCCAGCGCGCGCGCGATCATGCGCTCCTCCGATGGCAACATGCGCGCGCGGCGAAGCTCCACGATGGTGGCCTCTGTGACAATGGAGCCAGCCCAGTTCCCTGAGCGACCTTCAGCCATCGTGATGTCGGGGCTGCACGAGAAGGCGAGTGAGTGGAGTCACATGCGAGAGGAGCATCAGCGCGATGGGAAGCTGGGAAGACGAAGAAGAGGGGAACCGAGGGGAAAATGGGGCGTAGGTGCCTCCACCCTCGCCTTCTCCCCCTTTTAAACCAAGGAGGCCATGACCGGGGGAGGTGGGTATTAACTGAGCACACTCCCCCAGAATCTCCGCGCACGTGGGCACCCTGGGCTGCAACCGCCGCATCGGGGCGCAGAAGATCTCGACCTGCGCCCCGAGGCCTACTAGGCTACGCCCGTGGCTTAGCGGGCTAGGACCAGGGCGACATCCCGTCTGCCCTCGTGCGCGGGCTCCACAACATCATTACTCACCGCATGGCGCGTTGCAGGACGGCCCGGGTCCCGGGGCGGTGCATCGGAACCCGAGGCATTGGGAGCGACCGCCGACCTGGCTGGCTGTTCAGCTTCATGCCGGAGGCGGACACCGCATGGGGGAAGCCGCTGGCTCCCCTCCGTCTAGCGGACGCGTGCTCCCCTCCGTCTGGCAGATGCGGGCCCCCGTCGGCTTCGAGGACTACTGACAGGGTTATTACCCCTGGGTAGGCCAAAGCAACGTGGTTCTCTCCCCCGCTTCAAGAAAGAACACGTGGTCGGCTACTTCCCAGCCGGCTGGCACGTGGCCGGCAGGCGTGTTGCCAGCTGGCTCGAGGCCGACTATCCAAGGAGCCGGCTCGGTGGTACGTCGACAAGACGGGACCCCCATGACGGGCCCCAATGTAGCCACAGTGACCGCTGATGTGCGGGTGCGCATGGCTACAGTTCAGCCGCTCGTACCACTAAGCTTGGCCGACCGCGACTGGGCGGGGCAACATTGCTGGCATGCCTCCGCCCACTCGAGTACCTGTTCCGGCATGACTACGGTGCAGCCTGTCATACCGGAGACTTTGGCCGGCTGGCACAAGACGATAGTGCCCGAGCGGCCCATGCCGTAGCAGGTGGGCACGGGCCAATCGCAGAGCCAGCTGGAGGGCCCCAGCGGGCGATGGGACTACGCAGCAGGTGGACCCTACGAGAGACGAGACGACTCAAGAGGCGGGGGCCCTTGGCCAGCCGGAGAGGCTGCCAGCCGGGTCCCTCCACTCTGTACCTTAAGGATATTGTAAGCCGGGGGTTGGCCTATAAAAAACCCCGAGCCCCCCATGCAACGGAGACGACAGATTCACCTGCACACACCCATGGGACACTTGCCGCATCCTCATCCACGTAGCGAAGGAAGGCAAGCCGGCTGCTCCCTCTTCCACCTCTAGACAACATCACCAGGAGCAACCTTGCATCCATACCCATCCATCAACTAGGCCAAGCAGGACTAGGGGTATTACCTCCCACGGAGGGCCCTGAACCTGGGACATCGCGTGTCACCACCGCTTGTGCCTAATCCCGCTCCCGGAGCCCGTCGGCGTCCTTCGGCCCCAACCACCTTTGATAAGCCTACCCATGGCATCTGTCGTGAGAAAACGACAACAACAAGCTCACTTTCCTATTTGGCCTAGAGGCCAATGCCGATGGTGACAGTGGGCCTGGAGCTAGTGTCATCGAATGATACTTTCTTCGTGTCGATGCGTGCCTAAGAAAACATTGGCTTCTTGATGGAGGGCGCAGGCTCGATGTTGTCTTTGTTGGTAGGACGGGCGATGACGGCAGCCTTGTAGGCGCTTTCGAGGGTGCACATCACGTCCTTCTCATCACAGTGGACCATGATGGTGTTGCTGCATCCCAGGAGCTTGACGGTTTTGTAGGCATGTCGGGTCACTGCCATGAACTTCGAGAGCGCAAGATAGCCCAAGATGGCGTTTTAGGGGTAGGCCGATGTGTGCCATGTCAAAGTCGATGAGCTTGGTGTGGTAGTTCTTGTGGCTACCAAAGGTGACAGGAAGACGCACCTGCCCTAGGGGTAGGGTGGAGACATTAGTGACGCCTGAGAAGGGCCTCATCAACATGAGGCGCTCGTAAGTCACTTGGAGCACCTCGAAAGTCTCCATGCAGAGCACATGGAGGCATGCGCCACCATCGATGAGTGTCTTGGTGACTGCAACTTTGGTTATGGTGGGTGTGCCTAGCAGAGGGATCATCCCCACAACCCTTGTGGACTTGGGGTGGTTGGTAGAGTCAAAGGAGATTGGGAAATACGACCACTTGAGGGGCCAGGAGACGTCAGCATTAACCTCACGGGAGAATTTCTTGAAGTGATGGTTAGAGGCGAGAGCCTGAGCTACGTCGAGGATGCATGCTGCCTCGTGAGGCTCCTGGTAGTCCACAACGTCCTCATCAGGCAAGTTGATCCTGTTAGCGCGAGGCGGGATGTTGTTGGCTTGAGGAGCATTGGCCTACTGAGGATGGTTCTCCCAACCCTGCCGATAGTTGTTGTTGTTGTTGTTGTTGTTCTTGCCATTGTCCATATTGCGATTGTTCTAGCGGCAACCACTGCGGCCTCCAGCACTATCATTGCAGTCATTGCGCCTGCCTTGGCAGTCTTTTTGGAGCATCATGAGCTCGTGGCAGTCCTTGGTGTGATGAGTGTTCACGTTGTGGAAGGTGCACGCGGGGCGACCATCTTTCTTGGGCGCGGGCTCGTCGCAATCATGCCCATGCCGTAAGCAGAACGGGTCCCTTATGCTTTGCATCCTTCTTCTTGGCCTTGGCGGTGTTGAGATCCACATCTAAATCCCTATGGGCGAAGAGGCAGCCCTCCTTAGCCTTGGCACATCGGTCGGCAAGGTTGAAGAGCATGACGACTGTGTCAAGCTCGTCATTGATTGCAAGATTATCGTGCATCTTGACGTTTTTGAATCCCACGGATAATGCGGAGATGATAGTGGAATCCGAAGCACACGGGATCTGGTTGCGCACCTGGATGAAGTGCTGGATGTATTCGCGGAGGGTCTAGCCAGACTGCTGGCGTACGGTGTGCAAATCGTTCAGGTGTGGGTACGCTTGCACGTGCCCTTGAAGTTGGATACGAATTGTGTGCATGCTCGGACCAAGAAGAGATGGAGCCTTTGGGAAAGGTTCATCTTCCACAAGCATGCTGCATCCTTGAGGGCCATAGGGAACCAGTTCGCCACGACCTTATCGTCACCGCCCACAGCATCAATGCAGACAACATGGAACTTCAGGAACTCCGTGGGGTGTTGGGGAGTCGTGGTGGTGAGGAGGCAGCTCTGTCTTGAAAGGTGTTGGCCACACCACACAGTGTACCTCGGAGCGAAAGTGCAGCATCCCTCGCTGGTTGACGAAACACCGCCAATGAGAGAGGCATGTTTCTAACGCCCGACCATGGTGCCATACTAGAGGGTGTGGTTATGGCGCTCATGCTGCCTTTCTAGGATCACGCATGTGCTGGGGTCCTCACGACAGATGATCTGGATGGCTGGATCTACGAGGGGCAATGAAGATGCTACATGGGATGGCTCCAGAGCACGCGTGCGACGACAAGGCCCATCGCCCTTGCTGGGTGGAGGTGGTGGAGGAGGAGTGTCCTGCCCTGCCCTTGCGCCATGCGACGAAGGAGGAGGAGGAGGCCGGGAGTTGTTGAGAGTCGGCGGTGTTGACAAGCTCAATGATGCGCGTGAGCTAAGCGTCATCGCCGGTTGCACTACTAGGAAAAGGCCTACTAGTGGCGCACCTATTTCGGCTACTAATGGTGCACTACAGGTGCGCCACTAGCATCACGCCACTAGTAATTAGTACTAATGGCGCACCCCTAGTGCGCCATTAGTATACCAGATACTAATGGCGCACCAGGGAGTGCGCCATTAGTATATCACACGGTGCGCCATTAGTATGCCTCCCAGGGGGCCATATTTACCTTGTGCTCTAGCTTACTAATGGCGCACTTGTGGATGATGCGCCACTAGTGTGCTTACTGCAGTGCGCCACTAAAGTGCAGAGTGGTGCGCCACTAGTATGAATATTAGGGATTTTCTTTTCTTTTCTGATATTTGCACAGGTTACAAAACATATTACTGCACAGAATATAGACAACACAATATATAAACAGCAGACTTATCGAATACAATAGAAGATTAGTCTCCAAATACAATTCATCATATTAGTCTCCGAATTTAAAATACCGAACAAAGTTAGAACATTACAAGTCTCGAGACCGCGACTAGCTAGTTTGTCTTCACATTACAAGTCGATATCGATCATCTAAACTACCATCACATACAAGAGAGCTGCGGTCATCACGATGAGCATCATCGCGATGAAACTGGTCTTCATCCGTTTCCTCCAACGCTCCCTCCGCTCTCCCGCTAGATAGCACGCATATCTAGCTTCACCTTCGCCCTAGTGGTGTACCCTTTGTAACTGTTACCGCTGAAACGGTGAACCTGTCTCCGACACTCCTCCCAGTCATCTCTATGCACTAGCCAAACAAAACGTTAGTAGCAATTCACAGACAATACATAAGAAATACATAAGTATGCAACAAAAGGATCGGAAGAGAAAAGCAACACATTAATAGCACGATTCATGGTCCTACTAATAAATAGCATCAATTACGTATAAGTTAAACGACTGCCCAAACCAAAGAGACATACAAGTTCATTAAAGTTTAATATTACAACATGAGCCAATCGACATTTCAGAACTACATAGCATCACTACTTTCGACTCGACTCAGGGACCAGAGTGTGGATGAAGCCGCCGTCTTTCGTGATGGTCATGAAATCGCAGGCGTTGCCAGCCTGCATTTGTAGTGTTGTTTCTATCTCACTGTTGGACGGTTGATATCTGAGGTAGAACTGCCCCGAGGTACGAAGGACATCTTTATGGATGATTTCCGCAAACTCCGACTTGATGCGATAGAATTCTTGTCTGATGTCCGCGTCTTGGATTGCCGACAAGCGTGTGGCCCAATCTAGCTAGGGTGCACCGTAAAAGAGCTCGGAAGGAAGAAGCACCATGGCTGACGAGATATGAGATAGCTAGCGTGTTCCGTCAGAATTAACCTTTACATGTTATGCTCCTTCAAAAAACAAAAACCTTTACATGTTATGCAGATCAGGAGTAATTTGTTTGTTATCCAGTGTTGCGGGTGCGCAAATCTGTTCATGTCGTGCATGACCGAGCTAGACATGCTTATCTTTTTGTTGTTGTTGTTGTTGCTGCGAATGGGCTAGCCATACATATTGTTGCTGATAAGCATGGCTAGCCCATTCGCAGCAACAACAACAATGACAACAACAACAACAAAAAGATAAGCATGTCTAGCTCGGTCATGCACGACATGAACAGATTTGCGCACCCGCAACACTAGATAACAAACAAATTACTCCTGATCTGCATAACATGTAAAGGTTTTTGTTTTTTGAAGGATCATAACATGTAAAGGTTAATTCTGGCGGAACACACTAGCTATCTCATATCTCGTCAGTCGTGGTGCTTCTTCCTTCCGAGCTCTTTTGTCTGATGATTTTGTGCTGCTTCGCCTCATCATCATCATTATTAGCGTGAAGCTCCTCCCTGTTGCCCATTGATTTCAAGTCTGCCCTTGCTTTCGGCCCATCTTTGGTCCTCTCTGGCTTGTTTGGCAGGGTACCAAGCAGACTCTCGCACACATTCTTCGTGATATGCATGACATCAAGGTTGTGAGGCACACGGAGGATCTTCTAGTACGACAAGTCCCAGAAAATAGACCTCGTTTTCCATACCTTCAGCAGTGGCTCTGGTGCCTTTCGCTTCAGCAGCGACATCAAGGCTTTGTCTTTTTTATTTATCTCCAGAGCATTTGCGTCATCTTCTCGCTTCTTCTCCCTATCTGTGTGCCAACGCAGGAGCTTTGCTACCTTAGGGTCCGCGAAATACCACTATAGACGAGGAGTGATCGGAAAGTACCACACCACTTTTCGAGGAGCTTTCTTCCTCTTCTTGTATCGAGTGACGCCGCACACCGGACATATGGTAGACTCCGCGTGCTCGTCCCGATAAATGATGCAATTGTTCATGCACACATGGTATTTCATGTGTGGTAAATCCAGAGGACACACGATTTTCTTCGCCTCCTCGAAACTGGTCGGGCACTTGTTCCCCTTGGGAAGACTTTCGTTCCAGAATGACATGTTCTCGTCGAAGCATGCGTCAGTCATTTTGTATTTTACCTTCATCTCCAGAGCCATGAGTGTTACTTTCAGGCGGGTATCCTCAGGCCTGCATCCTTCATACAATGGAGTAACCGCGTCTATCTCCAGTTGATCCAGCTTGGCTTTCTCTCGGACGACAGCTCTTGCGTTATCCGTCTGCTTGAGAAGCAGCTATTGAATATGAGTGTCCTGCACCCAGCCCAGCGATGGTCCATCGTTGTCTACTCCGGCATCTTCATCTTCATGATCATGCCCTTCGTCTGCTCTGGCATCTTCCTCATCATCATGTCCGGCATCTTCTACATGATGACTGTGTACTGCATCTACTTCGTGATCATGTCCTGGAGATTCTTCGTCTTCTCGCCCGCCCTCGCCGCAGTTGTCTTGCTCATGCCCTTCCTCATTTCTTGCCCGGCCCCCATGGACGACTTCATAATCATCTTCATCACCTTGCCACCGATAGCCATCCATGAAACCACGCAACAGCAGGTGGTCCCGCACCTGTACGGAATCCAGGTCCATAAGGCTCCTCAGCTTGCATATTCGACACGGACATCTTATCTCCATCTTGTTCTTTTGAAGCATCTCGGCCTTTGCGGAGCTCAAAAACCTATTCACGATGCCTTCGATCATCGTGCGGACCATGGTCGCCTGCGGGGTAGAGCAAAACGATATTTTAGAACCAAGAAAAAATTTGGCATGACTTTGCCTAAAAATAGGACCAAAAAGAATGCATAGTGCCAAATTCTTGCCGAAACGGAAATGAATCAACATTCCGGTAAAATATTGGCAACTATCGCATTTCAAATACCGGTACCTGCAAACACAAACATATATGCAACACCACAAACATACATAGATCTAGCTAGGCCATAAAAAGTGCATGTGCACGTTGTTGGAGGGAGAAAAAAGTAGATCTACAACATAAAGAAAGCTTTCCCCTTACTTACCTATCAAAAAAAGGTAATTTAACCACTTAATTTGGATGAATCTATGGTGCAAATGAGGTGAGGAGGAGGAGGCAGCCGAGACAAGCTTGGAGGAGGAGGTGGAGAGAATGAAGTGGGGAAACTGAGTGTGGTAGGTGGCTGTCCAAAATATCTAGCTGGTCCCAGGTTACTAATGGCGCACCACCTACAAATGCGCCATTAGTAACCCTGGTTACTAATGGCGCACAAGTTAGGTGGTGCGCCATTACTAGTTTTGCAAAAATAAAAATAAAAAAAATGTTAGTAGTGGCGCACCTCGTGTGTGGTGCGCCGTTACTAGTTTGAACTAGTAATGGCGCACTATACACTGGTGCGCCATTACTAGTTATTAAAAAAAGTAAAAAAATTTGTTAGTAGTGGCGCACCGCGTGTGTGGTGCGCCATTACTAGTTATAACTAGTAATGGCGCACTGAGCCCTGGTGCGCCATTACTAGTTTTGGAAAAAAATATTGTTAGTAGTGGCGCACCATGGGTGTGGTGCGCCATTAGTGTCTATCACACTAATGGCGCACCAACACATGGTGCGCCACTGCTATATAGTAGTGGCGCACCACATGTGTGGTGCGCCATTAATGTCCATATTATCTATAGCCCTTTTCCTAGTAGTGTTGGAGTCGGGCGGTAGCGCATCAGCTCTTGCACCATGAGGAGCGCGGCCTGTGAAACTGGCAGGCCATGGCGACTGTGTGAAGGCTCCGTGGTGGTGCATGCAGACGGAGGGTTCACCTACGCGGAGGGATGGGCAGAGGAGGCCTGCACCTCCCCGGTCAGAGGCTTGATGGCATGTGGATGGATACGACTATCGGCATTGACGACGAGCTCCGTGCAAACCATCTGGGCCCTACGCGCATACCTCTCATGACGCACCTCGACCAAGTCGATGTTGAGAGGAGTCGAGGATGAGGATGCAAAAGCAGCTTACACACCTGGTGTGCCAAATGTTGGAGATTGGTTTTGGGCCTAAGGGAAACCTGTCAAGAACCCTAGTTCGAACATGGGGAGCTACTCACAATCTACAACCCAACCATGACCATGGCGAGCCTATGTACGTAGAGCACAATAAGGACATACAGGTTTACCTAGGTTGAGGCCACCGTGAGGTGTAAAACCCTACTCCTGCTTTGTGAATTGATCTCAAGTTACACAAGTGTTACAAGGCTCGAGGTGGAAGAAGGCTTCCAGGAGAGCAGGAGCTCAAAATGATTTACTCCTCGACGGGTCGAACGGTCTCTGTCTACTGGTATGTTGTTTCCATTTTATCTTGCCTTGGTCCTCTTTACCCAAAAATTTCGGCGGGAAAAGGGCGATCATATGGCGGCAATTCGAAGGCGGACAAGCGCCTAGTCCACCCTGACAAAGGTGGTCCTCATATTGCAAAGGCGATGTCCATGCCGCGCTCATGGGCTCGATGCTGACGCCTGTCCTGCAGGCAGCGTCACATGGTTCTCCTTGCACCGGAATGGCAATCCTTCAGAGGGGGATAGCTTGCCATCCTTTTATCACCAAATAGGAAAGACCCTCTATCTGTTCCTACTTGTACGGTCCTTCCTACCTCTGCCAGCGCGACTAGTGCCGCATGGGCCCCTAGGTGAAGGGCTTCACGGGAACCAGCCTCGTAGAGAGAGGTCCTGCGAGGCCACCTATGGCTTGGAGAGAAGTGTCTTGATGCGCTCGTGCTTGGAGATGGTAAGCCTCGCGGGGCTAGCGCGTAGCGCATTGCCTTGGGTCTGTAGAACCCCGAAGTATGCTGCTCCTGAGTTGGGCCCTCCGTGTGTCGCTGACTCACTGGATCGACACTCTTGGGGGCTCAGTCCTAACGACATAGGGCAGAATGGCAATGCAAGAAGGAAAAACCAAGCCTCACACAAAAGAAAAGGATAGCAACAGAAATTAGAACTTCATAGTGTGATACAAAAGCAACATGTCTTTACGCACCCACGTGGACACAAATTCTCGATAACAAGATAGTAGAAGAATAAGGAAGAAGAGCTTAAGCATAGGTGGAGCCACCGTCGTTTCCACAAACTACCTCCTTAGGGCCGCTGCTCTCGGAAGTCTTAGGGGCGTGCGCGAAGTTCTCCACCATGGCGTCCACATAGTCCGCACCCCCCTCACGCGCTCTTCGTGGAGCTCTACAGGGACAAGCACCATCACTGCTAAAAATTTGAAGTCAAGGTTGGCATGAAGGAGGTTGCCGAAAACTCGTGTCAGCGCATGATCCAGGAGATCGCGGGCTTCCTCCTCGATGACGACATCCTACCTCGCGGTCCACTTATTGAACATCTCCACCATCTTGGTGAAGAAGTCCAGATACCCCACATCGGCATCCACGATGGGGAAATTGGGGATTTCATCAATAAAGTGGGATAGAGCATCATGGGCATGCCTAGCGTAGGGGCAGAAGACCTTGACACGTTCGGCCTACAATGTCCGCGCATGCGGTTGTCATCCCTGGCCTCCTGGACTAGGTCAGGAACGTCACCCACCTGGGCTTGGAGTGACTATAGATTCCCTTAGCATGCTCCTTCCCCTTGAGTGGAAGGTCGAAGTTGGTCTCCGCCTCCTCGAGCTACTTCTGGAGCTTCTCCACCTCGGCCTAGAGCTCCTGCTATTTAAGCTTGAAGCACTCCTTCGGCTGCTTCAACTTGTTAATGTGGCTCTTTTGGAGTGCCTCACGCTCTATCTGATCTTCGTGTCGGCGTCGGCGTTGATCTTCTTCTCTTTCTCCTCCAACTAGAGGTTTTCCTTGGAGAGGTTGGCCTCGTCGGAGGCCTAGGCATCTGCCAACCAGTGCTCTAGGGTTGTCACATGCTTGTGCTTAGCATCCTGATCAGGGGTGGTCTTGGCAAGTTCCCGCTTGCGGATTGCCATGTGGCCCTCACGAGCCGCGATGACCTCCTCAAGCTTGGCGAGTTCCTCCTCTCGAGAAGCCAACTATCCCTCACGGGCTGTAGTTGTTTCCTCCTACGTCTGGTTCTCCTGCTCCTGTAGGGCAACCCTTTCCTGGATGGCCCTCTTCTGGTTCTCTGCCACCTCGCACTTGTGGTTGGCTTCATCAACCTCCCGCATGGAATTTTCTAGAGCTCCATGGCATCCCGAGTGGTCTTCTTGCGCTTATCACGCACGTCATCCTCCTGACTGTTGCCTAGCTTCATAGCGATTTCAAGCCAGCGCCACCCGTCTACCGGGTGTAGGCGCTCGCTGGCGAATCGCACGTCCTCCGCCTAGAGGTGCGCCTTGAGTGTGTCCATGGTGGCCTAAGCGCCCTGGATAGAGCTTCGCACCAGCATGGCGTTGCTACTCACGATCTGGAGGGCCCATCATGGTTGTGGCTCCACGGCGTCCTCCGAGATCATGGCCCGTGAGGACCCTGAGTTGGGCTCCTCTGCAAGCCCCATGCCATTGTCCCTAGCATGGACACCTCCTCCTTTGCAGGTTGGGGGCTTCATGCAACTTCCTTCTCAGCCTGCCATGGCGGTAAACACGATAGGCTCATGGTGGCGGCCTTAGGGGCCCGGTGCATAGGCAAGTCCTGGGGATCACCCTGTGCCCTCGTCAGCTTGGGCCTCCCTAGCCAGTGTGGAGTCCTCTAGAGGGTTGGGCTCATCATCCCCCTCCATATCCATGGTGCCATCCACGCCAGGTGCCTCTGGAGGAACCTCCCCTCCTCCAGAGGGGTGGTCCTGATGCTGGCTCCCCCTAGCCGGAGGAGCCAAGTCTTCACGCGGCATAGGAGTTTTCTCCTGCTCCTCTATCGCCTCGGTGCGCCCACCCACAGCCTCGGGCTGGTGGGCGACCTCTTTGTGCCCCATGGGGCTCATGGGGGTGCACGCATCATCTCAGCTTGCGCCACCAGCAGTGGGGCCATGGGCATCGCAACCCTTTGCTTCTTGGACGGGGGCACCCTACGGGATCACCAGGTCAACTCCATGTCTCAAGAGAGAAAATATATAAATGAAAGGGAAAAGAAGAAGAAGGGAGTTTGGAAGCTTATGTGTCCTTGGCGATCTAGCACCTCTTCTTGAGCTTAGGGTGGGGGCGACTAGTGCCGTTCCCGTGGGGCTCAAGGGAGCCCCACTTTGAAGGGATCGCATTGTGGCCCACTAGAACTTGTCCTCATTGGACAAGAGCGGGGCACCTCCTCCTCATGAGGCTCCGCGGCCTCTTGGGTCACTGTCCCGTGAAGCTCGTCGGCCGCCTCATCTTCCTTATCATAACCTACCATGCCCACGGGCCAAGAGGGCAGGACCATGGAGCGCATGTTGTCATCATCATCATCGTTGCTGTTGTCGAGCAGTAGCTAGCGGCGACTCCTCCACTACGCTCGCTTGCTGACTTCGCACTAGTGCTTGTGGAGAGCCTGGCGTACTCATGGTCGCCCGAGACAGGAGCCACCCGGAGGGGATTCTTGCGAGGCCCCTCTTGTCTTTCGGGTACCAATCCTCACTTGTCGAACCGTGACATCTGCGTCACGATGTCATCCCTATTGTCGAGGCAATACAATGGGAACCCCTCCTCAGGCATCTTTGGCACTGCGTCGGTGAAGAGTATCCTCATGGCCCCATGCATCACCTCCTCCAAGAGGTAGTCATGGCAAGACCAGGTCTTGTCCTTGCGGCCGACGTAGTCCCATGCCAGGTGCGAATGCTTCTGGAGGGGCGGCAATCCGGCCGATCACAAACTCCTTCTCAACCATCGCCCCCATGATGCCGGCCTCCTTCATGGTCACAATCCTGTTAAGGAGCGGCCGCAGCCCGCGCTCGGAGAGCTTGGAGTGCTCCCGAGCCAGGCACCATTTAGAGGGTATTCTTGCGAGGCCCCTCTTGTCTTTTGGGTAACAATCCTCACTTGTCGAACCGCAACATCTGCGTCGCGATGTCATCCCTATTGTTGAGGCAATACAATGGGAACCCCTCATCAGGCATCTTTGACATAGCATCACTGAAGAGGGTCCTCATGACCCTATCCACCGCCTCCTCCGTGAGGTAGTTATCACTCGACGGGGTCTTGTCCTTGCGGTCGACATAGTCCCATGCTAGGTGCAAGCGCTTCTAGAGGGGGGCTATTCGACGGATCACTAACTCCTTCCCAACCATCGCCCCCATGAGGTCGGCCTCCTTCATGGTCGAATCCTGTTAAGGAACGGCCGCAATCCTGAACTCTTCTCGGACGCTCTATTGGGATTATAAGGTGGGGGTTGCACGTACATGCATCCATTTAGACCTAGCACGCCCCGAAGGTTTAAACCTTATTGAAGTGGTATGCCATCCCATCCACGATGTGGAAAGAGACGCACCCCGAGCATCGGGTCGTGGCTGTGGCTGCATGTTATAGAACAACCGGAAGTGCTCCATGAAGGGCATAACCCCCAAGAAATCCTCGCAAAAGTAGGCGAAGATGGCGAGGAGGATGACAGAGTTGGGCAGGAGGTGGAGAGCCTGGATCTGGTAGATGGAGAGATTGGTGCAAAAGAAATCGGAGAAAGGAGGGAGAAGACCCCCGAGGTGTGTAGGAAGAAGGGGAACGTGGTGGCTGGCAAGGAGTGAGGCAATATCAAGCCTGCCTAGATCTTGGTGGCCTTGTACTCATTGAAATCGATGGTGGTCACAGGAATGACCTTGTCTAGCCCCTCCTTGTTGACGATGGTGGATGACATCAATGCAAGCTGCAGCTCCACGTTGAGGACCTCTCCGCTTCTCTTGGGAGTCATTCCGGCGGCACGAGATTGGAAGCGAGAGGATGAAGAAGCAAAGGCGGTTTGCACAAGGAACTGGAATAATACGCAGAGGAGGCGAATGGAGTAGAGGAAAGCAATGAGTACAACTAGCCCTGTGAGGGTAGGCTTTTATTAGCTTGTACGGTTACCGAGGCATCATGGGATAAGTGGGGGCATCCCATCCCATCGTGCTTCCACACGTCCCTCCTTGGGCCCTTGGCAGTCCACTAAGGCCCCACATCATTTGGCCCCATGCCGTTTCGGTTTTCAATAGGAGGAACGGGCGTGTCACGGGCCCGAGGGCTACTATCGGTCCATTGGGAAGCAGGGTACCACCGTTCGTCTTCCTGTGGCCCAGGATCAACTCGTGGCGAAAGGCCCAGTAGGCAGACCACTCAAGATCTCCACAGGCAAAGCACCTCGCGAGGCTAGGACCTCATGAGGCCCTTCCCTATGAGGCGGAAGTCTTCAGGTCAAGCATCTTAATCATCAAGCAGCCTCGTGAGGTGCCCCTCGCGAGGCAATTCCCTACGAGGCCTTCCGTCTGGAGGGGTAGTGCGATACTAGTCGCATGGCTTCATGCCCAGCACGTAGGTGACATTCCCGTACAGGCAAGGACATCAGGACTATTCCAATAGTCACACACAAAGAGGATTTCCTTTTTGGTGATTAAAGGGCAGAACTAACTGCCTCCTCCAAATTAGCTTCCCAAAGCTTACCATTTTGGTGCAAGGTGACCAAGGTGACACCATCACTAGGGCGAAGTCCATCATCGAGCCTACCGGCGTGTCATGGGTGGCGCCTTTGCAAACGAATACCAAATTTTGTCAGGATAGACTGTGCGCCTGCCCCCCTTCGAATTGCCGCCCTGTGGCTGCCCTTTCCTGCCGATATTTTCGGGGAAGAGGACCAAGTCAAGGGTAAGAGGGGCAGTCCTACTACCTTGGGGAGGGATCCACAGATCAATCTCTCCGACCCCCAACCATTCACATGTACGGTCATCTTCCACCTTGTAACACTAGTGCCTCTACAAGAGCAATCCCATCAAGAAGGAGTAGGGTTTTACACCAGAAGGTGGCCTGAACGTGGGTAAACCGTGTGTCCATTGTTCTGCCCTACGTGTGTGCTCTCACGAAGCTCCATTTGCCATAGCCATAGTCGTCATCGGGTCGTGAGGTGGTTGCATAGAAAGGCCCCAGAGTTTGAACCAGGGTTTTGGAGAGAGTACCCTCGCTCAAATGCTTCTCCGACATAATCCAATGGACTGAGCAAGTGAAATACTATCAATATTTTTGTCCTTGGATATAGAAATTTTACTTTGATCAATTACATTTTCTTTGTTGTTGTCGTTGAAAGTAATGAACTTCTGAGAAGAGGCAATTAATACGACTTGTCTCCAGTCATATGACTAGTGCATCCACTATCCAAGATTCATTTAGTACACCCGGAGACATAGTCCTATCACTACTGCAGGATGCTCCAAACGTGACACATCAGTCAGAGACCCTTCGACGGAACTAAGTGTGATCCATCAATCGCAAATGGTATAGTTCAAGCTCCGCCTCCAATGACAGAAACCGTGCGCGATGAAGGAACGAGCAAATACGGTTCAAAAATATTGGGTGTGTGATGCATCGCGTACAGTTTGTTCATATGAACTGTTTGTGATTATGGAAGATAACAGAAATGGTTAACAAACTATACATGTGTGCTTAGTGTGGCATACAGTTCACTGGGACAAACTGTTTGCGCTGATCTAGCAGAACACAAACGAGTTAGCCTAAGAAGGCTTCTGTGATACCTGGAAAACAGTCCATTCACCAGAATTGTGTGTGATGACCAATAATAACCCAGACGCGACATCCTGGCAACCGTGTGTCTTGTGGGTACCCGATAAACAGTTCATTCATCATACATGTGTGGGAAGACAAATAATAACCCAAACGATTCATCCTGACAACCTATGTGTGTTGTGGGCACACGATTGCTGCTAATAATTGTATGAGATGTGATTTGCTCTATTTGCACAACATCTATATGCTCTATCTACAGAACACCAACATTATTGTTGCATAACCAACTTGAACATATAGTTCCATAAGTGACTACACAACACATGTACATTCCTCAATATGAATTTACAAGAAGTAGACGATCACCAAATCGTAATGTTCTTCTGACGACGGTTGCGGACACTACTCTGCTTGTGGCTATCCCTCGCCGTTTGCAAGAAGGAGGCACTTCCTCATGTCAACGATCCTCATGTACATCTCGTAGCTGGTGTACGCGTCTTTGGCCGTGTACTTGATGTGTTCTTCATCCAATTCGTTCACCTAGGCTACGTGCGAGGCAGTCTTGTCCTTCTGGCACTTAGTCTTGATGTCTCTATAGTAGGGGTCGATGATGACCGTAGAGAGGTCAACCAGGGAGTCTTTCTGCTTCTTCTTCTCGCCGCCCCAAACCCTATACCGACCTTGGATGTTGACAAGCTTTTGGCAGGACAAGCCCGAAGTCTTGAGCACCTTTAGATCATTGGTGTCCACCATTGCAAACTTGTAGTAGGGGTTGTTGACAAACCGGGAGAAACGCTCGCAAGGCCTTGTGGCCAGGTAGTAGACGAGCACGTGATGGCGCATGCACAACTGGGCAACGGCAACCTTCTGATCATGCCCGACACGACTGTCGGTATACTCGAGGTCGAAGCTGACCACTTTGTACTTGTCATCCTCAACAAGCAGCTGCTCCAACGTGTTGATGGAGTTCACCACCACGACCGGGTCACTAGTGTACACCACCGAGAGGTCCAGCTTCCTACTGTGCGTGTCCAATTTGACAATAGTGGCGAATGACCGCTCGGCACCGGCAACCACCATTGGATCCGCATGGGAAGGTTGAAGCGATGAAGATATATGCATCCTCTCTATATTATTTGCCATCATGGGTGTGCTTCTTGAGTTGTGGGCGCGATCGGTAGGTGGAAGAGACAAAGGTAAATGGCCGCATCAGCCGCATGGCAGTTTTTGCAGCGCTTAACTGCATGGTGGCACCGGAAGTGGCCCAACCGCTTGCATATGGCTCCCCGAACATGCCTGATCATTCGCCTGTGGACACCAGTAGAGCGACCAGACACGCATGTCAAGGCCGCATCAACCACCTCATGCATACATTCATTTGCGATGGTGTATACAGAACGACCGTTAGCTTTGTTATAAAACACAAATGGTTGTTTATTATTAACCGTCTACGTACTTGTCATTTCTCCCACCTTCGTCCGGTCTTGTCACCACATTGCCGCATGAGGATTCCGGTGCATGCTTCGGGAGCGCTCAAGTTTCCCTCCTAGCGCGCCGAAATGCCCCAAACACCCAATGCTTTGAGAGCGCACAACGTTTCTATTGGGCTTTCCGTTCCCGCGCAACCGCATAGGAACACGCGCAAGCTTCCTGTTCCCATGCATGAACGCGCGCAAGATTCCCGCTCGGCTCGCCTTGGTCGTCTGCTTTATAAACCCTCACGGCCGGCCTCTCCAGATAGCATTCATCCCCTCCCTGCCCGTAGCTTCCCAAGTTTGCTTCTCCCCCAATCCCCAATGGCACCTGTCCATCGTCGTCGCTCCACCACCCTGGCAAAGGGCAGCTCCAGCTGGGAGGCTGCACCACGTTGGCGGCGCAGTGCCCGGAACCATGTAGTGCATGTGACGTCCTTGTTAGCCATGCACACAGGACCCACCACACACTCCTCGACATTTGCCCGAAGGCAGTTACTGACGGCGACCGTCGTCGCCCCCACCCCATCACCAGCCGTCGTTTTCGCCACCCCACCAGTTGCCTCCTTGGTCGCCACCACACCAGCATCCGCCTTGGCAGCCACCCCATGGTCAGCCGTCAGGGCCATCACCGGCTCTGCCACTGCAGCCCGAAGGTGGGAGGAGGAGGCCATCACTGAAGCACAGCCTTTCGGCATTTGTGTCAGTGGCCTAGCGCAATACATCAACTTCCTACATAAGGATGAGGAGCGCCACGTCAAGCAAGCACAGAGGCTCACCGCCGCCGCAGTCGCAGCAAACGTCGCAGCTATGGCACAGAATGAGGAGATCTACGCTGAGTCCCGCATCAGGAGAGGTGGAGGGCATCAGCGGTAGCCGATGAATTTGACTTCTCGAGATCGTCGGTAGGCCTCTCCTCCTCTTCCTCTTAGGGAACGCGCTCGATAGAGGAAAAGGCTCACTCTAGTAGCACGAAGCCCCTCTAGAGTAGTAGTTAGGGGCTATTTTGTTCAGTTCATCTAACTATAGATATGACTGAACTATACCACATGCTTTAAATTAGCTAGTTTATATAGTTAAACTAGGTATTTTAGTACGTGGTTGGCAGCAAATGGGGAAAAGTTTGTTTGATTCAGCTGTCGAGTTGAACTATTTTGTACAAAGACCAATGCTTGATCTATGAATGAATTCTATGTTTACTGAATTTCAGTTGCAAAATTGCACCATAATAGTGATTTTGTTCCTGCAAAATTGGACAAATCTTAGTTTTTCCAATTTGACAAATGAAAAATTACCCAAGATGATGGATTCAAATCTTACCTGACTCATGCTGCCAATGCATCAATCGGTGCTTACATGGGGTTCTTAGTGTATTAAATATCTTAGCAACTCAAGTCCATAATGCATTGTTGCTAAGATCCCTTCATTTAATGATTTAGCAACTAAACTCTTCAATGCATTGGTGAGTTTCTTTCATTTAAGTGTTTTGCCAAGGTTCACGCGGCTAGCATTGTTTCTTCATGTGGTCACCAAACTCATATCTCTCCTTAATTACATTCCCACATCAAATTTTTTTTGCATACATGGCGACCTCAACAGTTAGCAAGAGTAGAAGTTGTAGCATCGGGAAGGGCACAAGGGTCATCATTAACAACCGTTTGCGATGGCGCAATGAAAAAATTCCTTCGCACCAGATTTTTGCTTGGCTTAGTAGGGGAGAAACAATTTCCCTCGGTTTGCATACGGGTTTTCAGTCTGAAACGTCTTTGACGACTGGCAAAGGATACGCCACCCCAATGAGCATGAGCAGGACACTCCTTGCATGCCACCCGTGTACTCAAACACCCGTGCGCATGCTACCTCCTTGCCAATATAGATAACGATCCGTGGCCCGCGCACAAGGTCTGTAGAACGTCCACGAATAAAGAATATGCCCGTTTGCGATGGTAACATGACAGATTTTTTTTTCAAAATGCCTCTGTTGGCTATTAATAATGCTTGTGCTATCTCTCAAAGTGTACACTAAAAATAGCACAAAATATTTATGCTTTATATGATGAGGCCCTGCCCAACATAGACCTTATGACTGTAGTTCATATTTGAATTTGAAAGCACAAAGTGCTCCCTTGGTGGTTTCGATAATTCATGCAACATACATTATCTCTTGGACTAATACTTTTATCTAGTGTATTTCAGATAATGTCCATAGAGAGAGATGGGTTGGCAAAAAGGAGTGTGGAGAGTATCCCCATGAAGAAGAAGGAGAAGTAATAGTATTGGCCAAGCTTCAAGCAAGAGGACTCTTCATTTTACTTTGTGAGAAATCACTTTGAGTCCATAGGAAATCCAATACTATTAAAAGGGGATAAGGTTTTGTTGGTGAACAAAATGCTCATACGTGCACAAGTGATAGTCACCACATACACCCACAAGCTCTTCACAAAAGTCCGTCCAAAGGCAAACACTCAAAATTGGTGCAACCAACACATTCCACTCGGTGTAACCGATTCCCAAACCTAGACAGACTCTGCCAAAACCTAGCCACTTCGGTGCAACCGATTTTGCTTTGGTGCCTCCGAGTTTGGGTTGCCAACTTCTTGGTATGAAAGTTTACAAAATAGGTCCCTCCAAGTTTTGTGAATCGGCGTCACCGAGATTGGGCAATCTAACCATTGGTCACCTTATCGGTGCAACCGAGATTCCTATATCGGTCTCACCGATATTCAAAAGTTGCCACCTTTTGATCACTTCGGTACCACCGAGATTAAAACATCGGTATCACTGAGTTGGTCATTTTGTGTGTAACGGTTGGATTTTTGGAGATGCCTATATAAACCCTTCCACCACCACTCACTCGTAAGAAAAGCACTCAGAACTATTCCATACTTGCCCCATCCTATTTTTTGTGGGAGAACCACCTACCCTTGTGTTGAGGTCAAGATCTTCCACTCCAACCATATGGATCTTTATTTCTAGCCTCCCCAAATTGCTTTCCACCAATCCCATCTCTTCCACCAAGCCAAATCTGTGAGAGAGTGATTGTGTGTTGAGGAGTCTATCATCTTAAAGCACAAGAGCAAGGAGTTGATCATCTTACCGAGCCTATTAGCTTTTGGAGGGTGGTGCCTCCTAGATTGGTTAGGTGTCGCTCTGGACCCTCCTACTTCATGTTGTGTACTTGAACCAAGAAGTTTGTAAGGGCAAGGAGATCGCCTACTTCGTGAAGATCTACCTATAGTGAGGCTAGTCCTTCATGGACGGAAGCCGTTATGGAATAGTCAAGGTTGCTACTTCGTGGACCCTTATGGGTGGAGGCCTCCGTGGACTCTCGTGACCGTTACCCTCTGTGGGTTCAAGACTCCATAAACGTCGAGTATGATAGCGCCACCTATCTAAACCACGGGAAAAATCTTGTGTCCTTCATGCGTTTGATCTCTCTATCTCTACTCCTTACATCCATGTGAAATGTCTTTACTTTCTGCTGCTATACTTGATGACTTGCATGTGTTGGGTGTAATAGGCTAATTATGTATGCTAAAACTACCAACATCTTGTATTATGCTTGAGGTAGTTTTAAATTTCTTCTTGTAGTCTATTCACCCCCCTTTAGACATACACTTCTAGTGAACCTATAGAATTATGTATATTAAATTCACATAAAACTCAATTAGTGTATACAAAAGCTATACAAACCGTTAATAATTTAATATGTTTGCAGTACACACCTATTGCTTCATGTTGTTTCTAGGAAAAAATCATGGAGAGAAGAGGTATCAGATGTCATTTTTCACCCGCAGATGTGACATGCATATATATGTTCCCTAACGGAACCACTTTACGTAGCTTATTGGTGTATGAGAACCTCGTGTTTGTAAGAGGCTCCTTACAAAACATGGCCAACTTGGTATTGTTTTACCATGGCATATGTGTGCCTTCACATGACACCATTCCAAGTTTCATGAATTTCTGACAAAGTTTTGGATTTACGAGAATTTGGAAATCAAGTTTCTCGATATTTGTGGCCGAGCCAACATGCTTAGATGTTTAAAATTCGTTCTTATTTCTTGCATGTGACCTAACACATGCATCCAAGGATGCATCTATGATTTTTCAACCCATTTTGTCGCCCCAGACCTTGTTATTTTAGATCAAATTTGAATTATACACATTGAATAATGCACCAAAAACTCAATTGATGTATTTAAAAGCCAGATGATCTCTTAATATAACCATATTTTTTCACTTTGCGGTACATATGTCTATGTTGTTTATATAAAGAAAATCAAGGAGAGAAGAGGCCTTAGATGTCTTTTCGCCCGCATATGTGGCATGCATATATAATGTTCCCTATCGAAACCACAAAGCTTCTTGTGGGGCGCACCGATTTGGGGGATTGTGCAAGAACATGTCCAATTTGGACAATTTCTTTACCAAGACATGTGTGTGCCCTTGTCACGACACCATGCCAAGTTTCATGAATTTCTGACGAGTTTCGGATTTATAGAATTTGAAAATCAAGCATCTCAATGTTTGAGGCCGAGAAAAAGACAATGAGTGTTAGGAATACATTCCCATTACTTGTGTGGGACCTAATTAAACATGCATCCATGGAAAGGCCTGATGACCCACAAGTATAGGAGATCTATCATAGTCCTTTCGATAAGTAAGAGTGCTGAACCCAATGAGGAGTAGAAGGAAATGACAAGCGGTTTTTAGTAAGATATTCTCTGCAAGCACTGAAATTATCGGTAATAGATAGTTTTGTGATAAGGTAATTCGTAATGGGTAGCAAGTAATAAATGTAGCAAAGATTCATCAAAGTGGCCCAATCCTTTTTGTAGAAAAGGATCCTGGACAAACTCTTATATAAACCAAAGCGCTCCCGAGGGCACCTGGGAATTTCTGTCAAGCTAGTTTTCATCATGCTCATTTGCTTCGCATTCGTTAGTTTGATAATTTGATATGTGGGTGGACCGGTGATTGGGTGCTGCCCTTACTTGGACAGACCTCCCACTTATGATTAACCTCTCACACAAGCATCCTCAACTACGAAAGAAGAATTAAGATAAATCTAACCATAGCATGAAACATATGGATCCAAATCAGCCCCTCACGAAGCAACGCATAAACTAGGGTTTAAGCTTCTGTCACTCTAGCAACCCATCGTCTACTTATTACTTCCCAATGCCTTCCCCTAGGCCCAAATAATGGTGAAGTGCTATGTACTCGACGTTCACATAACACCACTAGAGGAGAGACAACATACATCTCATCAAAATATCGAACTAATAAAAAATTCACATGATTACTTATAACAAGACATATCTCATGTCCTCAGGAATAAACGTAACTACTCATGAAGCATGTTCATGTTCATAATCAAAGGAGTATTAATTATCATAAAGTAATCCAACTAGCATCAACTACAAGGAGTAATAAACACTACTAGCAACCCAGGGGTACCAATCTAAGGTGTTGAGACAAAGATCAGATACAAGAGAGTAACTAGGATTTGGAGAGGAGATGGTTCTAGTGAAGACGTTGATGGAGATTGACCCCCTCTAGATGAGAGGATCATTGGTGATGATGATGGCTTCAATTTCCCCCTCCGGGAGGGAAGTTTCCCCGGCAAAATAACTCCGTCGGATCTCTAGATTGGTTCTGCCCAAGTTCCGCCTCGAGACGGCGGCGCTTTGTCCCTAAATCTCTCTCTTGATTTTTCCCAGGTCAAAACCCTTCATATAGCAGAAGATGGGCACCAGAGGCCTGCCAGGGGGGCCCACAAGCCACAAGGGCGCGGCCAGGGGGGTAGGCCATGCCCAACAGGCTTGTGACCTCCTCGTGGGTCCCCTCTGGTATTTGTTTCGCCCAATATATTTTATATATTACAAAATAATTCTTCATAACTTTTCAGTCTAGGATTCAAGCTATCGGCATTCTCCCTCTTCATGTAAACCTTGTAAAATAAGAGAGAAAAGGCATAAGTATTGTACCATAACATGTAATAACGGTCCATAATGCAATAAATATCAATATAAAAGCATGATGCAAAATGGACGTATCAACTCCCCCAAGCTTAGACCTCACTTGTCCTCAAGCGAATGCCGAGATCGATAAATATGTCCACAAGTTTAGTGATAGAGGTGTCGATAAAATAGAATACGCACATGAGGGCATCATGATCATCTTTAGAACAACAATACTTATTGCTATATAATTTCTTATACTAGAGTAACAATTCATTCACAGGATAAAGTATGAACCAAGAACTCTATTGAGGGCCAACAAACTATGCTCTCAATCATTGAAGCAATTTGCAATTTATGACAACATCGAAAAGAGTCAATATACGAGCTTGTAAGGCAAATCCACATACTCAATTATCTTTTTGTCTTTTATATTTTCTAACACTCATGCGGTACTCTTGAGGTTAAAGCTTCCCTTGGCCACAGACAAAGACAGGGGCTTAGAGTTTCAACTCCCAACTATTTACCTCACGGGTAATGTCAACAGAAATAACTCATGATGACCCACATTCGAGTGGATATTTGTGTGTAGATCATTCCCCAACACATGAAGCGTGCCAAGAGAAAAAGGCGAAATATAGGAAGTGGTGAAGATCACCATGAATCTTTTATAAAGGTAAGTACTAGAATGTAAAAGTAACAGATAGGCCCTTCGTAGAGGGAAGCAGAGGTTGTCATGCGCTTTTTGTTTTTGGATGTGCAAACCCTTAATGCAAAGGAACATTGCGTTGTATTGCCCTTTGTGATAGAAACCTTTATTATGCAGTCTGTCGCTTTTATTTCTTTACCATCACAAGTTTGTACAATGCTTATTTTCCCTTACAATAAAAGATCATACATATTTAGGAGCAATTACTATGGCTTTTTGCACCAATGACAACTTACTTGAAGGATCTTACTCGATCCATAGGTCGGTATGGTGGACTCTCATGGCAAAACTAGGTTGAGGGTGTTTGGATGCACAAGTAGTACCTCTACTTGGTTTGGAAGTTTTGGCTAGTATGAGGTGGAAGCAAGCACTACATGTTGGAGGATCTATGACCATATAACTTCTATTCGGAAATAAGCAAACATAACCCATTATGTTGTCTTCCTTGTCTAACATGAACTTATTAGCATATAATATTGCAATGAGTGCTCACAATCATAAAAGATGTCCAAGATAATATATTTATATGTGAACCTCCCTTTTTTTATTACTTCCTTTTAATTGCACCAATGGCCAATCACTATGTTTGTCAACTCCCAACAAATTTCAATCGACATACTTCTTATATGTGAAGTCATGACTCCCCATAAGATCATCATATATACTATTTGCTTTTATTCTATTCTTCTTTTATTTCTTACTTATTTTACTCAAGATCATAGCAAGCAAGGAAAGCCCTCACATCAAAACTACTTTTTATTATATAACTCTCGGACTCTCTTACATAAGGGGAGCATAAAGCAAAACTCAAAGCTAAATCATACAAAAACTTTATTCTAGTAGATCAAGATAGAACCAAAGGGATCAAACTAGGAAAAACGAGAAAAGGTAAAATATGTGATGGTGATACGATACCAGGGCACCTCCCCCAAGATTGGCACTAATCAAGGGGAGTGTCCATACCCATGTGCTTAGATGTCCTTCTTCGGAGGTGATCGTGGTGGAGAAGGATTTTCAAGCTTGTTCAGTTTCCTCTTAAGCATAAAATTATTTTCCCTCGGATCGTCAACTTCTTGCTCGAGCTTTAATATCCTTTGACATAATTCTTGCTTGATCTCCTGCAAAAAATGAGAAGGGATAAATAGAACCTTGGGTTTCCTCATTGTGTTTGGGAGGCTTGATTTCCTGAACTCCACGTGCATATCTCCTAGTTGAGGCAGCAGGATCTCTTCTTCATCCGAGATTTCTTCCTCATTCTTGCCTTCTTGTTCCTCCTCCGAGAAAAATCCATAAGGATCTAGGTCCCCATAGAGCTTAGGATTGGCAAGATAATGTGATACATAGCTCTCCCCATCGAACTCGTGGGACGACATCTTGCCCTAAATCTGCTGCAGAAACAGCTCAAAATGAAAACATGAGGTATTGTCGTGATACAAAGGTTCAAACCTTTGAGAGATTATATAATGAATTTTTACCAACCAACATGAGTATTCTACAAGAAAACGGAGTCCGGGGGTGCACGGGGTGGCCACAAGCCACAAGGGCGCAGCTAGGGGGTAGGCCACGCCCTGCAGGCTTATCGCCTCCTTGTGGACTATTCGGACTGCTTTAAATTTCCCTAATTTATTAAATATTCCAAATGGAGAAAAAATTCTATGGGAAAAGTTTTGGAGCCAGTTTGCTTACTGTACCACATACCTATTCCTTTTCAGAGTCTGAAACGTTCTGATAGGTCTCCCTAATGTACTCCTCTAGAGTTATGGTATTGGTAATATTGGTTTCAATATTTATGGGAGTACATGAGATATAATGTTCGATTCTTTTCCCACTAACCACCTTCGGGTTAGTGCCATTGGCATTGTTGATATTGATGACACTGGAATGATATACTTCCTCGATAATGTAAGGCCCTTCCCATTTAGAGAGAAGTTTTCCTGTAAAAAATCTTAAATAAGAATTGTATAGCAAAACATGGTCACCTACGTTGAATTCGTGCTTTTGTATCCTTTTATCATGCCATCTCTTAACCTTTTCTTTAAACAATTTGGCATTCTCATAGGCCTAGGTTCTCCATTCATGAAGTGAGCTAATGTCAAATAACCTCTTCTCACCAACAAGTTTGAAATCATAGTTGAGCTCCTTAATTTCCCAATAAGCTTTATGTTCAAGTTCAAGAGGGAAGTGACAAGCTTTACCATAAAGCATTTTATACGGAGACATACCCATAGGGTTCTTGTAAGCAGTTCTATAAGCCCATAATGAATCATCTAGTTTCTTAGACCAATTATTTCTAGATCTATTAACAGTACTTTGCAAGATCAATTTAATTTCTATATTGCTTAATTCTACTTGACCACTGGACTGAGGATGATATGGAGATGCAATTATATGATTAACATCATACTTATCAAGCAATTTACGGGAAGTACCATGAATAAACTATGAACCACCACCCGTCATTAAATATCTAGGGACTCCAAATCTAGGGAAAATAACTTCTTTAAGCATTTTAATAGAAGTTTTATGATCAACACTACTAGTTGGAATAGCTTCCAACCACTTAGTAACATAATCAACATCAACTAGAATATGAGTATACCCGTTGGACTTTGGAAAAGGTCCCATATAATCAATACCCCAAACATAAAATGGTTCAATAACAAGTGAGTATTTCATAGGCATTTCCTGACGTCTACAAATATTACCAATTCTTTGAAGTTAATCACAAGGAAATACATACTTACGAGCATCCTTTTAGACAGTAGGCCAATAAAAACCAGATGGTAATACCTTGTGTGCACTTCTATCTCCAGCATGGTGTCCTCTGTAGGCCTCGGAATGACACTTGTGTAGGATCTATTCATGTTCATGCTTAGGTATAGAACATCTAATAACACCATCTACCCCTTCTTTATAAAGGTGTGGGTCATCCGAAAAGTAATGTCTTAAATCATAGAAGAACTTTTTCTTTTGTTGCTATGTGAAACTCGGCGGTATAAATTTAGTAACAATGTAATTAGCATAATCAACATACCATGGAGCATTACGCGAAGAATTTATGATATCTAATTGTTCATCAGGAAAGCTTTCATCAATAGGTAGTGGGTCATCAAGAACATTCTCTAACCTAGACAAGTTATCTGCTACGGGGTTCTCAACACCCTTTCTATCAATAATATGCAAATCAATTTCTTGTAGCAAAAGAACCCCTCTAATAATTCTTGGTTTAGCATCTTTATTTTCCATAAGATATTTAATAGCAGCATGGTTAGTGTGAATAGTTACTTTGGGATCAACAATATAAGGTCTAAACTTGTCACAAGCAAACACAACTGCTAAAAATTCCTTGTCAGTGGTAGCATAGTTTCTTTGAGCACTGTCTAGAGTCTTACTAGCATAATGGCTACCATTTAATTTCTTATCAGCTTTTTGTCCTAGAATAGAACCAACGACATTATCATTAGCATCACACATAATTTCAAAGGGTAGGTTCCAATCAGGTGGTTGAACAACAGGTGCAGAAATCAAGGCATTCTTAAGGATTTCAAATGCTTCTACACAATCATCATCAAAAACGAAAGGAACATATTTTTGTAAGAGTTTAGTGAGAGGCCGAATTTTTTAGAGAAGACTTTAATAAATATCCTATAAAAACTAGCATGACCAAGAAAATTTCGTACACCCCTAATATCCATGGGACACGACAATTTTTCAGTAGCATCTACTTTAGTTTTATCCACCTCAATACCTCTTTCAGAAATTTTGTGTCCCAAGACAATGCCCTCATTAACCATAAACTGGCACTTCTCCCAATTCAAGACAAGATTAGTTTCTTCACATCTGTGAAAATCGATCAAGGTTGCTCAAGCAATCATCAAAAGAAGTTCCATAAACAGAGAAAACATCCATGAAAACCTCAACAATCTTTTCACAAAAGTCAGAGAATATAGCAGTCATACATCTTTCAAAGGTAGCAGGTGCATTGCATAAACCAAAAGGCATACGTCTATAAGCAAAGGTACTGAAAGGGAAAGTAAAACTTGTCTTTTCTTGATCCTCTTTTGACACAGGTATTTGAGAGTAACCAGAATGACCATCTAGAAAGCAGAAGTGTGTGTGTTTAGATAGTCTTTCTAGCATTTGCTCAATAAAAGGTAGAGGGTACTGATCTTTCCTAGTAGCTTTGTTTAATTTCCTAAAATCAATTACCATTCAATATCCTGTAACAATTCTTTGCGGGATGAATTCATTTTTATCATTAGGAACAACAGTAATACCCCGTTCTTAGGGACACAATGAACAGGACTAACCCATCTACTATCAGCAGTAGGATAAATTATACCTGCCTCCAGCAGCTTTAATATTTCATTTCTTACCACTTCTTGCATTTTAGGATTTAACCATCATTGGTGACCAACAACTGGTTTAGCATCAGGTTCCATATTAATTTTATGGTGACACAGAGTGGGACTAATGCCCTTAAGATCATCAAGAGTATATCCAATAGCACCATGGTGCTTATTCAGAGTTTTCAATAATCTGATTTCTTCATGCTCTAAAAGTTTAGCACTAATAATAATAGGATATATCTTGTTTTCATCAAGATAACCATATTTCAGAGTATCCGGTAATTGTTTAAGCTCAAACACGGGATTACCCTTGGGTGGAGGAGGATCCCCAAGTATTTCAACAGGCAAGTTGTGTTTGAAAATCGGATGCTGATCAAAGAAAATCCTATCTATTTCATCCTTTCATTCATATGCATATCATTTTCATGGTCTAGAAAATATTGTTCTAAAGGATAAGTAGGAGGCACAACAATAGAAGCAAGACCAACAATTTCATCCTGGGGTTGTCTACAAAATTTAGAGAAATTAAACTCATGGGACACATCCCCAAAGCTCATAGTAATAGTTTCTTTCTCATAATCTATCTTGGCAATAACAGTATGCAAGAAAGGCCTACCAAATATAATGGGATAAAATCATCTTGTGGGGAACCAAGAACAAGAAAATCAGTAGGATATTTTATTTTCCCACACAAGACTTCAACATCACTAATAATCCCAAGTGGTGCTATAGTATCTCTATTAGCAAGCTCAATGGTAACATCAATTTCTTCCAATTTAGTTGGTGCAATATCATTCATAATTTCTTTATATAAGGTAAAGGGAATTGTACTCACACTAGCACCCGCATCACATAGGCCATGATAACAATGATCTCCTATTTTAACAGAAACAATACGCATGCCAACAATAGGTCTATGTCTGTTTTTAGCATCAGGTCTAGCAATTCTAGCAGCTTCATCACAGAAATGAATAACATCCCATTAATATAATCAACCAAGAGATCTTTAACCATAGAAATACTAGGCTCAACTTTAATTTGTTCAGGAGGTGTAGGTTTTCTAACATAACTCTTATGAACCATAGTTGAAGCTTTAGCATGTTCCTTTATTCTAATAGGGAAAGGTGGTTTCTCAATATAAGCAGTAGGAATAACAGGATCAACATTATAAGTGATAGTCTCTTCTTCAACTTTGATAGGTTCAACTACTTTCACTTCAATGGGAGTGTGCTATTTAAACCACTTCTCCTTAGGGAGATCAACAAGAGAAGAAAAAGATTTACCAAAAGAAGCTACTACCTCAAAGATTTACCTTCGTAGAGTACCCAATCTTCAGACTTGCGTCTAATTCTTTACAATAAATCCCATTTGCACTCAATATCTTTCTTCATATGGGAACCAGTACAAGAAGTATCGAGCATGGGTTGATCATTACGAGAAAGCCGAGCATAAAAATTTTGAAAAATAATTTCCCTTGAGAGCTCATGATTGGGGCATGAATATAACATTGAATTAAGCCTCCCCCAAGCTTGAGAAATTCTTTATCTTTCACTAGGCCGAAAATTATAGATGTAATTCCGATCACGATGAACCAGATGCGTAGGATAGAACTTCTGATGAATTTCCAATTTCAATCGGTTGTAGTTCCATGATCCAAAATCATCACATAGCCTATACCATGTCAATTCCTTCTCCTTTAAAGATAAAGGAAATACCTTCTTATTGACATCATCCTCGGGCAAACCTGCAAGCTTAAATAATCCACGAACTTCATCCACATAGATTCTATGCAAATCAGGGTGTAGTGTTCCATCTCCTGCATAAGGATTAACTAGTAGTTTCTCTATCATACCCGAAGGAATTTCATAATACATATTTTCATTAGGTTCAGTAGGTTGAGGAGCAACTCTTTGCACTTTCTTTCGAGGTGAATATACCCTGAACAAGCCCCTCAAAGGATTATTTTCCATAGTAACAAGTGACAGTAAATTTCAGCACACTATATAATTTTTTTCCTTGCCAGATTCCACTAACCAAATATGCTTTACTACTCGGAATTGGCACCAGAAAAGAGTCTTGATTACCCAAAAGTATAGGGGATCTATTGTAGTCCTTTCGATAAGTAAGAGTGTCAAACCCAACAAGGAGCATAAGGAAATGACAAGCGGTTTTCGGTAAGGTATTCTCTGCAAGCACTGAAATTATCGGTAATAGATAGTTTTGTGATAATGTAATTCACAACGAGTAGCAAATAATAAATATAGCAAAGGTGCAGCAAGGTGGCCCAATCCTTTTTGAAGAAAACGACAAGCCTGGGCAAACTCTTATATAAAGCAAAGCGCTCCCAAGGACACGTGGGAATTTCTGTCAAGCTAGTTTTCATCATGCTCATTTGATTCACATTCGTTACTTTGATAATTTGATATGTGGGTGGACCGGTGCTTGGGTGCTGTCCTTACTTGGAAAATCCTCGCACTTATGATTAACCTCTCTCGTAAGCATCCGCAACTGCGAAAGAACAATTAAGATAAATCTAACCATAACATGAAACATATGGATCCAAATCAGCCCCTCACGAAGCAACGCATAAACTATGGTTTAATCCTCTGTCACTCTAGCAACCCATCATCTACTTATTACTTCCCAATGCATTCCCCTAGGCCCAAATAATGGTGAAGTATTATGTAGTCGATGTTCACATAACACCACTAGAGGAGAGACAACTTACATCTCATCAAAATATCGAACGAATACAAAATTCAAATGATTACTTATAACAAGACTTATCCCATGTCCTCAGCCAGAAACATAACTAATCACAAAGCATGTTCATGTTCATAATCATAGGATTATTAATTATCATAAAGGATCTGAACATATGATCTTCCACCAAGTAAACCAGCTAGCATCAATTACAAGTAGTAATCAACACTACTAGCAACCCACAGGTACCAATCTGAGGTGCTGAGACAAACATTAGATACAAGAGATGAACTAGGGTTTGGAGAGGATATGGTGCTAGTGAAGATGTTGATGGAGATTGACCCCCTATCGATTAAAGGATCAGTGGTGATGACGATGGCTTTGATTCCCCCTCTAGGTGGGAAGTTTCCTCAACAGAATAGCTCCACCGGAGCTTTAGATTGGTTTTGTCCATGTTCCGCCTCGAGACGGCGACGCTTCATCCCGAAAGCTCTCTCCTGATTTTTTTTCCATGTCAAAACCCTTCATATAGCAGAAGATGGGCACCGGAGGCCTGCCAGGGGTAGGTAATGCCCAGCAGGGTTGTGACCTCCTGGTGGGTCCCGTCTGGTATTGCTTCGCCCAATACTTTTTATATATTCCAAAATAATTCTCCATAAATTTTTAGGACTTTTGAAGTTGTGGAGAATAGGTTAGTCATATTTGCTCCTTTTCCAGTCCAGAATTCTAGCTGCCGGCATTCTCCCTCTTCATGTAAACCTTATAAAATAATAGAGAAAAGGCATAAGTATTGTACCATAACGTGTCATAACAACCCATAATGCAATAAATATCAATATAAAAGCATGATGCAAAATGGACGTATCAAGGCCCATTTTTCCAACCCAATTTTCATGTGTTGGACCTTGTGATTGTAGTTCAAATTTGAATTATGCACATTAAACGACTAGAAAACTTAATTAATGTGTTAAACAGGTCTCACAAACCCTCGAAAAAATCCAGAGTTTAGCATGACTGTCAGAAAGTTAATCTATGGATGACTCCATAAATAAATGTAGGCCACAAGAGACAACGGATGGTTTTTCGCAAATAAAATGTAAACTTTCCCTATCGGAACACACGACTTTCTTGTGAGAACCTTCGGTTTTGTAAGAGGCTTTGTGCCAAAACTTGTCCAAAATTGGGAATTTTTTTTACCACAACACACACAATAGGGAAATTGATGGAACCATGCCAAAATTTCATGAATTTCTGTCGAGGTTTGCATTTACATGAATTTAAAAATTAAGTTTCCAGATGTTTGCTACCAAGACAATGATATGTTAGAAATTCATTCCCATTTATTGTGCGGGGCCTAAACATGCAGCCAGGGAAACATATATGGTTTTACGACATATTTTCATGAGTTGGACCATGCAATGATTGTCGTTTAAATTTGAATTATGCACGTTGAATGCCTACAAAACTCAATTAATGTACTTAAAAGGCCATTTGAACTATGTAAGATTCCATTGTTTCACTCGACACATTCAAGTTACTCTATGGGGACTCTACAAATAAATTCAAGGCGAGAAGCGAAATCGGATGTTGTTTCACACATAAAATGTGAACTGTCTCTACCAGAACCACATCTCTTCTTGTGAGAATCTTTGGTTCGTAATTGGTTTGTGCCAAAACTTGTCCCGAACTAGGCATTGTTTTTGCCACAACACCCACACACCATGACATCACACCATGCGAAGTTTCATGAATTTCTCATGACTTTTGGGTTTACTTGAATTTGAAAACACGACTTCTCAAAGTCTACAATCGAGCCAAAATACCAAGAGGTTTGGAATTCATTTAATTTACATTTCTTTCATGGGACCGAAACATGTATCCAGTGACCAATAGTTTATTTTCAACCCATTCAAGTGCCCTCTAGTATGTGCTAAATAAAGTGTAGTTCAAATTTGAACTATGCACATGAAATGTCCAAAATACTCTTTAAATGTTTTAAAGGGCCTAAACATCCCTAAATTATTCCATATTTGACACACAATCCTATAGTTGCATGTTCACTTCAGATAAATGTTATTGCACTCCAAACACCTTCAATTGCCAGTGTAACTTCATTTTTCGTCTCAATGGAGTTTGAAAATCAAATACATTGCAAACAGTTTTTGATCATGAAACGTGTTTGATGTGGTATCAAAATATCCTGGGCCAATCCTCATATATGGCTTAGGCCAGAAGCTTCAGTCCACCGCCGGTGCGTCAACCACACAGTCACACTTGTTCCGCAAGACTATTGTACTGTTCAAGGGTCACTGGTGAAAGATGGGGAGGTGGATCCAGATCATGAGGGCAACTTTGGCGACCCACTCCAGCCTGAGCGCGGCTGCATCAGCCATGAACGTTGTCATAACATCCTTGAGCACGGCTACACTCTCCAACAAGGCGGTTGCATCCGCCGAAAGGGCAGCTGCTACATTTGAGATGGCGGGTGAAACATCCGCGACCGAGATAGCAAATGGCGAGAACGGCACAGAAGTTGTTCGTTCCTCAGCGCCGCCCACGCCTATGACGATGCCACCCATGCCAAGCTCGTGTAGGTCACCGCACAAATAGCAGCGGCTTTCTCCAGCAATGGTCGGCAACCTACGTCTGAAGAGTGGGCAATTGATGAGAGCGCTCAGGCAGCCGTCCGTTTGTCGGCAGCCTCCCTTGCCAAGATGGAGGCCATCAATACCCAAACTGCGTCCGCCCATGCCAAACTCGTGGCGGCCTTTTCCAAAGATATGGTGGACACGGACGACGAGATGCTTGTATAGTATGTGGTGATGAATGCCATGGAGCCCTTTCCCCTGGAGGTTGTCGATCGCGAGTTGGTCATGGAGGATGCGGCGGAGATCAGCGACCATCAGGCGGAACATTAGTCGTTGATTAGAGCACTGGTCTTTTATTAGAGTAATGTTTAGGTCAACAAGCTGTGTTCAATTGCTCGATTAAGTAAGTGCGGGTTGTGGTGTAGGCTCTTTTGTGCAGTACCCAAATTAGCAATTGATGTTAAATTATGCGACGACGTGGATGACCACTGTAACCAGGGAAATTCGGGCAAAAAATTTGCCGCCATATCCCCATTCCATCTTCCAATTGGAAATGAAATTGAAGTTCATAGCATAAACTTTTTTGGAATGAACCGTGTGCAATGTAGTACCCAATCTTACGTTTGAAGCTTGGAGACAAACATTTGCACGTCCAAGTTCATCACATAGGGGGTATATCACAGGCTTCATTTGTGATGTGTTGATATCAAGAACTATTTCGAAAAATGTGCATGTTCAAGTTCATCACACATGGTGTATAAACTAGGCTTCATTTGTGATGTTTTCATATCGCACATGGTTCCGAATAAGGGATTGTGTCTAATGGTGCTTTCCGCGCCAATTTTTTGCTGCACCGAATGAAAATTTTGGGCTGTCGCGGAAATATCTACCTCCCCCGCCCCCGATACCAATCAAAAGCCACATTTCCCCCTTTTCCTCCTTTCCTAGTTCAAAGCTTTATTGCTTTCTTGCAGCGCCACCTCCTCACTGGCGATGCTCCTTCCTGCTTCTCGGCCTTGTCTATCTAGTTAGGTAATCCACACCTCCCCAATACCCCATCACCCCCTCCTCCTCCATCCCACATGGCCCGATCGCCAATGCGACATTGATGACCCACAAGTATAGGGGATATATCGTAGTCCTTTCGATAAGTAAGAGTGTTGAACCCAATGAGGAGCAAAAGGAAATGACAAACGATTCTCAGTAAGGTATTCTCTACAAGCACTGAAATTATCAGTAACAGATAGTTTTGTGATACGGTAATTTGTAACGGGTAACAAGTAACAATTGTAACACGGTGCAGTAAGGTGGCTCAATACTTTTTATAGCAAAGGATAAGCCTGGACAACTCTTATATAAAGCAAAGCTCTCCCGAGGACACATGGGAATTTATGTCAAGCTAGTTTTCATCATGTTCATTTGATTCGCATTCGCTACTTTGATAAATTGATATGTGGGTGGACCAGTGCTTGGGTGTTGTCCTTACTTGGAAAAGCCTCCCACATATGATTAAACCCTCCTGCAAGCATCCGCAACTACGAAAGAAGATTTAACATAAATCTAACCATAGCATGAAACATGTGGGTCTAAATCAGCCCCTTACGAAGCACCGCATAAACTAGGGTTTAAGCTTCTGTCACTCTAGAAACCCATCATCTACTTATTACTTCCCAATGCCTTCCCCTAGGCCCAAATAATGGTGAAGTGCTATGTACTCGACGTTCATATAACACTACTAGAGGAGAGACAACATACATCTCATCAAAATATCAAACTAATAACAAATTCACATGATTACTTATAACAAGACATATCTCATGTCCTCAGGAATAAACGTAACTACTTATGAAGCATGTTCATGTTCATAATCAGAGGAGTATTAACTATTAAAAAGGATCTGAACATATGATCTTCCACCAAGTACACCAACTAGCGTCAACTACAAGGAGTAATCAACACTACGAGCAACCCAGAGGTACCAATCTAAGGTTTTGAGACAAAGATCCGATACAAGAGATGAACTAGGGTTTGGAGAGGAGATGGTGCTTATGAATAGGTTGATGGAGATTGACCCCCTCTCGATGAGAGGATCATTGGAGATGACGATGGCTTAAATTTCCCCCTCCCGGAGGGAAGCTTCACCAGCAGGATCGCCCTGCCGAAGCTCTAGATTGGTTTTGCCCAAGTTGCACCTCGAATGGCGGCGCTTCGTCCCGAAAGGTCTGATATGATTTTTTCCTCGACGAAACCCTCCATATAGCAGAAGATGGGCACCGGAGGACTTCCAGGTGGGACACATGCTCGCTAGGCGCGGTCAGGTCAGGTGGCCGCGCCCAGCAGGCTTGTGGCTCCCTGGTGTATTTCGTTCGCCTAGTATTTTTTATATATTCCAAAACTATTCTCCGTAGATTTTCAGGACTTTTGGAGTTGCGCAGAATAGGTATCTCAGATTTCTTCTTTTCCAGTCCAGAACTCCAACTGCCGGCATTCTCCCTCTTCATGTAAACCTTGTAAAATAAGAGAGAAAAGGCATAAGTATTTTACCAAAATGTGTAATAACATCCCATAATGCAATAAATGTCAATACAAAATCATGATGCAAAATGGATGTATCAACTCCCCCAAGCTTAGACCTCGCTTGTCCTCAAGCGAAAGCCGAAATCGATAAATATGCCCACATGTTTAGAGATAGAGGTATCAATAAAATAAAATACGGACATGAAGGCATCATGATCATCTTTAGAACAGCAACATATATTGACAGATAATTTCTTATGCTAAAGTAACAATTCATTCACAATGGTAAAGTATGAATCAAGAACTCTATTGAGAACTGACAAACTATGATCTTAGTCATTGAAGCAATTCCAGTTATCATAACATAGGAAAGAGTCAATATAAAAGCTTGTAAAGCAAACCCACATACTCAATCATCTTTTAGCCTTTCACAATTGCTAACACTCATGAGGTACCTACGAGTTCAAAGTTTCAATCGGACATAGAGAAAGATAGGGGCTTATAGTGTTGCCTCCCAACTATTTACCTCAAGGGTAATGTCAACAGTAATAACTCATGCTCATCCACTTCCGAGTGGATATATGTGCCTAGATCATTTCCCAACACGTGACACTTGCCAGAAGATAAAGGCAAAAATAGCAAAGGTGATGGAGATCACCACGACTCTTGCATAATGGTAAGTACTTAAAAATAAAAGTAACAGATAGGCCCTTCGTAGAGGGAAGCAGAGGTTTTCATGCGCTTTTATAATTGGATGCACAATCTCTTAATGAAAAATAACGTCACTTTATATTGCCCCTTGTGATGGAGAACTTTATTATGTAGTCCGTTGCATTTATTTCTTCCCTATCACAAGTTCGTATAAAGTTTATTTTCCTCACACTAATAGATCACACATATTTAGAGATCAATTTTTATTGCTTGCACTGCTGACAACTTACTTGAAGGATCTTATTCTATCCTTAGGTAGGTATGGTGGACTCTCATGGCAAAACTGGGTTAAGGGTGTTTGGATGCACAAGTAGTATCTCTACTTGGTGCGGAAGTTTTGGCTGATATGAGGTGGAAGCAAGCGACACATGTTGGGGGATCTATAACAATATAACTTCTATTCGGAAATAAGCAAACATAACCCATTATGTTGTCTTCCTTGCCCAACATCAACTTCTTGACATATAATATTTTAATGAGTGCTCACAATCATAAAAGATGTCCAAGATAATATATTTATATGTGAACATCTCTTTCTTCATTACTTCCTTTTAATTGCCCCAATGACCAAAAACTATGTTTGTCAACCCACAACAGGTTTCAATCGACATACTTTTTATATGTGAAGTCATCACTCCCCATAAGATCTTCATATGTATTCTTTGCTTTTATTCCACACTTATTTCTACTATATCTCTCAAGATAAAGATCACACCAAACAAGCAAAGCCCTCAACTCGAAGGCACTTTTTATTGTATAACTCACGGACTTGCTTACATAGGAGGAATCATAAAGTAAAGACTCAAAACTTGATCACATGAAAACTTTTATTCTACTAGATCAAGATATAACCGAAATGATTGAACTAAGAAAAGATGATGAAAAAAAAGATGTGATGGTGATACGATACCGGGGCACCTCCCCCAAGCTTGGCACAAGCCAAGGGAAGTGCCCATACCCATGTGTTTAGTTGTCTAGCTTCGGAGGTGATGATGTGGGAGTTGTTGATGCGGTTGGAACCTTTCTAGTTTCCTGCTAAGCACAAAATTCTGCTCCCTCAAATCGTCCACTTCGTGCTCGAGCTTCAATATCCTTTGACATAATTCTTCATTGCTCTCCTACAGGAAAAGAGAAGGGATAAATAGAACCTTGGATTTTCACCTTGTGTTTGGGAAGCTTGATTTCTTGAACTCCACGTGCATATCTCCTGGCTGAAGCAGGGGAGCCTCTTCTTCATATGAGCTTTCTTCCTCGTACTTGCCTTCTTGTTCCTCCTCGGAGAACAATCCATAAGGGCCCAAGTCCCCATAGAGCTTGGGATTCACAAGATGATGTGATATGAAGCCCTCCCCATCAGAATCTTGGGACGACATATTGCTCTAAATCTGCTGCAGAAACAACTCAATAAGAAAACGGGAGGTATTGTCGTGATACGAGAATCAAAACCTTCGGGAGATTATATAATGAATTTTTAGCAACCCGAAGGAGTATGCCACAATAAAACGGAGTCCGGGTGGTGCACGAGGTGGCCAGAAGCCCCAGGGGCGCGGCCAGGGGTTGGCCGCGCCAAGCAGGCTTGTCGCATACTCGTGCACTATTCGGTCTACTTTAAATTTTCCCAATTTTTTAAATATTCCAAAACAGATAAAATTTTCCATTGAAAAAGTTTTGGAGTCTTTTTGCTTACTGTACCACATACCTATTCCTTTTCGGAGTCTGAAACGTTCTGGTAAGTCTCCCTAATGTACTCCTCCGGAGTTAGGGTATTGATGATATTGGTTTCAACATTTATGGGAGTACCTGAGATATAATGTTTGATTCTTTGACCGTTCACCACCTTCGGGTTTGTGCCCTCGGCGTTGTTAATCTTGATGGCACCGAACCGGTATACCTCCTCGATGACGTAAGGGCCTTCCCATTTAGAGAGAAGTTTTCCTGCAAACAATCTTAAACGATAATTGTATAGCAAGACATGATCACCTACATTAAATTCATCTTTTGTATCCTTCTATCATGCCATGTCTTAACCTTTTCTTTAAACAACTTAGCATTCTCATAGGCTTGGGTTCTCCATTCATCAAGTGAGCTAATGTCAAATAACCTCTTCTCGCCAGCAAGTTTGAAATCATAATTAAGCTCTTTGATTGCCCAATAAGACTTATGTTCTAGCTCTAGAGATAAGTGGCATGCTTTACCATAAACCATCCTATATGGAGACATACCCATATGGTTTTTGCAAGAAGTTCTATAAGCCCACAATGCATCGTCGAGTTTCTTAGACCAATTCTTCCTAGATCTATTAACAGTCTTTTGCAAAATCAATTTAATCTCTCTATCTCAATTCTACTTGACCACTAGAGGATGATAAGGAGATGCAACTCTATGATTAACATCATATTTAGCGACCAATTTACGGAAAGCGCCATGAATAAAATGTGAACCACCATCAGTCATCAAATATCTAGGGACTCCAAATCTAGGGAAAATAACCTCTTTAAGCCTTTTAATAGAGGTGTTATGATCAGTACTACTAGTTGGAATGTCTTCTACCCATTTAGTGACATAATCAACAGCAACTAGAATATGAGTATACCCTTTAGATTATGGAAAAGGTCCCATATAATCAAAGCCCCAAACATCAAATGGTTCGATAAAAAGAGAGTAATTCATGGCCATTTCCTGACGTCTACTAATATTACCAATTCTTTGACATTGATCACAGGATAAGACAAACTTACGAGCATCCTTGAAGAGAGTAGGCCAATAAAACCCAGATTGTAGTACCTTGTGTGCGGTTCTATCTACCGCGTGATGTCCTCCGTAGGCTTTGGAGTGACACTTGCGTAAGATCTGTTCCTGTTCATGCTCGGGTACACAATGTCTAATAATACCATCTACTCCTTCTTTATAAAGATGTGGGTCATCCCAACAATAATGCCTTAAATCAAAGAAGAACTTTTTATTTTGTTGGTATGTGAACCTAGGAGGTATGAATTTAGCAACAGTGTAATTGGCGTAATCAGTATACAAAGGAGCATTATGTGAAGTATTCATGATAGCTAATTGTTCATAAGGATAGCTATCATCAATAGGTAGTGGGTCATCAAGAATGTTTTCTAACCTAGACAGGTTATCTGCCACAGGGTTATCAGCATCCTTTCTATCAATGATATGCAAATCAAATTCTTGTAGAAGAATGACCCACCGAATAAGTCTAGGTTTAGCATCTTTCTTCTCCATAAGTTACTTAATAGCAGCATGATCGGTGTGAACAGTTACTTTGGAATCAACAATATAAGGTCTAAACTTATCAAAAGCAAACACAGCTGCTGAAAATTCCTTTTCAGTAGTAGCATAGTTTCTTTGAGCACTGTCTAGAGTTTTACTAGCATAATAGATAACATTTAATTTCTTATCGACTCTTTTTCCTAGAACAGCACCAACAACATAATCACTAGCATCACACATAATTTCAAAAGGTAGGTTCCAGTCGGGTGGTTGAACAACAGGTGCGGTAATCAAGGCTTTCTTAAGAATTTCAAATGCTTCTACACAATCATCATCAAAAACAAATGGAACATCCTCTTGCAAAATGTTTGCGAGAGGCCTAGAAATTTTAGAGAAATCTTTGATAAACCTTCTATACAAACCAGCATGACCAAGGAAACTTCTTATACCTTTGATATCCATAGGGCACAACATTTTTTCAATAGCATCAACTTTAGCTTTATCAACTTCAATACCTCTTTCGGAGATCTTGTGCCCCAAGACAATACCTTCATTAACCATAAAGTGGCACTTTTCCCAATTCAAGACAAGATTAGTTTCTTCACATCTCTTCAAAACTCGATCAAGGTTGCTCAAACAATCATTAAATGAAGTTCCGTAAACGGAAAAATCATCCATGAAAACCCCAAGAATCTTTTCACAAAAGTCAGAGAATATAGCCATCATACATATTTGAAAGGTAGCATGTGCATTGCATAAACCAAAAGGCATACGTCTATAAGCAAAGGTACCGAAAGGGCAAATAAAAGTGGTTTTTTGTTGATCCTGGCTTGATATAGGTATTTGAGAGAAGCCTGAGTAACCATCTAGAAAGCAAAAATGAGTATGTTTGGATAATGTTTCTAGCATTTGATCAATAAAAGGTAAAGGGTAATGATCTTTCTTAGTATCTTTATTTAATTTCCTAAAATCAATTACCATTCTATGACCTGTAACAATTCTTTGCGGGATCAATTCTTTTTTATCATTAGGAACAACGGTAATACCTCCCTTCTTGGGGACACAATAGACGGGACTAACCCATCTACTATCAGCAATAGGATAAATTATACCTACCTCCAGAAGCTTTAGTACTTCTTTTCTTACCACTTCTTTCATCTTAGGGTTCAATCGTCGTTGGTGATCAATAACTAGTTTGGCATCAGGCTCCATATTAATTTTATGCTGGCATAGAGTGGGACTAATGCCCTTAAGACCATCAAGAGTATAACCAATAGCAGCACGATGCTTCCTCAGAGTTTTCAATAATCTATTTTCTTCATGCTCTATAAGGTTAGCACTAATAATAACAGGATATATCTCCTTTTCATCAAGATAAGCATATTTCAACGTATCGGGTAATTGCTTGAGCTCAAACACGGGGTCACCCTTGGGTGGAGGAGGATCCCCAAGTATTTCAACAGGTAAGTTACGTTTCAAAATAGGTTGTTGCTCAAAGAAAATTTCATCTATTTCAGTCCTCTCATTCATATGCATATCCTTTTCATGGTCTAGCAAATATTGTTCTAAGGGATCAGTAGGAGGAACAACAATAGAAGCGAGACCAATAATTTCATATTTACTATGCAATTCCTTGTCATGGGGTTGTCTACAAAATTTAGAGAAATTAAACTCATGAGACACATCCCCAAAGCTCACAGTAACTATTTCTTTCTCACAATCAATCTTAGCATTAACAGTATTCAAGAAGGGTCCACCAAATATAATGGGACAAAAATTATCTTTTGGGGAACCAAGAACAAGAAAATCAGCGGGATACTTTATTTTCCCACACAAGATTTAAACATCTCTAACAATCCCTATCGGTGCAACAGTATCTCTATTAGCGAGCTTAATAGTAACATCAATATCCTCTAGTTTAACTGGTGCAATATCATGCATGATAACAATGATCTCCTACTTTAACAGAAAAAACAGGCATGCCAACAACTGGTCTATGTTTATGCTTAGTATCAGGTCTAGCAATTCTAGCAGCTTCATCACAGAAATGAATAACATGCCCATCAATATTATCAACCAAGAGATCTTTAACCATAGCAATACTAGGTTCAACTTTAATTTGTTCAGGGGGTGTAGGTGTTTTAATACAAATCTTACGAACCACAGTTGAAGCTTTAGCATGTTCCTTTATCCTATCAGGGAAAGGTAGTTTCTCAATGTAAGCAGTAGGGATAACAGGATCAACATTGTAAGTAATAATTTTCTCTTCAACTTTAATAGGTTCCACTCCTTTCACTTCAATGGGAGGATGATATTTAAACCACTTCTCCTTAGGGAGATCAACATGAGTAGCAAAAGATTCACAGAAAGAATCTACTATCTCAAGATCAAGTCCATATTTAGTGCTAAATTCACGAAAAGCATCGGTGTCTAGGAAGGATTTAACACAATCAAACTTGAGATTCATACCTGACTCCTTACCTTCGTCGAGTTCCCAGTCTTCAGAGTTGCGTTTAATTCTTTACAATAAATCCCATTTGAATTCAATATCCTTCTTCATAAAAGAACCATCACAAGAAGTATCGAGCATGGATTGATCATTAGGAGAAAGTCGAGCATAAAAAATCTGAATAGTAATTTCTCTCGAGAGCTCATGATTGGGGCATGAATATAACATTGACTTAAGCCTCCCCCAAGCTTGATTAATTCTTTCTCCTTCACGAGGCCAAAAACTATAAATATAATTCCGATCACGATGAACTAGATGCATAGGATAGAACTTCTCACGAAATTCCATTTTCAACCAGTTGTAGCTCCATGATCCAATATCATCACATAGCCTATACCATGTCAACGCCTTCTCCTTCAAATATAAAGGAAAGACCTACTTATTGACGTGATCCTCGGGCAGATCTGCAAGCTTACATAATCCACAAACTTCATCCACATAGATTAGATGCAAATCAGGATGTAGTGTTCCATCTCCTACATAAGGGTTAGCTAGCAGTTTCTCTATCATACCCGAAGGAATTTCATAATAAATATTTTCAGTAGGTTCAGTAGGTTGAGGGACAACTCTTCGTGTTTCCGGTCGAGGTGAAGATACCCTAAACAAACCCCTCAAAGTATTACTTTCCATAGTAACAAGTTACAGTAAATTTCTGCACACTATATATTTTTTTTCCTTACCAAGTTCCACTCACCAAAGGCGCTTCACTCCCCGGCAAAAGTGCCAGAAAAGAGTCTTGATGACCCACAAGTATAGGGTATTTATCGTAGTTCTTTCGATAAGTAAGAGTGTTGAACCCAACAAGGAGCAGAAGGAAATGACAAGCAGTTCTCAATAAGGTATTCTTTGCAAGCACTGAAATTATCGATAACAGATAGTTTTGTGATAAGATAATTTGTAACGGGTAAGAAGTAACAATTGTAAAGCAAGGTGGCACAATCCTTTTTATAGCAAAGGATAAGCCTGGACAACTCTTATATAAAGCAAATCGTTCCCGAGGACACATGGGGATTTATGTCAAGCTAGTTTTCATGATGCTCATTTGATTCGCATTTGCTACTTTGATAATTTGATATGTGGCTAGACTGGTGCTTTGGTGCTGTCCTTGCTTGGACAAGCCTCCCACTTATGATTAACGCCTCCCGCAAGCATCCGCAAGTACGAAAGAAGAATTAAGATAAATCTAACCATAGCATGAAACATGTGGATCCAAATCAACCCCTTACGAAGCAACGCATAAACTAGGGCTTAAGCCTCTGTCACTCTAGCAACCCATCATCTAATTATTACTTCCCAATGCCTTCCTCTAGGCCCAAACAATGGTGAAGTGTTATGTAGTCGATGTTCACATAACACCACTAGAGGAGAGACAACATACATCTCATGAAAATATCGAACAAATACCAAATTCACATGATTACTTATAACAAGACTTATCCCATGTCCTCAGGAACAAACGTATCTACTCACAAAACATATTCATGTTCATAATTAGAGGAGTATTAACTATCATAAAGGATCTGAACATATGATCTTCCACCAAGAAAACCAACTAGCATCAACTACAAGGAGTAATCAACACTACTAGCAACCCACAGGTACCAATCTGAGGTTTTGAGACAAAGATCTGATACAAGAGATGAACTATGGTTTGGAGAGGAGATGGTGCTGATGAAGATATTGATGGAGATTGACCCCCTCTTGATGAGAGGATCGTTGGAGATGATGGTGGCTTCGATTTCCCCCTCCCGGAGGGAAGTTTCACCGGCAGGATCGCCCTGCCAGAGCTCTAGATTGGTTCTGCCCAAGTTCCGCCTCGAGATGGCGGAGCTTCATCCCAGAAGGTCTGATATGATTTTTTCCTCGACGAAACCCTCCATATAGCAGAAGATGGGCACCAGAGGACTTCCAGGTGGGACACATGCTCGCTAGGCGCGGTCAGGTGGGGTGGCCGCGCCCAGCAGGCTTGTGGCTCCCTGGTGGGGCCCCTAGTGTATTTATTTCGCCTAGTATTTTTTTTATATTACGAAATGATTCTCCGTAGATATTCAGGACTATGGGAGTTGCGCAGAATAGGTATCTCAGATTTGTCCTTTTCTAGTCCAGAACTCCAGCTGTCAGCATTCTCCCTCTTCATGTAAACCTTATAAAATAAGAGAGAAAAGGCATGCGTATTTTACCAAAATGTGTAATAACAGCCCATAATGCAATAAATTTAAATATAGAATCATGATGCAAAATGAACGTATCAGACACCTTCCATCCAAATCACCGCCCCATCCTCCAGATAATCGCCACCGAAAGCCATCGTGCATGCAGTATAGCCAGTATCTCAAAGTGCATTTGGCTACGGAGAAGCAAATCACGGTTGCACGCGCAGATGAGGCATCTATGGCTTCCATGCATGCCGACGCTCAGATCATGGAGGAGCACTTTGCCGTCGAAGCCACAGTCTACGACTTGTGCGCTGACGCTGCCACGCGGTTCGCTGCTATAAATGATAGCTCATGGTCTTTTCTCGAGGGCACTGTTGGTGCATTTGACGATGACTTCGTTGTGTTTTCTTAGTGTGCCCGTGCTTACCTCAACTCCAGAGCCGGCATGTTGGTTCCGGGGAAGGATCCGGACACTGACCACTACGAGGGATGCACCCACGGAGTGGAGGCCTCACCCTCTTCCAAGTTGATGGAGTCCATCATCATCGATATCTCCGACAACGAGGAATAGCTTGTTTTTCTTAGCTTTATCACTTAGGACCTATGTTCACCTAGCTACGTCGGTTAAGCACATTTCGTTTAGCGGTTGCATGTGCCACTACTGCCTTTCATTTTGAAATTCTAGTGAAATGTCCAATGTAATGCTACTGCAATCTGACCTTCTAGTATGTTCTATTGTGCAATGTGGTGCTTAGTTAACTGTTTCGTTCATTTATTTTGGTGATCATTTAACTATTTAATGTAATTCTGAAATGTGATGTATGATTGTTGTTGGTACAATTTCGTATTGTTACGCATGTGATGAATAAATCGAATTTAGATGTACTAAACACATGTGCAATATATAGACTTGCTACATTTCCTAGTTCTTAGCACGCTTGGTTTAGATAACTGGATTTTCAATGTGGATCAAACTAATCTGTTGGATCCGCAATGTGTTTATTTTCCATTAACATATTTCAGTGATAGTATGCCAAATATCACTTGTAAGATGATCAATATTTGTCTTAAATATGTTGCACGGGGGAACAATGGGGGACACTGAAGTTTACCATCGATGTTTGCACATCCATGGTCATTTGGCTAATAGCACATTATTGTGCAATTGTAGAAACCATTGTAATATGAATGTTTTTATTAATAATTTGTTCTTGCACATGTAGGTCCTACTGTAAGAGGTTTAGACCAACTGTTCCACACTTTTTGCATGTGGGTAAATGAGGTGTCCTTGAATATCAGTCAAATCAAGAAACTCAGAAAGATTCTGAAGATAAAGAAACTAGCTACAAAAACCAACAACATGTTTGTCTACACAATGAAAAAGACATCAGTCAACTATAGGAGGGTAACATCTCTTTCACCTTGTCCTTTTCCCTTTGCGCCATTTCAAATTTTAAAGATATTTATGTGTATGTTTGTTTTGAGTCCTTCTCAAGGTGGCTCATCGATGATTATGTCTCAAACCACCTGCATGATCAAGAGGCGATAAAGGCATTCATACAGCACCCATGGTATAATCTTGAAGTCTTCCTTAAGAGGACGAAAGATGGGCGGGCAATCATCCACAGGCATTGGCCTAAAGTTGCCAAGACCTTCAACATCCTTGAAGGCTCAGTATTGGCCTTCCGCTTTAATAGTTTTCCAGATTAGATTCAGCTGTCTATTTACCATCTATGATGATACTTAATTTCAAAAGGTTTTAGATGTTGCATTTGAACCTTTGTATTGTTGTGCAATTGGGTACCTAGGCAGTATATGCCTATATGAGGTTGTACCCTGATGTAATTCAATTATGAAATCTTGGTTGCCGTACTACGAATAAGAAATATATTTTGTGGTCGATATGAAATTTTAATTTTGATTACTAAATGGATTATAAATAATTGATCAATCAGGCTGATTATTGGGGTTCCCATTGCAGACGGTTTCTAAGACAAAACCGTGGGCGTTGACCTAAACAAAGCCACACGGTTTCTAGAAAGTTGGTGTGTTGGAACGTTGAGCTATCACACACGAATCCTGGTCGACAACTGTGTGCGTTAGGACACCCAATCATAAATGTTTTCACGTAGCTAGTGTGAGTGATGGGCATCCCAATGCCAAATAGTTTCTTCTAGACACCGTGAGTGATGTTTTGAGTAACGAAAACGGTACAATTATAACTATCGTATGTGATAAAAACACCTATCACAATCGTTGTTATGCAAAAAATTGGGTGTGGTCTGCAATACGAACCGAAACATACCCTTGGGATTCCCTGTGTGAGATGTTAAGTCATCTCGCACGTCTTCCCCAATATTCCTATTTGTGATGGTCCTTCTAATCGCAAACGATATATTTTTGCCTGTCACATGGGATAGCCCCCCCCCCCGTATGGCCTACACATGCAAGGTGACGGTTTAAGACTACGTCATGGAAAGGGGTTAAAAACCGTTTGTATAGCACGCGGCTGCACTAGTGTATACAATAATTATGCTTTCTTAACCACTCACATCTTGGTAGGTGGCTAAGAATTTACCATGGCATGGGCATGGAATGATTTCTTTCTGTAACCATATGAGTTGTTTCTCGGGAAAGAATTGGAGTAGTTGAAATAATAAGCATTGAAGTTCTTTCTAGAAACATGAGCATACCTATTAGATGAAGTATGCATGTACACATCCCGTCAATCTTCCTGCATTGTTGGAATAACAATAGTAGGTAATGCCTCGATAACATACTTGAGACCCCATTGTTCAAAAAAAACATACTTGAGAGCGCAAATACTTCTCGGTGGTGGTCCATTCCTACAGTTAGGACCCATTTAACGAACAAATAATTCCGCACGTGAGTTCCTGAATAGTTTATAGTTTGATTCGAATGACTCATCATCATAATTAGGAATAGGACTATCGTAAAACGAAAGTAATGCAGTATCAAGAGTTTTGCTTTTGGATGGAACCCAAACTATTTAAGGATATTTTTCGAGGGTCTAGTCAAAACCATCAACATTGAGTTTCCTTTTGAATCCCAAACCTTCCTAGTATTTTTGTGAGGGAATGATTTATTCAAAACACGAGAACAGGGTTTGGTGTCCTTTGCGGCTTTTGAACACCTCTATGAAGAAGATTCTTCAACCTAGCATTTTCATGAAATAAAATAGTGGTTTTCTCAAGTGAGGGGTTAGAAACCTAATCAGTAGTAGAAGCATTTATTTCTAAAGTATTGGATGATTCATCATTACTGTCTTTAACACATTTTAAGCAGGGTGGAACAAACTCCTCAGATCATTCTTTAAGTTGCAGGGCGAGGAGAGAATTTTGTATCAGTACTCGAGTTCCATTTCCCCTTGGGTAATCATAAGTCAGCCTCTCGTGGTTAGTCAAGAGAAAACAAGACATTTGGATAATTCATCCTATTGTGAATTGAGAGCAGAGTGCTCTTTTGTCAATGTTTAGTTTTTCTCCATCTCCTCGTCCAATAACCCTTTGGCCTTCCTAAGGGTTTTATCTATGTTCTTAAGAGGGTATTTCTGCTCCTTAGCTATTTTTATTAGTCTAGCATGGTCACTGTCATCAGATGATAGATCATCACTAGCATATATCCAGCGATCTTTGGGATGTACCTTCCCCTTTGTAGCTTTTTTCCATTAAGCAAAACACGATACACACATCACCAGTTGAGTCATTGTCAAAGTAGTTTGATGCCGGTGAAGAAGCACACGCGATGACAACCATGCATGTGTCTGATTCATTTTTAGACTCATCAACTTCTTCATTGTCAGATGATTCTTCTTTGAAGTCCATCTCCTTCCAATGCAAGCCTTGGACTTGTTCGAGCTCTTCTTTTGGTTGGAATTATATTTTGAAAGAGTTATTCAAGAAGATATTGAAGTATAATTTGAGGAGTTCTCATTCTTCTTTAAAAACTTCCTAGTCTTCTTCTCATCATCTAAGTAATAGTTCTTGCTCTCGCCCTTACCATACTTGTTGTTTCGTAAGTCAAATCTTCCACTTTCTTGGATTTTAGCTTCCGAGAGTGCAGAGTCAGAAATAAAGTGCCCATGCTTCTTGCATTTGAAGCAGTTGTAGGCTACCAAAGTATTCAACGAGGACTTAGTTGCTTAACTTTCTTTAACTGCTTGACCCCCTCTTTTGGAACTGATCTTTGTTTCGGAAGCGCTGGAAGCTTTTTTTTATCAACGAGATCCTTGCATATACTTTCAAAGTCATCAGATTCTTGAATGGCGTTGTCTTCAGAGGAAGATTGAACTATGACTTTGAGTGTTTGACTCTTTCAATAACTTGAGCCGTAGATGTCTCTCTTCTCTTCTTCTTGCTCCTCATGAGTGATTAGCCTCTCCATGATATTGGTAGAGTCAAGTAACTTGAAATCAATTGTTTCCTTCATCATCAGCACAAGTGTATTGAAGAAATTGTCCAAAGACCTGAGAAAATTCTTCACCACTTCATGATCAATGACATCCTTGGCTACAAGGCCTTGAATTCATTCGCAATGTCACTTAGTCGGTCAAAAGTTTGTTGGCAACTTCTGTTCCTGTTCCTCTTGAAGCGGTTACATTTTGCATGAAGAGTATCAATGTGATCTTCCTTATGAGAGGACACAACCTTATTGATCTTTTTGAGGATGTCCTAGATTTTTTTGCGGTTTCTAGTCCTCGGCATCAAAGAAATTGTGCTTGAGACAAATGACCACAAATTTCATCCTTTGCTTGGGCATCCATCTGAACAAGTCTTTTCTCCCATCGATTAAGAAATCTTGGGGTGTTGATCATGTAGTTGTGTTGCACAACATGCCACATATCATCATTGGTAGCCCCAAGACACATCTTCATCTTCTCCTTACAGAACGGGTTGTCCGTCCCATCAAAGATGGGATCTTCAGGTTTGACTTGTAGTTCACTGAAGACATTCCTAAAACTCCAAGGTTATTAGATCTTAATAAGAAGTGACAAGGAGTACCTAGCTTTGATACCAATTGTAGGAACAAAGTATGTCTACCGGAGGAGGGGTGAATGGGAGATTTAAAATTTCTTTTGAGAAACTTCAAATCCCTGAGTACACAACAATGAAATAAATAGAAAAAAAATACAATTCAACGATAGAAAACTACCAAAACAAATAACTTCTAGATAGAGAACATGAATCACAAGGTCGAATTAATCGGGGATAAATACAACTGAAGATAAGCAGGGTTAAGAAGTGACAAATGGTCCTTGATGGCGACAATGTATTTGTTTGACTAGTTCACTCTTCCGCAAAAGAGTTATGTCTGGTTGGAGAGACTTGTGATTCAACACAGAAGATAAACTTTCTTCGTCCTATTCTCCTCAACAACTAGTTCATAAACTAGTGTCGATCACACAGGGTAAATGCTTGATGTGACCTCCATAACCTTCACATGTTTTTTCTTTGTAAACCACAATTACTCTTGGTCACTAAATAGCTTGACATATAACCATCTAGAGAGTTTTCAACTATCAAGAGAAATAGGCAGAGTGTACTAGACTTAGATTAGACTGATGCTAAACCACTATCTAATTTTCTGGCTCTACGGTTTTTCTCTCGGTAGAATTTAAACTTATTTTGTGTCCTGATTGAGGTGTGGAGAGGCCTCGGGGACATAGCTATAGTATCTAACTAAGCTTTTCAGTCTAATTTCTGGGTCAAAAAAGATGCGAAGGGAATGGAAGTGGAGTATATTAGTACCAATCTTCAAGAACAAGGGGGGTTGAGTTGTACCAACTACCCTGGAATTAAACTGGTGAGCCATACAATGAAGCTAAAGGAGAGAGTCATTGAGCACCTCTTAAGAAGAATCACAAGTCTGACCAAAAGTTTGTTTGGTTTCATACCTAGGAGATCGACCAGGGAATCCATTTTATTGGTATCAGAACTTATGAGGAGATATAAGGAGCAGAAGAAGGACCTGCATATGGTTTTCACTCACTTGGATAAAGGCTTATGATAAGATACCATGGAATGTCATTTGGTGGGCCCCGGATAAACACAAAGTCCCAGCAAAGTGCATTAGCCTCATCAAGGACTTGTAAGATAATATTGTGACAAGTGTTTGAACAAGTGGTGGGGACACTGATGACTTCCGATTAAAACAGGACTACACTAGGGGTCAACTTTGAGCCCTTATCTTTTTTCCTTTGTGATGGATGAGGTAACAAGGGATATACAATGAGATATCCCATGGTGTATGCTCTTTGCGGATGATTTGGTGCTAGTCGATGATAGTCAAACGTGGGTCAATAGGAAGTTAAATCTATGGAGACAAACCATGAAATCGAAAGGTTTTAGATGTAGTAGAACTAAAACCGAGTACACGAGGTGCATTTTCAGTACTACTAGGAACGAGGAGGAGGTTAGCCTTCATGGGTAGGTGGTGCCTCAGAAGGACACGTTTCAATATTTAGGGTCAATGTTGCAAAAGGATGGGGATAGCGATGAACATGTGAACTATCGAATCAAAGCCGAATGAATGAAATGGTGCCAAGCTTCTCGCATTCTCTATGACAAGAGAGTGCCACAAAAGCTAAAATGCAAGTTCTATAGGACAGCGGCTCAACACACAATGTTGTATGACGCTGAGTGTTGGTCGACTAAAAGGTGACATGTGCAACAGTTAGGTGTGGCGGATATGTGCATGTTGAGATGGATGTGTGGCCACACAAGGAAGGACCGAGTCTGGAATGATGATTTACAAGATAGAGTTGGGGTAGCACCAATTGAGGAAAATCTTGTCCAACATCGTCTAAGATGGTTTGCGCATATTCAGTGCGTGCCACCAGAAGCTCATGTCACTACTAGGAAATACGTTATAGGTAGAGGATTAACAATAGTGTGGGGTCAAGTGATGAGGAAATCCCTACTAATGTTACACCCACATCCTCACCAGCTACACATATTAGACCAGTTACTAGAGCCCACGCATGCCAACTAAATTATCAGGTACTTTCGTTTCATGGAAATCCTTATAATGTTCATGAACATATGATGCTGCCTAAATTAGATAATTTTTTTTACTTATGAATGAAGGACCTAACATGGACAAGAAGGATGACCATTTGAGCGGAATCAAGCATGGAGAAGAAGGTGCGCGCGGGAGGGAACAATGGAGTTTCCAGTGGTGTGTCACCCTATTTTTGGGCCAGGCCCATGTAATTTCGAAATACCACTTATTAGGCTATTTTTAGAGTCTGTATGTGTGGGGAAACAGAGTTAGGGATGGTTTCAAACCCCTCCTCCAAGGGGCCAAGAAATCCCCCTCTATTCCCCCATATATATAGCCCTTAGGGTGTTTTTTTAGGCTTGGGTTCTGTCTAGATTACAAGTTCGCCATAGCTGCAACTTCGCATTTTTGTTTGCGTTCCACGACCAGACAAAGGCGTCACAGGACCTCACTTCATCAATAAAGCGTTCCTCTTATATTCGCAATATCTGGATTGCAATCTCACTTTATTGCTTGTTCATCATTTGCATGTAGGAAACAGACCCTCGTGGTCAGGTTGATCGTGCTCCGGCATGGTCAATAACCTCTCAGAGTTGGTTTAGTGATTGCTAAGGCGCGACGTCCTCACATATTTGTAGTCGGATCATCAAAGTCTACTCCATCAAAACGATAGCAACCATCTCATCAAAAGACAGGGACAACTTCGCCTATATCAAGTGGTATCAGATTTCCAGGTTGCTCGGTGAGATTTTACCAGTTTTCCGTAGTTTAGATCGCATCTGTTCCTCATACATGTAGTCCACCGAAAAACCATAAAAAATTAGGGTTATATCATTTATCCGAACCAATCTGAGCCTTTGCATAGTCTTTTTGGTATTTTGCTTTGTTGAATTTGTGGTTACATCGTCATGTTGAGTAGCTGGTCTTAGTGTATAGTCCTTAAGAGTTTCGAGTTCTGCTCACAGGTTGTCATGTCGCCACACCATCACCTTCATATCTGCCATATACTAGCACCATCATCACCACTGCCATATAACACCACCCACCATCATCGTCATCGCTGCCATATATCACAACCCACCATCATCGTCTCCACTACCATATATCAACACTCAATATCTGCCTCTAATCCGAATTTGATAGTTATTAGGTTTATTTCGAGATCTTTTTGATTTCGGATTCGCGTTTTCTTACCTGAGTAGGTCTTGGAAAAAAAGTCTGGCACGCTTTTCAGAATATGTTTTGGCCTAAAAATTTGTGGGTGGAAATATTTATCCCTATCCTATTTTTAGGTTTTCCGGAGCGTTTTGAGACACTTGCCATCATAGAGATTTTTCTCGCAATTTTTGGTCCTCGCAGCCCCGAATCGCTCGAGAAAAAATAAAAATAAAGTCATCAATTTTTGTCGTGCCTATCCTGTTTATATGACTTGGGAAGAGTTTTGAGACAATCGCCATTATAGTGATTTTCTGAGCAAAAAAAGAGCGCAACAAAAGAGGCGCCAAAGAAAACAAAAAAATTCAGAGTGTGCTCTTCCCTTGATTACGATTCGCGTCGTGCTTTTGTTGGTGTTATAGGCTCGCGTCTCTAGTATGGTCTAGCCTAGGACCAGCACACTACCGTCGTTGAGCATTTATTCAACTTTGCATCTCTAAATTGATTATTGCTAACCCCTTTTTGCTACCATATTATAAGTCATCCCAGCTCCACATACATCTACGTCGTGTGTTTGATACCACCTCGCAATTCCTCAATCCAAGCTTTGAGAGTTTTTACTACAATGGTTGACGATCACCACCTATTGCTAGGTAAGAATTGGTAAGAATTTGAGATTCGCTTGAAGCATTTGTGACACAACAACACCACCACCACTTCCTAGTAGTCTGTAGGTTCATATTCTTGTGTGTTCCTATTGCTGCTAACCATGACAGTATCACAAGCCGACGAGATCGTTTGGGAGACCATGATCAACAAGGAGCTCCATGATAAATTTTAGCAAATGATGGCTGATCAGGTACAAGATGTCGTGACCAGCCTTGCAGAGGCCATGGAGAAATTCGGGTGCCACTTACACTGCTGCTGCTGTGATGGTGGCGACATTTATGGTTGTTGTTGCTACTATTGTTGAGCTGAATGAGGATTATGACGGTGATTATTATGATGCACGAGAGGCTGCTCCAGATCATCCCCAAGGGCAACCTCCACCACACGCACCAGGTCGTCCACGTGCCTACATTTGCAACGGTAGGGCTCCACCGCCCCCAGGTATGTGATCATGACCATCTCCCTAAACTTAAATTGAATATTCTGACATTTGAGGGTAGATATGTTCCTGATATATATCTTACTTGGGAGTTAGAAACAGAACAATGTTTTTACATGCTTAGAATTTCCTGAGGATAGACGTGTTGTTGCTGCTATTTGTGCATTCACTAGTTTTGCTTGTGTTTGGTGATATAAACATTGTAGAATACATCGTGATAATATCCCTACTACTTGGGTTGCTTTGAAAACTGCTATGCGTAATCGTTGGGTTCCACCATATTATCATGTGAATTGCTCGAAATTTTGCAGCGTTTAAAACAAGGAAATTTTTTTGTAGAGGAATATTATCAGGAATTACAAACAGGCATGATTAGATGTGGTATTGTTGAGGAGAATGAAGTTATGCTTGCACGTTAAATGGTTGGATTAAATAGAGAGATTCCGACTATTCTAGAGTATAAGGAGTGTAATTCTGGAATCGGTTCTTGACCAAGAAAAAACAGATCATCGACTGTCGCATGCCGAAGCAATAGCCTCCTTCAGGCAAAATATTCGGGATGAATGGCTGGCTCGCCAACTCAGATAGGATAAACCTCGGACAATGTCTGCCCTTACATCACTCATGACCTGATTTTGCGCGGGCGAGGATAACTGGCTAGGAAGACGGAGCCGCAACCCCAAAGACCCCGGAACCTCTAAAGTTTGGGACGAAAACAGGAAACCAAAACGCAATAAGAAGAAGCGTTGGCACAGCAATAACGATGCCGATGGCACGACCGTTAACGCCGGCTTCTACAATTCCCGACCCGGGCAGCGGAAGAAGCCTCCTAAAGGCAATCACGACGGACCAACCCCGCTAAACAAAATCATGGAGAGACCTTGCCAGATCCATTGCACTGAAGAGAAGCCCACCAATCACAACAACCATAACTGTTGGGTATTCAAACAGGCTGGCAAACTCGCAGCCGAGAATCAAGGTATGGGCCCACGCAGCAAGTACGAGGATGAACCCTGTGGTCCGATCGGGGGCACATAGAAGCAGTTCCCTCCAATGGTAAAAACCGTGAATATGATATACGTCACTCATATACCCAAAAAGGAGAGGAAGCGCACCCTTCAAGAGGTCTACGCCATAGAGCCTGTAACCTCAAAATATAACCCATGGTCGGTGTATCCGATCACCTTCGATCTACGCGACCACCCGACCAGTATCCGTCATGGGGGTTCGGCCACCCTCGTCCTAGACCCCCTCATAGATGGGTACCACCTGACTAAAGTCATAATGGATGGAGGAAGTAGCTTTAATCTGATTTACTCAAACACGGTGAAAAAGATGGGCATAGATCCGTCAAGGATCAAACCCAACAACACTACCTTTAAGGGAGTGATCCCAGGCGTCGAAGACCGTTGCACGGGCTCTGTAAGCCTAGAAGTAGTGTTCGGCTTGCCTGATAACTTCTGAAGCGAAGACTTGATCTTCGATATTGTACCTTTCTGCAGCGGCTATCATGCCATGCTAGGTCATACATCATTTGCTCGCCTTAACACCATCCCACACCACGCATACCACAAGCTCAAGATGCCTGGCCCTAAGGGGGTCATTGCTGTCAACGGCAACACGGAGCGGTCCCTCCGAACTAAGGAACATGCGTTGGCCCTAGCGGCCTAACTCCATTACAATGATGATCGGCAAACGCTGGCATCTGCCGTAAAGGCACATAAGGTTGGGAAGAAAGCTCGATTTTACCCCAAACTCCCAGAACCTTCCTCTCCCTATAAATAGGGACTCGCTCCTCATTGCATAGCCCTAAGGCCAGCAAAGTACGTGCCAAGGAGGCACAACTTTGCACTCAAGATTCCATGGGAGACGGTGGGGAACAACTATCAAAGGGTAAAGTGTTCAGCTAGACCGAACTACTACCATCAAACGTCTCCGGACACACTACTGGCACCATCAAAGACCTGCTAAAGCGTAAAGCTCATCCACACTTTGGCGAGTTCTCAAGACTTTCATTCCAAGGTTCGCTCGCCGAGAAGCACCACCCATCGAGGTATACAACTCCCTAGGAGGCATAGGAGCAGCGATAGGGCACATCGAGGATGTCAGGTCACCCATTGAAGACCCCTGGTACAACCACTCCTGTAAATTTATATTTCATTTTCAAATACATGTAAATAGTTGCTTCTGCAATTTGAACAATAAGAGTTATTAGGCAAAATATAAAACCATTATACATGGTAGCTTCGCTGTCCTTCTTGGCACATACTCTATTTTCTCCCTCTTCTTGCGAAATTGTTCGGTATACATTACGATGCAACTAAATAATAGATCGTGGGCTCGAATTTTTTAAAAAATCGTCCTAAGCACAATTGATTATGCGTTCAGCGTCTTGGAATTCGCTTCATATGCATTGGTTCGGAACTATGTCTTGGGTCAATAGTTGGGTTGCCTGGCTCCTGTGCTTGCCCCTTTATGTTCCGCTCGTTTGGCTAAAAGGGCAAAGGGAGAACCACTGCGATTGTGCTTCCAACTAGCCTGGTCAAGCACCTCACGGGAGAAAGCCAAAAACTGACTATCATAGTATGCGAGAACTGGTCTGCAAATCCGAGCTTAAGTGTTATACTAAAAACCTCGTTACAGGTTATCCCTTGTCATGCGTTGGGTTTGGTATTCGCACAAACCATGTGATATCGGCTTTAGCCACGGCTCATCCAAAAATCACAAATCACTAGGCTAGTCATCAGCCCCCGCATTCATTTTTCGCACTCCTATGGCTAAGTGAAAGTAATAAAGCATTAAGGTCGGATTGCCTTGTCCGCCTCACACTACTTCCTTCGGGTACCGATAGCTCGGCTAAGGGTCATGGTGCATAGGAAGAGTGTCACAACCCTAGATTATTGCCTGTAATTAGTTGCATTGTGATCATTCATGTCATCATGTTTATTTTTTCTAAAAGTGAATTGAGGGAATTTCTCAAATCCTCATAAATCATATAAAAAGAAATGATCAACTTCAACATTTTCAAATGTGTCTAGGAAAATGTTCCTGCTAAACTCTGAAATTATTGGCAAGGGCTAAAATTCAAACCAATAGTTCTCGGATAGCATAAGCATTTATTTGGTGGCATTTGATTTAATTCATAGCTTTTTGAATTAGATTTATATCTAGTATAACAGAAATATAAGTCCAATAATTCTGAATCTTTTTGTGGGGCCCTAGATTAATTCATATGGCATCCATAAAATTTTCAGGATTTATCCAAAATGATCTAGTATTTTCTAGATCAAAACAAAGAAGAATTAAATAGAAAAGACAACAGGAAATAGGAAAGTTCTTAACTGGCCAGGAGAACCGGCCCAGCCCACCTAGCAATTTTCAGTCGTCTTCAACCTCTGCCTACTGGCAGAGGCGAGACAGGGCATGGCGTCACGCGAGGACGCCACGCCTCCTACCTACCTGGCTCTTTCGAGCCAGCGCGATGACGGGGGTGAGGACCCCAGCATCGCCCGGATCGAGCCAACCCTCTCATTCTCGCTCTCCCTCTCTACTCTCTCCCCCTCGCCGGTTGAAAGCCGCCGGCCGCCATGGATCCTGGCCGCCTATTCAACCGCGCTGACGCATCCCCGAGCCCACCGAGCGCCACATCCGACCCCCCATGAGCTCCTTCTTCGTTTTCCCCTGGCCCTCATAGTCCATCCCCTGATGTACCCGCCATTTGCGTCGACGCCCAAGAAGCTCCGTTGCGGATCTCGATGCCGGCGATGCTCCGGTGTCCAGGTGGTTCTTCTACGGACACCAACGGGTTCTCGGAGCCATGTAGTATCTGTAGAAGCCAACACCAGCTCTTTTGCGCTCTGTGTTGTCGTAACCGAGCTTGTCTGAATGCCGCCGCCACAAAGCTCGTCGCCAGCGATGCTCTGGACCCTCTCTGCCCCGGAGATGCGCTCCGTTGGATGCGCGTGCGAGGGGACGTTCGATTGAGCCCTTCCGCCGTCGATTTGGTCGACAGAGGATGAAACCCGATGCCACCGCTGTGTCTGGTGACACCGGCGGCTCAACGCCGGTGTGTCAGACCCGGTTGACCTTGGGTTTGACCCCCCTAGGTCACCTATAGGTGGGCCAGCCCCTGGCTTAATCTGGTGGAGCAATTAATTTAGCTAATTAATTTCTGTTAGTAAGTAGGCCACTGACTAGTGTCACTGACGTGCGGGCCCCGCACGTCAGGTTTGACCTGGACCAGGTCAGCTGACTTGCTGACGTCATTCTGACATCAAGCTGACGCGGTAATTAGTTTTTATAATAGAAATAATTTAGGAAGTTCCAGAAAATGTCTAAAACTTCAAAAAAATCATAGAAAATAATCTGTAAATCAGATGAAAATAATTTATGTATGAAAAATGATCAGAAAAATCCAATGAATCTGTTTACGCCATGAATATGCATGTTTAACAAGTTAACATCACAAAGTAGGACATTTTATGATTAGGGCAATATATGACATATCATTTGGAGTTGGAATTCAAACTTGTTTGAATTCCACTTCAATTAACCTGGCTGATTATTCCTATAGGTTAATTCAGAACCTTAACTTGTCATATCATACATCATGATCGTGCATTGCATAAGCTCAATGTTGCTCCTATGTGTTTTCGGTGGTTGTTCCCCCTCGATAGACGATGGTTCCGATGATGTGAATGTTGACACTAATGAAGAGAAGTAATATCTTCAGAACTGTCAGGCAAGCAAAAACCCCTTAAGCATACTGATATGAACCCACTCTCTTGCTCCTACTCTCTTTTATTGCATTAGGACAAGAACAATTCAATTGTGACCTGTTCTCGGTAGTTGAACCCATTCCTTTGCATGACCTGTCTTTGCCATAGTAAATAGTTGAAACCACTTAGCATGAGTAGCAACTGCTTGAGCCTTGTTATGCTTACTCATCCATGCTTGCTTACTTACCATGCCTGCTATGCTTAGAGTCGTGTCGGGTCGGGCCTGATACATCTGGGTGATGGATCGGAATGGCAGTATTCATGTCCTACTATGTGCGAACTAAGTGTGTGAACACGATTTGATAAAGGTAGCGATGAGAGTCCATGTAGGAGTACATGGCGGGTTGTCTCATTGGGACCGTCCTTAAGAACTGAGTTTTGTGTATGTTATCCAAGACAAGATACTACCGCACATTGGGATACTTAATTGACCCTCTCGGCTTATTAATCGCCTAGATCTTTGTCTAGGAGTTGCAATTAGTTTCTGGTGTTTGTAGGAAAAGTGTTGGCGGCCGCGCATAGCGCTGCCCGATGGGGTGGACGATAATGCGGTATAGACACAGTGGCACGGTGTACCAAGTGGCACCCGAACGGTGGGCTTGGGAACCCTGCGCACATCGTTTGAGGCCATAGCGGAAACTTAGGATGGACTTTTGTGCGGGTTCAGTCTCAAATAGGAGATAAACCTGGACTAGGGTCTTGTGTGGTTGACGGTCGTGGACGACGCCCACGCCAGTGCTTCCGCTTGAGGGTTGCCGAGATGCATGACATGCATATGGTGATAAGTGGCGAGAGTGTGTGTGAAGAAGTATACCCCTGCAGGGTGAAATAATATGTTCGAATAGCCGCGTACTCGGATATGGACTACTTGGATTGCTTATGTGCTTCATAGAAAAGTGAAGTGGATACTCTAAAATGCACAAGATAAGCGTGAGTGCTATGGATGGCCTTCTCGTAGGGAGACGGAAGTGGATCCATAGTGGTGTATTGATTGGAGAATATGTGGACTCGTGTGCACTATCCCACCTCAAAGATACCACTTGTAGTCGTTATACAGGTTAGCCAAGAGTTAAAGCTGGCTTGCTGCAATAAACTCCACAACCCCTTCATTGATACTGATGCATATGTAGATAGTTCTAATGCAAGTCTTGCTGAGTACCTTTGTACTCACGTTTGCTTAAATTATGTTTTGTAGAGGAGACGTCAGTGTCATTAGTGGTATTTATGACGTGAAGTTCGATGTTGACCGAATTAGCTTGGGAATCCCAGAGAGAGGTTTGGTTCCTTTGGTAGGGTCGTTGTAGCTTTTCAGGCTCCTCCAGCCACTTTTGTAGATATCTGTGCTCAGACATATTTAAACTTCCGCTTGTTGTTTGATTGCTCTGAATGTTGGATCCTGTGACCCCTATTCATAACATCTTATTGTCTTGGCTCTTCCGAGCCTTCTAAGTAAATGTTGTAATATTGTATGGTTATGTTGTGATGCCATAGTTGTATCTATGCATATCGGGCATGTCATGTGTACGTGTGATGTGCAACGGTATGTATGGGATCCGACACCTAGTTGTGTGCCTTTAGTAGTACTCTTTACGAGGAACTGCCTCTTTGTGCTTCCACCGAGCATTGGTAGCTCGCTACTACTCCGGACACATTGATTGACCGGCATGTATCCTTCTTTGCTGATGTGTCTGTCCCTTCGGGGAAATGTCTCGCAGTGTAATGGAGTCCCTGTAGCCTACTACGACTCGTCTACGTGCAGTGATGACATTTATGTCGCACGGCGTAATGGAGTCCTTGTAGCTTGCTATGACTCGTCTACACACGCTAGAGATCGACACCTGCATTGCTGGGTTACGTATGCATGTCCCGGTACGGATGTGCCACTTTGGTTCTACAACTAGTCATGTCGGCCCGAGTTCTTTGACATTTGAATGCTAGCAACACATTCACATACGCGAGTCAAAAGACGCAAACGTTCCTGGCCCAATTAAGGTGGCAGCCGTGGAGATAACCGTGCGTGAGACCGCAAAGTGATGTGAAGTGTTACAGGCTGGATTCTTATGGCTTAGGATCGGGGTCCCGATAGCGTTGGTATCAGAGCTTGACTGCCTATGGGATTACCAAGCCAAACTGGTCGATGTTGAGTCTAGAACTGCTTTAGTTATATAAGGGAATTGATTGTGGAGGGAACGTAAGGCCTTTTTACTCCTTTCCTTGTGTCATTCTAATTATGAGTCACCCTCCTCTTTTCTACGGGTATTAAGAACTAGGCCTTCTCATCTATCTATTAGGAGGACGAGTTACTATGCTGGAGACCTATAGGAAAGTTGTTGTCTTCTTGCATCATTGTTTCTATAAGAATTCATTGCCATGTTGTCAATTTTGTTGTGCAGGTTGCCTCATATTTCATGCCCGTACAGACGTTATGTTGTCTGAGTTATCCAAGGTTTCTAAATTATCTGATGCACTTGCAAAACTCTTCCATCTTGAGTCATTGTCTTTCAGGCCAGACAAAGCACACTAATTATTGTTGGGGTACTCCATTACCTCGACATGTATGATGAAGGTGTTTAGGAAACCATGTTGTTTTAGTGAACCACCCAATAGTCTAGTTGTGTCTTTTGTTTCTAGTGTGATAATTCTGGTCATCATTGTCAAAAGCATGCTGTGATGCTACTTAGTCAATAGGTATTCTGTATCTAGATTCTTGAACCCAAGGATCTTTCTGCTCATTTCCGTTGATAGTATTTGCTCGTTCCTTTAGGATATTAGTAACCTTGTTATAGTCTTCAAGGTTTGTGGTATATCATTCTTCCAATACCATGAATCAGTTATGGCAGAAGTTCTTTGTGAACAAAATATCACAACAAGAGTGCTCATGAGTCCTCCATTTCATAGTTGTGAGTCTGCCAATTCTTTCATTTTTGCATGGATTATCTGGAAGAAACATGTCGAACTCTGTTTGACATATTCAATCCATGCATCTACAACTCAGGAAAAATCTGGTGCTCTTGAGTTGCCCTTCTTCAATTTTATTCTGACCTTCAGCTATCAATGGATAGTCAAGGGTATGTCATGCATTGTCTTATCAATGTCGACTATTCTGGTGGTCTGTCAAGCCATTCTATTCTAGAATGACTAGGAAAAGCAAACTCCCGTACCTCATCCATTTCTCGGATTGGGTCAAAGAAGTTGTATTCCGCAGATCAAAATGCCAAACCAACTTTTTCTATGTTCTACCTTGAGGTATTACCCTCTTCATGTCAATATTATCATGAGAATTGCACTCCCTCTTATGAAATCTTGATGTAGTGATACTTCTAGCCATCATCATTCATTCCCCGGTCTCTGTGTTGTTGAAACCAGAATACTGACAAGTGAATCATGATGTGTGTAATCAATACCCCTAGCAACTTTGTTGCTTGGTAGTTAATGGACAATAATTTCATCCTTAGTGTGTTGGTTATTGAATCACCACTCTAGGAGTGATCGTGCTACCTAGTCCATTTCCCATGGTGCAATTTTTAGTCAATGAGTTAGGATTGTGTCAATCCTTCGCTCTGTTGATCATATCGTCTTGCCCTGAAAAGCAAGATTGTTCTCGAGCTTGATAACATATCAGTGGATCATGATTTTCCGAATATCTTCTCGGAAGCATTACCAAGGTGTTCCTTGACTGTTATGTTAAGCTCGTGATCGAGATGGTTTTCCTACAAACCACCTTTCTCCAAGAATCTATGTTGGACACCCCTGAACTAGTTGGTTAAGCTAAACAACAACTTGGAGAGTTGGAAGATAAAAGCTTTACCTGACTTAGTTCATTCCAGGGGGATGTCTTTGTTGTGGATGTGTGGGTGTCGAAGAAAGATGATATCTTCATCAATTAATCCTTGTGATCAATTGTTGCATCTATTGTCTTGTTCAACCATTGATTTGAGTATGGGCTACCGTCAAATCAAAATCAGAACCAAAGATCCTCCTAATGTTGTTTTACTCGTGGATGTGTCCTCGAGCATACACCATTATATCTTTTGGACTGACCAATGCTATCACCTTGTTCTCATAGTTGTGGAATTCCATCTATTTGGATACCTCGATGAATTGATGTTGAGCTCATTGACAACATTCCCGTCTATTCCTTGACTCATGATGGACATTAATCTGGTGTTAGAAAATTTGTAGGCATATCTTCATGTGTCATTCGTGAAGTATATGTTAGGTGTAAGAAGTGACTTCCTCTAAGTTCACGTGCAATTGATGCAAGTTGCCACCGTAAAATTGAGAAAAGTCGATTTGTTTCTTGGAATCATCTCAAGTCAATCATGCCTGTGCAAAGTATTCTATGGTTTGATAGACTGATCATCTTCATTCCAGATGCAATCCCTAGCACATCAAGCCACTGATTTTGTTGTTCAAGGAAAAGAAGTTCTTTATTAAGAGCTAATCCAGACTTATGTAAGAACTTCGCTACCTCCAATGATGATGACTAACTCCAACTCGGTAGTGTTTTGTTGTAAGATCTCCATATGACCACAATTGTTTTGGACACCGTGTTCATGTGGGCCTTGCAATCCAGCTCATGTTTTGGAGTTGGCTTCCGTAGTTCATTTCCTTGAGAATCTCGCAACATCATCTCTTCGATTTGTGTTGCAAACTTTCATTTTCAAACATGCTGGGTCTGGAATATCCCGGCACCAACCAGATCTAAATCTCAGGCAGATGTAATGGTTGGGACGTTTCCCCAAGAATTATAATATTGGTCTCTCTGTAACCCGACAAAGGGATGTTGTGGCTAACATACCTATCCGGAAGACCTACTATTATAATATATTGTATCAGCAACCTTAGCCACTTCCCCATGAGGTTTTCGCATGACTTATTCAGAAGTTATTTCTCATGGACCATTTGAAATCCCGAAGTCCGACCTCTACTTGATGTTCTAGTCAGAACACCTGACACATAATTTGGGTTATGCTAGTACATCAAGGAGAACATTAGAAGCGGAGTGCTAAATGTCTATCGGTCGATCATCCAGATTTCGCTTCCTTGACATAGCTAAGGTGAAATCTGAGAACGTGTTGTCTTCCTTTGCATCTGCATCCTCCATCATTATTCATCATGGTAGTATGAGGTGTTGCCAGGATCCTTGGCATGGGTGTTGGTAAAACTTTGATGAATATGGAGATGCTCAAGTTCTTGAGAGCACGCTCAGACACTGGGTTATACCCTCGGTATTATTTGGAATGTGCCTTCCATAGCCGAGTAGTTTTATAACTCTAGTTTCCATTCGGATCTGAGTATGCCATTCTTTCAAATTCCTTCCAACGATCGTTTGCGAATTGCCTTAGGCTGGTATGAAGAGTTTCAATGATCTTTGTATCAAAAGTAATTCTATCTGCAACTTAAGGGATAATCTTACGAGTCACCTTCCCTAAGGTGCCCGTTATGGTATGAAGGGCAACTAACTCCTCGCTACTTTCAAACCCTTCACCATCTGTTCTAGCGTGGAATTGTTGCCTACCAATTGAACCTCCGTCATCTGCTTCATTCATTGTTCTTGATGTGTGTTTTGTGTTCCAGCTCGAGAGATGTTATTACGTCTCATTCCATGAGTTGATCATGAGTCGTCCGATCTTCTTAAAGATCGATTCTTGTAGAGCTCTCTATCCCTGTTGTTTCTCTGCTGAATGAAGATCCCGAAGGTAGATGTCAAGACCAGCATGTTGCAGTGAAACCACAACTATGAGGAGGGCACTTGGAACATGAAAATTATATTAGATAGTGTCCCTTTGACTTCTTACCCTACGCTTAAATCTCGGGACGATATTTTTGTTTAGCGGGGGTGAGTTGTCACAACCCTAGATTATTGCCTGTAATTAGTTGCATTGTGATCATTCATGTCATCATGTTTATTTTTGGTAAAAGTGAATTGAGGGAATTTCTCAAATCCTCATAAATCATATAAAAAGAAATGATCAACTTCAACATTTTCAAATGTTTCCAGGAAAATGTTCCTGCTAAACTCTGAAATTATTGGCAAGGGTTAAAATTCAAACCAATAATTTTGGGATAGCATAAGCATTTATTTGGTGGCATTTGATTTAATTCATAGCTTTTTGAATTCAATTTATATCTAGTATAAAATAAATATAAGTCCAATAATTCCGAATCTTTTTGTGTGGCCCTAGATTAATTCATATGGCATCCATTAAATTTTCAGGATTTATCCAAAATGATCTAGTATTTTTCTAGATCAAAATAAAGAAGAACCAGCCCAGCCCACGTGGCAATTGCCAGTCGTCTTCAACCTCTGCCTACTGGCAGAGGCGAGACAGGGCACGGCATCGTGTGAGGATGCCACGCCTCCTGCCTGCCTGGCTCTTCCGAGCCAGCGTGACGATGGGGGTGAGGACCCCAGCATTGCCCGGATCGAGATGACCCTCTCATTCTACCTCTCCCTCTCTGCTCTCTCCCCCTCGCTGCCCGAAAGCCCCCGGTCGCCGCGGATCCTCGCCGATGATTCCACCGTGCCGATGCATCCTCGAGCCCACCGAGCTCCCCATCCAACCCCCCCGTGAGCTCCTTCTTCGTTTACCCCTAGCCCTCATAGTCCATCCCCTGATGTAGCCGACGTTTGCATCGACGCGCGAGAAGCTCCATCATGGACCTCGACACCGGCGATGCTCCAGTGTCCAAGTGGTTCTTCTACTGACACCAACGGGTTCTCGGAGCCATGTAGTATCTGTAGAAACCAACGCTAGGTCTTTTGCGCTCTGTGTTGTCAGAATCGAGCTCGTCCGAACGTCGCCGCCGCAAAGCTCGCCACCGGCGATGCTCTGGACCCTCTCTGCCCCGAAGATGCGCTCAGTTAGATGTGCATGCAAGGGGATGTTTGATTGAGCCCTTTCGCTGTCTATTTGGTCGACGGAGGACGAAACCCGACGCAACTGCCGTGTCTGCTGACACCGGCGGCTCAACGCCAGCATGTTAGACCCGGTTGACCTTGGGTTTGACCCCCTGGTGTTGGAAATATGCCCTAGAGGCAACAATAAATTAGTTATTATCATATTTCCTTGTTCATGATAATCGTTTATTATCCATGCTATAATTGTATTGATCGGAGACTTAGATGCATGTGTGGATACATAGACAAAACCATGTACCTAGTATGCCTCTAATAGACTAGCTCGTCGATCAAAGATGGTTAAGGTTTCCTAGCCATTGACATGAGATGTCATTTGATAACGGGATCACATCATTAGGAGAATGATGGGATGGACAAGACCCAAACTACAAATGTAGCATATGATCGTGTCAGTTTAATGCTATTGTTTTCTTCATGTCAAGTATCTGTTCCTATGACCATGAGATCATGCAACTCACTGACACCGGAGGAGTGCCTTGTGTGTACCAAACGTTGCAACGTAACTGGGTGACTATAAAGGTACTCGTCAGGTATCTCCGAGGGTGTCTGTTGGGTTGGCATGGATCAAGACTGGGATTTGTTACTCCGTGTGATGGAGAGGTATCTCAGGGCCCACTCGATAATACAACATCACAACAAGCCTTACAAGCAATGTGACTAAGTGTTAGTCATGGGATCTTGTATTACGGAACGAGTAAAGAGACTTGCCGGTAACGAGGTTGAACTAGGTACGGAGATACCGACGATCGAATCTCGGGCAAGTAACATACCGAAGAACAAAGGGAACGTTATACGGGATTGACTGAATCCTTGACATAGAGGTTCGACCGATAAAGCTTTTTGTAGAATATGTAGGAACCAATATGGTCATCCAGGGCCCGCTATTGGTTATTGACCGTAGAGGTGTCTCGGTCATGTCTACATAGTTCTCGAACCCGCAGGGTCTACACACTTAAGGTTTGGTGACGTTTCAGTAGTATAGAGTTATGTATGGTGGTGACCGAAGGTTGTTTGGAGTCCCGGATGAGATCCAGGACGTCACGAGGAGCTCCGGAATGGTCCGGAGGTAAAGATTGATATATAGGAAGTCCCATTTTTGTCGCCGAAAAAGTTTCGGGCTAATCGGTAATGTACCGGGAGTGCCGGTAGTGTACCGGGAGACCACCGGGAGGGGTATTTCGACCCAAGAGGCTTCATGGGCTGTGGGAGAGTAAATACCAGCCTTTTTTGGGCTGGTGGAAGTCCCACACAAGGCCCATGCGGCTGGGAGAAAAAGCCCAAAGGGAAAAAGGTGGAAAAAGGCTAAAAAAAGGAGGAATCCTAGTCCTACTAGGATTGGAGGAGGAGTCCTCCTCTCCTCCCCACTTTGGTCGACCCAAGACCTGGATTTTTGGCAGCCAAGACTCCTCCTCCTCTCCTCCTATATATACTAGAGGATTTTTGGATTTTTGGCACAGAATTTTCAGCCACGTGCTACCCGTTCCTCTAGTGCATAGTTTCTCCTCTAGATCGGTTTTCTGCAGTGCTTAGGCGAAGCCTTGCGAGAATTGCTCCAACACTATCACCGGAGCATCGTCATGCTGCCAGTGAAATCTTCTCCCTCTCCACTTCCTCTTGCTCGATCAAGATGGTGGAGATCATCATCAAGCTGCACGTGTGCTGAACGCGGAGGTGCCGTCCGTTCGGCGCTAGATCGGAACGACCGTGAACAAGATCGCGAGACCGTTCGTGATGTGTTCACGAGATGGATCGTGATGAGATCGCGGGATGGATCGTGATGAGATCGCGGAACGGATCGTGATGAGTTCGCGGGACGGATCGTGATTGGATCGCGGGACGGATCGTGATGTGATCGCGGGACGCTCGGCGATTTGGATCGCGAAGATGTTCGACTACACCAAACGCATTTCTTAATGCTTCCCGCTTAGCGATCTACAAGGGTATGTAGATCCACTCTCCCTTTCATAGATGCTCATCAACATGGATAGATCTTCGTGTGCGTAGGAAATTTTTTGTTTCCCATGCAATGTTCCCCAACAGTGGTATCAGAGCTAGGTCTATGTGTCGATGAGATCTCGAGTAGAACACAAAAGGTTTGTGGGCGTTGATGCTTAGATTGCTTCCTCCCTTGGTCGTATTTTGGTTCAGCGGTATTTTGAGATGAAGTGGCCCGGACTAACATTACTCGTATGCTTACGAGAGACCGGTTCCCTCGACACAACTTGTTGCCGAGATGGCTTGCGGGTGGCAGTTTCTCTCACTTTAGTTGGATCGGATTCGACAAAGGAGGTCCTTGAGAAGGTTGAAAAGCAAATTATGTATTACCGTTGTGGTTTATGCGTAGGTGAGAATCGTTCTTGCTAGAAACCCGTAGCAGCCACTTAAAACATGCAACAACAATTAGAGGACGTCTAACTTGTTTTTGCAGGGTATGTTGTGATGTGATATGGCCAATTACATGATGTGATATATGTGATGCATGAGATGATCATGTGATGTATAGAATTTCACGACTTGCATGTCGATGAGTACGGCAACCGGCAGGAGCCATAGGGTTGTCTTTAATTATTGTATGACCTGCGTGTCAATCATTAAGCGCTATGTAATGCTTTACTTTATCGCTAAACGGTACCAATAGTAGTAGAAGCATGCAGGGCGTGACAACCTCGATGGAAACACGTTGATGGAGATCAATATGATGAAGATCATGGTGTTGTGCCAGTGACGATGAAGATCATGTCGGTGCTTTCAAGATGGAGATCTAAAGCACAAGTTCATGGCCATATCATGTCACTTATGAATTGCACGTGATGTTAATCCTTTTATGCACCTTGTTATGCTTAGTACGGCGGTAGCATTATAAGGTGATCCCTCACTTAAATTTCAAGATAAAATTGTGTTCTCCCCGAGTGTGCACCGTTGCGAAAGTTCGTTGTGTTGAGACACCACGTGATGATCGGGTGTGATAGACTCTACTTTCACATACAACGGGTGCAAGCCAGTTTTGCACGCGTAGAACACTCGGGTTAAACTTGACGAGCCTAGCATGTACAGACATGGCCTCGGAATACAAGAGACCGAAAGGTCGAACCTAAGTCATATAGTAGATATGATCAACATAATGATGTTCACCATTGAAGCCACCTCAACTCACGTGATGATCGGACTTGAGTTGGTGGGTTTTGGATCATGTGACACTCAGATGACCTGAGGGATGTCAATTTGAGTGTGAGTTTTTAAGTAATATGATTAATTGAACTCATTACCAAGAACATAGTCAATAGTGTCTTTGCAAATTATGTCGTAGATTACTACCTCACGTTGTAGCTCCCTTGTATTTCTATATGTTCCTAGATAAATAGAGTTGAAATATGATGGTAGCAATATTGCGGACTGGGTTCGTGATCTGAGGATTGTCCTCATTGCTGCACAGAAGGCTTATGTCCTTAATGCACCGCTCGGTGCACCAACCCCTCTAGCGTTGTCTGTAGATGTTGTGAACATCTGACAGGCACGTTCTGATGACTACTTGATACTTTAGTGCGTCATACATTACGGCTTAGAATTGAGGCTCCAAAACGTTTTGAACGTCACGGAACATATGAGATGTTTCTAAGAGATGAAATTAGGATCTCAGGCTCGTGCCTGTGTTGCGAGATATGAGATCTCCAACAAGATTCTTTGCCTGCAAGATGAAAGAGAATAGCTCAATCGTTGAGCATGTGCTCAGATTGTCTGGGTGCTACAATCGCTTGAATCAAGTGCGAGTTGATCTTCCGGATAAGATAGTGATTGATATAGTTCTCTAAGTCACTGTCACTAAATCTACTAGAACTTAGTGATGAACTATAAAACGCCAGGGATAGAAATATTGATCCCTGAGCTGTTCGCGATGTTTGACACTGCGAAGGTAGAAATCAAGAAGGAGCATCAACTGTTGATGGTTAATCGAACCACTAGTTTCGAGAAGGGCAAGAGCAAGGAGGGAAACTTCATGCATAGCAAGTCAGTTGCTGCTCCAGTGAAGCAGCCCAAAGTTGAACTCAAACCCGAGACTAAGTGCTTCTGTTATGAGGTGAGCGGTCGCTGAAGCGGAACAACCCTAGAAACTTGGTAGATAAGAAGGCTGGCAACATCGATAGAAGTATATTTGATATATGTGTTATTTATGTGTACCTTGCTAGTACTCCAAGTAGCACCTGTGTATTGGATACCAGTTTGGTTGCTAAATGTTACTAACTCGAAATAAAAAGCTACGGAATAAACGGAGCACTAAGCTAAGGGTGAGGTGACGATGCGTGTTGGAAATGTTTCCAAGGTTGATGTGATCAACATCACACGCTCTCTCTACCTTCGGGATTAGTGATGAACCTGAATAAATGTTATTTGGTGTTTTGCGTTGAGCATGAACGTGATTAGATCGTGTTTATTGCAACACGGTTATTCATTTGAGTTAAAGAATAATGGTTATTCTGTTTACATAAATAATACCTTCAATGGTCATGCACCCAGAAAGAATGGTTTGTTAAATCTTGATCATAGTAATACACATGTTCATAACATTGATGCCAAAAGATACAAAGTTAATAATGATAGTACCACATACTTGTGGCACTGCCGCTAAAATGTCATATTGGCATAAAGCGCATGAAGAAACTCCATGTTGATGGATCTTTGGACTCATTCGATTTCGAATCGGTTGAGACATGCGAACCATGCCTCTTGGTCAAGATGACTAAGGACCCCGTTTTCTGTTTTGATGAAGCGGGCAAGTGATTTATTGGAAATGATACATGTTGATGTATGCAATCCAATGAGTCTTGTAGCGAGTGGTGGATATCGTTATTTTCTTATCTTCACTGATGATTTGAGTAGATATAGTGTATATTTACTTAATGAAACACAAGTCTGAATCATTTGAAAGGTTCAAGCAAATTCAGAGTGAAGTTTAAGATCATCGTGACAATAAGATAAAAATGTTTGCGATATGATCGTGGAGGTGAATATCCGAGTTACGAGTTTGGCATACAACTTTAGACAATGTGAAAGTTGTTTCACAACTCACACCACCTGGAACACCATAGTGTGATGGTGTGTCTGAACGTCATAGTCGAGCTCTATTGGATATGGTGCGTGCTATGATGTCTATTATCGTTTTGTTACTATAATTTTGGGGTTATGCATTAGAGACAACTACATTCACTTTAAACAGGGCACCATCTAAATCCGTTGAGATGACACCGTGTAAACTATGGTTTGATAGAAACCTAAGCTGTCATCTCTTAATGCTTGGGGCTACGACGCTTGTGTGGAAAAAAATCACCTAATGAGCTCGAACCCAAAGCGAACAAATGCATCTTCATAGAATACCCTAACAACAGTTGGGTGAACCTTCTATCTCAGATCCAAGCATAAAATGTTTGTTGCTAAAACTGGGTCCTTTCTCGAGAAAGGGTTTCTCTTGAAAGAATTGAGTGGGAGGAGGATAGAACTTGATGAGGTTATTTGAACCTCTGCTTCAACCAGAAAGTAGCGCAACGCAGAAAGATATTTCTATGAAGCCTACGTCAGTTGAAGAGGAAGGTAATGATGATGATCATGAAGCTTCGGATCAAGCTACTATCGACCTACAAGGAAAATAGAACTTGATGAGGTTATTGAACCTTTACTTCAACCAGAAAGTGGCGCAGCACAGAAAGATGTTTCTGTGAAGCCTACGTCAGTTGAAGAGGAAGTTAATGATGATGATCATGAAGCTTCGGCTCAAGTTACTATTAAACTTCGTAGGTCGACAAGGACGTGTACTGCTACTGAGCGGTACGACAACCCTGTCTTGAAGGTCATGTTGTTGGACAGCGATGAACCTACGGACTATGGAGAAGCGATGATGGGCCCGGAAACCAACAAATGGTTAGAGGCCATGAAATCCGAGAAAGGATCCATGTATGAAAACCAAGTATAGACTTTGGTGGACTTGCTCGTTTGACGACTGGTCGTTAAAGTACAAATGGATCTTTAAAATGAAGACGGACGCTGATGGTAAATGTTACCATTTGTAAAGCTCGACTTCTTGCAAAGTAGTTTACGACAAGTTCAAAGAGTTGACTGCGATGAGACTTTCTCACTCGTAGCGATGCTAAAGTCTGTTGGAATTATGTTAGCAGTTGCTGCATTTTTCAATTATGAAATCCGGCAGATGGATGCCAAAACATCGTTTCCTTCCTTAAGGAAAGGTTGCATGAGATACAACTAGAAGGTTTTGTCAGTCCTAAGGATGCTAAAAGATGTGCGAGCTTCAGTGATTCTTCTATGAACTAAAGCAAGCATCTCGGAGTTGGAATATACACTTTGATAAGGTGATCAAAGTTTTTGAGTCTATACAAAGTTTACGAGAAACTTGTATTTGCAATAAAGTGAGTGGGAGCACTATAAGAGTTTCTGATAAGTATATGTGGATGACATATTGCTATTCGGAAATGATGTAGAATTTCTGGAGAGCATAAACGGTTGTTTGAAAAGAGTTTTTCAAAGGAAGACCTGGATAAAGCTACCTAATTGTTGAGCATCAAGATCTATAAAGATAGATCAAGATGTTTGATAAGACTTTCAATGAGTACATACCTTGACAAGATTTTGAAAGAGTTCAAAATGGATTAGTCAGAGAGAAGTGTTCTTGCCTGCTTTGTAAGGTGTGAAATTGAGTGAGACTCAAAGCTCGACCACGGCAGAAGAAAGAGAAAGGACGAATGTCATCCCCTATGCCTTAGCCATATCTGTATAGTATGCCATGCTGTGTACCGCACCTGTGTGTGTGCCTTGCCATGAGTCTGTCAAGGGGTACAAGAGTGATCCAGGAGTGGATCACTGGACAGCGGTCAAGATTATCCTTAGTAACTAAAAGACTAAGGAGATGTTTCTCGATTATGCAGGTGATAAAGAGTTCGTCGTAAAGAGTCACGTCGATGCAAGCTTTAACACCAATCCGGATGACTCGTAGTTGCTATCTGGATACGTATAGTGGAGCAGCCATTTGGAATAGTACCAAGTGGAGTGTGGTACCAGTGTTTTCGGTTTGACATAGAAATTTGCAAAGTACACACGGATCTGAATGTCGCAGACCCGTTGACTATAAGACCTCTCTCACATGCAAAGCATGATCGAGCCCTAGAACTCATTGGGTGTTAGATTCATAACAATGCGAATCACATGGTGATGTGAACTAGATTATTGACTCTAGTGCAAGTGGGAGACTATTGGAAATATGCCCTAGAGGCAATAATAAATTAGTTATTATCATATTTCCTTGTTCATGATAATCATTTATTATCCATGCTATAATTGTATTGATCGGAGACTTAGATGCATGTGTGGATACATAGACAAAACCATGTCCCTAGTATGCCTCTAATAGACTAGCTCGTTGATCAAAGATGGTTAAGGTTTCCTAGCCATTGACATGAGATGTCATTTGATAATAGGATCACTTCATTAGGAGAATGATGGGATGGACAAGACCCAAACTACAAACGTAGCATATGATCGTGTCAGTTTAATGCTATTGTTTTCTTCATGTCAAGTATCTGTTCCTATGACCATGAGATCATGCAAGTCACTAACACCGGAGGAGTGCCTTGTGTGTATCAAACGTCGCAACGTAACTGGGTGACTATAAAGGTACTCTACAGGTATCTCCGAGGTGGTCTTTTGGGTTGGCATGGATCAAGACTGGGATTTATTACTCCGTGTGATGGAGAGGTATCTCAGGGCCCACTCGATAATACAACATCACAACAAGCCTTGCAAGCAATGTGACTAAGTGTTAGTCATGGGATCTTGTATTACGGAACGAGTAAAGAGACTTGCTGGTAACGAGGTTGAACTAGGTATGGAGATACCGACGATCGAATCTCGGGCAAGTAACATACCGAAGAACAAAGGGAACGTTATACGGGATTGACTGAATCCTTGACATAGAGGTTCGACCGATAAAGATCTTCGTAGAATATGTAGGAACCAATATGGTCATCCAGGGCCCGCTATTGGTTATTGACCGTATAGGTGTCTCGGTCATGTCTACATTGTTCTGGACTTTGGTCGACCCAAGGGCTGTATTTTTGGCAGCCAAGACTCCTCCTCCTCTCCTCCTATATATACTAGAGTATTTTAGGGATTTGGCATAGAATTTTCAGCCAAGTGCTACCTGTTCCTCTAGTGCATAGTTTCTCCTCTAGATCGGTTTTCTGTAGTGCTTAGGCAAAGCCATGCCGGAATTGCTCCACCACTATCACCGGAGCACCGTCACACTGCTAGTGAAATCTTCTCCCTCTCCACTTCCTCTTGCTGGATCAAGATGGTGGAGATCATCATCAAGCTGCACGTGTGCTGAGCGCGGAGGTGCCGTCTGTTCGGCGCTAGATCGGAAGGACCGTGAACAAGATCGCGAGACCGTTCGTGATGTGTTCACAGGACGGATCGTGATGAGATCGCGGGACGGATCGTGATGAGATCGCAGAACGGATCGTGATGAGTTTGCGGGACGGATCGTGATTGGATCGCGGGAGGGATCGTGATGTGATTTCGGGACGCTCGGCGATTCGGATAGATCTTCGTGTGCGTAGGAAAATTTTTGTTTCCCATGCAACGTTCCCCAACACCTGGGTCACCTACACGTGGGCCAGCCCTTGGCTTAATCTGGTGGAGCAATTAATTAAGATAATTAATTTCTGTTAGTAAGTAGGCCACTGACTAGTGGACCCAGCCCCTTAATGAATTTACTTAGGACTTAATTAAACCTAATTATACCCTGTGTCACTAGCGTGCGGGCCCTACACGTCAGGTTTGACCTGGACCAGGTCAGCTAACTTGCTGACGTCATCCTGACATCAGGCTGACGCAGTAATCAGTTTTTATAATAGAAAAATTCAGGAAATTCCAGAAAATGTCTAAAACTTCAAAATAATCATAGAAAATAATCTCTAAATTAGATGAAAATAATTTATATATGAAAAATGATCAGAAAAATCCAATGAATCTGTTTATGCCATGAACATGCATGTTTGAACAAGTTAACATCACCAAGTAGGATATTTTATGATTAGGGCAATATATGAAATATCATTTGGAGTTGGAATTCAAACTTGTTTGAATTCCACTTCAATTAACCTGGCTGATGATTCCCCTAGGTTAATTCAGAACCTTAACTTGTCATATCATACATCATGATCGTGCATTGCATAAGTTGAATGTTGCTCCTATGTGTTTTCCGGTGGTTGTTCCCCCTCGGTAGACGATGGTTCCGATGATGTGAACATTCACACTAATGAAGAGAAGTAATATCTTCAGAACTATTAGGCAAGCAAAAACCCCTTGAGCATACTGATATGAACCCACTCTCTCACTCCTGCTCTCTTTTATTACATTAGGACAACAACGATTCAATTGTTACCTATTCTCGGTAGTTGAACCCATTCCTTTCAATGACCTGTCTTTGCCACAATAAATAGTTGAAACCACTTAGCATGAGTAGCAACTGCTTGAGCCTTGTTGTGCTTACTCATCCGTGCTTGCTTACTTACCATGCCTGCTATGCTTAGAGTCGGGTCGGGTCGGGTCTGATACATCTGGGTGATGGATCGGAATGGCAGTATTCATGTCCTACCGTGTGAGAACTAAGTGTGTGAACACGATTTGGTAAAGGTAGCAATGAGAGGCCATGTAGGGGTACATGGCGGGTTGTCTCATTGGGACCGTCCTTAAGAACTAAGTTCTATGTATGTTATCCAAGACAAGATACAACCACACATTAGGATACTTAATTGACCCTCTCGGCTTATTAATCACCTAGATATCTGGCTAGGAGTTGCAATTAGTTTCTAGTGTTTGTAGGAAAAGTGTTGGCGGCAGCGCGTAGCGCTGCCCGACGGGCTGGACTGTGATGCGGTATAGACACAGTGGCACGGTGTACCAAGTGGCACCCGAACGGTGCGCTTGGGAACCCTGCGCACATCATTTGAGGCCGTAGCGGAAACTTCGGTCGGACTTCCGTGCAGGTTCAGTCTCAAATAGGCGATAAACCTGGACTAGGGTCTTGTGTGGTTGACGGTCGTGGCCGACGCCCACGCCAGTGCTTCCGCTTGAAGGTTGCCGAGATGCATGACGTGCATATGGTGATAAGTGGCGAGAGTGTGTGTGAAGAAGTATACCCCTGCAGGGTGAAATAATCTATTCGAATAGCCGCATCCTCGGATATGGACTAGTTGGATTGCTTATGTGGTTCATAGAAAAGTGAAGTGGATACTCTAAAATGCGCAAGATAAGCGTGAGTGCTATGGATGGCCTTCGCGTAGGGAGACGGAAGTGGATCCATAGTGGTGTATTGATTGGAGAATATGTGGACCTGTGTGCACTATCCCACCTCAAAGATACCACTTGTAGTCGTAGTACAGGTTAGCCAAGAGTTAAAGCTGGCTTGCTGCAATAAACTCCACAACCCCTTCATTGATACTCATTCATATGTAGATAGTTCTGATGTAAGTCTTGCTGAGTACCTTTGTACTCACGTTTGCTTAAATTATGTTTTGCGGAGGAGACATTAGTCTCATTAGTGGTATTTACGACGTGAAGTTCGATGTTGACCGGATTAGCTTGGGAATCCCAGACAGAGCTCTGGTTCCTTTGGTAGGGTCGTTGTAGCTTTTCAGGCTCCTCCAGCCACTTTTCTAGATGTCTGTACTCAGACATATTTAAACTTCCGCTTGTTGTTTGATTGCTCTGAATGTTGGGTCATGTGACCCCTGTTTGTAACATCTTATTGTATTGGCTCTTCCGAGCCTTCTAAGTAAATGTCATAATATTGTATGGTTATGTTGTGATGCCATAGTTGTATCTATGCGTATCGGGCATGTCGTGCGTACATGTGACGTGCAGCGGTATGTATGGGATCCGACACCTAGTTGTGTGCCTTTAGTAGTACTCTTTACAGGGAACTGCCTCTTTGTGCTTCCACCTAGGCTTGGTAGCTTGCTACTGCTCCAGACACATTGATTGACCGGCATGTATCCTTCTTTGCTATTGTGTCTGTCCCTTCAGGGAAATGTCTCGCAGTGTAATGGAGTCCCTGTAGCCTGCTATGACTCGTCTACGTGCAGTGATGACATTTATGTCCCACAGCGTAATGGAGTCCTTGTAGCTCTATGACTCGTCTACACACGCTAGAGATCGACACCTACATTGTTGGGTTACATATGTCTGTCCCTGTACGGATGTGCCACTTGGGTTCTACAACTAGTCATGTCGGCCCGAGTTCTTTGACATTTGAATGCTAGCAACACATTAACATACGTGAGTTAAAAGACACAAATGGTCCCGGCCCAGGTAAGGTGGCAGCCGTGGAGATAACTATGCGTGAGACTACAAAGTGATGTGAAGTGTTACAGGCTGGATTCTTATGGCTTAGGATCGAGGTCCCGACAAAGAGACACCTCACGCAGTATCTACATGGGGGCTGAAGCCGATGACTCGCAACTTTTAGTTTCAATGGCCACATAGGAGTTATAACGAATGCAAAACATGAAAGACATGATAAACCATGCATCATAACCATACAAGCATTAAAAGGTCTTCGGACATATCCCAATGCATTTACTCATAAATGTTTTGTTCTGAACACTAAGCCTCTATTGCCTGAGCACCCTCCATCACTACGGGGAAGTAGCACCTAGGGCACCTATGCTCCTTTCCATGGGTTGGAGGGGCGGTGGCGATCTTCATCGGATCAAGCCCCGGCCAGTGCACCTTGTCCCTCGCAAAGGCCATCCGAGCTCCCTCGATAAAGGAGGAATGTCTTAGTGTGTCAGTCCAAGGCGAGGCGTTGCTCAGCTTCTGCACCGGGCTGAAGTAGCTGCTCGGCAATGGCTCATCAGTCCATAGACGGATACAGAGATCCTTCATGGCTGGATCAGCTATTCGGTGTAGCTCCATCAGCTACTTCAGCTACTCGACAAGGAGAGGAGAGCGCCGGAAAACTTCAAATTGCGCCCAAAAAAGCCGAGCTTCATCTCCTTATCCCCGCACAGCATAGAACTAGTCCGCGTCTGCTATGCTCTTCCGGAGGTCCGAGCAGGCTCCTGAGGAATGCCACACTTGGGTGAGCAATGCGAACCTGCTATCACCGAAGACACACTGCAACAAATACGGCTTACCATCCGTGATATCCTTAACTTGGCGGACTTGATATTCAAAGAACCGCCTATCCACCCGCTCCTTTGGGAGATGGGATTTCAGGGTGGATAGTTAGGTGGCCTGTTCCTTGCCTTTCTGCTCAAGGTCCTCGCACTTTTGGCCGGCATCCTTGAGATCTTACTGGATTTGCTCCACTCGAGCCTCATGCTTGGTGCTCGTGGCTTTTAGAGCGGAAAGTGCAGCAACCTGTTGTTCGACCGCCGCCTTCACATTCGTGGCCTCTTGCTTTGCCTTCTGCAGCTCGGCCTTGAGCTTCTCAATTTCCTTCGTCAAGGCTATGTAAGCATCGAACATATAACCATACTACATCGATAGTACGAATCACTAGTGATGAAAAATTCGGATTTGACAATCCGGCTTACCTTGCGCCTCGTCGAATCTCTTGTTCGGAGCATCAAGCTCGTCCTCGGAGCTCTTGAGCTTCCGATATAGCTTGTCTAGCTCGAAGGCATTAGCTGCCGCCGTCAATGACGAAGCCTATAAATAATAAATCCCTATCAGATTACATGGGTTCAAACCTCCGAATTGTCATAAACATGACCCTATGTTCGGTCCTCTTAAGATCTGTTAGAACATTCCGGACACTATCTATGACTGACCCACAGGTGAGTTTTTCTAAACTCGCCTAGGGCTCGAGGGTTGCTATGTATATAACTATAGCACAAATGTAACAAATTAATATTCCAAAAATAGAACATTACGTGGCTCACCTGGAAGCCCGTCAGGAGACCGTTGAAAGCCTCCTTTAGTATGCTATCAACGGACTGAATGCTTTGCAAAACGCACCATAAGGGTGCGGTGATCCTCGGAGATGGAGGCTCTATGTAGAGCCTCCTCCATAACCAGCCACCCAGTGGTCGGCGGCGCAGGTGGTGATCGGTTAGACCGATCTCCAACCGGAGATTGGACAGGTGGCTCCGGAGGCATGGTGTGCTCCGGAGATGACCTTGGAGGGGACTGGACATCCCTTCGTACGGTCTCCTCAGTGCTCAGGAGGGGCTCCTCCTCCTGGTCTTCGGCGACTGAGGCGTTAACCTCGGCCATGACGTTGTCACACCCACCGCTGGTGTTCGGCTCCAAGGGAGCCTGGTGGGATGACACCTCCGTGGCATCTTTCGTGGTACCCGGAGGAGTGGGATGCGACGCGGTCCCACTCTCCGCTAGCTCGATGGGTGGGGTCTCCCCATCCAAGACTATGTCAGTGGGGAGAACGTGTGGTGGGCTGCGGATCAAAAGGCACTCACATGTTAATAACATCTAAAACTTGTCATAAATAGCTTGGGAGTCTTCGAATTCTTACCTTCGAGCTGGGGGCTTGACCCTTAGGTTCCTTTGAGGAACCTTCTCGAAGTCTTCGGACTCGGTATCCGAGTCCGAACTATCGTCGGACAGAGTCAACTGCGGTCGACGTGCCTTCTTCGGGGCAGGAGGAGGTATGTCCTCTACGGCGTCTGGTGATGCCGCCCTCTTTCTTGCAAGGGGGAATCACCTTCGTCCTCATCCTCATGCTCTTCCTCTTGATTAGAGGAGGCATGGGTTTCTTTGGACACAGCGTCCGGCTGGTCCTTGATGTGGAGGCCTGCTCGGCTTTTCTTCTTCTTCTCTTTATTTTTTGGCGCCTTGTAAGGCGCCACGACGAGCATCTCCCATAACAGCTTGGACCTGGGGTCCTCGGGCTGTGGTGCCGGGCAGTTGATGCCCATGGCCTTGCTCAACCATTTTTGCAAAGATGATCGGAAAGGTGTTCAGATTTTTCTTTCGGAAGACGGAACCGATCAATTCAAACTATGTTATACCTCGGAAGGAGGGTTATCGGCATGTAGGCCCCTGTCCTCCTCCTCGGCTGGCCAGCTCTCCTGAGCTTTGAACAACTCCTTCCATAGCTTCTCTGGAGTGGTGCCATAGAGATGGCAAATAGTAGGCTCATCGTCAAGTCGATAAGCCCACATGGGGGAGTCCCGACGCTTATAGGGGAGGATGTGTCCTCGAAGCATGATCTGGACCACGTTGGCTGGCTCAATCTCACATTTGATCATTGAGGTGATGCGCCTCTACAGGTTATCCACCTCCGCATCCGACCCCTAGAAGAGGCCCTTTTGGAGCCATGAGGTCAATCTTGTGGGGGAGGCCGGATGTGAACTCGGTCGGGGCAGCCTGGCCTTCTTCCCTTGGCTCGGTGATATAAAACCACACTTTTTTCCAAGTCTTGATGGTGTCGATGAAGGTACCGAATGGCCATCCGACGCGTGGGAGCTTGCTGATGCCCGCCCCGTCGTAGTCTGCGTGCTTGCCTACGACACACTTTGGCTTGATGTTGAACACCTTGAGCCATAGCCCGAAGTGTTGTTTGACCCGCAAGAATGCCTCGTAGATGATGATGAAGGCCGATATGTGCATGAAGGAGTTTGGTGGCAGGTCATGGAAGTTGAGCCCATAGAAGAACATAAGCCCACTGATGAAGGTGTGGAGCGGGAAGCTAAGTCCCCAGATGAAGTGGGGGACGAACAACACCCTCTTGCCGGGCTTGGGAGTGGGAACCACATGATTGGGCTCGACGACGCAGTGGTAGACATTGGCGGGGAGGTATACAGCCTGTTTCAGGTCCTGGATATCCTTGTCGGTGACCGTGGAAGCCTCCCACTTGCCATTGGAACCAGAACCAGCCATGGCTGAGCTAGGAGAAGGAGTTACGGAAGAACTAGATCTGGGCTTTGGGAGCTTAGGAGATTCGGGAAGTAGAGGATGCGAATGGGAAGTGTGCCTAGGCCATGGTTTTTTTCCCTTTTATGGGGCTTGTCGCCGGTTAACCTCCCTTTACCATGTCGCGGATCCCGCCGCTTCCCAAGATGTGCATGCCCTTACACGCACATGATTATTCATATCCCGTGTGAAACGGAGCACCATCTACGCATTGATGGATCGTGTTGATGAAAAAACGGCATCAAACCATGAATCGAGTTCTTGCAATTGGTTTATCGGTCGGGGTGGGTGGTGACCTCTCGTCGGAAAGGTTGTCAAGGAACAATGTTTGCGCCCTGATGCTTGGGCTTCAGGGATAAGCTATTCATGGTGTTCGGGCGATCAACTGATTGGGAAAACTACATGTCATCAGAGGCCGAATTAAACTCGGCCGATCACTGATTGAGGAGAAGGACTCGACTCACAAGCCTAAGTCTCTGATCAAGCGAAGCTGGAGCCAAGACCCTTGGCGTTGGAGGCTAGTTTAGGGGCTACTATGGGAGTCCTGGTTTAAGGGGTCCTCGGGTGGCCAACCTGTTTCTCATGGGCCGGACTATATGGGCCATTTAATGAGCATTGGATTGATAAAAGGCACTGTCTCAAGGAAGGAAGCTTCGTGGATCGTGTGGTGTCCTCCAGGATTGTAATAGTGGATAGGCATGTTTTTTCTATGTGTAACCGACCATGAGTAAACCCTAGGTACCCTTGGCTTCTATATAAGCCGGAGGGTTTTAGGTTGTAAAATAGGACAACTCATCTAGGGTTTTAGCTATTCGATCTCGAGGTAGATCAACTCTGTAACCTACACATCATCAAAATAATCAAGCAGGATGTAGGGTTTTACCTCCATAGGAGGGCCTGAACCTGGGTAAACAACGTCTCCTTCGTCTCCTGTGACCATCGATCCTAGTCTCATAGCTCGGGACCCCCTACCTGAGATCCACCGGTTTTGACATCGACAACAACAATATTCTTAATAATTCATAATCCTCAAATAGTGCATCCACATATTACTATCTTAATGTCGCAAAACTATTGTAGGGAATCAAACATATCATATTCGGCGATCTACAAGTTTTATGTAGGATTTTATGACTAACCATGCAAATGACCAATTCCCGTTGACTCTCTAAATAGGTATAAGTGAAGCATGAGAGTTTAATGCTTTCTACAAAATACCTCGACATGCTCTAAGAAATATAAGTGAAGAAAAAGAGCATACAAAAAATAATGATTTTATATATGTAGAGAAACACGCATCCAACTTCAAATGATACAAGTGAACCACATGAAGCATTCTATAAAGCCATACTCAAAAGATATAAGTGAAGTGCAAAGAGTATTCTATAAATCAACCATGGAATTTCCCAAACCAGCATGGTGCATTGCTAGAAGTAAAATAAAAGGCACATGACGCTCCAAGAACTTATGCATATCATGTGAACAAAACAAAAAACAAAACATACCAATAGATGTTGAAGAAGAAAGATGGGATGCCTTCTGGGGTATCCCCAAGCTTAGATGCTTGAGTCCCCTTGAATATTTACTTGGGGTGTGAGGGAGTCTGGGACTAAGGGGTCCTTAGGCCGTCAAATCATCCCTGATGGGCTGACTTGTCAGGCCGCTTCGCAGAAGGTCGAACTATGAGAGGATGTCGTAATCAAGAAGGAAAGTTTCGGATATTTGCGTGGCCTACAAGCTTTGAAGATAGGATCTGCATATCTATCCCGGCTTAAGGTTGGTGATGTGTAACCCTAGGTACTCCTGGTGTGTATGTAAATTAGAGGGTCCCATTTGTAGAGATTAGGTGAACTCATCCAGGGTTTTAGCTTAGACGATCTCGAAGTAGATCAACTATGTAATTCTCATCCACATCAATATAATAAAGCGGGACATAGGGTTTTACCTCCTCATGAGGGCACGAACCTGTGTAAACATTGTCTCCTTCATCCCCTATTACTCATCGATCCAAGGTCCACAACTCGAGACCCCCTACTCGACATCTACCGGTTTTGACACCGACAGAGTGCCTTGGGCATCCCCAAGCTTGAACTCTTGTCTCTCCTTATTCTACTCATATCGATACCTCCTCGATCTTCGAACTCTTCATCCATACAAAACTTGACAAAACTTTTATTAGAAACGTTAGTACATAATCATCGAATCTCATCATGTCCTGCCAAAACATTATTGTATAATTATAATCTAGAGAGAATACCTTATTTAACACTAGCTTAATTTTTTGCCTTATTTGACACTGTAAAAATTTTATTCCTTATGTAACACCAACACTAAAATTTGTTCCCTTTCTAACACTTCCATCCATTTTGACCACTAATGGTGTGAAATGGTACCTAAGAAGATGATTTTACTCCTGATGAACTTGTGACCAAAATTCTTGAATATAATTATTTCACAACTTGGTTCAAAAATTGAGCAGAACCTCCCCTCTAATTTGATGCATATCAAGATCACACAATTCACATATACATATGTATCAACAAATAGTATTCAATTTTGCATATAAACATCCAGGCTCACATCCAAATACACATATATCACTTAATACATATCAGGTTCACATATATGGGTCCGACATCCAAGTCCACATCATATGAGGAACACAAAAGGATTGACATAATATCCAGGTTCGCGTACATAGTCCAAGTTCATACATACATGATATGGATTGCACAAAAGTGACTTAAACTTCACATACATGAGTCCAAGTCCACATAACATGAGATGTGTTCACAAGCTAAGTCGTCTTTGCTTCTTGTGCTCATTGCGGGGCTGTCTAGGTTAGTCTTTTTCCTTCTAGTGCACATTGCAGGGCTGTCAAATGGCACCATTGGACAATTTCCATCCTTTGTAGCAAGTTCTAACTTCTTTGCCTTCTCTGATCTGCACATGTAGATGTGTGGCAGTAGTACTTTGAGAGCAAATAACGACATGAACTATGCATAATATGTGATATTAAATTCAGAATTAGCAAAGGTCACCTTTTACACCCTTTTTCCATTTTTCTTCTTCTGTAGTCTCTAAAGTTTGGCTATGTTTTCCCTTCTTCTTGGTTGTAATTTCTAAGCTTTGGCTATGGATTAGATGAATACACACAAATGAAACTCACTTTTCATTTGCAACAAGCATAGGTGTAGAATTGTTAACCTTGGTGGAAAATACATAGCGACTGTCGGTGATTCATCAAGTCCTGGCACAATTGATGACTCAACTGATTTGGTAGTCTTCCTCCACTTCTTTGGTGGTTCTATACACAAGCAATAAGAAAGTAGTTCACTTGCACAGTTGATTACGAAATAGTAATGCAAGAAAGTAGTTAATATGCAATAAGAAAGTAGGATCCATAGATGATTACCTCACATCCATCAAAGCAGCATTGTCATATTTGTTCCCCTTCTTGCACTTGTGCCAATGGTGCATGTATTCCTTACAAATAAGGCATAAGTGCTGACAACTTTTCCGCTTGTTCTCACTACAACCCTTATGCTCTCTGTTTGGGGCTGACCAGCTACTGCATTTAGCAAGGGTCGATGCATGAAGAATCCATGGTTAGATTCAGGCCACCGGGTTTTTTCACACATAGCAATGATTAGTTGGACATAAGCTGCTCTAAACTTGTCAATGGAGTAATACAATGTGATGAAAGCTATAGCATGTTTGCAAGGAAGACCAGAAACTTGCCATTGTCTACAAGAACATATGTTGTCTTGCAAGTTGACGACAAACCTAAACTCCCTGCCTCCCAATTGAGTAACTTCAGCAACTTCTTCTGAGCTTTCTACCACCTCCAAGTTTAAATCTCTACTCTTTACTTTCAACTTCTTAATTATGTGGGGTAGAATTAAGCCAGATAACTTATTTGCTACTTTTCTTCTACAATTCCACATGATCATAATCATCTGCCTAAGCTTGTCCATTAAATCGTCCAAGTTCAAAGGCTTGTGATGCTTAATCCAATTACTGAAGCACTCTGCCAGGTTGTTGGTTACATGGTCCACCTTACAAATGGTTGAGAACTGACTCCTAGTCCACAACCTAGTGTGCCACTTCCTAAGATATGCAGTTGCCGCTGGCTTTGCTGTTTCGATTGCAACCCAATTTTTCTCAAATATATACATGTGTGTGTGTGTGTGTGTTCCATGAGTAAGCAGCAGCCCAAAGCTGGTCATCAAATACCTTTCCATGATACTTTTTATTGACGTTTCTCACCAAGTGAAACATGCATTCCCTATGTTCTACTTCTGGTAAAACTTCCTTTAGCCCTGTCATCACGGCTTGCCTGTCGGGACCCCGATCCTAAGTCATATGAATCCAGAGTGTAGCATATCACATCACTTTGCGGCCTCACGCACGGTAAACTCCACGGCTGCAACCTTACCTTAGCTGGGACCGTTTGTGTCTTTTGGCTCACGAATGTGAACATGTCACTAGCAATCAAACGACAGAGAACCCGGGCCGACATGACTAGTCATAGAACCCAAGTGGCACATCCATACGGAAACAGGCATACGTAACCCAGCAATGCAAGTGTCGGCCTCAAGCGTGTGTAGACAAGTCATAGCAAGCTACAAGGACTCCATTACGTCGTGGGACATGAATGTCATCACTGCATGTAGACCAGTCGTAGCAGGCAACAGGGACTCCATTACACTGCGAGACATTTCCCCGAAGGGACAGACATAGGAGCAAAGAAGGATACATGTCGGTGAATCAATGTGTCCGGAGCAGTAGCAAGCTACCAAGCCTCGGTGGAAGCACAAAGAGGCAGTTTCCCGTAAAGAGTACTACTAAAGGCACATGACTAGGTGTCGGATCCCATACATACCGTTGCACGTCACACGTACGCACGACATGCCCAATATGCATAGATACAACTATGGCATCACAACATAACCATACATCAACACAACTTTTATTTAAGAGGCTCAGAAGAGCCTTGCATAATATGTTCTTACAGGTAGGGGTCACATGACCCGACACTCAAGTCATACAAGCAGGTTCATACAAACCAAGCGGAAGCATAAAGTTGTCTGAGTACAGACAGTTGAAAGGGTAAAAAGGCACATGGCCTGACTATCTACAACCTGCCACAGGGTATAAGGTCATAGCTGGGACACCAGCTATTCAGCATCGTTGACATCTAGATAGAACCCACCTGACGGGTCCTGGGTCTCATCTACAACATTTATTAAGCAAATGTGAGTACAAACGTACTCAGCAAGTCTTTAAAGCAGACCTAGACTATTCATGCTCAAGTATCAACAAGGGGAGTGGTGGAGTTTATGCAGCAATGCCAGCTTTGACTCATGGCTAACCTATACTACACAATTTTAACTCTTTGTTTAGATTTTAGATATCGCACATGAGTCCACTAACTCCACATCAATACACCACCATGGATTCACTTCCTTCTCCTAGGAGAGTGCCATCCATGGTACTCACACTTATCTTGATATTTTTATGAGTATCCATCTAATTATCTACGAACAGCATAAGTTCTCCAAGTAGTCCATATCCGAGGACGTGGCTATTTGAATAGTTTCATACCCTGCAGGGGTGTACTTCTTCACACACACTCTCGCCACTTATCGTTGTGTGCTCAGAAAACCATCCACCTTGGCAACCTTCAAGCGGAAGCCCAACGAGGGAGTAAGCCACAACCGTCAATCACACCAGACCTCTAGTCCAGGATATCGCCTGTTTGAGACTGAACCCGCAGGGAAGTCCGGCCGAAGTTTCCGCTACGGCCCCAAACGATGTGCGCAGGGTTCCCAAGCCCACCATTCAGGTGACCCTTGGTACACCGTGCCACTGCCTACCGCGTCGTAACCCACCCCTAGGGTCGGCGTTAAGCACGGCCTCCAACATGCACTAAACACCAAAAACTACTTGCAACTCCTGGACAAAGGACTAAGCGGTTGATAAGTCGACAGGGGTCAAGTTACTAGAACCCAATGTGTGGTAGTAACTAATCTTGGATCACAAACACGGAACTCGGTTCCTAAGAACGGTCCCAATGAGACAACCCGCTATGTACTCCTACATAGCCTCTCATCGCTACCTTTACCAAATCAGGTTCATCATAAGCTTATCACATCAGAACAACATTGTTTCACTCCAGTTCATCACCTAGATGAATCAGACCTGACACAACTCTAAGCACAGCAAGCATAGCAGGCAAAGTAAGAAAAGCACATCATGGCACAAGCATCTACCAGGTATGCTAGGTTGCAAGGTTTAGCTATTTACTGTGACAAGGACACGTCATGCAAAGGAATGGGTTCATCTACGTTGTATGACAGACAAGTGAACGTTTGTCCTAATGCAATAAACAAGAGTAGGAGCGAGAGAATGGAATGTTTTCGGAATGATCAAAGGGGTTGCTTGCCTTGCTGGGAAGCAGGAAGGTTTTCTCCTTCATTTGAATACTCGGAGGTATCCACAGAAGCAGGGCCTACCGCAATGCAGATAAATAGCAATCAATACACAGCAAGTGCAACAATATGATGCATGATTATGACATGGCAACATGTGTGGATGAGCTAATGCAACTACTGGCCAAGTTAAATGAAGTGATTTTGAATATAGGTTCAAAATCATTCTCCATTTCATATTTCATATGTTAACCTATTAGTAAATGTCCATATTAATCTACATAGGTTGCTCTAACAAGTATGATAACAGCACCATTGGATTCATTGGATTTTTCTGATCAATTTTCATATATAAATTATTTTCATCTGATTTACAGATTAATTTATATGGATTTTCTAAGTTTCTAGTATTTTCTGGAATTTATTTAAATACAAAAATGCATTATTGCGTCAACCTGGCTTCACTGTGACGTCAGCCTGGTCAAATGACCGATCCAGGTCAAACTGACCAGCAGGACCCACTGGTCAGTGACCCACCGCTAAGTAGGGTCAAATCCCGCACTGACTCGGGTTTAACCCGCTTGCGGGGCCCACTATCAGTGACCGCAAGGGGTTAACGCTAATGGCCGCCACATCGGCCCCGACGGAGTTTGGCCGGTGGCGACCAAACCGATGGCGGAGGCTCGCTGGAATCGAGGCCCCGACCACCATTTGGCACGTGGGGCGACGCATCTGAACGCGGGGAGCGAGGCGCGTCCATCCCTGCGGGAGGAACGACACGGGGCTACCGGAGCTGGCGGCGGCGACCACTCTTGCGGTGGCCGGAGCTCGGCCTTGGTGGCGCGCATGCTAGAAGGGGGGAAACGACGGCGGGGCTAGGGAAAGAGGACCGGGGCCTCATCGGGGGGGCCTCTGGCGCAAAGGTGGAGCGGTCGGGGACACGCGGGGACGGCGGATCGATGGCGGTGACTGTGGCGGCTTCGGCCCAGCGACGAGATGGAGCATAGGAGAGGGGGAGAGGGGGAGAGCGAGAGAGAGAGAGGCAAGGAGAGAGGGGAAGTAAGCCACGGCAGGGAGGGGTCGCGCTTGCGCTCTTTTTGGCCTCTAGAGGCAAGCAGCCAGGCAGGAGGTGGCCGGCGCGTGCCGGCGCGCCCTAGCCACAGGCCCCAATCCTCCTGGCGGGAGGTTGGCCACTAGGCCAGCCTCTCCTGGGCCTCTTTTTCTTTTTTTTTAATTTTTTATTTTTTTATTTTTCTGACATTTGTTTTATCTATTTTTAGGCACAAATGCTAGGTATAAAATATCCCAAATATTTTATAGAAATTAGTTTGTATATTTCAAACTTCTATAAAAAGTTTCAAAATATTTTGAAAACTCAAATATTTTTAATGCTTTATTTGTCATTTTCAGCAGCTTTAATATTTATTTTTTAAATGCTATAAATGTTCAAATATTTAGAATGACCCCTGATATATTCATGTCCACATTTATCAGACATAGGGGACAAATTTTATGGGCATTTTGTATTTGTTGGTTTTTCACAATCTTTAAATTGGTTTGATTCAAATGAGGGTTTGGGGTTTCTGTTAATCCCCATTTAAAATTGATGCAAAACATGAAACATGATGCACACACATGATGTCCTGAGTAAGCTAGCTAGGGATGTGACAACTCACCCCCACTCAAAAGAATCTCGTCCCGAGATTTGGAAGTCGTCGGGAAGAGTGTGGGGTACTCTAGTCGAAGACGGTCCTCTCTTTCCCATGTCGCCTCCTTCTCAGAATGGTGTGACCACTGAACCTTGAGAAACTTGATGTTTTGACACCGAGTGGTGCGCTCAGCTTGATCAACAATACGAACAGGGAATTCTCGATATGTCAGGTTATCTTGGAGATCAAGGGCTTTGTGGCCTACTTCGTGGACAGGGCCCAAGAAGCAACACCTAAGTTGCGACACGTAGAAGACATCATGAACCTTGGAAATATGCGGCGTAAGTTCCAATTGGTAGGCAACCTCTCCTCATTTAGCAAGAATGCGAAAAGGTCCAATGTAACGAGGAGCCAACTTGCCCTTGATACCGAATCGGTGGGTACCCTTCAGAGGTGTAAGCCTAAGATAAGCCTTCTCATCAACTTCAAAGGTCACGGCCTTATGATGACGATCATATTGGCTCTTTTGACGAGGTTGGGCTGTTTTCAACTTTTCACGAATAATGCGAACTTGCTCCTCTGCATCCTCGATCATATCTGGGCCAAAGAGTTGCCTCTCCCCGGTTTCTGACCAGTTAAGAGGTGTTCAACACCTTCGTCCATAGAGAACTTGAAAAGGGGCTTTGCCCAAGCTTGATTGATAACTATTGTTATAAGCAAATTCGGCAAATGGAAGACATTTCTCCCAGTTCATACTGAAGGATATAACACAACCTCAGAGTATGTCTTCGAGGATTTGATTGACTCGCTCAACTTGACCACTTGATTGCAGGTGGAAAGCAGTGCTAAAGGATAGATGAGACCCCATAGCGGTTTGGAAACTTTCACAAAATTGGCAAGTAAAGATACTTCCGCGGTCTAAGTTAATCTCCAATGGAACACCATGAAGAGAAACCATTCGAGAAACATATAACTCCGCTAGCTGGCTAGCAGTTATACTCTCCCGAACAGGAAGAAAATGAGCCACTTTGGAAAGGCGGTCAATGGCCACAAAGATAGCATCATTCCCTCTCTTAGTCCTGGGAAATCCGGTAATGAAATCCATACCGACCTTATCCCATTTCCATTCAGGAATAGCTAAAGGTTGAAGGGTGCTAGTAGACCTTTGATGTTCTGCCTTAACGGGACGACAAACGTCGCAGTTAGCAACGAACTGAGCAATTTCTCTCTTCATCCTTGTCCACTAGAACCTTTGGCATAGGTCCTGATACATCTTGGTACTACCCCGATGAATTTTGAGAGGAGAATCATGAGCCTCCTTAAGGATCAACTGTCGCAGATGTTGCTTCTTCGGGGTCACCAAGCGATTCTCAAAGAAGACAACACCCCGATCATCTTCCAAGAAGCATCTAACATTACCCTTCTTAATGTTTTTCTTGATCCGAGATATCCCGGCATCATGCTTCTGGGCTTCTATGATTTGATCCATAAGAGTAGGTTTCGCCACCAGGTTGGAGAGGAATCCTTGAGGAACAATGTGAAGGTTCAACTTCCGAAATTCCTCATAGAGAAGCAGTTGACCTTGTTATAACATCAAGTTGTTACAATAAGACTTATGACTTAGTGCATCAACCATGACATTGGCTTTCCCCGGGGTGTAAGTTATCCCTAAGTCGTAATCTGTAATCAACTCAACCCACTGTGTTTGCCTGAGATTCAAATCCGGCTAGGTGAAAATATATTTTAGACTTTGGTGATCAGTGTAAATTTCGCAATGACTACCTAGAAGGTAATGTTGCCAAGTTTTCACTGCATGGACCACAGCTGCAAGCTCAAGATCATGTGTTGGATAATTATCCTCATGTGGATGCAACTGTCGAGATGCGTATGCAATCACATGATGATCTTGCATAAGAATGCAACCTAATCCTTGTCGCGAGGCATCGCAATAGATAACAAAGGCCTTGGAGAAGTCTGGTGGCACCAGAACGGGAGCAGAGGTCAGGCGTCTTTTCAACTCCTAAAAACTATGATCGCATTGTGGAGTCCACTCGAACCTTTTATCTTTCTTGAGGAATTCAGACAGAGGTTTCGCAACCATGGAGAAATTCTTGACAAAGCGGCGGCAACAGCTCGCTAAGCCAAGGAAACTCCGAACTTGCTTAACCGATTCAGGTTGAGTCCAATCAAGGACGGCCACAACTCTCTCGGGATTGACAGCAATACCTTTACCAGAGATCACGTGGCCTAGGTAGGTCACTTCTGGCAACCAAAATTCACACTTGGAGAATTTGGCGTACACACGATGCTCTCGAAGTTTCATCAATACCAACCTTAGATGCTTGGCATGTTCCTATTCATTCTTCGAGTAGATGAGTATATCGTCAAGGTAAACCACGATGAATTTATCCAAATACTCCATGAAGATCAAATTCATCAAGCGAGAGAAGGTGGTTGGGGCATTGGTTAAACTGAAGGACATGACGGTGTACTCGTATTGGCCATAATGAGTAACAAAAGCCATTTTTGGAATGTCCTGATTTCTAATTCTGATTTGATGGTATCCCAACCTCAAATCCATTTTGGAGAAGATAGAGGATCTAGTGAGTTGATCATACAAATCGTTGATCGTAGGGAGCAGATACTTGTTCTTTATGGTGACCAGATTTACTGGCCGATAATCCACAACCATCCGATCCGATCCATCCTTCTTCTTAACAAAGAGAATAGAGTTGGCGCGTGGCTGCTCGAGTAGAGACATTAGCTATCTCACCCAAGGGATGTGTAAGTTGAACGTTCCTAGTATGAGTATCAATCTTAGCATAGTGGGATTTCATCCAGTCCATGCCTAAGATGATATTGATGTCTGAAGACTTCAGGGCTATCAAACATGCTAGGAAGACTAGCCTATCCACCAGAATTTCATTGTCATGGCTTACTCTAGAAGTTTTCCATTTTGAACCAGGAGTCTGAACTACTAAAGGAGTAGGCATATCACAAAATGACATGTTATGCAACTGTGCATAACTTTCTAAGATGAATGAATGAGATGCCCCAGTATAACATCAGGATCCTCAAGGGCTTCTTCAGCAGAAATGTAGTTCACTCAACCACGAGTAGGAGCTGGCTTCACATAGAAGGGTTTACCCGGCTTCCCACGTCCATCCGGCTTAGCATTGTTCCGAGGACACTCATGGGAGTAGTGTCATGGTTCTCCACATTTGTAACAGACCACGGTGGCACGAGGGGCAGCATTGGCAGGAGGACCTCCGAATGTCCTGGCTGGAGGGTTGGGCTGAGCTGGGCGAGGCACCTGGAAGGATGGACTCGCGATGTACATTAGCGGCAGAGCTGCGTTAGGAACCCACACCCGGAGTTTGTTCGAGCCCGAGCTAGATGCGGGGCTGAAGTCACAGGTGTGCTTCCTAGTTGCCTCGTAGTTAGTCTGTCCAGTTTTGACATTGATAGCCTTGTTGACGAGAGCCTGGAAGGTTGTGCACTCATGTAGGTGTAGATCTCGACGGAGCTTAGGACTAAGTCCCTTGCGGAACCTAGCCTGTTTCTTGGCATCGGTTGACACTTCCTCCGGAGCATAACGAGCAAGATTGCCGAACTCACGGCTATGGGCATCCACTGTCATTCTGCCCTAGGTGAAAGCACAGAACTCCTCTCTCTTGCGATCCATCAGCCCTTCCGGGATGTGATGTGTACGGAATGCCTCACTGAAATCTGCCCAAGTTGGTGCGGGGCCTGCGGGACGCATAGCTTCATAATTTTCCCACCACAGATTGGCGGGTCCTTCCAGAAAGTATGCAACAAAGGTCACCTTGTTGGCCTAAGATACATTGGCAGCTCAGATTTTATGGGTCATGCTGGTTAGCCAGTCATCCGCGTCAAGCGGGTCGTCCGAAGGATGAAATTTAGGCGGGCACAACTTGACAAAGTCGTTGAGAGACACACCATCATTGCGATCATTTCGGGGAGGACGCGCTGTGTTCTGCTCAATACGTTCCAACATCCTGTTGGTCTCCCTTTTGTTCCGTTCAACTTCGAGCATCACTTCTGCCAAAGAGGGCACCTGTGGCAGGTTCTCTTTCCTTGGCTGGCTTCCCTCGCCCTGCTCGGGGGCAGGCACGGGGTTATTCCTAGTTGCCACCATCCTGGGAAAACAAACCCACATGTTATACATAGAGGACATCAACTCTAAGGAATGAGATAAGGAATGTACTGGACAACATGGCATGCAGGGGTAACACCCAATCAACATGGTAATAACAACTGCCATATGAACACCATGATTCATACACACCATGACATAGTTCAGTACAAGCCCAAACTGAAATACAAACTACAGAGAGATGACACAACTCATCGGAGGCATTACAAGCTTCCTATACATTATCTATCTACACCTCCAGAACTCAGCTCTCAACCTCAGTCATATCCACAGAACACGCAGAACTGTGGCAATACGACTACTATCATACTAATACTAACATCCACGTACTCAAGCATCGCCGTAGAATGCCTCATATAGGTTACCCCCGTGGCCCGGGAGCTGAACCTGAGGATCTAGAAACACCCTAGCCTGTGATCCATGGAAATCATACGGACACGAATGTGGCCTCGGTCCCCTTGTTGGTGGCAACAGCGGTCCATGAAGAGGGGTGATGCCTCCAACATCAGGCTAGTCTACGTGTGTTGGAAAATGAGTCCGTTATGGGTTCAACATCTCCAAATCTCCATAGCCTGTCTGCACGACAGGTGCTAGCTGCGTCAGGGCTATCCAAAGACGTGCACGGGTAGCATATAGCTCCATGCGAAGGGCACGTGCATCGCGATCCCTATTCTCCAACATCTGAGCGGTCACCTGCAGCCTAGGGTCCTCATGAGAATGATCATAGTAGGTTGCGCTAAGATAACTATCCTCTCCTCCCAGAGAAGGAGGAACATAACAGAACTCTGTTATCTAAAGCAGACCATGGTGGAACCTCATGATAGTCAGCATGGTGTAGGCGACCTCCTAAACTGCCATGTCTATGGTGACACCTAATCCATAGGTCCAATGAAGCGGCTCTGCAGCTCCAGGATACGTTGGATATATCTTAACAGTACACAGATACTAGCTCTGGTTGAAATCTCGATACTGCTCCTCCACTTTGTACTCTGGGTACCAACGGTAACCATCCTCCATCATAACTCTAACCAACATGGCCGTGTGACCTGGTACATCGATGCACCTAGTCAGACGGACCACCTAACGGGAAGGACGAGGGGGCATCTGAAACAGAGAATGATGCAAAGACATTAGAGACTCTAGCAGAAATTGGACAGCATAACAGCTGTAATTTCTCAAAAAGGATTTTGAGACAACTGCAAAAGATTGGAAAGCATAACCACTCGACTATCTAGACTCAAATCTCTTCTCCAACTATTTGTCACACCAACAATACTCGAGTACCGAAGTTCACTTGCGAACAAGCTAGTTAATAGACCATGGTTAGTAACTCGTCATCCTAAGCAATAGGTGAGAAGCCTAGTTCTTATCCTCGTAGAAAAGATAAGAGTGACTCAGAATAGAATAACTTGGGAAGAGGAGTAGAAAGAGCCTTACGTTCCCTTCCACAATCAATTCCCCTACTTTTCTATAGTGTTACTAGACTCAACTTCGACCGGTTTGGCTTGGTAGTCCTACAGTCAGTCAAGCTCTGATACCAACACTGTTGGAACCCCAATCCTAAGTCATATGAATTCAGACTGTAACATATCACATCACTTTGCGGCCTCATGCACGGTAAAATCCATTGATGCAGCCTTACCTTAGCCGGGACCGTTTGCCTCTTTTGGCTCACGTATGTGAACATGTCGCTGGCAATCAAACGACAGAGAAGCGGGGCTGACATGACTAGTCATAGAACCCAAGTGGCATATCTGTACAAAAATAGTCATACGTAACCCAGCAATGCAGGTGTCGGCCTCAAGCGTTTGTAGACAAGTCATAGCTAGCTACAAGGACTCCATTACTCCATGGGACATGAATGCCATCACTGCACGTAGACGAGTCGTAGCAGGCTACAGGGACTCCATTACACTGCGGGACATTTCCACGAAGGGACAGACACAACAGCAAAGAAGGATACATGCCGGTCAATCAATGTGTCCGAAGCAGTAGAAGGCTACCAAGGCTCGGTGGAAGCACAAAGAGGCAGTTTCCCGTAAAGAGTACTACTAAAGGCACATGACTAGGTGTCGGATCCCATACATACCGTTGCACGTCACACGTATGCATGACATGCCCGATACGCATAGATACAACTATGGCATCACAACATAACCATACATCAACACAACTTTTACTTAAAAGTCTTAGAAGAGCCTTGCATAATATGTTCTTACAGGTAGGGGTCACATGACCCCACACTCAAGTCATAAAAGCAGGTTAATACAAACCAAGCAGAATCATAAAGCTGTCTGAGTACAGACAGTTGAAAGGGTAAAAAGGCACATGGCCTAACTATCTATAGCCCGCCACGGGGCATAAGGTCGTAGCTGGGACACCAGCTATTCAGCGTCGTCGACATCTAGATAGAACCCACTTGATGGGTTGTGGGTCTCATTTGCAACATTTATTGAGCAAACGTAAGTACAAATGTACTCAGCAAGTCTTTAAAGCAGACCTAGACTATTCATGCTCAAGTATCAACAAGGGAGTGGTGGAGTTTATGCAGCAATGCCAGCTTTGACTCATAGCTAACCTATACTACACAATTTAACTCTTTGTTTAAATTTTAGATATCGCACACGAGTCCACTAACTCCACATCAATACACCACCATGGATTCACTTCCATCTCCTAGGAGAGTGCCATCCACGGTACTCACACGTGTCTTGATATTTTTATGAGTATCCATCCAATTATCTATGAACAGCATAAGTTCTCCAAGTAGTCCATATCCGAGGACGCGGCTATTCGAATGGTTTCATACCCTGCAGGGGTGTACTTCACACACGCTCTCGCCACTTATCACTGTGTGCTCATAAAACCATGCACCTCGGCAACCTTCAAGCGGAAGCCCAGCAAGGGAGTCAGCCACGACCGTCAATCACACAAGACCTCTAGTCCAGGCTATCGCCTATTTGAGACTGAACCCACACGGAAGTCCGGCCGAAGTTTCCGCTACAGCCCCAGACGATGTGCGCAGGGTTCCCAAGCCCACCATTCGGGTGACCCTTGGTACACCGTGCCACTCCCTACCGTATTGTAACCCACCCCTAGGGTCAACGCTACGCACGGCCTCCAACATGCTATAAACACCAGAAACTACTTGCAACTCCTAGACCAAGGACTAAGCGATTGATAAGTCGAGAGGGGTCGAGTTCCCGGAACCCAATGTGTGGTAGTAACTAATCTTGGATCACAAACACGGAACTCAGTTCCTAAGAACGGTCCCAATGAGACAACCCGCTATGTACTCCTACATAGCCTCTCATCGCTACCTTTACCAAATCTGGTTCATCATAAGCTTATCACATCAGAACAACATTGTTTCACTCCAGTTCATCACCCAGATGAATCAGACTTGACACAACTCTAAGCATAGCAAGCATAGCAGGTAAAGTAAGCAAAGCACATCATGGCACAAGCATCTACCAGGTATGCTAGGTTGCAAGGTTTAGTTATTTACTGTGACAATGACAGGTCATGCGAAGGAATGGGTTCATCTACCGTGTATGACAGACAAGTGAACGTTTGTCCTAATGCAATAAACGAGCGAGATAATGGGATGTTATTGGAATGATCAAAGGGGTTGCTTGCTTTGCTGGGAAGTAGGATGGTTTTCTCCTTCGTTGGAATACTCAGAGATGTCCTCAGAAGCAGAGCCTACCGCAATGGAGATAAATAGCAATCAATACATGGCAAGTGCAACAATATGATGCATGATCATGACATGGCAGCATGTATGGATGAGCTAATGCAACTATTGTCTAAGTTAAATGAAGTGATTTTGAATATAGGTTCAAAATCATTCTCCATTTCATATTTCATATCTTAACCTATTAGTAAATGTCAATGTTCATCTATATAGGTTTCTCTAACATGCATTATAACAGCACCATTGGATTCATTGGATTTTTCTGATCAATTTTCATATATAAATTATTTTCATCTGATTTACAGATTAATTTATATGAATTTTCTAAGTTTTTAGTATTTTCTAGAATTTATTTAAATACAAAAATGCATTATTGTGTCACCCTGACGTCACTGTGACGTCAGCCTGGTCAAACGACTGGTCCAGGTCAAACTGAATAGTGGGACCCACTAGTCAGTAACCCACCGCTAAGTAGGGTCAAATCCCAAGCTGACTGGGGTTTGACCCGCTTGCAGGGCCCACTGTCAGTGACCGCGAGGGTTAACACTAATGGCCGCCATGTTGGCCCCGCCAGAGTTTGGCCGGCGGCGACCAAACCGATGGCGAGGCTTGCCGGAATCAAGCCCTCGGCCACCATTTGGCACGCGAGGCGGAGCATCCAAACGCGGGGAGCGAGGCACGTCCATCCCCGCGGGAGGAACGGCGCGGGGCTACCGGAGCTGGCGGTGGCGACCACACTTGCGGCGGCCGGAGCTCGGCCGAGGTGGCGCGCGCGCTAGAAGTGGGAATCAACGACGGGGCTAGGGGAAAGAGGACCGGGGCCTCACTAGGGGGCCTCTGGCACCGGTGGAGTGGTCAGGGACGCACGGGGATGGCGGATCAACGGCAGCAACGGCAGCTGCTTTGGCCCAGCGACGGGATAGAGCAGAGGAGAAGGGCGAGAGAGAGAGAGAGAGAGAGAGAGAGAGAGAGAGAGGCAAGGAGAGAGGGGAAGTAGGCCACAGTGGGGAGGGGTCGCGCTGGCGCTCTCTCTGGCCTCCAAAGGCAAGCAGCCGGGCAGGAGGTGGCAGGTGCGTGCTGGCATGCCCCAGCCACACGCCCCAATCCTCCTTGCGGGAAGTTGGGGGTGACTCGTAGCTGGGACGCTAGGCCAGCCTCTCCTGGGCCTCTTTTTCTTTTCTTTTTTAATTTTTTTTCTGTTTTATTTTTCTGACATTTGTTTTATTTATTTTTAGGCACAAATGCTAGGTATAAAATATCCCAAATATTTTATAGAAATTAGTTTGAATATTTCAAACTTCTATAAAAAGTTTCAGAATATTTTGAAAACTCAAATATTTTTAATTCTTTATTTGGCATTTTCAGTAGCTTTAATATTTATTTTTGAAATGCTATAAATGTTCAAATATTTAGTATGACCCCTGATATATTCATGTCCATATTTATCAGACATAGGGGACATTTTTTATGGGCATTTTGGATTTGTTGTTTTTTTCACAATTATTAAATTGGTTTCATTCAAATGAGGGTTTGGGGTTTCTGTTAATCCCCATTTCAAATTGATGCAAAAAGTGAAACATGATGCACACACATGCTGTCCTAAGTAAGCTAGGTAGGGATATGACATTGCCGAGCATCAGTGCTTATGGCTAAACCTCTAGGTGATCATGTGGCTTGCCTAAGAAATTGCATGAACCAAATCCGGTTGTCATTTCTTTCAGAATCAAAAATTCCAAAACAAAGTGGATACATCCAATTATGGCCATATATAGTGGTAGCACTTGCCAGCTGCCCCATGAATCTGCCCGTTAAGAATGTGCTATCTACTGCCAAATACAGCATGCAACCACTAAGGAATCCATCTATGCAAGGTTTCAAAGCAAAGAAGAACCTTCTAAACCTGATTTTTCCTCTTATAGTGTAATGATCAATCTGAACTTTGCTACCAGGGCAAGAGATTTCAACTTGTGCTTTACACCTATACAAATCGTCAAAGCTGCTAACCCAATCACCATACAATTCTTTCAGAGCTAGCTTCTTACCCATATATACACTGTTGTACTGGAGGTTAACCTTGTGGTGTTCTTTAATCTTCTTCTGTAATGCCTTTGCTCTGAGAGTTGCATCTTCAATCATCCAATCCTTCACCTTATCACATACCCAATGCTTGGTTCCATTCTTTGTCTTGTTTTTCCTTCTTGTACTAGAGCAATCATGATCACATGGGGTTTTCTTCACCTTCAAAAGAGAAAACAGATGTAATTAGCTAAGAACACTTAACAATTATGCAAGAAATGTTCACAAATGGGTAAAGTTAAATAATTATCATCATTGTACACTTATCCTCTGTCATAGAAGAATGTATCCTCCATGGACAATTATCTGCATCTCGTATTGAAAAATAGCCCCTAAACCGATAGTGTGTACTATACTCGATGTTATACTCAAATCCATGTTTGATTGTATGCTAAGAAAGTGCAAACTTGAACTCTTTCATGTTGGGATATGTAAAGCCTTTTGTCATTGAAGGGTCTAATTTGTCATACTCTACATGTGGAGTATGCTCTGCCTCATGCAACTCCTCATCCTCTTCTACTTCGAGCTCCTCTAATTCATCATCCTCTACTTCACTCTCGGCCTCACTATCATCCTCAAAAATATAGTCTTTGTCATTTTCTTTATTAGGACAAAGAATCATATTGAAGGGCAAAGTTTCTTCCACTTCATACATTTGCTCCTCATCAACACCGAAAAGCTCATTCTCATGTCTTGGGTTGCGAAGGTGTGGGACCATTAGAAGAGTATGTCTAGAGGGGGTGAATAGACTAATAGCAGGAATTTAAAATCTACACAAGATCCAAAGTTAAGTGTTGGCAGATTTTATTAATTAGAGGAAGTCTAGCACACCCTACACATGCAAGTCATCGAGTATAGCAGTGGAATGTAAAGACATTGCACATGAAAGTAAGGAGTAGATATAGGGAGATCAAATGCATGAAGGACACGAAGATTTTTCCCGTGGTTCCGATAGGTGGTGCTATTGTACATCCACGTTTATGGAGTCTTTAGCCCATAGAGGGTAACGGTCGCGAGAGTCCACGGAGGGCTCCACCCAATAGGTTCCACGAAGGAGCAACCTTGACTATTCCATAATGGCTTCCGTCCATGGAGGGCTAGCCTCACTCGGGGTAGAACTTCATGAAGTAGGCGATCTCCTTCCCCTTACAAACTTCTTGTTCACTCCACAACACGAAGTAGGAGGCTCCCAAGTGACACCTAACCAATATAGGAGGCACCACCCTCCAAAAGGTAATAGGCTCAATAATGTCATTGAACTCCTTGCTCTTGTGCTTCAAGATGATAGACTCCTCAACACACAATCACTCTCTCACTGATTTGGCTATGGTGGAAGAGATTGATTGGGTGGAAAGCAACTTGGGGAGGAAAGAGATCAAGATTCATATGGTTGGAATGGAATGGCATGATCTCAACACATTAGTAGGTGGCTCTCTCTCAAAAAATCAGTTCGTATGAGTGGGGATCTGTTTCGAGTGCTTCTCTTGCGCGTGGGTGATGGTGGAGGGGTATATATAGGCATCTCCAAAACTCCAACCGTTACACCTAATAAGTCCAACTCGGTGACACCGATATGTTAATCTCGATGGTACCGAGTTGCCTAAAAGGTAGCAAGTTTTGAATCCCGGTGAGACTTATACATAAATCATGGTTGCACCGATTAGGTGACCAACGGTCACATTGCGCAACTCGGTGATGCCGTTCCAAAACTCGGTGGGACCGATTTTGTGAACCGAGGTAATAGAATGTTGGCAACCAAACTCGGTGGCACCGAACCAGAACCGGTTGCACCGATAAACTAGGGTTTGGCACGGGTCTGTCTGAGTCTGGGAATCGGTGGCACCGAGTGGGAGTTGTTGGTTGCACCAATTTGGATATTTTGCTTTGGACAGACTTTTGTGGAAGAGCTTGTGGGCGTATTTGGTAACTATCACTTGTGCACGTATGATAATTTTGTTCACCAACAATACCTTACCCCCTTTTAATAGTATTGGCTTTCCTATGGACTCAAAGTTATTTTTCATAAACTAAATTGTACAATCCTCTTGCTTGAAGCTATGCCAATGCTATTCCTTCTCCTTCTTCTTCTTAGGGATACTCTCCACACTCCTTTTGTACCAACCATCTCTCTATGGACTTTATTTCAAATACACTAGATGAAAGTATTAGTCCAAGAGACAATGTATGTTGTCATGAATTATCAAAACCACCAAGGGAGCACATTGTGCTTTCAATCTCCCCCATTTTTGGTAATTGATGACAGCATACAATCAAAGCTTCAATTAAAGATATGCATGGATTTAATGAAGACTTTGAGAGACATATGACTTAGACTTTCTCCCCCTAAATATGTGCAATCCCTTTCAAGGATAGTTGCTTTGGAATGCATGGACACACATGTAGTAAAAAGGGATATAAGTCATGTGTATCTTGGTTATAGCATCAAACGTATATGAATGAGGTGTATCCTTGATCAAGACTTCACTCTTGTAAACAATATATGCAAGAATCAAGAGGTCATCATCAAGGATATGATGCATATACTTAACTTGAGTTCTTGAGCATTCTAGTAGTATAAATACACTTGAGAAAACAATGTTAGGAAACACAAGAGTATTCTACCAATCAAGAGCAATAGAACTCAAAAGTACCAAGATATGGAGAACATATAGAAGATAGTATTATTTAAGATTGTTATGTCTCCAAGAACATTTAGAACTTTCTCCCCTAGATATGAAATGATATGTCATCCTCTCCCCCTGAATATTAACATGTAGATATTGGGATTAGATAGGGTGAGAAAAGTCTAACATGATGAATCAAATGTGATAAACACATTTTTCTCCCAAACATATTTTCTCCCCCTACTTTGGTATTCTCCCCTTGTCTATATAAGTATAAAGTTTGATATACTCCTCCCCCCTTGATTATATCTCCCCCTTTGCATAAGCATGTATCTCCCTCTTTAGCTTCCAATATTTGGTATTTCTCCCCATTTGGCATTAATTTCCAAAAAGGTCATACTTAGGATCAGATGCAAGGATCATTGATTAAGACGGTATCCTTGAGAACAAGGGTCATGGAATGTAGGATTCATAGAATATGAAAATTATAGATAGCGTGAGAAAAATGAGGCAATCATTGAAAATAATTTCTCTCCCTTTGGCTAAACTGAGAATTTGTAGAATCTCTCCTCCTCTTAGTTAGGGATCCTTGAATTGATTTCTCCCCCTTTTTTGTAATAATAAAGGGATCATCGAAGAATTGGAAATATCACAAAAAGATCAGAAAGATTTACAAATACAGACAGAGATTGAAAAAAATATAAATAGGTAGCTTTGAGACAAACTAGTCGATGGTACCGATATGGTGTTGTCCAGCTCATTTGTTGGTTCGGTAGAACCGAGTACTTTGTGTGAGATGCTCCGAGGCTAAAACAGAAACTTGGCAAAGTTTGAGAAACTTGCGAATTTATTTGAAAAAAATTCAAATAGATTTTGTAAGGTAAATGCAGAAGATTTTGCAAAGAAATATCAACTAGAGAAGATTTGAATGGTTCCAAGGAATCTTGCAATAGAGAATGAACCAACCAAGATTCTTAACTAGATGATGGGCGGTGACTAGGTCACCTATATTAGAGTATATTTACTTAGGAGCCAAGCAAGAATAATTGATCATAGGTCATACACATCGTTAAGATCAAAATGGGGTTACCATTTTTCGATTAAGCATTTTAATTTCTTCATGTCACTTCAGTTCTTTTACCTCATGAATTGGAGTAAAGCTTTATCAAGGATATTAGTACATAGATTTGAGTGATGTTGTTGATGTAGCTTGTTGGTGAAATTTGTGAGGATGCTCGAAGTTGATGAAGTTTATCTTGAGTTGGGAGCAATCCTTGTTGTTTTTGTTCCCTTTTCACCTACCAAGGTTAGTCATGCAAGGAAGAACATGATATATCCATATGACAAGATATCAATTGTGAGTTGACACAAAATGAGAAATATATGTCAAGGATAAGTTTTGTTGTCTTCTTCCTTTCATCATGAAAGAGAGATTTTGGATACTTGGTCATGACAAGATTGCTTAAGATATGAGTGGTTTGCAATCTTGTGGAGTGTTGTTCTTCCAAGTAACTACAAAAGGGTTAGATGCAAGACAAGGGAGCATTGAATTCCAAGATATATGATATTCAAGATAATAGCATGGAATACACAATAAAGCTCATCCCCTTGCATGCATTCGAGTGAGCATAGCTCAAGTTTGAAGCATCAATGATGTTCAACTCACTCCTCAAATGACAAAACATGTTTTCATCAAGAGGCTTAGTAAAGATATCGGCCAATTGCTTGTTAGTATGAACATGCTTAAGATTAATATCCCCTTTGGCAACATGATCACGTATGAAATGATGTCAAACTTGAATATGCTTGGTTCAAGAATGTTGCACAGGATTATGACCAATCTTAATAGGACTCTCATTGTCACAAAGTAAAGGCACATTTTTAACATAGATTTCATAATCTTTAAGCGTTTGTGTTATCCATAATAATTGTGCACAACATGATCCACAAGCAATATATTCAGCTACGGCGGTACATAAAGATACTGAATTTTTTTGTTGGAAGACCAAGACACAAGAGATCTACCAATAAAATGACGTGTACCCGAGGTGGATTTTCTATCAACCTTGTCACCTGCATAGTCTGAGTCGGAGTAGCCAACAAGATTAAAGGAATATCCCTTGGGATACCAAATGCCAAAGTTTGGTGTATGTATCAAGTATCTCACAATGCGTTTCACAGCCTTAAGATGACATTCTTTAGGTGCAGCTTGATATCGGGCACACATGCACACACTGAGCGTAATATCGGGACAAGAGGCACATAGATATAGCAATGAACAAATCATTGATCTATAGAACTTTCTATCAACTGATTCACCCTCCTTAGTGAGATCATCGTGTCTGATAGTGGGCATGGGAGTGTTCGTACCTTTGCACTCTTGCATGTTTAACTTCTTGATCAAGTCCTTGGTGTACTTTGTTTGAGAGATGAATGTACCTTCTCTCGTTTGCTTGATTTGTAGACCAAGAAAGAATTTCATCTCACACATCATAGACATCTCATACTTCTCTGACATCAACCTTCCAAATTTCTCACTAAATTGTGGGTTAGTAGATCCAAAGATAATATCATCCACATAAATTTGGCACACAAATATTTCACCATTAACTCGCTTTGTGAATAAGCTTGCATCAATTTTAACAATTTTAAATCCTTTTTAAATAAGAAACTTCATGAGATATTTATACCAAGCAGGAGGAGCTTGCTTAAGACCATATAAAGTTTTGTGAAGTTTGTAAACGTGGTCAGGTTTCTTAGGATTTACAAAACCAGGTGGTTGCTTAACATAGAACTATTCTTTAATATCACCATTTAAAATGCACTTTTAATATCCATTTGATAAAGCGTGATATCTTGGTGATTGGCATAAGCAAGAAGAATTCGAATGGCTTCTAGTCTAGCAACGGGGGCGTAGCTCTCACCCTAGTCCATACCTTCGACTTGCGTATATCCTTGGGCTATGAGGCGAGCCTTGGTGCGAACGACTTGACCATCTTCATCTTTCTTGTTCCAAAATACCCATTTCGTGTCGATGATGTTTTGCTCATCCTTGGGTTTCTCCACGAGTGTCCACACTTCGTTCCTCTTGAAGTTGTGAAGCTCTTCATGCATAGCGTTTACCCAATCCGCGTCTTTAAGATCTTGTTCAACCTTCAAGGGTTCAATGCTAGAGATGAAATAATAATGCTCACAAAAGTTAGCCAAGCGAGTTTTAGAGCGAGTGATCCTCCCTGTTTTCATATCACCAAAGATTTTGGTTTAGGGGATGGTTCTTGGTCACTTGTGCTCGAACTCGGGTATCTTTGGATTCTTGGTTGGTGGAGCTTCTTCTTCATCATCATCTCCTTCATCTCCGTTGTTGTCGAAGTGGTCATCTCCTTGAGGTGGTGGTGAAGGAGGTTGTGGTGGATCATCATGATGTACTTCCTCCTCCTCTTCATATTGCCCTATACCACTTGTGTATGCTTCCATGTCGTTTTGTTGGTTGCCTTGATTCAAAGTAGGATCTTCCACTTGGGTTGATGAAGTGCTTTCTTTCACCTCCATGGGACAAATCTAGCTGATGGGCAAATCTTGGATAGCCTCTGAAGGATCTTTATAACCTACATCCTTAGGCAATTGTTCGACTTGCGAAACATTAGATTCATCAAACTTCACATCTACCGTATCTTCAACTTTTCGAGTGAAGTTGTTGTAGACATGGTGCGTGTAAGAGTTCGATCTGTAACCAAGTAGGAAATCTTCATGAGATTTGGGAGAGAATTTAGCACGGTGATGCTTATCAAGAATGTAACACTTGGAGCCTAATACTTGAAATTATCCAACTTAGGGTTTGTTATCGATGAGAAGCTCGTATGTCATTTTACCGAGAAGCTTGTGCAAGTAGAGTCAGTTTGTGGCATGACATGTCGTTTCCACAGCCTCTGCCCAAAAGTGTCTTGGCATCTTGCATTTTTCAAGCATCGTTCTTGCCATCTCAATGAGGGTACGGTTCTTTCTCTCAACAACTCCATTTTGTTGAGGCATGTACGTAGCCGAGAACTCATGTGAAATACCCTCTTCATCAAGAAAAGTATCCAGATGGGTGTTCTTGAACACCGATCCATTATCGGATCAAACCTTCTTGATCTTCAGTTCAAATTGATTTTGCGCTTTGCGTGGAAAATCTTGAAGATCTTTTGTACCTGCGACTTGTCATCAAGAAATAATACCGTAAATATGCAAAAATCATCAACTATAACTAGACCATAAGAGTTTCCACCAAGACTCTTGTAAGCATTGGGACCAAAAAGATCGATATGAAGTAACTCGAGTGGTCTCCTAGTAGTCATGATTTTCTTGACCAGATGACATCCACCTACTTGCTTTTATGCTTGACAAGCGCTATAAAGCCTATCTTTGTCAAAGATAACATCTTTAACACCAAGAATGTGATCGCCCTTGATAAGCTTGTCTAGATTACGCATGCCTACATGTCCTAGCCTTCCATGCCATAGCCAACCTATAGATGATTTTGCAATAAGACAAGTACGAGGTTGGGCCTTTTTAGTGAAATCGGCAATGTATAGAGCACCTCTAAGAATACCGGTGAAGAAAATTTTACGATTATCAAGTCGAAACACTTGGTCATGTACTTTGGTAAATAGCACATTGAAACCGAAGTCTGCTAGTCTAGATATGGAAAGAAGATTGTAGCCATGGGATTCAACAAACATCACATTTTGAATAGACCTATAATGAGATATGTACACCTTACTAAGGCCAAGTACCTTACCCTTAGAGTTGTCTCGAAAGGTCACGTACCTCTGAGGACCTTGATTAGGCGTGATCTCTTGGAACATGTCTTTATCACCAGTCATGTGATCCGTGTATCCACTATCGAGAATCCACTCTTTTCCATCGGACATGTAGTCCTCGAAGTTTGCCATTAGACTTAGATTCTTCATGATATTTTCATGCTCGATCTTGAACAACTCATCTTCATCACAGTAGGCACGTTCATCATGGCCATCATTCGGTAGAATCTCCTCGTCATAGAAACCAAGAGATTTGTTAGAATCATAACCATGACAATGTTCAAGTTTATGAATGTGAATGGCTTCAATAACAATGTTGTTAATAGTTGTGGCATCTCCTTTAGCACGCATGAGATCACGAAGCTCAAATAGGCATTTATCAAAGTTAGGATCACTAGGTTTCATTTTGTGAAAAGCAATAGTTTTATGAAGAATTTCATCAAGATTACTTAATGAAAGATTTGGATATCGTTTCTCCAAATCATACCACAAAGTATAAGCACATGCAAAGTTCTACAATTGAGAAAGCACAAATCTTGATAAACCTCTAAAAATAAGATTGACAGTTCTTAGGTTACCAAGCATGTTAATTTCCTCTTCATGTGTGGGATGCAATTCATCAATGGGGAGCACATAGGGATTTTCAATATGTTTTCTCAAATGGAATTTTTCAAATAGATCAATCATGGCATTCTTCCATCGAATATAGTACTCTCCATCAAGAATGGGACTCTACAATACAAACTCTCCACACTAAACACATCCATCTTCCTCCACGTTGATGAAGCCGAAGCAATGGAGACCAATGCTCTGATACCAATTGTGGGATCACTAGAAGATTATGTCTAGAGGGGGTGAATAGACTAATAGCAGGAATTTAAAATGTACACAAGATGCAAAGTTTAGAGTTGGCAGATTTTAGCAATTAGAGGAAGTATAGCACACCCTACACATGCAATTCATCAAGTATACCAACAGAATGTAAAGACTTTGCACATGAAAGTAAGGAGTAGAGATAGGGAGATCAAATGCATGAAGGACACGAAGATTTTTCCTATGGTTTCGATAGGTGGTGCTATCATACATCCACATTTATGGAGTCTTCAACCCACAGAGGGTAATGGTCGTGAGAGTCCATGGAGGGCTCCACCCATAAGGGTCCACGAAGGAGCAACCTTGACTATTCCAAAACGGCTTCCGTCCATCAATGACTAGCCTCACTCGGGGTAGATCTTAACAAAGTAGGCGATCTCCTTGCTGTTACAAACTTCTTGGTTCACTCCACAACACGAAGTAGGAGGATCCCAACCGACACCTAACCAATATAGGAGGCACCACCCTCCAAAAGGTAAAAGGCTCGATATTCTTGATGAACTCCTTGCTCTTGTGCTTCAAGATGATAGACTACCCAACACACAATCACTCTCTCACTGATTTGGCTATGGTGGAAGAGAATGATGTTGGAAATATGCCCTAGAGGCAATAATAAATTAGTTATTATCATATTTCATTGTTCATGATAATATTTTATTATCCATGCTATAATTGTGTTGATCGGAAACTCGGATACATGTGTGGATACATAGACAACACCATGTCCCTAGTATGCCTCTAATAGACTAGCTCGTTGATCAAAGATGGCTATGGTTTCCTAGTCATGGACATGAGATGTCATTTGGTAATGGGATCACATCATTAGGATAATGATGTGATGGACAAGACCCAAACTGTAAACGTAGCATATGATCGTGTCAGTTTATTGCCACTGTTTTCTGCATGTCAAGTATGTGTTCCTATGACCATGAGATCATGCAAATCACTTACATCGGAGGAGTACCTTGTGTGTATCAAACGTCGCAAGGTAACTGGGTGACTATAAAGGTGCTCTATAGGTATCTCCGAGGGTGTCTGTTGGGTTGGCATGGATCAAGACTAGGATTTGTTACTCCGTGTGACGGAGAGGTATCTCAGGGCCCACTCGATAATACAACATCACAATAAGCCTTGCAAGCAATGTGACTAAGTGTTAGTCACGAGATCTTGTATTACGGAATGAGTAAAGAGACTTTCTGGTAATGACGTTGAACTAGGTATGGAGATACCGACGATCGAATCTCGGGCAAGTAACATACTGAAGAACAAAGGGAACATCATACGGGATTAACTAAATCCTTGACATAGAGGTTCGACCGATAAAGATCTTCGTAGAATATGTTGGAACCAATATGGTCATCCAGGTCCCGCTATTGGTTATTGACTGTAGAGGTGTCTCGGTCATGTCTACATAGTTCTCGAACCCGCGGGGTCTGCACATTTAAGGTTTGGTGACGTTTCGGTAGTATAGAGTTATGCATGGTGGTGACCGAAGGTTGTTTGGAGTCCCGGATGAGATCCCAGATGTCACGAGGAGCTCCGGAATGGTCCGGAGGTAAAGATTGATATATAGGAAGTCCTATTTTGGTCGCCGGAAAAGTTTCGGGCTCATCGATAGTGTACCGGGAGTGCCGGTAGTGTACCGGGAGACCATCGGGAGGGGTATTTCGACCCAAGAGGCTACATGGGCTGTAGGAGAGTGAATACCAGCCCTTGGTGGGCTGGTTGAAGTCCCACAAAGGGACCATGCGGCTGGGAAGAAAAGCCCAACGATAAAAAGGTGGAAAAAGGCGAAAAGTCTAAATAAGGATGGAGTCCTAATCGTAATAGGATTGGAGTAGGAATCCTCCACCTCCAATTTCGGCCAGATCTTGAGGGTTTGAGGCTACCTCCTCCCCTCCCTACCTCCTATATATACTAGAGGATTTATAGGGAAAAGCTAACCCTAATAGCCACATGCTACCTCTCCTCTAGATCGAAGTTTCTCCTCTAGATCGGTTTTCAGCGGTGCTTAGGTGAAGCCCTGCTGGAATAGCTCCACCACCATCGTCGCAACGCTGTCGCGCTGCCGGAGAACTCATCTACCTCTCCACTCCCTCTTGCTGGATCAAGAAGGCGGAGATCGTCATCGAGCTGTACATGTGCTGAGCGCGGAGGTGTCGTCCGTTCGGCGCTAGATTGGAAGGACCATGATCAGGATCGCGAGACATTTCGTGATTGGATCGCGGGACGGATCGTGATGAGATCGCGGGACGGATCGTGATGAGATCTCGGGACGGATCGTGATGGGATCATGGGATGCTCGGCGATTTGGATCGCGAAGATGTTCGACTACATCAACCGCATTTCTTAACGCTTCCCGCTTAGCGATCTACAAGGATATAGATCCACTCTCCCTCTCGTAGATGCTCATCACCATGGATAGATCTTGCGTGTGCGTAGGAAATTTTTTGTTTCCCGTGGAACGTTCCCCAACAGTGGCATCATGAGCTAGGTCTATGTGTAGATGAGATCTCGAGTAGAACACAAAGAGTTTGTGGGCGTTGATGCTTAGATTGCTTCCTCCCTTGGTCGTGTTTTGCTTCAGCGGTATTGTGGGATGAAGCGGCCCAGACCAACCTTACTCGTACGCTTACGATAGACCGGTTCCATCGACTGACTTGTAACTTCGTTGCACAAAGATGGCTGGTGGGTGTCTGTTTCTCCTACTTTAGTTGGATCGGATTCGACAAAGGCGGTCCTTGAGAAGGTTGAAAAGCAACTAGTGTATCACCGTTGTGGTTTTTGCGTAGATGAGAATTGTTCTTGCTAGATACCCATAGCATCCACGTAAAACATGCAACAACAATTAGAGGATGTCTAACTTGTTTTTGCAGGGTATGTTGTGATGTCATATGGCCAATTACATGATGTGATATATGCGATGTATGAGATGATCATGTGTTGTATAGAATATCACGACTTGCATGTCGATGAGTACGGCAACCGGCAGAGCCATAGGGTTGTCTTTAATTATTGTCTGACATTTGTGTCAATCATTAAGCGCTATGTAATGCTTTAATTTATCGCTAAATGGTAGCAATAGTAGTAGAAGCATGGTGGGCGCAACAACCCAGATGGCGACATGTTGATGGACATCAAGATGATGGAGATCATGGTGTCATGCCGGTGACGATGGAGATCATGCTGATGCTTTCATGATGGAGATCAAAAGCACAAGTTCATGGCCATATCATGTCACTTATGAATTGCATGTGATGTTAATCCTTTTATGCACCTAGTTTTGCTTAGGACGACGGTAGCATTATAAGGTGATCCCTCACTTAATTTCAAGATAAATTGTGTTCTCCCCGAGTGTGCACTGTTGCGAAAGTTCATCGTGTCAAGACACCACGTGATGATCAGGTGTGATAGACTCTACGTTCACATATAATGGGTGCAAGCCAGTGTTGCACATGCAGAACACTTGGGTTAAACTTGACGAGCCTAGCATGTACAGACATGGCCTCGGAACACAAGAGACTGAAAGGTCGAACATGAGTCATATAGTAGATATGATCAACATGATGATGTTCACCATTGAAACCACCTCAACTCACGTGATGATCGGACTTGAGTTGGTGAATTTGGATCATGTGTCACTCGAATGACCAGAGGGATGTCAATTTGAGTGGGAGTTCTTAAGTAATATGATTAATTGAACTCATTATCATGAACATAGTTAGTAGTGCCTTTGCAAATTATGTTGCAGATTACTTGCTCGCGCTGTAGCTCCCTTGAATTTTTATATGTTCCTAGAGAAATAAAGTTGAAAGATGATGGTAGCAATATTGCGGACTGGGTCCGTGATCTGAGGATTGTCCTCATTGCTGCACAGAAGGCTTATGTCCTTAATGCACCGCTCGGTGCGCCAACCCCTCTAGCGTCGTTTGTAGATGTTGTGAACATCTGACAGGCACGTTCTAATGACTACTTTATAGTTTAGTGCATCATGCATTACGGCTTAGAACTGAGGCTCCGATACGTTTTGAACGTCATGGAATATATGAGATGTTCTAAGATCTGAAATTAGGATCTCAGGCTCGTGCCCGTATTGCGAGATATGAGATCTCCAACAAGATTATTTGCCTGCAAGATGAAGGAGAATAGCTCAATAGTTGAGCATGTGCTCAGATTGTCTGGGTACTACAATCACTTGAATCAAGTGGGAGTTAATCGTCCAGATAAGATAGTGATTGATATAGTTCTCCAAGCCACTATCACTAAGCTACTAGAACTTAGTGATGAACTATAAAACGACAGGGATAGAAATATTGATCCTTGAGTTGTTCGCGATGTTTGACACCGCAAAGGTATAAATAAAGAAGGAGCGTCAAGTGTTGATGGTTAGTAAAAACCACTAGTTTCAATAAGGGGAGGCACAAGGAGGGAAACTTCATGGATAGCAAGTCAGTTGCTGCTCCAGTGAAGCAACCCAAAGTTGAACCCAAACCCAAGACTAAGTGCTTCGATTATGAGGAGAACGGTCGCTGAAGCGGAACAACCCTAGATACTTGGTAGATAAGAAGGCTGGCAACGTCAACAGAAGTATATTTGATATACGTGTTATTGATATGTACCTTGCTAGTACTCCTAGTAGCACCTGGGTATTGGATACCAGTTCGGTTGCTAAATGTTAGTAACTCGAAATAAAAGCTACGGAATGAACGGAGAACTAGCTAAGGGTGAGGTGACGATATGTGTTGGAAATGTTTCCAAGGTTGATGTGATCAACATCGCACACTCTCTCTACCTTCGGGATTAGTGACGAACCTAAATAAATGTTATTTGGTGTTTTGCGTTGAGCATGAACGTGATTATATTGTGTTTGTTGCAACACGGTTATTCATTTAAGTTAGAGAATAATGGTTATTCTGTTTACATGAATAATACCTTCAATGGTCATGCACCCAGTGAGAATGGTTTGTTGAATCTTGATCGTAGTAATACACATGTTCATAACATTGATGCCAAAAGATACAAAGTTAATAATGATAGTACCACATACTTGTGGCACTGCCGCTAAACATCATATTGGTACAAAAAAGCATGAGGAAACTCCATGCTGATGGATCTTTGGACTCATTCGATTTCGAATCGGTTGAGACATGCGAACCATGCCTCTTGGGCAAGATTACTAAGGACCCCGTTTTCTGGATTGATGGAGCGGGCAAGTGATTTATTGGAAATGATACATGTTGATGTATGCAATCCAATGAATCTTGTAGTGTGCGGTGGATATCATTATTTTCTTAACTTCACTGATGATTTGATTAGATATAGTGTATATTTACTTAATGAAACACAAGTCTGAATCATTTGAAAGGTTCAAGCAAATTCAGAGTGAAGTTTAAGATCATCATGACAAGAAGATAAAAATGTCTGTGATATGATCGTGGAGGTGAATATCGGAGTTATGAGTTTGGCATACAACTTTAGACAATGTGAAAGTTGTTTCACAACTCATGCCACCTGGAACACCATAGTGTGATGGTGTATCTGAACGTCATAGTTGTGCTCTATTGGACATGGTGTGGGCTATGATGTCTCTTTTCGTTTTGCTACTATAATTTTGGGGTTATGCATTAGAGACAACTGCATTCACTTTAAATAGGGAACCATCTAAATCCGTTGAGATGACACCGTATGAATTATGGTTTGATAGAAACCTAAATGTCATTTCTTAATGTTTGGGGCTGCGACGCTTGTGTGGAAAAATGGTTCACCTAATGAGCTCGAACCCAAAGCGAACAAATGCATCCTCATAGATTACCCTAAGAACATTTGGGTGAACCTTCTATCTCAGATCCAAGCATAAAGTGTTTGTTGCTAAAACGGGTCCTTTCTCGAGAAAGAGTTTCTCTCGAAAGAATTGAGTGGGAGGAAGATAGAACTTGATGAGGTTGTTGAACCTTTGTTTCAACTAGAGAGTAGCGCAGCGCAGAAAGATGTTTCTGTGGAACCTACGTCAGTTGAAGAGGAAGTAAATGATGATGAACATGAAGCTTCGGATCAAGTTACTATCAAACCTTGCAGGTCGACAAGGATGTGTACTGCTCCTAAGCAGTACGACAACCCTGTCTTGGAGGTCAAGTTGTTGGACAACGATGAACCTACGAACTATGGAGAAGCGATGATGGGCCCGGATTCTGACAAATGGTTAGAGGCCATGAAATACGAGAAAGGATCTATGTATGAAAACCAAGTATAGACTTTGGTGGACTTGCTCGTTGGACAGCAAGTCGTCGAGTACAAATGGACCTTTAAAATGAAGACAGGCGCTGATGGTGAATGTCACCATTTATAAAGCTCGACTTGTCGCAAAAGAAGTTTCCGGCAAGTTCAAGGAGTTGACTACGATGAGACTTTTTCACTCGTAGCGATGCTAAAGTCTATTGGAATTATGTTAGCAGTTGCTGCATTTTTCAATTATGAAATATGGCAGATGGATGCTAAAACATCATTTCCTTCCTTAAGGAAAGGTTGTATGAGATACAACCAGAAGGTTTTGTCAGCCCTAAGGATGCTAAAAGGTGTGCAAGCTTCAGTGATCCTTCTATGAACTGAAGCAAGCATCTCGGAGTTGGAATATACACTTTTATGAGGTGATAAAAGTTTTTGAGTCTATACAAAGTTTATGAGAAACTTATATTTGCAATAAAGTGAGTGGGATCACTATAGAGTTTCTGATAAGTATATGTGGATGACATATTGTTGATCGGAAATAATGTAGAATTTCTAGAAAACATGAATGGTTGTTTGAAAAGTGATTTTCAAAGGAAGACCTGGATAAAGCTACCTAATTGTTGAGCATCAAGATCTATAGAGATAAATCAAGATGCTTGATCAGACTCTCAATGAGTACATACCTTGACAAGATTTCGAAAGAGTTCAATAATGGATCAGTCAGAGAAAGAGTTCTAGCCTGATTTGTAAGGTGTGAAGTTTAGTGAGACTTAAAGCTTGACAACGGCAGAAGAAAGAGAAAGGGCGAACGTCGTCCCCTATGCCTTAGCCATAGGCTCTGTATAGTATGCCATGCTATGTACCGCACCTGTGTGTGCCTTGCCATGAGTCCGTCAAGGGGTACAAGAGTGATCCAGGAGTGGATCACTGGACAGCGGTCAAGATTATCCTTAGTAACTAAAACACTAAGGAGATGTTTCTCGATTATGGACATGATAAAGAGTTCGTCGTAAAGAGTTACGTCGATGCAAGCTTTAACACCAATCCGGATGACTTGTAGTAGCAATCTAGATACGTATAGTGGAGCAGCCATTTGGAATAGTACCAAGTGGAGTGTGGTAGCACTGTTTATGGTTTGACATAGAGATTTGCAAAGTACACAGGGATCTGAATGTTGCAGACCCGTTGACTATAAGACCTCTCTCACATGCAAAGCATGATCGAGCCCCAGAACTCATTGGGTGTTAGATTCATAACAATGTTAATCACATGGTGATGTGAACTAGATTATTGACTCTAGTGCAAGTGGGAGACTGTTGAAAATATGCCCTAGAGGTAATAGTAAATTAGTTATTTTCATATTTCCTTGTTCATGATAATCGTTTATTATCCATGCTATAATTGTGTTGATCGGAAACTCAGATACATGTGTGGATACATAGACAACACCATGTCCCTAGTATGCCTCTAATAGACTAGCTCGTTGATCAAAGATGGCTATGGTTTCCTAGTCATGGACATGAGATGTCATTTGGTAACGGGATCACATCACTAGGAGAATGATGTGATGGACAAGACCCAAACTGTAAACGTAGCATATGATCGTGTCAGTTGATTGCTACTATTTTCTGCATGTCAAGTATGTGTTCCTATGACCATGAGATCATGCAACTCACTGACATCGTAGGAGTACGTTGTGTGTATCAAACGTCGCAACATAACTGGGTGACTATAAAGGTGCTCTATAGGTATCTCCGAGGGTGTCTATTGGGTTGGCATGGATCAAGACTAGGATTTGTTACTCCGTGTGATGGAGAGGTATCTCAGGGCGCACTCGATAATACAACATCACAATAAGCCTTGCAAGCAATGTGACTAAGTGTTAGTCACGAGATCTTGTATTACGGAACGAGTAAAGAGACTTGCACGTAACGAGGTTGAACTAGGTATGGAGATACTAACGATCAAATCTCGGGCAAGTAACATACCGAAGAACAAAGGGAACATCATACCGGATTAACTGAATCCTTGACATAGAGGTTTGACCGATAAATATCTTCGTATAATATGTAGGAACCAATATGGGCATCCAGTTCCCGCTATTGGTTATTGACTGTAGAGGTATCTCGGTCATGTCTACATAGTTCTCGAACCCGCAGGGTCTGCACACTTAAGGTTTGGTGACGTTTCAGTAGTATAGAGTTATGCATGGTGGTGACCGAATGTTGTTCGGAGTCCCGGATGAGATCCCGGACGTCACGAGGAGCTCCGTAATGGTCCGGAGTTAAAGATTGATATATAGGAAGTCCTATTTTGGTCGCCGGAAAAGTTTCGGGCTCATCGGTAGTGTACCGGGAGTGCCGGTAGTGTATCGGTAGACCATTGGAAGGGGTATTTCGACCCAACAGGAGAGTGAATACCAATCCTTGGTGGGCTGGTTGAAGTCCCAGAAAGGTCCCATGTGTCTGGGAAGAAAAGCCCAAGGAGAAAAAGGTGGAAAAAGGCAAAAAGTCTAAATAAGGAAGGAGTCCTAATCCTAATAGGATTGGAGTAGGACTCCTCCACCTCCAATTTCGTCTAGATCTTGAGGGTTTGAGGATGCCTCCTCCCCTCCCTCCCTCCTATATATACTAGAGGATTTAGAGGGAAAGCTAACCCTAATAGCCACGTGCTACCTCTCCTCTAGATCGCGGTTTCTCCTCTAGATCGGTTTTCAGCAGTGCTTAGGCGAAGCCCTGCTGGAATGCCGTCGTGCAATGCCGTCGCGCTGCCGGAGAACTCATCTACCTCTCCACTCCCTCTCGCTGGATCAAGAAGGCGGAGATCGTCATCGAGTTGTACGTGTGCTGAACACGGAGGTGTCGTCCGTTCGGCGCTAGATCGGAAGGACCGTGATCAAGATCGCGAGACATTTCGTGATTGGATTGCGGGACGGATCGTGATGAGATCGCGGGACGGATCATGATGAAGTCGCGGGACGGATCGTGATGGGATCGCGGGACGCTCGGCGATTTTGATCCCGAAGACGTTCGACTACATCAACCGCGTTTCTTAACGCTTCCCGCTTACCGATCTACAAGGGTATGTAGATCCATTCTCCCTCTCGTAGATGCTCATCACCATGGATAGATCTTGCGTGTTCGTAGGAAATTTTTGTTTCCCATGCAACGTTCCCCAACAATTGATTGGGTGGAAAGGAGGCTAGAGATCAAGATTCATATGGTTGGAATGGAATGGCATGATCTCAACACATGAGTAGGTGGCTCTCTCTCAGAAAATCTGTGGTATGAGTGGGGATCTATTCTGAGTGCTTCTCTTGCGAGTGAGTGGTGGTGGAGGGGTATATATAGGTATCTCCAAAAATCCAACCGTTACACTTAATAAGTCCCACCCGATGACAACGATATATTAATCTCGGTGGTACCAAGTTGCCTAAAAGGTAGCAACTTTTGAATCTCGGTGAGACCGATACACAAATCTTGGTTGCACCGATTAGGTGACCAACGGTCAGATTGCGCAAATCGGTGACGCCGATCCAAAAAACTCGATGCGACCGATTTTGTGAATTGAGGTAACAGAATGTTGGCAACCCAAACTCAGTGGCACCAAACCAGAACCAGTTGCACCGGAAAAGCTAGGGTTTGGCATGGGTCTGTCGGAGTCTGGGAATCGGTGGCATTGAGTGGGAGTTGTTGGTTGCACTGATTTTGGATATTTGGCTTTGGACAGACTTTTGTGGAAGAGCTTGTGGGTGTATTTGGTGACTATCACTTGTGCACGTATGAGCATTTTGTTCACCAACAGTACCTTACTCCTTTTAATAGTATTGGATTTCCTATGGACTCAAAGTGATTTCTCACAAAGTAAAATGTACAGTCCTCTTGCTTGAAGCTTTGGCCATGCTATTCCTTCTCCTTCTTCTTCTTGGGGATACTCTCCACACACTTTTCTACCAACCCATCTCTCTGTGGACTTTATCTGAAATACACTAGATGAAAGCATTAGTCCGAGAGACAATGTATGTTGTCATGAATTATCAAAACCACCAAGGGAGCACATTGTGCTTTCAATCTATACCTTTTTGGTAATTGATGACAACATACAATCAGAGCTTCAAATAAAGATATGCATGGATTTAATGAATACTTTGAGAGACAAATGACTTAGACTTGCTCCCCCTAAATGTGTGCAATCCCTTTAAAGGATAGTTTCTTTGGAATGCATGGACACACATGTAGTAAAAAGGCATATAATAAGTCATGTGTATCTTGGTTATATTCATCAAATGTATATGAATGAGGTGTATGCTTGCTCAAGACTTCACTCTTGCAAACAATATGTGCAAGAAGCAAGAGATCATCTTGATCGAGGATATGATGCATATACTTACCTTGAGTTCTTGAGCATTCTAGTATTAGAAATAAACTTGAGAAAACAATGTTAGGAAACACAAGAGTATTATACCAATCAAAAGCAATAGAACTCAAAAGTACCTAGATATGGAGAACATATAGAAGATAGTATTCCTTAAGATTGCTATGTCTCCAAGAACATTTAGAACTTTCTCCCCTAGATATGAAATGATATGTCATCCTCTTCCCCTGAATCTTAGCATGTAGATATTGGGATTGGATAGGGTGAGAAATGTCTAACATGAACAATCAAATGTGATAAACACAATTTTCTCCCAAACATATTTTCTTCCCCTACTTTGGTATTCTCCCCTTGTCTATATAAGTATAAAGTTTGATATACTCCTCTCCCCTTGATTATATATCCTCCTTTGCATAAGCATGTATCTCCCTCTTTAGCTTTGAATCTTTGGTATTTCTCCCCCTGTGGCATTAATTTCCAAATTGGTCATACTTAGGATCAGATACAGGGATCATTGATTAAGACGGAATCCTGGAGAACAAGGGTTATGGAATGTATGTAGGATTCGTAGAATATGAAAAATATAGATAGCATGAGAAAAATGAGGGAATAATTGAAAATAATTTCTCTCCCTTTGGCTAAACTGAGAATTTGTAGAACCTCTCCTCCTTTGAGTTAGGGATCCTTGAATTGATCCCCCCTTTTCGTAACAATAAAGGGATCATCGAAGAATTGGAAATATCACAGAAGGATCACAAAGATTTACAAATACAAACATAGATTGAAAAAAATATTAAATCGGTAGCTCCGAGACAAACTAGTCGGTAGTACCGATATGGTGTTGTGCAACTCATCTGCTGATTCGGTAGAACCGAGTACTTTGTGTTGGATGCTCCAAGGTTAAAACAGAAACTTGGCAAAGTTTGAGAAACTTGTGAACTTATTTGAAAAAGTGTCAAATAGATTTTGTAATGAAAATGTAGAACATTTTACAAAGAAATATCAACTAAAGAAGATTTGAATGGTTCCAAGGAATCTTGCAATGGAGAATGAATCAACCAAGATTCTTAAAAGATGATCGGCGGTGACTAGGTCACCTATATTAGAGTATATTAACTTAGCAGCCAAGCAATAATACTTGATCATAGGTCATACTCATCGTTAAGCTCAAAATGGGGTTACCATTTTTTTGATTAAGCATTTTAATGTCTTCATATCACTTCCATTTGATTAAGCAATAATACTTGGAGTAAAGCTTTATAAAGGATATGAGTACATACCTTTGAGTGATGTTGTTGATGTTGCTTGTAGGTGAACTTTATGATGATGCTCGAAGTTGATGAAGTTCATCTTGAGTTGGGAGCAATCCTTGTTGTTTTCGTTCCCTTTTCAGCTACCAAGGTTAGCCATGCAAGGAAGAACATGATATATCCATATGACAAGATACCAATTGTGAGTCGACACAAATTGAGAAATATATGTCAAGGATATGTTTTGTTGTCTTCTTCCTTTCATCATCAAAGAGATATTGTGGATACTTGGTCATGACAAGATTGCTTAAGATATGAGTGGTTTGTAATCTTGAGGAGTGTTGTTATTCCAAGTACCTACAAAAGGGTTAGACGCAAGACAAGGGAGCATAGAATTCCAAGATATATAATATTCAAGATAATAGCATGGAATACACAATAAAGCTAATCCCCTTGCATGCATCTGAGTGAGATTAGCTCATCTTTGAAGCATCAATGATGTTCAACTCACTCCTCAAATGACAAAACACTTTTTCATCAAGAGGCTTGGTAAAGATATCGGCCATTTGCTTATTAATATGAACTTTCTTAAGATTAATATCTCCTTTGGCAAACTGATGCCGAATGAAATGGTGTCGAACTTCAATATGCTTGGTTCAAGAATGTTGCACAGGATTATCAAACGCATAAAGGACACAAAGATTTTTCCCGTGGTTCCGATAGGTGGTGTTATCGTATGTCCACGTCTATGGGGTCTTCAAGCCACGGAGGGTAATGGTCACGAGAGTCCAAGGAGGGCTCCACCCATAAGGGTCCACGAAGGAGCAACCTTGACTATTCCATAACGGCTTCCGTCCACAAAGGACTAGCCTCACTCGGGGTAGATCTTCATGAAGTAGGTGATCTCTTTGCCCTTACAAACTTCTTGCTTCACTCCATAACATAAAGTAGGACGCTTGTCATGCCCAAGATGCGCGCCTATCCATATTAAGGCACGGGGGCCTCGACAGGGATAGAGGCGCATCTCGTTGTTCGCAAGTACAGTATCATTACATCATACATTTAGGAAGAGATGAGTATATGAGTTGGCTTACACTCGCCACATGCTAAACTACAATTCCACATCAAAGAGTTCAAACATCAATCCAAGACAGGGTCCGGCTACGGATGAAAACAAACGATAAAATGAAGATGCAATGACACTGGCTTGCTAGCCCCGAAGATCATGACCACGGTCCTCTACTCGTCTGGATAAGTCACGTACATCCGGCCACGCTCTTCATCATACTCCCACTAGAGCTGCGTCACATCATCCTGCATGATCTCATCTGTACCTATACCTAGATTGTTGCAGCAATCTCGCGCCCGGGTACCGAGACTATTCAAGCTTATAGGTTGGGAAGGGGTATGTGTTTAGTTTGAAGCAGCACTAAGCATTTATGGTGGCCAATCCGACAAATCATTAAAGTAAATATGTGTTCTACAATAAGTGATCGAATCTAGAATGACCTCTATGAGATCCTGAAGACTTACTTACGTCAATCATAACCCCACCGTATTCTCTCTCGGTTCATGTTCATGAGCAGAGACGATCACGGTTACTCACACAGTTGATGTATTTTATTAAAATTTTCTTCAAGTTAACTATAACCGAGTGTTAAACAAATATCCAAGTTGCCACATAACCGCGGGCATGGCTTTCCGAAAGTTTTAACCCTGCAGGGGTGCTCCAACTAGTCCATCATAAATTAACCACATTCCACGGGAATAGCCTCGACCACGGATCTCGTGATCATTCTCGGCAACTCCAAAGGAATTCCAACACCTCGAGATAGCCCGAAGAAAGTCAGAGCCCCTCACACAAGACACTCAATAAAGGTAAAACAAATCCAGCAAGACTACCCGACGTGTCGACGAACCTGATAAGAGCCGCGTATCTCGTTCTCAGGACACGACAGATAAGCACAGTGTATAGTGGCCTGATAGAAATCTCCTGAGTTGCCCCGGGTTGTCCCCGCACATGGCTCTAGTTTGGACCAACACTCATGAGGAGCACTGGCCCGGGGTTTGATTAATTATCCACGGGGTTGCAAAGCCCTATGAAAATTTTGTTAAGTTTTTTAGCAAATCTAGTATAAAAGTTGGGTCTTGCCAAACAAGTTTTAATCTTAACCTAATAAACAAGGGGGTCCCCATAACAACCCCGAGCATGTTAGGAGCGCAAAGTATGAAAACATAACACTGGTAACAAGAAATTATGGCGGTAACAGCGGACCAAAACACCTAGCAAAAGGCCAAGCCTTCCACCAATACCAAGATATATATGTGCATTAAATTAAATAACAGATAATATTGTGATATGACAAATCCATGTTATCACATGGATACAACCTGCACCTGCAACTAAGAACGCTATAAGAGGGGCTGAGCAGCAGTAACTTTGCCAATTAAAGGTTTGCTAGGATGTGGAGGGGTTAGAGGATATCATGGCAATGTAGGAGGCTTGAAATTCAAGTGGTAGGTAGCGCAAAAGTAACGATAAGAGCGAGACAACTAGCAAGCGAAAATAGTATCGGGATCCGGGTATGATCATCTTGCCTGTTGGTTCTTTAGAAGGACAAGTAGCGGGATCCACGTAGTGGTACTCTCTTGGATCTTCGTACTCAGGTTCAACGTTCACGTCTACCCAAAAGAAACATCAAGAATAAAAAAGCAACCATGGTGCAATGCACAAGCAAGAAAGATGAATGCTTATGTGAAGAATTTAGCATGGCAATCCTAACTAGTCATGTTTCACATGCAACAGATTTGTTATTAATGAATCTAGACAGAACCTTATGTTAAGTTATTTAGACATGCATGAACATGGAAAATATGGATGAATCATGCAAAAACTATACAAATGCATATGTAGAACATGGGAAATGGAGTTATGGTTCTCACGCTATGCTCACGGCAAGACACGAAGGCAAAACACAAGACAAGAAGACCATGGGCTATTCATTGGCATTCCAAGATAGCCATTGGTTAGGCAATGAAAAACCAACCACAATAGATCCAAAGATCAAGCAATTACATGGAGTATAGCTCCCACAAGTCAGAAAACACTAAAACAAACAATCTGCCACAAAAAAGCAACATAGCAACTTTCACAGCCAACAACTTGAGCTACAGGAAGTCTCTAGCCACAAACAAGGTATTCACAGAAACTACATAACATGCTTATCAACTTATCCAACTATGCAATCTGGAATGGAGGCACACATCAATAAGCATGAAGCCCACAAGTTGGCATGATGAAACGAAATTCTGGGACTTAGTGAAAATAACAGTTTTCTGGAATCTGAGTTAAGCTGATAGCAAATTGACAGAAGAAACTAATGGTGATAGAGACCACCTCATGGAACTAAAATTAATAGGATGGTAGAGGGCAACCACTACATCAAATCACTAGCACTGAGCTTGAGATAATTCACAACATATCACAAGATAGCAACCACTCTTCATGGGATAAAAATATTACCAGATTCTCAGACTTGGAAATATTTAGCAAGTTTGAAAACAGCAACATTTTAGTGACTACTTTAGAGCATGGTTCCCACTCATTTGCAAGTTTAACATGACAAAGATAAATACCATGGCATTCTACTCATCAAAGACTACCATATACATGTTGGCACAAACATCATAGCATGCATGGATTAAATATTAAAAATGACAAAATGATACTTTGAGACGAAATGACATTTTTTTCAAACTTGTTCAAAAGACCAACCAATTGCACCAATGGATTCCTGAGATTTTTCTACCCCAAATTCATGTATCATACCCCTATGCTTGCATGGACATGGCAAAAACTAGGTAGAAAAAATACCTCACATTCCTATAAGTCAAAACTTGCCTAAATTGCTCATGAGCATAAATGATCATATCCAGAATTGGAAATACTAATAAAAATGGAAAAACCCTAATAAATCAATTAAAACAATAAAACAAAAGAGGTAGTGTATGACAAGTGGGGCATGGGCCCACTTGTCACACACACACAACACTGCCACACACTCACACTATGGATCTGGTGCCACACCAGATCCACACACACACACACACTGCACAGCCTCACACAGATCCACACCCTGCCACACACAGATCCCCACATGCACACAACACCCGCATGGGATCCGGCCAGCACACCGGATCCGCACACACAACAGCACACACACCAATCGAAAAAAGGAAAAACATAGGGGGGGAGCGGGATTCGAACCCCCAACCTGCCGGTCGATCCCCCTGCACGCTACCACTGTGCTACGCTCCAATTCACAACTAAAGGAGAGAGCGGCACCACTAGTACTATCAGATCGTACTTATACTGACAAGACTGACGAACTGACGCCCAAACCACACCGGCGACAGAGGAAACGCGGGGGCGAGGCTATGGCGACAGCAGCGCTCTTTGGTGACTACAAACGCAGCGAGGCTGTGGGAACCAACGGGATCCAATCCCCTGCTCGTCTCGCGATGAGGGGGACGGAGGCGACGCCCTCAATGCGATACCCTGGCAGAGCGGCGGTGACGGGAACCTCTACGGCGACGACGAGCAAACTACGGAGGGGCGAGAGGGATGCGGTGATAGAAGGCTCACCTAGGGAAACGACGACCGAACGGCACGCGAGGCGACGGAGGAAGGGGACGGCAACACGAGCTCGATGCAGGGGAAGAAGAGACGCGGCGGCTTTGGGGGCACTGAGGAGTTGAGGAAGAAAACGACGCGTTGGAGCTTCCCACGGTGCACTAACGCCAGGAACGGAGCGCGGGCACGATCCGCGGCCGCCATGACATGTCATGCGCAAAGAAGACCCACTGGAGATGCGAGGAGGACGGCGACAAAGACCAGCGACCTCACTGCCCTCTCTGAACTCTCTGAGAGACTTACCTGAAAGAGAAAGAAGAGGAAGGAGGAGAGGAATGGAGAGGGAGATGGGAGCGGCAGCGGAGGAAGAGAGGAAGAGGAACCCTAGAGGGGGAAGCACGCACGCCGAGGGAGCCTAAATAGGACCAGGCTGACGGTGGGAGACGGCTGAAGCTGACGGCGGTGACGTGCTTGCTCTCACCTCTTTGAACCTGACAGAAAGCGGGGCAACAGAGCAGGTAGCCGTCCACGTGTGGGCTGGGCCACGCGGAAGACTCCTGGGCCGCGAGGAGGAGGGAAGCGGCCCACTCCTCTCTCTCTTCCTCGGAAACAGAACTAGCAGGGGTTCTCCTATAAAAATAAAATAGCCACACCAAAAAAACCTCAGAGGAAAATAAAAGGTTTTTTTACAAGAACAAAATTACTTTTGGAAGAAATAAAATATGTGTATTTAAATAAATTACTAAGTGGATTTGTGAAGCAAGTATTTATATAACTATTATGAAAACAGCCCCCTATTATTTAGAACCCCAATTACACAAGGCTCAAAACACCACAAGAACAACACACATGAGCTCAAAATACTGTTGGCTAACTCATGAACATTTTTAGCAAATTTATAAAGCAGATTAATTCTATTGATTAATGGCAATGGGAATAAAAGAGTATAGGAAGGTTTGTTTGAAATAATAAGAGAGGGGGGAAGAAGTTTATGCCCACTCAATCACAAACCTCCACAAGACCACTCAAGCACAACAAGGTCACAAGAAGCACACCACATTGCAAAGCATGACAAGAAGATCAATGATATGATGCATGATGCACGAATGCATGAGACAAAGACATGGCAAGGAGAAACTCAATACATCATCACATGACACAGGATCCACATAGGTTACATGTCATAAAAGGTTGGGGCAACACTTGGGCTGTCACAACACTCCCACACTACAAGAGGATCTCGACCCGAGATCTAGGAACGAAAGAACTCTAGAAATTCGGAACGGAGGAGATCCTCATGTTCCCAAGTAGCTTCTTTGTCAGAATGATGAGACCACTTCAACTTGAGGAACTTGATAGATTTGTTGCTAGTCTTATGCTCAGTTTCGTCGAGAATGGCCACTGGATGCTCACGATAAGAGAGGTCTTCTTGGAGGTCAATGGTGCGATCGGGAGTCTTGAAGCACCTCCGGAGCTGAGAGACATGGAAGACATCGTGCACATTTGTGAAGTTTGGAGGAAGCTCTAGTTGATATGCAAGTTCACCTCTCTTGCCAACAACTTTGAAAGGACCAACAAAGCGAGGAGCTAGCTTCCCTTTAATTCCAAACCGCCGAGTGCCCTTCATGGGAGAGACTCTGAGATAGACTAGACCGTCAACTTGAAAGGAGAGATCCCGACGTTTGTTATTGTAATAAATCTTCTGTCGGGATTGAGCTTCTTTGAGGTTCTCACAAATGACACGGCACATCTCTTCTGCTTCAGTGATCATGTCATTCCCCAAAATCTGACGCTCACTGGTTTTAGACCAGTTAAGCGGGGTACGACAATTTCTGCCGTAGAGAATCTCGAAAGGGGCCTTGCGTGAGGTAGCCTGAAAGCTATTGTTGTATGAGAATTCAACATATGGAAGGAAGTCTTCCCATTTCATGCCGAACGAAATCACACAGGCTCTGAGCATATCTTCAAGGATCTGATTGACTCTCTCAACTTGACCACTAGTCTGCGGATGGAATGCAGTGCTAAAACGGATCTTGGTACCCATAGTAGTCTGGAAGGACTCCCAAAACTTGGAAGTAAAGAGGCTTCCACGGTCAGATGAGATGAGCTGAGGAATACCATGCAAAGAAACTATCCTTGACGTATACAACTCTGCTAGCTGAGCTGCCGAGATAGATTCTTTGACTGGAAGGAAATGAGCAACTTTGGTCAGCTTGTCGATAACCAGAAATATGACATCATTACCTCTCTTGGACTTGGGAAACCCAGTGACGAAATCCATCTCCACATGATCGAATTTCCACTCTGGGATAGGCAAAGGCTGAAGAAGACCTGCTGGACATTGATGTTCTGCCTTCACTCTACGATAAACATCACACTAGTCGACGAACTAAGCAATTTCAAGCTTCATGCGAGTCCACCAGAAGGTTTGCTTGAGATCCTGATACATCTTGGAACTACCTGGATGAATGGATTGAAGAGAATTGTGTGCTTCGTCCATGATAACCTTCCTGAGATCACCTTTTGGAACCACCGGACGGTCCTCAAAGAACAAGGTATCTTTCTCATCAACGCGAAAGCACTTATACTTCGGAATGCCCTTGGCCACACCTTTCTTCACTTTCTTCATCATTGCGTCAAGAAGCTGCACTTGGTGAACCTGATCTTCCAGAGTCGGCGAGACTTGAAGATTGGCAAGAAATCCTTGCAGAATCATTTGAAGGTTGACCTTGCGGAAGGCTTCCCAAAGCCCGGGTAGAAGAGGCTTCAGAATGAGACTGTTGTAGTACACCTTTCGGCTGAGCGTGTTTGCAATGACATTTGCTTTTCCAGGAGTATACTCAATGCTTGGATTGAAGTCCTCAAGCATTTCCACCCAACGAGATTGTCGAAGATTAAGATTGGGTTGAGTGAAAATGTACTTGAAGCTCTTGTGATCGGTGTACACCTCAACTGGTCTCCCCAAAAACAAATGCCTCCAAGTCATTAGAGCATGCACAACTGCTGCCAACTCGAGATCATGAGTGAGGTAGTTCTTCTTGGTAGGCTTCAACTGACGTGAGATATAAGCAACAATCATCTTATCTTGCATGAGAACACCACCAGAACCTTGGAGAGAAGCATCACAGAAAACTTGGAAAGGCTTTGACTGCTTGGGAGGAACAAGAACTGGAGCTGAAGTTAGTCTCTGCTTGAGCGTATTGAACGCCACATCACACTCAGGAGACCAAACATACTTGACACTCTTCTGGAGGAGATTGGACAGAGGCTTAGCAATTTGATAGAAGTTATCCATGAATCTTCTGCAATAACTAGCAAGCCCGAGGAAACTCCGAAGCTGCTTCACATTCTGAGGAGGCTCCCACTTCAATATTGCCTCAACTTTCTCAGGGTGCACTTTAATGCCCTCGGCAGAAATGACATGCCCAAGGTACACCACTTCATTGAGCCAAAACTCACACTTGGAAAACTTGGCATAGAATCGATGCTCTCTTAACTTGTCAAGCACAAGCCTGAGATGCTCTGCATGCTCTTCTTCTGTCTCCAAGAACACAAGGATATCATCCAAATAGACCAAGACGAACTCATTCTTGAAAGGAGAGAAAATGAAGTTCATCATCCTTGAGAAGGTTGGAGGAGCATTTGCAAGACCAAATGACATGACAGTGTACTCATAAGAGCCAAAACTCGTCCTGAAAGCAGTCTTAGGAATTTCTTCTTCGTGAATGCGAATCTGATGATAGCCCATGAGAAGATCAAGCTTCGAGAAAACCTTGGCACCTTTCAGTTGTTCAAACAACTCATTGGTGTTGGGGAGTGGGTACTTGTTTCTGATTGTCTTCTTGTTCAATGGACGGTAATTGACACAAAGTCGGTCCGTGCCATCCTTCTTCTTGACAAACAAAACAGCACAACCCCATGGAGAAGAACTTGGTCTGATCAGACCCAGACGTTCTTGTTCATCTAGATGCTTCTTCAACTCTTTCAGCTCTTCGGGGCAAAGTTTATAAGGGCGCTTGCAAACCGGTTCAGTTCCGGGCTCGAGGTCAATCACGAACTCGACTAGCTGGTGAGGAGGCATTCTTGGCAATTCTTCTGGAAAGACATCTTCATACTCACAAACCACTGTAATTTTAGAAATAGCAGAGATTTCACCCTTCTCGTTAAGAGCAAGGAGATGGATTGTGTCATCATGAGCCACGAAAGTAATCACATCTTCTGAAGGATGAGTCAGCTTGAATTCTTTTACTTTACAATCAATATAAGCCTTATTCATAGCCAGGAAGTCCATGCCCAAAATGAGATCAATATCGGAATTACCGAGAACAATAGGAGAAGCCAGAAAAGAATAATTGCCCATCTTGATAGAAACATCTGGAACCAAGCAATTGGAATTCATTAACTTCCCAGGAGACACCACTAACACAGGTCTAAGGAGATCTTGACATGCAAACTCATGCATTGCAAAGAATGAACGGGACATGAAACAATGCGATGCACCAGTATCAAACAAAACTTTAGCAGGAATAGAGTTGGCTGAGAGATTACCCATAATCACATCATGAGACTGCTCTGCTTCAGCTGCATGCACTATGTTCACCCTTGCTGACTTGGGATTATGCTTCACCATTGTATTGCCTGGAGGCCTGATTGGAGGAGGAGGTGGAAGATGCCATTGCTTGCACTTGTTTGAGTACTGACCCTTCTGACCACACTTGTGACAAGTAACCTCAGATAGCGGACAAAAGTTGCCTGGAGGAGGAACAAAAGCTGCCTTGGATGCTTGGGGTCTCTGCTGATATCCTGGGTTGGGTGGGTGGGAAGAACCACGGCCACCGAACTGCTTCTGCTGCTGAGGAGGACGAAATGGAGGAGGATTTGGCACCCAACACTTCTGCTACTTAGGAACCATCTGAGAGCTGGAAGAAGAAGAATATGCATCCCTTGAACGCTTCCTTGAGTTCTCCAATGTGAGCTGAGTTTCCTGGACCTTCAAAGCCATGTTGTAGAACTGATCAAGCTCAAGGGGCTCTTGAAGGACTAGACGTGGCAAAAGCTCATCCTTGAGACCACCTCTGAACTAATAGATCATCTCCTTATCATCTGGAACATCTTGCTTAGCATAGTGGGCTAGATTCTGGAACTCGATATTGTACTGATAGACAGGCTGACTCCCCTGCTTCAGGTGCCTGAACTTCTCACGCATCTCCTCGACAAAGCTTGTCGGAATGTAATGGGCCCTGAAGTCATGACAGAAATCGTCCCAAGTAACAACACGACCGCCCCTGGAATCCTTGTACTGCTGCCACCAATCAGCTGCCTGGCCCTTGAGCTGGAACGATGCAAATCTGAGAAAGTTCTCTGGTCTGACATTGCTGCACTCAAAATGCTTACTCGTGTCACGGATCCAATCATCAGCATCAAAAGGCTACTCACAACAGGTGAAAGACTTGGGCTGGTTGGCAAGGAATTGGTTGAGCATCGCAAACTGAGGTTGATTATGAAAATTCCCTTGAAAGCCTTGCCGACCCTGATCTCTTTGTTGCAACAGCCTGAGCAGCATTTGAGTGTCCGCATTGGTTGCAGCCATCACAGCTTGCCAAGCTTCTGGAGGAGGAGGCGGAGGAGGCGGTGGCGGGGGTGGTGGAACATCAGCCTGCCCTTCACCACGACCCAGATTTTTGCGAGTTGGTGGAACCATCTTGAAGATGGATAAGAACATCAACACCTCATTGATAAGATGAATTCAATAGCTGAATCAAATGCTTGAAAGAAATTGAACAAATAACATCACAGCCTTCCTACTAAAAAATTAGTAAGAATGCTTTCTTCGGTTTGCGATAACATCATCAGATATTAGAAGCCACTTGCAATAACACAAAAGTATTGAGCTAATGTTGCTCGGAACAAATGTATACGCCCACATACATCTGAAGAATATGATCCTAGATAACTACAAGAGTACCCACCTAAGAACTTCCGAAAACTTTCTGGTTATGCAATCCGGTGTGGGGGATACAAGGAGGAAATATCTCACACAACTAGCAAACATACACCCCAACTGTATCCATCCTACAACACATAACCAGAGGCTTTTGCAAATCCATCTAACTCGAATCCTCGAAAGCACAACAATACTAAATCATGGTGGTACCCCGGACGCCACCCAGTATTGGGTGACTCCGACCTTATCTCACCATGACAAGTATTGAAGTAATTCCGAACACTCTCCATCCTGAGATATCAAGGAAGCTAAATGATAACAATGTGCCAAAATTCCCTAGAGCTCGACTCCCCGGAAGAAATCAAGTCAGACAGGAGGCACCAAGACAAAACTCCGTCACATCGGTATCATATAGACTCCAAAATACTCGCGTGATCCTAAAAAAAATTTTTGAGCGAGAAGAGGAGTAGAAACAAAAATCCTAAGTCGAATACCTCACCAGAGCATAGAAGAGGAGTAAAAAGAAACCTACTCTCCGATATAACTAGACTCAAAATAGTTTTACTAGACTTGACTCGGCCAAGTTCGATCAAGCAAAGGGCTCCTATGGTCGTATGGCTCTGAATACCAACTTGTCATGCCCAACATGCGCGCCTATCCATATTAAGGCACGGGGGGCTTGACAGGGATAGCGGCGCATCTCGTCGTTCGCAAGTATAGTATCATTACATCATACATTTAGGAAGAGATGAGTATATGAGTTGGCTTACACTCGCCACATGCTAAATTACAATTCCACATCAAAGAGTTCAAACATCAATCCAAGACAGGGTCCGGCTACGGACGGAAACAAATGATAAAATGAAGATGCAATGACACTGGCTTGCTAGCCCCAGAGATCACGACCATAGTCCTCTACTCATCTGGATAAGTCAAGTACATCCTTCCACACTCCTCGTCATACTCCCACTGGATCTGCGTCACATCATCCTGCACGATCTCATCTGTACATGTACCTGGATGTTGTAGTAATCTGTGAGCCACGAGGACTCAACAATCTCGCGCCCGGGTACCGAGACTATTCAAGCTTATAGGTTGGGAAGGGGTATGTGTTTAGTTTGCAGCATCACTAAGCATTTATGGTGGCTAATCCTATGAATCATTAAAGTAAATATGTGGTCTACGATAAGCGATCGAATCTAGAATGACCTCTATGAGATCCTGAACACTTACTTACGTCCATCATAACCCCACCGTGTTCTCTCTCGGTTCATGTTCACGAGCAGAGACGATCACGGTTGCTCACACAGTTGATGTATTTCATTAGAATTTACTTCAAGTTAACTATAACCGGGTGTTAAACAAATATCCAAGTTGCCACATAACCGCGGGCACGGCTTTCCAAAAGTTTTAACCCTGCAGGGGTGCTCCAACTAGTCCATCATAAATTAACCACACTCCGCGGGAATAGCCTCGACCACGGATCTCGTGATCATCCTAGGCAACTCCAAAGGAATTCCAACACCTCGAGATATCCCAAAGAAAGTCAGAGCCCCTCACGCAAGACACTCGATAAAGGTAAAACAAATCTAACAAGACCACCCGACGTGTCGACGAACTCAATAAGAGTCGCGTATCTCGTTCTTAGGACACGACAGATAAGCATAGCGTATAGTGGCTTGATATAAATCTCCTGAGTTGTCTAGGGTTGGCCCAGCACACGGCTCTAGTTTGGACCAACACTCATGAGGAGCACTGGCTCAGGGGTTGATTAATTATCCACGTGGTTGCAAAGCCCTATGCAAATTTTATTAAGTTGTTTAGCAAATGTAGTACCAAAGTTGGGTCTTGCGAGACAAGTTTTAATCTTAACCGAATAAACAAGGGGGTCCCCGTAACAACCCTGTCGTGGTTTTGTCATGGCAGATGTCCGGGGACTTAGATTCGAGGCCATCACTAAGGTGATGGATTCAAAGGGGTTGATCAGGATGAAGGACACGGGTTTACCCAGGTTCAGCCCCTCAAGTAGAGGTAAAAGCCTACGTCCTTCTTGTGCTTGTATTGCTTGGAATCTTGATTACAAGGGAGGGGAATCGCTTAACCTAGCTCTCGATAAGTTAGTCTCTGTCTAAGTCGCCCCGGGTCTCGCCTTTATATAGGAGGTCAAGACCATGGGTCATACAAGTCGTAACCGACTCTCACAACGTGTTCGAGTCTATCTCTACGTTGTCTTGCCTTCTTGAGCAAGATGTCTCCGGGCGGCTTATCCTCCCAGGTCTTCATACCTTCTCTGTCTGGGCCTCATCTTAGCCCATCTTGGCAAGCTGCCAAACGTCTTGGGCTTGAGTCTTCAAGGCCCATCCTTGGGCTGGCCTATGAGCCGCCAGGTGTGACCCGGAGCCTCCTGGGTGGGTCTCACCATGGGGTTATATCCCCAACATTAGGCCCCAGGTTGATGTGAGCTTGCTCATTTCAACCTCCTTCTTAGCTGGCGGTGAGTCTCGCTTGTGTCACCTGAAATTAAGACAGAATGAGCCACCGTGACGTCACATCAGATATGTTAAAAAGATCCTCTGATGATCGCAACGGATCTTTCCCGTATTAATCAACGGCCTGAGAATCAAGGCGTATGCCTCGGTCACTCAATTTCTATCGCCTGGATTCTCGCGCCCGTTTCCACCTTTCGCCTATTAAATAGGACCGTGAAGAGCGGTTTTCATTTCCTTCTTCTTCACACTTCTTCTTCCTCCTGATGCCGCCACTCCAGCATATCTCGCTCCGGTGAAGCCTTCACACCGATGTCGCACCGGGCTGCTGCATTGACCTAACCTTACCAGAGATTCATCCGCATCCGTCGCATTCATTTTAGTGAGTTCTTCTCCTCCCATAGATCCGAAGTTCTCGGTAGGGTTTCATGGGGTCCTCCGCCCGCTTAAAACTCGAGCTTCTCCGTAATGGTAGATAATGCTTACATCATTGAATACGATAATGCCTTGTCTTCTCTTGCGGTGCACTGTAGGAGAGTGACAATAGCACCACGCAGATCTGTAGTTGCTCTGTTTACTGTCCTCACAAACATCACTGGTTTGACTATTCGTCACTAGGTCTACGATAAACCCGATTTTCCTTTGTTTTGTAGATCCATAATTGCATAAGTAGTTTGTAAAACTTTTTTTCCACACTTAGTGAAATTTTACTTCGTCTTCTTGTACATTTGACCCGCCAGCAAAATTCCGGCTCTCGATAAACAGCTCTTGGCAGCTTAACTTTATAGAACCTTAGACTTTTTAGCCGCCCTTAATCTGTCTGTCACCTTCTGACTCACCACAAATTGTTACATTGTACAGTTTTAATTCGCCACCATGTCTCGCGCATCCAATTCATGCAATTGGGTCGGCTCTACTATCGCAGAGGAGTTCCTGGTGGATTTTGTAGAAGCGGGTACCTTACCCGCCAAAGATGTCATCCATTGGTGGGTTCCAGGTAATCAGCTAAAGCCCGTTCCTCAGGAGGGTGAAGTAGTTGGATTTTCGAATCATCTCGAGCACGGGATTAGCCCCCCCCCCCAGCTCAAAATTCTTCTGGGACATTCTTCACTTCTTCAAACTGTGCCCCCAAGACCTCGCTCCCAATTCCGTCTCCAACATGTGCAACTTCCAAGTACTCAGTGAAGTTTACTTGCAAGAAGAGCCATCCGTTGGTCTATTTCGTGAGTTCTTCTATGCGAACCGCTAGACGGAGGTGAAGGCTGGTCCAAGCTTAGAGCTTGGCGAGATTTCCATTCAAAGGCGACGGGACAGAACTTTTCCGGCTGTTCAGATGCCGAGTCATCCTAAAGACTGGAATAAGACTTGGTTTTACTGCAAAGACACCTCCCCAAAAGGAGAGCATCCCTTGCCGGGTTATTATCCGTCCCGGCTCAAGACAGCCACTGAGGAGGCAAAACATGCTCGGACTCATGCAAAAAATTAAAGCTCTTATGGCCAATGGACTGACGGGCCTGGATTTAATCCGCTGCTGGATTTCTTGGAGGGTCATGCCCCTGAGCCGGCGCAGCCACCTCATGTGCGAGTATACAGGCCAGTCTGATGACCCCCTCTGCTTTAACCAGTCAACATTATCAGAGGATGACATTGTGGCTGCCATCAGGAGCCTTGTCCATGAGTCTTCAGGAGCTTGCAGTGCCATTGGGCTAGCACCTTTCTGTGTGCAAACCCGGCCCTAGACGCAAGGGCGACTCTCGATGTCCTTATCTTTGTATTAGCTTATACTTTGTAATTTCTCAACCTTTTGCCGGCTTATATTTTTAGGCCGATTTCAGCTTCTGGAAAAAGAAGTACGTTCCTCCTCCGAAGAAGTCAAAGAAGAAAACTGACGGCCGGAAGAAGAAAACCGCACCCCAAGAATGGCCCGAAGAACAGCCGGAAACATACAAATCAGAGGTATTGCTTGATTATTTTGGTCATCTCTTCATGCACCTTATTGACAATAATTATTCATAGCACGAAATGGAAACGAGCCACGCCAACGTCCCTAAGGTAACTTACGTTTCATCCAACTCAGAAATCTTGTACCACAGAAAATACGGCGGGTCATCTGAAAAGTCCCACTTTCTCATCCTCTTGCTTACTTAGACCCCCACTTTCTTTTGAAAAAGCAACAGCAAATCTCCTGATGCCAGACCCGGAGCACCGGTTCTAACGATCTCATCGCCGGATTATCTCCGACTCAACGGAAGCGGCCGGTTGAGGTATCTTTTCAACTTGACTTTGTTTGTCAACCTTGTCTTTTGCAATTCGACATTGTCTTATATTGTCTTAAATGTTTTTCAGGAATCACCCCCTTCGTCCGGCGACTCTACCGGAACTGCTCTGCCGCCTCTGAAGATTAACCCAGAGTCTGTGTCTTTTAAGCTTATGTTCAAACTTGTGTTATATATAAAGCTCGGACCATGACCTTCTGTGTTTTCCAGGGCCCAAGCAAAACGAAGGAAGACTAGCGAGTCTACCCCTGCCCACAAAGCTCGAGAGCCAGAGCCAGCCAAGCCGGATTCCCCCGTGTCGCATGTTGATCCCTCGGTGGCTTCCAACGAGGCGCCTGAAGAAACTCGTCATTCTGCTGAGCCAGCAGCCGACGATATAATTCCTGAGAGTCCTCCGAGGGCCAATTCCAAGCAGTCGAGCCCTTCCAAGACTGTTGACACTTCAAATACTCCAGACGTACATATTACTGGCACCGGCTTTCAGTCTCCCCAACCTTGTGTACGAACAAAGCACACTGAGGCGAGTGAAACCTCCAAGAAGTTGGAATTTGAACTCCCTGTACTAGAGAAGCTAACAGCCGATGAGCTTCATGCTAGTTATCTGAACTGCTTGTCTACAAGCTGGGACCTGGAGCTCAAGCTTGTCGATCTGATGAAGAAGAAATATGAGGTATTCTTACTCTCCTTTCCTTATACCCTTACATAGCCCCCAAGAGTCGGGTTAATATTAGCCAATGGTAAGCCGGGTCTTCAAATCTTATTAGAAGTAGAAATACTTAGCCTGTAGGCCTCAACTACTAGTGTAGAAGTGGTTGTTGAAAGAATCACCCGTAGCCCCCAAGTGCCGGCTCAGCATTGACAAAGTTGAGTCAGAACTTCATTGTAGATAATTTGAAGAACTAATTGTAGCCCCCAAGGGCCGGCTCAATTTTGATAAAGTTGAGTCAGAACTTCATTGTAAATAGTTTGAAGAGCCAATTGTAGCCCCCAAGGGCCGGCTCAATTTCAATAAAGTTGAGTCGGAATTTCATTGTAAATAGTTTGAAGAGCCAATTGTAGCCCCCAAGGGCCGGATCAATTTTGATAAAGTTGAGTCAGAGCTTCCTTGTAAATCTTGGGAGATCAAATAAAAATTAGCCCCCAAGTGTCAAACATATTGCTTGCAATCTTCTTGAGACTTGCATAATATTGTCTTAATCTTCATCATCGGATAAAATTCCGTCCTGGCAATTTGTTCTGCATTTTGATATGTGATAGGAAGCTTTAAACGAAGACGGATCAAAATTGACCAGTTTAAAGAGCAATCTGACCACCCAGCAAGCCTCTCGAAGCAAGGCCGATGAAAAGTGTCGGCTTCTTGCCGAGGAACTGACCAAGATTAAAGATGAATTTGCTGCTTTCAAAGAGTCTGCCAAAACAGAACAAGCCGCCCTGACTCAACGAGCAGACGATGCTGACCAATGGCTCGTGATTGTGTCAGATGAGGTGCAATCCTTGAAGCACCATATCATGAAGATGTCAGCCGTCATATTTGGTAAGCATTTAAATACTTAGCCAAAACCTTTGTATGAATACTTATACTGGCAACTTATAACCAAAAATTCGGCTTACGTAGGTCCAAGGAGTCGTCAAGTTGCTTCTGAAAGTTTGCTGCCTCTAAAAGCTATCTATACTTCGATAGAGAAGCTATACTACGGAGTTGTCTCCACTATCAAGGCAGTACTTTATAAGGATAACATCCCTCCGACTATGAAGGGGGTCATAGAACTGATGTCCACCCTGCTAAAAAAGATCCAAGAGCTTAAGAAATCAGCCGCCCGATAGGGAGCCATCGCAGCCATAAGCCGGGCATTGGCTTTTGCTCTAGAGTTGACTCCCGAAGACATGATGGACGGGTTTCCCTCCAAGAAGGATGACAGCTTAGAGTTTATGGAGGCTAACTATGCATGGTGTGTGAAAGCTTCCAAAGTCCTCGCTTCCGTGTTTGCAGAGGAAGTGAACTTGTCACATATCAGGCGGCTTACGGTGCCGATAAGAAGAGAATCCGCGGGCCCCTCTCTGAAGTCAAGGACTTGACACCTGCCCATAGTAAGCACCTCTTTGCTTCTGATCTTGACCCGTCCCCCCTCTTTGAAGAGGGAAACTTTGCAGCTTTAACCCACTACAACTGGGACATGGACAATCTTCAGGTCACGGCGGTCGAAGACCCGGAGCAGGGTGACCCGCCAGCGAACTGACGGATTTGGTGACGCCATGGATAAGCCGACTCTATGACCCGCCTTGAGCGGTGTAAAAAACATTGAATCACTTTTGATCTCTACAAAGAGTGCCCATAATAGGCTTGTAGTAAACTGTGCCTTTGCCCGAACTATGCCATCGTGCACATATTAAATTGTTCGGCTTAATATATGACATCTTCCTTGCACTTTCATATTGGATGTTTTGCCGGCTCTTGGCGGTTTAATCAACCTGCTAGGATAGATGTATCTTCACATTGTTAGGAGGGCGGCTTATAATAGCGTCACCCAAAGATTTCGTATCTTTCCTAACTTGCTTTTCATAATAGCTCATGTGTCGGTTCTACTGGGTTGACTCGCTTAAAACTCCTTAGCAGTATATGTGTCACATCCCTAGCTTTAGCATGCATTAGGACCCATGTTGTGATTGCATCATGTTTAAATTCCTTTAAACTTGAAATGGGGATGTTCAAAAACCCTAGCACTATTTGAATTCAAATAGGCCCAACCAACAATATTTTCAATGATCCAAGGTGGCTCTGAAAAATGTTCATCCTCACTGGAATAATGTGGCAACATAAACTAGAGGTGATGCATATTTTAAAAATGTCATTTTGGATATTGAATTAAAACAATAACCATTCAGATTGGAGTTTTAAAATTCTATAAATATTTTAAAGCTCCAATAAATCTGGAAAATCCATGAGTGCCTTTGGTTATAATATAAAAAGGCCACATACCAATTTTCAGCATATTATGTAATGGTTTGGTTTTGAAATCAAATCAAAATAAAACTGGAAAAATAGATAATAGGTAGAGCTGGCCCAGCTGGCCCAGCCAGCCCCACCGTCTTCAACCTCTTGCCATTGGGAAGGAGGGCGTGTGGCAGCGGCGCGCCGGCCAGCTCCTGCTTGCCTGGCTATCGTGGCACCCTCCGGATGCGCTAGCGTGACCGCGTCGAGCCTTCTCCCTCTCTCTTGCCGCCGCTCTCTCTCTTGCTCCCCCTCTCCCCCTCTCTGTTTTCTCTCCCGTCGGCTCCCAAAGTCGCCGTCGCCATCACTAGCTAGCTCCCGCCATCGCCCAGCACCCCAGACCCGACCAAAAGCTTCGGCTCGAGACCATGAAGCTCCTCAACGAAGGAATCGAGCATGGGAGCCCTCTGCTTTGTCGTCATCACCAAATTCCTCCTCCGACCGCCATGGATCCTCGCCGTTGTTCTGCGCCGTCCCGGTCGTCCCCGAGCTCGTGAGCCAGCCGTCAGCATCCCTGTGAGCCACCGCGACCATCTCCTCTCTCTCCCCAGGTCCTCCCTGTCCCCTAGCTGCTGTCCCCGCAAGCCGTTGCTTCGGCCGCCGCCGTGGGCTCGCCTCCGGCCGGCTCCGACGACCCCACAGCCTCTCCTGATGCCTGTTGGATGCGGCGCTTCGCGAGCAACCCGTAGGACCAAGCGGCGCTCAAATCCGAGGTCCCTAGAGCGTTTCCGACATGCTCCGCCGCGACAAATGGTCGCCGGTGTTCAGCCGCCGGCGGGTGTGACGTGGCAGGTTCGTTAGTGGCTAATCAAGCCACTAACTGACCTGGAGTCGCTGACAGTGGGCCCTGGCCCGAGTCAAAGCGTGGGACAACGCGGGCATTAACCCCGTGACACTGACGTGTGAACCCCACACGTCAGGTTTGACGTTGACCAGGCAATTGACTTGATGACGTCACCCTGACGCGCTAATGACGCATTAAAGCTTTTCTGACATTTAAATTAATAAGGAAATTTCAGAATTTAATAAAAACTTCTAAAATTCAAAGAAAATAATCTATAAGTCATATGAAAATAATTTATATATGAAAATTGATCAGAAAAATTTAATGAATCCATCTATACCATTTTCATACATGTTAGAGAAATAAAAATAGATGAACTTGGACATTTTTAATTCAAATGCATTATGCAGTCCATATATGAAGTTGAATTTGAACTTGAGTTCACACCTACTTCATTTAAACTTGATGCTAGATGCATTAGCCCAAATACATCATATTGCCATGACATATTCATGCATCATATTGTGGCATTTGATGTGTATTGATTTGTTCCCCCTTCGATGTTGTTCTTCGTGTTAGGCACTATTCTGGAGGATACGGTCGAGTATCCATCTGAGGAGTAGTAACGTGTGATCGTCTTATCAGGCAAGCAACCCCCCTTGAACATACCCGATACAATCCCACTCTCTCACTCTTGCTCTCACTTATTGCATTAGGACAAAACGTTACAACTTTGCACATTCCGCTAGTTGAACCCATTCCTCTGCATGACCTGTCATTGTCATAGTAAATAGCTGAACCAAGCAACCTAGCATACCTGGTAGATGCTTGGGCTATGTTGTGCCTTAACCTGTTATGCTTGCTATGCTTAGAGTTGTGTCACGGCTGATTCATCTGGGTGATGAACCGGACTAAACTGAACTTGTTCTGATAATGAGAGTTAAGTTGTGAACACGATTTGGTAAAGGTAGCGATGAGAGGCCATGTAGGAGTACATGGCGGGTTGTCTCATTGGGACCGTCCTTAAGAACTGAGTCTTGTGTATGTTGTCCAAGACTAGCTACTATCGCACATTGCGATCCTTAATTGACTCTCTCGACTTATTAACCGACTTGATCTCTGTCCAGGAGTTGCAACTAGTTTCTAGTGTTTCTAGGATATGCTAGTAGTCTACCAAGTCGCACCCCATACAGGTGGGCTTGGGACAGACTAGGTATTGTGGCTCGGTGTACCAAGCGTAGTACCATCCGTCGAGGTGGGCTTGGGAACCCTGTACACATCGTTTGGGGCCGTTGAGGAAACTTCGGCCGGACTTCCTTGCGGGTCCAATCCCGATTAGGCGATAAACCTGGACGAGAGACTTGTGTGGTTAGTCAGGTCGTGGCCGACTCCCTCGCTGGGCTTCCGCTTGAAGGTTGTCGAGGTGCCTTTCTATGAGCACGTGGCGGTAAGTGGCGAGAGCATGTGTGACGAAGTACACCCCTGCAAGGTAATCAATCTATTCGAATAGCCGCGTCCGCGGATATGGACTACTTGGATACTTATATGGTTCATAGACAATTTAAAAGGTTACTCATAAAAGCTTCAAGATAAGTGTGAGTATCGTGGATGGCACTCTCGTAGGAAGACGGGAGCGGATCCATGGTGGTGTATTGTTGTGGTGTTAGTGGACTCGTGTACGCTTCACAAAACTTTTCAAAGTTATGAAAGTCGTAGTACAGGATAGCCACCGAGTCAAAGCTGGCTTGCTGCATTGAACCCCACAACTTCCTTGTTGATACCGATGCATATGTAGTTAGTACTGATGTAAGACTTCCTGAGTACTTAGTACTCATTGTTGCTTAATTATGTTTTTGCAGAGGAGACTCCGGTCTCGCTAGTGGTTTCTTCGATAAGATCGACGTTGGTCATTTAGCTTGGGAATCCCAGCCAGAGGTCTGGTTCCTGTGGAGGGCCTTGTAATTAGATAGGCTTCCCTCAGCCTTCTTCTTTTCTAGATGTCTGTACCCAGACATGTTAAGCTTCTGCTTGTTGTTTGTATGATTTGTGTGTTGGGTCATGTGACCCCTGTTTGTAATATCACTCTATGTTGGCTCTTATGAGCTTCCTAAATAAATGTTGTGTTGTTGTATGGTTATGTTGTGATGCCATAGTTGTATCTATGCATATCGGGCATGTCGTGCGTACGTGTGACGTGCAACGGTATGTATCGGATTCGACACCTAGTTGTGTGCCTTTAGTAGTACTCTTTACAGGGAACTACCTCTTTGTGCTTCCACCGAGCCTTGGTAGCTTGCTACTACTCCGGACACATTGATTGACCGGCATGTATCCTTCTTTGTTGTTGTGTGTGTCCCTACGGGGAAATGTCTTGCAGTGTAATGGAGTTCCTGTAGCCTGCTACGACTCGTCTACGTGCAGTGATGACCTTTATGTCTCACGGTGTAATGGAGTCCTTGTAGCTTGCTATGACTCGTCTACACACGCTAGAGGCCGACACCTGCATTGTTGGGTTACGTATGTCTGTTCCTGTATGGATGTGCCACTTGGGTTCTATGACTAGTCATGTCGACCCGGGTTCTTTGACGTTTGAATGCTAGCGACATATTGCATATGTGAGCCAAAGACGCAAACGGTCCCGGTCCAGGTAAGGTGGCATGCGTGGAGTTAACTATGCGTGAGGCAGCAAAGTGATGCGATGTGTTACATGCTAGATTCTTATGTCTTAGGATTAGGGTCCCGACAGCGTTGGTATCAGAGCTGACTGACTGTAGGATTACCAAGCCAAACTGGTCGATGTTGAGTCTAGTAACTCTTTAGTTATATAAGGGTATTGATTGTGGATGGGAACGTAAGGCTCTTTTTACTCCTTTTCCCATGTTATTCTAATTCTGAGTCACCCTCTCCTTTTCTACGGGGATTAAGAACTAGGCTTCTTATCTATCTAATAGGATCTCGTGTTACTATTCCGTAGACTTATAGGAATGGTTGATCTGAGTTGCTTCCAGTCCTCGGGTGTGGTCTGTGTAGCTCATTAGCTGAATCAGAATCTTGAGATGGTCATGTTAAGGTGTCGTGGCACCTAAATCTTTTGCAGGATGTCTCATTTCTGAGCATTCGCAGCCGTTGTGCTACCCAATTTTTCCCTATGATTTCCTTGAAGATCAATCCTTCTGATTTCCCTCTTATCTTTTGGTTGCTGCCATGTCTAATCCTAGTTCCTCATCATCAAAATGTCCCGCAGTACCCAAGCTGCCATTGGTCGCAAGAAGGACCACAGACGTGGAACCAGAGATGCTGAAGTTCTATCAGATTCACCTTTGTTGGCACAGTTCATGTTAGACATTGAGAAGGACAAGCGTGAGTCAAATCGCTTGCTGGCATGTATTCAAGAAAACATCGCACATCAATGTGCTGGAACAGTGACCATCCGTGATTTTGTCAAGCTATACCCACCCACCTTCCATCACTCCATTGAGCCACTCAATGCAGATGATTGGCTCCGTAGCATTACAAACAAGCTGCATTCCGCGAACATGGCCGAGACTGACAAGGTCACCTATGCTACCTATTCCAGCTGGCCAGATTCCTACCTGGAAAGAATTCACAGAGGTTTTTCGTGAGCATCATATTCCTTAGGGTCTCATGGACCGAAAGAGGGAAGAGTTTCGTAACCTTACCCAGAGTAAGATGGTTGTAGATGTTTACAGTTGAGAGTTTGAGAATCTTGCACGTTATGCCATAGAAGAAGTGTCCATGGATTCCAAGAAGCAAGCTAGATTCAGGAAGGGACTCAACCCAAAGTTGCGTCGTGATCTTCACCTGCATCATTGTGACACCTACCAAGCTCTTGTGAACAAGGCCATTAATGCAAAGATAGCTCAGTTCACCTATGAAGAATCTCGCAAGCACAACCGTGATTTGGCTTCTACCTCCGGTTTTGGATCTCAGAAGCGCCGGATTTGGGTTCCGAACTCATCACTTCCTCCTGGATATGCATTGAGGCCATCATGTGTGGTGCCTTGTCCAACTCAGCCAAATGCTACACCCAGACCTGCTGGTGGACCGCCTGTCAATGCGACTCCACGTCATACTTCTGTGATTTGCTATAAGTGCGGAGAACCAGGCCATATCACTCGCAATTGCAGTCAGTCCAATGTTGCTTCACCACAGCCTAGAAAGTTTGTTGACCGCAATAAGTCACCAGTCAAGGTGTTCCATGCCAAGCCAACCATCATTGAACAGGGATGTGTGAATCATGTCTCAGCCAAAGAAGCTAATGATGATCCAGAAGTTCTCCTTGGAATGCTCCTTGTCAATTGCCATCTAGCATCAGTTCTATTTGATACTGGAGCATCGCATTCCTTCATTTCGGAAGGCTATGCCCGGTTGCATGATATGTCATTCTGCGATATGCCAACTGCTCTTGAAATTCAGACTCCAGGGTCTAGATGGCAGACCACAAGAATAAGCCACGGAAATGAAATCCGTGTTGATAGACTTGTATTCCTTGCTTCATTGATAGCTCTCAAGTCTTCAGATATTAATATCATATTGGGTATGGATTGGATGATAGCTCACCATGCCAAGATCGATTGCTCCACCAGATCTGTTCAGCTTACGCATCCATCTGGCAAGATAGCCCATATTTCAACATGAGTTGCAAAGCATCAGCTCTATTCTCTCAATGCAAACCCTCTTCCCGAGCTTGAAGATATACCGGTAGTAAGAGATTTTCCGGATGTATTCCCAGAAGAATTGCGAGGCATTCCGCCTGACAGGGATGTAGAGTTTGTGATAACCCTCATTCCAGGAACTGTTCCAATTTCCAGAAGACCTTATAAGATGGCACCCTTGGAATTAGCTGAGCTTAAGAAACAACTCGATGAGTCCTTGAAAAAAGGTTTCATTCGACCTAGCTCCTCTCCTTGGGCTTGTCTCGTCCTCTTTGTGAAGAAGAAGGATGGAACGGATCGTATGGTTGTGGATTACTAACCTGTCAATTTGGTCACAATAAAGAATAAGTATCTGCTCCCCGGGATCAATGATTTGTATGATCAACTTGTTGGGTCTTCAGTTTTCTCCAAGATGGATTTAATGTTAGGCTACCATCAAATCAAGATTAAGAATGGAGACATCCCCAAGACAGCATTCATCACTCGTTATGGCTAGTACGAGTACACAGTCATGTCTTTTGGACTAACCAATGCTCCAGCAACATTTTCCCATTTGATGAACTCAATCTTCATGGAGTACTTAGATAAATTCGTCGTGGTTTACCTCGATGATATTTTAATTTATTTGAAGAATGAAGAAGAACATGCTGAGCACCTCGGACTTGTGCTAGAAAAACTCAAAGAGCACCGCCTTTATGCCAAGTTCTCCAAGTGTGAATTTTGGTTACCTGAAGTGACCTATCTAGGTCATGTGATCTCCGGAAAGGGCATTGCAGTCAATCCTAAAAGATTTCAGGCCATTCTCGACTGGACTCCATCTGAAACAGTTAAGAAAGTTATAAGTTTCCTTGGTTTAGCGAGCTATTGTCGCTGCTTCATGGAGAACTTCTCCAAAGTTGCCAAGCCTCTGACGGAACTCCTCAAGAAAGATAAAAAGTTTGAGTGGACCCTACAATGTGAGCACAGTTTCCAGGAACTGAAGAGACATTTGACCTCTGCTCCCGTGCTTGTGCCACCCGATTTCTCCAAGGACTTCGTCATCTATTGTGACGCCTCTAGACAAGGACTTGGATGTGTTCTCATGCAAGACCGACAGGTGATCGCCTATGCATCCCGACAGTTGCACCCACATGAGGAAATTAACCAACACATGATTTGGAGCTTGCAGCAGTAGTCCATGCACTCAAGGTATGGCGACATTACCTTCTTGGTAATCGTTGCGAGATTTACACAGATCACCAAAGCCTGAAGTATTTATTCACTCAACCAGATCTGAATCTCAAACAAATACGATGGTTGGAGCTAATTACGGATTATGACTTAGGAATTACTTACACCCCAGGCAAGGCAAATGTCATGGCAGATGCGTTAAGTCGTAAATCCTATTGCAACAATCTTATGCTACAACAAGGCCAACCCCTGCTTCATGAGGAATTCTGCAAGCTTAACCTTCACATTGTTACTCGTGGATCCCTTTCAACCTTGGTTGCAAAACCTACTCTGGAGGATCAGATTATAACAAGCCAACAGTATGATGCAGGTATTACCCGGATCAGGAATAATGTTAAAAAGGGAATTGTTGATAGTTTCTCCATTGATGACAGAGGTGCAGTATATTTTGGGAACCGGTTGGTAGTTCCTAAAAAGCAACAACTTCGAGAGTTGATCCTTAAGGAGGCTCATGAATCTCCTCTCACCATTCACCCTGGCAGCACCAAGATGTATCAGGACCTACGCCAAAGGTTCTGGTGGACCAGAATGAAGAGGGAAATCGCTCAATTCATTGCTAATTGTGATGTTTGTTGTCGCGTGAAGGCAGAGCATCAGAGACCTGCTGGCACCCTTCAGCCTTTAGCTATTTCTGAATGGAAATGGGATAAAGTTGAAATGGATTTCATCACCGGATTTCCCAAGACCAAGAAAGGAAATAATGCTATCTTCGTGGTTATTGATTGCCTTTCCAAAGTGGCTCATTTCCTTCCTGTTCGAGAGAGTATCACTGCTAGTCAGTTGGCGGATTTGTATATCTCTCGAATAGTGTCCCTGCATGGTGTTCCATTGGGAATCAATTCAGACCGTGGAAGTCTTTTCACCTCTCGATTTTGGGAAAGTTTCCAGAATGCTATGGGAACCCATCTTTCCTTTAGCACTACTTTTCACCCTCAGTCAAGTGGTCAGGTTGAAAGAGTTAATCAGATTCTCGAAGACATGCTCAGAGCTTGTGTCATCTCATTCAGAATGAATTGGGAGAAGTGTCTTCCATTTGCCGAGTTTGCATATAACAACAGCTACCAATCCAGTCTGCGCAAAGCTCCTTTTGAAGTTCTTTATGGACAAAGATGCCGAACACCTTTGAATTGGTCATAGACCGAGGAAAGACAATTCTTTGGGCCAGATATGATCTAGGAAGCAGAAGACAAAGTTCGTGTTATTTGTGAGAATCTCAAGACAGCTCAGTCTCGTCAAAAGAGTCAATATGATCGCCATCATAAGGAAGTAACTTATGAGGTGGACGAAAAGGCTTACCTTCGGGTTACTCCTATGAAGGGTACCCATCGCTTCGGTATCAAGGGAAAATTGGCTCCTTGTTACATTGGTCCTTTTTGCATTCTTGCAAAACAAGGAGAGGTTGCCTACCAATTGGAACTGCCCCCATATCTTTCCAGAGTTCATGATGTCTTTCACGTTTCTCAACTCAGGCGTTGCTTCAAGGATCATATCCGTGAAGTGTACCACGAAACGCTTGATCTTCAAGATGATCTTTCATATCGAGAATATCCTTTCGCATTCTCGATCAAGCTGACTGTGTAACCTGGCGTCGGAATATCAAGTTTCTGAAGGTTCAGTGGTCGCATCATTCTGAGAATGAAGCTACATGGGAGTGTGAAGATCGTCTTCGATTTGAGTATCCGGCTCTTTTCCCGTCGACTCTAGAATCTCGGGACGCGATTCTTTTAAGTGGGGGTGAGTTGTCACATCCCTAGCTTTAGCATGCATTAGGACCCATGTTGTGATTGCATCATGTTTAAATTCCTTTAAACTTGAAATGGGGATGTTCAAAAACCTAGCACTATTTGAATTCAAATAGGCCCAACCAACAATATTTTCAATGATCCAAGGTGGCTCTGAAAAATGTTCATCCTCACTGGAATAATGTGGCAACATAAACCAGAGGTGATGCATATTTTAAAAATGTCATTTTGGATATTGAATTAAAACAATAACCATTCAGATTGGAGTTTTAAAATTCTATAAATATTTTAAAGCTCAAATAAATCTGGAAAATCCATGAGTCCCTTTGGTTATAATATAAAAAGGCCACATACCAATTTTTAGCATATTATGTAATGGTTTGGTTTTGAAATCAAATCAAAATAAAACTGGAAAAATAGATAACAGAAAGAAATAAAACAAAGCTTAAAAAAAGAAAAGAAAGAGGAGGCCCAGGTGGAGCTAGCCCAGCTGGCCCAGCCAGCCCCACCGTCTTCAACCTCCTGCCAGTGGGCAGGAGGGCGTGTGGCAGCGGTGCGCCGGCCAGCTCCTGCTTGCCTGGCTGCCGTGGCGCCCTCCGAATGCACTAGCGTGACAGCCCCGTGCCTTATCCCTCTCTCTCGACGCCGCTCTCTCTCTCGCTCCCCTCTCCCCCTCTCTGTTTTCTCTCCCGCCGGCTCCCGAAGCCGCCGTCGCCGTCGCTAGCTAGCTCCCGCCGTTGCCCAGCCCCCCTGACCCGACCAAAAGCTTCGGCTCGAGACCCTGAAGCTCCTCGACGGAGGAAACGAGCCTGGGAGCCCTCTGCTTCGTCGTCATCGCCGAATTCCTCCGCCGGCCGCCATGGATCCTCGTCGTTGTTCTGCGTCGTCCCGGTCGTCCCCGAGCTCGTGAGCCAGCCGTCAGCATCCCTGTGAGCCGCCGCGACCATCTCCTCTCTCTCCAGGTCCTCCCCGTCCCCTAGCTGCTGTATCCACAAGCCTTTGCTACGGCCGCCGCCATGGGCTCGCCTTCGGCCGGCTCCGATGATCCCAGAGCCTCCCCTGATACCTGCTGGATGCGGCTCTTCGCCAGCAACCCGTAGGACCAAGCGGCGCTCAAATCCTAGGTCCCTAGCGCGTTTCCGAGGTGCTCCACCACGACAAATGGTCACCGGCGTTCATCCACCGGCGGGTGTGACGTGGCAGATTCATTAGTAGCTAATCAAGCCACTAACTGACCTGGAGTCACTAACAGTGGGCCCTGGCCCGAGTCAAAGCGCGGGTCAACGCGGGGATTAACCCCGTGACACTGACGTGTGGACCCCACACGTCAGGTTTGACGTTGACCAGGCAATTGACTTGATGACGTCACCCTGACGCGCTGATAACGCATTAAAGCTTTTCTGACATTTAAATTAATAAGGAAATTCCAGAATTTAATAAAAACTGCTAAAATTCATAGAAAATAATCTATAAATCATATGAAAATAATTTATATATGAAAATTGATTAGAAAAATTCAATGAATCCATCTGTACAATTTTCATGCATGTTAGAGAAATCTAAATAGATGAACTTGGACATTTTTAATTCAAATGCATTATGGAGTCCATATATGAAGTTGAATTTGAACTTGAGTTCACACCTACTTCATTTAAACTTGATACTATATGCATTAGCTCAAATACATCATATTGCCATGACATATTCATGCATCATATTGTGGCATTTGGTGTGTATTGATTAGTTCCCCCTTCGATGTTGTTCTTCGTGTTAGGCACTGTTCCAGAGGATACGGTCAAGTATCCATCTGAGGAGCAGTAACGTGTGATTGTCTTATCAGGCAAGCAACCCCCCCCCTTGAACATACCCAATACAATCCCACTCTCTCGCTCTTGCTCTCACTTATTGCATTAGGACAAAACATTACAACTTTGCATGTTCCGGTAGTTGAACCCATTCCTCTGCATGACCTGTCATTGTCACAGTAAATAGCTGAACCATGCAACCTAGCATACCTGGTAGATGCTTGAGCTATGTTGTGCCTTAACCTGCTATGCTTACTATGCTTAGAGTTGTGTCATGGCTGATTCATCTGGGTGATGAACCGGAGTGAACTGAACTTGTTCTGATAATGAGAGTTAAGTTGTGAACACGATTTGGTAAAGGTAGCGATGAGAGGCCGTGTAGAAGTACATGGCGGGTTGTCTCATTGGGACCGTCCTTAAGAACTGAGTCCTATGTATGTTGTCCAAGACTAGCTACTACCACACATTGGGATCCTTAATTGACTCTCTCGACTTATTTAACCGACTTGATCTCTGTCCAGGAGTTGTAACTAGTTTCTGGTATTTGTAAGATATGCTAGTAGTCTACCAAGTGGGACCCCGTACAGGTGGGCTTGGGACAGACTAGGTATTGTGGCCTGGTCTACCAATGTAGTACCATCCGTCGAGGTGGGCTTGGGAACCCTGTACACATCGTTTGGGGTCGTTGAGGAAACTTCGACCGGAATTCCTTGAGGGTTCAGTCCCGATTAGGTGATAAACCTGGACGAGAGACTTGTGTGGTTAGTCAGGTCGTGGCTGACTCCCTCGCTGGGCTTCCGCTTGAAGGTAGCCGAGGTGCCTTTTTATGAGCACATGGCGGTAAGTGGCGAGAGTATGTGTGACGAAGTACACCCCTGTAGGGTAATCAATCTAGTCGAATAGCCGCGTCCGCAGATATGGACTACTTGGATACTTATATGGTTCATAGACAATTTAAAAGGTTACTCATAAAAGCTTCAAGATAAGTGTGAGTACCGTGGATGGCACTCTTGTAGGAAGACGGGAGGGGATCCATGGTGGTTTATTGTTGTGGTATTAGTGGACTCGTGTACGCTTCACAAAACTTTTCAAAGTTATGAAAGTCGTAGTACGGGATAGCCACCGAGTCAAAGCTGGCTTGCTGAATTGAACCCCACAACTTCCTTGTTGATACCGATGCATATGTAGTTAGTTCTGATGTAAGACTTGCTGAGTACTCAGTACTCACTGTTGCTTAATTATGTTTTTGCAGAGGAGACTCCGGTCTCGCTAGTGGTTTCTTCGATAAGATCGATGTTGGTCATTTAGCTTGGGAATCCCAGCCAGAGGTCTGGTTCCTGTGGAGGGCCTTGTAGTTAGATAGGCTTCCCTCAGCCTTCTTATTTTCTAGATGTCTGTACCCAGACATGTTAAGATTCCGCTTGTTGTTTGTATGATTTTTGTGTTGGGTCATGTGACCCCTGTTTGTAATATCACTCTATGTTGGCTCTTATGAGCCTTCTAAATAAATGTTGTGTTGTTGTATGGTTATGTTGTGATTCCATAGTTGTATCTATGCATATCGGGCATGTCATGCGTACGTGTGACGTGCAACGATATGTATGGGATTCGACACCTAGTTGTGTGCCTTTAGTAGTACTCTTTATAGGGAACTGCCTCTTTGTGCTTCCACCGAGCCTTGGTAGCTTGCTACTGCTCCGGACACATTGATTGACCGGCATGTATCCTTCTTTGCTGTTGTGTCTGTCCCTTCGGGGAAATGTCTCGCAGTGTAATGGAGTCCCTATAGCCTGATACGACTCGTCTATGTGCAGTGATGACATTTATGTCCCACGGCGTAATGGAGTCCTTGTAGCTTGCTATGACTCGTCTACACACGCTAGAGGCCGACACCTGCATTGTTGGGTTACATATGCATGTTCCTATATGGATGTGCCTCTTGGGTTCTATGACTAGTCATGTCGACCCAGGTTCTTTGATGTTTGAATGCTAGCGACATATTGCATACGTGAGCCAAAAGACGCAAACAGTCCCGACATAGGTAAGGTGGCAGCCGTGGAGTTAACCATGAGTGAGGCCGCAAAGTGATGCGATGTGTTACATGCTAGATTCTTATGTCTTACGATCGGGGTCCCGACAATAGGGTCTCTGTGGAGATTGGCCGTTAAGTTTTTTGAACCGGCTCGGGGTCTCTAAGCAAGATTAACTGAAAGGAAGTGTGACGTCCCAGAAGAGACATGGCAGGGCATGAGTACCCTGATAGCCCAAAAACTACCTCTCACGTGACATAAATCTGTCGTTTTAACCTTAAACATTACAGGGTCCTCAAGGATTAACTGTCTAAGAGTATGAACGGGCCACATAGTGGAGAGTCGGCAGTAGATGGGAGAGTTTATCCATGCTTTTCGTAAGCCAGCCCTCACGTGACAATAGCCGCTATTTTAACCTTAACCAGTACATGGTCTCTATGGAGATTGGTCGTCAATTTCTTTGAGCCGGCTTAGGGTCTCTAGCCGAGATTAACTGGTAAGAGTTTGGCGGGTCACCTAGCAGAGTAGCATCAGCTTACAGGCAGGTTTCACCCTGTTTGGCTTAAGAGTCGATCAAGAGGGTGTGTAAGCTACACCCGGTGGGTGAGAAGCCCCCAAGTGACCTTTGTTGATGGAATCAACTGTTTGGCTTAAGGGCCGACCGATAGGGTTTGATAAGCTGCACCCGACGGGTGGGAAGCCCCCTGGACGATCATGTTGACGGAGTCAACTATTTGGCTTGAGAGCCAACCGATAGGGTTTGATAAGCTACAGCCGATGGGTGGGAAGCCCCCTGGATGATCATGTTGATGGAGTCAACTATTTGTCTTGAGAGCCGACCGATAGGGTTTGATAAGCTACACCAGGTGGGTGGGAAGCCCCCTGGACGATCATGTTGAATCTTTTTTTGCACAGATTGAGATATGCGAACGATAGAGTCCCCGTCTTGCAGGGATGCCAACTTTTACTCATATAAATATATGATATGTACAATGATGACGTACATTGTCAAGTTTTTGATAACTTAAGTATAGTAAGGCTGTAGATGCGCTATGTTCCATGGCTGGCGGGTCTCCTGCCCTGAGGTATACGAGTCGTCTCGGATGTCAATGAGGTAATATGACCCGTTATTGAGATTTCTGCTGACCACAAAAGGTCCTTCCCATGGAGGGATAACTTGTGCACATCTGTCTGATCTTGAATCAACTGGGGCACTAAGTCGCCTTCTTGAAACGTCCGGGTCTTGACCCTGCGACTATGATAGCGGCGCAAGTCTTGCTGATAAATCGCCGAACGAGCCACCGCCAGATCATGTTCCTCCTCCAGGGCATCCAAGGCGTCTTGACGCGCCGTTTCATTGTCCACCTCAATGTAAGCCGCCACTCGTGGCGAGTCATGACGGATGTCACTTGGTAACACGGCCTCTGCACCGTAAACCATGAAGAAAGGTGTATAACCCGTTAATCTGTTGGGAGTGGTTCTGATGCTCCATAAGACGGATGGCAATTCCTCCACCCAGCAACCCGGCGTTCTCTATAAAGGAACCATAAGTCGGGGCTTGATACCTCTTAGAGATTTCTTGGTTAGCACGCTCCGCCTGACCGTTGGACTGTGGATGCGCAACCGCAGAAACATCAAGCCGGATGTGCTCATTGTCGCAGAATGTTTTCATAGCCCCCTTGGACAGGTTCGTAACATTGTCCATGATGATACTATGAGGGTAACCAAAACGGTAGATCAGCTTCTTAATAAACTGAACCCCCGTAGCCACGTCACACTTGCTGACCGGCTTAGCTTCTACCCACTTGGTAAACTTGTCAACCGCCACCAAGAGGTGGGTGTTTTTGTCTTTGGATCTCTTGAAAGGCCCGACCATATCAAGCCCCCAGACTACGAACAGCAAAGTAGTTGGAATCATGCGCAATTCTTGAGCCGGAACATGAGCATGTCGTCCAAACTTTTGACAACCGTCACACTTGCGGACCAGTTCTTCCGCATCCTTATGAGCCGTCAGCCAGAAGAAACCATGTCTAAAGGCCTTGGCCACCAGAGGTTTTGAGCCGGTGTGATGACCACAATCGCCAGCATGAATTTCATTCAGGATTTCCTTGCCCTCGTCAGGTGAGACACAACTTTGAAACACGCCGGTGACGCTGCACTTATGTAACTTGCCATTGACCATCGTCATAGACTTAGACCGCCTGGTGATCTGTCTAGCCAGATTTTCATCATTAGGTAACTCGCCGCGAGTTAAGTACGCCAAATAAGGCACAGTCCAGTCAGGAGTAGCATGTAGAGCCGCCACCAGCTGTCCCTCCGGGTCAGGAATAGCTAAGTCTTCCTCTGAAGGTAACTTAACTGATGGGTGATGTAAGACATCCAAAAAGACGTTAGGTGGCACCGGCTTTGATTGAGAGCCTAACCTTGACAGGGCGTCAGCCACCTTGTTCCTGCGATGATCAATATTATCCACCTGATAGCCCTTGAAGTGACCGGCAATGACATCCACCGCTTGATGATAAGCCGCCATCCGTGGATCCTTGGAGTCCCAAGTGCCTGAAACTTGCTGAGCCACAAGATCTGAGTCGCCGAAGCACCTAACCCGGCTTAAGTTCATCTCCTTAGCCACCCTGAGGCCATGAAGCAGGGCTTCGTACTCAGCTGCATTGTTAGTACAAGGGAACATCAGCCGCAGCACATAACAGAACTTGTCATCCTTGGGGGAGGTTAAGACAACTCCTGCCCCTGACCCTTCCAACTGCCTGGATCCATCAAAGTGTATTGTCCAATATGTGTTATCTGGCTTTTCTTCGGGCGCCTGACACTCTGTCCAGTCATTTATGAAATCCACTAGGGCTTGGGACTTGACAGCCGTAAAAGGTATATATCTTAGATTGAGAGGTCCAAGCTCCAATGCCTACTTGGCAATCCTGCCAGTGGCTTCTCTGTTTTGAATTATGTCTCCCAACGGGGCAGAGCTAACCACGGTGATCTGGTGCCCTAAGAAATAGTGCTTCAGCTTGCGGTTGGCCATGAACACCCCATATACCAGCTTCTACCAATGTGGATATCTCTGGTTGGACTCTGTCAGGACCTCACTGAAATAATAAACCGGCCTCTGAACCGGATATTCCTTCCCTGCCTCCTTGCGCTCGACCACGATTGCAGCATTGACAACCCTGTTGTTAGCCGCCACGTACAAGAGCAAGGGTTCTTTCTCAACCGGAGTGGCTAAGACCGGCGGCTCAGTGAGCTGCTTCTTGAGTGCCTCAAACGCTTCACCCGCTGCCGTACTCCAGACAAAGTTGTCTGTCTTTTTCATCATCTGATATAAAGGGATGGCTTTCTCCCCAAGGCGACTTACAAACCCTCTCAACGCGGCGATCTGCCCTGCCAGGCATTGAACATCATTGATGCATGTTGGCTCAGACAGGGAGGTGATAGCCTTGATTTTATCCGGGTTAGCTTCAATACCACGCTCAGAGACCAGAACTCCCAAGAGCTTGCCTAGCGGAACACCAAAGACACACTTCGCCGGGTTAAGCATCATTTTGTAGACCCACAGATTGTCGAAGGTCTCCTTCAACTCATCAAGCAAAGTCTCCTTCTTTCGTGACTTGATCACAATGTCATCCACATATGCGTGAATGTTGCACCTGATTTGGCTGTGAAGACAATTCTGCACACAGCGCTGGTAAGTCGCCTGGGAACTTTTGAGCCCAAAAGGCATTGATACGTAGCAGAAGGCACCAAAAGGCATGACGAAAGTCGTCTTCTCTTGGTCCTCGACTGCCATCTTGATCTGATGATATCCAGAATAAGCATCCAAGAAGCATAAATTCTCACAGCCCGCCGTAGCATCGATGATCTGATCAATACGAGGTAGAGCAAAGGGATCAGCCGAACAGGCCTTGTTAAGGTCCATGTAGTCCATGCACATACACCACGTGCCATTCTTCTTGAGAACGAGCATTGGGTTAGCAAGCCACTCCGGGTGAAAAACCTTCACGATGAAACCCGCCGCCAAGAGCTGGGCTATCTCTTCCCCAATGGCCTTGCGTCTCTCCTCGTTAAATCATCGTAGAAATTGCTTGACATGCTTAAACTTAGGATCCACATTAAGGTGGTGCTCAGCGAACTCTCTCGGTACACCCGGCATGTTAGAAGGTTTCTATCGTGTATTTGTCACGACAGATGTCCGGGTGAATGGACTTAGGTTCGGGGCGAAGACGGAACTATGTGGAGGCTTGAAGGGGTTGATCGGAATCGAGAGACACAGAGTTTACCCAGGTTTGGCCCCTCCGATGGAGGTAAAAGCCTACGTCCTGCTTGTCTGGTATTGATAATGAAGAAGATCTCTCGGTTACAAGGGTGCTATTTTGCTACCTCTAATCACGAGAGCCTCTAATCTGTTCGTCTAAACTTGTGGACTTGTGAACTTGTCTCTCTAAGGGTGCTCTACCCCTCCTTATATAAGTGGAGAGGGTAGGATTACAAATAGAGTCCTACTAGGAGTAGGATTAGGACTAGTCTCTCTAGAATCCTATTCCGGATCTTGTTTCTCTTGTAAGGGAATCCTCTCTCCTTTGGGCCTTCTCTTGTGAGCCACCTGGCGCCGGCTTACACTCCGGGTCTTGGGCCTGGTCATCCTGCGACCCGCCTGCCGGGTCATCAATAAAACGCCAAGTCATGGCCAGGTCTCCTGTGAGTCACCAGGCCCTGGCCGGGTCATACTTCTGGCTGGGTCATACTGCGGGGTTTATCCCCGACATTAGACCCCAGGGTAGCTTGAATTTATTCATGGTAACCTCCTGAAATAGGAATAGTAAATATGTTAAATGGCCGGCTTGCTCCTTTGGCCGGCTTATGAAGTGGCTCTTCAGAAATCCTTGTCTTTTCTGCATATGAATGAGTCATCTTGAGAATCGTCTTGGTTGTTAGTGTCCTTTTGAAAAAATATTGGGAATAGAATACCCATATGCCATTGAGTCGGCTTCATATACTTTGGCTTAATGAAAATCTTGAAAACAAGAAATCCTCATGACATAGATCCGGACTTCCCTTGTTGTGAAGCGGGGCGGCTTATATAAATTCCGGTGGGTTATAATCTTTTGATAACGTCGGGTCATGAATGTTGGTCACACCGTGTCTAACTAATGAACTCCATAATTAACATCTTGAACATTCTCCTCAAAGTTTTTGATATGTACATATTACCTGTAGCCCCCAAGCTCCAAGATTATCCATGATGACTTGGTGCTTTGCCATAATATATTGGACTGTGTAGCCCCCAAGTGTCGGATTGTCTGCCTGCAGCAACATGGGACTTATAACTGTCTTATACATTATGAAACTTCAGCAGGTGTAGCCCCCAAGGGCCGTCTCATCAGTATGTGATGGGCCGGGTCTTCAATTTGAACCTCTTAATCTGTTTGAACAGCTGAATAATGTAGCCCCCAAGTGTCGGGTCGCACGCCTGCGGCGACTTGGGACTTTTAGAAAAGTTGATCTGAGCGGTGTAGTCCCCAAGTGCCGGGTCAGTAAGAATTACTGGGCTGGGACTTAGAAAAATATAGAAAGGCCGGCTCATCTCCTTGAGATAATAGGGTCTCGTTGACAATGCAATAATTTGAAAACCGGCTTGCATTAGCCCCCAAGTATCGTGGTGCGTGCTTGCAACGACATGGGACTTGCATATTTGATATAAACTGGACTTGAATAGTGTAGACCCCAAGTGTCGGGTCGCCTGCCTGTAGCGACTTGGGACTATGTAAGAATAATATGACACCACAATTTGTTGAATGAATCCTTGGCCGTGGTTGTAATATAACCCGGAATGAATATCCTGGAATAATTCCTTTGTCTTTGACATGAAATCCCTACTCGTGGTTGTGGTGCAACCCGGCAAATATATGTTTGAGAAATCCATGAATGTTGTAGTATAATACAGAGCACAATTCAAGAAATCCAAGAACCAGTCAATTAGATGGCACGGCAGTATATCTGATAGGGCGACTCTTGAAAAATAATGAGTTCTCCGAGTTGTCTTACAAACCCAATCATTTAGTACTGGTTATGATAAACCATAAAGATACAGTCAGATTGGCTATTAAAGATCCATTTGCTCTTGCCGAAGTTTTTCATCATACTTAACGGCGGCTCATCTTAACAGACAAGACCTGCAAAAATAAACAAGACAAAATATATTCTGCATTGTTGTAAGGGCGGCTTAAAAAAGCACACCCAAAGATGTTATATCTTTCCTGGTTTGTTTTTTGAAATTTTTTGAACAACTCATGTGTCGGTTCTACTGGGTTGACTCGCCACTTAAAACTCCTTAACAGTACAGGGTCTCTGTGGAGATTGGCCATTAAGTTTTTGAACCGGCTCAGGGTCTCTAAGCAAGATTAACTGAAAGGAAGTGTGATGTCCTAGAAGAGACACGACAGGGCATGAGTACCCTGATAGCCCAAAAACTGCCTCTCACATGACATAAATCCATCATTTTAACCTTAAACAGTACAGGTCCTCAAGGATTAAATGTCTAAGAGTACGAACGGGCCACATAGTGGAGAGTCGGCAGTAGATGGGAGAGTTTATCCTTGCTTTCCGTAAGCCGGCCCTCACGTGACAAGAGCTGTCGTTTTAACCTTAACCAGTATAGGGTCTCCATGGAGATTGGCCGTCAATTTCTGTGAATCGGCTCAGGGACTCTAGGCGAGATTAACTGGAAAGAGTTTGGCGGGTCACCTATCAGAGTAGCATCAGCTTACAGGCAGGTTTAACCCTGTTTGGCTTAAGAGCCGATCAAGAGGGTGTGTAAGCTAAACCCGGTGGGTTGGAAGCCCCCAAGCGACCTTTGTTGACGGCGTCAACATATTGTCTTAAGAGCCGACCGATAGGGTGTGATAAGCTATACCCGGTGGGTGGGAAGCCCCATGGACGATCATGTTGACGGAGTCAACTATTTGGCTTGAGAGCCGAACGATAGGGTTTGATAAGCTACACCCGGTGGGTGGGAAGCCCCCTGAATTTGTCATAGCAGATGTCCGGGTGAACAGACTTAGGTTCGGGGCGAAGACGGAACTACGTGGCATCTTGAAGGGGTTGATCGGAATCGAGAGACACGGAGTTTACCTAGGTTCGGCCCCTCCGATGGAGGTAAAAGCCTACGTCCTGCTTGTCTGGTATTGATAATGAAGAAGATCTCTCGGTTACAAGGGTGCTCTTTTGCTACCTCTAATCACAAGATCCTCTAATCTATTCGTCTAAACTTGTGGACTTGTGAACTTGTCTCTCTAGGGGTGCTCTACCCCTCCTTATATAAGTGGAGAGGGTTGGATTACAAATAGAGTCCTACTAGGAGTAGGAGTAGGACTAGTCTCTCTAGAATCCTATTCAGGGTCTTGTTTCTCTTGTAAGGGAATCCTCTCTCCTTTTGGGCCTTCTCTTGTGAGCCGCCTGGCGCCGGCTTACACGCTGGGTCTTGGGTATGGTCGTCCTGCGACCCGCCTATCGGGTCATCAATAAAACACCAAGTCTTGACCAGGTCTCCTGTGAGTCACCAGACCCTGGCCGGGTCATACTCCCGGTCGGGTCATACTATGGGGTATATCCCCGACAGTTTCCATACAAAGATGTCCCGATTCTCATGGATGAATTGGATGAGCGCGCTTTCCTATTTGGGATCCATATTGTCCCCAATAGTGAACTGCTATGATGAGTCTCCCGGAGTGAAATCCACCAACTTGGTATCATCCGTCGAAAATTTTGAGGGGCGGCTCAACTTTTGTGGTAGGCTTTTTCAGCGGAGTCATGTCCTCTGGGTCAACATTTTCCTTATAGAACTTGAGTTCTGCCTCAGCACAACTTCACTCCGTGTAAGCTGCGTCTCCTTCCTTGCACTCAATAGCCGTATTCTGATCACCATGAACACTAATCGTCCCTTTTAACCCGGGAATCTTGAGCTGTAAATAGACATAGCAGGGCCTAGCCATGAACTTGGCGTAAGCCGGACACCCAAACAAGGCATGATAGGGGCTCTTGATTTTGACTACTTCAAACCACAAGGACTCTACCCTGTAGTTTTACTCGTCACCAATGGCAACTTCCAAGGAGATCTTACCCACGGGGTAAGCTGACTTGTTAGGCACCACACCAAGAAAGACTGTCGAGGAGGGCGTAAGGTCTTTATCGAGCAGCTTCAAACGTCGAAAGGTGTCATAGTACAGGATATTGACGCTACTGCCACCATCCATAAGTACCTTATTCAACATATATCCTCCCACTTGGGGGACTACAAGGGCCAGCCGCCCCAGGTCATCAACACGCGGCGGGTGATCCTCCCGGCTCCATGTTATGTCATATTCAGACCACTTCAAGTATTGCGGTAGAGCCGGCACGATTGCATTAACCGCCCGCTTGTGCACCTTCTGATCCCGCTTGTTAAGGATAGTCGTCAAAACATGATACTATCCCGAACTGACCTACTTTGGATTACTCTGATACCCAGACTGACTATTCTGTTGTTGATTGTTACCACCAGAGTGTTGATGATGTCCTCCATGGTTGCCCTGGCCATGATGACCGGATCCTGAGCCGCCGGACCCAAACCCGGCTCTTGACCCGCCTGGTCCTGGGCCGCCGGGCGGGCCACCATCGTTGTGGTGCTGTCGTAAGTTGTAGTCTTTGAACTTTTGCGTAACATGGCAATTGCCCCATGTGTGACCCGCCGGTCTATCGGGTCGGCTGTGCTCCGGACAAGGCTTATTGAGCATCTCTTCCAAATTGAAAGGAGTCTTATTTTTATTAAAAGGTGGTCTAAACTTCCTGTTGCCCTTGGCATGGTTGTTGCCTGTGCTGGCATTGGCTACCAATTCTGACCCACGTTCTTCCTCTTGCCTTGGTTGCCATTGCCTGCCACACTCTTGCCATGGTTATTCTTTTTATTCTGACCAGGCTTCTCTTCATCAGAACCCGGATCCTTTGTGTTATCAGAATCGACGTACTTCGTGAGAGCCACCATGAGTTCCACCATGTCTTGACACCTGCGTTTGAGCCGGCCGAGCTTCTGCTTTAGAGGGACAAAGTGACAGTTCTTTTCCAGGACCAACACCGCTTGCGCCACCATGATTTGTTCAGACGAGTGGATGATGGTCGACACCCGCTGGACCCAATGATGAGCCGACTCATTCTCCTGTTGAACACAGTGATCCAATCCACAATCGTCATAGGCTGCTTGCAAGTTCCTTGAAAAAATTAGATGAACCTTGCCTTCAGCTCAGCCCATGAGTTGATGGTATTGGGTGGCAAACCCTTCAACCATGTGCGAGCCGGACCTTCCAGCATCATGATAAAGTATTTGGCGCAAACCGCGTCATTGACATCCAACATCTTCATAGCCAGTTCATAACTTTCAATCCAGGCTTCTGGGGGTAGGTGCAGTGTAGTTCGGGACCTTACGAGGGCCTTTGAAATCCTTCGGCAGACGCTCGTTCCGCAGAGCCAGCACCAAGCACGGGACTCCCACGGCCCTGGTGGTCACTCCCGCTCTAACTGAGACAGAATGCGTGGGCTCTTGATGAGCCGCCCCTGCCAGAGCTGCTGCCTCTCGCTGTAATCTTGCCCGGTCTACGAGCGCCTGAGCATCCAGAGCCATCTGATCGTCTCGCGGTAGCCCCCAGTGTTGATCACTACTAGAACCCGCCGGCAACTCATAGCGTCGGCTGAAGCTACGGCTGGGGAGGGGGTTGAATGCACACGGCTCCGGCTGTGAGTATATTCTCCTTGTTGGGCCATCGCCGTTTGAAGGTATCCATGGGCGTTCCGCACCTCCTCCGCAAAGGGCGCCTCGTCAGGAATAGGGATTGTTTCAAGCCGGGTTGCTGCCGCCACCATGTTCTTTGCCGGGTTTGAGTAGTGACCCGGCGGTGTTGGGTAAGCCACTGGTGAGGCCTGGTTTCGTCGGGGCGGGTTAATCCTTTTAACACGCCAGGAACGGGACGGACAACGGATGCCCCTAGAAGTCGTAAGCGGGACTGATGTCTCATCCACTACACCTCAGCTGCTGACTGCTGCTCTAGCTCAAGGCGGGAAGCATCTTTCCTAAGGCGCTCTGCCTCCGCATCCATCTGAGCCTTTAACTCGCCAATCCCCTGTTGGACTTCTGCCATCGGGTCCTTAAGTCTTGTGATCTCCAAGTTCCGGGCTGCTTGATTATCTGGTGTGACTTCAGTCACCATCAGGGTTGTGAGCTTATTCATCAGATCTAGAAGAACCTGAGCCGGCGACGGCGGGTCAGCCCCCGTGTTTGCGGCTCCGGCGGCTGTGCTACTCGTGCCCGGCGCTGACCCCGCCATGAACACGGCCGCGTGAACCCGCAGCCCGTGATCCTCCGGCTCCGAATGCTCCGACTCGGGGTAAATCTTGTCGTAGCCCCCGAGCCTGCCGTTGTGAAGCTGGTAGATTGATTCCGCCTCTCCGCTCGAAGATCCGTCCTCTAAATAGACGAGAGTCTCCTGCGACATAGAAGCCTCAAGATCCATACCTTGAGTGAAGCCCACGAAGACATGCTTCCAGCCCGGGTTAGCACAGGCAGGTCGCACGTGTTGGGCAGGTTGTGCGCGTCGAGCCAGCTCGATGATGTTGGTGCAGACGTCCGGCCCGAGCGTAGATCCGTCAACCTTACCGATGAAGACGTGGATTCCGCCGAAGGGAACCCGGAATCCATATTCCACAGAGTCGGCCTCAGGGCCCCAGCCGGCGTCATCGATGTAGAGTCGGCCACGGCGACTTTTGCTCATCCTTCCGACCACATATCCCTCGAATCCTGGGAGAGAGCCCTTTGAGAACTCAACACCATCGAGCGCGAGCCCCACGGTGGGCGCCAACTGTAGTGGTTTTGTCACGACAGATGTCTGAGGACTTAGATTCGAGGCCATCGCTAAGGTGATGGACTCAAAGGGGTTGATCGGGACAAAGGACACGGGTTTACCCAGGTTCGGCCCCTCAAGTAGAGGTAAAAGCCTACACCCTACTTGTGCTTGTATTGCTTGGAATCTCGATTACAAGGGAGCGGAATCGCTTGACCTAGCTCTCGATTAGTTAGTCTCGGTCTAAGTCGCCCTGGGTCTCGCCTTTATACAGGAGGTCAAGACCACGGGTCATCCAAGTCGTAACCGACTCTCACAACGTGTCCGAGTCTATCTCTACGTTGTCTTGCCTTCCTGAGCAAGTTGTCTTTGGGCGGCTTATCCGCCCAGGTCTTCATACCTTCTCTGTCTGGGCCTCATCTTAGCCCATCTTGGCAAGCTGCCAGATGTCTAGGGCTTGAGTCTTCAAGGCCCATCCTTGGGTTGGCCTATGAGCCGCCAGGTGTGACCCACAGCCTCCTAGGCGGGTCTCACCACGGGGTTATATCCCCAACAAACCCCGAGCATGTTAGGAGCGCAAAGTATGGAAATATAACATTGGTAACAAGAAACTATGGCGGTAACAGCGGAACAAAACACCTAGCAAAAGGCCAAGCCTTCCACCAATACCAAGATATATATGTGCATTAAATTAAAGAACAGATAATATTGTGATATGCCAAATCCATGTTATCACATGGATACAACCTGCACGTGCAACTAAGAACGCTATAAGAGGGGCTGAGCAGCGGTAACTTAGCCAATCAAAAGTTTGCTAGGATGTGGAGGGGTTAGAGGCTATCATGGCAATGTAGGAGGCTTGACATTCAAGTGGTAGGTAGCACAAAAGTAACGATAAGAGAGAGACAACTAGCAAGCGAAAATAGTATCAGGATCCGGGTACGATCATCTTTCCTGTTGGTTCTTCAGAGGGACAAGTAGCAAGATCCTCGTAGTGGTACTCTCCTGGATCTTCGCACTCAGGTTCAATGTTTGCGTCCACCCAAAAGAAACATTAAGAATAAACAAGCAACCATGGTGCAATGCACAAGCAAGAATGATGCATGCTTATGTGAAGAATTTAGCATGGCAATCCTAACTAGTCATGTTTAACATGCAAAGGACTGGTTATTTATGAATCTGGACAGAACCTTATGTTAAGTTATTTAGACATGCATGAACATGGCAAATATGGATGCATCATGCAAAAACGATACAAATGCATATGTATAACGTAGGAAACAGAGTTACGGTTCTCACGCTACACTCACGGCAAGATGCTAAGGCAAAACACAAGACAAGAAGACCATGGGCTATTCCTTGGCATTCCAAGGTAGCCACTGGTTAGGCAATGAAAAACCAACCACAATAGAGCCAAATATCAAGCAATTCCATGGAGTATAGCTCCCACAAGTCACAAAACACTAAAACAAACAATCTGTCACAAAACAGCAACATAGCAACTTTCACAGCCAACAACTTGAGCTATAGGAAGTCTCTAGCCACAAACAAGGTATTGACAGAAACTACATAACATTCTTATCAACTTATCCAACTACACAATCTGGAAGGGTGAAAGCACATTTGCTCCCTTGGTGGTTTTGGTAATTAATAAAAACATATAAGTCATTGAACTAATGTTTCCACCAAGTACATTTCAGGAAATGTTCAATGACAGGATTGGCAAAAGGAGATTGTGGACAAACCCCAAGATTCAAGGAAATAGGTTGGCCAAGCTTCAAGCAAGAGGACTCTACATTTTATATTTGTGAGAAATCACTTTGAGTCATAGGAAAGCCAATACTATTAAAAGGGGGTATGGTTTTGTTGGTGAACAATATGCTAAAACGTGCACAAGTGATAGTCGCCAAAAACATCCACAAAACTCTCCCACCATAATTTGTTCTATACCCAACACTCAAAATCGGTGCAAACAACTTTCCCACTTCGGTGCCATCGATTCCAGAACCTAGACATACTCAAGCCAAACCCTAGCCACTTTGGTGCAACCGATTCCATACTGGTGCCACCGAGTTTAGGTTGCACACTTTCTGCTACGCAAATTCACATTTTCGGTCCCACCAAGAATGTTGGATCGGTGTCACCGAGATTGGAAATCTGACCGTTGGTCACCTTATCGGTGCAACCGAGTTTCCTATATCGGCTTCACCAAGATTCAAAAGTTGCCACCTTTTGATCACTTCGGTACCACGGAGAGTAACACATTGGTGTCACCGAGTTGGTCATTTTGTGTGTAACGGTTGGATTTTTGGGGATGCCTATATATACCCCTTCACCACCACCTACTCGAAAGAGAAGCACTCAAAACTATTCCATACCTATCCTATCAGATTTTCTGAGAGAGAACCACCTACCCTTGTGTTGAGCTCAAGATCTTCCACTCCAATCATATGGATCTTGATTTCTAGCCTCCCCAAGTTGCTTTCCACCAATCCCATCTCTTCTACCAAGCCAAACCTGTGAGAGAGAGATTGTGTGCTGAGGAGTCTATCATCTTGAAGCACAAGAGCAAGGAGTTTATCGTCATTACTGAGCCTATTACCTTTTGGAGGGTGGTGCCTCCTAGATTGGTTAGGTGTCACTTGGGAGCCTCCTACTTCGTGTTGTGGAGTGAACCAAGAAGTTTGTAAGGGCAAGGAGATCGCCTACTTCGTGAAGATCTACCCATAGTGAGGCTAGTCCTTCGTGGACGGAAGCCATATGGAATAGTCAAGGTTGCTACTTCGTGGACCCTTTTGGGTGGAGCCCTTCGTGGACTCTCGCGACCGTTACCCTCTGTGGGTTGAAGACTCCATAAACGTGGATGTACGATAGCGCCACCTATCGGAACCACGGGAAAAATCATCATGTCTACAATTGTGTTTGATCTTCCTACCATATCCCTTCTATACATGCTTGTTGTTACTTTCCGCTGCTATATACTCTTAGACTTGCATGTGTAGGGTGTACTTGACTTGCCATGAAATGCTAAAAATTGTCAACCCTAAAACTTGGTATAAGCAAAACTTTTAATTGGTCAAGTAGTCTAATCATCCCCCCCTCTAGACCTACTTTCGATACTACAAATGAAGGCACACATCAATAATCATGAAACCCACAAGTTGGCATGATGAAAAAGAATTCTGGGACTTAGTGAAAATAATAGTTTTCTGGAATCTGAGTTAAGCTCATAGCAAATTTACAGTAGAAACTAATGGTGATAGAGACCACCTCATGGCATGAAAATTAATAGGATGGTAGAGGGAAACCACGACATCAAATCACTAGCACTGAGCTTGAGCTAATTCACAACATATCACAAGATAGCAACCACTCTTCATGGCATAAAAATATTACCAGATTCTCACACTTAGAAATATTTAGCAAGTTTGAAAACAGCAACATTTTAGTGACTACTTTAGAGCATGGTTCCCAATCATTTGCAAGTTAAACATGACAAATATAAATACCATAGCATTCTACTCATCAAAGACTACCATATACATGTTGGCACAAACATCATAGCATGCATGGATTAAATATAACAAAAATGACAAAATGACACTTTGAGACAAAATGACATATTGTCAAACTTGCTCAAAACACCAAACCAATTGCACCAATGGATTCTTGAGATTATTCTACCCCAAATTCATGTGTCATACCCCTATGCTTGCATGGAACAACATGGCAAAAACTAGGTAGAAAGAATACCCCACATTCCTATAAGTCAAAACTTGCCTAGTTTGTTTATGAGCATAAATGAACATATCCAGAATTGCAAATACTACTAAAAATGGAAAAACCCTAATAAATCAATTAAAACAATAAAAAAAAAGAGGTACTGTATGACAAGTGGGGCATGGGCTCACTTGTCACACACGAACACTCAACTCACACACACACAACACTGCCACACCAGATCCACACACACACACACACAAGCACACACACACACTGCATAGCCACACACAGATCCCCACATGCACACAACATCCGCACGGGATCCGGCCATCACACCAGATCCGCACACATAATAGCACACGCACCAATCCAAAAAAAAGGAAAAACATAGGGGGAGCGGGATTCGAACCCCCGACCTGTCGGTCGATCCCTTGCGTGCTAACACTGCGCTACACTCCGATTCACAACTGAAGGAGGGAGCGGCACCACTAGTACTTTCAGATCATGCTTATACTGACAAAACTGACCAACTGATGCCCGAACCACACCGGCGACATAGGAAACGCGGCAGCGAGGCTACAACGACAACGGCGCTCTCCGACGACTACAAACGCAGCGGGGATGCGGGAACCAACAGGATCCAATCCCTTGCTCGTCTCACGATGAGGGAGACGAAGGCGACGCCCTCAAGGCGCTACCCTGGCAGAGCGGCGGCGACGGGAACCTCTACGGCGACGACAAGCAAACTACGGCGGGGCGAGAGGGATGCGACGACAGAAGGCTCACCTAGGGAAACGACAACCGAACGGCACGCGGGGCGATGAAGGAAGGCGACGGTGACACGAGCTCGATGTAGGGGAAGAAGATACACGGCGACTTTGGGAGCACGGAGGAGTCAAGGAAGAAGACGATGCCTTGGAGCTTCCCGCGGTGCACTAACACCGGGAACAGAGCGCGGGGACGATCCGCAGCCGCCACGACATGCCGGGCATAGAGAAGACCCACCGGAGATGCGAGGAGGACGGCGACAAAGACCCGCGACCTCACTGCCCTCTCTGAACTCTCTGAGAGACTTACCTGACAGAGAAATAAGAGGAAGGAGGATAGGAATGGAGAGGGAGATGGGAGCGGCGGCGGCCGGAGGGAGGAAGAGGAAACTTAGAGGGGGAAGCACGCAAGCCGAGGGAGCCTAAATAGGACCAGGCTGACGGTTGGCGATGGCTGAAGCTGACGGCGGCGACGCGCTCGCTCTCACCTCTCTGAACCTGACGGAAAGCGGGGCAATGGAGCAGGTAGCCATCCGCGTGCGGGCTGGGCCGCGCGGAAGACTCCTGGGCCGCGAGAAGGAGGGAAGCGGCCCACTCCTCTCTCTCTCTTCCTGAGAAATAGAACTAGCAGGGGTTTTCCTATAAAAATAAAACAGCCACACCAGAAAAAACTCAGAGGAAAATAAAAGGTTTTTTTACAAGAACAAAATTACTTTTGCAAGAAATAAAATATGAGCTATTTAAATAAATTACTAAGTGGATTTGTGAAGCAAGTATTTATATAACTATTATGAAAGCAGCCCCCTGTTATTTAAAACCCCAATTACACAAGGCTCGAAACACCACAAGAACAACACACATGAGCTCAAAATACTGTTGGCTACCTCATGAACATTTTTATCAAATTTATAAAGCAGATTAATTTTGTTGATTAATGGCAATGGGAATAAAAGAGTATAGGAAGGTTTGTTTGAAATAATAAGAGAGGGGGGGAAGAAGTTGATGCCCACTCAATCACAAACCTCCACAAGACCACTCAAACACAACAAGGTCACAAGAAGCACACCACATTGCAATGCATGACATGAAGATGAATGATATGATGCATGATGCATGAATGCATGAGACAAAGACATGGCAAGGAGAAACTCAATACATCATAACATGACACAAGATCCACATAGGTTACATGCCATAAAAGGTAGGGGCAACACTTGGGCTGTCACAAGGCTCCCAAGTGACACCTAACCAATTGAGGAGGCAGCACCCTAAAAAGGTAATAGGCTCGATAATGTCGATGAACTCCTTGCTCTTGTGCTTCAAGATGATAGACTCCTCAACACACAATCACTCTCTCACGGATTTGGCTATGGTGAAAGATATTGATTGGGTGGAAAGCAACTTGGGGAGGCTAGAGCTCAAGATTCATATGGTTGGAATGGAATGGCATTATCTCAACACATGAGTAGGTGGCTCTATATCAGAAAATCAGTTGGTATGAGCGGGGATCTGTTTTAAGTGCTTCTCTTGCGAGTGAGTGGTGGTGGACGGGTATATATAGGCATCTCCAACAATCCAGCTGTTACACGTAATAAGTTCAGCTCGGTGACACCGATATGTTAATCTCGGTGGTACTGAGTTGCCTAAAATGTCGCAACTTTTGAATCTCGGTGAGACCGATACATAAATCTCGGTTGCACCGATTAGGTGACCAATATCAGATTGCGCAACTCGGTGACGCCAATCCAACAAAATCGGTGGGACCAATTTTGTGAATCAAGGTAACAAAATGTTGGCAACCCAAACTCGGCTGCACTGAACCAGAATTGTTGCACCAAAAAGCTAGGGTTTGGCATGGGTCTGTCTGAGTCTGGGAATCGGTGGCACCGAGTGGGAGTTGTTGGTTGCACCAATTTTGGATTTTTTTTTCCTTTGGACAGACTTTTGTGGAAGATCTAGTGGGTGTATTTGGTGACTATCACTTGTGTACGTATGAGCATTTTGTTCACCAACAGTACCTTACCCCCTTTTAATAGTATTGGCTTTCCTATGGACTCAAAGTGATTTCTCACAAAGTAAAATGTAGAGTCCTCTTGCTTGAAGCTTTGCCAATGTTATTCCTTCTCCTTCTTATTCTTGGGTATACTCTCCACACTCCTTTTTACCAACCCATCTCTCTATGGACTTTATCTGAAATACACTAGATGAAAGTATTAGTCCAAGAGACAATGTATGTTGTCATGAATTATCAAACCACCAAGGGAGCACATTGTGCTTTTAGAAGGTAAGTATGATCCTCTTGTTCTACATTGTTATTAGGTTGGCTAAGCACATCACTATGCCACTTAGTGATAGGCTCATACGGATCGGATGGATCACAATATGCAATGCTTATATTCAACACCTTTGTCTCCGGATGTTTCTCAAACATAAGCATTAAATCTTGGTCAGATTTTACTTCTCGACAGATTTTTAGAACATCATCATAGTACTGCACATGTGCAACTTCCAAATAACCCGGAGGGTACTGCTTTACAACTAATTCAACCAAATCCTTATAATTTGTCAAGTCACAATCAATGGTCTTCTCAAAGCAAAAACATTGAATGTCTTTTAGAGCTTTTTTTATTGCCAAGCAATTTGATTTTTATCAAATAACTTGAATTTGGATCCATCCTATGAATTAAAGACAATTTTGCATCAAATCCTATGCATGTCAATTTTGCATCAAACCTATGCATGACTATTTTGTATCAAATCCTATGCATGACAGTTTTGCATCAAATCATGTGAATTAAAAACCTATCAAGTGCCATACTTACCTATCAGGACATGCCCATGTAGCCGAGGCCAACCGAGATGCACCCTGGCCTGGCCTATAGCTGTTGCTGAGGATGATCCAGTCCAGTCAGCGGTTGAAGCCGCTCCCTGGCCCAAAGCTCCAGCCATGCTGGCGGTCGAGCACTCAGCCCGTGCCCCGCCCTGGCCCGAGCACCTAGCCTAGCCGGCGATAAAAGATGTGCGCTGACGTGGCCCCTCCGCTCCCATAGCCGCGCGCTGGCCTGACCCCTCAATAGCCCTCCCCCACCACCCACCCCCATCGCCAGGGCTTGCTGGATCCGCCCAAGCATCGAGGTGAGCCCCGCCATCGCCAAGGATCGTTGGATCCATGGTCGTGCACTATCGTCCCCCGCCGAAGCGCGCTGGCCATCGACCACAGCGCCTTCCCCATCCGCAGCACCAACATTGTCCATAGCACCGACTCCGCACTGCCACTGCTAGCAGGTCACCATTCGCCGCCGTCGCTAGGATTCGAGACGGGGAGAGGATGTGGATCGGGGAGGGGAGACCCATGGTTTGGTTCGGTTGCTTCTCTTGACTACATACGGGCAGGGGCACTTTGTCGAAATAAAAAAAGTGGGAATCAATCAATGTCTATTTAAACGGTGTAGGCTAACGGAATTGATGTTAGTGTTAGAAAGGGGAAAATTATACATGATGTTAGATAAGGAAGAAAAAAACTTTAGTGTTAAATAATGAACCAATATTTAAAATAGTGTTATATAAGGAATTTTCTCCATAATCTAACATTACTCATTGTATAATTTCATAATTCCAAGGCTCCCAAGTCATTCGGGCTCAACAAAAATTCAAACATAAGCACGCAAAGCAAATATAACAGCAATCTATGAAAAACAGGATAGTTTGTAAAGATCTATTCGATTACTATATTTGTGTAACTCAGAAATTCTGAAACATTAGGACGTAATAAAGAGTTTGCATAACAGTACTGTGTAAAAAATTCAGAAACTTTTGACGTTCCAATAAGATATGAAAAATCAAACACTATAGACAAAGTTTCTATTTTGCACAACACATATCAAACAAGAAATTTAAATATCCTAAAGGTATTCTGGGCACATTATTTTTATTATACAATTGGTTTGTACAAGGGGATAATTATTTTTGTTGAAAAGATGTTGTAATCAAGAGTCACAAAGTTTTCATGGGCATGAACAAAGTTCATGGCTAATCCCTCACTTCAACGATGCTCGTCTTTCTCACTTTCACTTCTATTTTTGAAAAGGTTTTAAGTTCCCCACTTTAAAAACACTAAATGACTCTCTAAAACTTTTGGGTTGTCTCCATGGCAGCGCTTTCTTTAAAGCCATTATGCTAGGCATATAGTGCTCAAGTAATTGATCCACCCGGATTCCAAGGTAGATCAAAGCCAATTTTAATTAAAAATGTTTGTAATTTAGTAGTAAGCACAAAGTGATATATATCATGTAAAAACGAAGTATAACTCTTTTCCTATGCATTGGCATGACATACAAGAACAATTCATGCACATCAAGTAAAGGCCAATACATAACATAAGTAGTTTCTTGTAATTTTATAGTATTGGAAACATAGAGAGGTGAAGATTTGGTTCCTCTCTCCTAATAATTGCAAGTAGGAGCAGCAAGCACATGCATATTATATTCATCAAAATCATCAACTGTGATAGTAAGACGCAACCCATCAATATAATTCTTAATAAGTGCAAACTTCTCCCGTATAGTGTAGTTGGTAGAATTCAAAAAGATAACAGGACTATCATGTGTGGGTGCAATAGCAACAATTTCATGCTTAATATAAGGAACTATAGCAAGTTCATCTCCATAAGCATAATTCATATTGGCATCATGGCCACAAGCATAGCAAGCATCAAGTTCATCAAAAAGGGATATTTCAAATGAATCCAAGGGATCATAGCAATCATCATAGCATTGATCCTTCGATATGCACGGAGGGAAATTAAACAATGTATGAGTTCAATAGTTACTCTCATTAGAAGTTGTGCACGGGTAGCTAATCCGCTCTTCCTCCTTTTGTTCTTCGCTCTCCTCCTCATCTTCTTCACCTACTGAGCTCACAGTTTCAGCAATTTCTTCTTCCATAGATTCCTGCAAAATTTTAGTCTCTTCCAAGGCAGCAATCATTCTTTCAATAAATTCTTTAAAATAAGCATTAGAAGCATAGTTTTCATAGCAATATTTAAGTATGGCAAAAAATAGATTTATAAAGAGTATCATCATAGTTTTCAAGCAAACTAGCAACTTCATAAGCACCCTTAAAAGCAACAATTCTTAAATTTGTTCAACATCATAATAACAACAGGCCTTCTTGGCATAAGAAGATAGTATTTCATTATCATTAAACACACATTGGTAGGGAAGGTGTTTTTTAGTTTCTTCAGAACAACAAGTTAAATCATTTATTTCACATAAATTCCAAGCATAGCAACACAAAGAATTAATTTGATAGCACAAGAGTTTCCCATTTTGAGATAAGTAGTGTCGCACATAATGAGCATGATCATTTAATGATTTTTCCCTCAACTAATCTAGTTGGGGTTTCAGCACGAGCACAAAGGGATCGAAGACGATCAGAGTAATAAGCTTCAAAAGTACGGTACATTTTGGGTGGTTCCTCAACCACTAGATTAGCAAGTACATATAATTATTTTGGTATTTTGTGTTTTCTACCCATATCTAAAGATAGAAAGCAACTAATAACAGAAAATAAAACAACTAAGAACATAAAATAAAAGTTACTTAGTGATAAATCAAACGAGCACACACGAGAATATCAACCACTACGCTATTGCTCCCCGGCAACGATGGCAGAAAAAGGTCTTGATAACCCACAAGTGTAGGGGGTCGTTTGTAGCCTTTTTTGATTTGTAAGAGTGTTGAATCCAACAAGTAGCTAAAGGTAGAATTAATACTCTGTCAAGTTCTATCGACCACTGATACAACTCCACGCACGCTCCTTGTCCAACATCAAGTATTCAATCATGTAGAAAATATTTGATGGGGGCTCACAATCAAAAAAAACATGTCCAAGATGGTGTATTTGTATGTGAATATCCTCTCCTCTTTCATAATTTTGCATGGATTGTATCAATGACTAACACTATGTTTGTTAACTCCCAACAACTTTTATCAAGCACACTTCTTTTATGGGAAGTCATTACTTCCCATGGGATTGGCATATGATCTTTCTATTTCTGTTATTTCATTGCTATGATTGATGCATGAGAGTAAAACGCCAAACTCAAACTAATATTTACTATATAAATCGCACACTCGGTTATAGGAATAGATATATCACAAAGCAAGCACCATTTGGAGAGAAGTTTTCCTACAAAACATATGTGATGGGAATTGTACAAAAGAACTAGATCACCAATTTTAAATTCTCGTTTTGGATTCTTTTGTTATGCCATCTTTGGATTTTTCCCTGAACAACTTGGCATTTTCATACGCTTGTGTCCTCCGTTCATCTAGAGAACTAATATTAATAACCTATTCTCACTAGAAAGTTTGAAATCATAGTTAAGTTTTTGAATTGCCCAATAAGTCTTATGTTCTAACTAAAGAGGTGAATGATATGCTTTTCCGTAGATTTTATAAGGGGACAATCCCATAAGATTGTATAGGCAGTTCTATAAGACCATAATGCATCGTCAAGTTTCTTAGACCAATTATTTCTATCTATTCGTTGTGTTTTGCAATATTAGTTTTATATCTCGGTAACTCAATTCAACTCAACTGCTAGAATGAGGATGGTAAGGTGATGCAATCCTATTGTTGACATCAAATTAAGCTAGAAGTTTACGGAAAGCACCATGAATAAAGTGTGAACCACCATCAGTCATTAAATATCTAGGGACTCCAAACCTTAGGAAAATAACTTATTTAAGCATTTTAATAGAAGTGTTGTAATCAACACTACTAGTTGGAATAGCTTCTACCCACTTAGTAACGTAATAAACAACAACTAAAATATGATTATACCCATGAGAGGAAGGAAAAGGTCACATATAATCAAAACCCCAAACATCAAATGGTTTAATGTCAAGTGAATAATTCATAGGCCTTCCTCGACGTCTAGCAATGTTACCAATCCTTTGACATTCATCACAAGAAAGGACAAACTTATGTTGAAAGTGCATGTAGTCCCCATGTGTGGTTTTGGTATTTGATGACAATCCTAATGGATTAATGTTTGCATTGATTTATACATTTGAAGGATGTTCTATTTGTAATGCATGAAGAATATTGGATGAATTGAAGGATGTTTGTTCCATGATGATGCAAGAAGGACCTCGAATGAATTCTAAATGAACATCATATACATACTATTGTGCATGCATCAAGGATGAGCTTAATGATTGAATCAAATATGATACGATCTAGATGAATTCCATGTTATGAACAAGATGTAATCTATGTGGAGCTCATTGAGGATCTCAGACGTTCTCATGCTTTGGCTTATGGTTTGAACCATGATGGATCAAGATCTTGAGAGAACAATTAAAGAGAAGAATTCTACATATGTCTTGAAAATAGAATCATGATGAGCTCATATGTTGAGTCATGGATGATTATGTCGTCAAGCAAGTAATTAAAGTGAAGAATTCATTGTGCCTCTCAAGAGACTATGTTTGTATAATGCGGCACAATAAGAAATCAATAGGGCCTTCAAGACATCAAGATTAATCATGGATCAAAGATAAATGTTTACCAAGATGAAGATCAAATATTAAACTCAAAGTTGGTCAGCACACAAGAGCAAATGATATACCACATGGGATCTTGTGGTATGGTAAGTAATTGTCAATTGCACTTTGTGTACTAACCCATACTATGTGTTGTCTATGTTTATAAGGGTTAGGTAATTCTCATGGGATCGCATCAAGAGAGAGATTCTAAATGTCCATGAGAATATGATATCAAGTGTTCATGATCATGGTTGACAAGGGCAAGTTCAAGATAACCACCCCTAAGCATTACATGCTTGAAGCTTGTGGATGTTCACATTATGAACAAGTGAAGATGAATATAAAGTAAGGCTTTCCACATCGTGTATGGGAGAGCTACTTGAAGACTTCACCAATGTATTGCCTTCAACTTGAGCCAACACGAACCAGTAACATCAAGCTCAAGTGAAAGGCTTGAGTCAAAGGTATTAGTTCCTTCGACATTAGTGGTGTGGAATGATGACAACCGAAGAAATATATTCACTCAAGAATGGACTCTCGGTAGCTATGTAGTGTAGCTCTTTTATGATTCTTGAGTTATAGGTATCCCGCACTATTAAGAGGGGATCAATGGCTCTCACAGTAGACTTGCTCAAAATCTAGAGAAAAACCTTTGGTTGAGTTTCTAGCCTTGATTTTGTTCTTGTCCGGACGCCCGACGACCTCCGGCCATCTGGCCTCCGGACGTCCGACACTCTCCGGAAATCCGAAATGAAGCCAGTAGTTTATCAGCATGTTTTCCTCGGATTTTTGGTCCTTCTAGTCGTCCGAGATCCGGGCGTCCGTGGGTGGTCAGAAATCTGACGGCACCCCTCCAGAACCAAAACTATCAGATGTCTGGTCCCTTTCGGACATCTGCGTCCTTTTACGTAGCTGACCTACTCTCTCTAAAGCTGTCTGACGACCGAATCATGTCGGATGTCCGGTGCCTCCACTTGGCCCGAACGACCGACGCCTCTTGGACGTCCGCTACTTCCTCTTGGTCCGGACGACCGACACATGTCGGACGTCCGGCTCATGCGCAGCTTAAGTGGCTTCCAACGGCCATTTTCCTCCTCCACTATATATAGTCTTCTTCCACCTCGGGTGGGAGTGGGCGAACACAGTCAAAAGACCCCAAGAACACCTTTATTTCTCTCTCTCTCACTACTCCTCACCAAATCCTAGATCCCAAGAGCATTTTTGAGGATTCTTGAGTGTTGTTCCAACCAAAAGATAGATCGTCTCTCTCTCCTCCTCTCAACCAAAGCAATTTGTGATTTGAGCAAGTTTTGAGCGGTTCCCTTGATCTTGTTACTCTTGGAGGTTGGAGACTCCTAGGCGGTAGGAGTACTTCGGTGAGGAATCAACTTGTGATTTGTCCCCCGGAAAGTTTGTGAAGGTTTGGAGGCCGCCTCAAGGTCTACCACTAGTGGATGGGAATTGCCTTCATGGTGATATCTCAAGGAGAATAGGGTGAGCCTTCGTGGCGTTGGTTTTCCTTTGTAGTAACATCCACCTCTCTAACGGTGACCAGCTTCCCTCCAAGGAAGTGAACGTCGGGATACATCCTCGTCTACATGACTTCGGTTATCCCTAACCCTAACTCCTTACTTGTGGTTTACTTTGGTTACTTGATCGTACATTCACTACATATTGTTGTCCTCATTATATTGTGTTGGCTATTTTGTTGTAAAGATTAATTATTTAGGCCTACACTCTATATCCCACAACTCATACTTGCTACTATTGATATATCTTGTGTCATACACTTACATATCTTGTGATATTGCTCAAGTAAGTTTGTGTAACTTACTTGTGCTTGTTAGTAATATTGTTGTCCTCGCCTCATTTAGATTAAGTTGTTGGTGCACTTAGTTAAGCCTAGTGTATTTAGGATTTGTTTTTGAAAAGTATCCTCTTAGTTTGTTTCCGCATTAGGATAAAACCAAATCCGCAGAAGTTTTTCAAAAATGCATATTCACCCCCACCCCCACCCCCACCCCCTGTAGGCAACATCGTGTTCCTTTCATATGTGCATCTTTTAAAAGAGTAAGCCAATATAAAACAGATTGTAGTACCTTGTGTGCAGTTCTGTTACCAGCGTGCTGCCCTTCGTAGGCCTCGGAATGACACTTCCATAGGATTTGTTCCTGTTTTCATGCTCAGGTACGCAATGTCTAATAACACCATGTAGTCCCTCTTTATATAGATGTGGGTCATCCCAAAAGTAATGTCTCAAATCAGAGAAGAAATTTTTTGTTGGTAGGTGAAGCTATGTGGTATATATTTAGCAACAATGTAATTAGTGTAATTTTCATAGCAAGGAGTATCACGAGAAGCATCTATAATAGCTAATTGCTCATCAGGAAATTTATCATCAATAGGCAGTGGGTGACGGTGTCCTGCACTAGGGGTACTCACCACGTCGTCTCCCGACTAGTGGGTCAGGACGAGGACCCCCGTGATGATTCACTAATGGGCCACTTCGGGCAGGCCATGCTGAATACAAGGAGGATTACACAAGACTTGACGCATAAGACAAGGACTCCTCTACACCCTAGGCCTACGGTGCATATATAAACCGAGGCCAGGCTAGTCAATAGATCATTATATTACATCTCATATTCATTACTACAATCTCGTGGTAGCTACTTGTACTATGTACTATCCCCCATATGAATACAATCAAAAGCAGGACGTAGGGTATTGTCTCCTTGAGAGAGCCCGAACCTGGGTAAAATCTTGTGTCCGTGTTACCATCGCTCCAAGATGCCTAGCTTAGGACCCGTACTACGAGATATGCCGGATTCGACTCCGACATTGGTGCTTTCATTGAGAGCCCAGTGGGTAGTCGCTGTGATACGATGGGAATTCAGATCGGCTCCATCACGATCTATGCGTCGGAGCCGAGCTACATCGTCAACGTCGGCATCTTCATCGCCGGCTTGACTGGTCACCTCGGCTATGCCGAAGACTGCACTCCACGTCGGATCATATAGATCGGACGGGGGTCTTCATCGACATCAACTCCAATCTCAACCAAGATCATGGAAGAATCCTCCATGGTGCTCGAGGGATAAATGTCAACATTGCCCTCGTGCGATCATGCAGTTTTTCTGGATAGCGGATTCGTGTTCGCCATTCCCGCCTCCTCGAGTGTCGTTTCGATGATTGCTTCAGTGGAATTGTGCAAAACTGAGTCCAGAACAAACCTGCAAAATTTTGTCGCGTTCTAGTGGAGGAATCTCTGGCGGTCTGCAATATACCGGAGCCCTGTCGAATCTGGACGGAAATTTAGATGAGTTTAGGGCGAGGTGTCCAGTATCTAGCTCAGACTTCCGTTGGAAAATCCCACCGTTCATCGGCTGAGGAATTCCTATATTGGGCACCCCTCAACATTTCAGCTCGATCCGACCGTTCAAACTCCAGGAAACGTCCGATGAGTACAACGAATTTTGAATTTATTTTCTGCACGAAAATGAATCTGACCCGAGTTCATCTTTTTCATGAACGGGTTTACGGACGTCCTTTTTGAAGGAAATTTTCTCATCATCTCGGTCATCCGACCAAGAGTTAGGCATCGCAAGGGCCGAATAATCATCAAGCGAACCTCGTCATCCGCGGGTTGTAAGGGTCGGGCGCTCTATTGCTTCATCAAGCCAGCATTGACCTCGTCACAAATTCCGACCTGCGTCGGCATCGTCGTGCCGTTACTTTTTCAAGCTGACGTCCAACATGTCAACCTGCTTTGACACCTCGGCTGGCATGAGACTTCGGCGTCACCAGCCGACCAGCTTCGACACCTTGTCTCGCATGAGACTTCGGTGTCACTAGACAACCAGTTTCGACACTTCGGCTGGCCTAAGACTTCGGCGTCACCAGCCGACCTACTCCGTCACCTCGGCTAGACCGGGGCTTTGGCATCCCTTAATCAACCTGCTCTGAGGACTTCGACATCATCAGCCGACCTGCTTTAACACCTTAGATAGCATGAGACTTTGGCATCACCAGCCGACTTGCACGAGACTTCGGCGCCCCGCCAATCACAGCTCCGCCATGCTAATTGTACCAAGGACTTCATCTCGCCACATCGACCGTGTAGCGTCGCCACTTCGTCAAGCCGAACTCTTCGTTTAGGCACCTCGGGGCCCAGGCCATATTCCTTTACTTATTTTCTTCACTTAAATTAACTAAGTAGAAATTTTAAAAAAAATTATTACCTTTATATTTTATTATTATCTCTTGCTCGCACTATTTTATGTGTGCAGGTAATCGGCTTCGGCTGCGTCGCGCGATCAGTTTGGCGTCACCTTGCCGACCTACTCCGCCACATCAGCTGGACCGGGGGCTTTGCCTCACCACATAGGCCGAGCCATGTCACTACTTCGGAATGCCGAGCTCCTCGCTTGGTCATCTCGGGCTTGGGGGTTGGGACCTCGGTCATGCCAAAGACTATGCACCATATCAGATCTGTCAAAAGTTCAATGGGTGTCCTCGTCACGCCACAAGACCTGATCACGTCATCGACACCGAGCACATTAACCAGCTAAGTCGCTTTCATGTTAAAATATTTTTAGCTTTCTAATTTTGTTTGGTTCGACCAAGCGTTATATTTTTTGACAAAAATTTGTTCGTGAAAAACTTTCTTTGTCAAAACTTTGTTTGTTACAAACAAATTCAAATACCCCGTTTACTTGGGGGCTTCCTTTATGAAACTTTTCTCCTTGCATGTGATGATTATTGTACAGCTTCTTTCCTTGCTCGTGTATTTTGCCAAAATATGCATCATGTTGACTTCAGTGTTCCACAAAGTTGGGTTGCCTGGCTCCTGTGCTTACCCCTACGTTCCCGATTGTTTGGCTAGGGAGTAAAGGCAGCACCTCTGCAATTGTTACGATCGGGTCATCCGAACTCATACCTCGGACTGGGTGAAGCCGAAAGCTAGCGCTCTTATTGTTTCCAACTTTGTCAGCACACAAGGGAACTCACGTGTACACAAATCTATTGCACAAGCCTCATAGTGATCTTGAGCGACCAAAGAAAGGTACCGTTGTGGGCACTATTTTCTTTGAAGATGCTTCTTACATTACATAAGTAATATAGCATAAGTTCCCTAGGTGCCCTTTGTCTGTTATAGCCTTATGGCCAAATTGCCTGGTTATTCGAAACACCGCCGATATTCTCGGCAGGCAGAATAGATAACACTTTTTGGCCCTTGGCCAAAGAGGGAGAAGCCGACGGTCGGCTAAGACGCGTTTAAAGTTCGGGCGAACACATATATTATATAAGTACTTCGATATATACATTATACATAAAATTCTTTTACCCAAGTCACTTAGGGGCTCTTAAATTAATATGCGCCGTTTTATAATAGATGTTTTCTTCTTAGTCATTGCAAAGTCTTTTTCTACCACTCCTTTCTCGACTCAAGTGTATGATCAATAGCCGGGTAGCCTGGTTTCTCTCTAAATCTTCTCGCGTTTAGTTCGCTAAACTGGCCTGAGAAACACTCCGCCTTTGGGGTAGGGAGGTTGAAGGCAAAGGCTGACCCACTTGAAGTCTAGAGATTGGATGTGTCATGTCAAAGCACGATAGAAGCACAATTTTAAGACCAATTTCGTATTCGCACCAAAAAACTTGATTCAATCTAGACATAAAAGTTTTTTATGCATGTTTGTTGGTATTTTGAGCTTATAACATATTTCACCTATTTTATGTTTTCCTTTCAGGAAGCGGGACATTCTCTTGGTTGAGGTGTTTGGTGTGAAACTCTTTTCTAAACTACAGTTTGGCATCTTTCCTGCTGAACTCCACCTCGGTGTTGTCAAAACATACATGACGGTTGAACTAGTTCCCGAGGAGGTACGATCCTAGGGTCGTCCATGTTTCCCAACCTAAGTCTCGGGGGCTACTGCATTAACAATTCAATGTGGAAAATTTAAGTGCAATACAGTTTCGAGGAGATTATGATCCTCAGGTTGGTCGGCCGCACCCAACCTGAGTCTCGAGGTTTGTGCACACCGCTTTTGTGTTCCGAAGTATGTTGCCAGGCTAGGAGTTGATCCTCATGCTGATTTTGCGAATCGACCTGAGTCTCAGGGACTACTGGGATCAGCGGTTTTATGTCATCCTTCAGGTGCATCTCGGGTTTTAGATCGACACACACCTTGAGGGCTACTGGCTATATATCTCGGCAGAGAATAAATTGCACCAATCAAAACTATCCACAAAAAATCAGCCCATGGTCGGGGTGGTGCACCACCTCGAAAGTAGTCTGGCATAAAACTCGGATGCAAGTGGCTAGATCCATAGAGAGCATTTTCGACATTAAGCTCGGATGAATTCCTTTAATTTTGAAGGTCCAAGGTAGTTTATGATACCTCGGACGTTGATCATCATTGGAGCTTGGATGCAGTCCGGCGTTGGAGCTCGGAAGCAGTCTGGCATAAAGCTCAAGATCGAAGACGCCTCAGAAGCAGTCCGGCATAAAAGCTCGGATGTAAATGGTTGGCTCCATAAAAGACTATTCTGGCATTTGAGCTCAGATAAAGTCCTTCAAATTTTCATAGGCCAAGGTAATCTATGGTACCTCGGATGCCAACCATCATCGAAGCTCGGCTACAAAAAGACACCTCAGATGTAGTTCGACGTTGGAGCTCGGACGCAAGAGGATACCTTGAATGCCGAATAGTGTTGGAGCTCGGCTGGGAAAAGACGCCTCGGATATAGTTCGGCGTTGGAGCTCGGACGCAAGAGGATGCCGCGACACGGGAAACACTTCAACCCCAAAGTATGGCGTAAACATTACAAGGCATTGATAAAGGCCGAGCACTTAAAGGGGATCCTTGGATGCCTGACGTGTGAACTCTTTGGATTCAGCTTGGCGATCCTATAGATCGAAGATGGGAAGATTTGTTGAACCAGTTTCGAAGGCTGATGACTAAAGACAAAGAACTGTTCGGAAGAACCGAGGAGCGTCCCCAACTTGAAGACCAGTTCAGGGGGCTACTGACGGTGTCCTGGACTAGGGAGTACTCACCACGTCGTCTCCCAACCAGTGGGTCAGGCCGAGGAACACTGTGATGATTCACTAATGGGCCACTTCAGGCAGCCCATGCCGAATACAAGGAGGATTCCACAAGACTTGGCGCACAAGACAAGGACTCCTCTAAACCCTAGGCCTATGGTGCATATATAAACCGAGGCCAGGCTAGTCAATAGATCACTATATTACATCTCATCTTCCTTACAACAATCTCGTGGTAGATACCTGTACTATGTACAATCCCCCATATGAATACAATCAAAAGCAGGACGTAGGGTATTATCTCCTTGAGAGAGCCAACACATGGGTAAAATCATGTATCCGTGTTACCATCGCTCCAAGACATCTAGCATAGGACCCCTACAAAGAGATATGCCGGATTCGACTCTGATAGTGGGTCATCAAGAACATTTTCCATTCTAGACAAGTTATACGCTACAGGATTCTCACCTCCCTTTCTATCAATAATATGCAAATGAAATTCTTGAAGTAAAAGCACCACCTAAATAATCTAGGCTTAGCATATTTCTTATCCATCAGATATTTGATAGCATCATGATCAATGTAAAAAGTAACTTTGGAATAAACAATATAAGGTCTACACTTATCACATGCAAACACAACTGCTAAAAATTCCTTCTGAGTAATAGCATAATTTCTTTGAGCACTATCTAGAGTCTTACTAGCATAATGATTAACATATAATTTCTTGTCTACTCTTTTCCCGAGAAAAACACCTATAACATAATCACCAACGTCACACTTAATTTTAAAAGGTAAATTCCAATCATGTGGTCGAAGAATAGGTGCAGAAATCAAGGTTTTCTTATGTATTTCAAAGGCTTGTACACAATTATCATAAAAACAAGCGGAATATCTTTTAAAGAAGATTAGTTAATGGCCTAGAACTCTTTGAGAAATCTTTAATGAAACGCCTATAGAAACCGGCATGAACAAGGAAGCTCCTTATACATTTAACATCTCTATGACATGGCATTTTATCTATTACAACAACTTTACCTTTGTCTATTTCAATACCTCGTTCGGAAATTTTATGTGCAAGTATTATACCTTCACTCACCATAAAGTGACCCTTCCCCCAATTCAAGACATGATTAGTTTCTTCACCTCTCTGCAAAATTCGATCAAGGTTTCTTAAGCATTCATCAAAAAAAAAGTCCCGTAAACGGATAAAACATCCACAAACACCTCAACAATGTTTTCACAAAAATCAGAGAATAAAGCAGCCATACATCTTTGAAAGGTAGAGGTACATTACATAAACCAAAAGTCATATGTCTATAAGCATGAGTTCCAAATGGACGTGTGGAAGTAGTTTTCTCTTGATCTTCTTTTGACACGTGTATTTGAGAAAAACCAGAATGTCCATCAAGGAAACAAAAGTGTGTATGCTTAGACAATCTTTCCAACATTTGATCAATAAAAGGAAAGGGATAATGATCTTTTCTAGTGGCTTTGTTTAAATTCCTAAAATCAATTAGCATCCTATAACCAGTTACAATCCTTTGTGGGATAAGTTCATTTTTATCATTAGGAACAACATTTATACCTCCTTTCTTAGGAACACAAGCAACATGACTTACCCATCTACTATCATCTATGGCATAGATTATACATGCCTCCAGAAGCTCTAATATTTCAGTTCTTACCACTTCCTTCATTTTAGGATTCAGGCGATGTTGATGATCAACGACAGTTTTAGCATCCGGTTCCATATTAATATTATGCTAACATAGAATCGGACTAATGCCCTTTAGATCATCAAGAGTATATCCAATAGCAGCTCGGTGTTTCCTCGGAGTTTTAAGTAATCTCTTTTCTTCATGCTCTAAAAGGTTACCACTAATAATAACAGGATATATCTTCTTTTCATCAAGATAAGCATATTTCAGTGTATCGGGTAATTTATTTAACTCAAACACGGGATCTCCCTTAGGTGGGGGAGGATCTCCTGGAATGTCAACATGCAGATTGTGCTTACGAATAGGTGTTTTCTTCAAGAATATTTGATTTATTTCATTCCTCTCATTCATATGCATATACTTTTCATGGTCTAGCAAATATTGTTCTAACGGATCAACGGGAGGCACAATGATAGAGCAAGACCAATAATTTCATATTTATTAGAGAATTCTTTCTTATGTGGTTGTCTACCAAACTTAGAGAAATTGAATTCATGAGACACATCAACAAAACTTACTTAAACCCTTTCTTTAGCACAATCAATTTCAACACTAACAGTATTCAAGAAGGGTCTACCAAATATAATGGGATAAAAATTATCTTGTAGTGAACCCAGTACTACGAAATTAGCTGGGTACTTAATTTTTTCCACACAAGACTTCAACATATATAACAATCCCAAGTGCTGAAATAGTATCTCTATTTGCAAGTTTAATAGTAACATCGATGTCTTCCATCTCATAGGGTGTTATATCATTCGTAATTTCTTGGTATAAGGTAAAAGGAATAGCACTCACGCTAGCACCCATGTCAAACAAACCATGATAGCAATGATCTCCAATTTTAACAGAAACAACAGGCATGCCAACAATGGGTCTATTCTTATCTAGCACATCATGTTCGTTTCTAGCAGGTTTTGCGATTCTAGCAGCCTCATTGCAGAAGTAAATAGCCTGCCTATCCACATTATCAACTAAGATATCTTTAACCATAGCAACATTAGATTCTACATTTATTTGTTCAGAAGTTTTGGGTGTTCTAACATTAATTTTATTAACCATAGTTGTAGTCTTAGCATGTTCCTTAATCCTAACAGGAAAGGTGGTTTCTCAATGTAAGTAGTGGGCACAATTGGATCAACATTATAGATAATAGTTTCTTCTTTAGAAGTAATAGGTTCCTCTAACAATTCTTCAATGGGTGGATGATATTTAAACCACTTATCCTTAGGGAGATCAACATGAGGAGCAAAAAATTCACAGAAAGAAGCTACTATCTGAGAGTCAAGCCCATATTTATTGCTAAACTTATGAAAGGTATCCGTTTCCATAAAAGATTTAGCACAATCAAATTAAAGTATTATACTTGACTCTTTACCTTTGTCGATCTCCCAATCTTGAGAGTTGCGTTTAATTCTTTCCAGAAGATCCCATTTGAATTCAATAGTTCTCTTCATGCAGGAACCAGTAGAAGAAGAATCGAGCATTAATTGATCATCATAAGAAGTCGAGAATTAAAGTTTTGTAGCATTATTTTTCTTTAGAGCTCATGAATGGGGCAAGTGTGCTCATAATTTCTCCTTCACGAGGACAAAAATTATATATATAATTTCGATCACGATGAACTAGATGCATAGGATAAAACTTCTGGTGAAATTCCAGCTTCAACCGGTTCCAGTCCCATGTTCCAGCTGAGGGAGTCTGGGACTAAGGGGTCCTCGGGTCGTCGGCTCATCCCTCATGGGCTGACTTGTTGGGTTGTTCGGTGGAGGGCCAAACTATGAGATGATCTTGTGTTTAGGAAGGAAAGCTCCAAAGAATGGTGTGGCCTCCAAGTTCTGAAGGCGGGATCTGCGTATCTATGCTCTATAAAGGTCGGTTGTGTGTAACCCTAGGTACCCCAGGTGTCCATATAAACCAGAGGGTCCCATTTGTAGAGGACAGGTGAACTCATCTAGGGTTTAGCTTAGACGATCTTGAGGTAGATCAACTCTGTAATTCTCATCCATATCAATTAATCAAGCAGGACATAGGGTTTTACCTCCTCCCAAGCACCCGAACCTGGGTAAACACTATCTCCTTTGTCCCCTGTTACCCATTCATTTAAGGTCCATAGTGATGTGGCTTGAGACTGCGTCGGTATTTCCACAAAGAGGAAGTGATGATGCAACACAGCGACGGTAAGTATTTCCCTCAGTTATGAAACCAAGGTATCAATCTGTAGAGGAAGATCACGCACCCACGTAGACATTACCTACACACAAATAACAAATACTTGCAACCCGACGCGAAAGAGAGTTTGTCAAGCTCTCTATGGTAAAAAGATAAATTAGGTAATGATAGTTTTGGCAAATAGATCTCGCAAGAACACAAAATAAAATAAGTAAACAAATAGTGCAGCAAGGTATTATTGATATTTTTGGATTAATAGATCTAAAAACAAAAAGGCAAAATAGTATATCAGAAAGCAATATGTTGGAAAAGTAGACCTGGGGGCCGTAGGTTTTACTAGTGGCTTCTCTCATGAGTATAGCGCACGGTGGGTGAACAAATTATTGTTGGGTAATTGATAGAAGATCAAATAATCATGACGATATCCAGGAAATGATCATTATATAGTCATCACGTCCAAGATAAGTTGGCCGAAACGATTTTGCGTCTACTTCTATTACTCCACACATCGGCTGCTATCCAGCATGCATCTAGTGTATTAAGTTCATGGGAAAACGGAGTAATGCAATAAGAATGGCGACATGATGTAGACAAGATCTATTCATGTAGGAATAGACCCCATCTTGTTATCCTTAATGGCAACGATACATGCGTGTCTTGTTGCCCCTTCTGTCACTGGGAAAGAACACCGCAAGATCGAACCCATCACAAAGTACCTCTTCCCATGGCAAGAAAAATCGATCTAGTTGGCCTAACTAAAACAAAGATTCCAAGAAGAAATATGAGGCTATAAGTAATCATGCAAATAAGAGATCAAAAAAGACACAACTCATATTCATGGATAAAAACTGATCATGAACTCAAAATTCATCGGATCCCAACAAACACACCGCAAAAGTCATTACATCAAATAGAACTCCAAGAGACCATTGTATTGAGAATCATAGAGAGAGAGTAAGCCATCTATATACTGCCTACAAACCCGTAGGTCTATGGTGGACTACTCACACATCATCAGAGAGGCACCTATGATGAAGATGAACCCCTTCGTGATGGTGTTAGATTGGATCTTGAGGTTCTGGAACTTGCGGCGGCTGGAATTGTGTTTCGTCGACTCTCCTAGGGTTTTCGGAATATTTGTAAATGTATAGGCTCGATAGTCGGTGGAGGGGAGTCCCGAGGTGGACACCACCCACCAGGCCACATCAGGGCCTCTGGCGTGCCCTGGTGGGTGGTGGGCACCCTGGGGCCCCTCTCTAGTAGTTGTTTGGCCCATCTTGGGTCTTCTAGTCCACAAAAAATCTCCAAAAAAATTAAGGACGTTTGGGCTCCATTTGGTACTGATTTTCTCTGAAGTAAAAAACAAACAAAAACATCAACTGGCACTTTGGCACTATGTCAATAGGTTAGTCCCAAAAAATGATATAAAATTGCTATAAAGTGACTGTAAAACATCCAAGATTGATAATATAATAGCATGGAACAAGAAAAAATTATAGATACGTTAGATAAGATAATAGCATGGAACAATCAAAAAATATAATAGCATTCTCAAGTGGTCGCCCATCTCATCAATATCTCAAGTTTTCGAAAGTTCTTGAAATCATTTCTCTCTTTCCATCACTATGCATAGTCCCGATCCCACTTGCGTAGCCTCTACTAGCATCCTATCTATACCCACCCACATAACCCTCATAAGGTGGTAGGTTCATGCACGATGCAAGTGTCGAAGGAAAAGTATCGGAGGCATCCCACCGAAAGGGGAACACCACATCACATGATCAATTTTGATGAAAGTAAAGTGCTATATGACATGCAATAAAAATGGTTTCTCATCATGGTCGAAGGGCTGCTCGCCTAGCTCAACAAAGTCTATGGGGTCTTCGAAGTCTTCAGGTCCAACTTCTTCGTCAACCACACAATCTATCGTCGCGAAATAAAGCGATAAAAATAAGCAACACACCAAAACAGAGCACACAAACTACTAGCAAAAATGTTAACCTACTCTGATAAATACTAAATGTCATACTAAAAATATTTCCCTAGGGTTTTGTTATTAAAAATATTTTGCAAATGAATTAACAAAGGCAAAAAGGTGCCCAAATATAGGTTTTAAAATAAAACAATACTAAAAATATTTTCAAACATTTTTACCAATGGCACTATTAAATTCTAGGGATTATTCTAGGAATTTAGGTGGAAAAATAATTGTGATAGGAATTATTTTGGGTTTTGTGGGATTTTTGCAACATCCATAGAAAAAGAAAAAGAAAAGGAAAAGCCACACGGACCTGGGCCAGAGGCGGCTAGAGGTTGGGCCGGCCCAGCTTGCCAGCCAGCCGGCCTCGCGCACGGTCAGGTTCAAACCTGACACGCGGGGCCCGGTCATCAACGACTCGGGGGGAGAGAGAGAGCATGGCAGAGGGAAGATAGGTCGACAGCTGGGCCCCACCTGTCGGGTCCTTCTACCACCTCGGGACGGGAAGGGGAGGAGCTAACCAGCAGCGAAGGGAGGCGTGGCGAGGGGACCTGGAGGCGGGAACGGGTTCAGGAGGTTGTCGTCATTCTAGGGGAAGTCGAAGGGAGGCCGGAGGTGGCTGGAGCTGCCGGCAGTGAGCACCCGCAACGGAGGTGGCTTTGAGAGGGGTCACCGGCGGTGATCCTCTATAGGAAATTGATGGGGAGGAGAGGGGAAGAGGTCGAAGGGACCCTACGAGCTCGATGGAGGGGACAGGAGTGTCGGAGAAGGCCTGAGTCTCGAGATCGACGGAGCTCTGCCACGGCGGCGCCTCAGTCGATCCCGAGCACTTGGGCTCCGGGAGGTCGCTCGGGTGGTTTGGGAGCGCAATAGGGGGTGGAAGGGATCCAAAGGAGGGAAGAGAGATGCTTGGGGGGCTTAAATAGAGGGAGGGGCGGACCATCGTGGACCCGTGCACCGGCGAGGACGTGGCGCTCGCTGCAGGGCTCGAGGAAGGGAGAGAAGGGGTCCGCGGCGTTCCTGGGCGTCACCCACGACCAGAGGGAGAGCAGAGAGGGGCGGGGGAGCACGCGTATGTGAGCCTCGCGGTTGGCCAGTTCAAGCAGCCGCGGCGCGTGCGAGAGGGGCCAGAGGAGGGAGAGAGAGGAGGGGCCGACATGGGTGGCGTGGCGCGGACGCTGAGGGGGACCAAGTGGCGCGAGGGGGAGGCCCGAGGCCGCCAGAGCCATGCAGTGGGCGATGGCTACAGTGCCTATCAGCATTGTAGCGCGCTCCAGAGCACGCGTTTGGCATGCCACGGCATGCCAACAGCGTCTTCTGCGTGGTCGGCTATGTCTAGGGGGATCTAGGGGGTTTAACAGTAGAGGGTAGGGCTTTGGATGCTATGGGATGCCTTAGGAAAGAAGAAAAGGGGGCATGAGGTAGAAAAAGATGATGTCCAGGGGTGAAAATGGGGGTTTTACCCCACCTCCTGGTGACCTAAGGACCTGGGGTTTTTACTGGAGGTACTTGGGTAATGCAAGAAGATGTGGTAAAAAGTTGGGGGCAAGGGTAAAAGCGTAAGAGGTAGAAATAGAGGTTTTACCAAATCACCAGAAGGTGTTTGGTGGTGTTTTGGGCAGGGTAAGTTTACCAACTTACTGAGATATTTAACAGGGTCAAATGTTGGGTAGAAATGAGATGCTTCACCAAATTTGAGCTCAAGGGGAAAAAGTTGATAATGGAAATTTGATGAACCCTAGAAATTAGCAGAATCAGATTTCTGCAGATCCATTGATGCTAGGCTTTTACCCTTGATGGACCACTTCGTGTATCATCACTATTTGGCCATTAGAGCATGCCCACAAAGTTTTAGGCCAAGGGGAGACACATCACAATGTAAAGTTGCTCAAATTTAATTCTGGACAGGAATGGTTTTGGGATGGTTTGATGAACCAAATCAACTTGGATTGCGATGAAACTTTGCAAGATCATCACCTATGATAGTGTTGACTTTCTGGAATTTTCCTGGAATTTATTGAGAATATTTCTCATAAAAATAATTCAAAAGTTTGATCTAAACAGAAAGGGTTTTGAGGGGTTTTGCCCATTATTTGATCATGCCCTTGTGTTGAAATACATATATATGGAAAATGTATATCCACTGAGTTTCTCTAAATTTTCTCAAATATTTTCAAAGTATTTAAATAATTTTTCCCTATGAAAAACCATTTCTGGTCTTAAGAAAAAGCCTTTAAATAAAATGTGAAAATAATCTTTAAAAATAATATTTGGTGGCTTTGGGAAGTCATATATATGGTAGGTTTGAAATAAAGCTTTTGGGAAGGAAGGGTCCACCTAATTTGAGGACTTGTAGTGCAAACCTCATTTCAGGGGGGTTTGAAAACCTAATTTGAATAAATCATTTTTGGTTGAAACAAAATTTGATAAAAATAGTTTTGGGCACTATTCACATGACATGATCATTAGGCAAGAGTTTTGGAACAAGGAAGTTGAATATGAAGTGGACTAGAACCTAGTAGTGCCAAATAACACAATCAACAAGCAAGCAAACAACATAGCAAACAACATAGCAAGCAAGCACAAGCACATAGAAAAAGTTTTAGTTGGCTCCAAATTTTATAAATCCAAACATAACAATGTTCTACAAACATAGGGTGTGACAAAAATGGCAAATTTGTGAAGCGGGGGAGAGGAAAACGAGAGGCAAATGGAAAATAATGTAAATTGCAAGGAGATGAGATTTGTGATTAGGAACCTGGTAGATGAGATTGCTTCCTCCCCGGCAACAGCGCCAGAAATTCCTTTGACGTGGCTTGACACTGCATCGGTATTTCCCCAAAGAGGAAGGGATTATGCAACACAGCGACGGTAAGTATTTACCTTAGTTATGAAACCAATGTATCAATCCGTAGAGAAATATCACGCACCCACGTAGACAACACCTACACACAAATAATAAATACTTGCAACCCGACGCGAAAGAGAGGTTCTCAAGCTCTCTACGGTAAAAAGATAGATTAGGTAATGATAGTTTTGGCAAATAGATCTCGCAAGAACACAAAATAAAATAAGTAAACAAAAAGTGCGGCAAGGTATTCTTGGGTTTTTTGGATTAATAGATCTGAAAACAAAAAGGCAAAATAGTAGATCGTAAAGCAATATGTTGGAAAAGTAGACCCGGGGGTGTAGGTTTCACTAGTGGCTTCTCTCGTGAGTATAGCGCACTGTGGGTGAACAAATTACTGTTGGGCAATTGATAGAAGATCAAATAATCATGATGATATCCATACAATGATCATTATATATGCATCATGTCCAAGATAAGTATACTGAAATGATTATACATCTAGTTCTATTACTCCACACATCGACCGTTGTCCAGCATACATCTACTGTATTAAGTTCATGGGAAAATTGAGTAATGCAATAAGAACAGTGACATGATGTAGACAAGATCTATTCATGTAGGAATAGACCCCATGTTGTTATCCTTAATGGCAACGATACATGCGTGTCTTGCTGCTCGCTCCGTCACTGGGAAAGAACACCGCAAGATCGAACATGTCACAAAGCACATCTTCCCATGGCAAGAAAAATCGATCTAGTTGGCCTAACTAAACCAAAGATTCGAAGAAGAAATACAAGGATATAAGTAATCATGCAAATAAGAGTTCAAAGAAGACTCAAATCATATTCATGGATAGAAACTGATCATGAACTCAAAAATTCGTTGGGTCCCAACAAACACACCACAAAAGTCATTACATCAAATAGATCTCCAAGAGACCATTGTACTGAGAATCATAGAGAGAGGAAGTCATCTAGCTAATGCATACGGACCCGTAGGGCTATGGTGGACTACTCACGCATCATCAGAGAGGCACCTATGATGAACATGAACCCCTTTGTGCTAGTGTTAGATTGGATCTTGAGGTTCTGGATCTTGCGGCGACTAGAATTATCTTTCGTCAACTATCCTAGGGTTTTCTGAATATTTGTGAATTTATAGGCTTGATAGTCTATGGAGGGGAGTACCGAGGAGTCCACCACCCACCAGGCCGTGCCAGGGGCCTCTGGTGCACCCTAGTGGGTGGTAAGCACCCTAGGCCCCCTCTCTCATAGTTGTTTGGCCCATCTTGGGTCTTCTGGTCCACAAAAAATCTCCAAACAATTTCAGGACATTTGGGTTCCATTTGGTACTGATTTTCTGTGAAGTAAAAAACAAGCAAAAAACAACAAGTGTCACTTTGGCACTATGTCAACAGGTTAGTCCAAAAAATGATATAAAATTGCTATAAAATGATTTAAAACATCCAAGATTGATAATATAATAGCATGGAACAAGAAAAATTATAGATACGTTAGATACGTTAGAGACGTATCACATAGCTCGGGATCCCCTATGTGAGATCTGCCGGTTTTGACATCGACATTGGTGCTTTCATTGAGAGTTCCACTGTGAGATCACCAGAAGGGTCGATGGGGCATCTAACGATCAGCGAACAAATTTGCAGCCGGGACATCTTGCTCCCTGAGCAGGTCATAGCGTTCGGTAGCATCGTTTGTCATACCAATCCGACTGACCTCCTCGGTCGGGTCGAAGGTTTGACCCCTGGTCAGGAAGTTAGGTTCGGGAGCCTCGAGTTCACAACCGATCCCCAGGGGAACCTAGTGCTTACGAAGCCCATGGCTCTTCTCACAGAGCCCATGGGCCCCGAGGCTTCAGATTCGGGACCCATAGGCCCCGACACTGGGGGGGCACTATTCCCGGTCTGGCCCTCAAGCATGACCCAGCTGACACGCCCCGGTCTGTCTCAATCGAATTTAACCCAGGAGCATCCTCGAACAACCCCAGCGCAATAGTGTCACGGATTGATTCTGAATACTTGAACAATGAGGATCCCGTTGAGATCCCGCTCTTGCGCAGGCTGCTCGGCCAGATCCAAGCCATGAGCATGGTCGATAACCAGGCTACAATCTATGATCGGGCCAGACTCAGGTACGATAACCAGGAAATCCACACCCCACCCATCACGCATTTGGTCACCACCATTGAGTGTCCGGCCAGGGGTTATCCACTCCAGCCATCGGAGCTAAGAACGGTTTACATCCCAGTCGACGACCATCCGAGCCCTTCCAATAACTTAGAAGCTGGAGTTCACCCTGAGATTAAATCAGCGCTAATAACTGACCCGGCACATAAATCGGAACCAACGTTATAAAGTCCTATTAAGGCCTCGGACCTCGAGCCTGCCGCGTTAGACCCCGCTGGAACACGGGACGCAGTCGCCGGAGTCGTGGATTCACATCCTGGGGAATACGAAATTCTTCCCCGCCCACCACCCAACTCAAGCATTCTTTGAGAGACATTGAAGAGTTCGGCTCATTGGCCCGCGAGAGATCAAACAACGGTCGGGGGAATCAGTCCATCACTTTTGGGCCAGATTCCTCCTCAAAATAAAATATTGCATGGGGATGTAGTGAACATGACATGATCAATGCCTTCCAACACAACTGTCATGACGAAGGAATCCTCAAGGCCCTAGCCCGGCATCGAATACAAACCTTCACCGAGTTGTGAGACATGGTGCGCAAGTATTGCACCATGAAAAGCACTTGGCAAGTATAGCGATTGTGTACGGAGTCAGTACAGACCGAAAACATAAAGGAATCCGGAGGAGATGCGCACACCGCGATGGCCGGCCACACCCGATCCTGCCGAGAAAAGGAATAAAACCCAGACACGCATTAGAACGGTCCTCGATGGGCTACTGGTAAAAGCATGCCCGATACACTCGGTCTTTCTAAACACAAACCCAACCCACAGCCTTCGGGAATGTTGGATCGTCAAACAAGTCGTGAAGAGTGGAGAAAGCATACTTAGGGCTCCAAGTCCGGACAATAGTTCGGCAGCACCAGCCAAGTATAATGCGGAGATCCTAACGATCTACGAGACGTTTTGTTCAAGAAATCAAAGGAAAATGGCTCTTCAAGAGCTCCATCAAATTCACCACGTGGCGGCAGCAAACTCATGGACGTATACTCCAATCACTTTTGGCAAAGCGGACCAACCGATATCTAGCACAGACCGAACACCTGCCGTCCTAGGTTTAGACCCCATAATAGATGGTTTCAGGCTGAACAAATTACCAATGGACGACGGCAGTGGTCTAAACCCCATCTATGAGGACACATTGGATAAAATACAGTTTGATAGATCGTGCATCGAACGCAGCAACACTACCTTCCGAGGAATTGTCTCGGGAAGAGAAGCACATTGTACCGGACGAGTAACACTCGATGTAGTATTCGGCTCACCCGAGAACTACATATCTGAAGAACTTCTTTTCCATAGCGTGCCCTTTCACAGCGGCTACCACGCCCTCCTAGGGTGTGATGCCTTCACAAGATTTCAGGCAATACCACATTACAGGTATATGAAGCTCAAAATGCCAGGACCCAATGGAGTGGTCACAGTTATCAGTGACCCCAACAGAGCTCTCCAAGCTGAGAATAAAACATCATCCCTAGCCCTCGAGGTACTAGCCGAGACTCTCTCTGCAGAAGAACTCACCATGCTCCGCTCCATTATGGACAAGGATAATGTGGTCCTCGGCAAGAGACCGAAGTCCACATCCTTCAAACCTGCAGACGAGATCATCAAATTCCAGATCCATCCAACGGACCCCAATAAAATAGCATCCATCGGAGCCCAGCTGGACCCCGTGATCGATGAAGCACTATGTGCATTTCTGTGTGAAAAATGGGACATATTCGCATGGAATCCCTCAGATATGTCGGGAATCCCACGGGGGCTGGCGGAACACAGCCTGAATATAATAGATGGCTTCAAGCCCATCAAACATGCCTTGCGTCGATTCTCCAAACCAAAGCGTCAAGCTATGGGCGAGGAACTCCCTAAATTTCTCGAAGTCAGATTCATCAGAGAAATCAAACACCCCGAGTGCTTAGCAAACCTGGTCATGGTACCCAACAAGGACAAATCTTGGCGGTTATGCATCGATTTCAAAGACCTCAATGAAGCCTGCCCCAAAGATCATTTCCTCTTACCCCTCATAGACGAGATCATCGATGCAACCGCCGGACAGGACTCATTATGCTTCCTACATGCTTACTCTGAATACCATCAGATAAAAATGAAGGAATCCGATCAGATCACAACCACATTCATCACCCCCTATGGGTCATTTTGCTTTAACACAATGCCCTTCGGGTTAAAGAACGTAGGCGCAACATACCAGCTCATGATTCAAACATGCCTGGCAAAGCAAATTGGCAAAAAAAAAAGTCCAGGCCTACGTGGACGACGTGGTCATCAAGACCAAACACGCCGGCCAGTTGGTAGATAACCTCAAACAAACCTTTGCCAGCCTATGGGAATAAGACATACGGCTTAATCCGGACAAGTGTGTCTTCGGAGTCCCGACCGGCAAACTACTTGGATATATTGTCTCATAAAGGGGAATAGAGGCGAACCTCGCTAAGATACGAGCGCTATCCCAACTCATTGTTCCCACAGAGCTAAAACACGTCCAAAGACTAGCAGGCTGCATCGTGGTCTTGAGCCGCTTCATCTCCCGACTTGGAGAAAAAGCCCTGCCCCTCTACAAACTGCTCAAACGAACCAAGAACTTAGAATGGACCGATGAGACGGCAACAGACCTGGAGGAGATTAAAACGCTGTTAGCCAGCAATCCCACCTTAGCAGCGCCTGGCCAGAGAACCGATGTTATTATACATCTTGGCCACCAATCAAGTAGTCAGCGCAGTCCTCGTCGTAGAACGGGAAGCTGAGGGTCACAAACTCTGAATACAAAAGCTGATTTACTATGTATCCGAGGTGCTCACCCCGTGCAAATGCAGATACCCACACTATCAGAAGATAGCCTACATGGTATTTATGGCATCACAAAAGCTCCTCCACTATTTTCAAGAGTGTGTGGTCACTATGACATCTGAGGTACCCCTCAATAACATAATCAACAACACAGATGCCACCGGCTGTATAACCAAATGGGCAATCGAACTCCTTCCATTCCAGATCACCTACAAGCCGCGACGAGCTATTAAGTCTCAAGTGTTGGCCAACTTCCTCGCCGAATGGACAAAAGCCAAACTCCCTAGAGAGTACAACACGTACGCCCATTGGGCAATGTATTTCGACAGATCTAAAACCCTCGCCGGACTAGGGGCTGGAGTCATCCTCACATCCCACACCGGAGACAATGTTCGATACGTACTTCAAATCATGTACGCTGACTCAAACAACGCGGCAGAATATGAAGCACTGCTGCACGGAATGTGAATGGCGGCATCAATGGGGATCTAGCGGCTTGAAGTACGGGGAGACTTGAATCTCGCCATATCACAAATCAATAGCGAATTCGATGCCAAAAACCTAAAAATGGTTGCATATAGAAACATCATCCTAAAACTCTCCATGCGGTTTGAGGGACTAGAATTCCACCACGTCTCTAGAGACAACAATCAAGTTGCAAACGTCCTCGCCCGCCTGGGCGCGAAAAGCGATCCCGTCCCCAAGAACATATTCCTAGAAAGGATTTTTAAGCCATTTTTGGTATGGCAGGACGAGAATACCAACGCAGATACAAATGGAGTGGACCAAGTTATCCACCCCATGGCTAAACCGGACGAGCAAATTATTGCCAGCTCTACAGTTAAAGAGACACCTTCGGCTCATGAGGTCATGGCAGTAATCGCACCATGGACTGAGCCCTTCCTGGCCTACCTTCTGCGCAAAGAACTCCTCGACGACCAAACTAAGGCTCGACGCATAGTGCATCGATCGAAAGCCTACAAGGTACATGAGGGTGAGTTATACAAGAAAAGCACCATCGGGGTACTCCAACGGTGCATCTCAAAGGAAGAAGGGAGGGAGCTTTTGGCCGAGGTGCACGCAGGCATGGGTGTTCATCACGCAACAGCGAGGGCCCTGGTAAGCAAGGCCTTTCGAGCTAGGTTCATCTGGCCCACCGCCCGAGCGGACGCCCGTACACTCGTCCAACATTGTGTGGGATGTTAGCTCTTTGCAAACCAAAGTCACATGCCCCCAATGGCTCTTCGAACAATTTCGATCACCTGGCCTTTTGCGGTCTGGGGGCTCAACATGGTCGATCCACTTAAAGGGGGTACCAAGCAAAAGAAATACCTTCTGGTCATGGTTGACAAGTTCACCAAATGGATCGAACCAAAACCAGTAAGCTCAGATAAGTCCGGACCGGTTATCGACATTATATCTGGAGTGGTACACCGATATGGTGTACCCCACAGCATAATAACAAACAATGGATCTAACTTCACATCCCAGGAGGTAAAGGACTGGTGCGCTAACCTGGGCATCAAGCTCGACTATGCTTCGATGTATCATCCGCAGGCCAGTGGAAAGTCGAACGAGCCAACGTTCTCATTATGAGCGGTATCAAACCTTGTGTGGTCCAGTCTCTTCAAGAATCCGACTACCATTGGGTGGAGGAGCTCGACTCCATGCTATGGGGATTACGCACAACCCCAAATAGGTCAATAGGGTACACATCGTTCTTCATGGTATATGGCGTCGAAGTAGTTCTCCCGTGTGACATCATTCATGATGCTCCTAGGGTTCGCATGTACGAAGAAAAGGAGGCCAGACTAGATCGGCAGGATGACTTAGATGCCATGGAGGGAGAGCGCGATATAGCTCAGGCTCGGTCCACCTTCTATCAGCAGCAAGCTCGACGGTATCAAAGTAGGGAGGTTTGAGCGAAGGCATATAACATGGGCGAACTCATAGTATGGCTCCCAGAGAAACAGAAGCATAAAATCAACCCCAAATGGGAGGGACCCTTCATAATCAACAAAGTGTTGACACGAGGTGCCTACCGCCTCCGCAACCCGTGGGACAACCGCCTCAAACCAAACCCGCAAAATACAGCCCGCCTCCGATGCTTCTATGGATAGACCGGTGTCGCTACCATCTCTCGAAAACTCTTGTATTTGTGCCTTCATAAATTTGCTTGTTTTCTTTCATAGGTTTGTTTAGACTCTCCTAGGCTATGTTCAGCCCAACCGAATTGCAACTAATTCTTTGCTGACATACACAAGTTTGACATACCCGACAATTCCTGGGGGCTTTGTTAGAAGCCAAGCAATTATATATTCACCCTGTGTGCATCCTTCCATTATCGTCCTAATGCCCCTATATGCATCAATTATGCTTAAGTTTTTTGCCAAACTGGGTTGCCTCGCTCCTGTGATTACCCTCTATGTTCCCGAATGTTTGGCTAGAGGGTATAGGGAGCACCTCTACGATTGTTATGACTGGGTTATTCAGATGCGTACCCGAGACGGGTGAAGCCAAAGGTTAGCACTCTTAATAAACAAATTGATCGGCTACAACGAAGGAAGATGTAATTAATGGTCTCTACCACAAATCCGATTTTTCTCCAAAAACATAGCTCCTACTTGCCCGATTATGGGTACATAGCAAGGACATTTGCACTCAACGCAGAAACCCAAAGAAAGGAACCCATTAAGGAACTATTTTCTCCGGAAGATGTTTCTTACATTAAACAGTAATATAACATACCCCTCTAGTGTGCGTTTCGTCTATTCCAACCACGTGGCCAGATTGCCTAGTTCTCTAAAAAAGATCTCCTGTTACTCCAGGAAATAAAATATGGAACACCCAAAGCCATGGGGAGGGGAGGCGGAAGTCGATGGCCGGATAAAGATAACGTTTATAACATTGACGAAAATAATTAGGTGCCAAAGTACATAGCTACATAGAGCCAAAATGTTACACAGATCGGTCAAGATCATCTATAAGGACATCCAGGGCGCGGTCTTCTTGAGAGAGACGAGCAACATGCATCACTTGATCATATACTAGGTGAAGGGCTATTTCCTACCAGTCGGGCCCTGCTGGCCCAACTAAAAGCACATTTTCTCCATTGATGGTTTTAGTAATTAACAACAACATATATGTAGTTGAACTAATGTTTCCGCTAAGTATATTTCAGGCAAAGTTCAACAATAGGGATGGCAAAAGGATTGTGGAATACCCCTAGATGCAAGGAAACAGATTGGCAAAGCTTCAAGCAAGAGGACTCTACATTTTACTTCGTGAGAAATCGCTTTTAGTCCATAGGAAAGCCAATACTATCAAAAGGGGGTAAGGTACTCTTGGTGAACAAAATGCTCATACATGCACAAGTGATAGTCACCACATGCACCCACAAGCTCTTACACGAAAGTCTGTCCAAATCCAAATATCCAAAATCGATGCAACCAACACTCCCCACTCGGTGCCACCGATTCTCGGCCTCAGACAGACTCAGCCAAACCCTAGCCATTCGGTGCAACCGATTCTAATTTGGTGCCACCGAGTTTGGGTTGCCAACTTTTTGTTACGCAAATTCACAAAATCGGTCCCGCCGGGTTTGTTGAATCGGCGTCACCGAGTCTGGCAATCAGACCATTGGTCACCTTATCGGTGCAACTGAGCTTTACGTATCGGTCTCACCGAGATTCAAAAGTTTCTACCTTTTAGGCAACTCGGTACCACCGAGATTAACACATCGGTGTCACCGAGTTGGACTTATTAGGTGTAACGGTTGGATTTTTGGAAATGCCTATATATACCCCTCCACCACCACTCACTCGCGAGAGAAGCACTCATAACAGATCCCCACTCATACCAACTGATTTTCTAAGAGAGAGCCACCTACTCATGTGTTGAGATCATGCCATTCCATTCCAACCATATGAATCTTGATCCCTAGCCTCCCCAAGTTGCTTTCCACCCAATCAGTCTCTTCCACCAAAGCCAAATCCGTGAGAGAGTGATTGTATGTTGAGGAGTCTATCAGCTTGAAGCACAAGAGCAAGGAGTTCATCGACATTATCGAGCCTGATACCTTTTGGAGGGTGATGCCTCCTAGATTGGTTAGGTTTCGCTTAGAAGTCTCCTACTTCGTGTTGTGGAGTGAACCAAGAAGTTTGTAAGGGAAAGGAGATAGCCTACTTCGTGAAGATCTACCCCAACTTAGGCTAGTCCTCCGTGGAAGTAGGCCATCATGGTATAGTCGAGGTTGCTTCTTCGTGGAACCCTCCGTGGGTAGAGCCCTTCGTGGACGCTCGCAGTCGTTACCCTCCATGGGTTGAAGACTCCATAAACATGGACGTACGATTGCACTACATATCGAAACCATGGGAAATATCATCGTGTCTCCAAATTGCGTTTGATCCTCCTACCCTTCCTTTAGTACTCATGCTTGTCTTTACTTTCCGTTGCTATACTCGTAGACATGCATGTGTAGGGTGTGCTTGACTTGCTATGAATGCTAAAATCTTCCAACACTTAAAATCTTCCAACACTTGCTGATGTCTTCCACAACTCAAAAAGGCTTCAAGCTCCTTTAAACTGCTCTGCAAGTTCGGCCATCCCTTGTGGAGGTGTCTCGGTCGGCCAGAGCGCCTTTTTCATGCACCTCATCGCTTTCCTAGCTCGCCCGTGCACTATGGCCAGTTCTTTCAGCAGATCCCCACCAAATGAGTTGATCTCTTCTTCCGGACGACCAGTTAGGAGGCCTATGCATGACATCAGGCGCATTACTTACATCCACAACAAAGAATAATCTATGATACTTCAGGTTAGAAATTCACTTACAGAACATGTCGCCTTTTAATCTATGGTTCTCCTCTTGGGTCTGTGCCAGTTGAGTCTTCAAACTTTGAATTCTTGGGCTTGTCGTTGGTTTTCCCCTTTGAGTTGGCACTTTTACTCATGACATCGCTCTAACACGAGGAGATTAGCCTCAAGCTGAGAATCAGCATACCGCTGGGCTTCACGAGAAGCATCCAGATCCCTCTACATCTAACCTATGGATTCAACTGCTACAACACAATACCTCATTAGAGATGGTGTTCCTAATTTTTACCAGCACTTAATAAAGTACCCCCTTTTACTTACAATGTGCCTCTCTAGTGAAATTTTTCACCTCCTCCAATTCGGCCTTGACGGCCTTTATCTCTGCCTGACTGGATTCAAGATCCTTAGACAACCTCTCGGTTTGCTGTCCTAAATACTGTACAAGGATAATGCAATGATCAAACCCTTAATTCGGCCGTCCCGGCCAAATCAAGGTCCGGGGGCTATCAGGTTTGGACTTATGTTCAGTTATCAAAACCAACCACTTACCCTCATATTGAAAGACATTATTCTGGCAGGTCCTTCGAGGCTTGTTCGGGCAGCTCCAAGGTGAGCATCCACCGAACTAAGAGCATTAAACTCTTCGTTAGAAAATGTCGGATGGCATAATGACTCCTTTAATGCCGGTGATTCATTGTGCTCTCGACCTCGGAATTGGTAATCGAAACTCCCCTAGAATCTTCGGTGAGTTGATCCGCTACTGGAAGTCCACTTCAGCTCCCGCAGGGACCGAAGGCTCGTAAGGGCGATGGGTGTCTGCCCCTTCTAGGGTGTCTTTGGGTTGCTCTGCCCATCTCTTAAAGTGTTCTGACAAAAGAGACTATAAATATTTATGGCAATAACAGTTGAAAGGCAGAGGCGAATCAAATACCTTTTGATCGGGGCGCGGGCGATGTGTTTTCAAATGTTGCACCCTGCTTAGGTCTCTCGAATGCGCTCAGCGCGGGCCCTGTAGGGGTAGCCTGGAAGGGTGTCTGGTGCGTAGTCCGACAACCCTTGGGGGTGGTTGATGTTATGGTCGGAATGGTGGGAGGCTTGCGTCCCTTTCAGGATGAGGATTTCTTCTTCCTTGTGGTTGAAGAGGCAAGGGTCCGGGGGTAATCAGCCATAAGGGCCACCTTGTGTTCGTTAATGCTTTCCTGGTAATAGACCCCGTCCTCGAAGATCATTGAAATCTATGAGTCATCGTGGAATCCAAGATCATCATCCCAGGAGTAATTCTCTGGTTGGGGGACAGTTGACTGTCTCGACCCAACGTCACCATTCCTGTTAAAGAAAGACGGAAAGTTTTTGGTCGTTAGAATCAGGAATAAGCATCTGGATTTAGGGATTTAATAGAACTTATGCACTCGATGTGGTTGTAGCTGGAGAAGCCTTCCTTGACTATTAGGCGGGCGAAGTCTTCTTTCTCCCCTTTAAAGAGATCGGACAGTATGATAGCTAGCGCTTCTCGATAGGCCGGCCCCTGTCGACGGGAACGGGTGGTATCGTTTGTTCCGTTGTAGCACCACAAAGGGTGCGTTCATTGTTGGAGCGGTTGGACGCACCGTGTGATTGTCACGGCCATCACGTTGATGATGGTCAACTTGCTATGAGCTAGCAACTTCACCTTAGAGGCCAAGCATTTTACCTCGGTCGCCAGTTGAACTGTTTCTTTAAAGGGGCCTCGGAGTATTCGGGTAGACCCCTCCGAGCTTGGTCAAACAAGGGGACATCTTCGATATAGAACCATTCCGAAGACCACTCGTGGGACTCTTTCTTCGGGGTCCCAATAGGGTACCCCGTTCCGGCTATGCGCCATACCTCGGCTCCTCCCACTTCCCGAATTATTCCTCCCCTAGTTCGGGGGACCAGGTAGAGGTATTTTCGCCATAAGTCAAAGTGAGGCTCGCAGCCCAGAAACATCTCGCAAAGGGCCATGAAGACTGAGATATGGAGGATCGAGCCAGCGTTGAGGTTGTGAAGCTGAATCCCGTAGAATTCTAGCAGGCCCCGCAAGAAGGGGTGAATGGGGAATCCTAGGCCTCGCAAAAGGAAAGAGACAAAACAAACCCCTCGTCCCCTTGTGGGGTAGGGAAGTTCTCCGCGAAGGCCTCGCCGTTTGCAGAGGTCAGCCCAGCGCAATTGGATGTCAGATTCGAGTGGGGGAGATATCCTTGCACCTCAAGGTCGCGTAGTTGAAGAAGGGAGATGGAGCAGCTCACCCAGTCTCCTCGGAGGGGACCGAAAGGACACGAGGATGAGCCTGGAGCGCTCACCATATCTCTGAGCTCCCAAGCTTTAGGGCTTCGTGGTGGTGATAGGAGGGACGTCGCCTATGGAGGATATGATTTGCTCAAATAAGAGTTTTTCCCTGATCTACCAGGAGCGGTTTTGTAAAGGACTAATGGGTTACCTTTCTTTATTCTACATAGGGATCGAGGGTGCTATCAGTCTTTGTGCAGGAAAATTAATGTCATGGGCCCCGTGAGGCTTCGACAATCGGGGGCTTGTCGACAACCGCATTGTTATTCTACAAAAAAGAAGGACTGGAGGAACTCGCCTTGCAAGAAGGATACTTCAGGTATGCAGAGCCACCGAAGACCACATACGCCGGCATTGGAGGCTAGTTCGGGGGCTACTGAGTGAGTCCAAGACTAAGGGGTCCTCGGGCCGCCGGCTCATCCCTCATGGGCCGGCTTGTTGGGTTGTTCGGTGGAGGGCCAAACTATGAGATGATCCCATGTTTCGGAAGGAAAGATCCAAAGAATGGCGTGGCCTCCAAGTTCTGAAGGCGGGATCTGCGTATATATCCTCTGTAAAGGTTGGTTGTGTGTAACCCTAGGTACCCCTGGTGTCTATATAAACCAGAGGGTCCCAATCGTAGAGGATAGATGAACTCATCTAGGGTTTAGCTTAGACGATCTCGGGGTAGATTAACTCTGTAATTCTCATCCAAATCAATATAATCAAGCCGGGCATAGGGTTTTACCTCCTCCCGGGGGCCCGAACCTGGGTAAACATTGTCTGCTTCGTCCCCTATTATCCATCGATCTAAGGTCCACAGTTCGGGACCCCATACCCAAGATTTGCCGGTTTTGACACCGACACTAGCATCATCCAATAGCATGTACCAAATCAATGCCTTTCCCTCCAAAGATAAAGGGAATACCTTCTTCTTGACCTTATCCTCGGATAAATCTGCAATCTTAAATAATCCACAAATCTCATCTATATGTATCATGTGCAAATCAAGATGAGTTGTTCTGTCTCTGTATAAGGATTAACTAGCAGTTTATCTAACATACCCGAGGGAATATCTTTATAAATATTTCCAGAAAGTTCACTAAGTTTGGGAGCAGCCTTTTCCACTTCCATTCGAGGTGAAGATACCCTGAACAAACCTCTCAAAGGATTAGCATCCATAGTAACAAGCACCAATAAATTTCAGCACGTATCAAAAATGTTTCCTTACCAAATTCCACTCACCAAAGGCGCTTCACTCCTCGGCAACAGCACCAGAAAAGAGTCTTGATGACCCACAAGTATAGGGGATCAACCGTAGACCTTATAAGTAAGAGTGTCAAGCCCAACAAGGAGCAGAAGGAAATGACAAGTAGTTTTCAACAAGGTATTATGTGCAAGTGCTCTAAGTAAGAATGATAGACAGCTTTGTAGAAAGATAATTCGTAGTGACAAGTAACAAAAGCAGCTTAAAGCACAACATGCCCCCTTGGTGGTTTTGATAATTCATGACAACATACATTGTCTCTTGGACTAACACCTCTATCTAGTGTATTTCAGATAATAGTCCATGGAAGAGTTGAGTTGCCAAAAGGATTGAGGAGATTGTGGAATTACCCCAAGATTCAAGGAAATAGGTTGGCCAAGCTTCAAGCAAGAGGACTCTACATTTTACATTTGTGAGAAATCACTTTGAGTCCATAGGAAAGCCAATACTATTAAAAGGGGGTAAAGTTTTGATGATGAACAATATGCTCAAACGTGCACAAATGACAGTCACCAAAACATCCACAAACTCTCCCACCAAAGTCTGTCCAAAGCCAAATATGCAAAATCGGTGCAACCAACATTCCTATCCTGATGCCACTGATTCTAAACCATAGACAGACTCAGCCAAACCCTAACATTTCGGTGCAGCTGACACTGATCTCGGTGCCACCGAGTTGGGTTGCCAAGATTCTGTTACGCAAATTCACATTTTCGGTCCGACCGAAAATGGTGAATCGGCATCACCGAGATTGGAAAATGTGACCATTGGTCACCTTGTCGTTGCAACCGAGAATTGTATATCAGTCCCTCCGAGATTCAAAAGTTGCCACTTTTGGTCACTTCGGTACCACCAAGATTTACACATCATTGTCACCGAGTTGGTCATTTCTGTGCGTAACGGTTGGATTTTTGGGGATGCCTATATATACCCCTTCACCACCACCCACTCGAAAGAGAAGCACTCAGAACTATTCCATACCTATCCTACTCAGTTTTCTGAGAGAGAACCACCTACCCTTGTGTTGAGGTCAAGATCTTCCACTCCAACCATATGGATCTTGATTTCTAGCCTCGCCAAGTTGCTTTCCACCAATCTCATCTCTTCTACCAAGCCAAATCTGTGAGAGAGTGATTGTGTGTTGAGGAGTCTATCATCTTGAAGCACAAGAGAAAGGAGTTCATCGTCATTACCGAGCCTATTACCTTTTGGAGGGTGGTGCCTCCTAGATTGGTTAGGTGTCACTTGGGAGCCTCCTACTTCGTGTTGTGGAGTGAACCAAGAAGTTTGTAAGGGCAAGGAGATGGCCTACTTCGTGAAGATCTACCCATAGTGAGGCTAGTCCTTCATGGACGGAAGCCGCATGGAATAGTCAAGGTTGCTTCTTCGTGGAACCCTCCGTGGGTAGAGCCCTACGTGGACTCTCGCGACCGTTACCCTCTGTATGTTGAACACTTCGTGAACATGGACGTATGATAGCACCACCTATCGGAACCACGGGAAACGATCCATGCGTCTCCTATTGCGTTTGATCTTCCTACCCCATCTATTTACTTACATGTGCAATGTTTGTACTTTCCGCTGCCATACTTGTAGACATGCATGTGTAGGGCTGTTAGACTTGCTATACTTGTTAAAATAGTGAAAATCATCCAACCTGTTAACTTGGGTAAAGGTTAGGTTTTAAATTCCTACTAGTAGTCTATTCACTCCCCCCCCCTCTAGACACCCCTCTCTTGATCCTACAAGTGGTATGAGAGCTTTGGTCTCCATTGCTTTGGTTTAATCACCGTGGAGGAAGATGGATGTGTGTAGAGTAGAGAGTTTGAGTTGTAGAGTGCCCATTCTTGATGGAGAGTACTATAGTCAATGGAAGAATGCCATGATTGATCTATTTAATAGATTCCATTTGACAAAATATATTGAAAATCCCTATGTGCTCCCTCTTGATGAATTGCATCCCGCACACGAAGAGGAAATTAACATGCTTGGTAACCTAAGAACTGTCAATCTTATTGTTAGAGGTTTACCAAGGTTCGTGCTTTCTCAATTGAAGAACTTTGCATGCGCCCATACCTTATGGATTGATTTAGAGAAACGATATCCAAATCTTTCCTTAGGAAATCTTGATGAAATTCTTCATAAAACTGTTGCTTTTCACAAAATGAAGCCTAGTGATCCAAACTTTGATAAATGCCTACTTGAGCTCCATGATCTTATGCGTGCTAAAGGAGATGTCACCAATATCAACAACATTATATTCAAAGCCATTCGCATTCATAAACTTGAACATTGTCATGATCACTATTCTAACGAATCTCTTATTCTTAATGATGAGGATTTCCCACTTTATGATGACACTGTGGAACATGGCTATTATGAAGAAGATGAGTTGTTCGATATCGAGCACGAGAAGATCATGAAGAATCTGAGCCTCGTGGCAAACTTTAAGGATAACATGTCCGGAGGAAAAGAGTGGATTCTTGACAGCGGATGTACAGATCATATGACTGGTGATAAAGACATGTTCCAAGAGATCACGCCTAATCAAGGTCCTCGACGGTATGTGACCTTTGGAGATAACTCTAAGGGTATGGTACTTGGCCTTGGTAAGGTGGCTATATCCCATGATAGCTCTATTCAAAATGTTATGCTTGTTGAATCTCTTGGCTACAATCTTCTTTCCGTATCTAGACTTGTCGACTTCGGTTTCAATGTTTTATTCACGAAAGTAGATTGCCAAGTGTTACGTCAAGATAATCATAAAATGGTGTTTTCCGGTTTCCGTAGAGGTGATCTATACATTGTTGATTTCACTAAGAGATCCAAACCTTGTACTTGTCTTATTGCAAAATATTCTAAAGGGTGGTGACGAGGATATGTACCTAGGGTAGGGTCCTAGGCATGGCCCACATACCCTACCTAAGGACACCGCATGGGAGGACTTGAAGATCAAGCATGAACTTCCGAGTGGATCCCTGGAGACGTTCAAAGCCACTCGATAGTAATCCACTCGGAGACTCCCGCTCTCACTCGGCAGTCGCGTGTCACTCGGAAGACATCGCTTTCACTCGACGCCAGAAGACCAGGAGCCATCATCAAGAGCCCAATGGGCAGACGTCGGTTCAATGGTCATTAGTAGCTTTTATTACGTATGTTACCTGTAACGGCAGACTTTAATCCCACGACCAGCCCTTTGATGCGGGGCAATTATGAGGGGCAGCAAACTCTATATAAGCCGCCCCTCCCCTCCTGCACAAGGGTTTGCAACCATTGTAATATCTATACTCCACTCGACATAAAGCTCCCGAGCACTGAGACGTAGGGCTATTACCTCCACGAGAGGGGCCTGAACTCATACATCCATGTGTACACACTCGCCGTAGCTAGGAATCTCCCCTCTCCCTTCGTACCCCTACCATCTACTGTCACGCTCGTTCCCACAACAGTTGGCGCCCACCATGGGGCAGGCGTCTAAGCGACTTCCGGCGAGGTTGCGATTTTCATCCTTCAACATGTCTTCCGACGGTGTTTTTGCTCTGGGCCACGAGATCCGTTTCGAAGCGCTCCCCTTCATTCTCGATGATTTGGCATGGCTCCAGGAGGCGCCTCTCGATGTCGAGGTGCTCCCGGTCCGTGGAGCCGCGCACTTCCATGCGAGTCCCTGTGGCGTGTTGCTGCGACAGCCGTCGACCCCCTACGCGTCGGCTCCTCTTGCCATTCGCAGTCGCAAGCGGCCCGGCCGCTCACGACTCCAGCAATGGGTCGAACATGTAGAGGCGTGTCAAGCTTCTCCACAGGTTGCAGTGCTCGAGCCCGCCGAGTCCCTTCACGGCGTGTCCGAGTCGGATTCCGATCCGTCGGACGTGCCTTCCAAGTGTGAAAGTTGTGATCCCGCAGCGGAGGTTTTGATGCCGGGCTCTCATCAGAGTTCACCGCCTGGCTTCGGCCGTGTCAAGTGCGAGGATGGAGGTCCGTCGAACGTGCAGCTGCGTCGTCATGAGGAGGTCCTTCATACCCCCATCGTCGGCGCGAGTGCCGAAGCCCAAGCTTTGGAGGCTGCGCGCATTCGTCTGGAAGAGCTCCAGGCAGAAATTGACGAGCGCGCTCACCAGCGCCCGACGCGCCCCAATCGACGTCATCGACAGCTGTTTCTGACTGGATCTCACGATGGCGTTGAGGTATATCGAACTCCTGTGCTAAATGTTGTTGCTGCTGCTAGGATAGCAGATTCCATTCAGCCGTCCTGATAAGAGGCTAGTAGAGGGCTGTTGCAGATCAAAGCGTTGTTGGATGCAGCACAACATCAGAATTCAGCAGTTTCTCAGTCCCGTAACAGGATATACAGCAATTCACCAAAGGCACAGACCGTTCAGTCGGCACACAACCCTGGATTTCCCTTGCGTCGTCGAGGCGGCGGTTTTCATGAAGGGCAAGATGGAGATCAGCATCACCGCGAAGACCACCATTGAGTGCCCACTCCTCCGCGGAGTGGCCCGTACGCGCCCTGGCTCCAGGCCGACAGGCACTCCATCAGTGATGAGCGGGATGCGGACTTTGACGCCCGCGCCTATCTTGTTCAGAAGCGGATTGACAAGAGCAGAGCCTACAGAGAGAGACTCGACAGAGATGTTCCGAGTGGAAGCTCAGTTGTGGTGTCTGGTCCAGAGTGTTTTAGCACAGCTATACGTTTTGCAGAGATTCCCCCCAATTTGAGAATGGCGGCAGGGATCGGAAAGTTTTCAGGTGAAACAAAACCAGAGACTTGGTTAGATGATTACCGGCTGGCTATGCAGATTGGCGGCAGAAATGACAATGTCGCAATGAAGCACCTGCCCCTCATGTTGGATGGTTCAGCTCGAGCTTGGTTGAGTCGTTTGGCTCCTTCCAGCATACATTGTTGGGAAGATCTTGCCCGAGTGTTTGTCCGGACCTTTGAGGGCACTAGCAAGCGCCCCGCGGGTCGGGTCGACTTACAGCATTGCATCCAGAAGCCCAATGAAACCTTAAAAGATTATATTCAGCGATGGTCCACCCTGCATCATACGGTAGAGAATGTGTCGAAACACCAGGCTATTTGTGCCTTCAAGGCCGGCGTGAGATACAGGGAGCGGTACCTGAAGTTCGGGTGCACTAGTGACATTTCACTCGGCAAGATGATGGAAATTGCCACTCGATACGCCAATGGCGAGGAAGAAGACTGCCTCCGTAGCGGCAAAGGAAAAACAGTCGCCAACGAGTCTGGCGGTGGCAACAATCGGAAACAGAAGCGGAAGGATAAAGACCCGGCTCCAGTAGAGGTAAGAGCACTGGCGACTCAGTCGAAGAAGAAGGGCAAAGCCAAGATCAGTATGCCCCCAAGAAGGGGAAGGGTCAGTCAGGAACTGATATCTTGGAGCAGCCGTGTGTAATTCACATGAGGAAAGATGCAGAAGGCAACCTGATTTTGCCCAAGCACACCACTTGACAGTGTCGAACCCTTCCAGCAATTCAAGGGAGACCAGTCGAGTGCGAAATCTCCTGAAAAAGAAGATGAAGATGAGGAAAAGGAAAAATTCCCAGATGTCACTGGTACACTCGTGATCTTTGCTAATGTCGAGAGCAAGAGTCGTTTGAAAGTCATCAATAGAGAAATCAACATGGTTGTGCTAGACACCCCCCACCTACCTCAAATGGTCTCAATATGCTGTCACATTCGACCGGACAGACCATCCTGCTCGTGTGGCTACTCCCGATCGACAGGCTCTGGTAGTTCATCCGGTGGTGCAGGGGACTCGACTCAGAAAGGTCCTCATGGACGGCGGCAGTGGCCTGAACATCCTGTATGCGGATACCCTGAAAGGGATGGGCATTCCGATGTCCCGTCTGAGCGAGAGCAGCATGCATTTCCATGGGGTCATCCCAGGAAAGAAGGCCAAGTCACTCGGCCAGATAGCATTGGATGTGACATTCGGAGATAGCAAAAATTTCCGAACAGAAATGTTGACATTTGAAGTCATGGATTTCAAGAGTGCTTGCCATGCCATCTTGGGTCGACCCGCTTATGCACATTTCATGGCCCGACCATGTTACATGTATCTCAAGTTGAAAATGCCAGGCCCTAAGGGCGTGATCATGGTCACTGGCAATTGACAGCGGGCCGAAGAGTGTCTCCAGCAAGGATCCAAGATCGTCTATCAACAAATGGCCATGGTCGAGCTAGAGGAGTACAAGAAAACCGCTAACCCTACAGATTTGCTCCGCACAAAAAAAGCCGGCTTCCGAGTCGGCATTTCAGTCGGCATGGGAAGTGAAGAAGGTGCACATCCACCCGACGGATCCAACTACTGCCCCGACGAATATCTCAACAGCACTCGACAGTAAATAGGAAGTCGAGCTCATCCAGTTCCTCCGTGAGAACTCGGATATCTTTGCATGGAAGCCTGCTGACATGCCGGGGATTCTCAGGGAGCTGGCTGAGCACCGTCTATGAGTGGATCCGAAAGCCAAGCACGTTAGGGAGCATTTGCGTCGATCTGCGGCAGAGAAGCGCAAGGCAATCGGAGAAGAAGTGGCCCGTCTCTTGCAGGCCAAGTTCACTCGGGAGATTTACCACTCCGAGTGTCTCTCGAATGTTGTGACGGTGCCCAAAAAGATAAGTCATTGCGCATGTGCATTGACTTCAAACATCTCAATAAGGTGTGTTGAAAAGACCATTTTCCGCTCCCCCGCATAGATCAAATTCTTGACTCGACAGTGGGGTGTGATCGTTTATCGTTTTTGGATGCCTATTCTGGGTACCATCAGATCCGTCTGTGTGGCCCGGACAAAATAAAGACAGCCTTCATCACCCCATTCGGGTGCTTTTGCTACATCACCATGCCTTTTGGTCTTAAGAATGTCGGAGCCACTTTTATCCGCATGATTCAAAAATGCTTACTCGACCAGATTCCTCGGAATGTCGAGGCGTACATGGACGATATAGTGGTCAAGTCCCGCAAAGGTTCCGACCTGTTGGCTGACTTGGCCAAGACATTCGCCAATCTGAGGCGATTCGACATAAAGCTGAATCCGACCAAATGTACCTTCGGTGTCCCTGGCGGCAAGTTGCTCGGTTTTCTTGTTTCCGAGTGAGGAATTGATGTCAATCCCGAGAAGATCAGCGCCATTACCCGTATGAAGACTCCCGTGCGAGTGCACGACGTTCAGAAGCTCACAGGTTGCTTGGCAGCATTGAGTCGATTCATTTCTCGTCTTGGTGAGAAGGCTCTGCCCTTATATCAGTTGATGAAGAAGTCCGACACATTCGACTGGACTCCCGAAGCCGAAGCAGCATTGTTGAGCTCAAAGCCCTGCTCTCCACCCAGCCGGTGCTTACCGCTCCTGCCAGCAAAGAGCCCTTGCTCCTGTAAATCGCGGACACAAATCAGGTCGTCACTACAGTGCTGACTGTCGAGCGAGAAGTGGAGGGTAAAGCCTATAAAGTCCAGCGGCCAGTTTATTATGTCTCGGAAGTATTGTCCCCCTCAAAGCAAAGATATCCACACTATCAGAAGCTGGTGTATGGTATTTACCTGTCAGCGAAGAAGGTGGCGCTTTATTTCCAAGACCATTCGATCTCAGTCATCAGTGATGCTCCTTTATCCGAGATCTTCAATAATCGCGACGCATCAGGTCGAGTGGCTAAATGGGCAATTGAGCTTGGACAATTTGACATCAGATTCGAGGCCGAAAGGCAATAAAGTCCCAAGCATTGGTAGATTTCATGGCCGAGTAGACTGAACAACAACAGCCCATCCAAGTTCACTCGACGCATTGGACAATGTTCTTTGACGGCTCCAAAATGTTGAATCGGTCTGGTGCTGGTGTTGTTTTGATATCCCCCAGAGGCGACAAGCTTAGCTATGTCTTACAGATTCATTTTGATTCCTCCAACAATGAGGTAGAGTATGAAGCATTTTTGTATCGGTTGCGCATGGCTATCTCACTCGGCGTCAAGCGCCTGATGGTTTATGGTGACTCAGATTTGGTGATGAATCAAGTGATGAAAGAATGGGATGTTAGAAACCCCACCATGACCGGATACTGCAATGCTGTCCGGAAGTTGGAGAAGGAATTTGAAGGCCTGGAACTTCACCATATTCCTCGACTGAAAAATCAAGCTGCTGATGAGTTGTCCAAGATTGGTTCCACTCGACACCCTGTCCCCAGTGGGGTGTTCCTGGAGCATTTGCATGCTCCTTCGATTCAAGAGGATCCCTTCACCGAAGAGCCCCCACAAGCTTTAAGCTCCTCTGACTCGACTGAAGTTGATGTTCCTACTGTGATTGACCTGGTCATGGAGGTGCTAGTTATCATACCTGACTGGACTGTGCCATATATTGCCTATATCCTCAGACAAGAGCTCCCTAAAGATGATGCAGAGGCTCGACAGATTGTGCGCAGGTCCAAGGCTTTCACTGTGATGGGAGATCAGCTATTCAGAGAGAGAGTGACTTGTGTCACCCAGCGCTGCATTTCCCTCGAGGAAGGTCGGATGATTCTAGACGAAATCCACTCAGGAACTTGTGGCCACCATGCGTCTTCAAGGGTGATCATCGCTAAAGCATACCGAGCTGGTTTTTACTGGCCACGAGCTAATGAGAAGGCTAAGGACATCGTTGATCACTGCGAAGGCTGCCAGTTCTATGCGAATCTGTCACACAAGCCGGCGTCTGCTCTGAAGACAATCCCTCTCGCCTGGCCATTTGTAGTTTGGGGACTCGACATGGTTGGTCCCTTCCGACCTGGAAAAGGAGGATTCACCCACCTGTTGGTAGCAGTTGACAGATTCACCAAGTGGATTGAAGCCAAGCCCATCAAGAAGCTGAATTCCCGCATGGCAGTCACGTTCATGAGGGAGATCATTATACGATATGGCATTCCGCACAGCACCATCACGGACAACGGCACTAATTTTGACTCGGAAGAATTCAGGAGATTCTGTAACTCCCAAGGCACCCGAGTGGATTACACTTCCGTTGCACATCCTCAAACCAATGGGCAAGTTGAGCGGGCTAATGGTCTCATTCTACAAGGTCTGAAGCCTCGTCTCATGCGCGATTTGGATCATGCCGTCGGTGCATGGGTAACTGAGTTGTCATCTGTTTTGTGGGGATTGAGGACAACGCCTAATCGGTCGACTGGACGAACTCCTTTCTTCATTGCCTATGGTGCTGAAGCCATATTGCCGAGTGACTTGGCCCACAATTCTCCTCGAGTGGAGCTATATTCTGAGGCTGAAGCTGAACAGGTCAAACAGGATCGGGTAGATCTTTTGGAAGAGGAGCATGAGATGGCTCTGATCCGGACCACTGCCTATCAGCAAGACCTACGGCGCTTCCATGCAAGGAATGTTAAAAGTCGAGCGTTCCATGAAGGAGATTTGGTGCTCCGAGTGAATCAACACCGACCTCACAAGCTTGCTCCTACATGGGAAGGTCCTTTTGTCGTCACTAAGGTGCTAAACAACGGAGCCTATCACCTTATAATCTCATGAAACGGATAGATGAGCCACGAGCCTGGAATGCAGACCTGCTCCGGCATATTTACACTTGAGACAAGAGTTTTCTCATGTAATAAGAGTACTTTATCAATGCAATTCATGTTTCTGCGATTAATAGTTCGTCGATTCCAACTGCATAGTTACATTCTTGGGGATACTCCGAGTGATGAGCAATCCTCACACTTGGGGGCTTAGCTGCGAAACATGTTTCGCCTAAGTTAAAAACCATGTCGGGTGGATAGCAGTCCATTCACTCGACGGCCTATTTGCAAATCCGTCTTCGCTTGGGCTAAAAACCTCATCAAGTGGATAATAATCCATTCACTCAACAACTTAGAGGCGAATCGACATTTGCCTAAGTTCAAATATACTTCGAGTGATGAGCAATCCTCACACTCGGGGGGTGCGAAACATGTTTCGTGTAAGTTAAAAACCCTGTCGGGTGGATAGCAGTCCATTCACTCGACGGCCTATTTACGAATCCGTCTTCGCTTGGGTTCAAAAAAAATTCATTGAGACGATGGTAATCCATTCACTCGATAACTTAGCTGCGAATCGACATTCGCCTAAGTTCAAATATACTTCGAGTGATGAGCAATCCTCACACTCGGGGACTTAGCTGCGAACATGTTTCGCCTAAGTTAAAAACTTCATCGAGTGGATAATAATCCATTTACTCGATAACTTAGCTGTGAATCGACATTTGCCTAAGTTCAAATATACTTCGAGTGATGAGCAATCCTCACACTCGGGGGCTTAGCTGCGAACACGTTTCGCCTAAGTCAAAAACTTCGTCGAGTGGATAATAATCCATTCACTCGACAACTTAGCTACGAATCGACATTCGCCTAAGTTCAAATATACTTTGAGTCATGAGCAATCCTCACACTCGAGGGCTTAGCTGCGAAACACATTTCGCCTAAGTTAAAAACCTCGTCGGGTAGATAGTAATCCATCCACTCGACAACTAAGCTACGAATCGACATTCACCTAAGTTCGAATATACTCCGAGTGATGAGCAATCCTCACACTCGGGGCCTTAGATGCGAACACGCTTCGCCTAAGTTAAAAACAAACTCAGTCGAACAGACGATTGAAAGCCAAATACGAACAAAATCCAAAGGGTAAACCACGGATAAACGTTTCGTATGAAAGCAAATGTGCTCAGACCCAAGGCCTGAACGAAGTTTTTAAGGATACAAATCCACTTGGCATACCGAGGCAAATTTAACTGTTTCTTTCAAAGACAAGTTTTTCAAACAGGAGACAGACTGGCGGGCTCGACGAAAGTGTCCAGGTCGATGCCGTCAGCGATTCTAGTGGCCGCTTTGATGAAGGTCTCCATGAAGTCCTCGAACTGGAGTTTCTTTGTGTTGACCACCTGAAGCTCCTTCAACCTCTCCTCCTTCACGTCCCTGCAATGGACCCTGATGAGTGATAACGCCACGTCGGCCCCACAACGAGAGGCAGATTTCTTCCAGGCCTGCACTCGACTTGGAAGTTCGTCCAAGCGAGCCATCATAGAGTTGAGGTCGAGCTAAAGAGTGTCCTCAGGCCATAGCTCTTTGTAGATTCTCTCCATCATAGACTTCAGCTGAACAAGATACGCCTGGAAGCCCTGGAGCTGGAAATTGAGTCGAAGCATGTTCAAGGCCACCGCGTCTGCGACAGGAGGCTTGGTGGGATCCAGATTGGGCTCAACCACCTCCGTCTCCTTCTCAAAGTCTTGGCAGAATTCTGTTGAAGAATGGGGAATGGGAGGAGAATTGGTGAACTGTGACCATCAAATATTTTACAAAGCTCAGTCGACAAAAATACTTACCGTCGAGCAGAATATACATCTTCCTCGAGAACTCGCCCAAATGCTTCTCCAGGCCATTGCTCCTCTTGTTCAGCTGCTCGGCCCTTTTGACGAGGTCCGCACGCTCCTGCTTCAGCTTGGTGTTCTCCTCTTCCAGCTTCTAGGTGGCTGCTAGCTTCTGATCTGCGGCTTCAGTTTTGTCCCTGGCCACCCGTTGGGCATCGGCGAGTGCTTTGTCCTTCTCCTCTAGTGCCTTCTTCATGGAATCTAAAGAAACAACATTGTTGAGTCGTGCTTGGAGTCGACGGTTTTCATTGCACACATCTGTTCGAGTGAGAGCACTCAATTCAAAACGTGAAAAGTGAAGATGGGAACGCTGACAGTCGACAGTAATTACCTCCCATAGACTTCAGCTCAGCACGCGCTCGCTCCAGGGCGTTGTTGGCGATCGCCAGATCCACCTGCAACCGGTTCCTCTCATCCTCCATGTCCTTGTACTGCGTCCCAAGTTCTCAAGCCGTCTGGAACCAACAAAATACAGGAGTTCAATCATCAAGTAGTTCCTGGACAGTCGACTGAGTTATGAACATCGGCGAATGACCATCTTGGAAGAATTCAAGCAGAAAGTCCACTCAACATGTCGAGTGGCTCTGGCGCTCCGCGCGCCATAAACAAATTCAAAAGTTGTCTCTATTAAGACCCCTTCCGATGCAAGCACTCGACAGTGGTCTCGGGGACTACACCCAGTGGGTGCGCTAAGAGCGCCCCCACTGAGACGGTTAACTCTCGATCCGTCGAGTAACTCGTCAAGAAAAAACACTAGACGTGTCGAGTGACCCCAGTACCACGCAAACGACAAGTTTTCAAGCCTACTGTTTATCGTCTGCGATGAACAGTAGCCTCGGGGACTACACCCAATGGGTGCATTTAGCATGCCCCCACTGGTTATTCAAACATTCGAAAAGGTCAGCCCTGTCACGACACTCGACCCGTCAAGTGATGCACCTCCCTACTCTATGAAGTGAAGTCTATCCTTACGCGGCGTCATATCATGGTTTGCCACTAATGTCCATGAAACCTGCAAGGTAGCTACGGAGTGGTGTGATTCAAAAGAAAAATGTATCCCGTATACAATAAACTCCAAAGACCCCTGCCGATGCAAGCACTCGACAGCGGTCTCGGGGACTATACCCAGTGGGTGCACTAAGAGCACCCCCACTGAGACGGTTAATTTTCGATCCGTCGAGTAACTCATCAGAAAATACACTCGGCATGTCGAGTGACACTAGTACCATGCGTACTATCAATTCCATTCCTACTCGACTACGATCTGATCTATTCGAGTGGAGAAAGTTCAAACATTCTACGGCAATCACCCAGTGGGTGTACAGCAGCCAAGAAAAGACAAGAATTCAATCGACAATGGACTTACAATCGAACTTACTCGGACATTGGTGTGGAGGGCTGCGCTGACGTCAAAAGCCAGTTTGCTAGCCTCGTACGCCTCCTTGGTCCTCAGCGTGAGCTGCTCCGCCTGGATCATGGCTTCCTTCGCGGCCCCGGTTTGATCTTCCGGGGTGCGATGCAGAGAGAAGGCCGTCACAGGTGAGGTCGGCGTGGTCGCAGGAGCAGCTGAGGCAGTCTGCGGGGGCGCAGTTGGAGTTGACGCCACAACGGTCGAAACGGTTGGAGGACCATGTGACAGAGGTACTGCAGGTTCAGCCCTGGGTTGTGTCGAGCCACCTCCCCCCTGGGAAGACTCTGCAGTTGACCGCTGAAGTGCTTGCGCCGATGATGCTCCTTGGATGCGAGGGCACGAAGTGTCAAGTCGCTCCTCGTCGTCCTCCACCTGAATGACCTCTGCATCGACAACCGGCAGTGTTAACATCTGCATATGTCGAGTCCCATTCGGACGAACCAACAACTATCTAACCTCTATGAGAAGTGGTCATGTCAGCAGTGTCGACATCCATTGCATCCCCTCCATCTCAATGAGGCGAAGACATAGATGTAACAGCTCTGACGAATTGAGTGGCATTCGGTCAAATACAACTCCAGACTTTAGTCGACAGAACAAGTACGGAAATAAACTCTTACGTGGAGACGACAGGCATTGCCACCCTCATGCGAGGCAGAGCCTTGCGAGGCTTCGTGACGGCTTGCTTGGGCTGCTTAGCCAGTTTCTTGCTCGGCTCAGCGGTTGAGAGGCGGCTGCACTTCAGGTTCTTCTCACTAGGGCCCAGAGCCCTGTCCTCAACAGTCGACGGATCTTGGCGGGACTTGGCGTGGCTTTCGCGGCGGGGAGGTGACTCTATTTCTTCCTCCTCTCCGGAGTCCTCGTATTCTTCCTCAGAGTCGAAAGAACCGTCGCCGTCCACACTGCCGCCCTCGCTCGCCATGCCATCTTCAACATGGTTCCCGTTAGGAACGGGCGAGTGCATGTGCGTCCATTCCTGCATGATTCAAGCAAAGAAGTCAGTTCAATATATCACTCAACAGTACAACACATCAGTCGACATCACAACTCACCAGGTTCTTTGGCGGGTTTTCGGCAGAATATGGCCGGATCCTCTTGGCTCCCAAAGGATTGTCGCACGCCCCGGTGATGCTACGGAGCCAGTGCTCGATAGTTTTCTGAGGAACTTCCTCAGGATGCGTCCTTGTCGAGTCCACAGGGCCCGCGTAGTGCCACATGGTGTGGTCTCTAGCTTGGAGTGACTGGATACATCAACCGAGAAACGTCTCCAACAGATCCATGCCGGTCACCCCACCCAGCATCAGCTACACCACCGCTTCAACCAAGATGCCTACTTGGACGTGCTCCTCTTCAGTCACCTTCAGGGACTTGGAACAGCCGGACGGTCGGGTGTATATGGGGGAAGGCCAGTCGACATATTGGGCGATGTTGCATCCTTGCAGTAGAACCAGGTCGACTGCCAACCTCTTACAGACTCGGGAAAGGTCATGGCAGGGAAGGAGCTACGAGCTCTATTCTGAACTACTAACCCACCGCACAGCTGGAGCACGTGGGTCTTCCCATCAGTGGGGAGGGCTTTCTTCACAGTCTGGGATCTGACCGTGAAGAGGTGTTTGAACAATCCCCAATGGGGAGAGCAGCCCAGGAGACATTCGCACAGAGTGACGAATGCAAATAGATAGGCTATGGTGTTGGGCGAGAGGTGGTGCAGTCGGGCACCGAAAAAATTCAGAAATCCCCTAAAGAACAGGTGGGGCGGCAGAGAAAAACCTCGCTCGACATGGGAGAGAAGGAGGACCCGCTCCCCATCACGCGGATCCGACTCGCGCTCCTCCCCTGGAAGCCTCCAGGCGCCATCCGCCACGAGCCCATCGGAGACGAGGCCCTCCATGTCTTCGCGGGAGATGACAGATGGGAGAAAACCCCCCTGCATCCAGCCCGCCAGCACGGTGAATCGAGCGGTCGAGGGCTTCTTGCCCTTGAGCTTCGCCACCCCTTCTTCGCTCGCTCCAGCTTCTTCGTCGGATTCTTCATCTTCATCGTGGTAGCTCTCGTCGAGGGAGATCGGAGTTGGGCGCTGGGAGCGGAGGAAGCGGAGGAAAAGAGAGAAAGAACTAGCGAAGGTACTGTGCAAACCGCAGCGAAGACGGCTTTATACGCTGCCGAGTGTCTCACTGACCAGTGGACCCGCGAGGTTACTGCACGTGCCAACCACTGACGGCGCTCGGTACGTGGCGATACGACCGGCGTGAAAATCGAGGCGTCATGCCCCCACTTGCCTCGATTGTGGCGTAATCTTCGTGCGAGCGCGCGCGCTTCCCAAATTTTCATATCCCAGAAAATCTGGGTCTGTCGGACCGACCCGTCGCCTCCCAAGATACTACCAACTCACTCGGACCAAAACAAATGCTGAACATCCACTCGGACACCTTTAAGGCTAAATGGATCCGGGCGAGCGGAGAGGAATTCAATCGACACAAGTTTCGTTGAAGCCCCGAATATCATTCGGAAGATTTTGCGTGTTGACCCTGAATGAATGCTAATGCTCAGAGTTCAATCGACACAAGTTTCATGGAAATCCCAAATATCATTCCGAGGATCTGATGCACTAACTCAAGGCCCTCGAAGATACCACTTTCCATCCCTCAAACCCCGATCCATTCGGGGGCTAATGATGAGGATATGTACCTAGGGTAGGGTCCTAGGCATAGCCCATATACCCTACCTAAGGACACCGCATGGGAGGACTTGAAGATCAAGCATGAACTTCCGAGTGGATCCCTGGAGACGTTCAAAGCCACTCGACAGTAATCCACTCGGAGACTCCCGCTCTCACTCGGCAGTCGCGTGTCACTCAGAAGACCTCGCTTTCACTCGACGCCAGAAGACCAGGAGCCATCATCAAGAGCCCAACGGGTAGACGCTGGTTCAATGGTCATTATTAGCTTTTATTACGTATGTTACCTGTAATGGCAGACTTTAATCCCACGACCAGTCCCTTTGATGCGAGGCAATTATGAGGAGCAGCGAACTCTATATAAGCCGCCCCTCCCCTCCTGCACAAGGGTTCGCAACCATTGTAATATCTATACTCCACTCAACATAAAGCTCCCGAGCACTGAGACGTAGGGTTGTTACCTCCACGAGAGGGTCCTAAACTCATACATCCGTGTGTACACCCTCGCCGTAGCTAGGACTCTGCCCTCTCTCTTCGTACCCCTACCATCTACTGTCAGGCTTGTTCCCACAACAGGTGGCTTTGGCATAGAAGACTAGGACATGTTGGCATGCGTAATTTAGAAAAGCTTATTAAAGGTGATCATATACTTGGTGTTAAAGATGTTATCTTCGACAAAGATAGACTTTGTAGTGCTTGTGAAGCCAGAAAGCAAGTAGGTGGAAGTCATCCCGTTAAGAATATCATGACTACTAGGAGACCACTCGAGTTACTTCACATGGATCTTTTTGGTCCCAATGCTTATAAGAGTCTCGGTGGAAATTCCTATGGTCTAGTTATAGTTGATGATTTTTCGAGATTTACGTGGGTATTCTTTCTTGATGATAAGCCGCAGGTTCAAAAGAACTTCAAGAACTTCGCTCGCAAAGCACAAAATCAGTTTGAAGTGAAGATCAAGAAGGTTCGGAGCGATAATGGATCGGAGTTCAAGAACGCCCATGTGGATACCTTTCTTGATGAAGAAGGCGTCTCACAGGAGTTCTTGGCTACGTACACACCTCAACAAAATGGAGTTGTTGAGAGGAAGAACCGAATGCTCATTGAGATGGCAAGAACGATGCTTGACAAATACAAGATGCCAAGACACTTTTGGGCAGAAGCCGTTGAAACAACATGTCATGCCACAAAACGAATTTACTTGCACAAGCTTCTCGGTAAAACGGCATACGAGCTACTCACCGGTAACAAACCCCAAGTCGGATACTTTCGGGTATTTGGCTCAAAGTGCTACATTCTTGATAAGCATCGCGGTACTAAATTTGCTCCTAAATCTCATGAAGGATTCCTACTTGGTTACGGATCGAACTCTCACACTTACCGTGTCTACAAAAACTTCACTCGAAAAGTTGAAGAGATGGTAGATGTGAAGTTTGATGAATCTAATGGTTCGCAAGTCGAACAATTGCCAAATGATGTAGATGATAAGGATCCTTCGTAAGCCATTCTAGATCTACCCATCGGCAAGATTCGTCCCATGGAGATGAAGGAAAGTACTTCATCAACTCAGTGGAAGCCCCCACTTCACATCAAGGTGAAACTCAACACGACATGGAGGCATCCACGAGCGGTACATGACGAGATGATGAAGAGGAGGAAGTGCATCATGAAGATCCACCACAACAACCTTCACCACCACCTCAAGGGAACGACACCTTCAACAACGAACATGAACAAGATGATGATGAAGAACAAGAAGATCCACCATCCAACAATCACAAGATGACCCGAGTTCGAGCTCAAGTGACCAAGAACCATCCCCAAAACCAAATCTTTGGTGATATACAAACAGGGAGAATCACTCGCTCTAAAACCTGTCTAGCTAACTTTTGTGAGAATTATTCATTAATCTCTAGCATAGAGCCTTTAAAGGTAGAACAAGCTCTTGAAGACGCGGATTGGTTGAATGCAATACATGAAGAGCTACACAAGTTCGAGAGGAACGAACTGTGGACACTTATGGAGAAGCCCGAAGATGAGCACAACATCATCGTATCCAAATGGGTGTTTCGGAACAAACAAGACGAAGACGGTCAAGTCGTGCGCAACAAGGCTCATCTCGTAGCCCAAGGATATACGCAAGTCAAAGGTATGGACTACGGTGAGACTTATGCCCCTATCGCTAGACTTGAAGCTATTCGTATTCTTCTCGCTTATGCTCATCACCATGATATCACGCTTTATCAAATGGACATCAAAAGTGCATTTTTAAATGATGAAATTGAAGAAGAAGTTTATGTTAAGCAACCACCTGGTTTTGTGAATCCTAAGAAACCTAATCATGTTTACAAGCTTCGCAAAGCTCTTTATGGTCTTAAGCAAGCCCCTCGTGCTTGGTATAAATGTTTAACGAAGTTTCTCATCGAAAAAGGTTTTGAAATTGGTAAAATTGATGCAACCTTCTTCACTAAGAGAGTTAATGGAGAATTATTTTTGTGCCAAATCTTTGTGGATGATATTATCTTTGGTTCCACTAACCCTCAATTTAGTGAAAGATTTGGAAGGTTGATGTCCGAGAAGTATGAGATGTCTATGATGTGTGAGCTGAAATTCTTTCTTGGATTGCAAATCAAGCAATCAAGAGAAGGAACTTTCATCTCTCAAACTAACTATACCAAGGACTTGATCAAGAAGTTCAACATGCAGGATTGCAACGGTATGAAAACTCCTATGCCCACTAGTGGACATGTTGACCTTACCAGGGAGGATGAACCGGTTGATCAAAAGCTTTATCGATCTATTATTGGTTCATTGTTATATCTGTGTGCATCTCGTCCCCAAATTATGATTAGTGTTTGCATGTGTTCTAGATATCAAGCTGCACCTAAAGAGTGTCATATTTTGGCTGTGAAACGTATTGTGAGGTACTTGATACAAACACCAAACTTTGGCATTTGGTATCCCAAGGGATCTTCTTTTAATCTTGTTGGCTATTCCGATTCGGACTATGCCGGTGACAAGGTTGATAGAAAATCCACCTCGGGTACTTGTCAATTTTTAGGTAGATCTCTTGTGTCTTGGTCCTCCAAGAAACAAAACTCGGTATCTCTATCTACTGCCGAAGCTGAGTATACTGATGTTGGATCTTGTTGTGCGCAATTACTATGGATGACACAAACGCTTAAGGATTATGGAATTCATGTTAAAAATGTTCCATTACTTTGTGACAATTAAAGTGCTATTAAAATTGGACATAATTCTGTGCAACATTCTCTAACCAAGCATATTCAATTTCGACATCATTTCATTCGTGATCATGTTGCCAAAGGAGATATCAATCTTAAGCATGTTCGTACTAACAAATAATTGGTTGATATCTTCACCAAGCCACTTGATGATAAAACATTTTGTCATTTGAGGAGTGAGTTGAACATCATTGATGCTTCAAACTTGAGCTAGACTCACTCGGTTGCAAGCAAGGTCATGAGCTTTCTTATTATTTCCATGTTCCCGTAACTCGTTATCATATGCCATGGAATTCTATGCTCCCTTGTATTGCATCTAACCTTTTGTAGGTACTTGGAAGAACTCCATTCCACAAGATTGCCATCAACTCCAATCATAAGCAATTTTGTCATTACCAAGTATCCACAACCCCTCTTGATGATGGAAGGAAGAATACAACAAAAATATCCTTGACATATACTTGATCTTAGTTGCAAATCTTAAGTAGTATCATGTCAATTGGATATATCCATTGTTCTTCCTTGCATGACTAACCTTTGTAGGTGACGAGTGTACTAGAATGAGAAGGATTGCTCCAAATTCAAGATGATCTTCATCAACCTCGAGCATCCTCAATAAGTTCACCTACAAGCAACGTCATCAACATCATTCAAAGGTATGTACTCATATCCTTGAAAAGGCTTTACTCCAAGTCATGAGCTAAAGCAACTCAAGTGATACGAAGACATCAAAATGCTTAATCTAAAAATGGTAACCCCATTTTGAGCTTAAACGATGAGTATGACCTATGATCAATCATTTCTGTTTGGCTCCTAAGTCAATATACTCTAATATAGGTGACCTAGTCACCGCCCATCATTTAGTTAAGAATCTTGCGTGGTTTGCTCTCTATTTGCATGATTTCTCGTAACCACTCAAATCTTATCTATTTGATGTCCTTTGTAAAACTTTCGCATTTTTCTTTTTGAAACGACTTTGTTTGTCTCTGTGAAAACAGAAACTTGGTCTCTCATTCGGTGTCACCGATATAAATAACCCAGTTCTACCGAATTCACAGATAAGCTGCACTACACAATCTCGGTATCATCGATTTATTTATCCCGGAGTCACCGATTTCCTTTGCTTTCAAAATCTGTGTTTCTTTGATATTGTTTAGTTGTTTCTGTTCTTGTGATATTCTTGTTCCTTCTATGACCCCTTCCTAAAAAACGATATATATATTTGGGGGAGAAGAACAAACAACACTTCGAGGGGGGGGGAATTCTTTATTCAAGGATCCCCAGCTCCAAGGAGAAGAAAACTAAAATTTTCCAAAGGGAGAGAAGTTACATTCAATGATTCCCTTAGTCTTTTAATGAACCCTAGTTTCAATGATCCTTGATCTCTAGGATCCCTTCCTTGTCAATGGTCCCTGTCACTACTCCCAAGTTTAACCTTTTTGGTATTTTATGCCAAAGGGGGAGAATATCAAAGCTTCATGCTAAAGGGAGAGTTACATGCTTATGCAAAGGGGAGAGATATGATTTAGGGGGAGATGAAAATATCAAAATTTCACACTTATATAATCAAGGAGAGGAACAACAATGTAGGGGGAGAAAACTACTTTTGGAGAAAAGTCTCAAGTGAGATTCAGGGGGAGAGGATGTACTACCATTTTCATATCAAAGGGGAGAAAAGATATAGTAGATTAATGCTAAAGGTGGATACATATCAATCTTAAGGATTATCATATTTTATATGTTCTCCATATCATGGTATCCTTTGAGTTCTATTGCTTTTGACTGGTAGAATACTCTTGTGTTTCCTAACATTTTCAAGTGTGTCTCTACTACTAGAATGCTCAAGAACTCAAGGTAAGTACAAGCATCATATCTTTGATCAACATGATCTCTTGCTTCTTGCACATATTGTTTGCAAGAGTGAAGTCTAGATCAAGGATATACATTTCATTCACATATATTAATGCATATAGCCAAGATACACATGACTCTTATATCCCTTTCATCCATATGTGTGTCCATGCATTCCAAAGCAACTATCCTTTAAAGGACTGCACACATTTAGGGGGGGCAAATCTAGGTCATGTGTTTCTCAAAGTCTTCATTGCATCCATGCATATCTTTAATTGAAGATTTGATTATATGTTGTCATCAATTACCAAAAAGGGGGGAGATTGAAAGCACAACATGCTCCCTTGGTGGTTTTGATAATTCATGACAACATACATTGTCTCTTGGACTAACACCTCTATCTAGTGTATTTCAGATAATAGTCCATGGAGAGTTGAGTTGGCAAAAGGATTGAGAAGATTGTGGAATTACCCCAAGATTCAAGGAAATAGGTTGGCCAAGCTTCAAGCAAGAGGACTCTACATTTTACATTTGTGAGAAATCACTTTGAGTCCATAGGAAAGCCAACACTATTAAAAGGGGGTAAAGTTTTGATGATGAACAATATGCTCAAACATGCACAAGTGACAGTCACCAAAACATCCACAAACTCTCCCACCAAAGTCTGTCCAAAGCCAAATATGCAAAATCGGTGCAACCAACATTCCTATCCCGGTGCCACCGATTCTAAACCCTAGACAGAATCAGCCAAACCCTAACACTTCAGTGCAGCCGACACTGATCTCGGTGCCACCGAGTTGGGTTGCCAAGATTCTGTTACGCAAGTTCACATTTTTGGTCTGACCGAAAATGGTGAATCGGCGTCATCGAGATTGGAAAATTTGACCGTTGGTCACCTTGTCGGTGCAACCGAGCATTGTATATCGGTCCCTCCGAGATTCAAAAGTTACCACTTTCGGTCACTTTGGTACCACCGAGATTTACACATCGGTGTCACCGAGTTGGTCATTTCTGTGTGTAATGGTTGGATTTTTGGGGATGCCTATATATACCCCTTCACCACCACCCACTCGAAAGAGAAGCACTCAAAACTATTCCATACCTATCCTACTCAGTTTTCTGAGAGAGAACCACCTACCCTTGTGTTGAGGTCAAGATCTTCAACTCCAACCATATGGATCCTGATTTCTAGCCTCCCCAAGTTGCTTTCCACCAATCCCATCTCTTCTACCAAGCCAAATCTGTGAGAGAGTGATTATGTGTTGAGGAGTCTATCATCTTGAAGCACAAGAGCAAGGAGTTCATCGTCATTACCGAGCCTATTACCTTTGGAGGGTGGTGCCTCGTAGATTGGTTAGGTTTCACTTGGGAGCCTCCTACTTCGTGTTGTGGAGTGAACCAAGAAGTTTATAAGGGCAAGCAGATTGCCTACTTCGTGAAGATCTACCCATAGTGAGGCTAGTCCTTTGTGGACGGAAGTCGCATGGAATATTCAAGGTTGCTTCTTCGTGGAACCCTCCATGGGTAGAGCCCTTCATGGACTCTCGCGACCGTTACCCTCCATGGGTTGAAGACTCCATGAACGTGGACGTAGGATAGCACCACCTATCGGAACCACGAGAAAAAAATCCTTGCGTCTCCTATTATGTTTGATCTTCCTACCCCATCTATTTACTTACATGTGCAATGTCTTTACTTTTCGCTACCATACTTGTAGACATGCATGTGTAGGGATGCTAGACATGCTAGACTTGTTAAAATAGTTAAAATCAGCCAACCAATTAACTTGGGTAAAGGTTGGATTTTAAATTCCTCCTAGTAGTCTATTCACCCCCCTCTAGACACCCCTCTCTCGATCCTACTGTAACAAGTGTACACCAAGGTGTCCCAATCCTTTTTATAGAAAAGGACACGCTTGGAAGTTCTCTTATATAAAGTAGTGCTCTCGAGGATACATGAGAATTTCCGTCTAGCCAAGTTCATCATGTTGAGTTGATTCGTGTTTGTTACTTTGATAATTTGATATGTGAGTGGACCGGTGCTTAGGTATTTTTCTTACTTTAACTAACAACCTACTTATGATTACCGACTTTCACAAGCATCCGCAACTACGAAAGTAGAATTAAGACAAATCTAACCATAACATGAAACATATGGATCCAAATCAGCCCCTTATGGAGTAAAGCATAAACTAGAGTTTAAGATTCTATCACTCTCGTAACCCATCATCTACTTATTAATCCACAATGTCTTCCCTTAGGCTCAAAGTATGGTGAAGTGTCATGTAGTTGACGTTCACATGACACTACTAAAGGAAGCAACAACATACATATCAACAAAATATCGAATGAATACCAACTTCACATGATTACTTATAACAAGACTTCTCCCATGTCCTCAAGAACAAAAATAACTACTGAGAAATCATCACTGTCGTGGGAACGAGCCTGATAGTAGATGGTAGGGGTACGAATGGAGAGGGCAGAGTCCTCGCTACGGCGAGGGTGTACACACAGATGTATGAGTTCAGGCCCCTCTCGTGGAGGTAAAAGCCCTACGTCTCAATGCTCGGGAGCTTTATGTCAAGTGGAATGTTGAGATTACAATAGTTGCTAACCCTTGTGCAGGAGGGGAGGGGAGGCTTATATAGAGTTCGCTGCCCCTCATAATGGCCCTGCATCAAAGGGTCTGGTCGTGGGGTGTAAAGTCTGCCGTTACAGGTAACGTACGTAGTAAAAGCTATTAAGGGCCATTAAGCCAGTGTCTGCCCACTGGGCTCTTGATGATGGCTCCTGGTCTTCTAGCGTCGAGTGAAGTGAGGTCTGTCGAGTGATACGCGACTGCCGAGTGAGAGGAGGAGCTCCGAGTGGATTACTGTCGAGTGGCCTCAGACGTCTCCAGGGATCCACTCGGAAGTTCATGCTTGATCTTCTAGTCCTCCCATGTAGTGTCCTTAGGTAGGGCAGGTGGGCCTTGCCTAGGACCCTACCCTAGGTACATATCCTCGTCATTAGCCCTTGAATGGATTGGGGCTCGAGTGGTGGAAGGAGGTATCAACATCAACCTTTAGTTAATGCATCGAATCCTTCGAATGGTATTTGGGGTTTCTATGAAACTTTCGTCGATTGAACTCTGAGCATCGGCATTTATTTAGGATCGACATGCGAGATCTTCTGAATGATATTCGGGGCTTCAATGAAACTTGCGTCGACTGAACTCTGAGTATTGGCGTCTATTTAGGATCAACATGCGAGATCTTCCGAATGATATTCGGGGCTTCAATGAAATTTACGCCAATTGAATTCTTCTTCGCTCGCCTGGATCCATTCAGACTTAAAAGTGTCCGAGTGAATTGAGCGCATCTTGGGAGGTGACGGATCAGTCCAACAGGCCCGGATTCTCCGGGATACGAAAATTTGGGAAGCGCGCGCACGCGCGAAGATGACGCCACGATCAGGGCAAGTGGAGGCACGACACCTTGATTCTTGCACCGGTCATCTTGCCACGCACTGGGCGCCATCAGCGGTTGGCGTGTGCGGTTATCTCGCAGGCCCACTGGTCAGTGAGACACTCGACAGCATATAAAGCTTCCCGAGCCGCGGATTGCACAGTACATTCTGCCGATTCTCCCTCTCTTCCTCCGCCTCCTCTGCCCCCCATCGCAGCACTCCGCTCTCCTTCGACCAGAGCCGTCACTCCGATGACAAAGAATGCGACGGAGAAGCTGGAGCGAGCAAAGAAGGGGACGTTGAAGCTCAAGGGCAAGAAGCCCTCGACTGCTCGGTTCACCGTGCCGACGGGGTGGATGCAGGGGGATTTTCTCCCCTCTGTTGTCACCCGTGCCGACATCGAGGGTCTCGTCTCCGACAGGCTGGTGGAGGACAACGCCTGGAGGCTGCCGGGGGAGGAGCGCGAGTCGGAGCCGCGCGACGGGGAGCGAGTTCTTCTCCTCTCCCATGTAGAAAGAGGTTTCTCCATGCCACCCCACCCATTATTTTGGGGATTTCTGAATTTCTTTGGTGCGCAACTGCATCACTTTCCGCCGAACACCATGGCGTACTTGTTAGCATTCGTCACCTTGTGCGAGTGTTTCCTGGGGTGCTCTCCCCATTGGGGGTTGTTTAAGCATCTCTTCACGGTCAGATCACAGACTATGAAGAAAGCCCTTGCCGTTGATGGGAAGACTCATGTGCTCCAGTTGTGTGGAGGTTTAGGGGTCCAAAAAAGGCAGCGTAGTTCCTTTCCTGCCATTACTTTTCCCGAGTCCGTCAGAGGCTGGCAGTCGACCTGGTTCTACTACAAAGATGTAGCGCCACCCAACATGTCGACTGGTCTTCCCCCATTTTCACCTGACCGACCCGCTGCCCCCAAGTCCCTGAAGGTGACCGATGAGGAGCATGTCCAAGTAGGTATCTTAGTCGAGGCGGTGGTGCAGCTGATCCGGGGTAGGGTGACAGGCATGGATCTGCTTGAAACGTTCCTCGGTCGACGCATTCAGCCACTCCAGGCCAGAGACCACACCATGTGGCACTACGCAGGTCCGGGGGACTTGACCAGGACGCATCCAGAAGAAGTTCCACAGGAGACTGTTGAGCAGTGGCTTCGGAGCATCACTGGATCTTGCGACAACCCCTCGGGAGCCAAGAGGATCCGGCCTTACTGGGCTGAAAACCCACCAAAGAACCTGGTGAGACATGTGATGTCGACTAATACATTTATACTGTCGAGTGATGTATTGACTTGTAGACTGACTCTCTTGTTTGAATTATGCAGGAATGGACGAACAGGCACTTGCCCGTTCCCAACGGGAACCATGTGGATGACGGCGTGGTGAGCGAGGGCGGCAGCGTGGACGGTGATTGACTTTCCGACTCCAAGGATGAATATGAAGATTCCGGCGAAGAGGAAGGAGTCGAGTCGCCTCCTCGTCGTGAAGGACGCACCAAGGCCCTCCATGATCCGGCAGCTGCTGAGGACAAGGCCCCGGGCCCAAGCAAGAAGAACCCAAAACGGAGTCGCCCCTCAACTATCGAGTCGAATGAAAGACTGGCCAAGCAGCCCAAGCAAGCCATCTCTAAGCCTCGCAAAGCAATGCCCCACATGAGGGTCGTCGTACCTGTCATCTCCACGTAAGTGTTCATTTCCGAATTGTTTTGTTGACTAAAGTCTTGAGTTATATCTAAGCGAAAGTTGTTTAATCCTTCAGAGCTGCAACATCTGTGACCTCGCCTCATCAAGATGGAGAGGACGCGATGGATGTTGACACCGCTGACGCTGCCACTTCTCATAGAGGTAAGAAAGTTGTTAGTTTGTCCGAATAGGACTCGACACATGCAGATGTTGATGCTGTCGGTTGTTGCAGAGGTCATTCAAGTGGAGGACAACAAGGGGCCGCTGGACACTTCACACACTCGCACCCGAAGGGCGTCATCGGTGCAAGCACCTTAGCGCTCAACTAGGGAGTCTTCCCAGAGGAGAGGTGACTCGACGCGACCCAAGGTTGAGCCTGCAACGCCTCTGTCGCATGCTCCTCCATCCATCTCGACCGTCATGACGTCGACTCCGACTGGACCCCTTCAGGCTGCCTTAGCTGCCCCAGTGACCACGCCGACCCCACTTGTGACGGCCTTCCCTCTGCATCGCACCCCGGAAGATCAAACCGGAGCTGCAAAGGAAGCCATGATCCAGGCGGGGCAGCTCATGCTGAGGACCAAGGAGGCGTACGAGGCCAGCAAACTGGCTTTTGACGTCAGCGTAGCCCTCCGCACCAATGTCCGAGTAAGTTTGACTGTAAGTCCATTGTCGATTGAATTCTTGTCTTTTCTTGGCTGTTGTACACCCACTGGGTGATCGTCGTAGAATGTTTGAACTTTCTCCAGTCGAATAGATTGGATCGTAGTCGAGTAGGATTAGGATTGGTAGTACACGTGGTACTATTGTCGCTTGACATGTCGAGTGTATTTTCTGACGAGTTACTCGACGGATCGAGAGTTAACCGTCTCAGTAGGGGCGCTCTTAGCGCACCCACTGGGTATAGTCCCCGAGACCGCTGCCGAATGCTTGCATCGGTGGGGGGCTTTAGAGTATACAGGATACATTTTGACTTCGAATCACACCACTCCGTAGATACCTTGCAGGTTTCATGGATATTATTAACAAACCATTATATCACACTACATAGGGATCAACTACACTTCATAGAGTGGGGGGTGCGTCGCTCGACGGGTTGAGTGTCACGACAGGGCCGACCTTGTCGAGTGTGTTTTCTGACAAGTTACTCGATGGATCGAGAGTTAACCGTCTCAGTGGGAGCGCTCTTAGCGCACCCACTGGGTGTAGTCACCGAGACCGCTGTCGAGTGCTTGCATCGGCAGGGGTCTTAGAGTCTATTGTATACAGGATACACTTCGCCTTGAATCACACCACTCCGTAGCTACCTTGCAGGTTTCATGGATATTTTTACACACCATGATATGACGCTGCATAAGGATAGACTGCACTTTATAGATTAGGGTGGGTGCGTCACTCGACGGGTTGAGTGTCACGACATGGATGACCTTGTCGAGTGTGTTTTCTGATGAGTTACTCGACGGATTGAGATTTAACCGTCTCAGTGGGGGCGCTCTTAGCGCACCCACTGGGTCTAGTCCCCGAGACCGTTGTCGAGTGCTTGCATCGGCAAGGGTCTTAATAGAGATAGCTTTCTGTTTGAATTTGTTTACGGCATGCGGAGTGCCAGAGCCACTTGACATGTCGAGTGGACTTTTTGTTTGAATTTGTTTATGGCGTGCGGAGCGCCAGAGCCACTTGACATGTCGAGTGGACTTTCTATTTGAATTTGTTTATGGCGTGCGGAGTGCCAGAGCCACTCGACATGTCGAGTGGACTTTCTGTTTGAATTCTTCCAACATGGGCATTCGCCGGTTTTAATAACTCAGCCGACTGTCCAAGAATCACTTGCTGATTGAACTCCTATCTTTTGTTGGTTCAAGACGGCTTGCGAACTTGGGATGCAGTACAAGGAGATGGAGGAGGAGAAGAACCAGTTGCAGGTGGACCTTGCGGTCGCCAACAACGCCCTGGAGCGAGCACGTGTTGAGATGAAGTCTCTGGGAGGTAATAACTGCCGACTGTCAGCATTCCCATCTTCACCTTCTCATGTTTTGAACCGAGTGCTCTCACTCGAACAGACGTGCACAATGAAAACCGTCGACTCCAAGCACGACTCAACAATGTTGTTTCTTTAGATTCCATGAAGAGGGCACTGGAGGAGAAGGACAAAGCACTTGCTGACGCCCAATGAGTGGCCAAGGACAAAATTGAAGCTGCAGAACAAAAGCTGGCGGTCGCCCAGAAGCTAGAAGAGGAGAACGCCAAACTCAAGCAGGAGCGCGCGGACCTTGCCAAAAGGCCGAGCAGCTAAACAAGAGGAGCAATGGCTTGGAGAAGCATCTGGGCGAGTTCTCGAGGAAGATGTATATTTTGCTCGACGGTAAGTATTTTTGTCGACTGAGCTTTGTAAAATCTTTGAGGATTGCCGTTCACCGATTCTCCTCCCATTCTCCATTCTTCAACAGAATTCTGCCAAGACTTTAAGAAGGAGGTAGAGGAGGTTGAGCCCAATCTGGATCCCACCAAGTCTCCTGTCGCAGACGCGGTGGCCATGAATATGCTCCGACTCAATTTCCGGCTCCAGGGTGTCCAGGCATATCTTGTGTGACTGAAATCTGCAATGGGGAGGATCGACAAAGAGCTATGGCCTGAGGACACCTTCCAGCTTGACCTCAACTCGATGATGGCTCGCCTGGATGAACTTCCAAGTCGAGTGCAGGTCTGGAAGAAATCTGCCGCTCGCTGTGAGGCTAACGTGGCGACTCGTCAGGGTCCATTGCAGGGACGTGAAGGAGGAGAGGCTGAAGGAGCTTCAGGTTGTCAACACGAAGAAACTTCAGTTTGAGGACTTCATGGAGACCTTCATTAAAGCGGCTACCAGAATTGCTGACGGCATCGACCTGGACACCTTCGTCGAGCCCGCCAGTCCGTCGCCTGCTTGAAAAACTTGTGTTTGAAAGAAACAGTTTAATTTGCCTCGGTATGCCGAGTGGATTTGTATCCCTAAAAACTTCGTTCAGGCCTTGGGTCTGAACACATTTGCTTCCGTACGAAACATTTATCCGTGGTTTATCTTTTGGATTTTATTCGTATTTGGCTTTCAATCGTTTTTTCGACTGAGTTTGTTTTTAACTTAGGCGAAGCGTGTTCGCAACTAAGCCCCCGAGTGTGTGGATTGCTCATCATTCGGAATATTTTCAAGCTTATGCGAATGTCAATTCGCAGCTAAGCTGTCGAGTGGATGGATTACTATCCACCCGACGAAGTTTTTAACTTAGGCGAAATGTGTTCGCAGCTAAGCCCCCAAGTGTGAGGACCGCTCATCACTTGAAGTATTTTTGAGCTTAGGCGAATGTCGATTCGCATCTAAGAGGTCGAGTGGATGGATTACTATCCACCTAACGAGGTTTTTAACTTAGGCAAAATGTATTCGCAGCTAAGCCCCCGAGTGTGAGGATCGCTCATCACTCGGAGTATTTTTGAACTTAGGCGAATGTCGACTCGCATCTTGATGTCGAGTGGATGGATTACTATCCACCCGACGAGGTTTTTAACTTAGGCGAAATGTATTCGCAGCTAAGCCCCCGAGTGTGAGGATCGCTCAGCACTCGGAGTATTTTGAACTTAGGCGAATGTTGATTCGCATCTAAGCTGTCGAGTGAATGGATTACCATCGCCTCGATGAGGTTTTTAACTTAGGAGAAATGTATTCGCAGCTAAGCCCCCGAGTGTGAGGATCGCTCATCACTCGAAGTTTTTTCGAACCCAAGCAAAGACGGATTCGCAAATAGGTCGTCGAGTGAATGGACTGCTATCCACCCGACAGGGTTTTTAACTTAGGCGAAAGATGTTTCATAGCTAAGCCCCCGAGTGCGAGGACTGCTCATCACTCGGAGTATCCCCAAGTAAATAACTGCATGGTTGGAATCGACGAAGTATTAATTGCAGAAACACAAATTGCATTAATGAAGTACTCTTATTACATCAGAAAACTAACGTCTCAAGTGTAAAAACGTCGAAGCAGGTCTGCATTCCAAGCTCGTGGCTCATCCATCTGCTTCATGAGATTATATAAGTGATAGGCTCCATTGTTTAGCACCTTGGTGATGACAAAAGGGCCTTCCCATGCAGGAGCAGGCTTGTGAGGTCGGTGTTGATTCACTCGGAGCACCAAATCTCCTTAGTGGAACGCTCGGCTTCTGACATTCCTTGCATGGAAGCGGCGTAAGTCTTGCTGATAGGCTGTGGCCCGGATCAGAGCCATCTCACGCTCTTCCTCCAGAAAATCTACCCCATCCTGTCTGGCCTATTCGGCTTCAGCCTCAGAATACAGCTCCACTCGAGGAGAATTGTGGGCCAAGTCACTCGGCAGTATAGCTTCAGCACCATAGACAAGGAAGAAAAGAGTTCGTCCAGTCGACCGATTAGGCATTGTCCTCAACCCCCCACAAAACAGACGGTAGCTCAGTTACCCACGCACCAGTGGCATGATCCAAATCGCGCATGAGATGAGGCTTCAGACCTTGCAGAATGAGACCATTAGCCGGCTCAACTTGCCCATTGGTTTGAGGATGTGCAATGGAAGCGTAATCCACTCAGGTGCCTTGGGAGTTACAGAATCTCCTGAATTCTTCCGAGTCAAAATTAGTACCATTGTCCGTGATGATGTTGTGGGGAATGCCGAACCAGATAATGATCTCCCTCATCAACGTGACCGCCGTGTGGGAATTCAGCTTCTTGATGGGTTTGGCTTCAATCCACTTGATGAATTTGTCGACTGCTACCAACAGGTGGGTGAATCCTCCTTTTTTGGGTCGGAAAGGACCAACCATGTCGAGTCCCCAAACCGCAAATGGCCAGGCAAGTGGAATTGTCTTCAGAGCAGACGCTGGCTTGTGTGACAGATTTGCATAGAACTGACAGCCCTCGTAGTGATCAACAATGTCCTTAGCCATTTCATTAGCTCGTGGCCAATAAAAACCAGCTCGGTATGCTTTAGCGACGATCGCCCTTGAAGATGCATGGTGCCTGCAAGTTCCCGAGTGGATTTCGTCTAGAATCATTCGACCTTCCTCGAGTGAAATGCAGCGCTGGGTGACACCAGTCACACTTTCTCTGAATAGCTGATCTCCCATCACAGTGAAAGCCTTGGACCTGAGCATAATCTGTCGAGCCTCTGCTTCATCCTTAGGGAGCTCTTGTCTGAGGATATAGGCAATGTACGGCACAGTCCAGTCAGGAATGATAACTAGCACCTCCATGACCAGGTCAATCACAACAGGAACATCAACTTCAGTCGAGTCAGAGGAGCTTAAAGCTTGTGGGGGCTCTTCGGTGAAGGGATCCTCTTGAATCGAAGGAGTGTGCAAATGCTCCAGGAACACTCCGCTGGGGACAGGCCGTCGAGTGGAACCAATCTTGGATAGCTCATCAACTGCCTGATTTTTCAGTCGAGGAACATGGTGAAGTTCCAGACCTTCAAATTTCTTCTCCAGCTTTCGGACTGCATTGCAATATCCAGTCATAGCAGGGTTCCTAACATCCCACTCTTTCATCACTTGATTCACCACTAAACCTGAGTCGCCATAAACCATCAGGCGCTTGACGCCGAGTGAGATAGCCATGCGTAACCCATACAAAAGTGCTTCATACTATGCCTCATTATTGGAGGAATCAAAGTGAATTTGCAAGACATAGCTAAGCTTGTCGCCTCTAGGGGATATCAAAACAACGCTAGCACCGGACCCATTCAACATTTTGGAGCCGTCAAAGAACATTGTCCAATGCGCCGAGTGAACTTGGATGGGCTGTTGCTGTTTGATCCACTCGGCCATGAAATCTGCCAATCCTTGGGACTTGATTGCCTTCTTGGCCTCGAATCTGATGTCAAAGTGTCCAAGCTCAATTGCCCATTTAGCCACTCGACCTGATGCATCGCGATTATTGAAAATCTCTGATAAAGGAGCATCACTGACGACTGAGATCGAATGGTCATGGAAATAATGTGCCACCTTCGTTGATAAGTAAATACCATACACCAGCTTCTGATAATGAGGATATCTCTGCTTTGAGGGGGACAAAACTTCCGAGACATAATAAACTGGCCGCTGGACCTTATAGGATTTACCTTCCTCTTCTCGCTCGACAGTCAGCACTGTACTGGCGACCTGATTTGTGGTCGCGATGTACAGGAGCAAGGGCTCTTTGCTGGCAGGAGTGACAAGCACCGGCTAGGTGGAGAGCAGGGCTTTGAGCTCAACAAACGCTGCTTCAGCTTCAGGAGTCCAGTCGAATGTGTTGGATTTCTTCATCAACTGATACAGGGGCAGAGCCTTCTCACCAAGACGAGAAATGAATCGACTCAATGCTGCCAAGCAACCTGTGAGCTTCTGAACGTCGTGCACTCGCACGAGAGTCTTCATACGGGTAATGGCGCTGATCTTCTCGAGATTGACATCAATTCCTCGCTCGGAAACGAGAAAACCGAGTAACTTGCCGCCAGGGACACCAAAGGTACATTTGGCCGGATTCAGCTTTATGTCGAATCGCCTCAGATTGGCGAATGTCTCGGCCAAGTCAGCCAGCAGGTCGAAACCTTTGCGGGACTTGACCACTATGTCATCCATGTACGCCTCGACATTCCGAGGGATTTGGTCGAGTAAACATTTCTGAATCATGCGCATAAAAGTAGCGACGACATTCTTAAGACCAAAAGGCATGGTGATGTAGCAAAAGCACCCAAACGGGGTGATGAAGGCTGTTTCTATTTCATCTGGGCCAAACAGACGGATCTGATGGTACCTGGAATAGGTATCCAAAAACGATAATCGCTCGCACCCCGCTGTCGAGTCAACAATTTGATCTATGCGTGGGAGCGGAAAATGGTCTTTCGGACACACCTTATTGAGATGTTTGAAGTCAATGCACATGCGCAACGACTTATCTTTCTTGGGCACCATCACAACATTCGAGAGCCACTCGGAGTGGTAAATCTCCCGAATGAACTTGGCTTGCAAGAGACGGGCCACTTCTTCTCCGATTGCCTTGCGCTTCTCTGCCGTGGATTGACGCAAATGCTCCCTGACAGGCTTGGCTTTCGGATCCACTCGCAGACGATGCTCAGCTAGCTCCCTGGGAATCCCCGGCATGTCAGCAGGCTTCCATGCAAAGATATCCCAGTTCTCACGGAGGAACTGGATGAGCTCGGCTTCCTATTTGCTGTTGAGTGTTGTCAAGATATTCGTCGGGGCAGGGGTTGGATCCGTCGGGTGGATGTGCACCTTCTTCACTTCCCCTGCCAACTGAAATGCTGACTCGGAAGCCGGCTTTTTTGCGCAGAGCAAATCAGCAAGGTTACCGGTTTTCTTGTACTCCTCCAGGTCGACCATGGCCATCTGTTGATCGGTTATCTTGGACTCTTGCTGGAGACACTCTTCGGCCCGTTGTCGATTGCCAGTGACCCTGATCACGCCCTTAGGGCCCGACATTTTCAGCTTGAGATACACGTAACATGGTCGGGCCATGAAACGTGCATAAGCGGGTCGACCCAAAATGGCATGATAAGCACCCTTGAAATCCACGACTTCAAACGTCAACTTTTCTTTTCGGAAATTTTTGCTATCTCCGAATGTCACATCCAATGCTATCTGGCCGAGTGACTTGGCCTTCTTTCCTGGGATGACCCCGTGAAAATGCATGCTGCTTTCGCTGAGATGGGACATAGGAATGCCCATTCCCTTCAGGGTATCCGCATACAGAATGTTCAGGCCGCTGCCGCCGTCCATGAGGGCCTTTCTGAGTCGAGTCCCCTGCACCACCGGATCAACTACCAGAGCCTGTCGACCGGGTGTGGCCACACAAGCAGGATGGTCAGTCTGGTCGAATGTGACAGCATACTGAGACCAATTGAGGTAGGTGGGGGTGTCTGGCACAGCCATGTTGATCTCTCTATTTATGACTTTCAGACGGCTCTTGCTCTCAACATCAGCAAAGATCACCAGTGTAGCAGTGACATCCGGGAATGTTTCCTTTTCTTCATCTTCATCTTTTTTTTCGGGAGATTTCCCACTCGACTGGTCTCCCTTGAACTGTTGGATGAGGGTTCGACACTGTTGAGTGGTGTGCTTGGGCAAAATCAGGTTGCCTTCTGCATCTTTCTTCGTGTGAATCACACACGGCTGATCCAAGATATCGGTTCCTGGCTGACCCTTCCCCTTCTTGGGAGCATACTAAGCCTTGGCCTTGCCTTTGTTCTTCGACTGAGTCGCCAGTGCTGCCGCCTCTGCCGGAGCTGGGTCTTCAGCCTTCCGCTTTTGTTTCCTATTGTTGCCGCTACCAGACTCGTTGGTGACCGCTTTTCCTTTGCCGCTACGGAGGCGGTCTTCTTCCTCGCCATTGGCGTAGTGAGTGGCAATTTCCATCATCTTGTCGAGTGAAATGTCACCAGTGCGCCCGAACTTCAAGTACAGCTCTCTATATCTCACACCGGCCTTGAAGGCACAAACAGCCTGGTGTTCCGACACATTTTCCACCGTATGATGCAGGGTGGACCATCGCTGAATATAGTCCCTTAAGGTTTCACTAGGCTTCTGGAAGCAGTGTTGTAAATCGAGCAGACCTGCGGGGCGCTTGCAAGTGCCCTCAAAGGTCCGGACAAACACCCGGGCAAGATCTTCCCAACAATGTATGCTGGAAGGAGCCAAACGATTCAACCAAGCTCGAGCTGGACCATCCAACATAAGGGGCAGGTGTTTCATTGCGACATTGTCATTCCCGCCGCCAATCTGCACAGCCACTCGGTAATCATCTAGCCAAGTCTCTGGTTTTGTTTCACCAGAAAACTTTCCGATCCCCGCCGCCATTCTGAAGTTGGGGGGAATCTCCACAAAACGTATAGCTCTGCTGAAACACTCTGGACCAGACACTGCAGCTGAGCTTCCACTCGGGACATCTCTATCGTGTCCTTCGCTGTAGGCTCTGCTCTTGTCGATCCGCTTTTGAAGAAGGTAGGCGCGGGCGTCAAAGTCCGCATCCCACTCATCATCGAAGGAGTGCCTGTCGTCCTGGCGCCGGGGCGCGTACGGACCACTCCGCGGAGGAGTGGGCACTCGACGGTGGTCTTCGCGGTGATGCTGATCTCTGTCTTGCCCTTCATGAAAATTGCCGCCTCGATGACGCAAGGGCGATCCAGGACTGTGTGCCGACTGAACGGTCTCTGCCTTGGGTGAATTGTTGTGTATCTTGTGAAGGGACTGAGAAACTGCTAAATTCTGACGTTGTGCTGCATCCAACAGCGCTTTGATCTGCAACAGCCCTCTACCAGCCTCTGATCGGGACGGCTGAATGGAATCTGCTATCCTAGCAACAGCAACAACATTAAGCATAGGAGTTCGGTATACCTCAATGCCATCGTGAGATCGAGTCGGGAACAGCTGTCGCCGACGTCGACTGGGGCGTGGCGGGCGTAGACGGGCGTGCTCGTCGATCTCTGCCTGGAGCTCTTCCAGACGAACGCGTGCGGCCTCCAAAGCCTGGGCCTTGGCGGTCGCGCTGACGATGGGGGTAAGAAGGACCTTCTCATCGCGACGCGACTACACGTTCGACGGGCCTCTAGCCTCGTGCTTGCCACGACCAAAGCCAGGCGGTGAGCTCTGATGAGAGCCCGCCATCAAGACCTCCGCTACGGGATCGTAGCTCTCACACTCGGAAGGCACGTCGGACGGATCGGAATCCGACTCGAACACGCCATGAAGGGACTCGGTAGGCTCGAGTGCTGCAACCTGCGAAGAAGCTTGACGTGCCGCTGCGTGTTCAACCCACCACTGGAGTCGTGAGCGGCCAGACTGCTTGCGACCGCGAACGGTGAAAGGAGCCGATGCGTAGGGGGTCGACGGCTGACGCAGCAACACGCCGCACGGACTCGCACGAGAATGCGTGGGCCCGCGGACCGGGAGCGCCTTGACATCGAGAGGCGCCTCCTGGAGCCATGCCGAATCGTCGGCGATGAAAGTGAGCGCTCCGAAACGGATCTCGTGGCCCAGAGCAAAAACACCACCGGAAGACATGTCGAAGGATGAAAAACGCAACCTCGCCGGAAGTCGCTTAGACGCCTGCCCCACGGTGGGCGCCAACTGTCGTGGGAACGAGCCTGACAGTAGATGGTAGGGGTACGAATGGAGAGGGCAGAGTCCTCGCTACGGCGAGGGTGTACACACAGATGTATGAGTTCAGGCCCCTCTCGTGGAGGTAACAGCCCTACGTCTCAGTGCTCGGGAGCTTTATGTCGAGTGGAATGTTGAGATTACAATAGTTGCTAACCCTTGTGCAGGAGGGGAGGGGCCGCTTATATAGAGTTTGTTGCCCCTCATAATGGCCCCGCATCAAAGGGTCTGGTCATGGGGTGTAAAGTCTGTCGTTACAGGTAACGTATGTAGTAAAAGCTATAAGGGTCATTAAGCCAGTGTCTGCCCGTTGGGCTCTTGATGATGGCTCCTGGTCTTCTGGCGTCGAGTGAAGCGAGGTTTGTCGAGTGACACGCGACTGCCGAGTGAAAGGAGGAGCTCCAAGTGGATTACTGTCGAGTGGCCCCGGACGTCTCCAGGGATCCACTCGGAAGTTCATGCTTGATCTTCAAGTCCTCCCATGTAGTGTCCTTAGGTAGGGTAGGTGGGCCTTGCCTAGGACCCTACCCTAGGTACATATCCTCATCAATCACCATGTTCAAGATCAGAGGTGTAATGAATATGACACAGGATCTGAACATATTATGTTCCAACAAGTAAACCAACAAGCATCAACTATAAGATGTAATCAACACTACTAGCAACCCCCAAGTACCAATCTGAGGTTTAGAGACAAAGATTGAATACAACGGATGAACTAGGGTTTGCGATGAGATGGTGCTGGTGAAGATGTTGATGAAGATTGGTCCTCCCATGAAGGAGGAGGCGTTCATGATGATGATGGCTTCGATTTACCCCTCCCGGAGGGAAGATTTCCTAGCAGAATCTATCTGTCGGAGAGCAAAAGGACCTCTACCCAGGTTTCTGCCTCGAGATGGCGTCACTTCGTCCTGAAAATACCATCTTGATTTTTTCTAGATCAAACCCCTTCATATAGCAGAAGAGGGGGGCCGGAGCATGCCTGTGGGCCTCCCAAGCCATCAGGGTGTGGCCACCCCCTGGTCGCGTCCAGTTGGCTTGGAAGCCACACGTGGCCCCCCTCTCGTGGTTTTTTGCTCCAAAAATTCAGATATATTCCACAAAAAATCCTCGTGAAGTTTCAGGTCATTTGGAGTCCATAAAATTTCCAGTCTTTTTTATGGCTTTCAGGTCCAGAATTTTAGTTTCCGGCAATTTCCCTCTTTGTGTTGGATCATGCAAATTGAGAGAGAAAAGACATTAGAATTGTATCACGGAATGGAATAATGAGCAAGAATAATACGAATATTAAAAAAATCATGATGCAAAATGGACGTATCATGAGTCGGCCATCCAATCATGCCCGCATACATTTCGAACATTATTGGAAGAAATCGGGCAAATTTCATGCAAACAGGACCAAATGTATTATACTTTTTACATATTACAACTAAACAATAGTCGAACTAGGCTTTTTAACCTAGTCTAAATGATCGCCGGCCGCAGCAGCGCCCGTTCCCACGACATATCTCCCCCATGTCCGGCAAGATCACTGCGTGAGCCCTAGAAACTAAAACTTCAGTGGGAGGGGAAGAGTAGTGGCCTTCCTCGGACCCAAGTCATGGTGGCTTCTCATGTGCTATTATTCCTCGCTTGAGTTTGTCGTGTAGACAACGGCGGGCATGAACATGCCAACCTCATCGTTGTGACGGTGGTGGCGGCGTGGCCAACGCGGAGCTGGCGACGTCCGCTGTCTTTTGTAGCTCCTCTTCATCCGCTGCCACGTTGATGTCTGCGGGCATGGCGTCTCTCTCCGCCTGCAGTATGCGCGGCCATTGTCGCTCGCGGCAGATCTTGCAGGTGTCGCAGTAGGATAGGAGTACCGCTCGCTGCTCATCTAGAAAGCCCGGATAGTCCGCCACCATGTTCCCCACGGTGTTGTCGTTCGCCTGGTTGCCAATGATTTGTTCCTCCGTGAGTCGATGCTCTTCGAGAAGCCGAAGGTTGTGCTTTTGGTCCTCTTACGCCTGTTGGAATGTCGCCTCTCACTCTTCCGCCATCATGTCTATGAAGTGTGCCCACACCTTCTCCACTCGCGTCGGTGTTGCTGTCCTATAGAGAGCTAGTTGGCAAGCCAACATGTATCCGGCTGGCTCGACGGGTCTGCCAACCGGCTACAATGTCAGACAACTCCCCTTCTATTTCGGTGGAAAGGTTGTCCCACTATATTTTGGAGCTCGAGTTCATGGCGGGCGTGGTGCACCGAGGAGATCGAAAGCAAAGGTGTGGTACGTATCTTGTCGGGTATTGCCACATATAAATAGTGGGAGCCAGCCAGGCAAGCAGCGGGCTCTTGAACACCGACAGGCGGACAAAGGGTGGCGTGTGCATGCAGGCGCCAGAGCTGGTTTCTTGGCAAGTGCACTTGTTTCATGCCGGCAAGCGGTCGAACGTGTGAAATTTGCGTGTGAAGAGAAGGGCGTAGACTGAAATGCGGCATAGATGACGCTCTCGATCGGTGCGCCACTTCAATGCCGACTCTAATGAGAGGTTGCGGCATCAATGCGGAGCTGGCGCTCTGGAGCGGTGTTGACCGGCATGAATGTGTGGTAAATACTTCACACGAGAAAGGACGCATGCGAAGGAGAGGGTTTTGGTGGGTTCGAGGTTACGTAGCATGGGTGACAACGATTCAGACGTCTGCAAACCTTTCGTGGTTTGCCTTTCGTTTGTAAGAAAACAGACATTTAGATCGGTAAATGCACTATTTGGATCTCTATTTGGTGTATTTTTCATACCCTAACCTCCAATCGTGAATATTATGCATTTATACCTTCAACTTTTTTCTATTACAAATACACGTAAAAAGAAGAGATACGGGTATTGTATTCGATATCGGATGGTTAGATAGATGCGGGCATTGTATTCGGTATTCCACTCGGGACGGATGTTTTCTTTTTGACAGGATTCGAGACGGATGTTGCAGTGAGTGTGAGCGTGCTTTCTCTCTCTCGCCTTGTGCCTTTTCCGCCCATCCCTCGCTCTCGTGCCTCCTGCAGTCCTGCTACCACCACCACCACCTTTTCCTTTCCCTTCCCTCGGGCAGCCCCCAAAAAACAACACTAGCTGAGGCTGCGGCGGCGACCCACTTCTTTCTTGTCTGGTTGCGGAGCGGCCGGCGGCGAGGATGGTGGTTCGCCACCCCTTCCTCCTCCTCCTCCTCCCCGCTTGCTCCCTCCTCTTCCTCGAGCTCCCTTCGGTCTCAGGTACTTCTTTCTCCAGCTGCTCTGTCGCCATAAAAACCCCACACCACCATAATTCCTGTTTAGATCCCCGTCCTGGCGGCTCATCTGCACAAGTATCGCGGACGTTTTTAGATTCCGAAATGTACTCTTGCTCTTCTACCTGCGGCTGCAGCACGCGATTTCTTTTCTTGAGGTGCTAGTATATGCGACGGACGAACGATTAATTTCTGAACTTAACGCCCCCCTCAATCTGTAGTCTGGAGTAACACAATACTACTTACTTCAGCATTTATATCTCGATCTGGGGCTGTGAGAGATTACTTGTGCTGGTTTGTGTGTGCTTCAGATTGGGGAGCATCACGGTATAGATACATATATTGGGATGGGATGTGCATGTGTGGCCCATTCCTTCTCTTTTGATACTACTACTTGTCTACAATTGAGCATGCATGTAACGATAATTTCTTTTCTAAGATTTCATTTCATAGCCCTCTTGGGCAATGTGCATCCCATACCTACTTTCTTGCCTACTTAGTCCTATGCCTCTGCTCTATCATAACATGAAACTTAGCATTCCATGCTAATTAATCACCCTAAATACTTCATCGTTGCTAACACAGGCAACCCAACTGTCCATGATGACTTGGATCCAGCTCAGGTGACCAACCCGACGACGCCCATCACAGTCCCATCGACGAACCCAACACCAACAATCATCACCGTGCCGTCCACAAACCCTACCATCACAATCCCTTCATTAAACCCTTTGCCCACACCTATCACAACCCCCTCAAATGACCCTTCTACCACATTACCATTGCCAACCCCTTCGACATCTGCACCAACCACGCCGGTCACCATTCCTGTTACCACCCCTTCAACATTCCCTCCATCGGCACCATTGACAAACCCAGCGTCGAACCCAATGGTGCCTACTGTCGGCACTACACCGCCTACTGCTCCGACCACTACTCCAGTCACAGCTCCAGTTGTGTCAGGACAGCAAGCCTGGTGCGTGGCCAAGGCCGGCTCATCAGAAACTGCGCTCCAGGACGCACTGGACTATGCGTGCGGTATTGGTGGAGCAGATTGCTCACCCATACAGCCATCAGGGAGCTGCTATTATCCAAATACTTTGGAAGCCCATGCGTCATACGCCTTCAACAGCTATTACCAGAAGAACCCTGCACCCTCCAGCTGCAACTTTGGGGGTGCCGCAATGCTTGCCAATGCTAATCCGAGTAAGAAAGTCTCTTTTCTCCTTGTAGATAGCTTCAAGGATTTTCAGTGTGCTGTTCTGAAATATCGTGCTTGTGTCTCCTCTTTGCAGGCTCAGGAACCTGTGTATTGGCATCATCAATGTCTTCACCAATGAGGTGAAGATTATAATTTGCATTCTGGTAACATGGGACTCTTGTGTTTAATGCAATGATGTGTATGGTGCTCTATTTCATCTTTGCAGCTCTACTGTTGGATCCACTGCTCCTACTACATCATCCACTAGCCCTGTTACTGGTTCTGATCCAGGATCATCAGTGCTGAACTCCAGTGGCTCGGGCATTTCTGGATCATCGGACTTTGGGTCGGACTTCCCAGGAGAGGCCAACACCGGCAATGGTTGGCACTCAATCTTGCCCTCTGGCTGGTCCTGGGCAGGTTTGTTCTCCATGCTTGCATTGCCATATGCCGGAGGGTTATTTTGAAGAATGAAGCTGCTCCAGAATTTTGGAAACTGGGAGAGTTGAAGTGATGACAAAGAGCTAGAGATTTTGCCTTTAGCTGTAGTGCTTGTATGATTAGATCAGAGTTGTGTGCTAGTAGGAAGTAGGCTTATTGCCTGTATTAGCCAGTGGATGTAGTCTCTAGGTGTACCATGTGAAATGTTGATTATGTGCACTTCTGCTCTTGCAAGTTGTTGTATTTTGCTCAGTTTGAATGTATGATTTAAACTTGAAGCAGCACATGCAAAATCTTGGAGGTGTAGTTGGGGCCATTAAGTTTTGTGAGGCGAGTTTAGGTGGTCAATCTCCAACTCTGATGTCATGTCTAACCACAATTTGAAACTCTGGTGAGCTGTAGCTCTTAAACATATTAATGACCAATCCATGCACTTGTAACACATGGAAGCTTTTGTATGCATTTTATCCATAAAAGAAGTGGCTTACCGGTGGATGTATCTGTGCCCTGACACATAAGACTGATATGCACTTTGGGAGTTTGGGTTGCTTTCGTTGGGTTGGTTGTTCGGTGATGTGAAGGGGGAATGTTGAGACATTCCACCAACAGCTAGCTAGCTGGGCATTTTCTTTTTGTTTATACATATACAAGATTGCGGCATTCAATTGTTGGTCCTCAGTTTGATCCAAATGTCACACCTACTTTCCCACTATCAGCAACCTGTTCGTGGCATCTATAAGTAGCAGCACCTCTCCACTGTTCTGCTATCAGATTGTTTCCTTTGGAGCTGCTTGTCTCTTGCATCCTGCAAAACAAGGTGCGCCCTTCTGTCCCTCATAACTTTTTGGCAAGGAATATTATGATGAAATTCATGTGATCATTCTAAATTGGTGTCAATGATTCTGATTTCTATTTGGAGGATGAAGTACTCTGTTATGATCCACTGGTCCTCTTGGACGCTTTCTTTCTTCTGCTTACTCCATTTCACATGGATTTTATTGTGTTGATGCTCTCTTCGGTTAGGAGACATAGTTCTACCATGGGAGTTGCCTCTTCTCCCCAATTTTTGCTGGAGAATGAGTTTTGTTTCTTTGTTTGTTTTGTTGTCACTTAGGCGAGTTAGCTTAGATTCAGTTTGGTGCATGGCGTTGGTCTGTCATGCTTCATGATCACGCCATTGCTTAAAGTATGAAACTAGTTAAGAGTGATTGGGTCAGTTGTTAAACTATACAAAAAAGGCAAAGACAACAGACGGCAAGCACTACCACCAGTTTTCAGTTACATGTGTTTTGGCAATGAACTGATCACTTGTATTATGCCAAATTAATTTTGTATTGCACTAGTGGTGACTGGTGAGAAAACCAGGTGGCGCACACCCGACATGCATTAAACAAATGAAAAGCAAAGTCTGTCTTAAAGTTACGAAAGTAAAAAAAAAGGATAAATCGTTAGTGAGCCTTGAACATCAATTGCTTATCTATTTCCCCAAATGCGCAGATTTTGGTGTGCTGCTTCAAATTAAACTGTATACAATCAGCTTGGTTCTCACATGGCCTAGAAGTATACACAACTACCCCGGCCTTTTGTCAACTGCCTGCCCTCAATATTAAATGTGTGTGGCTTAATGATTTGGTCTGTATTAGCATCCAATGCTTTATATGCTGCTGTCTTGTCTTTCCACCTGTTTTTCTGCAGTCTGCACTGTTTTTACCCCCCTAATAAGATGGGATTACAAGAAGAACCTCAACCAATGCATAAATAAGCCAGATGCAAATGTACACCAAGTTATAGGAAATTACTGCATGGTAAAATAAGTAGATTCTACATGCGCCAGAATAATACAAACATTTTTGAGGGACAGTAATTACCATTTGACATGTAGAGTAGAGTAGATCTCGTATTGCAATGCAACAGTATAGTACTGTGTTTTCGGTTGGTTAAATAGTAACAGCACTGGTTTATTGTTGTGTCTCTGCTTTCTGGTCCTGTTTGTCCTCTCATGGTCATGGCCGATTGGCCACTCTCAACTGAAGCAGCCTACCCCTACTTTTGCATTAAACACAGCAATCAGGTTCAGGCAGGCTGTTGCCGTCTCTTTTTTCTCACTGCAATTGACACTGATAATTCTCTTGTTTGTATCTGCCGCTTTGCAGTCAACAAAGAGCTCAGCTGTGCGCTGATTCCAGTTCCACAACCCACATGCTGCATGCCAAATTGCCAATATATATTGCTATCGCCAACCACCACCCGGGCAGCACCTTCCTTTCTGACACTGAGTATTCAGTTCAGGTCGCAACACAGCAATAAAGGCTACACCACTAGCTTAGGCTGCTCCTTGGATTCACACACGCAATGAAGCAGCAGGTTTTGAGCAACGGCCATGGCGGCAGGATCTCCTCGCCATCAGTGGCCGCGCGAACCAGGGCTCCAAGAGCAGCAGCAGCACCCATCAAGGAAGCTTCTTCGTCTCCAGCTCCTGCACCCGCCACCCCTCCTCGAGCCAGGAGGCCTGTGAGGGTGAGCAGCAAGGAGGAGAGGGTGGTGACTGCTGCAGCTGCAAAGCCAAAGAGGCACAAGGAGGATTCCGAGGAGGAGACGCGCAAGCTGCGTGGGGAGGTGGAGGCCCTGAGGAAGGAGGTGGAGAGGCTGCAGCTGCTCAACACCGAGCTGGAATGCGACAAGAGCGGCCTGACGCACCAGCTCACCCTTGCGCGCTGCACCATCACACGACTTCAGGAGCAGCATGACATCCATGTAAGTTGGGCTCCATGTCAGCACATACCTCTTTGATCACTCTGCAGTTGCTTCTTCTTCCATTTCCTGAAAACAAAACTGATTTATTTAGTACATCTCTCCCTTTACCTGCAACCTGCTTTGATCTAGATGAGATGTCCATGTTCATTCACAACTGTAGGCAGCAGCGAGTGGCTAACAGACAGCAAATGATTTTTGATTCTCAATTCAGCAGGCGCAGACCGATGTGGCGCAACGAAGCAACCAAAAAGACAGTGCCATGAGCAAACCACAGCCTCCGAAGCCCCCATCACCGCCACCGCCACCACCTCCTAGTAAAATCCTCGGAAGAGCCCTGGCGCCGCCACCTCCCCCTCCGCAACGTGGCACAATAGGCACAGTGAACAAGGCAACCGCGTTGGTCGAGATGTACAACTCCCTGAACAAGCGTGACACCAAGAAAGCTGTGACTGTCAGTGCTGCTCATCACAACAGCATCGTCGGCGAGCTACAGAACCGCTCCACACACTTATTGGCGGTCAGCACTATTGCCATGAAACGACCATGGATTTTTTTTCCTAGACATGATTTCTTACTAGATGTATATTTATCTTTTTCTCAGATCAAAACAGACGTCGAAACAAAAGGAGACTTCATCAATGGTCTCATTAACAAAGTTCAGACTACTACTTACACAGATGTGGAGCAAGTGCTGACCTTTGTTGATTGGCTTGATCAACAACTTTCAACTCTGGTAATCAAGCAAACTCAATTATATTTGGTTCCATTTGTCGTTCTCACTAGTACCAGTGCAAGCACGGCAAGTGGGATGGTTGGTGAGGTGGTTACTGATCAAGCTTAGTTGCTGTAAAATTCAGTCTGATGAGACAGGCGTGTTGAAGCACTTCAGTTGGCCGGAGAGGAAAGCCGATGCACTCCGGGAAGCAGCGTTTGAATACCGGGATCTCAAGTGTGTTGTGACAGAGGTCTCTTCCCTGAACGCAGACGATGGCAGCCCTACTTCGTGTGAGGCTACTCTGAGGAAGATATTAGGCCTGCTGGATAAGTATGGAATCAAGAACCAATTGAGCTGACACGTGATTTGGGTGCTGAAACTTGATTAGTTACTGTATTTAATTGTTTGCCAGGTTGGAGAAGAGCATGAAGAGATTAGTGAACCTGAGGAGCTCAGTGATGCCGTGCTATAAACAGTTTGGAATTCCGACTGAATGGATGCTTGATTCAGGGATTGCTTCGAAGGTAGTCAGTTAATAAGTAGTATATCTGTATTCAGTTAAAAAAAAGTATCTATGCACTTGATATTGGCGTCAAACTGAGATTAACCGGTTGGGAATTATTGGTTTGTTTGAATTTGCAGATGAGGGTGGCATCAGTAACACTGGCAAAGGTGTACATGAAAAGAGCCCTCAAGGAAATAACAGCTTATACAGGAGGAGGGAATGAGGCTACTCTTGTTGCTCAGAGCGTGCGCTTCACATATAGGGTTCACCAGGTATGTACTACGCCGGTCCTTCGAATGAATCAAGGATGATGCCATGCTCATTTTGTTTGTTTGCTTCATTTCTTGGAATTTGTAGTTTGCGGGAGGACTTGACAGTGAAGCGATGCACGCCTTTGAAGAGCTGACGCAGCGTTCTCGGTTGACTGCTGTTTAGCTACTAGATGAAACACAATGATTGTCGATGGATGAGATGAAACGATTGACGATAGCTTCTCAGAGTACAAAATTAATGCCGCGGGTTTTGTATGTATATAGGTTAGTTTATTTTGAATTGATCAATAAATGTATTTTGTACTACTATTCTACGCAGCACACCGATCTTGGGAACATGGGGTGGAGAGACATAGATTATTTCAGTTCTACCGAAGACTCTGAGGTATACTTGAAAAAAGTAGACAAACTTTTTGTGCTCCAAAATACCATATATGAACATGTTGCAACATTGTGAGGATCAAATTCAGTTGTGTGAGTTTTTTTTTTCGGGGGAGGATGTATGAAGTTTATGGTAAGTTAGATTGGCACAAAGTTGACAGTAGATCATGAAGCATCCGTAAGTGTTTGATATTCTGCCGCTAGCAAACAAACAAACAAACAGTTCAATTTCGTTTGGACTCGCTTTTTTCCAACTCAACTAGAACAAGTCAAAGGATTTAAGGGTTACCATTCAAGACATTTGCAATGAGCAAATACGATTTGACGCTGCTACAGCTTAGGCGCACTGTCACCTTCCTTGCCTTGCGCACCCTCCGACCGCCGTCGACCGACACACAGCTCTCCTCCTCGGAATCGGATCTGCCGCAAACCGGCGACGGCGCCGGTCGGACGGGTCGCCGTCCGGTGGCAGTGGCACCAATCAGAGCCCCCTGCCCTCCTTCCTTCCTCACCCTTCTCATGCCCCGCTCGTCCGCTGTCAGCGACGGCGTTCGTGCTGTAATTTTCCCCCCGTGAGGACAGCGTTCGTGCCTGTATTTTTTTTCCCTGAGGACAGCGTTCGTGCTTAGGTAACTTTTGTGTGTGTGTGTTAAGGGGTATGTGGGTAACTGAAGACCAACATTGCTGGTGTGTTTTTTAACACCGTGGTTTTTTTCGACAGTCATGTGAAGTTTTATTACGTCGTTTACAAGGACGAAAAAACTCATTGGGTTGGTCTAACCAGACATGAAGGACAACTCCAAATAAAAAACATGCTTTTTTAATTGTGACCTTCAAAATTCGAGTTCATAAACTTGTGAATGAAATATATATACCTATTAATAAAGGAAGTGCTTCTGTCCGTCCGTCCTACAATTACCTCTGAAGTTGTCATAAATTACTCATTATGTCACTTATAACGCATAAGTAAAAAAAAATGATTCGTTGTTTCCTTTACAAGTCGCTGCATCGGAATCTAGTGTATTATCCCCGACCCGCTAAATTAACATTAGGCTTGCAAGAAGACCAGTGGCTCGAGCCTCACCCCTCCAACCCAAGAGAACCCTAGTTTGATCCTAGCTTAACCCATATGTTTCTTACCTTTTTTAATTTTGCTTTTATCGGGGCATATTCAAATACTTCTTAATATTTTTTAAATCCTAACTTGAAATCTAACATGTATATATGGAAGTTCCTTAAAAAATGTGTAGATTTCAAATACATTGTTATCTTTCATGTTAATTATTTTTAAAATTAGATTTAAAATGCAATCTTAATTAATACCTTCTTTACAAGGGGTATTTTGATAATGCTTATTAATGACTCTACACCATTTAAATTGAGTAGGTATGATAGTTTAAGACAAAAATGATGCTCTTATGCACAAGTTAGCTTGAATACTAAAATGCACTTCTCTATTTTTCATCCTAATGCAAAAAATGTTGGGCATCACTAAGGAGGAACAGCAACAATTGCGTAAAGAGATAGCAACAGTTAGGTAGATATTTTTGTTGTTTGATAAATTAGAAACACCTTGAATACACCTCAAAAATTATCCCACCTTTATATTTTTTGCAACACCACTTTATCATGTTGTTTATCGTGGAGCAGAGTGAAAGATTTCAATTGATTTGCTGATGTCGTCGGGTTTGTGTATGAAGGCTAATTTTTTCTTCCGGTGTAACGCACAAGCATGTTTGCTAATTACACAAAAGCATTAAGAGTGTTTTATGATTTCATGTATGATCATGCCATAGCTTGACGCATTGCGTCGCTTGATGTCTTCCATCACTAGTTTGTAGTCTGAAGCGACGTGTATCCTACTAGAATTTAGATCCTCAGCAATGTGGGAGCTTATCTGTCTACAATCACTTTGAGAGTTGCAGGGTCTGTATGTTGAAAATATGCCCTAGAGGCAATAATAAATTAGTTATTATCATATTTCCTTGTTCATGATAATCGTTTATTATCCATGCTAGAATTGTATTGATCGAAAACTCACATACATGTGTGGATACATAGACAACACCATGTCCCTAGTATGCCTCTAATAGACTAGCTCATTAATCAAAGATGGTCAAGGTTTCCTAGCCATGGACATGAGATGTCATTTGATAACGGGATCACATCATTAGGAGAATGATGTGATGGACAAGATCCAAACTATAAACATAGCATATGATCGTGTCAGTTTATTGCTATAGTTTTCTGCATGTCAAGTGTCTGTTCCTATGATCATGAGATCATGCAACCCATTGACACCAGAGGAGTACCTTGTGTGTATCAAACGTCGCAACGTAACTAGGTGACTATAAAGGTGCTCTGCAAGTATCTCCGAGGGTATCTGTTGGGTTGGCATGGATCAAGACTGGGATTTGTTACTCCGTGTGACGAAAAGGTATCCCAGGGCCCACTCGGTAATACAACATCACAACAAGCCTTGCAAGCAAAGTGAGTAAAGTGTTAGCCACGGGATCTTGTATTAGGAATGAGTAAAGAGTCTTGTACATAGTGATATTGAACTAGGTATGGAGATACCGACGATTGAATCTCGGACAAGTAACATACCAAAGAACAAAGTGAACGGCGTACGGGATTAACTGAATCCTTGACATAGAGGTTCAACCGATAAAGATCTTCTTAGAATATGTAGGAACCAATATGAGCATCTAGGTCCCGCTATTGGTTATTGACCGTGGAGGTGTCTCGGTCATGTCTACATAGTTCTCGAACCCGCAGGGTCTGCACACTTAAGGTTCGGTGACGTTTCGGTAGTATAGAGTTATGTATGATGGTTACCGAAGGTTGTTCGGAGTCCCGGATGAGATCTCGAACGTCACGAGGAGCTCCGGAATGGTCCGTAGGTAAAGATTGATATATAAGAAGTCCTGTTTTGGTCACCGGAAAAGTTTCGGGTACTTCGATAGTGTATCGGGAGTGCCGGGAGGGTATCGGGGGCCATCGAGAGGGGTGTCTCGACTCAAAGGACCTCATGGGCTGTGGGAATAATCAAACCAGCCCCTAGTGGACCGGACGACCCCCCCCCCCACTAAGGCCCGTGCAGCTAGGGGTGGAAAAAATCCAAAGGAGGAAAGGTGGAAAGGGTTTCCAAGTGGAGAGGAGGAATCCTACTCCTAGTAGGATTGGAGTAGGACTCCTCCACCTCCTAATTTGGCCAAACCTTGAGGGTTTGAGGATGCCTCCTCCTCTCCCACCCTCCTATATATACTAGAGGATTTAGAAGGGAGAGCTAACCATAATTGCCACATGCTCCCTCTACTTCATCTAGATCGTTTTCTCCTCTAGTCTAGTTCGGCGGTGCTTAGGCGAAGCCCTGCCGGAATAGTTCCACCATCATCGCCGCCACGCCATCGCTGTAGGATCAAGAGAGGCGTGTCTAGAGGGGGGTGAATAGACTACTAGTAGAAATTTAAAACCTATCATTTTCCCAAGTTAATTGGTTGGCAGATTTTAATAGTTTTAACAAGTCTAGATAGTCTAACAGCCCTACACATGCATGTCTACAAGTATGGCAGCGGAAAGTAAAGACATTGCACATGTAAGTAAAGAGATGGGGTAGGAAGATCAAACACAATAGGAGACGCAAGGATTTTTCCCGTGGTTCCGATAGGTGGTGCTATCGTACGTCCACGTTCATGGAGTCTTCAACCCACGGAGGGTAACGGTCGCGAGAGTCCACGGAGGGCTCTACCCACGGAGGGTTCCACGAAGAAGCAACCTTGACTATTCCATGCGGCTTCCGTCCATGAAGGACTAGCCTCACTATGGGTAGATCTTCACGAAGTAGGCGATCTCCTTGCCCTTACAAACTTCTTGATTCACTCCACAATACGAGGTAGGAGGCTCCCAAGCGACACCTAACCAATCTAGGAGGCACCACCCTCCAAAAGGTAATAGGCTCGGTAATGACGATGAACTCCTTGCTCTTGTGATTCAAGATGATAGACTCCTCAACACACAATCTCTCTCACACAGATTTGGCTTGGTATAAGAGATGGGATTGGTGGAAAGCAACTTGGGGAGGCTAGAAATCAAGATCCATATGGTTGGAGTGGAAGATCTTGACCTCAACATAAGGGTAGGTGGTTCTCTCTCAGAAAACTGAGTAGGATAGGTATGGAATAGTTCTGAGTGCTTCTCTTTCGAGTGGGTAGTGGTGAAGGGGTATATATGGGCATCCCCAAAAATCCAACCGTTACACACAATAAGTCAAACTCGGTGACACCAAAGTGTAAAACTCGATGGTACCGAAGTGACAAAAAGTGGCAACTTTTGAATCCCGAAGGGACCGATATACAACTCTCGGTTGGACTGACAAGGTGACCAACGGTCAGATTTACCAGTCTCAGTGATGCGGATTCACCATTCTCGGTCGGACCGAAAATGTGAATTTGCGTAACAGAAAGTTGGCAACCCAACTCGATGGCACCGAGTGCAGTGTCGGCTACACCGAAGTGTTAGGGTTTGGCTGAGTCTGTCTAGGGTTTGGAACTGGTGGCACCGGGATAGGGAAGTTGGTTTCAACGATTTGTCATGTTTGGCTTAGGACAGACTTTGGTGGGAGAGTATGTGGATGTTTTGGTGACTGTCACTTGTGCATGTTTGAGCATATTGTTCACCATCAAAACTTTACCCCCTTTTAATAGTATTGGCCTTCCTATAGACTCAAAGTGATTTCTCACAAATGTAAAATGTAGAGTCCTCATGCTTGAAGCTTGGCTAACCTATTTCTTTGAATCTTGGGTAATTCCAGAATCTCCTCAAACCTTTTGCCAACACAAATCTCCATGGACTATTATCTGAAATACACTAGATAGAGGTGTTAGTCCAAGAGACAATGTATGTTGTCATGAATTATCAAAACCACCAAGGGAGCATGTTGTGCTTTCAATCTCCCCTTTTTGTAATTGATGACAACATATAATCAAAGCTTCAATTAAAGATATGCATGAATGCAATGGAGATTTTGAGAAACACATGACTTAGATTTCCTCCCGCTAAATGTGTGCAGTCCTTTAAAGGATAGTTGCTTTGGAATGCATGGACACACATATGAATTGAAGGGATATAAGAGTCATGTGTATCTTGGCTATATGCATCAATATATGTGAATGAAATGTATATCCTTGATCAAGACTTCACTCTTGCAAAACAATATGTGCAATAAGCAAGAGATCATGTTGATCAAACATATGATGCATATGCTTACCTTGAGTTCTTGAGCATTCTAGTAGTAGAGACACACTTGAGAAAACAATGTTAGGAAACACAAGAGTATTCTACTAAACAAAAGCAATATAACTCAACAAGTACCAAGATGTAGAGAACATATAAAATATGATAATCATTAAGATTAATATGTCTCCACCTTTAGCATTCATCTGTTACATCTTTTCTCCCCTTTGATATAAATATGGTCGTACATCCTCTCCCCTTGAATCTCAGCATGTAGATATTGGGATCGGATAGGGTGAGAAAAGCAATCCTTTGTTCACTTAAGACTTTTCTCCAAAAATAGTTTTCTCCCCCTACATTGTTGTTCTTCTCCTTGATCATATAAGTGTGAACTTTTGATATTTTCCTCTCCCCCTAAACCATGTCTCCCCCTTTAGCATGAAGCTTTGATATTCTCCCCCTTTGGCATAAAGTACCAAAAAGGTTAAACTTGGGAGTACTGACGGGGATCATTGATAAGGAAGGAGTCTTGGAGATCAAGGGTCATTGAAAGTAGGGTCCATTTAAAAGACTAAGGGGATCATTGAATGTAACTTCTATCCCTTTGGAAAATTTGAGTTTTCTTCTCCTTGGAGCTGGGGATCCTTGAATAAAGAATTTCTCCCCCGAAGTGTTGTTTGTTCTTCTCCCCCCTATATATATATATATTAAAGATGGGATCATTGAAAGAACAAGATTATCACGAGAACAGAAAACAAATAAACTATATCAACAAAACATAAAATTTGAACACAAAGAAAATCGGTGACTCCGAGATGGATAAATTAGTGATACTGGGATTGCATAGTGCATCTTATCTGCAAGTTTGGTAGAACCGGGTTATCTAAATCGGTGACTTCGAAAGATAATCCAAGATTCTATTTTTAGAGAGAGAAACGAAACTGTTTCAAAAGAAAAAAATGCGAAAAATTTATAGAGGTCATCAAATAGGTAAGATTTGAGTGGTTACGAGAGGTCATGCAATAAGAGAGCAATCCACACAAGATTCTTAACTAAATAATGGGCGGTGACTAGGTCACCTATATTAGAGTATATTGACTTAGGAGCCAAGCAAGAATACTTGATCATAGGTCATACTCATCGTTTAAGCTCAAAATGGGGTTACCAATTTTCGATTAAGCATTTTGATGTCTTCATATTTCTTGAGTTGCTTTAGCCCATGACTTGGAGTAAAGCCTTTTCAAGGATATGAGTACATACCTTTGAATGATGTTGATGACACTGTTAGTAGGTGAACTTGTTGAGGATGCTCGAGGTTGATGAAGATCATCTTGAGTTTGGAGCAATCCTTCTCGTTCTAGTATACTCATCACTTACAAAGGTTAGTTAAGGAAGAACAATAGATATATCCAATTGACATGTCACTACTTAAGATGTTGCAACTAAGATCAAGTATATGTCAAGGATATTTTTGTTGTCTTCTTCCTTCCATCATCAAGAGGGGTTGTGGATACTTGGTAATGACAAGATTGCTTATGATTGGAGTTGATGGCAATCTTGTGGAATGAAGTTCTTACAAGTACCTACAAAAGGTTAGATGCAATACAAGGGAGTGTAGAATTCCATGGCATATGATAATGAGTTACAAGAACATGGAGATATTAAGAAAGCTCATGCCCTTGCTTGCAACCGAGTGAGTCTAGCTCAAGTTTGAAGCATCAATGATGTTCAACTCACTCCTCAAATGACAAAATGTTTTCTCATCAAGTGGCTTAGTAAAGATATCGGCCAATTGCTTGTTAGTGCGAACATGCTTAAGATTGATATCTCCTTTGGCAACATGATCATGAATGAAATGGTGTCGAACTTGAATATGCTTGGTTCGAGAATGTTGCACAGGATTATGTCCAATTTTAATAGCACTTTCATTGTCACAAAGTAATGGAACATTTTTAACATAAATACCATAATCCTTAAGCGTTCGTGTCATCCATAGTAATTGCGCACAACAAGATCCAGCAGCAATATACTCAGCTTCGGCAGTAGATAGAGATACCGAGTTGTTTCTTGGAGGACCAAGACACAAGAGATCTACCTAAAAATTGACAAGTACCCGAGGTGGATTTTCTATCAACCTTGTCACCGGCATAGTCTGAATCGGAGTAGCCAACAAGATAAAAAGAAGATCCCTTGGGATACCAAATGCCAAAGTTTGGTGTTTGTATCAAGTATCTCACAATACGTTTCACAGCCAAAAGATGACACTCCTTAAGTGTGGCTTGATATCTAGCACACATGGATACACTAAGCATAATATCAGGATAAGATGCACATAGATATAACAATGAACCAATCATAGATCGATAAACACCTTTTGATCAACTGGTTCATCCTCCTTGGTAAGGTCAACATGTCCACTAGTGGGCATAGGGGTTTTCATACCTTTGCAATCCTACATGTTGAATTTCTTGATCAAGTCCTTGGTATACTTAGTTTGAGAGATGAAAGTTCCTTCTCTTGATTGCTTGATTTGCAATCCAAGAAAGAGTTTCAGCTCACACATCATAGACATGTCATACTTCTCGGACATCAACCTTCCAAATCTTTCACTAAATTGAGGGTTAGTGGAACCAAAGATAATATCATCCACATAGATTTGACATACAAATAATTCTCCATTAACTCTCTTAGTGAACAAGGTTGCATCAATTTTACCAATTTCAAAACCTTTTTCGATGAGAAACTTTGTTAAGCATTTATACCAAGCACGAGGGGCTTGCTTGAGACCATAAAGATCTTTACGAAGCTTGAAAACATGATTAGGTTTCTTAGGATTCACAAAACCAGGTGGTTGCTTAACATAAACTTCTTCCTCTATTTCACCATTTAAAAATGCACTTTTGATGTCCATTTGATAAAGCGTGATATCATGGTGGTTAGTGTAGCGACCCGACCTGAAAGGTCAAGTCTCCGGTGTTTCCGTACCATCCCAAGATCATGCTGGTACACACACGGTACATCAATGTATATATCAAAGGGAAATCACACAGCATTATATTAATCGAAATCTCATATCGAGTCCTTTATTACAATAATATTACAATAAAGTGGCCAAAGGCCAACTCATGAGAATATCTAAATCTTGCGGAAGCGTCGAAGGTAGATGAGTCCATCTGACTCCAAGGGCATCTCACTGAGCATAGAACGCGTCCTCACTCCTGGTCGGAAAAATACTCTGCAACATGATACGTTGCAGCCGTGTAGGTCAGCATATGGAATATGCCGGCAAAGTCACAGTAGAGGTGTGAAAATAATCAACTAGTCTATATGCATATATGGCAGGTGGGGTGGTAAGTTTTGCGTAAAGCCAATTTTTTCCTACATCAAGAGAGGGGCTAAGCAAAATATTACTAAGTTGGTTGATTAATGAGATGGTTCCACCAACCAGTTCTCATACCCAAAATTGTTAATACCCACATCATCATATTAATTGTGTTGAGAGTTCAGGAAGTTCCAATTCCTTTGGCTCAAGTCGTCCATGACCGTGGACACGGCTAATCGATTAGGTTTGAAATACTCTGCAGAGTTTTGCACACGTTCCCCACAAGATTTGGTCGCCTCCGTTTGATTTCTCGCACTTCAGGGTGTTTGAGAAACGGATGACCAAAACATGGTCTTCCAAAGGGTTTCCCTGCGACTCTGTCAGTGCCCATCCTTTCCTACCGTTCTTCTACCTCTCGTAGCACCGCCTGTCCAGGGTCACCACGATATCCAACCAAGCCAGAGCCCATAATGACTTGTGGCTGTGCAGGTAAGCCTTGGGTTTTGAAGCACCCATCCATCTCTTTGTGCCTGGGTGGACCTTTCCGCATGAATACTGGCCATCTCCAGCATCACCTAGGCTAACCACTGGTTTCTCCAGGGCGCCGTTCAACCATCATCCACCCAGAGGTATGTTGAAAACTTGGAGTCTTGAAATCTTGATCATTATGCAGGTCTTGAACTTATTAACTCTCTCAACTCTCATGATTCTCACAACCAACCCCGTCTACTAATAGCATAGCAAAAGTAAAACAACGTTTCCCGGGGCCAATGTTGTCAAAGAGGGTTGAGAGGGGTATCTACCACATGATACTACTACAATGTAACCAAGTTTCCAACTAACATATCTTGCATGCAACTTGGGAGATGGTAGAACTAATGCATATAAAACATGGGTAAAAGTATGATCAAGGTGACTTGCCTGATTGATGATCTTCGTACGTGAGTGACTCTAAGTAACAAGCTTCGCACTCCGAATAATCTAACGAAGCAAACAAGCACTCAAATAAGCATACAACCAAAATAAGTACTCATAACATTCAGCAAAGAAGTACTAAACAATCAAGTCAAACAATGCACAAAAGTCTCTAGCAAGTAAAACACACAAGGTTTTGTTTTCCAAAGGAGATGATGAAAACACTACTACATAATAAAACTATTTTGAAATAACAAGACAATTGTTGATAGCAAGGCAACAATAGAATATTTTACTATTAAACAAAACAAAAATCAATTTAAGTTTGTTGGGAAAACTTTAGTAGAGTTTATAATAGTTTTGATAAACACTATATGAATCAACTATAGTTATACTAACAAAAAGAATGAAAAACTAACTTATAATTTGTTAACAAAACATGTTCTTGACAGAAAATAATTTACTATTAAATCTGTCTTAGAAAACAGAATTAAATTTACAAAACTTTGTTTGAAAACAAACTATTACTAGTTAGTTGTTTTAATCAAATTATGCCTATTTGAAAAGAAGTTGGGATTCCTATGTTAAATGAAATTAAACTAGGCAAATCTATATTTTTATTAACAGTGAGTGAAAACACTAAGTGTTTACTAACAGAACCTAATAAACAAATAAAACCAAATTCTAAAACAAACTAATTAAAATTGAGTTTATAAAACTATATTATAATACTATACAGATTCTGTTTTTGGTTAAAACACTAATCAAATTAAACCTAAAAATCCTCAAACCAAGCATGAAGGTAGTCCTAACTAATACCAAACAGTAGAAAAAAGATTCATATCAAAATCTATTTTCAAACTCTAGTTATTCAGATTTTAAGATTTTGAGCAAATTTGATTAAATTCAAATTTTATAGTTCAAATTTGAAATTTAAAAGTACAGGGTGAAACTACATGAAAATTGTGAGCTATTGCAAAAAGAATCAACTCAAAACTCTAAACAGATTAAAAGATATAGCTAAAGCAAATTTGGAATACATTCTGTTTTCTGAAAAACAAAACTGAAAAGAAAAACTAACTAACGGTCGACTAGGGTGACGTGGCGACCCGTGAGTGGCTGAGGTGGGTGTCCGAGCGGGGTTACGGGCGGTCGGCCGATCCTAAGAGGATACCGGTTCAAGTAATAATAATGTTCTAATCTGGATCGTAAGATCCAGATCGAACGGTTGGGGAAGCTCACGGTGTAAAGGTCGCCGGCGTGGGGATCTCCGGCGAGTCCGATAGCGGCGAATGCGACGGCGAGGCGCTCCGGTGGTCGGGGAGGACGGGGAAGTGGTCCGGGTGACGGCAATGGTTCTCCGGAGTCGACTGGTGGCAACAATGGGGCGAACGGTGGTCGGAGGTGGTGGCTACGGTCGACGGCGAGTCCGATGAGGGTGGGAGCTCCGGCGAGCAATTGGGGCAGCGTCTCGGCGAGAGAGAGAGAGGCTCGGGGGGGAAATGGATGCGGGGAAGTGGGGCTCTTATATAGATGCTCGGGGGTGCGGGGAAGGAGAGAGGAGAGAGATCCGGCGAGGGGAGAAACTGCCGGCGTCGGGTCCGGCGCGCGCGGGAAGGAAGGCGACGACCGCGCGAGAGAAAACGGTCGGACGGGTGGGGTCCAGCGTCAGTGAGAGGGAGATGTATCCGTTGCGCGCGCTTGGCCGGCTCGTAGTAAAAGCGTGATATAACTGCCGTGGGCCGGCCCGTTTAATACCGGAAATGGTTACCGTTACTGTTTTTCTTAAAAAAAATTCCAGAGACATTCAAATACATTTAAAGCATTCAAATCGTCTCTAAATATAGGGGTATTATATATCACAATTAACAGAATAATAACTGCTATTTAATGAACATTTTTATTCTGTCATTTTAACACTTTGAAAAAATAATATTTTCAGAAATTGCCTAATTGTTTTTAAACCCTTTTTGCAAATATTTTCAAAATAACCCCTGGTTATTTTTGTTCAAATATATCACCAATTAGTCCCTGGTGTGGAGTGTCATGTTCCTCCTCTCTTATTTGAACTTTTAACCAAAATTTCAAATAGGTGAAAGCAAATATAGGAAAAGGTAGAAAGAGCTTTCTGGAATTTTTGAAAAGGCATTTCAACAAACACATACATTCAAGCAATGATGATGATGAATGCATAGCTATATTCATAACATTCCAAAATGAAATTTTGGGATGTTACAGTTAGCATAGGCAAGAAGAATTCGGATAGCTTCAAGTCTAGCAACGGGGGCGTAAGTCTCACCGTAGTCCATACCTTCGACTTGCGTATATCCTTGGGCTACGAGACGAGCCTTGTTGCGTACAACTTGACCATCATAATCTTGTTTGTTCCGAAACACCCATTTGGTTCCGATGATGTTGTGCTTATCTTCGGGTTTCTTCACAAGTGTCCACACTTCGTTCCTATCGAAGTTGTGTAGCTCTTCATGCATTGCATTCACCCAATCCGCATCTTCTAGAGCTTCTTCTACCTTTAAAGGCTCAATGCTGGAGATGAAAGAATAATGCTCACAAAAGTTAGCTAGTCGGGTTTTAGAGCGAGTGATTCTCCCTGTTTGTATATCACCAAAGATTTGGTTTAGGGGATGGTTCTTGGTCACTTGAGCTCAAACACGGGTCAGCTTCCGATATTTGGATGGTGGAGCATCTTCTTCTTCATCATCATCTCGTTCATCTTCATTGTTGTTGAAGGTGTTGTTCCCTTAAGGTGGTGGTGAAGATGGTTGCGGTGGATCTTCATGATGCACTTCCTCCTCTTCATCATCTTGTCGTGTACCGCTCGTGGATGCCTCCATGTCGTGTTGAGGTTCACCTTGACGTGAGGTGGGGGATTCCACTTGAGTTGATGAAGTACTTTCCTTCACCTCCATGGGACGAATCTTGCCGATGGGTAGATCTAGTATGGCTTCCGAAGGATCCTTATCACCTACATCATTTGGCAACTGTTCGAGTTGCGAACCATTAGATTCATCAAACTTCACATCTATCGTCTCCTCAACTTTTTGAGTGAAGTTGTTGTAGACACGGTAAGTGTGAGAGTTCGATCCGTAACCAAGTAGGAATCCTTCATGAGATTTAGGAGCAAATTCAGTATGACGATGCTTATCAAGAATGTAGCACTTTGAGCCAAATACCCGAAAGTATCTGACTTGGTTTTTTTACCGGTGAGTAGCTCATATGTCGTTTTACCGAGAAGCTTGTGCAAGTAAAGACGGTTTGTGGCATGACATGCTGTTTCAACGACTTCTGCCCAAAAGTGTCTTGGCGTCTTGTATTCGTCAAGCATCGTTCTTGCCATCAATAAGCGTCTGGTTCTTCCTTTCAACAACTCCATTTTGTTGAGGTGTGTATGTAGACGAGAACTCATGTGAGACACCTTCTTCGTCAAGAAAGGTATCCACATGGGTGTTCTTGGACTCCGATCCATTATCGCTCTGAACCTTCTTGATCTTCACTTCAAACAGATTTTGCGCTTTGTGAGCGAAGTTCTTGAAGATCTTTTGAACCTGTGACTTATCATCGAGAAAGAATACCCACGTAAATCTAGAAAAATCATCAACTATAACTAGACCATAGGAATTTCCACCGAGACTCTTGTAAGCACTGGGACCAAAGAGATCCATGTGAAGTAACTCGAGTGGTCTCCTAGTAGTCATGATATTCTTAACGGATAACTTTCACCTACTTGCTTTCTAGCCTGACAAGCACTACAAAGTCTATCTTTGTCAAAGATAACATCTTTAACTCCAAGTATATGACCACCTTTGATTAGCTTATCTAGATTGCGCATGCCTACATGTCCAAGTCTTCTATGCCAAAGCCAACCTTTAGAAGATTTTGCAATTAAACAGGTGCGAGGCTTGGACCTTTTAGTGAAATCAACAATGTATAGATCACCTCTATGGAAACCGGTAAAGACCATTTTATGATTATCTTGGCGAAACACTTGGCAATCAACTTTCATAAATAAAACATTGAAACCGAAATCGGCAAGTCTAGAAACGAAAAGAAGATTGTAGCCAAGGGATTCAACAAGCATGACATTTTGAATAGAGCTATCATGAGATATGGCCACCTTACGAAGGCCAAGTACCTTACCCTTAGAATTGTCTCCAAAGGTCATGTACCGTCGAGGACCTTGATTAGGCATGATCTCTTGGAACATGTCTCTATCACCAGTCATATGATCCGTACATCCACTATCAAGAATCCACTCCTTTCCTCCGGACATGTAATCTCTAAAGTTTGCCATAAAACTCAGATTCTTCATGATCTTCTCATACTCGATGTCGAACAACTCATCTTCTTCATAGTATCCATGTTCCACATTGTCATCATCAAGTGGAAAATCCTCGTCATAAAGAACAAGGGATTCGTTAGAATAGTGATTATGACAATGTTCAAGTTTATGAATGCGAATGGCTTCAAAGATAATGTTGTTAATGGTGGTGACATCTCCTTTAGCACACATAAGATTACGAAGCTCAAATAGGCATTTATCAAAGTTTGGATCACTAGGCTTCATTTTATGAAAAGCAATAGTTTTATGAAGAATTTCATCAAGATTTCCTAAGGAAAGATTTGGGTATCGTTTCTCCAAATCAGTCCATAAGGTATAGGCACATGCAAAGTTCTTCACTTGAGAAAGCATGAATCTTGGTAAACCTCTAACAATAAGATTGACAACTCTTAGGTTACCAAGCATGTTAATTTCCTCTTCGTGTGTGGAATGCATTTCATCAATGGGGATCACATAGGTTTTTTTAATGTATTTAGTCAAATGGAATCTATTAAATAGATCAATCATAGCATTCTTCCATTGACTATAGTATTCTCCATCAAGAATGGGCACTCTACAACTTAAACTCTCTACTCTAGACACATCCATCTTCCTCCACGGTGATTAAATCGAAGCAATGGAGACCAAAGCTCTGATACAACTTGTAGGATCGAGAGAGGCGTGTCTAGAGGGAGGTGAATAGACTACTAGAAGAAATTTAAAACCTACCCTTTTCCCAAGTTAATTGGTTGGCAGATTTTTAATAGTTTTAACAAGTCTAGATAGTCTAACAGCGCTACACATGCATGTCTACAAGTATGGCAGCAGAAAGTAAAGACATTGCACATGTAAGTAAAGAGATGGGGTAGGAAGATCAAACACAATAGGAGATGCAAGGATTTTTCCCGTGGTTCTGATAGGTGGTGCTATCGTACGTCCACGTTCATGGAGTCTTCAACCCACGAAGGGTAACGGTCGCGGGAGTCCATGGAGGGCTCTACCCACGAAGGGTTCCACGAAGAAGCAACCTTGACTATTCCATGTGGCTTCCGTCCACGAAGGATTAGCCTCACTATGGGTAGATCTTCACGAAGTAGGCGATCTCCTTGCCCTTACAAACTTCTTGGCTCACTCCACAACACGAAGTAGGAGGCTCCCAAGCGACACCTAACCAATCTAGGAGGCACCACCCTCCAAAAGGTAATAGGCTCGCTAATGACGATGAACTCCTTGCTCCTATGCTTCAAGATGATAGACTCCTCAACACACAATCTCTCTCTCTCACAAATTTGGCTTGGTAGAAGAGATGGGATTGGTGGAAAGCAACTTGGGGAGGCTAGAAATCAAGATCCATATGGTTGGAGTGGAAGATCTTGACCTCAACACAAGGGTAGGTGGTTCTCTCTCAGAAAACTGAGTAGGATAGGTATGGAATAGTTTTGAGTGCTTCTCTTTCGAGTGGGTGGTGGTGAAGGGGTATATATAGGAATGCCCAAAAATCCAACTGTTACACACAATAAGTGAGACTCGGTGACACTGAAGTGTAAAACTCGGTGGCACCAAAGTGACAAAAAGTGGCAACATTTGAATCTCGGAGGGACCAATATACAACTTTTGGTTGCACTGACAAGGTGACCAACGGTCAGATTTACCAGTCTTGGTGACGTCGATTCACCATTCTCGGTCGGACTGAAAATGTGAATTTGCGTAACATAAAGTTGGCAACCCAACTCGATGGCACCGAGTGCAGTGTCGGCTGCACCGAAGTGTTAGGGTTTGGCTGAGTATGTCTAGGGTTTGGAACTCAATGGCACCGGGATAAGAAAGTTGGTTGCACCAATTTGTCATGTTTGTCTTAGGACAGACTTTGGTGGGAGAGTATGTAGATGTTTTGGTGACTGTCACTTGTGCATGTTTGAGCATATTGTTCACCATCAAAACTTTACCCCCTTTTAATAGTATTGGCTTTCCTATAGACTCAAAGTGATTTCTCACAAATGTAAAATGTAGAGTCCTCTTGCTTGAAGCTTGGCCAACCTATTTCCTTGAATCTTGGGTAATTCCACAATCTCCTCAAACCTTTTGCCAACACAAATGTCCATGGACTATTATCTAAAATACACTAGATAGAGGTGTTAGTCCAAGAGATAATGTATGTTGTCATGAATTATCAAAACCACCAAGGGAGCATGTTGTGCTTTCAGTCGCACTGCCAGAGAACTCATCTACCTCTCCACTCCCTCTTGCTGGATCAAGAAGGCGGAGATCATCATCGAGCTATACGTGTGCTGAACGTGGAGGCGTCGTTCGTTCGGCGCTAGATCGGAAGGACCGCGATTAGGATCACGAGACCATTCATGATTTGATCGCGGGACGGATCATGATGGGATCGCGGGACGGATTTTGATTGGATCGCGAGAAGGATCATGATGGGAACGCGGGACGCTCAGCGATTTGGATCGCGAAGAAATTCGACTACATCAACCGTGTTTCTTAATGCTTCCCGCTTAGCGATCTACGAGGGTATGTAGATCCACTCTCCCTGTCGTAGATGCTCATCGCCATGGATAGATCTTGCGTGTGCGTAGGAAATTTTTTGTTTCCCATGCAACGTTCCCCAACACTGTAATCGATCCAAAGACTTGCCAGAGCTCCCAAGCAAGGACCATTAGGATCTTGACTTACCATTGCCACTGTTCCAAAACCCAGGTTCTTTGAGATCGCATCATCTACATTAAGTTTGGCCAATCCCACCGGCACAGCGATCCACTTTATTAAGATAGTTGTTGTGGAAGTGGTTTTACTACACTTGGCTTCTTTATTTGTTATAGCTCTAACAGAAAAGAGGTGATAAAAAGGTGAGTCGACATTGGATTTTGAAAATATCCTAGATATCTTTTCTCCTTGCTCTCCACACTGCCCAAAGAGTCATCACCAAGCGGATAATTTTGTATTGAAAAGAGTTTCTTACATAGCGAATAACCAATTTCTCGCATAGCCATCATGGTTCTCACACATCTCTTGCACAAATACCTTATCTCAAAGGGCACAAACACTTTGAGCCACATAATAATTGATCAAAACATGTCCCCATGAGTCCTCTACCCCACATAGGACACAAGTAGAAGTCATAGACATGTACCTATGGCGAAGAATGTCCGCTGTTGGAATTAGAAGTTGGGAAAAATGCCATAAGAAGACATTTTTAACTTAGAAGGAATCTGAACCCTCCACATATGTGTCCATGCATTACTCACTGTCTTGACATCCAAGCTGCACCCACTGCTATGAATAAAATACCCCCTTTGTAATTTCGTGTTCATGATCATCTAATAGGATGACTTGATCGTGAAGTTACCTCGACATTCATCACTCCAGCCCCAAAAATCATCAATGTGTCCCACGCTTAATGGAATAGCAAGAATAGCTTCAGCATCCATTGACAAGAATGTATCATGTACAAGCCGCTCGCGCCAACTAGCAAACGCTGGATCAATCGGTTCAGAAACAAGGTGTGGTGGCCGAGGAACCAGTGATGTGATCGCCCTCTTCATTTATTCTCTCGCAATCTAGTTTTGGGTCTAAATTTCCATTTTGTTCCCATTAAAAATCTTGCAAATTAGTCCTGCTTTAATATATATCTCCCATCCAAGATTGCTCACAAAATCCGTGATGGATGCCCTCCTAATTAAACCTTCAAAAGTGAACTGATCAGGGAAGTACGTTGCTTTGAGTATCATACCACCAAGAGGAGCGGGATCATGCATAACTCTTCATGCTTGCTTGGCTAAGAGTGCCAAGTTAAATATTTAAAGATCACATGAGCCTAATCCACCCAAATGCTTTAGTTCTGTCAAGATGTCCCACGATACCCAACAAGGTTTCTATTTCCCCTGGTTGCTACCCCACCAGAATCAGTGACTAATGGTGGTAATGTTTTTGCATAAACCCCTTGGCAATCTGAAACAGGACATACAATCAAACCAGAATAGCCCGTGCCACAACCTTAACTAAGACCTCTTTGCGTGCTGCAGATAGAATTATCTCCATCTATAATCAAACTTTCTCCCATACACAAGTATTTTTCATGATGAATCCTCTGGCTAGAAGCCTTGAAATATGTATTCAGTAGGTTTAACACACATTCACCCCCTTCACACTTGACTTTAAAAGTGACAAGTTGTCAACTGTGAACAAAAGGTGGTTGACGACCAGAAACATGGGTGCCACCTTAATTTCTTTGAGCACCGATGAATGGAAACTAGATTTTAAAACACACGAAAGACCCTCCTTTGAAATAAAGAAAAGTTAAGGGGAGATCGGGTCTCCTTGCCGAATATGGTGAGTGGGTCTACATTGTTCAAGCTTTTCACCATTAAAAAGAACTGGAAATGAAACTGACTGAACAATGTTCATAACTTTTTTTAAGAACTTCCAAGTTCATAAGTTATTTTTCAACAATCCCATGTTTTGTGTTTGGTTGAGCTGCAGATTCTGTAAAAGCTGTTATGAGTTGTGAGCTGTGAAAAAGCTGTTGTGAACTTTCAGCTATGGAAAAGCTAGAAGATGTTTGGCTAAAACAGCTACGAAACTATAGATTTGTTTGTGAATTGTCTGTAATGACCCTGGGCAATGAGTCAATATGTTTATGTGCAACTTGATCGTAAAGTAGTGTCAAGAACATTGGTAGGCAATAGAATGACCGTTTTGCAAAGGAAATTTATGACAATTTAGATGATTCACAACTAACACATACAAATTGAACAACATATTACATATAAATAGATATTGACACATAATATTTTTACAAAAGGCATGCACCATAGAATATACATATGGTTCCATCAAGATAGCTAACCTAGGTTGCTATCGCAAGACAAGCATCAGCTATCCTACTATGAGTAGTATCCATGGTATCTTCGTTCTCCTCCTCTTCAACGAGATCCGCTTGCGTTGGTGCTACTTCCTTTCGTACGACTCGAGGTACATACTCATCATCGACATCACATTTATCAAAAAAATTGTCACTCGATTTTCTATCATGAATGAAGTTGTGCGATGCCATGCAAGCAATGATGATATGCTTTTGCGTGCGAGGTGAGAAACTAGGGATTCCTTTCAATATGTGCCATTTCTGCTTGAGCACCCTGAAAGCACGCTCAACAACATTGTGAAAGGACGAATGTGAAAAGTTGAATAACTCATACTTCCCTTGAGGTGGACGGTGACGTCGAAGACGAAATTCTGGTAGATGGTATGTACTTCCCTTAAAAGGAGCAAGATATCCTATTCGGTTTGCATACCCAGAGTCCACAAGATAGTATTTCCCTGAAAATAAACACCAAATCACCAAGTGAGCATCTCACATAAGAATATAATGAATGGTGACATGTGTTGTTATGTTATTGTTGGTGAACGTTGCATGGGAAACAAAAAATTTCCTACGCACACGAAGATCTATCCATGGTGATGAGCATCTACGAGAGGGAGAGTGGATCTACATACCCTTGTAGATCGCTAAGCGGGAAGCGTTAAGAAATGTGGTTGGTGTAGTCGAACGTCTTCGCGATCCAAATCACTATGCGTCCCGCAATCCAATCACGATCCGTCCCGCGATCCGATCACGATCCGTCCCACGATCCGATCACGATCCGTCCCACGAACTTGATCACGATCTGTCTCACGAACTTGATCACGATCCTTCCGATCTAGCACCGAACGGACGGCACCTTCGCGTTCAGCACACGTACAACTTGATGACGATCTCCACCGTCTTGATCCAGCAAGAAGGAGTGGAGAGGAAGAAGAGTTCTCCGGCACCCTGACGACGCTCCGGCGACGGTGGTGGAGCAATTCCGGCAGGGCTTCGCCTAAGCACTGCAGAAAACCGATCTAGAGGAGAAACTATGCACTGGAGGAACGGGTAGCACGTGGCTGAAAATCTAGTGCAAAAACCCTCAATACCACCAGTATATATAAGAGGAGAGGAGGCAGCTTGGCCTCCAAGCCTCCTAGGCTTCGGCCGAACTAGGAGAGGAGGAGTCCACCTCCTCCACTCCTAGTAGGATTAGGATTCATCCTTTTTTTTGCCCTTTTCCACCTTTTTCCTTTTGGGTTTTCTTCTCCAGCCACATGGGACTTGTGTGGGAGTTTCCACCAGCCCACTAAAGGCTGATATTCACTCTCCCACAGCCCATGAAGCCTCTTGGGTCGAAATACCCCTCCGGAAGGTCTCCCGGTACACTACCGACACTCCCGGTACACTACCGATAAGCCCGGAACTTTTCCGGCGGCCAAAACAGGACTTCCTATATATGAATCTTTACCTCCGGACCATTCCGTAGCTCCTCATGACGTCCAGGATCTCATCCGGGACTCCAAACAAACTTCGGTCACCACCATACATAACTCTATACTACCGAAACGTCACCAAACCTTAAGTGTGCAGACCCTGCGGGTTCGAGAACTATGTAGACATGACTGAGACACCTCTACGGTCAATAACCAATGGCGGGACCTAGATGTCCACATTGGTTCCTACATATTCTATGAAGATCTTTTATCGGTCAAACCTCTATGTCAAGGATTCAGTTAATCTCGTATGATGTTCCCTTTGTTCTTCGGTATGTTACTTGCCCGAGATTCGATCGTCGGTATCTCCATACCTACTTCAACCTCGTTACTGGCAAGTCTCTTTACTCGTTCCATAATACAAGATCCTGTGACCAACACTTAGTCACATTGCTTGCAAGGCTTATTGTGATGTTGTATTACCGAGTGGGCCCTGAGATACCTCTCCGTCACACGGAGTAACAAATCACAGTCTTGATCCATGCCAACTCAACAGACACCCTCGGAGACACATGTAGAGCACCTTTATAGTCACCCAGTTATGTTGCGACGTTTGATACACACAAGGTACTCCTCCAATATCTGTGAGTTGCATGATCTCATGGTCATAGGAACATATACTTGACATGCAGAAAACAGTAGCAATAAACTGACACGATCATAAGCTACGTTTGTAGTTTGGGTCTTGTCCATCACATCATTCTCCTAATGATGTGATCCCGTTATCAAATGACATCTCATGTCCATGGCTAGGAAACCTTAACCATCTTTCAATCAACGAGCTAGTTCACTAGAGGCATACTAGGGACATTGTGTTTGTCTATGTATCCACACATGTATCCATGTTTCCAATTAATACAATTATAGCATGGATAATAAACGATTATCATGAACAAGGAAATACAATAATAAACACTTTATTTATTGCCTCTAGGGTATATTTCCAACAGTCTCCCACTTGCACTAGAGTCAATAATCTAGTTCACATCACTATGTGATTTACATTGTAATGAATCGAACACCCATGCAGTTCTGGTGTCGATCATGTTTAGCCCTTGGAAGAGGTTTATTCAACGGGTCTGCAACATTCAGATCTGTGTGCACTTTGCAAATATTTATGTCTTTCTCCAGGATGTAATCGCGGATGGAGTTGTAGTGTCGCTTTATGTGTCTGGTCCTCTTATGAAACCTTGGTTCCTTGGCTAGAGCAATGGCACCAGTGTTGTCACAGAACAGGTTCATTGGATTCAGTGCACTGGGCACTACTCCAAGATCTGTCATGAACTGCTTCATCCTGACACCTTCCTTCGCCGCCTCCGAGGCTGCGATGTATTCCGCTTCGCACGTAGAATCAGCTACCACGCTTTGCTTGGAACTGCACCAGCTTACCGCTCCCCCGTTAAGAATAAATACATATCTGGTTTGCGACATAGAGTCGTCCGGATCAGTGTCAAAGCTTGCATCAACGTAACCCTTTACGACGAGCTCTTCATCACCTCCATAAACGAGAAACATTTTCTTAGTCCTTTTCAGGTACTTAAGGATATTCTTGACCGCTTGCCAGTGCTCCATTCTAGGATCACTTTGAAACCTTCTGGCCATACTTATGGCAAGGCTGACATCGGGTCTTGTGCACAGCATTGCATACATGATAGAGCCTATGGCTGAAGCATAGGGGATGACACTCATCTTTTCTCTATCTTCTGCAGTTACTGGGCATTGAGTCTTACTCAACTTCACACCTTGTAATACAGGCAAGAACCCCTTCTTGGACTGTTCCATTTTGAACTTCTTCAAAACTTTATCAAGGTATGTGCTCTCTGAAAGTGCTATTAAGCGTCTCGATCTATCTCTATAGATCTTAATGCCTAATATGAAAGCAGTTTCTCCTAGGTCCTTCATTGAAAAACTCTTGTTCAAATATTCCTTCACGCTTTCCAGCATTTCTATATTGTTTCCAATCAGTAATATGTCATCCACATATAATACTAGAAACTCTATAGAGCTCCCACTCACCTTTTTGTAAATACAAGCTTCTCCGTAAACTTGTATAAACTCAAACGCTTTGATCACCTCATCAAAGCGCTTATTCCAACTCCGAGATGCTTGCACCAGTCCATAAATGGATTACTGGAGTTTGCAAACTTTGTCAGCATTCTCTGGATCGACAAAACCTTCGGGTTTCATCATATACAACTCTTCCTCAAGGAAACCGTTGAGGAACGCTGTTTTTACATCCATCTGCCAAATTTCATATTCAAAATAGGCAGCTATTGCTAACATGATTCTGACAGACTTAAGCATCGCTACGGGTGAGAAAGTCTCATCGTAGTCAACTCCTTGAACTTGTGAAAAACCCTTTGCCACAAGTCAAGCTTTATAGACGGTGACATTACCGTCCGCATCTGTTTTCTTCTTAAAGATACATTTGTTATGAATGGCCTCTCACCCTTTAGGTAATACTTCCAAAGTCCATACTTTGTTTTCATACATGGATCCCATGTCGGATTTCATGGCCTCTAACCATTTTTCGGAATCCGGGCCCATCATTGCTCCTTCATAGCTCGTAGGTTCATTGTTGTCCAACAACATGACCTCCAAGACAGGGTTGTCGTACCACTCAGGGGTAGTACGCGGCCTTGTCGACCTACGAGGTTCAATAGCTGCTTGATCCGAAGCTTCATGATCATCATCATTAACTTCCTCTTCTACCGTCATAGGTTCCACAGAAACATCTTTCTGCGCTGCGCTACTTTCTGGTAGAAGTAAAGGTTGAATAACCTCATCAAGCTCTATTTTCCTCCCACTCAATTCTTTCGAGAGAAACTCTTTCTCAAGAAATGTTCCGTTTTTAGCGACAAACACTTTGCCTTCGGATCTGAGATAGAAGGTATACCCGACTGTCTCTTTCGGGTATCCTATGAAGACACATTTCTCCTCTTTGGGTTCCAGCTTTTCAGGCTGAAGCTTTTTGACATAAGCATCACATCCCCAAACTTTAAGAAACGACAACTTTGGCTTCTTGCCAAACCACAGTTCATATGGCGTCGTCTCAACGGATTTTGATGGTGCCCTATTTAAAGTGAATGCAGCTGTCTCTAATGCATAACCCCAAAACGATAGTGGCAAATCAGCAAGAGACATCATAGAACGCACCATATCTAATAAGGTTCGATTACGACGTTCGGACACACCATTACGCTGTGGTGTTCCGGGCGGTGTCAAATGTGAAACAATTCCACACTGTCTTAAGTGACTGCCAAACTCATAACTCGGATATTCACCTCCTCGATCAGATCGCAGGTACTTAATCTTCTTGTTACGATGATTCTCAACTTCACTCTGAAATTGCTTGAACTTTTCAAACGTTTCAGACTTGTGTTTCATTAAGTAAATATACCCATATCTACTTAAGTCATCAGTGAAGGTGAGAAAATAACGATATCCACCATGCGCTGTAACATTCATTGGACCGCACACATCAGTGTGTATGATTTCCAATAAGTCACTCGCCCGTTCCATTGTTCCAGAGAACGGCGTTTTAGTCATATTGCCCATGAGGCATGGTTCACATGTGTCAAGTGATTCAAATCAAGTGACTCCAAAAGTCCATCAGCATGGAGCTTCCTCATGCGTTTTACACCAATATGACCTAAACGGCAGTGCCATAAGAAAGTGGTACTATCATTATCAATTCTACATCTTTTGGCATCATTCTTATGAACATGTGTGTCATCACTATCAAGATTCAATATGAATAAACCCCTAACATTGGGTGCATGACCATAAAAGATATTACTCATATAAATAGAAGAACCTTTATTCTCTGATTTAAATGAGTAACCGTCTCGCAATAAACAAGATCCAGATATAATGTTCATGCTTAACGCAGGCACTAAATAACAATTATTCAGGTTCATCACTAATCCCGATGGTAATCGAAGAGAGAGCGTGCCGACGGCGATCACATCAACCTTGGAACCATTTCCCATGCGCATCGTCACTTTGTCCTTTGCCAGCCTTCGTTTATTCCGTAGTTCCTGCTTTGAGTTGCAAATGTGAGCAACCGAACCGGTATCAAATACCCAGGAACTACTACGAGAGCTAGTAAGGTACACATCAATAACATGTATATCATATATACCTTGTTTGTAGTTGGCCGCCTTCTTGTCAGCCAGGTACTTGGGGCAGTTCCGCTTCGAGTGACCGGTTCCTTTGCAATGAAAGCACTCAGTTTCTGGCTTGGGTCCATGCTTGGGCTTCTTTGCAGGAGTAGCAACTGCTTTGCCATCCTTCTTGGTTTTACCCTTCTTGCCCTTGCCCTTGACTTTGCCATTTTTCTTGAAACTAGTGGTTTTATTGACCATCAACACTTGATGTTCTTTTTGGATTTCAGATTCAGCGACTTTTAGCATCGCAAACAGCTCGACGACTGACTCATTCATCCCGTGCATGTTATAGTTCATCACAAAGCTCTTGTAACTAGGTGGCAGTGATTGAAGAACTCTGTCAGTGATCGCCTCTGGCGGAAGGGCAATTCCCAACTCCGCTACACGAGTTGAATACCTAGACATTCTGAGTATATGTTCATTGATAGACCCGTTCTCCTCCATCTTGCAAGCATAGAACTTATCGGAGGTTTCATACCTCTCGATCCGGGCGTTCCTCTGAAAGATAAACTTCAACTCCTGGAACATATCATATGCTCCATGACGTTCAAAACGTCTTTGAAGTCCCGGTTCTAAGCCATACAATATTGCACACTGAACTATTGAGTAATCTCCAGTACGTGCCTCCCAAGCGTTCTTAACGTCTTTGGAGGTCATGTCTTCTAGTTGGTCACCAAGCGGTGCATCAAGGACATATGATTTCTGGGAAGCCGTGAGGATAATCCTCAGATTACGGGCCCACTCAACAAAGTTACTTCCATCATCTTTCAGTTTAGCTTTCTCTAGGAACGCATTAAAATTCAGGGGTGCTACTGCGCGAGCCATTGATCTACAACATAAATATGCAAAGTTCACTTAGACTATTGTTCAAGATAATGAGTTTAGTTAATCAAATTACTAAAGCTCCCACTCAAATTGACATCCCTCAGGTCATCTGAGTGTCACATGATCCAAATCCACCAACTCAAGTCCGATCATCACGTGAGTTGAGGTGGCTTCAATGGTGAACATCATTATGTTGATCATATCTACTATATGACTCATGTTCGACCTTTCGGTCTCTTGTGTTTCGAGGCCATGTCTGTACATGCTAGGCTCGTCAAGTTTAACCCGAGTGTTCTGCGCGTGCAACACTGGCTTGCACCCGTTGTATGTGAACGTAGAGTCTATCACACCCGATCATCACGTGGTGTCTCAATACGACGAACTTTCGCAACGGTGCACACTCAGGGAGAACACAATTTTATCTTGAAATTTAAGTGAGGTATCACCTTATAATGCTACCGTCGTACTAAGCATAACAAGGTGCATAAAAGGATTAACATCACATGCAATTCATAAGTGACATGATATGGCCATGAACTTGTGCTTTAGATCTCCATATTGAAAGCACCGGCATGATCTTCATCGTCACCGGCATGACACCATGATCTCCATCATCTTGATCTCCATCAACGTGTCGCCATCGAGGTTGTCACGCCCTGCATGCTTCTACTACTATTTCTACCGTTTAGCGATAAAGTAAAGCATTACATAGCGCTTAATGATTGACACGCAGGTCATACAATAATTAAAGACAACCCTATGGCTCCTGCCGGTTGCCGTACTCATCGACATGCAAGTCGTGAAATTCTATACATCACATGATCATCTCATGCATCACATATATCACATCATGTAATTGGCCATATCACATCACAACATACCCTGCAAAAACAAGTCAGACGTCCTCTAATTTTTGTTGCATGTTTTACGTGGCTGCTACGGGTTTCTAGCAAGAACGATTCTCACCTACGCATAAACCACAACGGTGATACATAATTTTCTTTTCAACCTTCTCAAGGACCGCCTTTGTCGAATCCGATCCAACTAAAGTGAGAGAAACTGCCACCCGCAAGCCATCTAGGCAACAAGTTGCGTCGAGGGAACCGGTCTCTCGTAAGCGTACGAGTAATGTTGGTCCGGGCCGCTTCATCTCACAATACCGCTGAACCAAAATCCGACCAAGGGAGGAAGCAATCTAAGCATCAACGCCCACAAACCTTTTGTGTTCTACTCGAGATCTCATCTACACATAGACCTAGCTCATGATGCCACTGTTGGTGAACGTTGCATGGGAAACAAAAAATTTCCTACGCACACGAAGATCTATCCATGGTGATGAGCATCTACGAGAGGGAGAGTGGATCTACATACCCTTGTAGATCGCTAAGCGGGAAGCGTTAAGAAACGCGGTTGGTGTAGTCGAACATCTTCGCGATCCAAATCGTCGTGCGTCCCGCGATCCAATCACGATCCGTCCCGCGATCCAATCACGATCCGTCCTGCGATCCGATCACGATCTGTCCCACGAACTTGATCACGATATGTCTCACGAACTTGATCACGATCCTTCCGATCTAGCACCAAACGGACGGCACCTCCGCGTTCAGCACACGTACAACTTGATGACGATCTCCACCGTCTTGATCCAGCAAGAAGGAGTGGAGAGGAAGAAGAGTTCTCCGGCATCCTAACGGCGCTCCGGCGACAGTGGTGGAGCAGTTCTGGCAGGGCTTCGCCTAAGCACTACAGAAACCGATCTAGAGGAGAAACTATGCACTGGAGGAACGGGTAGCACGTGGCTGGAAATCTAGTGCAAAAACCCTCAATACCACCAGTATATATAGGAGGAGAGGAGGAGAGGAGGCAGCTTGGCCTCCAAGCCTCCTAGGCTTCGGTCAAACTAGGAGAGGAGGAGTCCACCTCCTCCACTCCTAGTAGGATTAGGATTCATCCTTTTTTTTTGCCTTTTTCCACCTTTTTCCTTTTGGGTTTTCTTCTCCAGCCACATGGGACTTGTGTGGGAGTTTCCACCAGCCCACTAAAGGCTGATATTCACTCTCCCACAGCCCATGAAGCCTCTTGGGTCGAAATACCCCTCCCGGAGGTCTCCCGGTACACTACCGACACTCCCGGTACACTACCGATAAGCCCGGAACTTTTCTGGCAGCCAAAACAGGACTTCCTATATATGAATCTTTACCTCCAGACCATTCCGTAGCTCCTCGTGACGTCCATGATCTCATCCGGCACTCTGAACAAACTTCGGTCACCACCATACATAACTCTATACTACTGAAACGTCACCAAACCTTAAGTGTGCAGACCCTGTGGGTTCGAGAACTATGTAGACATGACTGAGACACCTCTACAGTCAATAACCAATGGCGGGACCTGGATGTCCACATTGCTTCCTACATATTCTACGAAGATCTTTTATCGGTCGAACCTCTATGTCAAGGATTCAGTTAATCCCGTATGATGTTCCCTTTGTTCTTCGGTATGTTACTTGCCCGAGATTCGATCGTCAGTATCTCCATACCTAGTTCAACCTCGTTACTAGCAAGTCTATTTACTTGTTCCGTAATACAAGATCCCGTGACCAACACTTAGTCACATTGCTTGCAAGGCTTATTGTGATGTTATATTACCGAGTGGGCCCTGAGATACCTCTCCGTCACACGGAGTAACAAATCCCAGTCTTGATCCATGCCAACTCAACAGACACCCTCGGAGACACATGTAGAGCACCTTTATAGTCACCTAGTTACATTGCGACGTTTGATACACACATGGTACTCCTCCGATATCTGTGAGTTGCATGATCTCATGGTCATAGGAACATATACTTGACATGCAGAAAATAGTAGCAATAAACTGACACGATCATAAGCTACGTTTGTAGTTTGGGTCTTGTCCATCACATCATTCTCCTAATTATGTGATCCCATTATCACATGACATCTCATGTCCATGGCTAGGAAACCTTAACCATCTTTCAATCAACGAGCTAGTTCACTAGAGGCATACTAGGGACATTGTGTTTGTCTATGTATCCACACATGTATCCATGTTTCCAATTAATACAATTATAGCATGGATAATAAACGATTATCATGAACAAGGAAATACAATAATAAACACTTTATTTATTGCCTCTAGGGCATATTTCCAACAGTTATACCTTTGGGAGGTACAGGAAATGAAGAGAAGTGTGCTAATGCATGATTCAAGATCCTTGAGTCATGTGTAGAGCCCGGCTAACCCGCAACCATAAAGGTAAACCTCATGTCAAAGTCGCATATTGAAAGCACATTTTGAGATGTGAAACCATGCCGGCATCTATGGTTAATCGCATCATCTGCAGGCACTATCACCGGGACATGTGATCCATCTATGGCTCGAATAGCCCCTTTGAAATGAGGCCATAAGCGTTCTTCTCTAATTTTTTCATGCTCATACTGAAATGTAGGATCTCTCGGTTTGATGTTATCTTTCACTAACTTTCACAAACATAACAAAACTTCCTTAAATTTTGTATGAACTATCCAAAGCGAGCGTACAAAACGGTTTTCTGCTTGAGCGAGAAGTTTCATTCCCTCTTGTCCCTTTCTGGCCACTCCTTCCATCCTTGCACCCATATACACAAGAATATAATAATGTTAACACATTCATCATCAATAATATTTGTCACAACATAAATATGGCTCAACAACAGAAGCAAATATCCTGACAACATAATCATGTTTGAATAATCAAAACATGTATAGTTTACAACACAAGCAAATTTGGTTGATATAAGCAAATATGGTTCACAACAGAAGCAAATAAGGTTCACAACATAAGCAAATAAGATTCTACAATGGAAGAAAATAAGTTTCACAACATAAGCAAATAAGGTTCTACAACACGTGTTTCAACATCTCCTTCTCATGCTCCCTCTCTAGAAAATCGAACCTCCCTTCATTTGTTTCAAAAACATTGAAAATTTCCCTAAACTCAGTCTTCACTATAAGAGTGAGGGTCGTGTGCATGAGAGCAATTTTTTCTTTCACACCACAATCTTTCACCAACTTCATGACCTCCGAAATGGTAGGGACAAGGTTGGTTGGAGGAGGAGCTGATGATGCTTGAACACTAGAGGTTATATTCTCAACTCCACTTTCTATCTTCTCGCATGTCTACTTGTACAATCGTAAGAAAGGACTCTTCTCTTCCTTCCTCTCATTTTTGATTGAAGGTTGCTTGCGCTTCTTGCTTGTTTTTGGTTTCTTTAAATATGCCAACTTCATGTCATCACTATCATTGCCTTTCTCCAGGATAGCCGCATTATCATCACTTGATTCATCAGAGGATATATCTCCATCACAAGAAGCACTAGCCCCTGTGACATGTACTTTGTCAAAAATGATGTGTAAATCTTCAAGATGTTTCGGTCCCTGCCTTGTGAACTTCAAATGATTGCATTTCTTTCCTGTGCTCTCCTGGCATCTCTGAAAAACAAATATACAAATTAGGTAATGCAATCATTCAAAAGCATGGCAAATAATAAAGTTGCTACACATACCACAACGTGTTCATTCCACCATTCTTGAGAGCAAACAACCGTTCTCTTTGCACCATCCCATCCAAGCACGGTTGCTTCATTTTTCAACTACATGAAAAAACATAGTCACTTTTTATTGCATCCCATTTGATACGGGGCAAGACCCGTGGTGGTCGATCTTTCACGAATTGGAGGAAAAAAAACGAAGAACACAGGGAAGAACGAGAGGAAACACTCAAGAGCAAACTCAATCACACATCAACTAGATCCATAACATCATACGGGGTACAAGATCCCAAATCAACCAACGATACAAGTAGCGGTATGTGATCTCCCACTCCGGAGGAGGGGCCTTGAATCCACGAGGGATCTTCCCTCTAGAGGGGCCTTGGCATCACTTGGATCTACTCCCAAAGGAGGGCAAACTCCCTAGGAGAAGCAAGTAATGGAGCTAAGATCAAGCGCAAACATTAGCTAACCCTAGGAGGAGGAGGGGGAGGTATATATTGTCTGAGACGAGGTAGAGGGGTACATGGGCCGAAACCTGTGGGCCTATGCGCAGACAGGGTCCGGACTTGCCCCCTTGTCACACGTTCGACGACTCAGGACGGTCTGGACGTCCGGAGGAGGCTGGAAGTCCGAAGATTCGATGCGCGTGCGGCTTGGCCGGATTTTTGGGCACGGTCAATCTTCCGGAGGTTCCGGTATTACGACGGTTTGGAGAGGATGCCTGAGAGCCGGATTTCAAGGAATGCCCGAACGACCGGACGCTGGGACGTGTTGGTCATTAGGGCGGCATCAGTCGTCCGATGGGTGGATAGTTCGGGTGGGCTTTGAGCTGGGTTGATCTCCAGGCGCCAGACGTCCGAGACCGGCCGGTCGTCCGAGAGCTGGAGATGGTTCTTGAGCCCTTCCTTGTCCTTCCCGGCTTGGCGTCCTACACCCAAGTACCTGAGTACGCAGAGCACTTCCGTCTGAGGTAGCGACCATGTATCAAGTGGGTCACACGTAGATTGAGCAAGGATGTCACCTCGTTTTCGATGGCCCGTGCTTCATGCATGGGCTCTCGTCATGGGTCCTCTCGTGGCTTGCGATGTTGGGGAAGGGTCCTTGGTGGTGTACATGGGATGCTCCGCATCATCCCCCCCTGGGGAAGATCCATCCTCGGATCAAGATCTTCATCACCATGGAAGGGGGATAGGTCCATGAGTTGAAAGTGCCGCTCACATTGTATTTGTCATGAGGGATGTCTATCTTGTAGGCATTGCTGTTGTAGCGTGCTAACACTTCAAAGGGTCCATTGGCGCGAGGTAGCAGCTTGGACTTGCGCTCGACAGGAAAGCGGTCTTTGCGAAGGTGCAACCATACAAGATCGTCAGGCTTGAACACCATGGGGTGTTTGTTGGCGTTGAGTTTGGCGGTGGTGCGTTCCACTTGTCGCTCGATGGTGTTCCTTGTGTTTTCGTGCATCCTCTTGATGTATCTCTCCCTTGCACTTGCATCCATGTTGACGCGCTCTTGGAGTGGTAGACGAAGGATGTCCAATGAGGACAATGGGTTGAAGCCGCAGACCACCTGAAAAGGAGACTTGTTGGTGGTGAAGTGTCGTGCTTGATTGTAGGCGTACTCGGCGACGGATAGGCAATCTTCCCACTCCTTGGTGTTCTTCTTGATCAACACGCGGAGGAGAGTTCCAAGCATCCGGTTTGTCACCTCTATTTGACCATCGGTTGTGGATGGTATGCCGAAGAGAATAGTAGCTTGATGCCCAGCTGGGCGCAAAGGGTCTTCCAAAAGTAGCTCAAGAACTTGACGTCACGATCCGAGACAATGTTCTTTGGTACTCCATGGAGGTGTAAGATGTCCCTACAAAATAGATTGACAATATGTGAAGCATCCTCGGTCTTGTGGCAAGTAATGAAATGAGCCATTTTGGAAAAACGATCCACGACAACAAAAATGGAATCATGGCCATATTTTGTTCATGGCAACCCAATCACAAAATCCATGCTAGTATCCTCCCAAGGTTGGAACGGAATAGGAAGAGGCATGTAAAGACCATGGGATTGAGCTTTTGACTTAGCTTTGCGGCAAGTAGAGCATCGGTTGGTGAAGCGTGCAACATCACGAAGCATCTTTGGCCAATAGAACTTGTCGGAGAGGGTGGTATATGTCTTGTCACGTCCAAAGTGACCCATTAGTCCTCCACCCTGTGCCTCTTGCAAAAGCAACAAACGAAGGGAAGACTTGGGAATGCAAAGTTTGTTAGCACGCATAAGATATCCATCTTTCATGCAGTAGTTCTCCCAACAAGTTTTCACTTTGCAATTGGCATAAGGAATAGCAAAAGAATCATCATGCTCATACAATTATTTTATGTGCTCAAAACCTATAACATTCAATTCAAGTTGAGTAACGAGCATGCATTTGCAGGAAAGAGCATACGATACAACATTTTCTTTTCCCTTAATGTATTTGATAACATAAGGGAAAGACTCAATATATTCACTCCATTTAGCATGACGTTCGTTCAACTTAGTTTAATCCTTGAGGTATTTTAGAGTTTCATGATCGGTATGAAGGACAAATTCATGCGGTCGCAAATAATGTTCCCAAGCTTGTAAGACTCTCACCAATGCATACAATTCCTTGTCATAGATAGGATAATTGAGTTGAGCGCCGGAAAGTTTCTCACTAAAATATGCAACTGGGCACTTTTCTTGCATAAGCACACCTCCTATGCCATTACCACTAGCATCACAATGCACTTCAATTTTTTTGTAAAAATTAGGCAAGGCAAGCAAAGGTGCATGAGTTAGCAAATTCTTAAGTTCATGGAAACTGGTGTCTTGGGATGGTCCCCAAACAAACGGTGCGTTTTTCTTGCTCAAAGCGTGTAGAGGAGTGGCAATTGTGCTAAAGTCTTTCACAAAACGACGGTAAAAACCGGCTAGTCCTAAGAAAGTACACACTTGTTGCAAATTGGTGGATGTGGGCCAATTTTTAGTTGCCTCAATCTTAGACTCGTCAACATGGACACCCTTTGAGGAGACCACAAATCCTAGAAAAATGACTTTTTCCACACCAAAAATGCATTTGTCCATGTTAGCATAAAATTTTACTTTACAAAGAGTTTGCAAAACGTTCCTAACACGTGTGGTGTGTTGTTCTAGAGATTTGCTAAAAACAAGGATGTCATCAAAGTAGACCACAACACAATATCCAATGTAGGGGCGCAAAACATGATGCATCATGCGCATGAACGTAACCGGTGCTTCAGATAAGCCCATGGGCATCACTAGCCATTCATAGAGACCAAATTTAGTTTTGAAAGCCGTTTTCCACTCATCACCCTCTTGTATGCGATTTTGGAAGTAACCACTTTTCAAGTATATTTTTGAAAATATAGTGGCACCACTAAGTTCATCTAGCATGTCATCTAAGCATGGGATAGGGTGACGGTAGCGAATGGTGATAGCATTTATAGGGTGGCAATCGGAACACATGCGCATACTACCATCATGTTTAGGCACTAGGATCACGGGAACCGCACAAGGACTCAAACTCTCATGAACATGCCCTTTATCTAGGAGTTTTTGGACTTGCCTTTGTATCTCCTTTGTTTTGTCGGGGTTGACGCGGTAGGGAGCCTTGTTGGTAAGCGGTGTGCCGGGGATGAGGTCAACGCGGTGTTCGATCCCTCGCTTTGGTGGTAGTCCCGGAGGTATCTCATCGGGGAACACATCTTGAAATTCCTGCAACAAGTGAGATAACACAAGAGGAAGATGTTGTGAAGGGTTAGGCCGGGTAACCTCATCCTTGCACACTATCACGTAGTGAAGGATGTTCGATGGGCTCTTGCTCACATCCCTCAAATCTCTTTTGGTGGCAAATAGTACTAGATCACTCATGTCCCTCATCGTGGAGTCACTCAAATTTGCTTGTGGCGCTCACACGCTTTGAGGTGGATCACTCTCTCACTTTTCTCTCCATGATGGGACGGAGCTTGCTTGTCGGCGATCACTTGACTTGGAGACATAAGGCGAAGCACCTATTCGGTGCCCTTCATCTTTAAGCTATATTGGTTTGTGCGCCCATTGTGTATAATGCCCTAGTCAAATTGCCAAGATCTCCCCAGGAGTAGGTGGCAAACGTACATGGGCACCACATCACACTCCATGGTGTCTTCGTAAGCTCCAATCTTGAAGGGAACTTGCACGGTGTGGTCGACTTGTATTGTGCCGGAGTCACTTAGCCATTGGACCTTGTAGGGGCGAGGATGCTTTTTCTTGACCAAGTGCAACTTGGAGCAAAGTTCCTCACTTGCAAAATTGTGGCAACTCCCTCCATCCATGATGACCTTGACGGATCTCCCTTGGATACCGGCCTTGGTGTGGAAGATGTGGCAACGTTGGTCCTCATCTTGTTGTTGCAGAATCAAAACCTTTGAGACAACGAGAGCGAGGCTCGGATCACTGTCACAAAAGATTTGAGAGTCTTCATCTTCATTGACTTGTCGGTGCATAGACACTCGTTCCAAAGCTTCCATCTCATCTTCACTCATGGAGTCATATGAACCATCATCTTGAAGGATCATAGTCCGCCTTGTGGGACACTCATACATCTTGTGTCCTCGGCCTTGGCACGTGAAACACTTGATGGAGCTTGTTTTCACATCATCCGATGTTGGTGTAGAGGATGACGCTCTTGTTTTGCTTGTAGGGGCGTTGCGGGATGATGAAGACGACTTGTCCTTGTAGCTTGACTTGTCATCTTTTGACGTGGAGGTTCTCATAGAAGGCGTCGTAGTTAGAGAAGCTTGGGTAGGTGCACCGTAGGTCTTGTAGGAGTTCTTGGAGTACTTATAGTCCTCTTGAACTTGACGTTCCACCTTGGTGGCTTGATGCACTAGCTCGAGCAAGTTGGAGTAGGGTTGGAAATCCGCAAGTTTCTTGACTTGGTAATTGAGACCATTCAAGAAACGTGCCACAGTTTGCTCATCCTCCTCCTTCACATTGGCTCTTATCATGGCTATCTCCATCTCTTGGTAGTACTCTTCCACTGACTTGGTGCCTTGCTTGAGTAGTTGTAGCTTCTTGAAGAGATCGCGATTATAGTGTGTTGGGACGAATCGAGCTCTCATGAGATCTTTCATTTGTTCCCAAGTGGTGATTGGAGGATCACCTCTTTCTCTTCTTAGCTTAATCACTTGTTCCCACCAAATGAGCACATAATCTTGGAACTCGAGAGAGGCCATGGCAATCTTATTGTCTTCTTCATAGTTGTGCAACCGGAATATTTTGTCGACCTTGAGTGCCCAAGAGAGGTCGTCTTTAGGATCCTTGCTTCCGGAGAACTTAGGCATAATGAACTTGAGCTTGCCAAAGTGATTTTCCTCATTGTTATTGTTATTGCGGTATCCTTGTCGTGGAGGAGCATAGTTGTCTTGTTGACGTTGGCCTTGCCTTGGAGCATGATCATCCACGTGATCAACATGATTTGCTTGAGGTCGCGCATCTTGTTCTGGAAGGGCATTGTTATCATGTTGATCTTGCTCTTGCCTTTGAGCGAGCTCATCAATGTGTTGCTCCTCTTGCCTTGGGTGTTGTTGACGTCGTTGTCGCATCCGTTGTTGGCGTTCTTGGTGCTCCTCTTGATGTGTGGCTTCTTCTTGGCGTTCTCAACTTAGAGCTTCTTGTTCTTCGTGAGCTAGTCGGTTGCATTCTTGCAAGGCATGTGTTGATTCGCGAAGCGCCCGTTGTGCCTCTCGTGCTTGCTCTGAACGGCGTCGGTCTTCCTCACGGGGGTGACATAGGCATTCTTGCTCGTAGGCGTCTTGCTCTTGTTGGTGACGGTGGTCACACTCGCGATGTCGACCTTGAGGCTTGTCGTCGTGGAAAGGGTTACTTGAGTATTGAGAGAGGCGACGCGTGCCATGTTGTTGTGGTCGAGCTTGAGGAGGAGGACTCTCACCTGAGGAGTCCTCTGAGGAGTGTCGACTTGCGGTGCGCCATCGCGTTGAGGTAGAAGTGGATGATGTGCGGTTCACCATCAAGGCTCGAAGCTCGTACATTTGGGTTGTCATGAAGTCCCACGTCCGCTCCTCGGATTCACGTATGTTGGTGGCGAGGTGCTCGATGCGGTCCGTGAGGACATCATGTGCTTGGCACATTTCCTTTTTTTGCGGCGAAGAATTATAGTTTGGTGACGTAGTTGTTCGCGTCGTTGTCGTGCTCCTGGAATGTCGGGTTCGTCATAGTGTTCCTATCCATGGTACTCAAGTAGATATAAGTGGAAGAATGAGAAAACACAATACCAAATACCGTTCCGAAGGTTGAAATGAGGATCAATCACTCAATGTGAAATCGTGGAAATAGTAGACTTTGTATCGAGTTTGCCCTTCTCACACCTTTAAAAGTAATGCTTATGGAGTAGCTTGGTTAGGATGGTGGCACAAAATTTCAAGCAATTCAAGAATATGATGCAATAGTTGAAATAGATTCGCAAGTTCGCAAGTTAGACAATGTGAATCAATAGCAATGGGTGAAATCAGTAACACACACACACAACTAGAAAAGTGGGGTTGTGCAACCAAGAAATGAGCTCAAAATGTGGAAATCACGAAAAACGCTCATGTTGCACAACGCTAGAGAGACGCTAGCACGATTGCTCTAATGGGCGTGATACGAACTTGTGCACAACCTGTAAGAAACAAAATGCATCGTCTTCCTATTCCCGACTTGCTATGTATGTATGAGGCACGAGTCACTCGCTCAAGTGATCCAAGGTGATCAAGTATGATATGCAAAATGGCGATGCTATTGCTCTTTTGTCCTTGCTTAAAAGCTTCACTTCTCTTTCCTTTAGCAATGATATTTGGATTTCCACTATACGGGACGTGCACACCAAGATGGCAGTTATGTATGCGGGTACTTTGTAACACAAGAGATGATATTAAGATGTATATGCATGCAATTGTAGCTACGCGGAGTATGTATCACTAATGTGCACAAGTAGCATGACCCGACAATACTCAATGGCTAGTCTCTATAGGCAGGTAACGCAAATAGGCTAGGGGTAACAATGCAATGGCAAGAGTATAAGTCAAGAGTGTCGTCGCGGTTACCGTCCTTGCTTACGGTGTAGTGTCAATGAAGAGTTGGTTCGCGATGATCCAGGGCGATGATGAACGACGATGACGATGAAGAACCACTCTTAATTAGCCGAAACACCTTAGGAAGTGGCGGGGCTCGCGACTCAAAATCTCAAATGCAAATAGGTTGCGGAAGAAATGGTGGAAGAAATCCAAAATTTTCGGGAAATTTTTTAGTTTCGACATACTTGCTTGGACGTTCGGGCGCGGTCGATCGTCCGGGGTCCGGTCGTCCGGCGGTTGTCAGTCGTCCGGAGCCTGCGGGTTTCACCGGATGAACTCGAACCAAAAGAGAATTTTCGGGAAAAATTGAGGCGATTTTGCGGATGGAAATGATGGGGATGATGGGGGAATGATAGATCCACTTGTCCTCTACGAAATCCGCGAGTCCAAATCAATAAAATCTCATCAAATCCAACAAATCCAAGAAATTTTTGGTAGGGCCATTTTTGTGGGAATTTTTGAAATTAGGACGAATCAAAGCAAAATTAGGCTAGCAAACGATGGGGGAGACTCCAAATTCGTGATCAACGTGGCTCATGATACCATATGATACAGGGCAAGACCCGTGGTGGTTGATCTTTCATGAATTGGAGGGGAAAACACGAAGAACACGGGGAAGAACGAGAGGAAACACTCAAGAGCAAACTCAATCACACATCAACTAGATCCATAACATCACACGGGGTACAAGATCCCAATTCAACCAATGATACAAGTAGCGGTATGTGGTCTCCTACTCCGGAGGAGGGGCCTTGAATCCACGAGGGATCTTCCCTCTAGAGGGGCCTTGGCATCACTTGGATCTACTCCCAAAGGAGGGCAAACTCCCTAGGAGAAGCAAGTAATGGAGCTAAGCTCAAGTGCAAACATTAGCTAACCCTAGGAGGAGGAGGAGGTGGGGGAGGTATATATAGTATGAGACGAGGTAGAGGGGTACATGGGCCGAAACCCGTGGGCCTGTGTGTAGACAGGGTCCGGACTTCCGGACGGGGTCGGATGTCCGATGGTTCAGGATGGTCCGGACGTCCAGAGGAGGCCGGAAGTCCCAAGATTCGTTGCGGGTGCGGCTTGGCTAGATTTTTGGGCGTGGTCAGTCATCCGGGGCTCGGTCGTCCGAAGGTTCCAGTCTTCCGACGGTTTGGAATGGATGCCTGAGGGCTGGATTTCCGGGATGGCTCGGACGTCCGGGCGTTGGGATGTGTCGGTCGTCCGAGGGCTGGGTAGTTCGAGTGGCCTTTGAGCTGGGCTAATCTCCAGGCGCCGGACGTCCGTCCGGTCGCCCAAGAGCTGGAGTTGGATCTCGGGCCCTTCCTTGTCCTTCCTGGCTCGGTCTCCTTCTCTCGAGTACCTGAGTACGTAGAGCACTTCTATCTGAGGTAGCGACCATGTCTCGAGTGGGTCACACGTAGATTGAGCAAGGAGAGATGTCACCTCGTTTTTGATGGCGCGTGCACGGGCTCTCGTCATGGGTCCTCTCATGGCTTGCAATGTTGGGGAAGGGTCCTTGGTGGTGTTCATGGGATATTCCGCATCACCATTTATTCTTGAATTTATCCTTGGGGTAATTCTTTCCCGTTTTTGCTTCCCATTTCTCCATGACATTCTTCCAACCCTTCTTAGTTAAATAACCTGTTGCCCTATTTCCATTTTCAACCTCCTCTTTGAATATGGCTATGAGTTTCTTCAAATTTGCATCATCCCACACGGCTTTTTCAGTCATTCTTCAATCAAGCAAAAAAAATTACATAGCAATAGATCAATATATATGTTCTAGCAAGGAATTACATAGCAATATGCAACATGCAATCATCGAATGTACAAGAACATACAACAATATGTGCATTAGTACTATAAAAAATGCTTCCACCACACGTCAAGCTATGAGCAAAAATCCAACCTCTTTCTAGTACCGTCACTGGCAATGTGTGCAACAATACTATAAAAATTTCTTCCACCACATGACAGAGCAAAACCAACATCTTTCTACTTGTACATCAAGCTGTGAGCAAAAAATCATCTTGTTCCTACTTGTACAGGAGGTGGGGGAGGGGATAGGGGAGAGGGAGGAAATGGGGACATCAACCTTGAGAATGGAGGGGGAGGTCGTGGCGGGCTACGGGTGGCATTGCCGGCAGCAGGGCGGCGTCGGCGATGGCTGGTCCGGTCCTTCACGAGATTTGAGGCGCGGGAGGGAGGAGGTGGCGGGGAGGCGAACGAGGGAGGCACGGGCAGCGGCTGGGCAGGCGGCGGGGGAGGGCCGGCGGCAACGCAAGCGGCGGCTAAGGACCCTAGCTGCCGCTCGGGAGACAGGGAACAGAAGGAGGAGGGGGGTTTGCTCGAGCGGGGGTCTCCGGTTCTGTCGCTCGGGAGGAACAGATGCCCAATCGTTTTTCACTTGCTAGTGACAAAGGTGGGTAAATACCATCAAACTCTTAGGGAACAACTAAAAAGCCATTGCTGAAGTTGGGGGTTCACCTACTTCGAAAATTACACTAAGGGAAAGTTGTAACTTGTCCATATTCTACTTCTCCCCCCTTTGGTTAGCTTATAGCTTTCAAAAGCCAAAAGTTGGCTTCAAAAGCTCAACCAAACACAACCTTCAAATGCATCGGATGCTTCAACAACGGCAGAAAGTGGTCCTAACATGGATTTGTTTAGGCATGAACTAGCTACAGCCATTGCTCTTAGTTGGTGAAGTAATCATGTTCGTGATTTTAGATGTGTGACCTATATTGATTTGCAAACTTATGCAAATGGAGCTTTTGTTGTATGGCACATGCTATAACTAGTTTTCTGCTAAATTATAACTTATGTTAGCTGAGAAAATTTGGGATCTTTCAAAATACTACATGAATGCTCTGTGTACATGTTTCTGTACAACAAAAAGAGCTGCAATAGCTACCGAGTAAAAAAAAAGTGCATGCAAGCCCAAGGCGTCACCACGTACAGCCCTGCCTTGTTTGTCACTTTTTGCGTCCAGCAAGCCCAAGCCATCACAACTTTGTACAAAAGAAAATATGTTGCCTAATGGGCTGCCTCCAGCCAGCCCAAAAGGAGCGCCCAAGAGGCTTCTGCCCTTCCAGCTGGGCTGCAGCGCTTGGAGAAGCCAACCTCGCTCCGGAACGCTTCTAGATCGCCAGGTGAAGTGAGGAGCTCGCTCCAGAAGTTGAAAGCAAGGATTCGGTGGAGTTTTTTTTTAATACAATAGAGACGTCGTTTATATACACGTGCACATACTAATCCATATGAACGCATACACGTATACTCTATTTTATGAGCATCTTCGAGAGACTGAGCCGACATATCATCTTGAAATTTATGAAGTTATCGTAGGCACCTTGTCATCAACGGAAACGTCTCCTCCCACTGAATGCGCATCGCCGGAAATCCTGAAATAATTCCAGAAATAAATGCGAGCACCAGTATTTAAACCCTGATGGGCTAAAGATACCACAGTCTCTTTAACCATCCAACCACAATTTGATTCGCAGATTCGGTGAAGTTAGAATAGGTTCAGAACAGGCCCTAAGTGTGTGCCCCCACTTTCAGGAGCCCAGCTCCATCATGGCATGCATCGTGTGTACATGGGCCTGAAGCCCGGAGGGCCCAGCAAACCCTTTCGTCGTCTTTGTTGGCGTTGAAAGCAAGCTACGCGTCGCCGTATAGAATAGCGTCAGTTGGCCGCTGGTGTCTGTCCTGTGGCGTTGTTCCTAAGCTATCCTGCCCCGCTATATAGAACCGCGGCACGGCCCCAAGGGGACAAAGACACAGACGTCGCGGCCCCACCCTCCAGCCTCAGATCCAGATCCCCCTCCTCCACCTTTTGATTATCTTTTCCGTCTCCTCCTAAACCAACACACATCGATCGACAGCGAGAAAGGAGAAGCAACCCCCAACCCCGGCCGCCGCCGCCGCCGCCGCCGCCGACGGCCCGGTTACCCACCATCTCCTCCGCCGCGGACACCACCACCATCAACTAGCCATGTTCGGCGCTAGCAATCGTAAGCACCCTCCTCTCCTTCTCCCCCCCGCACGCCATCCTCTGACCTAGGTAGGGTTTCCCCGGGCGCTTAGCCTTGTATTGATATGGTAGTAGCCACTGTCTCATCGTCCGCTGTGATCGGCGGCTAGGTTTCGCAATCGAGAACTCGAGATCCCCCATTTGATGATGCGTTTTACTTAATAATAATAATGCTTTCGCGCTAGTGTCGATAAACCATCCATCAAGTTTTTCTGCCTGGGCATACGTTTCGTATATTGTTCTGCTTGCGGTTGCGGATTTCAGTTACCATTGTTCGCTTATACTCTTCCAGTTCTGCCTATCAAAGTTACTAAGTTAGTTATTGCCGCCATGGTTGCTAACCTGCCGTTTGATCATCCTTTTTTGCAGCATTCGGGCAGTCATCCGCCAGCCCTTTTGGGCAGACCTCAACCAACCCCTTCGGGACCCAACAGGGCTTTGGCCAGCCCAGCACCACCACCAACAATCCCTTTGCACCCAAACCCTTCGGCAGCCCGACCCCCGCATTCGGGGCGCCGACAGGGACCACCTCGCCTTTCGGCGCTACCTCCACCTTTGGCCAGCCATCCGCTCCGGCCTTCGGCGCCACATCAACCGGCGCCTTTGGCCAGCAGTCCACCCCGGCCTTTGGCGCTACGTCTACTGGTGCCTTTGGCCAGCAATCCACCCCTGCGTTTGGCTCTACATCCACTGGTGCCTTCGGCCAGCAACCCACCCTGGCGTTTGGTGCTACATCAACCGGTGCCTTTGGCCAGCCATCCACGCCTGCATTTGGCACCCCATCGTCCTCTCCGTTTGGGAGCTCCACGCCAGCTTTTGGTACATCGCCAGCCCCGGCGTTTGGCGCCACATCCTCTAACTTTGGCGGTGGTTTGTACCATTCTCACTATCTCAGCATTTAATTTCTATTCTTCTGCAACTTGGAACACATTTGCTATGCAACATTTACTGGATCTTTACCTGTCTTGCATCTGCTACGTGTTTAATTGCCAACCTTGAAATATGAAAGAAGAATCTGGCAATGAATCTTGCAACTCACTATTATAGACAGAACAAAGCTATGCTACAGCAACCTTTTAGGTTGTGTTATCTAGCACAACAGTTTAAAGCTTTACTTTGAAATATCTCTGTCAAGTATTAAAAATGGTAGCTGCTGCTAGTAGTTGGAAGTTTATGATTGGTATGACTATTTCCTTCATCAGTAGGAGTGTAGGACTAGGACTTGAAATACTGTCGCCCTATAAACTCGTTAGTCCATGCTGCCCCTTTGCTACTGCATGGAAATAAAGGTTAGGTTTCCAAAGATAATAGATGCTACTACCTCCGTCCCATAATATAAGATGTTGTATCAACCGATATACTCATATCTTGGTTGTAATAACATCCTATGTTATGGGACGGAGTACTGATTTTGTTTTGTTCTTGTTTCCTTTTTTAGACCGACAGTTTTGTGGCTTGCAATTTAACGCTCTCTGCTCTGCAAAATTTTCAGGATCTTTATTCGGACAAAAGCCAAGCTTTGGGGCTTTTGGATCATCTCCTAGTCAGTCTAGTTCATTTGGCAGCACATTTCAGCAAACACAGCCAACATTTGGCAACAGCACTTTTGGCACCACAACCACGCCGGCCTTTGGTTCCACAACAACGGCAGCATTTGGCTCCACAACGGCTCCAGCATTTGGCTCCACATCAACATCCTTATTTGGTGGTGCTTCCAGCACCCCAGCATTTGGTTCGACGCCCTTTGGTTCGAACACAACTCCTGGTTTTGGATCTTCAGGTACCGGAGCATTTGGTGTGAGTAGTGCTCCAGCTTTTGGAACTTCAACCACGCCAGCTAGTGCTTTTAATTTTGGTTCTTCACCGTCTTTTGGACAATCAGCAGCTGCAACTGGTAGCACCCTCTTCGGAACAACTTCACCCTTTGGAGCACAAACTTCTCCATTCGGTAGGTTCCGCCACTGGATATTCACCTTAATTGGTTATGTTTGTATAATTTGGCTTGGTGTTGAGTGCATCACATTACTGTCTTACATTCCATGTGCTGTAGCAGTTGTGTAATTGTGGATTATCTTATCAGTTTCTTTTTTGAGTTCAGGCTCGCAAACAGCTGCACCAGCATTCGGGCAAACTACGTTCGGAAGTCAATCTGGAGGATCCAGAATACAGCCTTATGCACAAACACCTGATGCTGACACTGCTGCAAGTGGTTCTCAGCCTGCTGCAAAACTTGATTCCATATCAGCCATGCCTGCATACAAAGAGAAGAGTCATGAAGAATTGAGGTGGGAAGATTACCAGCGTGGGGACAAAGGTAAAGGAATTGTCTGGAATCGAGCAGTATGCTATTGCTTCGTATGTAACCTCATTTCTAGACATCTGCGGCTAACTGGTTCTTATTTTCTATTAACTGGGATAGATATTATGTTCTGGCTTCTGGTATAGCTTAGCTGTAGTAATTTTCCCCCTTAATTGCAATTAAACTGAACTCATATTACTTCTATTTCAAATGTCCCATTATTTTGTTGCTTTTATCATTAGATTTTGTAACGTGTGAAAAATTTAACGTTTGAACTTTGAACCCTCAGGTGGACCAAACTCTTCTGCAACTCCAGCAGTGAACAACTTCTTATCTCCACAGCCGAATTTTCAATCAAATCAACCAGCACCAGTGAATCCATTTACTAACTCCTCACCCTCACCTTTTTCGAGTGCTTTTGCTACTACTCCGAACCCGTTTTCATCGTCCGCAACTACTACCTCCTCGTTTGGACAAACAAGTGGGTCTACATTCCCAGCAAACACTTCATCTTCTCTATTTGGAAATAATACCACTACTTCACTATTCAACAACCCAAATCCCTTCAATGCTGGGTCATCCATTAGTAATAGCACTCAGTCATCTGGGCTGTTTACGTCTTCCCTTACAACGGGGCAGCAGCCATTTAGCCAATCATTTAACCAGCAATCAAGCACTCCAGCTTTCTCCACCAGTATGTTCAATACATCCAACATCGGAATCTCTGGAGGGATGTTTGGCAACACATCTTCACCTTTTCAAACAGTAAGCACCCTATTCCCTTGAAATTACCATATGTTGGTTAGATAATTATTCTTCATAAATCGTTGCGCTTTTATCATATTATTATTCCTATCATGTGATCCTTGATGTTTGTTTTGTATATCTTTTGCTTTGCAAATAACGAGTTGATCTTTGCTCATTTTAAGTCACCATTTCAACAATCTACCCCTGTTCAACCTACAAACTCGTTCTTATTCCAACCTCAGACTCAAGCAGGTTAGTATTCAGACCCCTAATATTTAATGTTTCCTTCTCATTAACAATTTTTTTGAGCTTTTGTGTGTATGCCACTTGAAGCTTTGACAGGTGGATTCTCTGGTGTTTCCAACCCGATGAATATGGCTCCATTCGGACAGCAGTATGATTATTCCATTTACTTATCGCATGTACATTTATTCTTTCCTTTTGTTGCTTTCCTTTTATGGGTGTAAGTATAGATAAGGTGAAGTAAATATGGTGCAATAAACAAAACTGATAGATAATGTGGAGATGGATGGTGTAGGCTTGTAGTGTAGAGAAAGAAGAAACCACTTAATGGTCCTGTGAGTCAATTGTATATGCTAGCTTTGCACTGCTGTGTTCTTGTTTGTCTCTAGTGGAACGCAGAGTTTTTACTTGGTCCAGAATTTAATGATTCACGAATAATAAATACTATTGTTATCACTTAATTATGATTTGGCATTTATTTTTTCGAATTTAGTAGTTAGTGCGTTGTTTTTTCAAATTGTAAGCTTGTAACAGCCTGTTAAATACTTGATGCAGAACTACTAGCCCGTCCAATATGGTAATGCAGCCGACTCTTGTTTCAAATCCCTTTGGGACACTTCCAGCAATGCCTCAGATGTCCATTGGGAATGGTGGATCCTCACCTTCTATCCAATATGGGATATCAAGTTTGCCGGTTAGTATTTATTTTTTACCATCTTTAAGTATTTGCAGTAATTTCTGTAGAGTGGAAGGATAGTAGAGATGAGCAAGGAGGGTAATACTCCCTCCGTCCCAAAATAAGTGACTCGACTTTACACTAACTCTGTACTAGAGTTAGTGTAAAGTCGAGTCACTTATTCGGGGACGGAGGGAGTATTTATTAGCAGTTTGTGCCACTGAGGGTATCTAGAGCCACGAGGAAGGACATTTGCTTGACAAAAACATTTACTGCCCTGCAGGTTGCTGAGAAGCCCCTTCCGAGCAGAACATTATCAATGGTGGTTCCTAGGCATTTGTCACAGAGGAGGATAAAGCTGCTGCCACGAAAATATAATGCAACATCTGATGGCAAGGTTAGACTGCTATTTAGTTTATATTTATTTAGTTAAATTTTATGAAAGCCTTTTGAGAAATAATTGTGTGGTTCTATTTTTGTTCATTTAGGTTCCATTCTTTGCTGATGATGAAGAATCCCCTGTAACACCAAAAGCGGATGCCTTTTTCATCCCTAGAGAGAACCCAAGAAGTCTGATAATCCGTCCAACAGACCAGTGGCCTTCACGTAGTACGGTTGGCCAACAATCAATTCCAAGGGATTCAACTGATAATGACAAACATAAAGGTAATTATTTAGAACTGTCTGTATTCTTTCTCCCCTAGACTTGCAAAATTGTTTGTCGCTTGTTTACGGATGCTTTTGAGGAACTTTACAGATGCTTTTGTTGGGAGGGAGCACAATAAGGCTGCCATGACACCAACTCGGTCTGGTACAGTGGAGAATGGCATCCACAGTGATAACCACCGTGCATCAAGCGAGCCTGGGGCCATGGCACGGCATGTGAATGGTTCTACCATTGAGAAGATGGTGCCTAAGCTCTCCCAGGCAGATTACTTCACGGAGCCCAGTCTAGAGGAGCTTGCTGCCAAAGAACGTGCTGAGCCAGGCTACTGTAGTCAGGTTGTAGACTTCATTGTTGGGCGTGAAGGCTATGGCAGCATCAAATTCTTGGGAGAAACTGATGTGAGGGGCCTTGATCTGGAGTCAATTGTGGAATTCAATGACCGTGAAGTGATTGTGTACAAGGACGATAGCAAGAAGCCCCCTGTTGGCGAGGGCCTGAACAAAGTTGCTCTGGTGACCCTCCTGAACATCAAGTGCATGAATAGGAAGACGGGCGATCAGTACACGCAAGGTCCGAGGTTTGACAAGTTCAAGGAGATGCTGGTGAAGAAGGCTCAGGAGCAGGGAGTAGAGTTTATCTCGTTTGACGGCGCCAAGGGCGAGTGGAAGTTCAGGGTGAAGCACTTCAGCTCCTACGGGTTTGGTGAGGCCGAAACCGATGACCTGGCTGATTCGTTGTAGCTTTGTCGATAGGTGTTGTAATTGCTGCCTCTTTTGAATGAATGGTGGACAGACTCGATTCCATGTAGCTTTGGTCGATGTAGCTGATCTGGTTGGGAGAATATTGGTTGTGATGCTTTCGTTCTCTGAATGCTGCTATGAGTACCTTCCCATGTTTTGTACATATCTTTTTTCCCCTTGCAGAATGCACAAAAAATTACATCTAGCACGTGTGGACTGGAATCTTGTTACTGTCCTGAATGAAATGCATCCTTTTGGTGGCACCGTTTGCTTTTAATGTCTATTTGATTAGTAGAGTTATCTTAGCCTGGTTTTGTACCAATTTACATCCTATAATGATTTTGGGGTCGGTGTAAGGAGCTAGAACCCATGCTTGATTTTGGGCTAGGGCATCTAGTTCTTTCCTAGCCAGTCATCTCAAATACTGAAGACCATCTGAACATCATAGTGGTGCGAACAACATGCATAGTTTTATTTTTTAGAAAAACTTTGAGTTGGATCGCATTGTATTTTTTTAACACGGTAAAATCACAAATGCTCACATAGTCTATCCCTGTGAGCTGATATCATATTTTGAGACTGATAAAGTCATCACAGTTACCTCGTAGTTGACCGGAACGTTGTCACCCACTAAATTATGAAAATTAAGAAAACATCCTACATAAAATAAAAAGACCATCCGAGCCATATGTTCCAACGCTATAGACGGATGCTAAAAAGTTTGCCGCTGCATCGAGCGTTTCATCCTGCATGATTTTCTTTCTCGAATACGCACAAGCATGCATATCATATATTCATAGAAAAAGAACCAAGACGACTGGTACACCGTCTTTTGGCAATGCATCACCCCGACCGGTTAACATCCACTGTGACAACATCGACAATTAACCCCTTTGCGCAAACTCAAGCCAAACAACGGCGGAAAGGATGGACACAGAGCACACATGTCGCGCCCCTCGTATCAAACACCTCATAGCACGACAAAAACACCTAACCAAACTAGATCAACGCATTCTGATCGGTAAGTGGACAACGGAAGCTAGCCTGAATCGAAAAAGATGTCACCGATGATGGAGTACATAGCGTCTAGGATGCTCATGCCCACAACAACAACCTGCACATGATAGCCCGACACCCCAAGCCTCACCTCCAAGGCAAGCGAGGCAACCCATCAGTTGTGCTTCCAGCTGGTGCCCTGAGCACCTAGGCAGCGCCTCCAAGGAGGGGACGACGTCGATACGCCATCGCTGCCTGGCCCAACGAATCGAGCCTATGATTTCCCAGGTGTTAGAAGAGGGGATGGCCATGGCCATGACAACGCCTCCAAGGATGAGACGACGCCTACAAGCATCGCCGTTGTCCGTAGCCGTAGCCGCGCCGGATTTCTCGTTGCCCATGTACATAATTTCCCGAAGCTCGACAAACTGAAGGGGGGGGGGAGCCGCCACCTTGGTCCATCACTGTGGTGAGGGGGAGCCCGATGCCACCGTGCCGCCATCCACAAACCACCACGCCGCCTAGCAGGCTCGTCCACCACAAACCCCTTGTCGAGGGGGACCAGAGCCTGCATCCACCCGCCACATCCCCGCCGCCCTCACGGCCAGGGAAACTAGCACCTTCGCCGGGACGCCGCAACACATCCAGCCGCGACTCCTGATCGACCACCTCGTCATGCCTTCGCCTCGGGGAGTCAAGGACGATTCCACCACAGCATGGGGCCGCTGCCCCAGTGTACCAGCACCATACCACCACCGATGGTAGGCCCGACGTCGCCCGTAAACCAGGTAGCCAGATCTGGACGAGCCAGATCGAGATGACCCGCTATCCATGGACAACCCTCCGCACCCTGGCCATGCGCCACCAGGAGTAGCAAGCTATGCCGCTAGGCCCCACACCGCCCGTCACCTCTTCCTCATGCCCCATCTGCCACCTCCCGTTGCACACCCATGCCTATCGACACCGCGTGTCACACCCTGCGTTTTGCCTCATGACTAAGTTAACATGACTCAAAAATTAGGGTCAATTAAAACTTTATGAGTGCGTTTGAATGCTTGCCTTGTGTGTTATTTGCTTGCTTGTTTGATTGCTTGCTGGTGCTCTATAATTCATAAAACATCCTCCTACCCTCAAGAACCCTTTTTTCTTGATCCCAAATCTTGTCCAATGATCATTCCATGTGAATAGGACTTAATTTTTTTTACAAAATATTATTTTGGCAAAAAGCATTTATTTAAATTAGGTTTTCAAACCCCCCCGATTTGAGATTTGCACTGCAAGTCTCCAAATTGGGTGGATCCTATTTACCCAAATGCTTTATTTGAAACCCAATATATATATGACTTCCCCAAAACAGCAAATATTATTTTTAAAGATTATTTTACTATTTTATTTAAAGGTTTTTTCTTAAGGCCAGAAATGGTCTTTTATAGGGAAAAATTATTTAAATTCTTTAAAAATATTTGAGAAAATTTAGGAAAACTCAGTGGACATATATTGTCCATATATAAGAGTTTCAACACATGGTCATGTTCAAAGTATTGGACAAAACCCTTCAAAACCATTTTTGCCTATTTCAAGCATTTGAAATATTTCTATAAGAAATATTCTCAAATAAATCCATAAAAACTCTAGCATGTCAAAATGATATGTGTAATCATCTTGACAAGTTTCATATCAATCCCAATAATTTTGGTTCACCAAAATATCCTAAAATCCTCTCCATCCAAATCCAAACTTGAGCAACTCTACATTGCCAACTGTGTCCTATTGATCTCAAACTTTGTGGACTTGTTGTAATCATCAATTGATTCATCCACACCAAGTGGTGCATCAAGGAGAATAGATTAACTTGTCCCAATCCCCCCAAACCCCTTCCTGCTGATTTCAAAAATTGGGAATGTTTGCATTGTCAAGTTTTCCCAATTGGCCCCAAACTTTTTGTGCACCCTCTTATACCCAAATAATGCCACCACACCAAGTGGTGCATTTAGGAGATTAGTTTAGCATGCATAGATCTACAGAAACCTGATTTTGTCAAATTCTAGGGTTTACAAAGTTTACATTGGGAACTTTCTTCAATTAATATCAAACTTGGTGATCAACCCTGTTTCTACCTTCTATGTGATCCTGGTGAATATCATGGCAATAAGACTCCTTTTACTTGCCCAAATCAACATCAAACACCTTCTGCTAAGTTACCAAACTTGTTGTTTGGGCCCCTTCCACTATTCTCCTTAATACCAAACTTTTACCTCAACTCTCCCTAGTCACCTTCCATCTCCAGTAAAGGGACCATGGCCTCAGGTCACTGATTAGGGGGCGAAAACCCCATTTTTATCCCCTGGACAGCAGAAAACCACCTCTCTCTCCAATTTCCCTCTCACCTAAGGCACCTCCAGAGCATCCTATGCTCCCTCCACCTTTGTTTAATACCCCTAGTACTTGTGGACAAAGGTGGCCGCGACCAGGACTTAGGTGGCATGCCATGGCATGCAAAGGTCGCACTCCAGAGCGTGCTCCAGTGCGCGCCCGCACTGTAGCCGTTGCCCGATGCATGGACCTGACCACCTCGAGCCCCCCTCTCGCCAGACGGTCGGCCTTGACGCCCGGGACACACAAGGCCCATGTCCCCCTCCTCTCTCTCCTCCTCCCGCACGTGCCCGAAGCCGCCCGACTCGTCCAGTGGCCGGGCTCACACACGCGAGGCCCTGGTGCTCCCTCGCTCCCTCTCTCCTCTTCCCTCGACGTGGACCTCATCCACAAACCTCATAGACACTCCTGAACCTGCTCCCGTGGGCTCTGGCAATGGCCTCGACCCCGCAAACTTCTTGTCCACGGAGCCCCGGCGCCGCGACTATAAGAAGCCTCCCTGATCACCCCTCTCGGATCCCTTCGCCCCTCCTCACTCTCGCAAACCCCCAGGACCTTCCCTCTTGCTCTCTCGTGCCCTCCATCGTCTCCCATGGTCGACGGCCTCCTCCACGAGCATCGGAGCCGGCGCCGTTGTAGCCCCTCCCTATGGGTGCTTAGCACCGGGACGGATGCGGCACGTTCCTGCGAGCCCTCCGGCGTGCGCGGCAGCTGCCGGAGGTGGCCTGTGCCGCCGGAGCAAGCACCGGCGCCGGCCGGCTTCCCCCATCCCCTGCTCCCTCTTTGTTCGAGCGCGAGGAGGAAGGACGCCCTTTCAGGCAGGCCCTGCGTGTCAGCGAGCCAGGCGCCGGGCCCGGACATTTAAGTGGAGCGCTCCCGCAGGATTCCGGTTTCCTGCGGCGAAGGCGCCTTTCACCAGGGCGCCTTCGACGTGCCCCCCTACGAGCAACCGGCCGGGCCATTGGGCTGACCCAATGCCTATCCAGCGCGCTGGGCACATTTTAGCCCATCGGTAATACCCCTTTTTCCTATTGTTTTCTTTTTCCAGAAAGTTCCAAAAATCATAAACAAATAAATACATGTCCAAAACCAATGATTCAAATTTCTACATCCTCCTAAAAATGCCAACTATTTAATGGTGGCACTTCGATAATTTTTCACCACACTTTTTTATAAGGTTCAAATTTAAGTTCAAATTTGAACTATGATAGAGCCCACATTGTAAAATTCCTAGGGGATTCAAATAAGCCCCAAATGGAGTGATTCAAGTTCCTAGGTGTCTATAAAATCATACCCTATTTATCTAGGCATGGTTAACATTTTCCCCATGCCCCTATTCTGCTTGTCCTAATAAATACACCCTTTTCCGATTTATTTCCTGCTAGGAAATTCATAGGAAAATCCTCACAACTCCAAATCCAGTGAAAACACTCCCCACATGTTTTAAATCATGCCATATTTGTTAGGTTCATCCACTCATTTTTTTAAAACATTTTCTATGGACATCTTGTAGGATCATCATTTCCGCCAATCCAAGACCCCCCCTTGATCCACATCCAATGAAACCTCCTTGGCTATTCTCTTGTGACCAGAGGTGTCCAAGAAAAATAAAACTCCTATTTATAGAGCATTTTTATTTTCTGCTTGTTGTGTTGCTTATTGTGTTTGTTTCCGGTGATACTTGACGAAATAGACGAAGTGCTCAGAGTTGGACGAGAAGCGTGTGAAGACCTCAAAGACTTTGTGAAGCTAGACAAGCAGCCCTTTGACCATATTAAGAAACCATTTTTATTTGCATGACATATAGCACTTTACTTTCGTTATATTTGATCATGTGGAGTAGTGACCACTTCAGTGGGTTGCTTCCAATACTTTTGCCATTGACACTTGCATCGTGCATGACCCTACCACCTTATGAGGGTTATGCGGGTGGGTGTAGATAGGATGCTAGTAGATGCTATGCAAGTGGGATCGGGATTATGCATGGTGATGGAAATAAGGAGATGATTTCAAAGGCTTCGAAAAACCCCGTCGGGTGCCACTAATGCCCGAGGGAGATGATGATGTGTTGGGTGACCACTTGAGAAAGAAATGGTGTACCGGAGGAAGTGAGTGTGTGTGTTTTCGAAAACGGAGGGTTTAAGATTTGTCGACCGTCCCAACCTTACATGCACAACCACGATACCCCTTATGGGACGGGGATCTGTTGATTACTTTGGTGGGTACTGGCAAGGATCCCGCATTACTAGTGGCGGGAGTGGCGTGGTCACTCTCGATACAGGGTCGTGCCGGTATGGACGATCATGCGATGTCTTCACAGGCACCGGGCACACCATTGGTCCCTGCATGGATGCTATGAGTGATCTACATCATGTGGGATGGATACCAATCGAGTGGACTCTTTGTTTAGTATCGCTAGGGGAAAGGCATTGTTCGGGTGCTTACCTCGGGTATGTTATATACTGCTAGTCGTGTATGACACGGAAGTTCCCCGAGTCTTGTGGATAAAGTGTGCAACCTCTGCAGAGTGTAAAACTATTCGAATAGCCGTATCCACGATCAAGGACAGTTGGGTGGTGCTGCTTAAGCCACATCCATATGTTTTCACAAACTTGGTGTGTGTGCGTGCGGATGACAAAAGGATGATACTTGAGATAAGTCTGAAGACTTGATGTGATGAATGAACATGAGATGTTCAACCCCTGCTTATGATGATATCTGTAACTTGTTCATATGGATATCTGCCAACTGTTGATGCATGCTTACACATAGTTGCTTGATCATGACATTGCATTCAAAATTGGCTTCCCACAAAATACCTTCTTAGTGCTAGTTCATGCATTGTTATTGCCTTGTTCCAAACATGGGTTGCTTGCGAGTACATTCAAAGTACTCATTGGCTTTCCACTGGTTATTTTATTTGCCATGCATGAAAGACCAGGTTATGATGAAGATTACCTTGGTGACGGACATGCGAGCTAGGACGCTTCCCAGTCAGAATGCCTATAGGGTTAAGGCAGATGGCATGGGTTCATGCTATCATTGAAGATTTCCGCCGCAATCGTATGAAGACTTGGCCATAGAGGCCATATTTGAGTAAACCGGTATGTAATGGATGTAAGACTCTTGTTATTCAGTTTCTGTGTGTTCAGTAAGCATTGATCTCTGGGATCACTGTGCACGTACATTCGGTGATCACGACTTATGAGTCGGGGTCCCCACACCACGCATGGGGAGGAGATCCCCCACTGCCGCTGATGCCAACCAGGCTTTGCCCGACAGCACATCCCAACGACAATGAGGAGGGGGAAAGAGAAGGGGGGCTCGCTCGACAACACTTGGGTTTTTACCCTCCCGGTCGTCACACGGGGGGGGGGATGGGGAGGGGGTGGTAATGAATCAGGAAGCTGATGGTGGTCATCCTACATAAAAAAACTCAAGCAACGGTTTTCTTCTTTTGGGCCGTCGCCTCACCTAGCACTAGGAATTGAAGGCCCAAGTACCAAATAACAATGAAATTTATCCTACACCGAGTGTTGATCAGGAGCATTTTCTTGCCAGTGGACTCAGAAAGAATTTTGAGAGTCCCATTATCTGAACACCTAATCGATGACTTTGTAGCATGGCACAAGATGAAATCATTTGTCTTCATAGTCTCGTTTGCATACTACACCGAGTGGGATCACCAATTTGGCTTTAGGCTGGTTAATAATGAGGGGCCTTCATCGGTTAACCCTGTTTGGACAACAATTTGGAACCTCAATGTCCCTAGCAAAGTCAAAATTTACATCCGGAGAGCATTACATGGTGTGATCCTGGGAATGGGGTGTGTGGAGGATATTAGACATTTGCTATTCACCTGTACAAGATCTCGCACCGTATGGAAGGCACTTGGAATCATTCATCTAAGCATGCCCTTGCCGTCGACTGTTCGGGATCCATAGTGCTTCAAGATATTTTGAGATGACCAAAACAAAAATCACCAGTGATTGGTGAGCTAGGTTTGCAAGAAACAGTGGCAGCCGCCGCATAGTATATTGATACATCCATTTTTCATCATGTTTTTTTCCTTTGATATTTATTATGTTTTAAGTCATTATTGCACTTTATGATGCAATACTAATGCCTTTCCTCTCTCATTTTGCAAGTTCCATATAAAGAGGGAGGTTGCCATCAGCTGGAATTCTGGACCGGAAAAGACCACCCAAGAGTTGGATATTCTCTAGAACTCCAAATGAGCTGAAAATTTACAGATTATTTTGTAATATATAAAAATATTGATGAAAGAAATACCTGGAGGGGACCCACCAGGAGGCCACGAGCCTAGTGCGCGCGCCCTACCCCCTTGAGCTCGTGCCCCCTTGGTAGGCCTCTGGTGCCCATCTTCTCCTATATGATGCTATTTTCCCTAGGAAAAAAATCATAAGAAGACTTTTGGGACAAAGCGCCGCCGTCTCGAGGCGGAACCTGGGCAGGAGCACTTTTGCTCTCTGGCGAAGCGATTCCCTTGGGGAAACTTCCCTTTCCGAGGGAGAAATCGTAGCCATCGTCATCACCAACACTTCCTCCATCATGGGAGGATCAAACTTCATCAACTTCTTCACCAGCACCATCTCATCTCAGACCCTAGTTCATCTCTTGTATTGAATCTTTGTCTCAAAACCTCAGATTGGTACCTGTGGGTTGCTAGCAGTGTTGATTACATCTCGTAGTTGATGCTAGTTGGTTTAATTGGTGGAAGATTATATGTTCATATCCTTAAGCATATTCATGACACCTCTAATCTTGGACATAATGATGATTTGTGAGTAGTTACTTTCGTTCTTAAGGACACGGGAGAAGTCTTGTCATAAGTAATCATGTGATGTTGGTATTTGTTTGATATTTTGATGATGTGTATGTTGTTGTTGTTCCTTTAGTGGTGTCATGTGAACATTGACTACATGGCACTTCATCATATTTGGGCCGAAGGGAAAGCATTGGGGAGTAATAAGTAGATGATGGGTTGCGATAGTGATAGAAGCTTAAACCTTTGTTTATGTGTTATTACCTAAGGGGCTGATTTGGATCCATATGTTTTATGCTATGGTTAGATTTATCTTAATTCTTCTTTTGTAGTTGCGGATGCTTGCGAGAGGGGGTAATCATAAGTGGCTTGTTTGTTCAAGTAAGAACAACACCTTAGCACTGGTCCACCGACATATCATATTATCAAAGTACCAAACGCGAATCAACTAAACATGATGAAACATGACTACAAAAAATTCCCATGTGTCCTCAAGAACTCTTTACTTCTTATAAGAGTATGTTCAAGATTGTCCTTTGCTATAAAATGGATTGGGCCACCTTGCCACACCTTTGTTACTATTGTTACTTGTTGCTTGTTGCCAATTACCTTGCTACAAAACTATCTATTACTTCTACTTTCAACGCTTGCAAAAATACCTTGTCAAATATCACTTGTCATTTCCTTCTGCTCCTTGGGTTCGACACTCTTACTTATTGAAAGGACTAATATTGATACCCTATACTTGTGGGTCATCATGACTCTTTTTTGTTGTTGTTTCCGGGGAGTGAAGTACCTTTGCTAAGTGGAATTTGGTAAGGAATCAGTTTTGTTACGTGCTGAAATTTATTGTCACTTGTTACTATGGAGGATAATCCTTTGAGAGGCTTGTTCGGGGTATCTTCACCTTGTCCGAAGGTGGCAAGATCCGGCCTCAACCTACCGAACCTACTGAAAATATTTACTATGAAATTCCTCCGGGCATGTTAGAGAAACCGCTAGATAATCCTTATGCAGGAGATGAACAATATATCCTGATATGCACTACACCTATATAGATGAAATTTGGGGATTATTTAAGCTTGCAGGTTTATTCGAGGATGGTGTTAAGAAGAAGGTTTTTCATTTATATTTGTAGGTAAAGGCAATTATATGGTATAGGCTATTGGATGATGCCGATACATGGGATTTGAATCCATCGAAGCTGGAATTTCACCAATTTTTTTATCACATGCATTTGGTTCATTGTGATCGGGATTACATATATAATTTTTGGCATTGTGAAGGAGAAAATATTGCTCAAACTTGCGGGAGGCTTAAATCTATGATGCATATATGCCCCAATCATGAGATCTCAAAGCTTTTATGCTTGGCTTTCTCATGATGATCATCAATGCTCAATACTTCTTCTACTGGTTCCTTTATGAAGAGGACTATAAAATTTACATGGGATCTTATGGAAATAACTAAACGCAACTTTGAAGGTTAGGAAATCAATAAAGGTAAAGAGTCAGGTATATATCTTGACTTTGATCATGTTAAATATTTTATGGAAACTGAAGCTTTTCATATGATGCAAAATATGGTCTTGACTCTGAGATAGTAGCTACTTTCTATGAATCATTTTCTACTCATGTTGATCTCCCTAAGGAGAAGTGGCTTAAATTCAATCCACCTATCGAAGAAACTTGTGAGTAAACTGTTATAGCTAAAGAGGAAACAATCATTTATAATGTTGATCTACTTCTGCCAACTTCTTATATTGAGAAACCATCTTTTCTTGTTAGGGTTAGAGAACATGCTAAGGTTGCAACCGTGGTTACTAAGAGTAATACCAAAACACATAGACCCTCTGAACAAATAAAGGTAGAACCTCAAGTTGCAATGATTAAAGATCTAGTGGTTGATAATGTTGATGGTCATGTTATATATTTATGCGATGAAGCATCTCGTATTGCTAAACAAGATTCTAAATATAAACATAAACCCGTTGTTGGCATGCTTGTTGTTTCTATTAAGATTGGAAATCATTGTTATCATGGTTTATGTGATATGGGTGCTAGTGTGAGTGCTATTCCATTTACTCTTTATCAAGAAATTATGCATGATATTGCATGTGTTGAGTTGGAAGATATTGATGCTACTAGTAAGCTTGCAAATAAAGAGACTATTTCACCACTTGGGATTGTTAGAGATGTTGAAGTCTTGTGTTGTAAGATAAAATACCCTACTGATTTCCTAGTTCTTGGATCACTACAAGATAATTTTTGTCCCATTATATTCGGCAAACCTTTCTTGAATACAGTTAATGCTAAAATTGATTGTGCTGAGGAAACAACCACTGTTAACTTTGGTGATGTGTCTCATGAGTTTAATTTCTCCAAGTTTAGTAGACAACCACATGGGGGAAGAATTGCCTAGTAAATATGAAATAATTAGTCTTGATTTTATTTTGTGACTCCTACTGATCCATTAGAACAATATTTGCTAGACCATGAAAATGATATGCATATGAAAGAAAGGAAAGAAATAGATGATATATTCTTTAATAATGCACCTATCCTTAAGCATAACTTGCTAGTTGGAACCTTAGGAGACACTCTACCCCATAAGGGTGATCCTATGTTTGAATTAAAGAAACTACCCGATACACTGAAATATGCTTATCTTGGTGAAAAAAGATATATCCTCTTATCATTAGTGCTAACCTTTCAGAACATGAAGAAAATAGATTACTCAAAAAGCATCGTGCTGCAATTGGATATACTCTGGATGATCTTAATGGTATTAGTCCTACCTTATGCCAACACAAGATTAATATGGAACCAGAAGCTCAACCAGTCGTTGATCATCAATGCCTTCTCAATCCTAAAATGAGGGATATGGTAAGAACTGAAACACTGAAGCTCCTAGAGGCAAGTATAATTTATCCTATAGCTTATAGTAGATGGGTAAGTCCTGTTAATTGTGTCCCTAGAAAGGAGGCATTACTGTTGTTCCTAACGATAAAAATGAACTTATCCCTCAAAGAACTGTAACTAGTCATAAGATGACAGTTGATTTTAGAAAATTAAATAGAGCTACTAGGAAAGATCATTACCCCTTGCCTTTTATTGATCAAATGTTAGAAAAATTATCTAGGCACACACACTTTTGTTTCCTAGATGGATATTCTGGCTTTTCTCAAATACCTGTAGCAAAAGAGGATCAAGAGAAATCCACCTTTATTTGTCCTTTTGGAACTTATGCTTATAGACATATGCATTTTGGTTTATGTAATGCACCCGGTACCTTTCAAACATGTATGACTGCTATATTTTCTATTTTTTGTGAAAATATTGTTGAGGTATTTATGGATGATTTCTCCATTTACGTAACCTGTTTTGATGATTGCTTAAACAACCTTGATCGAGTTACGCAGAGATGCGAGGAAACTAATCTTGTCTTGAATTGGGAGAAGTTCCACTTTATGGTGAATGAAGGTATATTCCTTGGGCACAAGACCTCCGAAAGAGGTATTGAGGTAGATAAAGCTAAAGTTGATGCAATTGAGAAAAAATCATGTCCTAAATATATCAAAGGTATTTGAAGTTTCCTTGGTCATTCTGGTTTCTATTGAAGGTTTAGAAAATATTTCTCTAAAATTTCTAGGTCTCTTACCAATCTTTCACAAAAACATGTACCATTTGTTTTTATGATGACTATGTAGAAGCCTTAATTTCTACACCTACTGTTCAACCACCTCACTAGAACATGTCCATTGAAATAATGTGTGATGCTAGTGATTAAGTTGTTGGTGATGTTCTAGGACACCGAGTTGATAAGAAATTGAATGTTATTCATTATGCTAGTCTCAAAATAATTATGCTACTATTGAAAAAGAATTCTTAGCAGTTGTGTTTGCATGTGATAAATCCAGATCATATATTGTTGATTCTAAAGTTATAATTAACACTGATCATGCTGCTATTAAATATCTTATGGAAAGATAGATGCTAAACCTAGACTATTAGGTGGGTTCTTTGATTATAAGAGTTTGATTTGCATATTGTTGATAGGAAGGGAGATGAAAACCTTGTAGCAGATAAATTATCTAGGATGGAAAATGTTCTTGGTGACCCACTTCCTATTGATGATAGTTTCCCTAATGATCAATTAGTTGTTATAAATCCTTCCACTTCTCGCAATAATCCTTGGTATGCAGATTATTCTAATTAAATTGTTGCTAAATACATACCACCTAATGTCACATACCAACAAAAGAAAAGTTCTCCTTTGACTTGAGACATTACTTTTGGGATGACCCACACTTATATAAATAAGGAGTAGATGGTATTATTAGACATTGTCTAACTGAGCATGAACATTAACAAATCCTATGGAAGTGTCATTCCTAAGCATACGAAGGACACCATGTCAGTGTACTAAGAAATAGGTCTCTTAGTACCGTGACTTGTGCACAAACGACATCAGCCTCTCGACCGGTGAGCCTTGCTGGGAGTATACTATATTCAAGATGACGTCAAGTGAAGATCAACACACCAGCAAACCACTTAGCCGGCAAGAGAAGACCCATCAAGATCCATGCCCAACAGGATCCAACTACCAAGCCATCACTTCACCTCACCGGGCTGATTGTCGCCCCTCAGTGAGATGTTGACGTGGCTTGAGACTGTGTCGGTATTTCCCCAAAGAGGAAGGGATGATGCAACACAGCCACAGTAAGTATTTCCCTCAGTTATCAAACCAAGGTATCAATCCATAGAGAAGATCGCACACCCATGTAAACAACACCTGCACACAAATAATAAATACTTGCAACCCGACGCGAAAGAGAGGTTGTCAAGCTCTCTACGGTAATAAGATAGATTAGGTAATGATATTTTTGGCAAATAGATATCACAAGAACACAAAATAAAATAAGTAAATAAAAAGTGCAGCAAGGTATTTTTTGGATTAATAGATCTGAAAACAAAAGGGCATAATAGTAGATCGGAAAGCAATATGTTGGAAAAGTAGACCCGGGGGCCTTAGGTTTCACTAGTGGCTTCTCTCAGTGGGTGATTGATCTGAAATTTCAACACATTATTTCTACACAAATTCTTTATGTTGTCCTAATTTTTCAGAATTTGTAGAGTTCCATAAGTATGGGTAGAATATAGATTACTATAGACTGTTGTGTGTGAAACAGATTCCGTGTTCTTTGCATTGTGTGCTTGTTTTGATGAATCTATGGCTTGTATCGGGGGGTATAAGTCATGGTAAAGTTAGAATACAGTAGGTATAATGCAATAATAAAATATGAATGGGTTTACAACAGTACCTAAAGTGGTAATTTGCTTTATTATACTAACGGTTCTCACGAGAATTTTGTCAAGTTTTGTATGATTGAAGCTTTCAAGTTTTGGGTGAGATCATGATGGATGAAGGAATAAGGAGTAAGAAGAGACTAAGCTTGGGGATGCTACATCACCCCAAGGTAATATTGCAAGAGTAACAAACAACTAAGCTTGGGGATGCCCCCAGTGTCATCCCCTCTTTCTTCTAACAATCGTCGGTATTTTACTTGGAACTATATTTTTATTCGTCACATATCATGAGTTTTGCTTGGAGCGTCTTGTATCTTTGAATTATTTGCTTTTATCCTTGCTGCACACACCTATTTCAGAGAGAAAAAATTATGCTATGATTTGCTAGAATTGCTCTATATAATTCACTTAAATCTATTGAGCAAAGGAATTGCTCTAGTGCTTCACTTATATCTTTTTTGAGAACGGCGTGCTTTTACATGTTTGAAGAAATTCTCTCATGATTCTCTTATATTAATTTGAGATTTAGTAATTTTGAAGAAATCCTCTCATGCTTCACTTATATTATTTTGAGAGATGAAACTTTTATGCTCATGTTCTTCACTTATATCCATGTGAGCTTATCAAAAGCAATTGCAATATATGAAACTAGTCCCAAAGTGATAGATATGCAAGAGGGATATAATAAAAATTTTCATGAAGACCATTGAATAAATAAAACTTGATTCTTTGTAATAGTTTTGAGACATGACAATAGTAATATGTGAGTTATGTTGGTGAGTAATTATGCTTAGTAAGAATATTGATGTTAAGGTTTGTGATTCCCTATGCAAGCATGAAAGTCGATAGTTGTGCTATGAAATTACATCCTACTTATGGTGCATTATTCGGTGTTAGTTATGCTTAATGCTTGCTTATGTGATTTTTCGTTTCTTGGTTGGATGCTTCTTAATCTTTTGCTAGGCTTCACTTGTACCAAGTAGAAATACTACTTGTGCATCCAAAATCCTTAAACCAGTTTTGCCATATGAGTCCACCATACCTATCTATATACGGTATTTCCATGCCGTTCCAAGAAAATTTGTATGTGCCATCTCTAAATTTCAAAATAAATTTTCCTTTTTGTGTGCTCGTGCCGCTCATGAAATGGTAGGGGGTGATCGATATTTTTCCATGCTAGATGTGTTATTCTCAAGATGAGTGTTTATTCACTTGTCATTGCACGAGAGTATGGCAGTAATAGGGATGCCTAGTCCCAAAATAAAAAATAAAAAAATATTTACTTTATGTTGTCAAATAATAAATTCCTTGGAAAGTGTTGGTATGGAAGGTAGCCGTGGATTCGACTAGCCACGAAAAGCGAAAGTATGGTGGAAAAAGAAATAAACTTTATTTTCTGTTTGGGAACCACCTATGATGTATCTAGCATGGAAAGATACTGAAATCTCGCAATCGTTTTCATTGACAGGAAAGGCATGCCACTCGAATATTTTTTCGCTATCAATTTAAATACTTGAGCTTTGGCACCTTGTAGCGACCCGACCCGCAACGGTCGAATCTCCGGTGTTTTCGTACCATCCCAAGATCACGTTGGTACACACACGGTACATCAATGTATATACCAAAGGGAAAATCACACTGCTTTATTAATCGAAATCTCACATCGAGTCCTTTATTACAATAAAGATTACAATAAAGTGGCTGAAGGCCAACTCATGAGATAAAACTAATCCAAAACTTGTGAAAGCTTCAAAGGCAGCTGAGTCCATCTGACTCCAAGGGCATCTCACCGAGCGTAGAGTGTATCCTCACTCCTGGTCGGAAAAGTACTCTGCAACATGATACATTGCAGCCGTGTAGGTCAGCATATTGAATATGCCGGCAAGTCACAAAAGAGAGGGTGAAAATAATCATCTGCTCTACATGCATATATGGCAGGTGGGGCTGTAAGTTTAAGTTTAGCATAAAGCAATTTTTTCCTACAACAAGAAAGGGGCAAAGCAAAAATTATTACTACAATGTTGGTTGTTTAATGAGATGGTTCCACCAACCAATTCTCATACCCAAGTTAACAATAATACCCTCATCATTATAATTATTTGTGTTGAGAGTTCCAAATAGTTTTAGTTCCTTTGGCTCAAGTTGTCCATGACCATGACATAGCTAATCGATCAGGTTTGAGTACTCTGCAGAGTTTTGCACACGTTCCCCACAAGATTTGATCGCCTCCGTTGAAGTCCTCGCACTTCAGGGTGTTTGAGAACCGGATGATCAAAACAGGGTCTTCCAAAGGGTTCCTTTGAGACACTGTTGGTGCCCATCCATTCCTACCGTTCTTCTACATCCACCGCCCGTCCAGAGTCACCACGATGTCTAACCCAACCAGAGCCCATAATGGCTTGTGGCTGTGTAGGTAAGCCTATGGTCTTGGAGTATCCATCCATCTCTTCGTGCCTGGGTGGACCTTTCCGCGTGAATACTGGCACTTCTCCAGCAATACCTAGGCTAACCACTAGTTTCTCCAGGGTGCAGTTCATACCGTGATCCACCCAGAGGGATGTTGAAAACTTGAAGTCTTGAAGTCTTGATCATCATGTAGGTATTGTAACATTTGATCTCACAACTCTCATGAATCACACAACCAACCCCGTCTACTAAAAGCATAGCAAAATAAAATAACGTTTCCCGGGGCCAAGGTGTCAATGGTTTGAGGGGTGCGTACCACATGATACTACTCAAGTAACCAAGTTTCCAAGTACCTACATTGCATGCAATGGGTGGAGATGGTAGAACTAATGCAATAAAACGTAGGTAAAGTATGATCAATGTGAACTTGCCTTGCTGACGATCTTCGCACTCGAGTGACTCTAGATAACAAGCCTCGCACTCCGGATGATCTAACGAATCAAACAATACACACAATAAGCATTACCATAACACAACTTATAATAACAGCAAGTAAAACTAATAATACCAAAACAATTCAACAATGCAAACAAGGAAAACAAAACAAAGGAAAACAAAGATTCATTCAAAACTCCATTTGCAAAGCATCTTCTAAAGTAAAACGACTATACATAGTTTTATGCATCTAATATTTTTTAACAGAGAGAAAGTTAAAGTTTTAATAGAAAAACATAAAGTAATTTTACTACAAATTTCTACGCAAAAAGAATCGATTGAAAAGGTTTTATAAAACAAAAGTTATGGCCTAACTAAAATCGACATTGATTCTGTCCAGATCGAAAATTATAAAAACAAAAATTATATTTATTAGTCCTCTGGATAGGTATAACATATAGAAATCAGTACCAAAAAGAAACACTCAAAAATCAAATTTTAAATAAAAGTTGTGTCTAATTTAGTGATTAATACAAATCTGTTTAAACTCATAATTTAAAAGGTCTAAAATTATTTTTCGTTGGTTCCTCTAGAAAGATGGGATTTTTGTGAATCTGTAGCAAAAATAATCACTAAAATCGGAATTGTAAAACTAAAGATACAAAAATAACAAAAACACGTCTAATCTAAAAAACGGGAATTTTCTGTAAACGTGAAATTTCGGGCAGATGACAGGTGGCGCGATGTGAATCGCTGTTGGGTGTTTGCTACGGTGCTAAAAAGTGAACGACCGATCCTTAACTATTTCGGGACATATCAGCTAACTAAAAGAAAACCGCTAGCCGGTTCAATCTAGACCGGAGGAAAACCGATCTAATCTAATAACCCGTAACGTTTCGATATGAAAAAAAGAAGCTACACGAACAGAGAGTGCTTACAGAGAAGGGCTCGGCCTGGGCAGAGAAGAGGGTGGCGATGGGGCGGCGGCTCTGGCGATCAACTGCGTCGGTGAGGTTGTCTAACGGATGTGGGTCGTCGAGGGAGACCGATTTTGGCTGAAGGTGGATGTTGGGGGTGACGGAGACGAGCGGGACGTCGAGATGAACTCCATGGACTACGGTGGCGTTGCGAGCTCGGTGCGGTCTATGTAGATGAAGAGAGATCATAAGATCATGTCAAAAATAATCTAGGGATCAAGAGTAGTCGAATTAAAGAAGATGTTGTCTCTGGATGGATCATGGGCGTCGTATCCGGCGATGAACTGCAGCTTCTGTGGCGAGATCCAAACGATGAACGCGAGAGGAAGAGGTGGTTTTGGCGTGGGATTTTTTGGGGGAACAGTCGAGGAGGTCGAGGGCTATTTATAGAACACGAAACGTGGGCAAGGGGAAGCCTAGAGAATCGAATCCCGGAGACCATGGACTCGGATGGCATGGCAAAAAAATCTCTCCGTTTCTTTCGTGAGGAAGAGGAAGTACGGGTGGGTCCCATGTGTCGGTGTGTGAGACAGAGAGATACGAGGGAGAGAGAGATCAAAACGGGAGAGATGTCGGCGGCCTGGCTGGGAGCGTACGCTGGCTCCTAGCCTCGCTAGGGCAGCTGCCCTCGCACGTGGTGGGCTGGGCGCTAGCTGGCTGGGCCACGGTGTGGTGTGGCCAGGCCAGCATTTTGTTTTTTTATGTTTTTTTGACGCGACAAACAGAAAAAAAGTATAAGGTATTATATATCAAAACGACCGGAAATCCTATAATGTGAACATTTTTATAGACGCAAAAGAAAACTTTATAAAAAAATATTTTTTCAAAAAAATTCAAATAAAACCAAATTTGACTTTGAAATAAATTGGCATTATTTTCCTCTGACTTTAGGGGTGTCATGTTACCTCCTCTCATACTCTTTTCATAAAGTATTATGTCAGGAATTTGTAAATAGAAATCAAATGCCAATTGAAATGAAATCAAATTCACAAATAAAAAATTTGATTGCCACATTTATTTCAATCAAAATGCATAGATGCTTAACTAAAATTGTAAAACATTCCAAATTGAAAATTTGGGATGTTACACACCTCTATAAATCCCTACTTCCCTCTGTAAAGGGCCTATCTATTTACTTTATGCAATTTTCAGTTTTCAATTTGAGTCTCCATCTTCTCTTATAAAGCACCAACTAGGAGGCACTATAATCGTATTTGAGCATTAGGTGTAGCTGATATTTGAGTGTGTATTGTGAATGGATCAATGATTGAGCATGATGGGCGAGGGATAACTTGCTTTAGCATTGATATTTTGAAAGATATGGTTGCTTATTGATATGATTGAGTATTAAAGTTTTCATGTCAAAACTAGACTATTTCTTTGAACCATTTAAAAGTCCAAATGTCCATGTTGCAAAAGAAAGAATATATGGTGAACATGTTAAGCAGTATTTCACATCAAAAATTCTATTTTTATCATTTACCTACTCGAGGAAGAGTAGGAATTAAGCTTGGGGATGTTCATACGTCTCCAATGTATCTATAATTTTTGCTAGTTCCATGCCGTTATATTATCAATCTTGGATGTTTTACAATCATTTTATAGCAACTTTATATCATTTTTTGGGACTAACCTATTAACATAGTGCTAAAGTGCCACTTGCTATTTTTGCTTGTTTTTTACTTCGCGGAAAATCAGTACCAAACGGAGCCCAAACGCTACAAGAATTTTTGGAGAATTTTTATGGACCAAAAGAGCCAGGATGGGCCAAAGAACAACATGAGAGGGCGGTTAGGGTGGCCACCCTCCACCAGGGGGCGCTAGAGGCCCCTGGCGTGGCCTGGTGGAGGGTGCCCACCTCGGGAACCCCCTCAACCGACTATTGGCCCTATAAATTCGCAAATATTTGGAAAACCCTAGAGAAGTCGACGAAACACAATTCCATCCTCCGCAAGTTCCAGAACCTCAATATCCAATCTAACACCATCACAGAGGGGTTCATCTTCATCATAGGTGCCTCTCCGATGATGCGTGAGTAGTCCACCATAGACTTACGGGTCCGTAGGGAGTAGCTAGATGGCTTCCTCTCTCTCTCTCTCTCTCTATATATATATATATATATATGTTTCTCAATACAATGGTCTCTTGGAGATATATTTGATGTAATGACTTTTGCGGTGTGTTTGTTGGGATCCGATGAATTTTGAGTTCATGATAAGTTTCTACCCATTAATATGATTTGAGTATTCTTTGATCTCTTATTTGCATGATTACTTATAGCCTAGTATTTCTTCTTCAAATATTTGGTTTAGTTAGGCCAACTAGATCGATTTTTCTTGCCATGGAAAGAGGTGCTTTGTGATGGGTTCGATTTTGCGGTGTTCTTTCCTAGTGACAGAAAGGGAAAAAAAGACACGCATGTATCGTTGCCATTAAGGATAACAAGATGGAGTCTATTCCTACATGAATAGATCCTGTCTACATCACGTCATCGTTCTTATTGCATTACTCCATTTTCCCATGAACTTAATACACTAGATGCGTGCTGGATAGCGGTTGATGTGTGGAGTAATAGAAGTAGATGCAGAATCGTTTCGGTCTACTTGTCTTGGAAGTGATGCCTATATAATGATCATTGCCTGGATGTCGTCGTGATTATTTGATCTTCTATCAATTGCCCAATAGTAGTTTGTTCTCATGTTCCAATAAAAAATGAAAATTTGTGCACTGGAAACAAAGTTTTTGTTTTAGATTCAACATTGTTTCTACTCATCTTATGGATCATCCTAAAGGCATTACTTGGAACAAACACTAAATAAAACATAAAACACAATCATAACAGAATCATAATTTTGCAGAACACTCAAAAACATAAAGGAAAAGATAGAAATAATTTATTCATTGGGTTGCCTCCTAACAAGCGCTATCATTTTACGCGCCTAGCTAGGCATAACACATAGTTTCAAGTATTGACACCTTAGTTTTCACTCCATAAAAGGCCCTCATGATTGATTCATATGGTGGATTAATTATTTTTTCTAGGGAAGTGTTCCATACCCTTCCTAAGAGGAAACTGAAATTTAATATTGCCTTCTTTCATATCAATCACGACACCTATATTGCTTAAAAATGTTCTACCAAGTATGATAGGACAAGACGGATTGCAATCAATATCAAGAACAATAAAATTAAGGGGAAATTTTTGTTTTTGCCGTTCTAGATTTTGCCAATTTTCCTTATGCCACTCTAGATTATGACATTTCACTTTTGCCACTCCTAGTTTTTAACAATGATCACAATTGCCATTTCCATGGCAAAAACAAAAATTTCCGAGTGGAGATTGTGATAATTGTCAAAAGCTAAGAGTGGCAAAAGTGAAATAAAATCATGTTGCTTTTGACACTGAATGGCAATAGTGATAATTGTAAAAATTTAAGAGTGGCAAAAGTGAAATGTCAAATTATAGAGTGGCATAAGGAAAATTGTAGAGTAGCAAGAACATTTTCCCCCTAAAATCAATGGGCACATAATTCCTATTTGCAAGAATAAGAACATCATTAATTTTTCACACATGATTTGTAATAGTAGAATCCACCAAGTGCAAATTAAGAGAACATTCTTCAATATTGGTAAGACCAAGCACATCACATAGAGATTTTGGAATTGTGCAAACACTAGCACGCAAAGCACACAAAGGAAAGCATTCATAATTTTCAATCTTGACTTTAATGTTTGTTCCCACTTATCATGCAAATTTCTAGGAATCGAGATCTCTAATTCCAACTTTTCTTCTAAAGATTTCATCATGGCATCAACAATATGTTTAGTAAAAGCTTTATTTTGTTCATAAGAATGGAGTGAATTTACCATGGATTGCAGCAAAGAAATATAATAAACCAAGGAGAAACTCTCATAATTAAAGTCTTTGTAATCAAAAATAGTGGGCACATCACTAGTTAAAGTTTTGACCTCTCCAAACCCACTTTTATCAAAAATTTCATCAAGATTTTCACCCTCCAAATCATTAGGACACCCTATAGCTAAAGTTAAATCTTCTTCAGCCCCTGTATCATCAGTTTTAACATTACTAAACAAGGAATCAATAGAGAAAAGACCAATCATTTTAAGATCTTCATCAGTGTTATGAAAGTAATCGCTAGAAAACACTTTTTCTAAAAATTCACTTTTAGCTCTAAGCATAGCGGTTCTTTTTTACTTTCATCCATAGAAACATATAAAGCCTTAATTGATTCATTAGTCTTGGGTGGAAAAGCATGCAAGTTGAGATTTTCTACATCATTGGAAATTCTATCAATGCTTCTAGACATATCATCAATCTTATTCAACTTTTCTTCTATCGTAGTATTGAAAGACTTTTGAGCATTGATAAATTATTTAATAATATTACCAAGATCAGAGGTGTTTCTATTATTATTATTATAAGAATTACCATAATTATTAGAGGAATTTCCTGGAAAAGGCCTAGGATTGAAATTACCTCTATAAGCATTGTTATTGAAGTTGTTTCACGAGATGAAATTCACATCTACGGAATTACTATTTTGCTCAATCAAAGTATACAAAGGCACATAATTAAGATCAATAGGAGCATTTTTACTTGCAACTAACTTCATAGGAGCATCAACTTTTTCACTCAAAGTACTAATTTCTTCCATCGAATTAACCTGTTCACTAGTAGGTGCTCTTTCAGTATGCCATTGTCAATAATTTGCCATAATATTATCTAGCAATTTATTAGCTTCACCCAAAGTAATTTCCATGAAAGTACCACTTGCGGAGGAATCTAAGCGATTTCTAGAGACAAAATTCAATCCCGCATAAGAAAATTATATGATCATCCAAAGATTTAACCATGAGTAGGACAATTTCTTAGCATCAATTTAATTCTTTCCCAAGATTGTGCAGCATGTTCATGCTCAAGTTTCTTAAAATTCATGATTTGAGTTATAAGGGAAATAATTTTCGCACGCGGAAACTACTTAGTAATAAAAGCGTCCTTGCACTTATCCCAAGAATCGATACTATTGCGAGGCAAAGAAGAAAACCTAATTTTTGCACGATCCCGCAAAGAGAAAGGAAACAATTTCAACTTAAAAATATCATTTTCCACATCCTTTTTCTTTTGCATATCGCATAATTCCATGAAGGTATTTAGATGGGACGCGACATCCTCATTAGGAGTACCGGAAAATTGATCTTTCATGACAAGATTCAACAAACGACATTAATATCACAAGACTCTGCACTAGTGGCGAGAGGAGCAATAGGAGTGCTAATAAAATCATCATTATTGGTATTGGAAAAATCATACAACTTGGTGTTTTCTTGAGTCATCGTGACTACGCAAAAAAGATTGCAAGCAAACAAGAGATCCGACGAGAAAAAGGCAAACCAAAAAGAAAGGGCGAATAAACTGGCAAAATTGTGAAGCGAGGGAGAGGAAAACGAGAGGCAAATGGTAAATAATGTAAATTCCAAGGATATGAAATTTGTGATTAGGAACCTTGTAGATGAGATTGCTTCCTCCTCGGCAACGGCGCCAGAAATTCCTTTGACGTGGCTTGAGATTGCATCGGTATTTCCCCAAAGAGGAAGGGACGATACAACACAACGATCGTAAGTATTTCCCTCAGTTATGAAACCAAGGTATCAATCCATATAGGAATATCACGCACCCATGTAAACAACACCTGCACACAAATAACAAATACTTGCAACCCAACGCGAAAGAGAGGTTGCCAAGCTCTCTATGGTAATAAGATAGATTAGGTAATGATAGCTTTGGCAAATAGATCTCGCAAGAACACAAAATAAAATAAGTAAACAAAAAGTGCAGCAAGGTATTTTTGGTTTTCTTGGATTAGTAGATCTGAAAACAAAAAGGCAAAATTGTAGATCGGAAAGCAGTATGTTGGAAAAGTAGAACCGGGGGGCGTAGGTTTCACTAGTGGCTTCTCTCATGAGTATAACACATGGTGGGTGAACAAATCACATTTGGGCAATTGATAGAAGATCAAATAATCATGATGATATCCAGGCGTTGATCATTATATAGGCATCATGTCCAAGACAAGTAGACTGAAACGATTCTGCATCTACTTCTATTACTCCACACATCGACTGCTATCCAACATGCATCTAGTGTATTAAGTTCATGGGAAAAAGGAGTAATGCAATAAGAATGGTGACATGATGTAGACATGATCTATTCGTGTAGGAATATACCCCATCTTGTTATCCTTAATGGAGACGACACATGCGTGTCTTGCTGCCCCTTTTGTCACTAGGAAAGAACACCACAAGATCGAACCCATCACAAAGCACCTCTTCCCATGGAAAGAAAAATCGATCTAGTTGGCCTAAATAAACCAAAGATTCAAAGAAGAAATACGAGGATATAAGTAATCATGCAAATAAGAGATCAAATAAGACTCAAATCATATTCATGGATAGAAACTAATCATGAACTCAAAATTCACCGGATCCCAAAGAACACACCGCAAAAGTCATTATATCAAATAGTACTCCAAGAGACCATTGTAATGAGAATCAGAGAGAGAGAGAGAGAGGAAGCCATCTAGCTACTGCCTATGAACCCGTAGGTCTAAGGTGGACTACTCATGCATCATCGGAGAGGCACCTATGATGAAGATGAACCCCTCTGTGATGGTGTTAGATTGGATCTCAAGGTTTTGGAACTTGTGACAGCTGGAATTGTGTTTCGTCGAATCCTCTAGGGTTTTCCAAATATTTGGGAATTTATAGTGCGAATAGTCCATTGAGGGGGTTCCCGAGGTGGGCACCCTCCACCAGGCCATGCCAGGGGCCTCTGGCACGCCCTGGTGGAGGGTGGCCACCCTGGGCCCCTCTCTAGTTGTTCTTTCGCCCATCGTGTCTCTTTTGGTCCATAAAAATTCTCCAAAAATCCCCGTAGCGTTTGGGCTCCGTTTGGTACTTATTTTCCGCGAAGTGAAAAACAAGAAAAAACAAAAATTGGCACTTTGGCACTATGTCAATAGGTTAGTCCCAAAAAATGATATAATGTTGCTATAAAATTATTGTAAAACATCCAATATTGATAATATAATAGCATGGTACAATGAAAAATTATAGGTACGTTGGAGACGTATCAGGTGTCGAGCAGGCATGCTATTAGGTAGGGCATGTCGGGGCATGTGGCAGCTCTGGAGATTTACCCTGACTTTAATGACACGCGTCCTAATGGCGTGGCGGAAGAATAACATGTAGCTGGGGTGGCGGCACAAAAGGAGAGTCCATGCCTGCGGGGGGTGGGGGGGGGGTGGGTGGGTGGGTGATACCTCACGACACATTTAGTGCGCCTGTCCTAATCCGTCACGGCTAGGTATTCACCACTGTAGCCCTTGTCGGTAGTTTGACCACTGTTGACACCGCTATTTACCTCTCGCAATTACCATTTTAGCCATTAAGGTGACCCCTTTGTCTAAAAAAGGAGGCCCTTGGTGACCTTTACAAGGGTCGAAACCCTGCTCATTTGCATGTGTAGTAGCACTTCCAAGCATCATGCTGGACAATTGCGCTCCTTGTAACTTGAGATACACTCATAAGCCACAACCATACATGACATTGGGTATTACACCTTCGGGTGGCCTGAACCCATATAAACCCTCGATGCGCTATAACCGGTTCCTCAATGGTTCCCTGAAGAAAGGTTGTATGTGATATAACTGGAAGGTTTTGACGATCCTAAGGATGCTAAAAGGTATGCAAGCTCTAGCGATCCTTCTATGGACTAGGGCAAGCATCTCGTAGTTGGAATATATGCTTTGATGAGGTGACGAAAGCATTTGGGTTTATACAAAGTTTGCAAGAAACTTGTATTTACAAAAAGTGAGCGGGAGCACTATTTCTGATAAGTATATGTGGATGGCATATTGTTGACCGATGTAGAATTTCTAGAAAGCATAAAGGGTTGTTTGAAAGGAGTTTTCTAAAGGAAGACCAGGAAATAAGCTACTTAAATATTGGGCATCAAGATCTATAGAGATAGATCAAGACGCTTGATAAAACTTTCAATGAATACATACCTTGACAAGATTTGAAGGAGTTCAAAATAGATCAGTCAAATAAGGAGTTCTTGGATATATTGTAAGGTATGAATTTGAGTAAGACTCAAAGCTCGACCATGGTAGAAGAAAGAGAAAGGACGAAGGTAGTCCCCTATGCCTTGGCCATAGGCTCTATATAGTATGCCATGCTGTGTACCACACCTGGTGTGTGCCTTGCCATGAGTATGTCAAGGGGGTACAAGAGTGATCCAAGAGTGGATCACTGGATAGTGGTCAGAATTGTCCTTAGTAACTAGCGGACTAAGGAAGCATTTCTCTATCATGAAGGTAATAAGGAGTTCGTCGTAAAGGGTTATGTTGATGCAAGCTTTGACATCAATCCAGATGACTTTGAGTAGCAATCCGGATATACGTATAGTGGAGTAGTCATTTGGAATAGCTCCAAATGAAGCATAGTAGTAGCACTATAGTATGACATAGAGATTTTCAAAGTACACACGGATCTAAATGTTGCAGACCCATTGACTAAAACCTCTCTCACAAGCAAAACATGATCAAACCCCAAAACTCATTGGGTGTAAATCACATGGTGATGTGAACTAGATATTGACTCTAGTGCAAGTGGGAGACTGTTGGAAATATGCCCTATAGGCAATCATAAATTATTTATTATCATATTTACTTTTTCATGATAATCATTTATTATCCATGCTAGAATTGTATTGTTTGGAAACTCAAATACATGTGTGGAGACATAGAAAACACCATGTCCCTAGTGAGCCTCTACTAGACTAGCTCGTTGATCAGAGATGGTTAAGGTTTCCTGACCATAGAGATGAGTTGTCATCTGGTAAAGGGATCACATCATTAGGAGAATGATGTGATGGACAAGACCCAACCATAAGCATAGAATTTGATCATTTTAGTTTATTGCTACTACTTTATCCTTGTCAAGTATCTATTCCTACGACCATGCAATCACGCAACTCCCTGGCACTGTAGGAATGCCTTGTGTGTATCAAACATCACAACATAACTAGGTGACTATAAAGGTTCTCTATAGGTATCTCCGAGGATGTCTGTTGGGTTGGCGTGAATCGAGACTGAGATTTCTCACTCCGTATCACGAAGAGGTATCTTTGGGGCCACTCGGTAACATAACATCATAAGAAGCTTGCAAGCAATGTGACTAAGGAGTTAGTCACGGGATCTTGTGTTACAGAACGAGTAAAGAGACTTGCCGGTAACGAGATTGAACTAGGTATGGAGATACCGATGATGAAATCTTGGGCAAGTAACATACCGATGGATAAAGGGAACTGCATACGGGATTGTCTGAATCCTTGACATTGTGGTTTGACCGATAAAGATCTTCGTAGAATATGTTGAAACCAATATGGGCATCCAGGTCCCACTATTGGTCATTAACCGTAGAGTTGTCTCGGTCATGTCTACATAGTTCTCGAACACTTAACGTTCGGTGACAATTTGGTATTGTTGAGTTATGTATGTTGGTGACCGAAGGTTGTTCGGAGTCCCAAATGACACCCGAAACGTCACGAGGAGTTTCGGAATGGCACGGAGGTAAATATGTGTCTATGGGAAGTCATATTTTGGTTACAGGAAAAGTTTCACGTTTTTCCGGTATTGTACCGGGAAACTTCTAGAAGGTTCCGGAAAGTTCCGGAGGATTCCATAAGTCCACCAAGGGTTCCACCACGTCCCAAGGGTTTGCATGGGTTGAGGGGTGGCGCCCTAGACTTATTGGGCTAGGCACACAAGTCCCTCAAGGCTCATTTGGCTTGGGAGAGGTGGAAAGTCCACGCGCTTATGGAAAGGGAGGGATTTGGACTAGGAGTCCAACTCCCCCTTGCCTGCGCCTAGGGCTTGGAGGGGCTAATATCCACGCCCCTCCACATATATATAGAGGGGAGGGGGCGCCCCAAGAGCACACATGAAGCCCTTGGCGCCTCTCTCTCCCTAGATCTTTTTCTCCTCCGTTCGCGGTTTCGGTAGCGCTAGGTGTAGCCCTGTCGGGATAGCACCACCACCACCGCCACCACGTTTTCGTATTGCCGGAGAACTCATCTACTACTCTGACTTCAGTCGCTAGATCGAGGAGGCAGAGATGTCATCGAGCTGTACGTGTGCTGAACGCGGAGGTGTCGTCCGTTCGGCGCTAGATCCGGATGGATTGAGAATTGGATCGCGAAGACGTTCGACTACATCAACCATGTTTCTTAACGCTTCCCGCTTAGCGATCTACAATGGTATGTGGGTCCACTCTCCTTCTCGTAGATGTTGATCTCCATAGATAGATCTTGGGTGTTCGTAGGATATTTTTTGTTTCCCATGCAATGTTCCCCAATAGTGGGCATATTAGATAGTCCTATATCTTCAGACAAGAGAACTTCCCAAAGAGCAAGAAGAAGCTGAAATAGTAGCCTAAAAATCAAGCATGTACCAATTCATGGACAACACTCCATACAAGAGAAGACCAAATGGGGTGAAATTGAAGTGTATTTACCGAGAAGATGGACTTAAGCTATTGGCCGAGATACATGAAGGGATGTGCGGTTCCCATATTGGGTCCCACGCGCTTGTTGGTAAAGCTTTCTAGCAAGGTTTCTACAGGCCGACGACCCTTCAATATGCCTTGGCGGTGGTGACATGATGCAAAGCATTCCAATTCCACGCCAAGAAATTCATCAGCCAGCACAAGCCCTTCAAACCATACCGCTCTCCTGGCCCTTCTTGGTATGGGGACTCGACATTGTCGGGCCCTACCGGAGGCTTCAAGTTCTTGTTCGGTGCAATCGACAAGTTCACGAAATGGACTGACGTTGAACCAGTGGGAAAGGTAACGACGTAGGAAACTATCAAGTTTTTCAAGGGGATAGTTTGCTGTTTTGGTGTGCCCAACAGGATCATCACCGACAACGGCACACAGTTCACAAGACACACCTTCATGCGATACTGCCATGATATTTGCACCAAGATTTTCTTTGCGTTCGTTGCTCACCTCAAAAGCAATGGCCAAGTAGAGAGGTGAATGCTGAAGTGTTGTGTGATTCAAGACAAGAACTTTCCACAAGCTGCACATGTGTGGAAGGCGCTAGATTGACGAGCTACCGACGATTCTTTGGTCACTCAAAATGACAGCAAATAGAGCCACCGCCTAGACACCCTTCTCCCTACTCTATGGTGCAGAACCGGTGCTCCCCACACAACTCACATATGGGTGACCTCGAGTACAAGTATTCGATGAAGATGGGCAAGAGCAATTGCGGCAAGATGATGTCACGCTCCTCGAGGAAGATCATCTTCAGGTTGCCCAGCGTGCCGCTCTGTACCAGCAAGCCTTGTAATGCTATCATAGCAACAAGGTACATGCCAGAAGTGTTGAGGAAGGCGACCTTGTTCTTTGTTAGATTCAGTCCCCAAAGGGATCGAACAAGTTGACGCCAAAGTGGGAAGGCCCTTACCAAGTAGCATGAGTCGCCATGCCTAGCGCAGTCCGCCTGGAGACCAAAGATGGCACTCCGGTGCAGAACTCGTGGAATATCGAGCATCTTCACAAGTTCTACCTGTAAGGCGCAGTTGCCGGGATCCCCTCCGGTAACCCCTTTTGTATGAATCTATCGGCAGGCATCTAAACCTTTGTACAAAGCCAGGCTAAGACCCTCTGCATAATCAATAAAGCTAAGTATTCTAGAACTTTTTGTCAAAGTACATATTTATGTTATGTATGTTGTATGAAATATTGTGATCGTAATAACTTATGTGAGATGATTGATGAACCGACAAGGTTCATAGCCTCCTATTTTCTCTTCTTTCTTTTTCTCAAAAATATAAGAAGGGACCCTCGCGTGCAAGTCTTCCCAAGGGGAGTGATGGTAGGGATACCCAGATGGTGTTCAAGGAAGATCATTTCACGAGAAGAAATACAACAAAGAAGAACCGAGTTGCAAAAACTTTAAGTTCTTTGTTGTGGATATTCTCCCTTGAATTATTTCAATATTTGTATGAGAAAACCTACATGCAAAGGACCCTTGTCGGAATCGATTGCGCTCCTGGGTTGTTTCGAGTCCGCTCAACAACCAAGGTAGCTACATTGAGAATGACAAAGTGGTTTTACCGGTAGCTGCATTTCCGGCATGCTGCTAAGGACCCATTCCTAAAGTGCTCGTGGAAAGAATGTGTGCATCGTCAAACATTTTCGACAAGCGTAGGGTTCAGAAACATACAAGTACAAATCAAGTAAAAGGAATGATATCCATTCATTCAAGCAAACAAAATATATTACATCTAGAAACATAAGTGCAGTGCTAATTTATGATAAATATCTTTGATACATGCATGGCACCAGCGACAAGGATGAAGTGAGAGGGGTTCACTTTTTCAAACTCGCCTAACCAACCCTCTCGAAGATAGGAGCTACAAGAGCGTCAATGGTACTAGTGTCGATGTCCTTCGGTAGCTTGGAGAAATCCCTAAATAAGTCAATCCCAGGATTGGGGAAGACAACCTTCACCAGTATCTTATGGAAAACGCTGCGGTAGAGCTCGTGGGATACCTTGAGGATTTTGTCAGCTCGGTCCTCCTTGTACTTGTCCTGTGCCCCAACAAGCTTCTCAAAGAAGATGGATAGGCCGGCGCTCTCTGCCTCCCTACTGTTGTGGGGGAACATGTACTCCGCCAAGTCCATGGGTGCAAGTTGGGTGGAGAGGTTACCGACGATATTCATGAGCTGCTTTGTCCAAAAGCGCTAAGTTCTTTTTCAGCTCGTCGGAGTAGTGCGTAGCAGAGGCAAGCAACGCTTTTTCCTACCGGAGTTCTTCGACCTGGGCCCTCTCCTTGATCCTGGCAACCTCAAGATGCTCCTCCAAAGTGCTCAACTTTAGCTTAAAGTCACAATCGAATCAGCGACAACAATGAGCTCTTGGGTTTTGCTGGAGATTGCTACCTGAAGCTCCCCTAAGGAGTGAGCTGCCTTCTCCGCGTCTTCTTTCAGCGCCAAGATCTGCCTACCAAAAGATGCAAGGTTCAGCTCTATTTTCCACGCCTTGTTATCTAGCTCAACCTTGGCATCCTAAGCAACCTTAGTAGCCGTGATAGACTCTTGAAGCTTGCCGGCATGCTTTGTTGCTTGGGCTTCAATGGCCTCATCTTGCTTCAACTCCAACTCTTGGATCTCCCACGCCAATTGGGTGTCAAGCTTGGTGGAAATGACTGCCTCCCATGCGACAAGATCCTCCTCATGAGAGTCAAGGGAACCTTGTGCTTGATGAGATTGGCATCAACGACGGTAATCCTTTGCTTAACCTCCTCCCATGCTACCTCCGCCTCAGCCCTTTTGGAAATAAATTCCGCCATGGCCTTGGTGATGTCATCTTGCCGGTTGGTGAGGTATTGTCTACTCTGTGTGAACCAAGCGCGCGTCTTGTCAAGGAGCTCCCGAAATCTTTTCTCTGCCTCAGCAAGGATGGTTTCCCAGCGATCCAGCTTCTCCGAGCGGCTACCGTAGTAGGAATGAAGCTACTTGAAGATCTTGCTAATGGTGGAGAGGATGCTATGCTCTTTAGCTTTGTCGATACCACCAAAAGGATCGACAGTAACTGCACCTTCGGCTATGGCAATGATGCCGTGTCCATCGCCTCGTCTTTGGAGAAAACGCGAAGGATAAAGTCGTCGGGGGCACTTACAAATTGGAAATCGCTAACTTTGAGGTACTTGCTGGGGGGCAGCATTTCGAATGTCGATGGTCTAGTGGCATCCTTACTGGTTGACCCCACCACGATGACCATGCCCTTGCCGGGCGCTCTTGAGGCAGAAATGTCCTCAGTTTCCATGGTCACCTCCAACATCCTCTCCTCGGCAGTCTCTTTGGAGGTCTCCTCCACAATCTCGGTGGTGGCTCCCTCGTATGCCATGGTCCAGCTGGCCTCAGCGGTCGCCTCCTTAGCGATGTCCCCAATGCTAACGTCTATGTCCATGTCATCAACCGGAGGCAGATCAGCGTAATCAAGAGAAGAAACATAAAATTTGGACTTAGAAGAAGTTCAAGAAGACAAAAAAAGAAGAAAACAAAATTTCGATGGCAAGGAACTCACCGGTGGGAACTTCTTGAGAAGGAGCACTTCCTTCTCCGACAACATCACTTGTCGTCGCGTGGCTACCAGCAGCATCGCCTGCCGGGACGTCCTTGGCACGGGCAGGCTCATCAGCGTGAGTCCTTGCCAGCGAGCTCCTCCTCAGAGTGGAGCGCATTTGAGTTGCCTCGGTGATGTCCTTCTCTAGGTGTTCCACCTCCTAGCGCTCCGTCTCTGTCTAGATGGGGATGGAGGTAGCGGTGATGTCCACACCCGTACTTGCCGTTGGGTACTGGAAGGGGGCTTCTTGCTAGGGGCAACGTGTTGGGCTGTGCTAGGCGCTGATGATGACAACATCCATCTCCAGTGCAGAACTTGCCGTCACCTTTGTGGCGGGTGCTAGATTTGCCTTCTTGGCCATGTGCTACGCCAAGGTTTCCTCATCCCTACGGAACGCCAACAACAAGATTCATATAAATGCAATTCGAGAATTCATGAGAACTAGAAGAATGGGCGTGGATACAGATAACCCACAAGTATAGGGGATCGTTTGTAGCCTTTTTTTGATAATTAAGAGTGTCGAACCCAACAAGGAGATAAAGGTAGAATTAATATTCTTTCAAGTTCTATCAACAAGCGATACAACTCTATGCACGCCAACACTTACTTTACCTAGAACAAGAATAAAACTACTTTGCGGGAATAAAACTAGAAGTACTTAGAAGGTATGATAAGATAGTTTTGCAAGATAATAAAGAATGTGAAAATAGAAGTTAGGTGTTATTTTAATAAATATTAATTAATTTAGTTGTTTAGTAGAAAGATTTTAGGAACACAAGAGAAATATTTGTCCCTAAGCAATCGATAACTAGACCGGTAATCATTATTGCAGTTTTATATGAGGAAGAGGCATGGTCTAGCATACTTTCCGTACGTGGATCATATAGAATTATGATTGGAACTCTAGCAAGTGTCCGCAACTTCTAGAGATCATTAAGGTAAAACCCAACAATAGCATTAAGTAAGAAGTCCCCTTTACTCCCATATGTAAACAACCCCCTTACTCGGGTGTAAGCTTGTATCACTCTCGCCACCCACTATAAGCGAATCATGAACACATTGCAAAACCCTACAGCGATAATACCACATGCTTGCATGACAAGCCGGGCACCATAGGACAACACCAAAATAAAACATGCAACTAAAACCAACCATGATCATCAATCAACCCATAAGACAAAATAAATCTACTCAAACACCATAGGATAGCCACACATCATTGGGTAATAATATATAACATTACGAACCATGTTTAAGTAGAGATTACAATGGGGAAAAGATGCGTTACACTTCTGCATAGAGGGGGAGAGACTTGGCGGTTACGACGACAAAGTTGTTGGTGTAGATCGCTGTCATGATGGTTGCCATGGCAGCATTTCGGCGCCATCGGGAGAGAGGGAGAGAGACCCCCCTCCTTATTCTTCTTCCTTGGTCTCCCCACTATATGGTAGGAGAGTTTTCCCTATGGTCCATGGCCACCATGGCTCCCAGAGGACAGGAGTCCCTTCAAGATTGGATCTCTCTCTCTCCATTTCTCTTCCATTTCGTGTCCTATTTTCTGGCCCTTTACCGTTTCTTAAATATCTGGAGATCCATAACTCTGACTAAGCTAAAATTTCGAGGGGATTTTTATTGACAAATTATCTTTCTTGTGGTGAAAGTAGGACCCCAACCGATTTATGAGGGAGTCCCAAGCCATTAGGGCACGACCACCCCCTGTCCGTGCCCTATTGGCTTGGGACCACCTCGGGCACCATCTCGCGTGATTATGACTCGCAAAAATCACATATTTTCCGAAATAAACTTCATAAATTTATCGCGGTTGGACTTTGATTGATATGGATTTTCCGCAAAACAAAAACACACAAAAAACACGAGGTGGCACTAGGCACTGGATCAATATGTTAGTCCCAAAAATAATATAAAATTTTGCCAAAAGTACATGAAAACAATCAAAAATTATAGATATGATGGAAACATATCAGCATCCCCAAGCTTAACTCCGACTCGTCCTCGAGTAGGTAAATGATAAAAAGATAGTTTTTGATGTGGAGTGCTACCTAACATAATCCTGAACAAATGTCTAACCATGGAATGATATTAAGATACAAGTGATTCAAGGCAATAGTCTATCATTTGACATAAAGACATCCAAACTCAGGTTTACTAGCAAACAATCATGCCCTTTCAAAATAACAATGCTAAAGAACGATATCCCTACAATATCATATAGCCTGTCATGCCTAGTCTTCATATCATATTGTATAAATCATGAGCACCCCGGTGTCAAACCAAGCAATTGACTCGTACTTCTAACGCGTTTCACCATTTTCAACTCCCATGCAATCATGAGCGTGATCCATGGACATAGCATATAGGTGGAATAAAGTATGGTTGTAGATATCAAAGGAGTCAAAAGACAGGAAAGTCTCACATCAACTACGTGGATCAACATGCTATGTAGATGCCCACCAATCGATACCGATGCGAGGAGTAGGGATTGCCATGCAACAGATGCAGTAGAGCTATAAGTGTATGAAATCTCAAATGAAACTAAGTAGGTGTGCATACAACTTGCTTGCTCATGAAGACCTCGGGCATTTGAGTAAACCCACCATCGGAATATACAAGCCAAGTTCTATAATAAAAAATTCCCACTAGTAGATGAAAGTGACAAATCAGGAGACTCTCTATATGAATAACATGGTGCTACATTGAAGAACAAGTGTGGTAAAGGATAGTAGCAAAGTCCCTTCTCTATTTTTCTATCATTTTTTTCCTTTTTCCTTTTTTCTTTTTCTTTCTCTTGGTGGGCTCATTTGGCCTCCCCCATTTTTCATTTTTTGTCCGGAGTCTCTTCCCTACTTGTGAGGGAATAATAGTCTCCATCATCCTTCCCCCACTAGTACAATGCTCTAATAATGATGATCATCACACTTTCGTTTACCTACAACTCAATGATGATATAAGACGACTCTATATGAATGCCTCTGGCAGTGTACCAGGATGTGCAATGATCTAGCATAACATGTAAAGGATGAATGGTGCCCTTGCCACAAGTACTATTTCAGCTACATGATCATGCAAAGCAATATGATGATGAACACACAAGTCATGTGATGGAACGGCGGAAGTTGCATGGCAATATATCTCGGAATGGCTATGGAAATTCCATGGTAGGTAGGTATGGTGGCTGTTTTGTGGAAGATATAATGTTGCTTATGTGTGATAGAGCATATTATATCACGGGGTTTGGATGCACTCACGAAGTTCGCGTCAACTCTGGAGGTGAAAAAGGGCAATGCACAGTACAAAAGAGGCTACCAAATTGCGGCAAGGTGAGAGTGCGTATAATCCATGGACTCACATTAGTCGTATAGAACTCATATAATTATTGTGAAAGTTTTATTAGCTCTCTCAAAGCAAAGTACTACTCGCATGCCCCTAGGGAGGAGGCTAGTAGGAGTTAACCATCGTGCGCCCCCAATTATAATAGCCCAAAGGATTTCAATCAAGGATAAATTATGCTCCAACTTCATCGCATAACTAGAGACTATACGTGTATGCTTAGGGAATCACAAACCTTAACACTAATATTTTTACTAATCCACAATCATTCACTCGTGCCTTTTCCGATAAATAAGATTATCGAACCCAACAAGGAGCTAAAGGTATAATTAATATTCTGTCAAGTTCTATTGACCATCGATACAACTCTAATCACGCCAATGCTTACTTTACCTAGAACAAGAATAAAACTACTTTGCAGGAATAAAACAAGAAGTACTTAGAAGGTGTGATAAGATAGTTTTGCAAGATAATAAAGAACGTGAAAATAAAGTTAGGTGATTTTTAAGAAATATTAATTAATTTAGTTGTTTAGTAGAAAGTTTTTTGTAACACAATAGAAAGATTTGTCCATAAGCAATTAACAACTAGACCGGTAATCATTATTGACATTTTATATGAGGGAGAGGCATGAGCTAACATACTTTCCATGCTTGGATCATATGAAATTATGATTGGAACTCTAGCATGCGTCTGCAACTAATAAAGATTATTAAGGTGAAACCCAACCATAACATTAAGTAACAAGTCCGCTTTACTCTCATAAGTAAACAACCTCCTCACTCGCGTGTAAGCTTCTGTCAGTCTTGCCACCCACTATAAGCGAATAATGAACACACAACAACACCCTACAACGGCAATCCCACATGCTTTCACAACACGGTTGGCACCATTGTATAACACCAAAATAAAACATGCAACTCAAACCAATCACGACCATCAACCAACCCATAGGACAAAAGAAATATACTCAAACATCATAGGATAGACACACATCATTGGGTAACAATATATAAAATTAAGCACCATGTTTAAGTAGAGATTACATCAGGGAAAAGAGGTGTTAAACTGCTGCATAGAGGGGGAGAGAGTTGGTCGTGACAATGGTGAAGTTGTTGGTGTAGATCACCATCACGATGGTTACCCTCGCGGCGTTCCGGCATCACCAGGAGAGAGGGGTAGAGAGCCCCACCTTATTATTCTTCCTTACCCCCCTAGATGGGAGGAGAGTTTACCATCTGGTCCATGGACGCCATGGCTCCCGGAGGGCAGGAGCCCCTCCGAGATTGGATCTCTCTCTGTTTCTCTTCTGATTCATGTCCTGTTTTCTAGCCCTTCACATTTTCTTAAGTATCCAGAGATCCGTAACTCCAATTAGGATGAAATTTTGAGGGGATTTTTCTCGGGAAATTATATTTCTTGCGGCGAAAGTAGGGCCCTAACCGACTTACGAGGGAGTCCCAACACATTAGGGTGCGACCACCCCTGGTCACGCCCTGTTGGCTTGGGACCACCTCAGGTTCCGTCTTGTGTTGATTCCAACTCCCAAAAATCACATACATTCCAAAATAAATCTCAGTAAATTCTTATCACATTTGGAGTTTGTTTGATATGGATCTTTTGTGAAACAAAAAAGATAAGAATTGGCACTGGGCACTGGATTAATATGTTAGTCCCAAAAATAATATAAAATGTTGCCAAAAGTATATGAAAATTGTAGAATATTGGCATGAAACAATCAAAAATTATAGATACAACTAAGACGTATCAGATACTTACTCCTCTTCCTCCTCTAAGCTGAGGGCCGACAAGTCCCACATATCCCTCTAACGGGCGGCAGGAGCAGGTGGCGAAGTAGGAGTCCTGGTGCGCTTTGAAGATGCAACAATGCTCCAAGACCCTATCACCTTGGAAGAGATCCCCATGGGGCGCTTCACGACAACATGGCTTGTCCGCCGCGGGCAAGAGACATTGTTGGAGGTGTCTTCTTCCTCCTCCTGTTCATCGACTGATAGGGAAGTGCGAAGCGGTTCCCCAATGACGGTCTTCTGGAGGACGCAAGCCTGCTTCTTTGGGATAACGAGAGCTTGGAATTCCTCAAATTCCTGCTCCCCAGCAACCTCAGGCTTCGCGCCCCTGGCAGAATCTTCCGGCAAGTTGGTTATCGTTGCGTCCTCATCCTACTCTTCACAGTTGAGCTCCTCCTCCTCCTCATCACACACAGCAACACCAGAGCTTCTGCCGCCTGCCATCAAGACCGCCTCCACGAGTCTCTTGCTGATGCACTCGAGTTCAACCTTGCTGGTGTTGTGGGTGAGCTTGCCTTCATCCCTCACGGCACCCCTGTTAGGTTGGCAAACCACTTCAACACCACCTCCTTTGATGGAGGCTGCCATGTCGAGTCGACTCCATGTGCCTTGCAGGCAGGCATCATTGCCATAATCATATCCTTGGCGGAGTTGTTACTGAGCGGTATTATGCCTGCCGCAAGATTGAACTCACCGTCAGTGCGGAAGAGTTGATGGCATAAGCATGAGAGTTCCATCACCATCAAATTCATGGCAAGCCCAGGGCGCAACCTCATCAGATCCGCGACGTTGATGTATTCCCATGCAAAGAGCCCGCGGTCCTGAGAGGGGCGATGTGGCAACGAAGAAAATTGGCACCCATCATCTCAATGGTGAGCCTAGCAACCCTCAGGCGAAGGATGCGAGCGGCTGCAAGTTCAAACTTATTGTCGTTTGTGTCAAGGGCGCTTCAGTCATTACTGCAGACCGACTTCACTTTCTGGATCTTGCAGAATGTAGGGCCTTCCTTGTCCTTGTAACACCCTTCTTCCCAGCACTCCTCCCACTTTTGGTGCAGGTTGCCAGTGGGATATACTTCCTGGTGGGTGGCCAGGGGATCCATGTGATGCTGCCGGAGAGAGCATCCCCTTCTATGTAGGGATACAAGAAATGGCGGAACAAGGATACATTGTGAACTATTCCTATAAAATTCTCACACATATGTGCGAAGACTGACAAGATGGTCACGACATTGGGAGTAAAATATAGAATCCTGACACCATATGTCAGCATCAGGTCAGTAAAGAAAGCAGAGAAGGGAGGAATGAGCCCACAGTAGAAGTACGCCACGAAGAACGGGTACTTCTCTACATTGTGCTGAGTGCTGCCCGGGAGCACCACCAGCGCGGTGTGCGCCATGGTCTCCTTCCCCCACATCTATGCGTACTGCTCGATGAGATTTTTTGCGGTCAGCACAAACGGGTAGAAGACAATGCAGGTCCTCTACACCTCCGGAAGGGCTTACTTCCTCACCTCCGCATCGGGGTCGGCGACTTTCTTGGCCTTCTTCGCCTGGGTTGGGGCGCCGGCGGCGTGCTTTATCTTGGGTGCCATGGTGAGATCGAGGGAGACCGACAATGGATATGTGAGAAGATGGTGGAGCAACGGAGTCGCTCTCTATCACGAGAGAAGATGATAGCGGCGACAGAATGGGGAATAACGGTTTGGATGAGCAGCGCCTATACAAATCCCTTTTTATAAGGTGGAATACACAGAGGTTAGCTCTCCCCGCCAGACAAGGCCATGCCTTTTTAGGTGCGCAACCACACACCGTTTCGTTCCACCTCTCCCAAGTCTGGCATTTAATGCACATCGTGGGTGGGTGGTAAAAGGCATCATTACAACCGCTGTAAAACCTGTCCACGTGTGCCTGTGCACTATTTTGGGCCTAGCCCAACAATTTTATGGACTCAAGTGTGGCCCATGCCCGGGGGCTCCTATTGGTGTACTAAGAAATGGGTCTCTTAGTACCCTGGCTTGTGCACAAACGACAACAGTCTCTTAACCGGCGAGCCTTGCCGGGAGTATACTACATTCAAGACGACGTCAAGTGAAGATCAGCACACTAACAAACCACTTTGCTGACAAGAGAAGACCCTGCAAGCTCCGTGCCCAGCAAGATCCCACTACCAAGCCATCTCTCCACCTCACCGGGCTTATTGTCACCCATCAGTGAGTTGTCGAGCGGCACTGATGTTAGGTAGGGCCTGTCGGTGCACGTGGAAGCTTCGAAGATTTACCCCGACTTTAATGACACCCGTCCTAATGGTGCGGCAGAAGAATAATAACTAACTGCGTTGGCGGCATAGAAGGAGAGACTAGGCTTGCCAGGGGATGGCGCTAGCGTGACACCTCACGACACATTTAATGCGTCTGTCCTAATCCGTCAGAGTTAGGTATTCGCCAGTTTAGCCCTTGTCAGTAGTTTGACCACTATTGACACCACTGTTTACCTAATGTAATTATCATTTTAGCCATTGTGGTGACCCCTTTGTCTATAAAAGGAGGCCTGTGATGACATTTACAACGGTCGAAACCCTGCTCATTTGTGTGTGTAGTAGCACCCCCGAGCATCTTGCCGAACATTGAGCTCCTTGTAACTTGAGCTATGCTACTTGTAAACTGCGTTTGGATTTCCCCCGAAGAGGAGGGTAGATGCATCACAGTAGAGATAAGTATTTCCCTCAGTGAGAAGCAAGGTTATCGAACCAATAGGAGGACCACGGAAATTCCTATCTTCAACACCTACACACAAAAGAGCACGCACTTGCAATCAACACGGGCTACAGGGTTGCCAAGCCCATTGAACTCATTACTTACAAGCGATAAGTAGTGATAGATAGATAATATAAAAATAAAATAACAACAAATAAATGACAGCAATATTTTTGGTGTTTTTGTAAAAATATATTTTGTGAAGACCACGGGTCCATAGTTTTGGCTAGAGGCTTCTCACTCGAAGAAAGCATACGGTGGGTAAACAAATCACTTTTGGGAAATTGATAGAAAAGCGCATAGTTATGGATTATTTATTCATGACAATGATCATGTATATAGGCATCATGTCCATAAACAAGTAGACCGACTCCTGCCTGTTGTCGGGCCTCTGCGACTGGGGGTACCCAAGCCCGTTTGACTATGGCCCAGGACACGGGGCTTTGCCTTAAGGGCTGGGCGGCCCACCTATGGGCTTCGCGAGCAAAGTCCTCGCGAGGGCCAATGCCTTGTGAAGTGCATGGAGACATTGCCGCCAGGGACTTCGCGAGGCGTCACCGCAAGGCTGCCCCAATGCCCTCAGGAGGAGGGCCCGCTGAACACCGACCTGGCAGGTCCATATGACCCTGCGCCTGCACATGGGTGATGCGCGCCGTGCCAAGCGGTGCCAAGAGCAATGCTAGCGGGTGAGGGTAGAGAGGCTTTCCTCTTTGGTGATAAAGGAGTAGCGCCATCTCACGGGCTCCCAAAGCAACCCCCAAAGGTTGCCCTTTTGGTGCAAGAGGACCAAGACCGATGGCTCGACAGGACAAAGGTCACCCCTGATCCCACAGGCGCGTCACGGCGAGGAGCTTTGGCAGGAGGAGACCACCTTTCGTCAGGATAGGCTGCAGTATTGTCCGCCTTCAAACTTGCCATTGTGGCAACCCTTCCCGCCTTGTATTTTCGGGGAAGAGGACCATGGCCGATATAAGAGAAGGGACCGACCACCGTAGAAAAGTAGAGACTCTTTGGTTGGCAAGAACATGCCTTGTACTCATCGAATCCCCCAAGAAATCCAGACAAGCAGGAGTAGGGTCTTACACCGCGAGGTTGCCCGAACCTAGGTAAACTATGTGTTTCTTTGTCGTCTTCCTTAGCTCAAGCCGCCGAAGAGTTGCTGTGAGGTTGCGAAGCAGAGTAGGTCAGGAGAGCGAGAGCACCCCAGAGTTTGAACCTTCTTGGGTCTGCGGAGCCCCAATTCCGACATTTGGCGCGCCAGGTAGGGGTGCACCACCGTTCTCTAGCTCCATCTCGGCTTCGCCCGCGCCGACCCGATGGTCGACACTCGTCATGCACACGCCGAGTGCCTAGCACTAAGCGGTCACCGTGGCCACCTCATCGCGCCCTCTCCGGCCTGCTTTCACTTGGGGGACCTAAACACGTAGGACACGCTGCTCATGGCGAGTGAGTTGCTCTGCCACCGCCCGACTGACGGAGGATACGACTACTTGGCTGACCACATCGTTGAGCTCGTCACCGTTGCTAGAAGGGCTCTGGCTCCCTACCTCCTGCTCCGCCCCCCGGCGCCAGGAGTAGGGAGCGCAGTCGGTGGACCGCCCCCACCACCAAGTAGCGACCCTGTCGGGTCTCGGCCTGACATGCCTGAATAGGGCCCACCTCGCGCCCTCCTCCGTCTCCTACGGGTCCTGGTGTCCAGCTTTGGCCCGTCACCCGTCCCCGGCGATGATGCGGCCGAGGGGGGAGGGATGTTTTACATCCACCACAACGTGTGCACCCACGACACTAAAGACTACTGGGCGTTCGGGCCTTTTCGCAGCGAGCGTGCAGGCCAACGTCCGGGCCATGACGCCCGCGGGGCCGGTGATGAAGGTAGCAGTTGCGGTAGCAGGAGGGATAACCACAGTAACAACCCCAACCAAGGTTGGCGCGAGCAGCCTTGTAGCGATAGCGAGCACATTCGGCCTCAAGAGGAAACTCCGCATGGGCGGCCTCGCGGGGCACCCCCAAGACAGCGTGGCCTCGCCGCCGCGACCATGACTGCCCATGGGGAACGACAGCAGCTCGTGTGACGAAAGGCTTGGGGGTGATCAGGAACCTCGCATGGTGGCCTGCATCCTTGGCGGGGCCCAAGCCCTCTTGCCGAACCACCAACTCAGGCAGCTCCCCCACGTGATGAGTAGAACCCTCCCGGGGCCGGGGGTCGCGCGACCCCTCAGGTGGTCCCAGTATGTTGTCTCCTTTGACTCTAGGGACAACCTCAAATCCATGTCTACCGTAGGGCACACTCCCCCTCCTATGTACTCCCATCATCTGTAACGTATCCTTCACCAAGACCCTCGTCGACGGGGGTGCCGGCCTCAACGTGCTCTCTGTGGAGACCTTCAAGACCATCTAGGTGCTCTACAGTCAGCTGTCGCGCACTGGGCCGTTCTCCTGCGCCGCCGATGCCCCCACTGCCCCCCGGGGCAGGTCCACCTCCCCGTCACCTTTGGCACGCGAGACAACTATGCACCAAACTCATCGACTTTGGCGTAGCATGCATTGGCCTTCTGTACAATGCGATCCTAGGATACCCGGCCCTAGACAAGTTCATGGCGGTTATCCACCATGGTTACAACGTCCTCAGGATTCCTGGCCCCAACGACGTTATCACTATCACCTGTGACGAGAAGGATATGGTCTGTTCCCTTGAGCGGGCCTATAGAGTTGTCGCGGACGAGCATTCTGATGACGAGGCTGTGCTGGGACTCGTGAGGCCACACCCCTAAGGAAGAGGCAGCTACTGCCCACTATATTTCCCGCCAAGGTGAAGAATGCGGTGCCTACCACCGATGACATGGACCCCATGCCCGATGCCGGTGCTGACCTCCTCTCGGCGTAGGAAGGCGCGCTTGGTGCCCCCTTAGGATGGGCTCGGGGGCTTCCACCTAGGAAGCGTCTAGCCTGGCCGGTAAGATAAGGGAGTTGCATGGGCACCACTTAGAAGCGTGCCTTGACATGTGCCCCTGCAAGCAAGGTGTACGACGCCAGGTGCCAGGATCACATGAGCTCATCGCCCAGGAAGTTGGCAGGCCGCAGGGGGCATAGTCCATGCATGGAGAGCATCACCAGGAATGCCTCGTTGGCCCAACTGTCTCCCCGAGGGTAAGCGACAAGATGCACATGAGCGTCGACATTACGGGCTCCGGTGGGACGGGTTTCCAAGGCCCCTCCGGGCCTTCGCGCGTTGCCATCGACTACGCCCACGTGCCGTCTAACTGGGGGAAATGCCGGCTTCGCCTTCCAGGGGCTGCCTCGGTCCGTGATGGCGCCTCGTGAGATGCCGAGATCACACGAGCCCTTAAGGCATCAGGAGCGGGACGGCCCCCGAGGGGTGGACCTCCACGGCATGCCTCATCAAGCGGCCTGACGCTTCCGCAGCAGCACAGTTGCCACGTGATTTTTTGGTTTGTTCGAGTCAAGCGCCCTCACCCCCTCTTGCATTTTGCATTGCCCCAAAGCTGGAACTCCCTCCTTATGTAATGAACCTGATTAACCTCTATTGAGATTATGTCATTTGTTTAATCTTTAAGTTTTAGTGTCTCGCCATCGCCTGGGATTTCCGCGCCCTCACGACTGCCCCTTAGATGGTTCCATGGGCGAGGGATGGACACGGCATCTACGCCAGGATTCGTCCTCGCAGCACCGAGAAATCCAAGTGATCGAGCTCTGGCTCACGGGATCCCCCCATGCAAGCCACCTTACCTAGGTCCTTGGTGTCCTGCCCTCCTGGAGAACTGTCACGGGCAGGCAGTGGGGATACGACACGACGCATGCTGCCATTGGGCGAGCGCCTCACCGCCCCTGATGCCGTGCCTCGACGACTGGGCGGCGCGCACCGCACCCGTGTTATGGGTCGCGGGAGCACGCAACTGCGCCAAAAGCTAGGAGTAAAACCGCCCAGAGAACGAGGGAAGCCCAATGCTTCGGACGCCCGACCCCTCCTTTATCGCCCGAGCATGACACTCGCACGTAAGAATGAGTAAGGGCTATACATGCCTCGGAGCCTCCTGAGGCGCCAGGTTTTGGCCTCGGGAGGATTCCTGCCCATGCCCAAGTGGAAGCCCCATGCTCCGTGCCGTTGGAAAGATCGAACTGCGATCGTACCCACGCCCAATGGAAGCCCCATGCTACGCACTGGTGGAGAAGCCAAATGAAGAACCCCCCAAGGACCATTACAACCTTAGGGTGAACGACCCTCGCCTCGGCAGCCGCAGGCCCCCTCCGTGGCATGCACCCACTGGCTCCCCTAGGCCTCACGCATGCGGGGGCTAGGCATGGTGCTTGTGCTTGGGGTGAGTCGTAGCAGTGCTAGAACCCAAAAGACTGGGTTTTTGCTCGCGGACATGCCCACGCGCGCGTCACCCCACCAAGGCCCTTAGTGCATGGTACGTCTCCAATGTATCTAAAATTTATGAAGTATTCATGCCATGTTTATAATAATTATATATGATTTTGTTATGATTTTATTAGAACTAACTCGGACAGACATTTTCAGCAGAACTACCATGGTGTTGTTTTTGTGGAGAAATAAAAGTTCTCGGAATGAGCTGAAAATTTACGAAGAATATTTTTGGAAAATATAAAAAATATTGGAGCAAAGAGTCATCGGAGAGGAAGGCTGAGGAAGCCACAAGCCACAGGGGCGCCCCCTAGGGCGCCCCCTGGCTTTTGACTTCCTCGTGGACCCCCTGGACTTGTTTTCATCGCCACAAACTCTTATAAATACAGAAACCCCCGAAAAGAAACCTAGATCGGGAGTTCCGCCACCACAAGACTCCAGAGCCACAAAAAACCAATCGAGAGCCTGTTCCGGCACCCTGCCAGAGGGGGAAACCATCACCGGAGGCCATCTTCATCATCCCGACAGTCTCCATGACGCGGAGGGAGTAGTTCACCCTAAGTGCTGAGGGTATGTACCAATAGCTATGTGTTTGATCTCTCTCTCTCTCTCTTGTGTTCTTGATATGACACAATCTTGATGTACTGCGAGCTTTATTGATATAGATTGAATCATATAGAGTTGTCCTCTCTCTATCTTCTTGTGATGAATTGAATTTTCGCTTTGAAGTTTTCTTATCAGATTGAGTCTAAGGATTTGAGAACACTTGATGTATGTCTTGCGATGGGATATCTGCGGTGACAATGGGATGTTCTATTGATCCACTTGATGTATGTTTTGGTGATCAACTTGCGGGTTCCGTGACCTTGGGAATCTATGCATAGGGGTTGGCACAGGTTCTTGTCTTGACGTTCCGGTAGAAACTTTGGGGCACTCTTTGAAGTTCTTTGTGTTGGATTGAACATGATGAATCTGAAATTATGTGATGCATATCGTATAATCAAGCCCATGGGTACTTATGGTGACATTGGTGTATCTAGGTGACATTAGGGTTTTGGTTGATGTGTATCTTAAGGTGTTATTTTAGTACAAACTCTAGAGCTATTCGTGACACTTATAGGGATAACTCATAAGATTGATCAGAAAAGATAACTTTGAGGTGGATTCATACGCTACAACAATTTCTTCGTTAGTTCTCTGCTATTTGTGACTTTGGAGTGAACTCTTTGTCGCACGAGAGGTACTTACATATGAGTCAACTATGTCAATATTGTTGAGAGAAATTGCACTAGTGAAAGTATGGACCCTAGGCCTTGTTTCCAAGCATTTATACAATGTTTGCTCGCTGTTTACTATTTGTTACCTTGCTGTTTTTATATTTTCAGATTACAAAACCCTATATCTACCATCCATATTGCACTTGTATCACCATCTTTTCACCAAACTAGTGCACTTATACAATTTTCCATTGTATTGGGTGTGTTGGGGACACAAGACATTTCTTTTATTTGATTGCATGGTTGTTTGAGAGAGACCATCTTCATCCTACACCTCCCACGGATTGATAAACCTTAGGTCATCCAATTGAGGGAAAATTGCTACTGTCCTACAAAACTCTATCGTATAATCAAGCCCATGGGTACTTATGGTGACATTGGAGTATCTAGGTGACATTAGGGTTTTTGTTGATGTGTATCTTAAGGTGTTATTTTAGTACGAACTCTAGAGCTATTCGTGACACTTATAGGGATAGCTCATAAGATTGATCAAAAAAGATAACTTTGAGGTGGATTCATACGCTACAACAATTTCTTCGTTAGTTCTCTGCTATTTGTGACTTTGGAGTGAACTCTTTGTCGCACGAGAGGTACTTACATATGAGTCAACTATGTCAATATTGTTGAGAGAAATTGCACTAGTGAAAGTATGGACCCTAGGCCTTGTTTCCAAGCATTTATACAATGTTTTCTCGCTGTTTACTATTTTTTACCTTGCTGTTTTTATATTTTGAGATTACAAAACCCTATATCTACCATCCATATTGCACTTGTATCACCATCTTTTCACCAAACTAGTGCACCTATACAATTTGCCATTGTATTGGGTGTGTTGGGGACACAAGAGATTTCTTTTATTTGATTGCATGGTTTTTTGAGAGAGACCATCTTCATCCTACACCTCCCACGGATTGACAAACCTTAGGTCATCCAATTGAGGGAAATTGCTACTGTCCTACAAAACTCTGCGCTTGGAGGCCCAACACAAGTCTACAAGAAGAAGGTTGTGTAGTAGACATCAAGCTCTTTTCTGGCGCCGTTGCCGGGGAGGTGAGTGCTTGAAGGTATATCTTTAGATCTTGAAATTGAGTCTTTTAGTTTCTTGTTTTTCACCAGTTTGGTTATATATATAAAAAATCTACAAAAAAATGGAACTGAGGTTGCCTCATATGCTTCATCTTTTTAATGTCTTTCGTGAAAATGATGGAAAGGAAAATTGTGCTCAAGTGTTAGAAGAAGAAGTTATTAAAATGTTTGGCACTAAAGCTTTGAATGATGAGCATGATAGTGATATTGTTAGTATGAATTCTCTGATTATTCATGATGCTAATGATATGCAAAGCCCCAAGCTTGGGGATGCTATGTTTGATGAAGATGATATTTTTAGCCCCCAAAGTTTTGATGAGAAAAACTATTATGATTATGACATGCCTCCTATCTGTGATGATTATTGTGATGACACGTATGCTACAAAGAGTAATGGTAACCATGAAACTTGTCATGATTTTAATATTCAAAGTGATTATGTCAATCAAGTATGTCATGATAGTTATCTTGTTGAGTTTGCTCCCACTATTTTGAATGAGAAGAAAATTGCTTATGTGGAGAGTGACAAATTTTCCATGCTTGTGGATCATCAAAACAATGATTTATGTGCTGGTTATATTGTGTAATTTCTTCATGATGCTACTGAAAATTATTATGAGGGAGGAACATATGCTTGTAGGAATTGCAATAATATCAAGTTTCCTCTCTATGTGTTCAAAGTTTTGAAGTTATGCTTTTTTTGCCTTCCTATGCTAGATGATTCTTGTTCCCATAAATTGTTTGCTAAAAAATCCCTATGCATAGGAAGTGGGTTAGACTTAAACGTGCTTGTCATGAGATTCATGATGCTCTTTTGCATGTTTCAATTACTATTCCTATGTGAGCATCATTGAAATCATCATGCCTAGCTAAAAGGCCTTAAAGAAAAGTGCTTGTTGGGAGACAACCCAACACTTTCATTTTCTGTTTTTGTGTGTTCACATTATTAATATACTGTATTAATCATGTTTTGTGTCTTTTATTTCAATAAAGTGCCAGGTAAAGCCTTTGGGATAGTGTGGATACTTGCTTGTTTGATTCTGTGCAAAAACAGAAAGTTTTGCGTCCAGTATATGAATTATCTGATTTTACTGGAGCATCAAAAAATTCCGATTTGTTTTCACAAAGTTTATATGAAAATTACTTGAGATTTTCTAATTGTTCAGAATGGTTAGAGTCAGGGAAGTATGGTGATCATTCAGATCTTTACAGATTGTTCTTTTTTTGACAGATTCTGTTTTGCATGCATAGTTTGCTTGTTTCAGGTGTTCCTATAGCTTATATTGAGTAATATAAATTGTAGGAATGATGGAATATAGTAGGTATCATGTGGGAACAATTATGAATCTTATATTGACAGTACCGAAGTGAATGATTTATCTTTACTACACCAACCCTTCTCAGAAAGTTCCATTAAGTTTTGTGTGATTGAAGTTTTCAAGTTTTGGGTGAGACACCGATATGAGGAGAATAAGGAGTGAAAAGAACCTAAGATTGGGGATGCCCAAGGCACGCCAAGGTAATATTCAAGGAATACTCGAGCGTCTAAGCTTGGGTATGCCCCGGAAGGTATCCCCTCTTTTTCGTCTTCAACACTATCGATATATCTTACTTGGAGCTATATTTTTATTCGTCACATAATATGAGTTTTGCTTGGATCATGATTTTATTTTTTTGTTCTCTATTATTTGTTATTTATAATCTTGTGTTTCAATAAAAAGTTCCAAGAATTGCCTTAGGATGCTTGCATTGCATGCTTTGATGTGTGCTGTGGGAAAACAGAAACTTTGTCCGTAGTGTTTGAATTTTCATATTTTACTGGACGTGGAAAGTTTCTGAATTTTTTACACAGTGTTTTCATATAAATTTGATAGCATTTCCTAAATTTTCATAATTTTTTGAGTTACATAAGTACACTATTTTGATAAATTGCTACAGACTGTTCTGTTTGGGTAGATTGCTGTAATAGTTTTGTTATCTACTTAGCCTATATAGTTTCCATAGCCTATATTGGTAGATATAAATTGTGGAAATGATAGTATACAGTGAATAATTTTTGAAAATTATTATGCAACTTGTCTTGGCAGTACATTAAGTGTTGATTTATTCTTATGTGTACTAACCTATCTCACGAGTTCTTTTCGAGTTTTGTGTGGATGAAGTTTTTGAGAATAGGTGAAACCATGATATGAGAGGATTGAACGAGATAAAAAAGCTCAAGCTTGGGGATTCCAAAGTCACCCCAAGTAAATATTTCAAGATGTCTCAAGAATCTAATCTTGGGGATGCTACGCATCCCATCTCTCTTTATCAACAATTATCGGTTAGCCTATGTTGAGCCTAAATTTATTTCGTTCGCATGATGCATGCTATTCTTGGAGTGATATTTTTCTTTTGCTTGAAGTTTAAATAAAATACTCAGATCTAAAAATCTTCATTGAGAGAGAGAGAGAAGTTCCTCACATAGCTACTTAATTGTTTGACTACTCATTGATCTTCACCTATATGTTTTGGAGTAGTTTTGTCATTTACTCTCGTGCTTCACTTATATCCTATGAGTAAATGTTGAATGAATTGAATATCATAAATCTGAAATTATATATGGTTTATATTCTTATCCCATGGGGAGTAATGATTTCACATATAAGAAGTATAGGTGGAAAAATTATTGTAAGTAAGCAAACACCGCATTGGTCACTTGAACCATTCATGAAAGAATATTGAAGGAAGAGACATTTCACATATAAATATACTATCTTGGACATCTTCTATGATTGTGATTACCCATTAATTATTTTCAAACTTGAGAAAATTAGTTGAAGTTGTACAAGGAAGACAACGTAATGAGTTATGGTTGCGTATATTTGCATAGAAGTTATATTGTTATGGATCCTCCAACATGTGGTGCTTGCTTCCACTTCATAATAGCCAAAACTTCCGCATGAAGTAGAAATACTACTTGTGCATCCAAACACCCTTAAACCCAAAGTTGTTCCATATGAGTCCACCATACCTACCTATATGCGGTATTTACCTCCCGTTCCAAGTAAATTTGCATGTGCCAAACTCTAAACCTTCAAATAATATTCTGTTCTGTATGCCCGAATCTCTCATATAGTAACCAGGGGCTGTCAGTATCTTCCCTGCCTGTGGGTTATTCTCACGATATGTGTTGATTCAGTATCATTCACGAGAAAGTGGCTGGTAATAGGGATTCCTAGTCCTGAAATCAAAGAAAAAAATGCAAATAATTAAACAAAACTCCCCCAAGAATGTTATTGGTATGGACAGTACCCGTGGATTCGGCTCGCCATGGAGTGTGATTGATTGTGGAGGGGGAGTAAAAACTTTACCATTCTATTTGGGATCCGCCTATAATGTATCTAGCATGGAAGATACCGAGATCTCTCGGTTGTTATTGTGACAATGAAAGCATCCCGCCCAAAATTATTATTCATCTCTATTTTAAAAGCTCGAGCTCTGGCACCTCTGTGAATCAATGCTTCCCTCTACGAAGGGCCTATCTTTGACTTTCTAGTACTTACCTTTATGCAAGAGTCATGGTGATCTTCACCACTTCCTATATTTTGCCTTTTTCTCTTGGCAAGCGTCATGTGTTGGGGAAAGATCCAAGCATATATGGCTATTCAAATATATTTGATCATGAATTATTATTGTTAACAATTATCTATATGATAAATAAGTTGGGAGGCAAAACTCTAAGCCCCTATCTTTCTCTGTGTTCGACGGATGCCATTTTCTCTAAAAAAAATGCTTTGAGTGCTAGCAATCATGGAAGACTATATGATAGTTGAGTGTGTGGAATTTGCTAAATCAAAGCTCTTACATAGACCCTTCCTGAAAATAAGATGAATTGCAATTGTTTGGTGGCTAAAAGTATAGTTTATTAGTCTATACTTTAGCATGTGGATAGCTTGTTATTTCATCATGAGAAGGTTTATGACATGAGCTACTATTTATGATATATAATGATGCCAGAAAAAGTGTTTGGAATTATCATTGATCAAATTTATGCACTATGCTAGCATTCACACTTCATAAATTGTTTCTTTTATCATTTACCTACTCGAGGCCGAGCAGGAATTAAGCTTGGGGATGCTGATATGTCTCCAACGTATCTATAATTTATGAAGTATTCATGCCATGTTTACAATAATTCTATATGATTTTGGTATGATTTTATTAGAACTAACCCGGACTGAGACTGTTTTTAGCAGAACTACCGTGGTGTTGTTTTTGTGCAGAAATAAAGTTCTCAGAATGGGCTGAAAATTGACGGAGAATATTTTTGGAAAGTATAAAAAATATTGGAGCGAAGAGTCATCGGAGAGGAAGGCCGAGGAAGCCACAAGCCACAGGGTTGCGCCCCTGGCTTGTGACTTACTCGTGGACCCCCTGGACATGTTTCCGCGGCCACAAATTCTTATAAATATGGAAACCCCCGAAAAGAAACCTAGATCGGGAGTTCCGCCGCCGCAAGACTCTAGAGCCACGAAAAACCAATTGGGAGCCCGTTCCGGCACCCTGTCGAAGGGGGAAACCATCACCGGAGGCCATCTTCATCATCCCGGCGGTCTCCATGACAAGGAGGGAGTAGTTCACCCTCGGGGCTAAGGGTATGTACCAACAGCTATGTGTTTGATCTCTCTCTCTCGTGTTCTTGAGATGACACGATCTTGATGTACCGTGAGCTTTATTGATATAGATTGAATCATATGGAGTTTTCCCCTCTCTATCTTCTTGTGATGAATTGAGTTTTCCCTTTGAAGTTTTCTTATCGGATTGAGTCTTTAAGGATTTGAGAACACTTGATGTATGTCTTGCGATGGGATATCCGTGGTGACAATGGGATGTTTTATTGATCCACTTGATGTATGTTTTGGTGATCAACTTGCGGGTTTCGTGACCTTGGGAATCTATGCATAGGGGTTGGCACACGTTCTTGTCTTGACATTCTGGTAGAAACTTTGGGGAACTCTTTGAAGTTCTTTGTGTTGGATTGAACATGTTGAATCTGAAATTATGTGATGCATATCGTATAATCAAGCCCATGGGTACTTGTGGTGACATTGGAGTATCTAGGTGACATTAGGGTTTTGGTTGATGTGTATCTTCAGGCATTATTTTAGTACGAACTCTAGGGCTGTTCGTGACACTTATAGGGATAGCTCATAAGATTGATCAGAAAAGATAACTTTGAGGTGGTTTCGTATCCTACAATAATTTCTTCGTTAGTTCTCCGCTATTTGTGACTTTGGAGTGAACTCCTTGTCGCACGAGAGGTACTTACATATGATTCAACTATGTCAATATTGTTGAGAGAAATTGCACTAGTGAAAGTATGGACCCTAGGCCTAGTTTCCAAGCATTTATACAACATTTTTGTCGCTATTTACTATTTGTTACCTTGCTGTTTTTATATTTTGAGATTACAAAACCCTATATATACCATCCATATTGCACTTGTATCACCATTTCTTTGCCGAACTAGTGCACCTATACAATTTGCCATTGTATTGGGTGTGTTGGGGACACAAGAGATTTCTTGTATTTGATTGTAGGGTTGTTTCAGAGAGACCATCTTCATACTACATCTCCCATGGATTGATAAACCTTAGGTCATCCACTTGAGGGAAAATTTCTACTGTCCTACAAAACTCTGCGCTTGGAGGCCCAACACGAGTCTACAAGAAGAAGGTTGTGTAGTAGACATCAAGCTCTTTTCTGGCATTGTTGCCAGGGAGGTGAGTCCTTGAAGGTATATCTTCAGATCTTGCAATTGGATCTTTCAGTTTCTTGTTTTTCACTAGTTTGGTGTTATATATAAAAAAACTACAAAAAATGGAATTGAGGTTGCCTCATATGGTTCATCTTTTTAATGTCTATCGTGAAAATGATGGAAAGGAAAATTGTGCTCAAGTGTTAGAAGAAGAAGTTATTAAAATATTTGGCACTAAATCTTTGAATGATGAGCATGATAGTGATATTGTTAGTATGAATTCTCTGAATATTCATGATGCTAATGATATGCAAAGCCCCAAGCTTGGGGATGCTATGTTTGATGAAGATGATATTTTTAGCCCCCAAAGTTTTGATGAGCAAAACTATTATGATTATGACATGCCTCCTATCTGTGATGATTATTGTGATGACACGTATGCTATAAAGAGTAATGGTAACCATGAAACTTGTCATCATGATTTTAATATTCAAAGTGATTATGTCAATCAAGTATGTCATGATAGTTATCTTGTTGAGTTTGCTCCCACTATTTTGAATGAGAAGAAAATTGCTTATGTCGAGAGTGACAAATTTTCTATGCTTGTGCATCATCAAAATAATGATTTATATGCTGGTTATATTGTGTAATTTCTTCATGATTCTGCTGAAAATTATTATGAGGGAGGAACATATGCTTGTAGGAATTGCAATAATATCAAGTTTCCTCTCTATGTGTTCAAAGTTTTCAAGTTATGCTTGTTTTGCCTTCCTATGCTAGATGATTCTTGTTCCCATAAATTGTTTGCTCACAAAATCCCTATGCATAGGAAGTGGGTTAGAATTAAATGTGCTTGTCATGAGATTCCTGATGCTCTTTTGCATGTTTCAATTACTATTCCTATGTGAGCATCATTGAAATCATCATGCCTAGCTAAAAGGCATGAAAGAAAAGCGCTTGTTGGGATACAACCCAACACTTTTACTGTAGCGACCCGACCTAAAAGGTCGAATCTCCGGTGTTTCCGTACCATCCCAAGATCATGCTGGTACACACGCGGTACATCAATGTATATATCAAAGGGAAATCACACATCATTATATTAATCGAAATCTCATATCGAGTCCTTTATTACAATAAAGATTACATTAAAGTGGCTGAAGGCCAACTCATGAGAATATCTAAACCTTGCGGAAGCTTCGAAGGTAGATGAGTCCATCTGACTCCAAGGGCATCTCACCGAGCGTAGAGCATATCCTCACTCCTGGTCGGAAAAGTATTCTGCAACATGATACATTGCAGCCGTGTAGGTCAGCATATGTAATATGCCGGCAAAGTCACAAGAGAGGGGTGAAAAGATAGTCATCTAATCTACATGCATATATGGCGGGTGGGGTAGTAAGTTTTTGCGTAAAGCCAATTTTCCTACATCAAGAGAGGGCTAAGCAAAATTATTACTAAGTTGGTTGATTAATGAGATGGTTCCACCAACCAATTCTCATACCCAAGTTATTAATACCCACATCATCATATTAATTGTGTTGAGGGTTCCGGAAGTTTCAATTCCTTTGGCTCAAGTCGTCCATGACCGTGGACACGGCTAATCGATTAGGTTTGAGTACTCTGCAGAGTTTTGCACACGTTCCCCACAAGATTTGGTCGCCTCCGTTTGATTTCTCGCACTTCAGGGTGTTTGAGAAACGGATGACCAAAACATGGTCTTCCAAAGGGTTTCCCTGCGACTCTGTCGGTGCCCATCCTTTCCTACCGTTCTTCTACATCTCGTAGCACCGCCTGTCCAGGGTCACCATGATATCCAACCAAGCCAGAGCCCATAATGACTTGTGGCTGTGCAGGTAAGCCTTTGGTCTTAAAGCATCCATCCATGTCTTTGTGCCTGGGTGGATCTTTCCGCATGAATACTGGCACATCTCCAGCATCATCTAGGCTAACCACTGGTTTCTCCAGGGCGCCGTTCAACCATCATCCACCCAGAGGTATGTTGAAAGCTCGGAGTCTTGAAGTCTTGATCATTATGTAGGTCTTGAAATTATTAACTCTCAACTCTCATGCATCACAAAACCAACCCCGTCTACTAATAGCATAGCAAAATGTAAAACAACGTTTCTCGGGGCCAATGTGTCAAAGGGTTGAGGGGTACCTACCACGTGATACTGCAACAAGTAACCAAGTTTCCAATTTACCTACTTTGCATGCAATTGGGAAGATGGTAGAACTAATGCAATAAAAACATAGGTATACATGGTCAAAGTGACTTGCCTGATTGGCGATCTTCGTACTCGAAGGACTCTAGGTAACAAGCTTCGCACTCTGGATGATCTAACGAGTCAAACAAGAGCACTCAATAAGCATACAACAAAATATTGTAAGTCACAAAAATCAGGAATGAACTAGTAATCAGTCAAGAAAAAACAAGGCACAATCAAAAGAAAAGAAGATCAACACATAGTTTGGGTTTTCTAAAGTTGGTGGTAAACTACTAAGAACAATATAGAATGTAATTGCATTATAATTAACTAAAAAATATCTGACAGAAAAGAACAATAAAATATCTTATTAATAAACATAATTAAATCCATTTAAAGTTTTGTTAAGAAAAATCTTAGTAGGGTTTTAAAAGTTTTGATAAACACTACTACATGAAGTGGGCTAGAGTTTATTAACAATAGAGTGAAATAAACTGTAATTTTATTAATAAAACAATTCTCCTAACAGAAAAGAATTTACTAAAACTTTTCTTAGAAAACAGAATTTAATTATCTAAAACTTTGTTAAAGGAAACTATTACTATCTAGTTTGTTTTAATCAAATTAAACCTAGTTGAAAAAAGTAAAGATTCCTATAACAATATAGAAATAAACTAAGCAATTACATTTTTATTAACAGCAAGTCAATCACCTAAAGTTGAAACAACAGAACCTACTAAAATAAAATATGACTAACTCAGATTTAAACTAACTAAAAACTAAATTATTTAAACTATACTAACCACTAGGCAGATTCTGTTTATAGTTAAAACACTAAACAAATCCGTCCTAAAAATTCTCAAACTAAGCATGGTGACAGTCCTAACTAATACCAAGTAGTAGCAAAAGGATTCATATAAAAATCTATTTTTAAACTCTAGTTATTCAGATTTGAGTAATTTGAATTTTTTTGATTAGATTCAAAATTTAAAGCTCAAATTTAAAATCTAAGACTACAGGGTGAAACTACTTGAAATATGTGAACTAATGCAAAAAGAATCAATTCAACACACTAAATAGTTTAAAAGATATAATCAAAACAAAATCAGAAACCATTCTGTTAACTAAAACAAAATAGAAAATAGAAAATAAAACTAACGGACGGTCGGGGCTACGTGGCAACTCCCTATTGGCTGCTAGCGTGAGCGCGGGGAAAATGCGGGCGGTCGACCGAACTAAAGAAGAAAACGGTTCGTGCTATTAAATGATCTAATCTGGATCGTTGATCCACGATCGAACGGAAGAGAGCGGCGGAGGGGGCTCACAATGAAGGAGGTTGCCAGCGAGGGGGTCCTCCGGCGAGGCCGAGGCGACGAGGTCGTTGGGGGCATTGCTCCGGTGGCTGGGGACGGCGTCCGAGGGCTTCAAACGACGGCGGCGGGGCTCCGGAGTACTCTGGTGGCGTCGGTGAGGAGTGGGGACAACAGAGGCGACGGGCACGAGCTCGGGAAAGATCAGGTTGGGTGGTGGAACTCCGGCGAGGTGAGGGGCAGCGCTCCGGCGAGGGAAAGAGGGGGGTTTTGGTGTGGAATGGAGAGAGAGGGGCAGGGGCTACTTATAGGGTGCTCGGGTGGGTGCGGGAAGGAGAGAGGAGGGAGATCCGGGGGAGAGATCTCCGGCGACGGCGGCGCTCGCGCTCGGACGGGGACGACCGCGCGGATGGCGCCATCAGACAGTGGGTCCGGCTTGTCAGCGTGAGGGAGAGACGTAGTTAGCGCGTCGGTGGCCGGCTCGTAATGAATTCGCGAGTTAATGCCCGTGGGCCGGCCCGTTTAAATATAAATCCGTTTCCTTTTTAATATCCAGAGCAGTAAAACCTCTTTAAAAGCACTCAAAATATTTCCAAATATAGGAAATATATATATCAAAATTATCAAGAGAATTAATGCCATTTATTGAACATTTTTCCTCTGTCATTTGAATACTTTGAAAAAATAATTATTTTCAGAAATTGCCTATTTGGTTTTAAAACCTTTTGCAAATATTTTTCAAAAGAACCCCTGGTTCTTATTGTTCAAATATATCACCAAGATGACCCTGGTGTGGAGTGTCATGTTACTCCCCTCTTATTTTGAACTTTTTCCAAGGCTTTCAAATAGGTGAAAGCAACATATTGAAAATAGAAAGGGACTTTCAGAAACTCAGAAGAAGCATTTCAACTATTTCATACATTCAAGCAATGATGATGATGATGCATAGCTATATTTCATAACATTCCAAAATGGAATTTTGGGATGTTACAAACCTACCCACCTTAAGATGAATCTCGCCCTCGAGATTCGGGTTGGCTAGAAAATAGGTGCGGGTGGTCTCTACGAAGATCTTCTTCGCGTTCCCAGGTGGCTTCCTCTTCGGTGTGGTGACTCCACAAAACCTTACAAAACTTGATGATCCTGCTGCGGATAACTCTGTTGGCAGTCTTGAGGATTCTGACAGGCTTCTCCTCATAGGTCAGATCACTTTCAAGTTGTATGGCCTCTAGGGGCACGGTGTCTCTCAAAGGAATATCAGCCATCTCAGCATGACATTTCTTCAGCTGGGACACATGGAAAACATCATGAACTCAGGACAATCCTTCCGGCAATTCCAGCTTGTATGCAACTTCGCCTCTACGTTCAAGAATTTTGTAGGGGCCTATGAATCTGGGTGCTAACTTTCCTTTAACACCAAACCTCTTGATTCCTCAAAGTGGGGACACACGAAGATATGCTCGGTCTCCCACTTCATACGTCACTTCCTTACGTTTGCTGTCAGCATAACTCTTCTGTCGAGATTGAGCTATCTTGAGTCTGTCACGAATCAACTTGACTTTCTCTTCAGAATCTCGGATAAGGTTGGGACCAAAAAGTTGTCTGTCTCCAACACCATCCCACATCAATGGTGTTCTGCACCTCCTTCCGTATAAAGCTTTGAAAGGGGCCATCTTTAGACTGGTTTGATAACTGTTGTTGTACGAGAATTCTGCGTAAGGTAAGTTGTCATCCCAACTAGATCCATAATCTAGCGCACAAGCTCTCAACATGTCCTCTAGAATCTGGTTGACTCTCTCAGCCTGTCCATCGGTGTGCGGATGAAAAGCTGTACTGAACTCTAGCCTCGTACCCAAAGTTTCATGTAACTGATGCCAAAATTTTGAGGTAAATTCATTTCCTCTATCTGACACGATACTCCTTGGAACTCCATGCAGACATACGATCCTGGTCATATATATCTTGGCTAGCTTAGCACTGGTATAGGTGGTCTTCATTGGAATGAAATGAGCCACCTTGGTTAAACGATCAACCACTACCCAAATGGAATCATAACCTGAACGGGTCCTAGGCAATCCTGTGATGAAGTCCATACCAAGATTTTCCCATTTCCACTCGGGTATCGACAAAGGTTGGAGTAACCCTGCTGGTTTCTGATGTTCTGCCTTTACTCGCTGACAAACATCACATATTGCAACATGTTCTGCAATATCCTTCTTCATACCTATCCACCAATAACTTTCCGTCAAATCTGGATACATCTTGGTGTTGCCTGGGTGTATTGACTAAGGGGAATCATGGGCTTCTTGAAGTATCAACTTCCCGAGCTCTGGGTCATTGGGCACATAGATTCGGTTCTCAAACCACAAAGTTCCGTGTTCATCCTCACGAAAACCTTTAGCCTTGCCTTCCGCCATTCTCTGCTTTATCTCAGCTATCTCCTTGTCCGATTTCTGGGCTTCTCGAATTCTTTCGGTCAAGGTAGACTGGATTTCTAGTGTGGCAACATATCCGCTTGGAACTATCTCTAGCCGGAGCTCTGTGAGATCATCGGCTAACTCCTGGGATAATCCTCCCGCGGTGAGTATGTTTACATAACTCTTCCAACTCAAAGCATCTGCCACAACATTGGCTTTTCCTGGATGGTAATGTAATCTCATGTCATAGTCCTTGATTAATTCTAACCATCTCCTCTGTCTGAGGTTCAACTCTTTCTGCGTGAAGATATACTTCAGGCTCTTATGATCGGTGTAAACATCACAACTATTTCCGACAAGGAAATGTCTCCAGGTCTTGAGTGCGTGCACTACGGCTGCTAGTTCCAAATCATGGGTGGCATAATTCAACTCATGAGGTTGTAGTTTTCTGGATGCATAAGCTACAACATTTCCATCTTGCATGAGTACTCCTCCAAGTCCTTGATGTGAAGCATCACAATAAACCTGGAAGTCCTTCCGAATATTGGGCAAAATCAACATTGGGGCTGTGACCAAACGTTTCTTCAACTCCTGGAAACTGGCTTCACATTCCTCAGTCCAAATATACTTAGACTCTTTCTTCAACAAGTCCGTCATGGGCTTGGCAATCTTTGAGAAATTCTCAATGAACCTCCGGTAATATCCGGCAAGTCCGAGGAAACTGCGGATCTCCTTAACTGAGGTGGGTGACTTCCACTCGGTGACGGCTTCAACCTTAGCGGGGTCTACGACTATTCCTTCTCCGGAAATAATATGTCCAAGGAATCCGACTTCCGTCAGCCAAAATTCACATTTGCTGAACTTGGCATATAACTGATGTTCTCTAAGCTTCTCTAGAACTAAACGCAAGTGTTCCTTGTGTTCTTCCTCGCTTTTGGAGAATATCAAAATGTCATCGATGAACACCACGACAAACTTGTCCAAATATTCCATAAACACTTTGTTCATCAAATTCATGAAGTAGGCAGGAGCATTAGTCAAACCAAAGGACATGACTGTATACTCGTATAAGCCATACCTGGTGGTGAAAGCTGTTTTGGGTATACCCTGTTCACGAATCTTCAGTTGGTGATACCCTGATCGAAGCTTGGAGAATACTTTGGCGCCTACTAGCTGATCAAACAAGTCATTAATCATCGGCAGAGGGTACTTGTTCTTGATAGTCACCTCGTTCAAGGCACGATAATCGACTACCATTCTCAAGGTTTTATCCTTCTTCTCCACCAAAAGAACTGGGGCTCCCCAAGGTGAATAACTTGGGCGAATATACCCTTTGTCCAATAACTCCTTAATTTGCTTCTTGATTTCCACTAGATCATTTGCGGGCATCCGATAGGATCTCTTGGAAATTGGGGCTGTCCCTGGTTGTAGCTCTATTAGGAACTCAATCTCCCTATCTGGTGGCATGCCTGGTAATTCCTCCGGGAATACATCTGGAAAGTCTCGTACAACCGGTACTTCCTCCTGAACGACTCCTGTGAGAGAATTTAACCGAGCACTCATACGTGTGCGTCGGGATACATACTTAATCCTCTTGTTCTCCGGGGTGGTGAGCAAGATAGACTTGTTGGGATAGTCAAGGTTTCCTTCATACTTGGTCATCCAATCCATGCCTAGGATTACATCCAATCCCTGTGATTCTAAAATGACGAGGTCGGTGGGGAAAACATGATTTCCTATATTGAGATTCAAGGCTTGGCATCCTATCCCTGCCATCATCATACACTCCTGGGGAATTTACCTTAATGGGCTGACTAAGGGTTTTGGTGGGCAAACCATACTTTTCCACAACTACCCTTGATATGAATGAATGAGTTGCACCGAAATCAAAAAGTACTGTAACTGGACGTGAATGCAATAAAAACTTACCAACCACAGTCTCGGGTTGATCATAGACTTCTTCCACGTCAAGGTGGTTCACCTGAGCATGAGGAAACGGATTTGGCTTCTTGGCTACGGAGTTGCCGTTTCCATTTCCCTGCTTGCTCTAGGGACACTCAGTAGCATAGTGCCCTGTCTTCTGGCACTTGAAATAGGTGATGTGGCTCAGATCCTTCTGAGTAGGAGCGTGACAGTGCTGGTTGTTGTTCCCATTCCCATTGTCAGTCTTGAAATTGCCATGGTTGGGACGGGCATTCCCATTTCCTCCATGGTTGTGGCGTCCATGGTTGTGCATGGCATGAGTGTGCCTCCCAAACTTACGGGTCCCTAATCCGGTATTTCCTGAGTACGGGGAGTAGCGGGGCTTCCGATGAGCTCTAGAGTTGAACTTCCCCTGAGTATACTTCCTCTTGCGGTTCTTAGTTTGCTGCTGCTTTCCCTCCAAGATGAGGGCCTTGTCCACTAGCTCTTGGTAGTTGTTGAAGGTAGCCACTACCAGCTGCATGCTCAACTCATCGTTGAGTCCTTCCAGAAACTTCTCCTGCTTGGCCGCATCATCGGCCACGTCTCCTGGTGCATAACGAGCCAATGTGCTGAAGTCGTCCATGTATTGGGCCACGGAACGGTTCCCCTGGCGTAAGTTGCGAAACTCACGCTTCTTCAGACTCATAGCTCCAGCTGAGACATGTGCGGTGCGGAAAGCAAGCTTGAATTGTTCCCAAGTCACACTAGCAATAGGATATGTGGTGGTGTAGTTCTCCCACCATGAAGCTGCTGGTCCTTCGAGTTGATGTGTGGCATAGCGCACTTTCTCAGTGTCAGTACATCTAGCGGTGACGAGTTCTCTCTCCATCTTATGGAGCCAGTCATCTGCCACAATGGGCTCAGTGATGCTGGAGAAAGTTGGAGGGTTCAACCTCAGAAAACGGGTGAGGTTGTCAGCCTGAGGTGGATGGTGGTTGTGGTTGTTCTGGTTGTTGGTCTGATTCTGGATCAATAGCTGCATCAGTGCATTCTGCTGCTGAAGGAGTTGCGTGAGCTCCGGCGGGAAGGTGAAGTCGGACTCACGTCGTGGAGGCATCTTGCTGTTTCCAGAGGGGTGAGAATTAGAATAGAACAAGGACCTAAAAGGAGAAATTCACTACCCATATGCAATGCAACAAACATATCACACCAAACACTCATTCATTTATTCAATCAAGGTCAAACATCGAGATACAAATCTCCATTCAAACTAAACATCGACCTACGCTTTAATGTTGAAAATGAAGATACATGGGGGCATAACTAAAGTTGTCCTCAGAAATACATGGTGACGGAGCCTCCTCCAGTGGTGCTCTCCTCATAGTCATCATCATTGCTGATCAAAGGAGCCATGTCTCCCTCAGGATGAAGATTTTCACCCATGTCCATCTGTTCCTCCAGAGTGGCGATGCGTTCAGCTTGTCGATCCTCTCTAAGAAATCCTTCACTTCATACTCATGCTCGTACTCGGCTTCCCGTAAGTCAGCTTCGAGGTCAATCTCATGGTTCATCAGCCTCTTGATCATCTTCGTGTCGGCTCGTACCTGAAGCTCCAAGGTCTTGACGTGCGTCTCCAAGGTCTGGATATAGGAAATGGTGGTGTCTGTAGTGGGAGTGGTTATGATATTTCCATTGGCATCCCTGCGACAAACCATGCTGAGTCCTGGTGAAATGGTTCCACCTCTGTATTCCTCCTGAATATGTCCAAGGGCACGATGAATGGCCATGTCTCTTCCAAGTATCTAGCTGGGTGCCACAAACTTGAAGTTGATGGGTTCCTTCCGATTCCCAAAGGTCTTTCCTGGGATGTGCACCTCGATCCTGTAGCGTCCGTCTTGTGGAAAAGACATGATAGGAGTCCCAGTGATGCTCGGCAAAGCAATCCTCACGTTCCTGACGATCCTCATCAGCTCCCTGCCAAAGGACATCGTTGCGTCAGGCTGGCAAAACTCCGTGATCAACACTGGGATGAAGGTGGCCATCTATAAATTTTGAAATAATCGGAGGGAAGTCAGAAACGAGTAGATGAGAATGTAAGAATTTTAAGGACAAAAGAGAAATAAATCCTAAGGCTTTTCCAATCCTAGAGGTTACGTCCTACGGTCAGCGTGTCTCTGATACCATTTCTGTAGCGACCCGACCTAAAAGGTCGAATCTCCGTTGTTTCCGTACCATCCCAAGATCATGCTGGTACACACACGGTACATCAATGTATATATCAAAGGGAAATGACACAACATTATATTAATCGAAATCTCATATCGAGTCCTTTATTACAATAAATATTACAATAAAGTGGCTGAAGGCCAACTCATGAGAATATCTAAATCTTGCGGAAGCTTCGAAGGTAGATGAGTCCATCTGACTCCAAGGGCATCTCACCGAGCGTAGAGCGTATCCTCACTCCTGGTCGGAAAAGTATTCTGCAACATGATACGTTGCAACCGTGTAGGTCAACATATGGAATATGCCGGCAAAGTCACAAGAGAGGGGTGAAAAGATAATCATCTAATCTACATGCATATATGGCGGGTGGGGTAGTAAGTTTTTGCGTAAAGCCAATTTTCCTACATCAAGAGAGGGCTAAGCAAAATTATTACTAAGTTGGTTGATTAATGAGATGGTTCCACCAACCAATTCTCATACCCAAGTTATTAATACCCACATCATCATATTAATTGTGTTGAGGGTTTCGGAAGTTTCAGTTCCTTTGGCTCAAGTCGTCCATGACCGTGGACACGGCTAATCGATTAGGTTTGAGTACTCTGCAGAGTTTTGCACACGTTCCCCACAAGATTTGGTCGCCTCTGTTTGATTTCTCGCACTTCAGGGTGTTTGAGAAACGGATGACCAAAACATGGTCTTCCAAAGGGTTTCCCTGCGACTCTGTCGGTGCCCATCCTTTCCTACCGTTCTTCTACATCTCATAGCACCGCCTGTCCAGGGTCACCACGATATCCAACCAAGCCAGAGCCCATAATGACTTGTGGTTGTGCAGGTAAGCCTTGGGTCTTAAAGCATCCATCCATCTCTTTGTGCCTCGGTGGACATTTCCGCATGAATACTGGCACATCTCCAGCATCATCTAGGCTAACCACTGGTTTCTCCAGGGCGCCGTTCAACCATCATCCACCCAGAGGTATGTTGAAAACTCGGAGTCTTGAAGTCTTGATCATTATGTAGGTCTTGAAATTATTAACTCTCGACTCTCATGCATCACACAACCAACCCCGTCTACTAATAGCATAGCAAAATGTAAAACAACATTTCCCGGGGCCAATGTGTCAAAGGGTTGAGGGGTACCTACCACCTGATACTACAACAAGTAACCAAGTTTCCAATTTACCTACTTTGCATGCAATTGGGGATATGGTAGAACTAATGCAATAAAAACATAGGTATACATGGTCAAAGTGACTTGCCTGATTGACGATCTTCGTACTCGAGGGACTCTAGGTAACAAGCTTCGCACTCCGGATGATCTAACGAGTCAAACAAGAGAACTCAATAAGCATACAACAAAATATTGTAACTCACAAAAATCAGGAATGAACTAGTAATCACTCAAGACAAAACAACGCACAATCAAAAGAAAAGAAGATCAACACATAGTTTGGGGTTTCTAAAGTTGGTGGTAAACTACTAATAACAATATAGAATGTAATTGTATTATAATTAACTAAAAAAATAGTTGACAGAAAAGAACAATAAAATATTTTATTAATAAACAGAATTAAATCCATTTAAAGTTTTGTTAAGAAAAATCTCAGTAGGGTTTTAAAAGTTTTGGTAAACACTACTACATGAAGTGGGCTAGAGTTTATTAACAATAGAGTGAAATAAACTGTAATTTTATTAATAAAACAATTCTCCTAATAGAAAAGAATTTACTAAAACTTTTCTTAGAAAACAGAATTTAATTATCTAAAACTTTGTTAAAGGAAACTATTACTAACTAGTTTGTTTTAATCAAATTAAACCTAGTTGAAAAAAGTAAAGATTCCTATAACAATATAGAAATAAACTAAGCAATTACATTTTTATTAACAGCAAGTCAATCACCTAAATTTGAAACAACAAAACCTACTAAAACAAAATATGACTAACTCAGATTTAAACTAACTAAAAACTAAATTATTTAAACTATACTAACCACTAGGCAGATTCTGTTTATAGTTAAAACACTACAAATCCATCCTAAAAATTCTCAATCTAAGCATGGTGACAGTCCTAACTAATACCAAGCAGTAGCAAAAGGATTCATATAAAAATCTATTTTTAAACTCTAGTTATTCAGATTTGAGTAATTTGAACAAATTTGATTAGATTCAAAATTTAAAGCTCAAATTTAAAACGTAAGACTACAGGGTGAAACTACTTGAAATATGTGAACTAATGCAAAAAGAATCAATTCAAAACACTAAATAGTTTAAAAGATATTATCAAAACAAAATCAGAAACCATTCTGTTAACTAAAACAAAACAGAAAATAGAAAATAAAACTAACGGACGGTCGGGGCTACGTGGCAACTCCCTATTGGCTGCTAGCGTGAGCGCGGGGAAAATGCGGGCGGTCGACCAAACTAAAGAAGAAAACGGTTCATGCTATTAAACGATCTAATCTGGATCGTTGATCCACGATCGAACGGAAGAGAGCGGGGGAGGGGGCTCACAGTGAAGGAGGTCGCCGGCGAGGGGGTCCTCCGGCGAGGCCGAGGCGACGAGGTCGTCGGGGGTGCCGCTCCGATGTCTGGGGACGGCGTCCGAGGGCTTCAAACGACGGCGGTGGGGCTCCGGAGTACTCTGGTGGCGTCGGAGAGGAGTGGGGACAACAGAGGCAACGGGCACGAGCTCAGGAAAGATCCGGTTGGGTGGTGGAACTCCGGCGAGGTGAGGGGCAGCGCTCCAGCGAGGGAAAGAGGGGGTTTTTGGTGTGGAATGGAGAGAGTGGGGCGAGGGCTACTTATAGGGTGCTCGGGTGGGTGCGGGGAGGAGAGAGGAGGGAGATCCGGGGGAGAGATCTCCGGCGACGACGGCGCTCGCGCGAGGACGGGGACAACCGCGTGGATGGCGCCATCGGACAGTGGGTCCGGCTTGTCAGCGAGAGGGAGAGACGTAGTTAGCGCGTCGATGGCCGGCTCGTAATGAATCCGCGAGTTAATGCCCATGGGCCGGCCCGTTTAAATATAAATCTGTTTCCTTTTTAATATCCAGAGCAGTAAAACCTCTTTAAAGGCATTCAAAACATTTCCAAATATAGGAAATATATATATCGGAATGATCAGGAGAATTAATGCCATTTATTGAACATTTTTCCTATGTTAGTTGAATACTTTGAAAAAATAATTATTTTCAGAAATTGCCTATTTGGTTTTAAAACCTTTTGCAAATATTTTTCAAAAGACCCCCTGGTTCTTATTGTTCAAATATATCACCAAGATGACCCTAGTGTGGAGTGTCATGTTACTCCCCTCTTATTTTGAACTTTTTCCAAGGTTTTCAAATAGGTGAAAGCAACATTGAAAATAGAAAGGGACTTTCAGAAAGTCAGAAGAAGCATTTCAACTATTTCATACATTCAAGCAATGATGATGAGGATGCATAGCTATATTTCATAACATTCCAAAATGGAATTTTGGGATGTTACATTTACTTTCTATTTTTGTGTGTTCACATGATTAATCTACTGTATTAATCAGGTTTTGTGTCTTTTATTTCAATAAAGTGGCAAGTAAGGACTTTGGGATAGTGTGGATACTTGCTTGTTTGATTCTGTGCAAAAAATACAAAGATTTGTGTCCAGTATATGAATTATCTGATTTACTAGAGCGTCAAGAAATTCTGAAATTTTTACAGAAAGTTTATATGCAAATTCCTTGAGTTGTCCTAATTGTTTATAATGTTTAGAGTCAAGGAAGTATGGTGATCATTTAGATCTTTATAGACTGTTCTGTTTTTGACAGATTCTGTTTTGCATGCATAGTTTGCTTGTTTCAATTGTCCCTATAGCTTATATTGAGTAATATAAATTGCGGGAATGATGGAATACAGTAGGTATCATGTGGGAACAATTATGAATCTTGTCTTGACAGTACCTAAGTGAATGATTTATCTTTCCTACACTAACCCTTCTCACAAAGTTCTGTTAAGTTTTGTGTAATTGAAGTTTTCAAGTTTTGTGTGAGACACCGATATGAGGAGAATAAGGAGTGACAGGAACCTAAGCTTGGGGATTCGCAAGGCACACCAAGGTAATATTCAAGGAAGACTCAAGCGTCTAAGCTTGGGTATGCCCCGAAAGGCATCCCCTCTTTTTTGTCTTCAACACTATCGGTATATCTTACTTCGAGCTATATTTTTATTTGTCACATAATATGAGTTTTGCTTGGATTGTCATCTTATTTCGTTTTCTCTGTTAGCTGTTATTTATAATCTTGTATTTCAATAAAAAGTTCCAAGAATTGCCTTAGGATGCTTCCATTGCATGTTTTGATGTGTGCTGTGGGAAAACAAAAACTTACGTGGGCCGCCGGCGGGGGTCGCCCGTGCCCCAAAGAGGCGCCTCGAGCGCGGCAACGGACGCGTGGGGGCGGCCACCTACCTTCGCCAGCCTTGGCATGCCCACCTTCTTCATCGCCGCTTTCTCCTTCTCGGTGGCGGAGAACTTCCTCATGGGTGCCATTACTTCTACGACGGCAAGTGGTGATGGAGGTCAATCACGAGGAGGTTGGGCTAGGGGACTCCTCCCCTCCCCCTTATATACAACCCTTATGGATGCCTAGCCTGCGTCCCTTCGCCTTTGTTAAGCTGGCGTCGGGATAGAAGGAGAAATGATGGCCCCACGCTATGCACAAGCTTTATGTCAACACTAGATAGTTACCGAGGAGTCGTGGGGAGTAGAGGGGCCTCATGTCCCATCATGCGCCACGTGTCGTGCTTGACTCCCAGGCAGTTGGGGCCCGTGTCGCTCTAGTCTCCCCTCGCTGAAGGAGCCAAGACCACCACGCGCCCATGAATTGCATCGCCATGCCCGTAGGACCGGGGGTACCTAGGCCCAGATGCCTCGGCCTAAGGCGCAACGTGTGCCGCAGGCCGGGCTTGGCCCACCGACAAGCTTCACAAGCAAGACTCTTGCAAGGGTCCTGCCTCACGAGGCGCTCGTAGCCGTCGTCGAGGGTTTCCACGGCGCCCTGATACGTCTCCAATGTATCTATAATTTTTGATTGTGTCATGCTATTATATTATCTATTTTGGATGTTTTATATACATTAATATGCTATTTTAAATTATTTTTGGGACTAACTTATTAATCTAGAGCCTAGTGCGAGTTTCTGTTTTTTCCTTATTTTTGAGTGTTGCAGATATGGAATATTAAACGGAGTCCAAACGGAATAAAATCTTTAGAATGATTTTTTCTAGAACGAAAGAGATCTACCAGGCATGGAGTGCAAGGTAGGGACTCTACCAGGAGGTCACAAGCCAGGGGCGCGACCACCCCCTGGCTGCGCCTGACATGCTTGCCACCTGTTGGCAGTCTCCTAGCCCTAATCTTTGTCCTATAAATACTCAAATATCCCCCCAATACCAAAAAGAGCAACAGAAATACTTATCCGCCGCTAGAAGTCTCCGTTCCCGAGAGATCCAATCTTGGAGCCTTTTCCGATAATCTGTCGGAGGGGGATTCGATCACGGAGGGCATCTACATCAACTCCATTGCCCCTCCAATGATGTGTGAGTTGTCCACCATAAACCTACGGGTCCATAGCTAGTAGCTAGATGGCTTCTTCTCTCTCTTTGTGCTTCAATACCATGTTCTTCATGATCTTCATGGAGATCTATCCAATGTAATACTCTTTTGTAGTGTGTTTGTTGAGATTCGATGAATTGTGGGTTTATGTTCAGATTATCCACGAATAGTATTTGAGTCTTTTCTGAATTCTTATATGCATGATTTCGTATCTTTGCAAGTCTCTTCAAGTTATTGGTTTGGTTTGGCCAACTAGATTGGTAATTCTTGCAATGGGAGAAGTGCTTAGTTTTGGGTTCAATCTTGTGGTGTCCTTACCTAGTGACAAAGTAGGGGTAGCGAGGCACGTATTGTATTGTTGCCATCAAGGGTAACAAGATGGGGTTTTCATCATATTGCTTGAGTTTATCCCTCTACATCATGTCATATTACTTAATGCGTTAATCTGTTCTTCATGAACTTAATACTCTAGATGTAGGCAGGAGTCGGTCGATGTGTGGGGTAATAGTAGTAGATGCAGAATCGTTTCGGTCTACTAGATACAGACGTGATGACTATATGCATAATCATTGGATTGGGTATCTTCATAATTATTTGCTTTTCTATCAATTGCTCGACAGTAATTTTTTCACCCACCATGATAATTTCCTTCAAGACAGAAGCCTCTAGTGAAACCTATGGCCCCCGGGTCTACTTTCCATAACATATTTTTAGATATATAAACCAAACATACCAAAAATACCTTGCTGGAATTTATTTACTTTGTACTTTCCGCAATCTATTACATCTATCTCTTTCAGATCTAATCCTTGCAAATAATTGTGAAGGGATTGAGAACCCCTTTATAGCGTTGGGTGCAAGAGTTTGATTGTTTGTGTAGGTGCATCCATTGGTGACTTGATTGTTCCTCCTATTGGATTGATACCTTGGTTATCAACAACTGTGGGAAATACTTATCTACTTCACTGCATCACCCTTTCCTCTACAAGGGAAAACCAATGCACTCTCAAGAGGTAGCAAGAAGGATTTCTGGCGCCATTGCCGAGCAGGATACATAGCAAGTCAAGACAAGAACTCTCCCGTCAACTTGCCAATTTATGGCGCTGTTGCCGGGGAGGATACACATCAAGCCCACCAAGTACTCATCAAAAACTCATCCCTTGCATTTACATTATTTTCCATTTGCTTCTCGTTTTCCTCTCCCCCACTTCTAAAATGATTTTCAGAAAAAACCAAAAAGATTTTGCTTTTTATTCTCCCTTCTTCCGTTCGTCTTCCCATTTGCTATGTTTGCTTAGGATGCCATGTGCCTTCTATTTGCTTGCATATTCACTTGCTAAAAATCTGTTGATATGGATCCTCATCCACTTGCTAATCTTTTGAAAAGACCAAATTATGACAAACCAATTGCTAGTGAGTTGAGTGCACTTGATTATCTCTATGAAGTTTTGCTTGAAAATCATGAAAATTTTGACGAAGTGTTGAAAGAGGAAAATTATAAGGTGATTCATGATATCTCCTTGAATGAAAAGCATGATTACCATGTTGTTAGTATGAATTCTCTGAATATCCATGATGCTATTGATATGCAAAACCACAAGCTTGGGGATGCTATGCTTGATAAAAATGATATTTTTTGTTCCCCAAGTTTTGGTGATGACACGTATGCTATAATTGCTCATGAAAAGAATGCTTTGTGTGATATTTATATTGTGAGATTCCTTCATGATGCTACTACAATTTATTATGAGGGAGGAACATATGCTTGTAGGAATTGCAATAGTATCAAGTTTCCTCTATATTGTGTCGTCGTTTTCTCACGGTAGATGCCATGGGGTGGCTTATCGTGAGTGGTTGGGGACGAAGGACGCCGACGGGCTCTGGGTGCGAGATTGGGCACAAGCGGTGGTGACACACGATGTACCCAGGTTCAGGGCCCTCTGTGGGAGGTAACACCCCTAGTTCTGCTTTGTCTAGTTGGATGGATGGATATGTGTACAAGGATGCTCCTGGAATTGTGTCTAGAGGGGGAAGAAGGAGCAGCCAACTCATCTTCCTCTGCTACTAGAGGAGGGAATGAGAGTTCTGTAGGTGTGTGTGTGAGACCATTTGTCCGTCCCCATTGCTTGGGGAGCTCGGGGGGTTTAATAGGCCAACCCTCGGCTCTTACAATATGTCATAAGTATAATGGTGGGGGGACCCGGCTGGCAGTCTCTCCGGCTGGCCAGAGGATCCCGCCGCTCGTGCCGTCTTGTCGTGGGCAGGGCCCACCAGCTGAGCGGTCCCATATCCCATTAGGGCCCGCCAGCTGGCTCTATGATTGGTCCTCGCCCACCTGCTGCGGCACGGGCCACCTGGGGGGCGTCGTCTAGCGCCAGCCGACCGAAGTCTCCGGTATGGCTGGCGACACTGTAGCCAGCTGGGGCAGGTAAACAAGTGGAAAGGGCGTGCCACCACTGTTCCCCCGCCCGGTCGCGCTCACCGAGGTCAGCGGCCAGGACAGTTGGACTGTAGCCATGCGCTACGGTCCGTAAGCGGCCACTGTAGACACAGGGCCGCCCGTCGTGCCGGTCATGTCGCTCGTCGTACCTGAGCGCAGAGGGACAGGACGGGGCATGTCTGTCTCGATGTCAACGGAAGAGCCGGACCGTGGGCAGCCGGCTACGCCTAGCCGGCCGAGGGCCCAACCGGCTCCTTGACCAGACGGCCGGGGCGCTAGCCGGCACTGGCTTGCGCTGAACGTCCTCCAGCCGGCCACGGCCAGCCGTCCGCGTAGTTTTTCTTCAAAGAGAAATGGGAATACCCCATTGCTTTGGCCTACCTAGGGGTATTAACCCCGTCGGTAGTCCCCGAAGCCGGCGGGGGCCCGCGTTTGGCGGACGGTGGGGTGCCGGCGGCTTCCCCTCAGCACCAGCCGCCCCAGCTCGAAGGCGAAGGGGCAGCCGGCTCGGCCGTTGGATCCGACACCTCGGGTTCTGGTGCGCCGCCCCGGGTCCTGTGCCGGCACATGGCACGCCATGCGGCGAGTAATGATGCCATGGGTCCCGTGCACGTGGCGAGATGAGACATCGCCCAGGCCTAGCCCGGCAGGACCCAGGCGTAGCCCTCGTAGGCCTCGGGGTGCAGGACAGGATCCTCTGCGCCCTAAAGCAGCCGTTACGGCCCGGGGCCACCCACGCGCGCGGAATTTTTGGGAGGAGTGGGCGCAGACGATCCCATGTCCCCCGATCATGGCCTCCCCTATAAAAGGGGAGGAAGGGCAGGAGGCGAAGGCACCCACGCCCCACTTGCCTCCCTGCCGCCCTGCTTCGTCGTTGCTTCTTTCCATCCCTCGCACGCCGTGGCACCCGAACCCGCGCCCGTGCCTGCGCCCGCACACCACACCGCCGCCGTGATGGCCGATGGAAGCGGAGGCAGTTGGGCTGGTTCCTTCGTGGTTGAGACGGACATCGCCGAGCTATGCCACGCACGCATGTTGCCATCGGTGGAGCAGGTGGCCACACATGCGCCGGGCGACGAGATAGCGCCGGTGCCGCAGCCAGGGGAACACGTCGTGTTCCTCTGGCACTTCTCCTGGGGCTTCAGGCTCCCGGCGAGTCTCTTTTTCCGTCTTCTTCTTGACACTTTCGACCTCCAGCCGCACAACCTCGGGCCGAATTCGATCTTGTACCTCTCCGCCTTCGTAACGTTGTGCGAGGGGTACCTCAGCATTCTCCCCTTCATCAAGTTCTTCAATGCCCTCTTCTATCTCAAGTCTTTGAAGAGCGACGCGTGCGGGGGCACGGTGATGTGCTGCCGCGACATCGCTTGCTTTCACCCTCTCTCTCTGATCGAGTCCGTCAAGGGGTGGCACCGATCGTTCTTCTACGTGAAGAACGTCGACCCGAGGACAGATTGCATCCGGCTGCCGCCGTTCGAGGATAGGCAGTCCTCCCAGCAAAACTGGCAGGGACCTGCCCTGCGCGGCGTGGCCTTGGACAAGCTCGCCCGCATCTCGCAGCTGAAGAGCGCCGAGGGGCTGGTTGCCGCCGACCTGGTGGCGGCCTTTGTCTCGCGCCGGGTGTCGCCCCTCCAGATGAGGCCACACCGGATCTACGACATGTCCGGCTGGCATGACCCCTACCGGCAGTCCACCGTCAAGCTGACGCCGGCTAAGGTGGTGAAGCGGGTGAATGCCCTCACGACGTTCAAGATGAAGCCCGCCTCGTGGTCCTTCGGCATGGAGCCATATGACCGCATCAACCGGCCTCCCCTAGTGAGTTTTTTCGTCGAGGCGATTCTTTCCCATTTGGTATTCCCTAGCCGGCAGCCGGCTGGAGAACTTACGTTGAAGCGTTGATCGCAGCTGCTGGTGCGACAGAACACGCCGGACGCCCGCAACTGCAGATCTTCGAGGCGGAGCGCGAGGATTCCGACTCTCGGGACATCTAGACGAGAGGCCCCCCGGAGGAAGGAGTGGACTCCTCGGGGGGGGGGGCAATGAGCTAGCGGATCTGCAAGGCGGTGCTCCTGGCGGGGCCAGAGGGTCCGGCGCAGCCGAGGAGCCCAGCGGAGCGGGTGAGTTCCCTCTTGTCCCTCCATCTGGGACTGGACAGACAACGACGATGATGATGACGATTTGATGATTCTAGACAGACCTTCTCCCGCGGCACGCCAGGACTGGAGGAGCGAGGAGCGACCGGCTCGAGGCCCGGTGGCCGAAGCGGCTAGCTGGCCCGCGAGCACGCGGCCACCCAGCGGGAGGAAAAGAGGAGGCTCGCGGAGCTGCAAGCCTCTCGATCCGGCACGCGAGGTGAGGCCGCACACTCCGGGACCTCGAGCGGCCGAAGGCGGAGGGGGTCGGTGGACCCCCCATGGGCGTCGGACTCGGCAGCGGAGTCCACCCGCATGTCAAGGCCTCCGACAAGCGAACCGCGGGGTGTGGCCATGGATTTGCCAGCACCTCCGCCTGCACAAGACACGACCCAGGCGAGGGAGGCGATGGCGGAGCCGGATCCTGAGGCGACCCGGCCGGAGGTGCCGAAGGTGACCCCGCCTGCGGCCGAGCCGGCCCGGGTCGAGATGCCGGAGGTTCCGGTGGTCCCGGAGGCAGTGTCGGAGGCGCCGCCGGAGACGATGTCCATGGAGGTGGAGGTACCTTCCGGTGCGACCGACGCGCCGGAGCGGCCAAGAGAGGAGGCGGCTACGACACCGGCCGAGGGGCCGGCGGGAGGCGACTCCCGGCCCCTTACCCTCATCAACCCGCCCCCGGCAGCTGGAGCCGCGGCGAGCCCGAGAGGCAATGGCGGACGGGCCCGGAGGGCCCTGCGGTCGATGCAGGAGGTCATCTGGGACTGGGAAGCATTGGCGAGCACGCCGGCCCTGCCGCCCTTCGCGGACTTGGGCAGTGTCCTGGAGTAGTGCCGACAGGAGCTGGCCCGGTTTGCGGAGGTGGCGGACGCCGTCCTTCAGCGTGCAGAGGTAAGCTGGTACTTTTGCCTTTAGAGTTTTCAATGGGGGCGCGCGAGCGCACCCACTAGGTGTAACCCCCGAGATGCGGGCCGGCTGACGGGCAGCCGGGCCGGATCTCCTTTGAGCATGTCTTGACCTTTGCCCCCCTTTCTTGCGATAGGAGGGAGTGCGGAAGCGGTGGCCATGCACGACCGCGGCAAACATGGGTTCTACTGCCTGGAGGAGGAGTTGGCGCGCGTGCAAGGTAGGTTCTACTGCCTGGAGGAGGAGCGGCATATAGCCTCCGGGAATCGGCTGATGTTGGTTGCGTCTTGCAGGAGAGCTGGCCACCCTTCGGGGGGAGAGACCGGGCTTGTCGCCGAACAGGACCGGCTGATGCGGGACGTCTAGTCGACCGTGCAGGAGACGGACCGGCTGGCCGCGTTGCTAGTCGACGGGGAGGTGGGCCGGGACCGGCTCAAGGCCGAGCTGGCAAAGGAGGTGGCGTCCCGGGAGGCGACTGTCAAGGAGGCGGCTGACGCTGCCCTGAGGACCGCTGCCCTTCAAGGCGAGGTGTGACGCCTTGAGAAGACGCTCGAGGAGGTCAAGGGTTCCCTCGCCACCTTGGAGGCAGCCCGGAAGTCGGAGCGCGAGGCGGCGCTTCACTTCGCCCTTGGGGTGGACGACGCAATCGAAGGTAGGTGCCAATCTCTCTCTTTCCCCAGCCGATTGCTCTTCCCTTTGCCGTTTCTCGTGCTTCATCTGGCTTTTTCTTTCCTTCTCTTCTCCTTCCGTCCAGGGCGTTTCCTGGAAACTCATAGCCGCGCTGTGCGCGCCATTGAGGAGCACCGAGAATACCTTCGGGAGTGCGGTCACCCCATCGAGGAGCACGCCACATGGGACATGGACGAGATTGGGATCACCGTCGAGATGCGGATGACCCATCTCGAGCAGAGCGTGGAGCGGCTCAAGACCATCGGCAAGGAGGTCATCACCGCGCTGTGGCCGGGCCGCGGGGGAGCTCCGACGCACCGTGTGGCTCAATGGCTGGAGCACGCCGTCCCCTGCATCGAGGCTTGGAAGGCATCGGCCGCATGAGCCGGGGCACAGATGGCGCTTCGGTTCGTGACGTCTTGGTACCATGGCGTGGACCTGGGCGAGCTGGCGACCATGCGGGACGTGCCGACCGCAGAGCAGGAGGCCCGCGAGCCGGCCCTTGTCCAACGGGTCAACGAGCTTGCGTCGTACGTTGACGCGGATGAATTCCTGCTGGCCCTTGGTGAGGATGGCGAGCCGTTGCCCGAGGACTCCTTCGGCATCCCTCACGGCCTGGCGGATGACGAAGTCACCGACGAGAGCATCGACTCGAGTGGCGAGACGACCGAGACCGAGGAGCCCGCCTCGAAGGCCAAGGAGGCCGACCCAAAGACTGTGACCACCTCCGAGGCGAGGACTGAGCCGCCTCGCTACATGTCGGCTGGGGGCACGCCGGCTGGCGAAGCGCCGGTGGCCTAAGCCCCCGGGCATCTTTTTTATCTTCTTTTTTCCATGTATGTAAAAACTTGAATCCACCCACTGGGGGAGTTTGTGTAATGAGCCGAATGCTGGTCGTGGGCCGCTTTTGCCTTAATGTTTATGCCATGAATATTCCGTTGTGTTTGCCCTATGACTCATGCCGCCTCGTCCTTATCCCTTGTTGGCCGCCTCAACTCTTTTCGTTTCTACTCCTTTTCCCCTTTGGTTTTGGCCCCGCCAGCCCGCAGCCAGGAGCCGGTCTGTAGCTAGGTCAGGGCGTCCGCCTCAGCGGAGCCGGTTCAAAACATAGGAATCGCAAGGTTTTTTTTGGGATAAGTAGAGTGGTAGAGACGCGGCGAGGGTCCGGCTGGGCCCCGAAGGGGTCTCCCTTTGTTTCGACCTTTCGTGTGAGCCAAATCTTGCCACCCCGGGGGCCCGTCAGCCAGACAGCCGGGAGCCGGTTATGTAGCTGGTAAGGGTGGGGAGGTTTGGCCAGCTCATGCTACTTAGCTATTATTTAGAGAGGTGCTTCTAGGCCTAGCCGTCTAGCCCCCGGGCCTAGGAGTCAGGCCGGGGAGCTGGTGAGTGAGGAACACTTTAGAAAGAAATGAAACAGGGCGCGCCCCAAGAGTCGGCTTGGGGTGCCCATTGCATTCATAAGCCCAAAAGGACGGGGATACATACATACATTGATTTTCCTCAGCAGTAAAACGGGCACAAGAGTGCTGCATTCCATGGGCGCTCCGTTTCTTCATCGGAAGCATCTCTTTTGCGCTTCTACGGCTTTTGGGCGTCTATCAGGTAATACGCGTTGTTGCGTAGCGCCTTGCTGATGATGAACGTGCCCTCCCATGGGGAGGACAACTTGTGCTGTCCGACGGTTCGCTGGATCCGTCTGAGGACCAGGTCCCCCTCACGGAACAAGAGTGGCCGGATCCGCTTGCTATGGTAGTGCCGGAGTTTCTGCTGGTAGATCGCCGTCCGTCTCAAGGCCAGTTCGCGAGCTTCCTCGAGTAGCTCGACACCATCTTCTCGTGCCTCCTTTGCGTCCTTCTCCATGTATAGGGTGACCCGAGGCAAATCGAAGTCGATGTCGATGGGGATGATCGCCTCGGACCCATACACGAGGGAGAACGGAGTGTAGCCGGTTGACCAGTTCGGGGTGGTCCCGAGGCTCCAAAGGACGGCCGGCAGCTCGTCGATCCAGCAGCCGACCGACCTTACCAGCGGCGTCACGAGCCAAGGCTTGATGCTGGATAGGATGAGGCCATTCGCCCTCTTGACCTGGCCGTTGGACTGCGGATGAGCGACGGAGGCCAGGTCGAGCCAGATTCCTTGCTTGGAGCAGAAACGCGCGAGTGCGCCCTTGGCGAAGTTGGTGTCGTTGTTGGTGATGATGCTGTGGGGAACGCCGTAGCGTACCGTGATGTCATCGATGAACCGGACGGCCGTGGGGCCATCCAGCTTCTTGATTGGTCGCGCCTCGATCCACTTGGTGAATTTGTCGATGGCCACCAGTAAGTGTGTCATGCCACATCGAACGGTCTTGAATGGGCCCACCATGTCCAGCCCCAAACGGCAAAAGGCCACGAGAGGGGGATGGTTTGGAGGGACATCGCCGGCAGGTGGCTTTGCACGCTGAAGTGTTGGCAGCCCTCGCACTCGTCGACCAATTTCTTGGCCGCATCAAGAGCCGTCGGCCAGAAGAAACCTTGGCGGAAAGCCTGGGCCACTAGGGTCCGGGAGGTGGCATGATGCCCGCACTCGCCCCGATGAATGTCGAGGAGGATCTCTAGACCCTTTTCTGGCTCGACACATCGCTGGAAGACGCCGGTGGTGCTGCGGTGCATGAGCTCGTTGTTGATGATGCCGTAGGCCGTGGCCTGGCGCTGGATTTGCCTAGCCAGAGCCTCGTCCAGAGGCAGCTCGCCCCGTAGAAGGAAGGCTAAGATGGGTTGGGCCCATGAGGGGGCCGCGACGGCGGCCGTCTCGGGAGCCTCTAGGACTCGTTGATGAGTCCCCAAGACCGGTTCACCAGCTCCCGGGACCGGCTCGGGAGCCCCCGAGGCTGGTTGACCAGCCCCTAAGTTTGGCTCGCCCCCAGGGCCGGCTGGTTGGTGATCACCATGATGGCCGTGCCGCCGGGGCTGGCCGCCTCGGGTGCCGCCAGCTCGATCGGAGCCGGCTGGGCGGCCGACGATTGAGAGCTGGTGGTGAAATTGCCGGAGAGGCGGCCAGGGCCGTCGATGGGCTGGCGGCGCACGCCGGCACAAAGATGGACTCCGATTCTGGGGAAGGCTTGATCGACAGCTTGAGTAGCCGTTCGAGGGAGACACCGGCTGGGATGGCCTGCCAGGCGGAGCCAATCTTTGCCAGCGCATCCGCCACCTCATTGTCCACACGTGGGACGTGATGAAACTCACAGCCCTCAAAGGAGCCGGTGAGCTGTTGTACGAGGAAGTGGTAGCTGGCCATGTTGGCGTCCCTGGCATCCCATTCACCAGAGACTTGCTGCACCACCAGGTCGGAGTCGCCGAAGCAGAGGATGCGCCTGATGCCGATCTCCTTGGTGAGCCGGAGGCCATGGACGATGGCCTCATACTCAGCCACGTTGTTGGAGGCGGCGAAGTGGATCTGTAGGGCATATTTGAGCTCATCACCTTTCGGGGAGGAGAGGACTATGCCGGCACCCAAGCCGGTCCTCATTTTCGAGCCGTCGAAGTGCATGCGCCAATGCATGGAATCTGGGGGAGGCGGGACGAACTCCGTCCGCCCAGTCGACGAGGAAATCCGCCAACGCCTATGACGTGATGGTGGTTCTTGGCTCGTACCAGATCTCATGGTCGGCGAGGGCGATGACGCACTTGGCGATCCGGCCGGTGGAGTCCCGGCCACTCATGATCTCGCCAAGCGGAGCCGTGATCACCACGGTAATGGTATGCTCTTGGAAGTATTGCTTGACCTTCTTGGCGGGGAAAAATACACCGTAGCACATCTTTTGATAGTGGGGGTAGCTCTTCTTGGACGCGGAGAGGACCTCGCTGAGGTAGTAGACGGGGCACTGGACCGACAGGGACTTGCCCTCCTCCGGCCGCTCGACCACCAGAACGACGCTGATGACGCGGGTGGTCGCCATGATGTAGGCGAGCAGAGGTTCCTTCTCGGCCGGCGCAGCCAAGATGGGCACATGGGTGAGAGCCTTCTTGAGGCTGTGGAAGGCCTCGTCCTCCTCGTCAGGCCAATCGAAGGCACCCGACCTCTTGGTTTGACCCTGCTCGATTAGAGCCATCTTGCGAAGGAGCCCGTAGAGGGGCAGGGCCTTCTCTCCCAGCCGACTGATGAACCGTCTGAGGGAGGCGAGGTAGCTGGTGAACTTCTGGACGTCGCGGAGCCGGGTCGGTTTCGGCATGCACTCAATCGCACTGATCTTCTCGGGGTTAGCTTCGATGCCGCGGGCGGACACAAAGAAACCCAAGAGTTGTCCGGCGGGGACGCCGAAGACACACTTCTCCGGGTTGAGCTCGATCTTGTACTCGCGTAGGTTCACGAAGGTCTCCCGAAGGTCATCGAGGAGGCTGAAGTGCTTCTTGGTTTTTACGATGATGTCGTCGATGTAGACATGGACGTTCCTGCCTATGTGAGGCAGGAGGCACTTCTGCATGCATTGTTGGAAGGTGGAACCAACATTCTTGAGGCCGAAGGACATGGTGATGTAGAAGTAGGCCCCGAAGGGCGTGATGAAGGAGGTCTTGAGCCGGTCTTTCGGGTCCAGCTTGATATGGTAGTAGCCTGAGTAGGCATCCAGGAAGGATAGCAAGTCGCAGCCGGCCGTGGAGTCGATGACTTGATCGATCCGCGACAGGGCGAACGGGTCCTTGGGACATGCCTTGTTCAGGCTAGTGTAGTCGATGCACATGCGCCAGGTCTTGTTCTTCTTCAGTACCAGGACTGGGTTGGCCAGCCAGTCCGGGTGGAATACTTCCATGATGAACCCGGCCACGAGCAGCCGGGTGATCTCTTCGCCTATAGTATGCTGCTTCTCCTCGGAGAAGCGGCACAGGGGTTGCTTGACCGTCTTGACGTTCGGCCGGACGTGGAGTTTGTGCTCGGCGAACTTCCTTGGAACACCCGACATGTCCTTGGGGGACCATGCAAAGATGTCCCGATTCTCACGGAGGAAGTCGACGAGCTTGCCTTCCTATTTGCTATTAAGGCATGAGCCGATGGTGCCGCACTGGTGTCCTTAGACGGCTGGAAGGAGGACTCGCCGGTGGATTGCGAGGGTGGAGCCGGCACGGCCGGCTAGCTGGCAGCAAGGGCCACGAGCCGATCGAGCTGTCGTTTCTCCACGGCGATCTCTAGGGCCTCGGCCAGCTGGCTGCCGTCTCGAGCGCATTCGAGCGACATCTTGGCCTGGCATGGCATCCTGAGCTTGAGGTAAGCATAATGGGGGACCGCCATGTAGCTGACAAGAGCTGGTCGGCCCAACAACGCGTGGTAGGGGCTCGCGAGGTCCATGACCTCGAACAGCACTGGCTCGCGGCGGAAATGGCCGGGTCCGCCGAAGAGGATGTCGAGCATGATCTTGCCAACAAGTGAGCAAGACTTCCCAGGCACAATGCCATGGAAAATCATCCGGCTCGCCTGCAGGTCTTCTATCTTCAGCCCCAGCTTATGCATCATGTCGAGGTAGAGAATGTTGATGCTGCTGCCACCGTCTATCAGCACCCGTGAGAAGTGGCAGGCTCGCTCCTTGGTGGCGATGGTGGGGTCAAGGATGAAGGCATAATTGTCGGGATTCGGCATCACAGCGGGATGATCGGCTTGGCTCCAAGTGACAGGTTTCTCCGACCAGTGCATGAACTGGGGAGTGCCGACATGGTGGCGTTCACCTCATGGCGGAGCCGGCGCTGAGCATGTTTGCCCGTTTCTTCACTGGTGAAGACGACGTAGCAACCGTCCTGGTTGGGGAACTGGTCGATCAGGCGACCGTCATTCGGAGCCGTCGCCGGCGTCGGGGCGGCTGCTTGGGCCGGGGCCGGCGCATGGGCTAGCAGCGTGGGAGGAGCTGGAAGGCCGTCCCCCCGGGCCAATCGCTATGAGAAGCTGCACTGCCGGAGCGTGTGCGTAGAGGGCTTGGCCCCTGAATGGTTCTTCTAGGGGAGATCAAGCATTTGCTCGAAGGTCAGCTTCGGCTGCCAGGCAGCCTTGCCGGTGCGCTGGCGTTGGTCGGAAGGCTGGGCAGCCGGCTGTTGATCCTCGACGGTATTGAACTGCTGGCTCCCGTAGCGGGGATCCGGCTGGCCATTCTTTCGCTTGTTGTTCTACGGCTGCGGTTGTCGGCAACCGGCTGGGTCGTGGCCGGCATCGTCGCTGCCTTGGCGGGCGGGGTCGTCTTGACCCGGATGGCCGAATCGGCCGTGGCGTATTTGTCCGTCTTGGTCATGAGCTCGGCGAGCATGGCCGGCTCGGAGCACAGGAGCTTGTGCTTGAGAGGGGTGCAGTCCAGGCAGCCCTCAATAAAGTATGCACGGCTTGGACCTCGTGCACCCCCTCGCATGAGTTGCAGAGCTCGGTCCATCGGGTGAGGTAGTCATGGAGGGACTTGTCCGGCCCCTGAACGCACATGGCGAGTTCACGGGGATGGCCGGGCCGCTTGTAGGTGCCGGTGAAGTTCCAGACGAAGGCCTCTTCGAAGTCCGTCCAACTTTTGATGCTATCGGCCGCCAGGCTGTTGAGCCAGGTGCAGGCCGAGCCAATCAGCATAAGGGGGGCATAGCGAACGGCTACGCGCTTATTCCCCCTGGCGATATCCACTGCGGTGGTGTAGTCGATCAGCTAGTCTTCAGGTTTGGCGGCCCCGTTGTATTTCCGGGTGTCCCTAGGGAGCGTGAAGCCAGTTGGGAATGGCTCGATGCGAATCCGGGGGCCGAAGCAGGCCGGACCAATCGAGGCCTCCTCCTCGAGAAGGGCGGATTGCGCGAGTTTGTCGATGCGGTTGCGGGCGTCGTTCTCGCTGTGGGGGATGTGTAGTCCGAGCCGAGCCGAGAGCTCGGGGCGGATGGTGGGTGGCACCGACTGCCGCGACTCGCGCCACGGAGGCAACGTGTGCCCCTGGCTACGCCGGCTTCCGGATGCCGGTGCTTCATGGTGGCGGCCGCTCTGAGGAGGCTCGTTGGTGCGCTGGCTGCTAATAGTCGGCTGCTCACTCCCTGGCGTCTGAGAGGGCTGAGGGTTGTTCGCTTCACCCCGGCGGCCGGAAACGCGTGGGGAGCAGGAGTACTGGGCCGCTTGGCGGCCGGCAGTTCCTGTGCCCTCGCGCTCAGGCCGGGGGCCCTTAGTGGCGGCGCCGTCCGTTGCGAGCGGATGCGCTCCTTGATGTGGCGCTCATGGGCGGCACGCTCTTCGCCCTCCAAGGTAGCCAATTCCTCGTAGGCCACCTTGAGAGCCCGTAGGTTAGCCGTGGGGGTGTCATAGACAGGCATTTTGCTGCCAAGGATTTCAACGAACACGTGGTCGCGGTCGCGCACAGCCCCACGCCGGCTGGGCTCAGTGCCGGCCGGGGTGAGTTCGTAGGCGGAAGCGTACTCCTTCTGTGCCGCCTCCGTGCGGTGCCGCGTGGCAGCAAGGGCGGTGGCATCCTCAAATAGGATGTGGCGAGCCGCCTCGAGATCGGCCGCAGCGGTGTCGGGGTTCTCCGTCAGGGCGATCAGAGTGCTCAAGCCCCAGACGGCCGCACCGAGCGGGTCAGACGTGCCGACGCGGGCGACGCCAGTGGTAGCGGCGACCCGCGCCCATCCGGACGTGGTGGAGGAAGTGATGGCCATCGCCCCCATGCAATCATGGGACCCGTTGGGCTGGGCCACAACAAGTGTGCCCACTGCTGTGGGCGGGCCAGCGCAGACGAGCACCCCCGTGGGGTACTCATGAGCGGTCGGAGCCTCGGCGAGGCTGAGCCTACCGAAGCACTAGGTGAGCGCGTCGATGTCGGCCGCGAGGCCGATGGAGTTTCCCACAGGGCGTGCTGAGGCAAGCCCCACGAGCTCCCCACGGTCTCGCCGGGATGAGTGGCGATGGCAGGGAATTGCAAGGGGTCCCGCCCGGAGCATGAATCTGGCCGCCGCCGCGTATGGCCCCACGGTGGGCACCAACTGTCGTCGTTTTCTCACGACAGATGCCATGGGGTGGCTTATCGTGAGTGGTTGGGACCGGAGGATGCCGATGGGCTCCGGGTGCGAGATTTGGCACAAGCGATGGTGACACACGATGTACCCAGGTTCAGGGCCCTCCGTGGGAAGTAACACCCCTAGTCCTGCTTGGTCTAGTTGGATGGATGGGTATGTGTACAAGGATGCTCCTAGAGCTGTGTCTAGAGGGGGAAGAAGGAGCAGCCGGCTCGTCTTCCTCCGTTACTAGAGGAGGGAATGAGAGTTGTGTAGGTGTGTGTGTGAGACCATCTGTCCGTCCCCATTGCATGGGGGGCTCGGGGGGTTTTATAGGCCACCCCTCGGCTCTTACAATATGTCATAAGTACAATGGTGGGGGGACCCGGCTGGCAGTCTCTCTGGCTGGCCAGAGGGTCCCGCCGCTCGCGCCATCTTGTCGTGTGGCGGGGCCTGCCGGCTAAGCGGTCCCATCTCCCGTTGGGGCCCGCCAGCTGGCTCTATGATTGGTCCTCGCCCACCTGCCGCGACACGGGCCACCCGGGGGGCGTCGTCTAGCGCCAGCCGGCCGAAGTCTCCGATACGGGCCGACGGCACTGTAGCCACGCCGGGGCAGGTAATCAAGTGGCGAGGGCGTGCCGACACTGTTCCCCCGCCTGGTCACGCTCACCGAGGTCAGCGGCCAGGACGGTTGGACTATAGCCATGCGCTGTGGTGCGTAAGCGTCCACTGTAGCCATAGGGCCACCCGTCGTGCCGGTCATGTCGCGTCGTCGTACCCGCGCGTAGAGGGACGGGACAGGGCATGTCCGTCCCGATGTCAACGGAAGAGCCGGCCCATGCGCAGCCGGCCACGCCCAGCCGGCCGAGGGTCCGACTGTCTCCTTGACCAGACGGTCGGGGCGTCAGCCGGCACTGGCTTGCGCTGAACATCCTCCAGCCGGCCGCGTGGTTTTTCTTCGAAGCGAAAGGGGGGAAGACCCCTTTGCATTGGCCTACCTAGGGGTATAAACCCCGTCAGGGGGTATGAACCATGGACAAGTTAGAATACAGTAGGTATTACACCAATATAAATAAAGAATGAGTTCACAACAGTAACTAAAGTGGTGATTTATTTTCTTATACTAAGAGATCTCACGATTTTCTGTTAAGTTTTTTGTTGTGAAGTTTTCAAGTTTTGCATAAAGATTTGATGGACTATGGAATCAGGAGTGGAAAGAGCCTAGGTTTGGGGATCGCCAAGGTAACAGAAGTCATATTGAAGGATGCCAAAGAGCCTAAGCTTGTGGATGCCCCAGATGGCATCCCCTCTTTCGTCTTCAATCTATCGGTAAATTTACTCGAGGCTATATTTTTATTCACCACATGATATGTGCTTTGCTTGGAGCGTCTTGTATGATACAAGTCTTTGCTTTCTAGTTTTCCACAATCATCCTTTCTGCACACATCTTTTGAGAGAGATACACATTAATCGTGAATTTATTAGAATACTCTATGTGCTTCACTTATATCTTTTGAGATAGGCAATTTTTCTCTAGTGCTTCACTTATACCTTTTTAGAGCACGGTGGTGTTTGCTTTTATAGAAATAATTGAACTCTCGTACCTCCCTTATATTATTATGACACTCTTTAAACAGCATGGTAATTGTTTTAGGTTATGAATTTAGTCCTAATATGATAAGCATCCAAGAGGGATATAATAAAAACTTCCATATTAAGTGCATTGAGTATTATTAGAAGTTTGATTCCTTGCATAAACTTTTGAGATATAAAGATGGTAATGTTAAGAGTCATGTTAGGAAGTAATTGTGAATTGGTAAAAATACTTGTGTAAAGGTTTGTGATTCCCGTAGCATGCACATATGGTGAACCGTTATGTAAGGAAGTCGAAGCATGATTTGTTTATAGACTGTCGACCTTTGTGTGAGGGTTGGGAGCACGCGATGGTATACTCCTACCAACCTCTCCCCTAGGGGCATGCGTCTAATGCTTTGCTTCAATGACTAATGGACTTTTGCAATAAGTATGTGAGTTCTTTATGACTAATGTGATTCCATGGATTATACGCACTCTCACCCTTCCACCTTTGCTAGCCTCTCTAGTACCACGCAACTTTCACCGGTGCAATAAACCCACCTTCCTCAAAACAGCCACCATACCTACCTATTATGGCATTTCCATAGCCATTCTGAGATATATTGCCATGCAACTTCCACCTTTCTGTTCAATATGACACACACCATCATTTTCATTTGTAATTCTTGAGTTGTATGTAAATAAAAGTGTGATGACCATCATTATTAGAGCATTGTCCCATGTGAGGAAAGGATGATGGAAGCGATGATTCCCTAAAAGTGGGGATGAGACTCTAGACTTTATGAAACATAAATGAGGCCTTAGATGCCCACCAAAATAAAAAATAATAAATAAATGAGATAAAAGAGAGAAGGGACAATGCTACTATCCTTTTCCACACTTGTGCTCCAAAGTAGCACCATGATCTTCATGATAGAGAGTCTCCTATTCTGTCACTTTCATATACTAGTGGGAATTTTTCATTATATAACTTGGCTTGTATATTCCAATGATGGGATTCCTCAAATTGCCTTAGGTCTTCTTGAGCAAGCAAGTTGGATGCACACCCACTTAGTTTCCTTTTGAGCTTTCGTACACTTATAGCTCTAGTGCATCTGTTGCATGGCAAACCCTACTCACTCACATCGATATCTATTAATGGGCATCTCCATAGCCCGTTGATACGCCTAGTTGATGTGAGACTATCTTCTCCTTTTCCTTCACAACCTCCACCATATTCTATTCCACCTATAGTGCTATATCCATGGCTCACGCTCATGTATTGCGTGAGAGTTGAAAAAGTTTGAGAAAATAAAAGTGTGAAACAATTGCTTGAATTTTCATCGGGGTTGTGCATGATGTAAATACTTTGTGTGGGGGAAGATGGAACATAGCCAGACCATATGATATTGTAGGGATAACTTTCTTTTGCCATTATATTTTGAAGAGATACAATTGCTTTGCTAGTATGCTTGAAATATTATTGTTTTTATGTCAACATTATGCTTTTGTTTTGAGTCTTATGGATCTGAATATTCATGCCACAATAAAAAATATTACATGGATAAATATGTTAGGTAGCACTCCATACCAAAAATTCTGTTTTTATCATTTACCTACTTGAGGATGAGCAGGAATTAAGCTTGGGGATGCTGATACGTCTCCAATGTATCTATAATTTTTGATTGTGTCATGCTATTATATTATCTGTTTTGCAAGTTTTATATGCATTACTATGCTATTTTATATTATTTTTGGGACTAACTTATTAATCCAGAGCCTAGTGCCAGTTTCTATTTTTCCTTGTATTTGAGTATTGCAGATATGGAATATTAAACGGAGTCCAAACGGAATAAAATTTTCGGAATGATTTTTTCTGGAACGAAAGAGATCTACCTTACAAGGCTTGGAGTGCAAGGCAGGGACTCTGTTAGGAGGTCACAAGCCAGGCGGGCGTGGCCACCCCCTGGCCGCGCTTGACAGGCTTGCCACCTTCTGGCAGGTCCCCTGGCCCTAATCTTCGTCCTATAAATACTCAATATTCCCCCAATACCAAAAAGAGCCACGCAAATACTTTTCCGCTGCCAGAAGCCTCCGTTCCCGAGAGATCCAATCTTGGAGCCTTTTCCGGTAATCGACAGGAGGGGGATTCGATCACGGAGGGCATCTACATCAACTCCATTGCCCCTCTGATGGTGCGTTAGTATTCCACCATAGACCTAGGGGTCCATAGCTAGTAGCTAGATCACTTATTCTCTCTCTCTGTGCTTCAATACCATGTTTTTCATGATCTTCATGGAGATCTATTCGATGTAATACACTTTTGCAGTGTGTTTGTCGAGATCCGATGAATTGTGGGTTTATGTTCAGATTATCCATGAATATTATTTGAGTCTTTTTCTGAATTATTATATGCATGATTTCATATCTTTGAAAGTCTCTTCGAGTTATTGGTTTGGTTTGGCCATCTAGATTGGTAATTCTTACAATGGGAGAAGTGCTTAGTTTTGGGTTCAATCTTGCAGTGTTCTCACCAAGTGAAAAAGTAGGGCTAGCGAGGCACGTGTTGTATTGTTGACATCAAGGGTAACAAGATGGGTTTTCATCATATTGCTTGAGTTTATCGCTCTACATCATGTCATCTTACTTAATGCGTTACTCTGTTCTTCATGAACTTAATACTCTAGATGGAGGCAGGAGTTGGTCGATGTGTGGAGTAATAGTAGTAGATGCGGAATCGTTTCGGTCTACTTGACACGGATGTGATGCCTATATGCATAATCATTTCCTTGGACATTTTCATAATTATTCTCTTTTCTATCAATTGCTTGACAGTAATTTGTTCCCACACCGTGATAATTTACTTCAAGAGAGAAGCCTCTAGTGAAACCTATGGCCCCCGGTTCTACTTCCATAATATATTTTCAGATCTATAAACCAAAAGTACAAAAAGTAGCTTGCTGCAATCTATTTACTTTTTAATTTCCGCAATCTATTAGATCTATCTCTTTCAGATCTAATCCTTGCAAATAACCGTGAAAGGATTGGCAACCCATTTATAGCATTGGGTGCAAGAGTTTGATTGTTTGTGTAGGTGCATCGATTGGTGACTTGCTTGTTCCTCCTACTGGATTGATACCTTGGTTCTCAACAACCGACGGAAATACTTATCTACTTCACTGCATCACCCTTTCCTCTTCAAGGGAAAACCAACGCACGCTCAAGAGATGGCACGCCCTCCGCGGGGCCGCATCCTGAAGTCATCCCGGGGACCTTAGCGGGGCAGATTAGTCAAGGGAGGCACATCATCGTGCCTAATTGGCCCTACTAGGTCGTTCCTGGCTTGCCTCGGGGATGGGCCTAGGCCCATGGATTACCCCTACGCACGTCATCCTGTCAGAGCCTCTAGTCACCTCGCCAAGGCCTGGTGACAGGCTTCCTCGCGCGGAGCCCGAGCGCATGGAATCCGGGGTGGAGCATGATAACCCACAAGTGTAGGGTATCGTTTGTATACTTTTTTGATAAGTAAGAGTGTCGAACCCAACGAGGAGCTAAAGGTAGAATTAATATTCTCTCATGTTCTAGCGACCACCGATACAACTCTATGCACGCTAATGCTTGCTTTACCTAGAACAAGTATGAAACTACTTTGCAGGAATAAAACTAGAAGTACTTTGCAAGGTAATAAAGAACGTGGAAATAAAAGTTAGGTGATGCTTTAATAAAAGAACAATAAAAGTAAATAGACTAGTAAAATGCTTTTTGTGTAACGCAAGAGAAAGATTGTCCATAGCCAATTGAATATGATACGATAGATACTTGTTATATACAATGAGGGAGAGTCATGAGAAAACATACTTTCTCTACTTGGATGATATGCACTTATTATTGGAACTCTAGAAAGCATCCGCAACTACTACAGATCATTAAGGTAAAACCCAACCATAGCATCAAGTATCAAGTCCTTTACTCCCATACGTAACAACCAACCTACTCGAGTTTATGCTTTTGTCACTCAAGCAACCCACCATTGGAAAATCATGAATATATTGCAACACCCTACATTGAGGATCACTCACGCTTGCGCAACATGGAGGGCACCATAGGACAACACCATATCAACATACAACTCACATACATAACATCATACCACAATTAACCTGTTGGACAAAAGAGATCTACTCAAACATCATAGGATAGCCAAATATCATTGGGACATAATATATGGAGTTGAGAACCATGCTTAAGTAGAGATTAAAATGGGTAAGAGAGGTGTTACACCACTGCATAGAGGGGGTGAGAGTTGGTGTTGACGGTGGCAAGATTGTTTATGTAGATCGCCGTCATGATGATTGCCCCGGCGGCGTTCTGCCGCTGCCGGGAGAGAGGGGGAGAGAGGACCCATCCTTCTTATTATTCCTTGGCCTCCCCCTAGATGGTAGGAGAGTTCCCGCTCTGGTCCATGGCCTCCATGGAAGAGCCCCTTCGAGATTGGATCTCCCTCTCTGTTATCTTTTGTTTCGTGTTCCTATTTTCTGGCCGAAAACCGTTTCTTATATTTCCGGAGATCCGTAACTCCGAACGGGTTGAAATTTTGAGGATCTTTTAACCGAAAATTAGCTTTCTTGTGGCCGAAGGAGAGCCCCAACCGACATACGAGGTGAGCACGGTCCACCAGGGCGCGTTTGGGTCTTGGCTTGCGCCCTGGTGTCTTGTGCTCGTTGTGGGCCTCCGTTTGCGTTGATTCCACTTCTCAAAATCCACAAATATTCCAAAAAAATCTCCGTAAATTTTTATCGCGTTTGGATTTTGTTTGTTATGGAATTTCTATGACACAAAAAGCACACAAAAATAGGAACTGGCACTTGGCACTGGATCAATAGGTTAGTCAAATAAATCATATAATTTTTTGCCAAAAGTATGTGAAAGTTGTATAATAATGTTATGAAACAATCAAAAATTATAGATGCGACGGAGATGTATCATCATATCCAAGCTTAATTCCTGCCCATCCTCGAGTAGGTAAATGATAAAAAATATAATTTTTGATGTGGAATGCTACCTAGCATAATTTTGACAATATATCTAATCATGGCATGAATATTAAGACACGAGTGATTCAAAGCAATAGTCTAGTTTTGACATGAAGACATTAGTACTCAGGCATCCGAACAAACAATCATGTATTTTAAAATATCAAGGCTAAACAATGCTATCCCTACAAAATCATATAGCCTTGTCATACTGTCTCTTCTTAACACAAAGTGTAAATCATGTACTACCCCAGTGTCAGACGAGCTATTGGTTCATACTTGTTAACACGCTTCATCATTTTCAACTCTCACACAATATATGAGCACAAGCCATGGATATAGGACTCTAGGAGGAATAGAATGCGGTGGTAGGTTTCAAAGGGGTAAAAGTGGAGAAGAAAGTTTCGCATCAACTCAGCGTATCAACGGGCTATGGAGATGCCCATCAGTAGATATTAATGCGAGGACTAGGGATTGCCACACAATGGATGCACCAAGAGATATAAGTGTATGAAAGCTCAATATAAAAACTAAGTGGGTGTGCATCTAACTCTATAATGAAAAATCCCCACTAGTATATCAAAGTGACAACATGGGAGACTCTCTACATGAAAAACATGGTGCTACTTTGAAGCACAAGTGTGGAATTTGCATGCCCCTTCTCTCTTTGTCTGTCATTTTTTTCTTTTTTTTTCTTTTTTTCTTTATCTTTTTTCTTTATCTTTTTTTCTTTTTCAGGAGCCTCATCCCGACTTGTGGTGGAATCGTAGTTTCCATCATCCTTTCCTCACTCGGACATGTTCTAATAATGAATAATGATGATCATAACACTTCTATTTACTTACAACTGAATATTACAACTTGATCCCTAGAACAAAGTATGAATATATGAATGTTGTGCAATGATCTAGCATAGCAAAGATATCAAAAAAATGGACAACCCATGGAAACATCATGCTAGCTATCTTACGATCATGGAAATAAATATGACAATGACTGCTCAAGTCATGAACACGAAAGCGGTGGAAGTTGCATGGCAATATATCTCGGAATGGCTATGGAAATGCCATAATAGGTAGGTATGGTGGCTGTTTTGAGGAAGATATAATAAGGCTTATGTGTGATAGAGCATATCATATCACGGGGTTTGGATGCACCTGCGAAGTTTGCGCCGACTCTCGAGGTGAGAAAGGGCAATGCGCGGTACCGTAGAGGCTAGCAAATTGCGTAAAGGTAAGAGTGCGTATAATACATGGACTCACATTAGTCATAAAGAACTCACATACTTATTGCAAAATTTTATTAGCCCTCTAAGCCAAGTATTACTACACATGATCCTAGGGGGAGGTTGGCAGGAGTTAAACATTATGTTCCCCCGGACTTCACACAAATATAGACAATCAAGGATAAATTGTGCTCCAACTTCTTGGCATAACGGGAGACTATACGTGCATGCTTCGGGAATTACAAACCTTAACACCAATATCTTACTAAACACGATCATCCACTAGTACTTGCCACATATTATCATCTCTATATCGCAAAACTATTCCAAGGAATCAAACATATCATATTCAGTGATCCATAAGTTTATGTAGGATTTCATGACTAACCATGCAAATGACCAATTCCTGTTAACTCTCTAAATATATATAAGTGAATCAAGAGAGTTTAATTATTTATACAAAAGACCATGCTCTAATAAATATAAGTGAAGCAAAAGAGCATTCTACGAATAACTGTCTTCTATGTGAAGAGAAACATGCAATCCAAACTTCAAATGATATAAGTGAAGCACATGAAGCATTCTATAAAGCCATACTCAAAAGATATAAGTGAAGTGCAACGAGTATTCTATAAATCAACCATGGACTATACCATACCAACATGGTGCATGAAAGAAAAGTGAAAACTAAACGCAAAAGACGCTCCAAGATTTACACATATCACATGAATGAAATGAATTCGGAAACATACCGATACTTATTGAATTAAGATGGGATGCCTTCCGAGGCATCCCCAAGATTAGAAGCTTGAGTCTCGTTGAATATTTACTTGGGGTGCCTTGGGCATCCCCAATCTTGAACTCTTGCCTCTCCTTCTTATCCTCATATCGAGACCTCCTCAATCTTCGAACACTTCATCCACACAAAACTTAACAGAAGACTGGTGAGACGTATCAGAGCACCCTATAGAGAGGCTCCCCAAGGAAAGTCCAATGAAGGGCAATGACCTAGAAAGTTAAGGGCTAAGTTCAAAAGACTCTCACGGACTATTGCCTCAGGACCGCGTCATGCATCAAAGACGAGAGCCTTGGGATCCGCGCGTCACGGGCTTTGTCTGGCCCCGCGAGCCCCTGCCCCTGGCACCGATGGCTCGCACCAGGCGGGACCCTGTCGATGATGCAAGGCTTGCCCGAAGGACGGGCCCCAGCCAGCTGGGGCGTGGGGGCCGTGTGAAGGAAACCAGAAGACCCCACGAAGGGAGCAAGGGTGTTTCAATCACGGAAAGCGATAACCATTTAAACAAAAGTATCTTGAGAAGGGAACCATAAAAGCTTAAGCGGAGGAGGCGTTGCCTTCGTCATGGCCGCCGGATGTTGCAGCGCCAAGGCTCCTGCTTCCCTCAGAAGGCACATCCTGAGAAAACCGCCCGACCAGCGACTCCACATGCCCGCGCACCTCGTCCTTGAGTGGGCTCCGGAGCTCAGCGTGCACCGGCTCCATCATGTTGTAGAGGTCAACGACAGCATCATGGTGGCAGAGGTTGGAGAAGACGCGTGTCAGCGCACAGTTCAGAAGATCGCGTGCGCTTGACTCGATGTCTTCGTCCACCTTGAAGACGCCCCACTCCAATGCTTCCACCACCTTCAGGAAGAAGTCGAGGTAATCACCATCGCCATGCGCACGCGGCACCTCTAGGACGTCCGTGACGAAGCGAGGGAGCATGACACACGAGGTCCAGGAATTTTCGAGCACGCTGTGCCTGCATCAGACGCGCCTGTGTCACGTTGTCCTTGGCCATCTGCACGACATCAACGGCTTCACCGACCTGAGCCTGCAGCAATGCCAACTCCACCTCAATGACCCCCTTGCTTGTTAGGGTAGCCTAGATATCGGCCTCGAGCTCTGCAGCTAGGCTCGGAGCACGCCCACCTCCTCTGGGAGCGCGTCACAGAGGAGCTGGAAGCGGGCCTCCTGTCGAGCCAAATCGCCATGACACTTCTCTAGGGCAGCCTCCCGCTCTTGAGCCACCCTCATGTCGGCATCGGCACGGGCATCCTAGCACACCACCGTGAGGGCGGCCTCGTCGGCAAGGACCCGACCTTCCAGCGTCTCAAGCCGCTCGCGCTCCACCTCCTGGTCGAAGGCAGTTCGAGTGGCCTCCCGCTCGATGATGTCCGCCTTCCTGCATGCCAGCTCCACTTCGCGCTCGGCGCCTTGTGCAGTATGCGCGGTGGTGCGCCCTCTAGGCCCTGCCAAGCCGAGCGCGGGAGCGGAGGTCTAACTAACAGGCAGGAGGGCACCCCAGGCGAGGCCTCCCTCCGCTTATTGAGCGTGGGCACCATATGAAATTCGGTGGTCAGGATCACCGGCAGGGTTGGGTATGCAAGAAAAGGCCGGGATGACAGAACACTTACTCATGGCTGGAGGTCAACCGCCATCGCGCTATAGTCGGTGTCGGAGGCCTCGCCCGCGCTCCAGCACTCGTAGCATCCTTCCTGGCTACCATGGAAGGAAGCAGGGACGTGGTGACAATGTTCGTGCAGGGGAGAAGGAGCGGCACAGTGAGAGGCGAATGTGGAGCTATGTAATGGTGGTTCCGCCCATCGGGTCTGGTGGTTTTCTAGGCGGGAGCGCAGTTCTGGAAGCGTCCTGGGAAGTGGAGGCGACGCATGCTCCATCGTGCGCCACATGTCCAGCTTGGACCGTAGGTGGTTAGGCCCCACGCCTTTCGCTCTCCCAGCAAGCTGCATCATGCATGCTATGGGCCCTAGGGCTATTGTCAGGCCATTGGGACTGGGGGTACCAAGATGGGTTTTTGCATAAAACTGATGTAGGGACATCTAATTTTTTTGTGGAAATTTTTAAATGGATCCTTAAAATGATTATAGTGCAATGGAGGTCCTTAAAAGAATGAAAATGCCTTTTAAAATAACTAAATCTTGGCAAGTTTTATTATAAAAATGTTTATCAGTCAATTTTAAAATGAAGTGAAATGCTATAAGAAGACAATCTAGTCCCACAATATTTTTCAAAAGTTTCTATTTGGAGATTTTTTAAGAATTTAGGGGGAAAGGAATGGTTCTGAAATCAAGAGAAAATCCAAAAAATAAAAATTAGTATTCCTAGCAAGATTTTAATAAATAAAATCATGGTAAAAATTTCGGGGTGTTATAGTGTGTGCGCTCTGTTGGCTTGTGGCCCACAGGCAGCCCCCTCTGCAGGTCTTTGCACCATAATTTATTATAAATTCCAAAAAATTTAGTCCGAGTGTGTGAACTTATATTTCCCTACAAAAATAACACCAAGGTAGTTCTGTTGAAAACAACATCAGTTTTTGTTAGTTTCATTTCTATCATGCAAATTAAAGTCCAAAACGAGAGCATAAGTGTTTGGAAAAGTAGATACGTTTGAGACGTATCAGCCCATCTAGTATTTCTTGGCTTAAGTATTTTTTATATATTCCAAAAATATTCTCCATGAAATTTCAGGTCATACGAAGTACAAAAAATAGGTATGTCTGATGTAGCTTTTTCAGGTCCAGAATTGAAGCTGTCGGTGATGTTCCTCTCCATGTAAACCTTGTAAATTCAGAGAGAAAAGGCATTAAAATTGCATCATAAAGTGGAATAATGACCAAAAACAATGTAAATAACATTAGGAAATCATGATGCAAAATGGACATATCAGAGAGGAATCAGGATCTCCAAGCTTAATTCCTGCTCGTCCTCAAGTAGATAAATGGTGAAAACATATTTTTTTTATGTTGAATGCTACCTAACATGTCTATCATTACTGACATGTCTATCATTTAATGTTTTGATGTTGAGAAACGATGACTTGATAAACAATGAAGCGGTAGTAAATATGAATACTAGCAAATGATCATTTCCTTTCAAAATAACAACACTAAAGATCATTATTCCCTATTCATTTAATCATGTCAGTAATGGCATAACTCTATCTTCCAAACATTAAGTATAAATCATGATCACCCTGGTGCCTGACCAAGCACTTGACTCATATTTTTTCACGCGCTTCAGCCTTTTCAACTTCACTCAATACCTGAGCATGAGCCATGGACTTTCAGCACTTTAGGTGGAATAGAATGATGGTAGGGATTGATAGGACCAGGCAAAAATAAGGATAGTCTCGCATCAACTCCGTGGATCGTTAGGCTATGGAGATGCCTTTCAACCGATATTGATGTGAGAATTAGGGATTGCCATGCAACTTTTGATGACCTAGAGCTATAAGTATATGAAAGCTCTTTACTGAAACTAAGCCTCCATTCTATCTAAACACTTAACGAGTTATAGCCTTGATTACCGGAGAAATGAGTTAAAAGCACACTAAAAGAGTTTTGGATAGTTCCAAAAGTGTTTTGTATGGTTCCAGAATGGTTCTCGGAATTCCCAAAAGGTATAACATGATTTCGGATAGTCCGGATGTATATATGGAAAGTTTTCGGGGTCATCAGAAGGGGTTCCGGAGACATTGAAAATATCCAAAAATTTATTTGTGGAAGAAAAGTGTGAAGGACCATCATGAGATGACGAACCCTAGTGCGCTCACGGGAGCCCACATGTAGTGTCATTCCCTATGGCACCCTAGGCCAAACTGGACAAGGGAAGGAATCCTTCCCTTCTTCCACCAAGTGGTAGAGAAGGATTCCCCCTCTTGGTGGCCCCATCCCCTTCTCCCCCCATATATATATAGAACTTGCCACAGAACTTTGTTAGGCTCGCTAAGATTTTAATGATTTAAAAGTTATCAAAAAATATGAAATAAATAGTGTAGAATTTCTCTAATGTAACAAGAGGATCCAACGGTGGGATTGTGAAAATATGCATTTATGTGTCCTCGGCAAAAAAAACACAAGCATTGCAGCTTGCGTTGACATAAAATATATACTGACCTACTTATTTTTTTGTCCAGAACACATAAAGTTGTACTTTTGCAATCCCTCCATTGGATCATGCTATATTATAGGTGTGGTGTTTCAATATTTATTTTCCGAATTTTTGGGAACTTCTACAACGTTGAAAACCTTAACTAGTCCTGTGGCAAGCTATGATAGAAAATCCTACTGTCTTGCGTGGCAATGTATACATCCGAGCTATTCTATTTCGCATAACATAATATTATTCTGTAACTCAACTTGAACTGACCACCTTTCATATACCGAACTGATAGGCATACAAAGCTGAACTTCCTATCCTGTGTCTTCAATGGTGTAACCAAGGCGTTCGTCAGTTAGGTTTCCGGCTGTTCTCCAACGCTCTCCTCCAGCCATTTGTCGTGGGATGAGTTGTAGTAGCGATTCCGCATGCATATGGGTCTACGGGTCTGTTATTCGAGCTTAGGTCTTCTTCATTGATGTTGTAAGTTACCATGGCGGATTTGTTCTTCAAACTTCTATTACCGTGCTGTTCGTATCGGGCGATTTACCTTTCTAGTGTGTTTTTACGAGTTATTGGGGTCTTCAATTGACGGCTTCTAGTTAGATTTTGATAGTTTTTTTAGTGCGAATTTTGCTAGAGCGGCGGTTTGGCTCTAGCGCGTCGGCCATGTCTGCCTCCTTTGCGTGTTATTGCGGGTAGTGCTTTCTTTTTTTGATTTAGTAATCACAACAGTAGTTTGAGGCGCATACTATTAATTCTGGGTCGACAATTTTGCTGGTCCATAACAGGAACCCCCTCCCCACCCCCCAGGTGAGGACGAGCCAGGAACGAGCGGTAACAGGCGACGACGAGGCATGCCACATCGTCGCATGCGGAGGTGAGTCCGTAACATGACTTTCCCCATTATCTATCTTATTAAGGGGGATACCAGCACTGCACGATAGGGCATAGTGGTACTCACACATCCTTCTTGTTTGGACTGATGGACATACGCATTAGAACCAAGCGGTGAAGACACAACCCCATTATCTATCTTAGGGGGTGTGGATGCATGGGGGGGACATAATAACTGCACTATGTCTTTCAAGCGAGTGCACTGCCGCATTAGCACGAGGCCAAGCCGGGGAGTGGGAGAGGAAGTCATGACCCCCCTCCCCACCCCCCGGCGAAGCCAAGATAGGAACGAGCCGTAACAGGCGATGATGCGGCATGCCACGGTGTCGCATGTGAAGGCAATTCCGTAACATGACTTGCCTCAGGAAATACCAGCACTGCATGATGGGGCATAATGGTACCGACAGATCTTTCTTGTGTGGATTGATGACCATCCGCGTCAGAACCAAGCGGTGAAGACACATGAAATACCTGCACTGCACGATGGGGCATAGTGGTACTAACACATATTTCTTGTTTGGACTGATGAACATCCGCGTTAGAACCAAGGGGTGAAGACACATGAAATAACAACCCTGCACGATGGGCCATAGTGGTACTGACACATCTTTCTTGTTTGGACTGAGGAACATCCGCGTCAGCTTGAGATCAAGCACTATTGCACGATGGGGATAGTGGTAATGACACATCTTTCTTGTTTGGACTGATGAACATCCGTGTCAGAACCAATCGGTGAGGACACAACCACATTATCTATCTTAGGGTGTGTGTGTGCGTGGGGGGGGCATAATAACCGCACCGCGCCTGTTAAACGAGCACACTGCCGCCTTAGCGTGAGGCTGAGTCGGGGAGTGGAAGGTAGGGTCAGGACCCCCTCCCACCCTCTGGCGAGGCCGAGCTAGGAACGAGCCGTAACAGGCGACGATGCGGTGTTGCAAGCGGTGGCAAGTCCATAACATGACTTTCCCCATTATGTATCTTATTAAGGGGGATATCAGCAATGCACGATGGGGCATAGTGGTACTGACACATCTTTCTTGTTTAGACTGATGAACATTCGCGTCAGAACCAAGCGGTGAAGACACAACCCCATTATCTATCATAGGGGGTGTGGGTGCATGGGGGAGCAGAATAACTGCACTATTGAAAGTGCATGTAGTCCCCATGTGTGGTTTTGGTATTTGATGACAATCCTAATGGACTAATGTTGGCATTGATTTATACATTTGAAGGAATGTTCTATTTGCAATGCATGAAGAATATTGGATGAATTGAAGCATGTTTGTTCCATGATGATGCAAGAAGGACCTCGAATGAATTCTAAATGAACATCATATACATGTTGTTGTGCATGCATCAAGGATGAGCTCAATGGTTGAACCAAACATGATACTATCAAGATGAATTCCATGTGACGAACAAGATGTGATCTATGTGGAGTTCATTGAGGATCTCGGATGTTCTCATGCTTTGGCTTATGGTTTGAACCATGATGGATCAAGATCTTGAGAGAATAATTAAATAGAATAATTCTACATATATCCTGAAAATAGAATCATGATGAGCTCATATGTTGAGTCCTGGATGATTATATCGTCAAGCAAGTAATTCAAGTGAAGAATTCATTGTGCCTCTCAAGAGACTATGTTTGTATAATGAAGCACAATAAGAAATCAATAGGGCCTTCAAGACATCAAGATTAATCATGGATCAAAGATAAATGCTGACCAAGATTAAGATAAAATATTAAACTCAAAGTTGGTCATCACACAAGCGCAAATGATGTACCACATGGGATCTTGTGGTATGGTAACTAAATGTCAATTTCACTTTGTGTAGTAACCCATACTATGTGTTGTCTATGTTTATGAGGGTTAGGTCATTCTCATGGGCTCACATCGATAGAGAGATTCCAAATGTTCATGATCGTGGTTGACAGGGGCAAGTTCAAGATAACCATTATGAAGGATTACATGCTTGAAGCTATGTTCACATGATGAACAAGTTAAGATGAATATATAGTAAAGCTTTCCACATCGTGTATGGGAGAGCTACTTGAAGACTTCACCAATGTATTGCCTTCAAGTTGATCCAGCAAGAAACAATAACATCAAGCTCAAGTGAAAGGCTCGAGTCAAAGGTATTAGTTCCTTTGACGTTAGTGGTGATGAATGATGACCACCGAAGAAATATATTCACTCAAGAATGGATTCTCGGTAACTATGTAGTGTTGATCTTTTATGATACTTGAGTTATAGGGATCCACACTATTAATAGGGGATCAAAGGGGTTCGTGATGGATTTGCTCAAGTCAACATCTTCTACACACAATTCCATTCCTATCATACATCCCAAAGTAAAACCATACGCCAAAAGGGTTCTCCAGCTCAACCCTTTGCATTAATTGCATCATCCATTTTGTTTGATATTGGGTGGTTCTCTATGTGAGGACCTCGGGCTTTTCAATACAAAATGAGCCCAAAATCATCAAAATCGGAGTCGGTATGTAAAAGTTATGCATGTTTTACATTTAGTATGCTGATGTTTATTGGAGGGGTGGAAGTTCCGGGCTTGACACCCCAAAAGTTTCGGGCTAAACAGAATGTTTGCAAAAATCTGACCCCAAGGGAGCCCGGAAGCTCCGGGGGCAAGAAGTTCCGGGCAGGTTCTGGGGCAAGTTTCGGGCTAACCAGAAAGTTTACACCATCTGCCCCAATAAGGAGCCCGGAAGTTCTGGGCAAGCCCAGAAGTTCCGGGCTAAGTTTTTTTGTGCATAACAGGCAGATTTGGTGGGGCAGTATGTAAGGTACCCTCCTTCCCCAACGAGGTAGAGCTTTTGGATATGTGATTTCCCCATTGTTTTTAGCTCTCTCCTCCCCCAAGCCTAAAAGCTCCAATCCATTTTGGGAAAAACTATCCCATGGATCTAGGGTTCATTTGTTGACCTCCTCCATTGTTCCTATCCTCTCCCATCCCTCCATAGCATTAGTTGCTTTTGGTGGGATTTGAGAGAGAGGGATTTGAGCATTCTTGTGGTAAATCTTGAAGAGATTTCTGAGAGTTCTTGAGAGAGATTTTATCCAAGCATACATCCACTCCTCCTCTCTCTTTTGACCAAAGCAATTTTTGATTTGAGCAAGCCTTGAGCATTTCCCTCTTGATCTTGTTACTCTTGGAGGTTGGAGACTCCTAGGCGGTAGGAGTGCTTCAGTGAGGAATCAACTTATGATTTGTCCGCCAGAAAGTTTGTGAAGGTTTGGAGGCCGCCTCAAGGTCTACCACTAGTTGTTGGGAATCACCTTCATGGTGATATCTCAATGAGAATAGGGTGAGCCTTCGTGGCGTTGGTGTGGTTTCGTGGTAACATCCACCTCTCTAACAGTGACTAGCTTCCCTCCAAGGAAGTGAATATCGGGATACATCCTCGTCTCCCTGATTTTGGTTATCCCTAACCCTAACTCCTTACTTGTGGTTTACATTTGTTAGTTGAGCATACATTCACTATATACTGTTGTCCTCATTATATTGTGTTGGCTATTTCCTTTTAGAGATTATTTAGGCCTACACATTATATCCCACAATTCATACTTTCTATTATTGATATAACTTGTGATTAGTGTGAATTGTTAACTTGTGTCCTACACTTCCACATACCGTGATATTGTTCAAGTAAGTTTGTATAACTTACTTGTGCTTGTTAGCATCCTTGTTGTGCTCATCTTGTTTAGATTAAGTTGTTGTTGCACTTAGTTGAGCTTAGTATATTTAGGATTTGTGCTTGACAAGTATCCTCTTAGTTTATTTCCGCAATAGGATAAAGCCAAATCCTTAGAAGTTTTTAAAACGCCTATTCACCCCCCTTCTAGGCGACATCGTGGTCCTTTCAATTGGTATCAGAGCAAGGTCTCTCCTGAATTGACTTCATCGCCTAGAGAGTATCGATGTCGACTAATGGATTAGTGCACAATGACACCTTTGATTTTGAAGGCACAAATTATCACTTGTGGAGAATTCGTCTGCTTTGTCACCTTTGGGCCATGGGTCCAAATGCTTTACAAATTTTTCTTGTAGGTATTTCTTGTTGTGATCATCTTGCAAACAATGATCCATCTCTATCTATAGATGACATGTATCTTGTTTGTGACGCCTCTCTTGTGATGCATCAAACTATGAGCCTTGAAGTGTTTAAGTTAATCTTGACTTGCAAGTCAGCTCATGAGGTTTGGACCAAACTCGAAGATATATATGGTGGGTGCAATCTTGATGAAGACAATATTATGTTGAAGGAGTTAATGGAGGAGATCTCCACATTTTTATATCATGAAGAGATCTCCATTCCTTCCACCTCCGATTACTTGCACACTTCAACATCTTCCACTCCACCGACATGTTGCATGCCGCAAGGTAATGACATGGTGAGTGAAGAAATATCTTGTGATGATGGTGTTAAGCTCATTGTTAATGATCTTGCTTGTGTAGATGCTAGTGTTGTATCTTCTATGGACATGGGCATATCTAGCACCACAAATAGTATATATTATTGTGTTGATAGTCCATGCATATCACCTAAGAATTTCTTGACAAATATTTGCGATGATATGCTTGCTCTTTCGTGTTGCCATGATCAAAATGCTTTGGTTTCCTCTAGTTGTTTTACGACTAACGAGTTAGCGGACATCAAGAAAAATGAGGCACTCTTGATTGATGAAGAACCTTATTCTCCAAAAGAATTATCATCAACCCCCTTTGTTCACATGTGCCTCATGGCAACAAGTAATGACAAAGTATTATCTTCTCTTAGTGATAACGACGATATTTGTAATGAGGATGAGGATGATGACTTGACTGAAAATCTCTATGAGATAGGTAAAATTCTTTGTAGATCTAGAAATAACGCTTCTAAAAGGTTTCAAGATGTTCTTTCTTACTTTGAAAAATGTAATGATTTATTTATTAATGAGCAAGCTAAAATTGAACAACTTGAACATGAACTTGATACGGCTCATGAAACATATAGAGACTTAAGATCTTGAAAAGGAGAGATTGAAATTGCTCATGGTAAACTTAAAGAGGATTTTGATATACTTCTCCTTGAATGCAATAATGTCAAGGAAGAGCTCATCAAAATCTCTAAGATCCATGAGGAGCTTCAATCTACTCATGATAAGTCTCTAATTGTTGCTTGCTCCTCTCATATTGTTGATGACGCTTGTGCATCTAACTCTACCTCATGTGAAGCATCAACTTTGAAGGAGTATGTTGAGATATGTGCTGAACTTGATTTGCTAACAAGCAATTATGGGGAATTGGAAGAAAGTCATGAAAATCTCTCGAGCACTCATGAGGATCTTCTAATCTCTCATAATGAGCTAAAATTGTCACATGAGACTATGGTCACCAAGGTAAAATGTTGTGAGTCTCATGTCAAAATTTGCACATCTACTCTAAATTCTTTATTGTCGTGTGCTAATCCTTGCAATTCATCCACCTCTCTTATTATTACCACTCATGATGAATTGCTTGTATTGTCTTTTTTCTCTAACCATGAAGTTGCTACTTCCACTAGTCCTCTTGTTTCTAGTGTTGGAACAAACCATCTAGAAGAAATTAATGAGCTCAAGGCCCAAGTCACTAGTTTGAAGAAAGACTTGGAAAAGTGCGATGATGTAAATATTTTTCACTCCAACAATAAGAAGTCCAAGAACAAGAAAAAGGGACAAAACCAAGCCAAGAGTGAGTCCAACATTTCTTGCTTTAAGTGCAAAAAGGTTGGACATCATGTGAGATCTTCTCCATTGAAGAGAAGGGCTTATAAAGATAGGTTACATGGGAAGCGGCCTCAAGCTCAACATCAAGTTAAAGAACGGTCACTATCCATGATGAACCATGTTATTGCTCCCCATATTGAGAAAGTAACAAAGAAAAGAAGGGGGAGTACATGTTGCTATATTTGTCGTAAGAAAGGACATATAGCTTCATCATGTCCCAACGGTGACATCTCTAAGCCTCCCATTATCAATGATCATTATTCACTTAGGAAGGATATATTTGGCAATTTGTTTGCAAAGTATGTTGGTGCCCAAAGTGGTTTGGAAGTGGATAAGACCATTTGGGTTGCCAAGCCTATTGTTACTAATTTCTTAGGACCCAACTTGGTTAGGGACCATCAATCTCAAACTTGATCAATAGGTGTGTGTAGGGCATTGAAGACTTGGCTAGTTCACGAAGAAAAAATATTTTCTCTGTCTATTATGGTTCAAGCCAAGTCAAGAAGGTTACCATCATATTTGTTGTTCCAATGCCTCTCCTTGCGGTAACTTGTATATATTGTCCACACTGAAAGTTACTAGCCCCTCTCATGTTTAGGTTTTGTACCTAGCATGTGTTTGTATATGTTGTGCCTCCTAGTATGCTTGATTTGTGTTATCTAGCATGTGTAGGTTTCTATGCACGTCATATAGTTTTGTCTATGTGTGTGTGTGTATTCTTGAGCCTTCATTGCATCTTGGTTGCATCTTATCGGGCTTTTTTTAGATATTGATGGATCATCACATTATGGGGGAGTGTTATGCTCTATGAACATCACAAACCTAAAATGTGCATATATTGGACACCGCTAGTATTTATAGTGCAAGATTATATAGTTACTATGTGGTATGACAAGTTCATTTGAAGTTCAAATTCTCATCCATTGATCATCTTTAGTTGGAATTAAATTCCCTCTTGTGGACAATACATAGATTATCACATTATGGGGGAGTGATATGCTCCATGCATATCACAATCCTTATTAATATGAACTTCGTGTGTTATCATATGTTGTCTTTTCACTTTGATTTATCTTGGACAACGTGAACGATTAGTGATGTTATTCGAAGTATTAACGGTTATGTGTTCATTTGTCTAATTTGTATCTTTTTGGAATTTTGGTGGGCTTGTGCATACATATTTACTATGTGTAAATTCTCAATCCTTGTTTACTTTATTTTAATGCAATATATATGGTAAATCCGTCATATTCTTAATAGCTAAGATGCATGAAATTCAAATTCATATCTATATGCACGTAATCTAGTGGTTTTTGCCCTATATTCTGTAGTTAGACTAACTACTTCGGACCCAATAAGTTTGGGGACCATATTGTACTTAAAAGTTATTTAGGTACATTGGAGAAGCATTGTTGTCTTGGCTTATTCATAAACAAGGTGGTGTCACCACAAGCGAATTATAGCCAAGATTATATGACTCATTGATTACTAGTCCATACCAATGCTTTCTTGGTAACAAGCATTTACTTCATGCATGTAAATAAGTAGAGTCAACCTTGTGTAGGTTTCATCATAGCATGTATAGTACTTATTGTATGTGTGTTTTCTTGCATGTTCTTAGAAACACACTATTGCAATGGTTAGAAGTTTGAGTAGGAGCATATAATGTGGATCTATAAAATCATATTCACTTATCCCAAAATATGCCAATTAAGCAATTCATTGCATATCAATTCCTCAAATAACAATCTTATTCTACGAAAGTGGGGTCAATCTTTCTCACACACTCTTTACCCCACTATCTCTCAAAATAATTGTATGTTGAGGGTAGCCGGATGTCCGGCTCCTATGTTCTCTCATGTTTTTTTAAATTACAAAAACACTCTATTTGCTTGTGGTATTTGCTGCCTTTCTGAGTAATTCATTGTTACTGAAATTAGATAAATTTGTGCCATGTGCTTTGTGCCATGTGCCTTTCTCTTATGCTAGGATCACGAGTGTAAAATAATGGAGTCACTTGTGCATATCATGTTCTTATCTACTACGACTATTTTATGAATGCATGTTTCTTTGTGGATACATAAACTACTATGGTTCACTCAGAAATTTGTGGACATTAGTAAGTTCACATATTTCCTTGATATCACTTGATCCTTGTCTGTCACTTGGTTGTTTCCTTAATGATTCATTGGTGGTCTCGGTAAGAGGTTGTGAAGTGACCACTTGCATGTCTTTTCATATAATCTTGCGTACTCATGTGTTTTGGATGTATTTTGGTGCTATACTTACCATGATGATTGAAATGAATATTCTTATTATATCTTGCCCAAATTCTCTAAATCCCGAGCCCCACAAATTCCTTGTCATTGAATAGGTGAATTTTATTCCACTCACATCTTGTAATATGCATACTTTAAGGAGGAACTTTTTGGCCTCAAGATTTGTCCCATTTTGGCATTTGTTGTCAATGGGGTATAAGTTTAGAGGATTTAAGATAATAATAATCTAAATGTGCTTATGGCTTATTATCATTCATGCATACTTAACCCAATTATATATGTATATTGCATGAATGAACATATATATAGAGAAAACTCCAGCTAGTGTATGTCAACCAATATATGCAAGGAAATTCATAGTTCATTCACACATGCATATATTGTGGGGGATCTTGCTCTATATATTGTGGTTCTACCAACATAAAATCATTGTGTAGTATTTTGATGTTAGTACACCGAGAGTGATAAACTCAAGTATCTTAGTGACACTTGATGCTATCAAACTATCCCAAGTATTCAATGTATCCTCGAGTAAATTGCATACTTGTCTCAAAATTATTTATATAAATCCTCTTGTTGAGATTGTCATCAACTACCAAAATGGGGGAGATTGAAAGTGCATGTAATCCCCATGTGTGGTTTTGGTATTTGATGACAATCCTAATGGACTAATGTTGGCATTCGGTTATACATTTGAAGGAATGTTCTATTTGCAATGCATGAAGAATGTTGGATGAATTGAAGGATGTTTGTTCCATGATGATGCAAGAAGGACCTCAAATGAATTCTAAATGAACATATATACATATTGTTGTGCATGCATCAAGGATGAGCTCAATGATTGAATTAGATATGATACGATCAAGATGAATTCCATGTGAAGAACAAGATGTGATCTATGTGGAGTTCATTGAGGATCTCAGACGTTCTCATGCTTTGGCTTATGGTTTGAACCACGATGGATCAAGATCTTGTGAGAATAATTAAAGAGAAGGATTCTACATATGTCTTGAAAATAGAATCATGATGAGCTCATATGTTGAGTCATGGATGATTATGTCATCAAGAAAGTAATTCAAGTGAAGAATTCATTGTGCCTCTCAAGAGACTATGTTTGTATAATCAAGCAGAATAAGAAATCAATAGGGCCTTCAAGACATCAAGATTAATCATGGATCAAAGATAAATGGTGACCAAGATGAAGATCAAATATTAAACTCAAAGTTGGTCATCACACAAGCGCAAATGATGTACCACATGGGATCTTGTGGTATGGTAAATAAATGTCAATTGCACTTTGTGTACTAACCCATACTATGTGTTTTCTATGTTTATGAGGGTTAGGTAATTCTCATGGGCTCGCATCGAGAGAGAGATTAAGAGATTCCAAATGTCCACGAGAGGATCATATAAAGTGTTCATGATCATGGTTGACAAGGTCAAGTTCAAGATAACTATCCCGAAGGATTACATGCTTGAAGCTTGTGGATGTTCACACGACGAACAAGTGAAGATGCATACATAGTAAGGCTTTCCACATCGTGTATGGGAGAGCTACTTGAATACTTCACCAATGTATTGCCTTCAACTTGAGCCAACAAGAAACAATAACATCAAGCTCAAGTGAAAGGCTTGAGTCAAAGGTATTAGTTCCTTTGACGTTAGTGGTGTGGAATGATGAGCACCAAAGAAATATATTGACTCGAGAATAGATTCTCGGTAGCTATGTAGTGTAGCTCTTTTATGATTCCTGAGTTATAGGGATCGCACACTATTAAGAGGGGATCAAATGGGTTCATGATGGATTTTCTCAAGTCAACATATTCTACACACAATTCCACTCCTATCATACATCCCAAATTAAAACCATACGCCAAAAAGGGTTCTCCAGTTTCTATGCTCAAACCTTTGCATTGATTGCATCATCCATTTTGTTTGATATTGGGTGGTTCTCTATGTGAGGACCTCGGGCTTTTCAATAGTTACAAAATGAGCACAAGATCATCAAAATCGGAGTCTGTATGTAAAAGTTATGCATGTTTTACATTTAGTATGCTCGCTATTTATTGGGGGCGGAAGTTCCAGGCTTGACACCCCGGAAGTTCTGGGCTAAACAGAAAGTTTGCGAAAATCTAGCCCCAAGGGAGCCCGGAAGTTTTGGGCCGACCTGTAAGTTCTGGGGGCCAGAAGTTCCGGGCAGGTTCTGGGGCAAGTTCCGGGCTAACCAGAAAGTTTACACCATCTGCCCCAATAGGGAGCTCGGAAGTTTCGAGATATGTTTTTCTGTGCATAACGAGCAGATTTGGTGGGGCACTATATAAGGTACCCTGCTTCCCCAGCGAGGTAGAGCTTTTGGATATGAGATTTCCCCATTGTTTTGAGCTCTTTCCTCCTTCCCCAAGCCTCAAAGCTCCAATCCATTTTGGGAAAAACTATCCCATGGATCTAGGGTTCATTTGTTAACCTCCTCCATTATTCCAATCCTCTCCCATCCCTCCATAGCATTAGTTTATTTTAGTGGGATTTGAGAGGGGGGATTTGAGAGGGGGGATTTGAGAGGGGGATTTGAGAGGGGGGATTTGAGCATTCTTGTGGTAAATCTCAAAGAGATTTCTGAGAGTTCTTCAGAGAGATTTTATCCAAGCATACATCCACTCCTCCTCTCTGTTTTGACCAAAGCAATTTGTGACTGAGCAAGTCTTGAGCGTTTCCCCCTTGATCTTGTTACCCTTTGAGGTTGGAGACTCCTAGGTTGTAGGAGTGCTCTGGTGAAGAATCAACTTGTGATTTGTCCCCCGGAAATTTTGTGAAGGTTTGGAGGCGGCCTAAAGGTCTACCACTAGTAGTTGGGAATCACCTTCGTGGTGATATCTCAAGGAGAATAGGGAGAGCCTTCATGGCATTGGTGTACCTTCGTGGTAACAGCCACCTCTCTAAGGGTGACTAGCTTCCCTCCAGGGAAGTGAACATCGGGATACATCCTCGTCTCCCTGACTTTGGTTATCCCTAACCCTAACTCCTTACTTATGGTTTACATTGGTTACTTGAGCATACATTCACTATATATTGTTGTCCTTTTTATATTGTGTTGGCTATTTCCTTGTAGAGATTATTTAGGCCTACACATTATATCCCACAATTCATACTTGCTATTATTGATATAACTTGTGATTAGTGTGAAATGTTAACTTGTGTCCTACACTTCCACATACCGTGATATTGTTCAAGTAAGTTTGTATAACTTACTTGTGCTTGTTAGCATCCTTGTTGTGCTCATCTTGTTTAGCTTAAGTTGGTGTTGCACTTAGTTGAGCTTAGTATATTCAGGATTTGTGCTTGACAAGTATCCTCTTAGTTTATTTCCGCATTAGGATAAAACCAAATCCTTAGATGTTTTTAAAACGCCTATTCACCCCGCCTCTAGGAGACATCGTGGTCCTTTCTGCACCTGTCATATGAGTGCACTGTTGCGTTAGCGCGAGGCCGAGACGAAGGGTGGGAGGGGGGTCGGGACCCTCCCCCCCTCCCCACCCCCGGCAAGGCCGAGACGGGAATGAGCCGTAAGAAGCGACGACACGGCATGCCACTGCATCACATGTGGAGGCGAGTCCGTAACATGACTTGTCTCGGGAAATACCAGCACTGCACGATGGGGCATAGTGGTACTAACACATCTTTCTTGTTTGCACAGATGAACATCCGCGTTAGAACAAATACATCAATACACACGAAATACCAGCACTGGACGATGGGTCATAGTGGTACTGACAAATCTTATTTGTTTGGACTCATGAACATCCGCGTCAAAACCAAACGGTGAAGACACACGAAATAACAACACTTCATGATGAGGCAGAGTGATACTGACACATCTTTCTTGTTTGGAGTGATGAACATCTGCGTCTGCTTGTGATCAAGCACTATTGCACGATGGGGCATAGTGGTACTGACACATCTTTCTTGTTTGGACTGGCGAGCATCCACATCATAACCAAGCGGTGAAGACACAACCCCATTATCTATCTTAGGGGTGTGGGTGGGGGAACAAAATAACCGCACTGCGCATGTTAATTGAGCGCACTATCGCGTAAGCGCAAGGCCGAGCCGAGTGGTGGGAGGGGGGTTCGGGACCCCCCCATCCCACCCCGCGACGAGGCCGAGCCATAACAAGCGACGGCGTGGCGTGCCGCGGCATTGCATGTGGAGGCAAGTCCGTAACATGACTTGCCCCATTATCTATCTTATTAGGGGGTACCGGCACTACACGATGGGGCATAGTGGTAGTGACACATCTTTCTTGTTTGTAATGTTTAGCATCTGCATCATAACCAAGCAGCTGAAGAGACAACCCCATTGTGGTACTGACACATCTTTCTTGCTTGGACTGATGAACATCCGCGTGAGAACCAAGCGGTGAAGACACAACACCATTATCTATCTTAGGGGGTGTGGGTGCGTGGGGGGAACAGAATAACCGCATTGCGCCTGTCAAACGAGCGCACTGCCACGCTAGCGCAAGGCCGAGCTGGGGTGGGAGGGGGGTCGGGACCCCACATCCCCACCCCCCGGCGAGGCCGATCTAGGAACAAGCCATATCAGGCAACGATGCGGCATGTCGCGATGTCGCATGTGGAGGCGAATCCATAACATGAATTTCCCCAGGAAATACCAACACTACACGATGGGGCATAGCGGTACTCACACGTCTTTCTTGTTTGGACTAAAGAACATCCACGTCAGAACCAAGCAGTGAAGGCACACAAAATACCAGCATTGCCCGATGGGGCATAGTGGTACTGGCACATCTTTCCTATTTGGACTCATGAACATCCACGTCAGAACCAAGCGGTGAAGACACGCAAAATAATAGCACTGCACGATGGGGCATATTGGTACTGTCACATCTTTTTTGTAAGGACTGATGAACATCGGAATCAACTTGAGATCAAGCACTATTGCATGATGGGGCATAGCGGTACTGCCACATCTTTCTTGTTTGGACTAATGTACATCCGCGTCAGAACCAAGTGGTGAACACACAACCCCATTATCTATTTTAGGGGGTGTGGGTGTGTGTGGGGGGACAGAACAACCGCACTTTGCCTGTCAAACAAGTGCACTACAACGTTAGCGTGACGCCAAGCCGGGGCCGGGAGAGGATCTCAGGACCCCCCTCCCCACCCATCGGCAAGGATGAGCGAGGAATGAGCCGTAAAAGGCGACGACGCGACATGCCACGGTGTCGCATGCGTAGGCGAGTCCATAACATCACTTGCCCCGTTATCTATCTTATTAAGGGGGGATACCAGCACCGCATGATGGGGCATAGTGGTGCTAACACATCTTTCTTGTTTGGACTGGTGAACATTCGTGTCAGAACCAAGAGGGTGAAGACACAACCCCATTGTCTATCTTAGGGAGCATAGTGGTACTAACACATGTTTCTTGTTTGGACTGATGAACATCCGTGTCAGAACCAAGCAATGAAGACACAACCCCATTATCTATCTTAGGGGGTGTGGGTGCGTGGGGGGGACAGAATAACCGCACTACGCCTGTCAAACGAGCGCACAACCACATTAGCACGAGGCCGAGCCGGGGGTGGGAGGGGGGGTTCGGGACCCCCCTCCCCTCCCCACCCACCCCCTCCCCCTCGCGAGGCCTAGCCAGGAATGAGCAATAACAAGCGGCGACGTAGCTTGCCGTGGGGTCGGATGCGGAGGCGAGTCCGTAACATGACTTGTCCTAGCAAATACCAACACTACACGATGGGGCATAAGTGTACTGACACATCTTTCTTGTTTGGACCGGTGAACATCCGCGTCAGAACCAAGCGGTGAAGACACACGACATAACAACAGTGCACGATGGGGCATAGTGGTAATGACACATCTTTCTTGTTCAGACTCGTGAACATCCGCGTCAGCTTGAGATCAAGCACTATTGCAAGATGGGGCATAGTGGTACTGACACATCTTTCTTGTTTGGACTGATGAACATCCACGTCAGAACCAAGCGGTGAAGACACAACCCCATTATCTATGTTAGGGGGTGTGGGTGCATGGGGGGACATAATAACCGCACTGCGCCTGTCAAACAAGCACACTGCCGCATTTGTGCGAGGCCGAGCCGGGGGTGGGAGGGAGGTCGGGACCCCCTCCCCAGTCCCAGCGAGGCCGATCTAGGAACGAGCCGTAACAAGCGATGACGCGGCGTGCCACAACATCGCATGCGGAGGCGAGTTCGTAACATAACTTGCCCCATTATCTATCTTAATAAGGGGGGCATAGTGGTACTGACACGTCTTTCTTGTTTGGACTGATGAACATCCTCGTCAGCTTGAGATAAGCACTATTGCATGATTGGGCATAGTGGTACTGACACATATTGCCATAAGAGGCGACACGCGGCCACGCATGCGAAGGTGATTATGTAATCGGACTGCGTGTGTCAAATGAGCACACTGCCACGTTTGCGCGAGGCCGAGCTTGTGGGTGGGGCGTGAGCGTCTTTTTTATTTATTGAACTGCATTTTTTTGCATGGTATGTTCTTTTTTTACTTTTGTTACTGTATTTAATTATTATTATTAGTAACTGCCCTGAGATCATGGACATTGCTCTTTTTGTTTTCTCCCACGGTCGTGGGTTCGACCGTTCTATTTTCCCCCACTCACCTCTTAAATACCTATCTTATCCACATCGCTCTCCATCGTAAAGTTATTTCTTTTGCTTTGCCCTCTCCTCTTCGCGCCAGGAAGATTCCTCTCCAGTTTTGCTGCCGGAGCATCGTCCGACGGGTGGATCTCCATCGGAAGCTTTTCTGCAGGTTGTTGTTCGCTTTCGCTATCTCCTGTAGTGTTGTTTGCTCCCATCGACCCCCTTTTCCCTGGATTTTAACTTGTTTCTCCCCTGCCGTGTTGCTAGTATGTCTTCGGGTGGAGAAGCTTTTGGTGGTGTGTGTTTTTCCGTTGATCCGTGCACGGATCCTAGCCTGGATTTGCTCCTGTAGGTTGTGCTTTGAGATAAAAAAATTCCTTGTTCGTGTTGTTTCTCATGAATCTTGTAAGAACCCTAATTTTTGCTCATATGTTTTTGCAGGTTTCTATACGTGGTTGTCTGGATTGTTGATCTCGATGGGTTTGCCAGCTAGTGGAGATAAACTAGATGCAGGTAATAGTTGTGCTAAAACTTTTCTTTTGTTGTTCGGTTCTTGATCTTTTTATATCAGATCTGGTGCATAATATGGTTTTCTGTCCTATAATTCATATGGCCGTTGTATGGATATTAATTGTTGTGATTTTTTCTCAGTGGAATGAGTTGTTTATGTATTTTCCATGTCATTTTGACATGCATCAACATTGATGTACTAAACTTCATTTACAGTCCGAACCGGGTATTGCTCTCTTTATACTGTTGTACCAGATTGGATAGAATTGTTATCCCGATGATACATTGTGCATTTTGATATGGTTTGTCCATGAATCGAATTGCTATCATGTGTGTGCACTGTTAGGGTTCATATCATTGAACTGTGTGCATGATCATATTTTTGGCATAGTATTGTGCTGTTGCAGATATTGGAGTGTCAGTACCTCCTGATTCTGACAAACCAGACCTCCTTCAAGATCTTATGAATGCTATTTTTGAGAAAGCAAATCATCTAGAAGAACTTGCGAAAGTTGCTGGTATTTCTCATTTGTTTGCTCTTTTGAATAAACTTTCTATACATGAATATGTTGTTACATAATTTATTTCCTTTTTGTTTATGTGTGACGCTTTTGCATCTTATTCAACTATATTTGTAGTGTTGATTGTTTTATTTTGTTTTCTGTGTACTTATGTTATTGATTTATGCAGTGACTGATAGCCAAGGTGTTGCTGAGGACATTAGTGATGTTGTCAAAGATATTAATTATGGCATTTATTCTCTCAATTTTGGTGATGGCGACAGTAGCTTGCATTTGTCTGTGACTCAGTCTCAGAGTGTGGATGGCACAGAGCCTGTTACTCAGGCTGCTGATGTTCCTCTGCAACTTCAGTTATAGGACGAAAGGGTAAGGAAGAAGAAGAGTGATTATCTTAAGAGAAAGGAGTTGGAACGGCATCAAAAGGCTGCTTGTGTGCAAGCACAAGCTAATGTTGGTGCACAAGCTTTACGTGATGAAGGTGGTGCTGAGGGTGTTGCTACTGGTCACTGTGGCTGGTGGAACTGACATTTCTGCCAAGTTGAACTTGTTGGAGACTCGTTTGAGTCAAGTGTTTCCTCGTGATGGTGTCAAGATAAGAAAAGCTATTGCGAAGAGGAAGGTTCGATATGCAAATTTAGATCTCATGCCGAGGCATAGCCCATGAGCGAAAGCTGCTTGCCACACCAGTGATAGAGAAGCTGATGTAGAAAATGTTGCTATCAATATTGGTCCAAGCACTCTTGGTGGCTCCCCTATTCGCCATAGTCCAAGAGTTTTGTCATATAGCAAGGCTTCTTCGTATGCTATTACAAAGGGCTCTATGTTTAAGGAAAATAAGAAGTGCAAAGGTCATCCTAGAAAGGTGAACAAAGGTTTAAAGCAGTGTGCTTGTATTGATGTTGAAGATCCTGCATTCGAGAAAAATGATATTGAAGTTAACTCTGAAGGTGAAGATGCAATGGTACATATTGTTTGTGTGTGTAGCATTTACAATTTAATATGTTAATTAGTTTTCATGTTTTAAGTTATATTCTTCAATTCTAGTTTTCCTGAATTAGCTTACATGGTGTATCCTTTTATTTCTGGAAGGTGTGTTATCACTAGTATATGTTTATTATTAACTAGTTCAACCTTTTTTTGCTGGCATGATTTTTCGTTGGTATATTGATAACCACAAGTGTAGGGGATCGTTTGTAGCCTTTTTCGATAAGTAAGAGTGTCGAACCCAACAAGGAGATAACGGTATAATTAATATTATCTCAAGTTCTCTCGACCACCGATACAACTCTACGCACGCTAACGCTTACTTTACATAGAACAAGTATGAAACTATTTTGCGGGAATGAAACTAGAAGTACTTAATAGGTGTAGAATAGTTTTGCAACGTAAAAAAGAACGTGGAAATATAATTAGTTGCTGGTTTAATAAAGAACACTAAAGTAAATTATTTAGTAGAAAGCTTTTTGTAGCACAAGAGAAATATTTGTCCCTAGGCAATTGATAACTAGACTTTTAATCATTATTGCAGTTTTATATGAGGGAGAGGCATACGCTAACATACTTTCCATACTTGGATCATATGCACTTATGTTGGAACTCTGGCAAGCATCCGCAACTACTAGAAATTCATTAAGGTAAAACCCAACCATAGCATTAACACATCAAGTCCTCTTTACCCCCATACGCAAAAATTCCCTTACTCAGGTGTAAGATTTTGTCACTCTAGCCACCCACTATAAGCAATTCATGAACATATTGCAACACCCTCCAGAATTATTCTTTCACGCATGCGCCTCACGGAAAGCACCTTAGGACAGCACCAAAATAAACCTTGCAACTCAAACCAATCACGATCATCAATCAACCCATAGGACAAAAGAAATCTGCTCAAACATCATAGGATAGCCACACATCATTGGATAATAATATATAGCATTAAGCACCACGTTTAAGTAGAGATTACAGCGGGGAGAAGAGATTTATACTGCTGCATTGAGGGGGACAGAGTTGGTGGTGACGGCGGCAAAGTTGTTGGTGTATATCGTCGTCACGATGGATGCCCCGGCGGCGCTCTGGCGCCACCGGGAGAGAGGGGGAGAGAGAGCCCCCTCCTTCTTCTTCTTCCTTGGCCTCCTCCCTAGATGGGAGGAGGGTTCCCCTTTGGTCTATGACCGACATGGCTCCCAGCTGGCAGGAGCCCCTCCGAGATTGGATCTCTCTCTTTGTTTCTCTTTTGTTTTCGCGACTGGTTTCTGACACCCTTCACTGTTTCTTAAATATTTGGAGATCCGTAACTCCGATTGGGCTGAAATTTTGAGGGATTTTTATTATAAAAATATCTTCCTTGGGCAAAAGGCGAGATCCAACTAACCAAAGGGCTAGCCACAAGACATCTGGCCACAACCCCCATAGGGTGCGGCCAGATAGCTTCTGGGGCCCTCGGGCATCGTCTTCCGTTGATTCCGACTCTCAAAAATCACATATATTCCAGAAAAATCTCCATAATTTTTTATCGCGTTTGGACTTTGTGTGATATGGATTTTCTAGGAAACAATGAACACACAAAAAACAGGAACTAGCACTCGGCACTGGGTAAGTAAGTTAGTCCCAAAAATAATAAAAAATATTGCCAAAAGTATATGAAAGTTGTAGAATGTTCGCATGAAGCAATCAAAAATTATAGATATGACGGAAACGTATCAACATCCCCAAGTTAATTCCTGCTCGTCCTCGAGTAGGTAAATGATAAAAAGATAATTTTTCATGTGGAATGCTACCTAACATAATGTTGAACAAATGTCGAGACATGGCATGAATATTAAGATACAAGTGATTCAAGGCAATAGTTTGACAACAAGACATCCATACTCAGGTTTACGAGCAAACAATCATGTCCTTTCAAAATATCAATGCCAAAGAGTGCTATACCTACAAAATCATATAGCCTGTCATGCTTGGTCTTCCTAGCATAAAGTATAAATCATGAGCACCCCAGTGTCAAACCAAGCAATTGGATCATACCCTTTAATGCACTTCAGCTTTTTATCATGCAATATATGAGTGTGAACCATGGATATAGCATAAAGGTGGAATAGAATATGGTGGTAGGTTTCAAAGGGGTAAAAGTGGAGAAGAAAGCCTCGCATCAACTCGGCGTATCAATGGGCTATGGAGATACCATCAATAGATATCAATGCTTGGAGTAGGGATTGCCATGCAACGGATTCACTATAGATATAGGTGTATGAAAGCTCGACTGAAGCTAAGTGGGTGTGCATCCAACTTGCTTGCTCATGAAGACCTCCGGCATTTGAGGACGCCCGTCATTGGAATATACAAGCCATGTTCTATAATGAAAAATTCCCACTAGCATATGGAAGTGACAAAACAAGAGACTCTCTATGTGAAGAAAATGGTGCCACTTTGAGGCACAAGTGTGGTAAAGGATAGTAGCAAAGTCCCTTCTCTCTTTTTCTCTCATTTATTTGTTTTTTTTCATGGTGGGCTTTTTCTTTTCTTTTCTTTTTTCGCCTCCCCCATTTTTCATTTTTTGTCCGGAGTCTCATCCCGACTTGTGGGGAAATCATAGTCTCCATCATCATTTCCTCACTGGCACAATGCTCTAATAATGATGATCATCACAATTTTATTTACTTACAACTCAATATGAATAACTATAGTATGACTCTATATGAATGCCTTTGGCAGTGTACCAAGATGTGCAACGATCTAGCGTAGCAAAAGATATCAAAAAACGGACAAGCCATGGAAATATCATGCTAGCTATCTTACGTCATGCAAAGAAATATGACAATAGGTGTACAAGTCATATGATGTAACGGTGAAAGTTGCATGGTAATATAACTCAGAATGGCTATGGAAATGCAATGATAGGTAGGTATGATGGATGTTTTGAGGAAGATATAATGAGGCATATGTGCAATAGAGTGTATCATGTCACGGGGTTTGGATGCACCAGCATAGGTTGGACCAATCCTCGAGGTGAGAATGGGCAATGCACGATAACGAAAAGGCTAGAAAATATGAGGTGGTGAGAGTGCGTAAATCCATGGATTCACATTAGTCATAAAGAACTCACATACTTATTGCAAGGTTTTATTAGCTCTCTCGAATCAAAGTACTACTCGCATGCTCCTAGGGAGGCGGTTGAGAGGAATTAGCCATCGCGCGCCCCCGATTATAACAACACAAATGATTTCAATCAAGGATAAATTATGCTCCAACTTCATCGCATAACTAGAGACTATACGTGCATGCTTAGGGAATCACAAACCTTAACATAAATATTCTTACTAATCCACAATCATCAACTAGTGCAACCACATATTACTATCTCAATATCATAAAACTATTGCAAGGAATAAAACATATCATATTAAGTGATCTACAAGTTTTATGTAGGATTTTATGACTAACCATGTAAATGACCAATTCCCGTTGACTCTCTAAATAGGTTTAAGTGAATCACGAGAGTCTAATTCTTTCTACAAAATACCTAGACATGCTCTAATAAATATAAGTGAAGCAAAAGAGCATTCTACAAATAACGGTTTTCTATATGTTGAGAAACAGGATCCAACTTCAAATGATATAAGTGAAGCACATGAAGCATTCTATAAAGCCATACTCAAAAGATATAAGTGAAGTGCAAACAGCATTCTATAAATCAACCATATACTTTCCCATACCAGCTTGATGCATTGCTAAAAGGAAAAATCAAAGGCACATGATGCTCCAAGAATTTACGCATATTATGTGAACAAAACAAAAACCAAAACATACTGATAGTTGTTAAAGGAGAAAGATGGGTTGCCTTTCGGGGCATCCCCAAGCTTAGATGCTTGAGTCTCCTTGAATATTTACTTGTGGTGCCTTGGGAGTCGCCAGGTTTGAACTCTTTCCTCTCCTTATTTGACTCATATTGATACCTCCTCAATCTTCGAACACTTCATCCACACAAAACTTAATAGAACTTTCATTAGAAATGTTAGTACATAATCATCAAATCTCACCATGTCTTGCCATAACATGATTGCATAAATATAATCTAACATTACCCACTGTATTCTATTACAATTCTATGGCTCCTAAATCAATGGGGCTCAACATGAATTCAAACATAAGCACGCAAAGCAACTATAACGACAGTCTGTGAAAAACACAATAGCCAGTAAAGATGCATAAGGGACATATACTTATGTAACTAAAAAAATTCTGAAAAAATAGGAACCAATAAAGAATTTTTATAACGGTATTGTGTATAAAATTCAGAATTTTTTCATGCTCCAATAAAATATTAAAATTCAAACACTGTAGAAAAAGTTTCTATTTTTACACAACACATATCAGACAAGCAATTTAAACACCCTAAATTTTATTCTTGGCACATTATTTTTATTATACGATGGATTTATACAAGGGGATAATTAAATTTTTTTTAAGTTTCTGTAATCAAGATTCACAAAGTTTCCATGGGCATGAACAAAGTTCAAGGTTAGCCCCCACTTCAACGATGCTCGTCTTTCTCACCTTCACTTCTCTTTTTGAAAAAGTTTTAAGTTCCCAATTTTTTTTAATTATTTAAAATCACACAACAGAATAAAATGACTCTCTAAAACCTCCGAGTTGTCTCCCTGGCAGCGCTTTCTTTAAAACCATTAAGCTAGGCATATAGTGCTCAAGTAATTGATCTACCCGAATCCCAAGGTATATCAAAGCCAATTTTAATTAACAGTGATTTGTAATTTAATAGTGAGCACAAAGTGATATATATCATGTGATAACGAAGTCTAACTCTCTTCCTATGCATTGGCATGTCATACAAGAACAATTCATGCCCACAAAGTAAAGGCCAATACATAGCATAAGTGGTTTCTTGTAATTTTATTGTATTGGAAACATAGAGAGGTGAAGATTTGGTTCCTCTCTCATAATAATTGCAAGTAGGAGAAACAAGCACATGCATATTATATCCATCAAAATCATCACGTGTGATAGTAAAACGCAACCCATCAATATAATACTTAATAAGTGCAAACTTCTCCGATATAGTGTAGTTGGGAGAATTCAAAAAGGTAATAGGACTATCATGTGTGGGTGCAATAGCAACAATTTCATGTTTAACATAAGGAACTATAGAAAGTTCATCTCCATAAGCATAATTCATATTGGCATCATCGCCACAAGCATAGCAAGCATCAAGTTCATCAAAAAGGGATATTTCAAAAGAATCCAAGGGATCATAGCAATCATCATAGCATTCATCCTTTGGTATTTGCGAAGGGAAATTAAACAATATATGAGATGAAGAATTACTCTCATTAAAAGGTGGGCATGGGTAGCTAATCTGCTCTTCCTTCTTTTGTTCTTCGCTCTCCTCCTCATCTTTATCATCTAATGAGCTCACAGTTTCATGAATTTCTTCTTTCATAGATTCCTACAAAATATTAGTCTCTTCCAAGGCAGCGGTCATTCCCTCAATAAATTCAATAATATCATCATTGTATTCATAACTATCATAGCAATATTTAAGTATGGCAAAATTTGCAGATCTATAAATAGCATAACCAGCCATATCTTTCAAAGAACGGTTCAATTTCATAAGCACCCTTAAAAGCAACAAATTCTTCTATTTGTTCCACATCATAGTAATCATGTATACCCTTAGCATAAGAAGCCAAGGTTTTATTATCATTAAATTCACATTTAAAGGGAAGGTTAAGGCCCTTCATCTTAGAGCAACAAGTATAATCACGTTTCGAGCATAAATCCCAAGCATACCGCAACATTTTAATTTGATCCCATAAGTGTTTCCCTTTTTGAGATAAGCTATATTACCTAAAGTATTAATGTTGATCCAATGTGTCTCCCATTATAAAGTTGAATGAGGTTTTCTCAGGATTATCAAAGGAGTAATTAACATGTTTCACATAACTAGCATCGAGGGTTTTAGGAGGTTTCCCATCTCCATGAGTAGCAAGTACATCTAATTTTTTTGGTGTTTTGTGTTCCATATCCATAAATAAAGATATAAAACAACTAATAATATAAAATAAAAATTACTTAGTGATAAAGAAAACAAGCACACACGAGAATATCAACCACTATGCTATTGCTCCCCGGCAATGGTGCCAGAAAAAGGTCTTGATAACCCACAAGTGTAGGGGGTCATTTGTAGCCTTTTTCAATAAGTAAGAGTGTTGAACCCAATGAGGACCTCAAGTTAGAACTAATATTCTCTCAAGTTCTATCGACCACCGATACAACTCTACGCACGCTAACGCTTACTTTACCTAGAACAAGTATGAAACTATTTTGCAGGAATGAAACTAGAAGTACTTAATAGCTGTAGAGATAGTTTTGCAAGGTAAAAAGGAACATGAAAATAAAATTAGTTGATGGTTTAATAAAGAACACTAAAGTAAAAAAATTAGTAGAAAGCTTTTTGTACCACAAGAGAAAGATTTGTCCCTAGACAATTGATAACTACACCGGTAATCATTATTGTAGTTTTATATGAGGGAGAGGCATATGCTAACATACTTTCCGTACTTGGATCATATGCACTTATGTTGGAACTCTAGCAAGCATCCTCAACTACTAGAAATACATTAAGGTAAAACCCAACCATAGCATTAATACATCAAGTCCTCTTTACTCCCATACGCAACAATTCCCTTACTTGGGTGTAAGCTTCTGTCTCTCTAGCCACACACTATAAGCGAAACATGAACATATTGCAACACCCTCCAGCGTTATTCTTTCACGCATGCGCCTCACAGAAATAACCTAAGGACAACACCAAAATAAACCATGCAACTCAAACCAATCACGATCATCAATCAACCCATAGGACAAAACAAATCCACTCAAACATCATAGGATAGCCACACATCATTGGATAATAATATACAACATTAAGCACCATGTTTAAGTGGAGATTACAACGAGGAGAAGAGGTTTTACACCATTGCATAGAGGGGGGAGAGTTGGTGGTGACCGCGGTGAAGTTGTTGGTGTAGATCGCCGTCACGATGGATGCCCTCGTGGCGCTCCCGCGCCACTGGGAGAGAAGGGGACAGAGCCCCCCTCCTTATTCTTCTTCCTTGGCCTCCGTTACCCCTCTTGTCCGTGGCTGCCAAGGCTCCCATAGGGTAGGAGCCCTCCGAGATTGGATCTCTCTCTCTCTGTTTCTCTTCTGTTTTTGTGACTGGTTTCTGACCCCTTCGCCATTTCTTAAATATCCGGAGATCCGTAACTCCGATCGGGCTGACATTTTGAGGGGATTTTTATTATAAAAATGTCTGCCTTGCGGCAAAAGGAGAGCTCCAAGCGACCTAAGGGCTGGCCACAAGCCATCCAGACGCCCCCCCTAGGGTGCGGCCAAATAGCTTGTGGGGCCCTCGAGCATCCTCTTCCATTGATTCCGACTCTCAAAAATCACATATGTTCCAAAAAAATCCTGTAAATTTTTATTGCGTTTGGACTTCGTTTGATATGGATTTTATGCGAAATAAAAAACACACCAAAAACAGCAACTGGCACTAGGCACTGGGGGAGTAAGTTAGTCCCAAAAATAATATAAAATATTGCCAAAAGTATATGAAAGTTGTAGAATATTGGCATGAAGCAATCAAAAATTATTGATACGACAGAGACATATCACATATGTGTTTGTACTATTTATTTTTTACTATATGTACTTTCATGGATTAGTTGTGTCTGCATTATGAATGGTTGCAATTTGAGGCTTGATAATTCTGTTTTTTTTGCACCCTTGGGAGGCATGCTATTTTTAATCATTTAGTGGATGATCTATACTAGACATCATTTATTTTCCATAATTATTTATTGTGTTGGTGGTTTAGGTCTTTTATCTTTTGACGGTCTTGTATATCTGTTTGTACTGTACTTCGCTTATTAGTTAAACTTGTGCAGTCATTCTAGATCTGCAACAATTGTTAGGCTTTGTATGTTTCTTTTGACCTAAATCATGTCTTCTTGATTTTGTTTTCAGCCTTTCAATGTGAGGAGTCCTGTCAAACAGAAAAGAGTCCTAAAGCAAAGTTCTGTTGTGAATATAATTGTGCGTTGTTCGTTGAAGGAGGTAGATGCTTGCACTTGTTTTGCTCTAGAGTCGCCATGTTGCTAGAGTTTGTGTAGCTGGTTTTGGTTCTATATTTGATTGGAAGGTCAAGTCCAATACTTCCCGCCCTCTGATGGGAGCATTATACATGAAGATAGATCCTGATACCATGACTCTTGACATGGATGAGGCGAACAAGAGGCTTCACATCACTAGCGATGGTATTCAGTAGGTGTTTGGGTTCCCTCATGGTGGTCGTTCTGCACCAAGGCCGTCTGAAGACGGCTATGATGATGCTCTCATGAGGTTAAGATCAAAACTTGGTATCAGCAGGAACCAAGATATCAGGACAATGGATTTGAGGAATAAACTTAAGGTCCTTGTTAATGATCCTGCTAAAGATGACCTTGCTATGAGGGTGTTCTTCATTATTGTGTTCATGAAAGTTGTGTTACCTAGTCCAGCTACTAGGGTTTCTAGAGCAGCAGCAATGTTTGAGAACCTTGTCATCAAGGAAATGGCTAACATGGATTATTGCCAGCTGATGGTTGATGAGCTGTGCAGGCCTGTTGTGAGGTAACAAGATGGTGCTACCATGGGGAAGGCAATCACATGTTGTGCTATTGGGCATGTACTAATGTATCTTGACTGTCTAATCCATGGCAAGGTTCTAGGAATTGACATGTGAGTCCCCCGCATATGTTTCATGGACCAGGACAAGCTTTCAGATCTTGGTGATGCCGATTTGATAAGAAAAGGTGATGGTGACCCAAGGACGTGGGTATTTGGGAAGCTTCCGGTGAGTTTTTTATATCATGATATTTTGGTGATTATTTTAATTGTAGCTATCTGTTGGAAACTCATTTTTTTACTTATTGGATGTACATGTGTAGTACAAAGTTACTTTCTTTGTTTGGTCAGTTTTCTACTTGTGAGTTGTTACTTTGGTCTTTAGTATTGGTTTTCCTTTTATTGTTGAACTGTCGCTTTTTATTTTTCATCTTACTTTTTTTGTGTGCGTAACCAGTCTGCACTAATAGCATATGCTTGTTAGTGGCTAGTTTTTGAGTTATGCGCATGTGTGTTGTAACTCTGGTCCTTAGAACTCATGTTCCTTTACTGGTTCAACTGTTAGTACTTAGTATTTGAGTATGCTATTGAAATGTTATTTTTTCTTGTGGTTGCACTGATTAATTACTTTTTTTCCTCATTCCCAGTGGAGAACTCAAGAGGAAGTTGTATTTTTCTGGGTGTATAAACGGCTAGTGCTGGAGATGCCTTCTCAAGTTCCTAGGATTGTATCTCCGCATGATGAGTTGAGAGACGGTCACTATGATGATGGTGCTGGTGACATTCTCCATGGACCTAGCAATGCTAGTACTTCTAAGAGCACGATTTTTGGTATTGATGTCGCTATTTCTCGTTTGGAGCGTGTTGAGCATATTTTTGTTAATGTGTATTCTGTATTGGAAAAGGTCCCCACTATAGTTGAGCGTCTGAGCCGTATTGATGGCATCCTTCCTGATGGTCATCAATTTAATGCTGATGAATCATCGGACTATGTCGATATGGAGAGACTTTTACTTGGTGAAATGCGTGATGGTGTTGGTCTCCTTATTCAGAGCTCGACGCGTGTTTTGAATACTGTCAAGCATTTTAGAACTTTGCAAGACTCTCGCTGCAGCTCATCTGAGGAAGATGTTGATGTTGTTATCAAGCAGATGGAGCAGCACAAAGCTGCTGGTCAGAGGATTGTTGATGATATCGATGCTACTATTTCTGAGCACCGTGTTAAAGATGTTATGTTGGAGTCCCATGGGGTAGAGGTGACTCAGTTTTTTGATCTTTAGACTTCTTTTCTATGATGTTCTGTTGTGAGTTCTGTAGTTGAACTTGCTCATCCTTTTTTTATATTTTGTTATCTTATTTGACGCAGAAGAAAAGTTATGGAGTTAAGGCTGATGTTGTTTTTAGTGTAGCCAACCAGATGGAGTACAATGTTGCTTCTACTGGTAGGGATGGTAATGATACCGAGGCTAATGTTTCTGAGCACCGTAAGAATGATGGTCTTGATAATACCGATGCTACTATTTATAAGCACCGTGATAAAGATGTTGTGTTGGAGTCCCATGCGCTAGAGGTGACTCGGTCTTTTGATCTTTAGACTTCTTTTCTATGATGTTCTGCTGTGAGTTCTATAGTTGAACTTGCTCATCTTTTTTAAAAAAAAAATTGTTATCTTATTGGGTGTAGGAGCAAACTCATGGCGTTGAGGCTGATGTTGTTTTTAGTGTAGTCAATTAGATGGAGCGTAATAATGCTTCTGCTAGTAAGGATTGTAATGATACCGAGACTAATGTTTCTGAGCACCATGAGAATGATGGCCTTGAGGTGATTTAGTTTTTATCTTTAATTATTCCTTTATTGTTCTGATGTCATTAGTGTAGTTGAACTTGCTCATGTTTATTTATTTATTGTGTCTAATGTAGGAGGCCAAGCAATATGGTGAGTTTGTTACTGTTGAGAGTGGAGTGGGTGATTTAGCTGGTGATAAGGGCAAGGTTAGTTTTATTTTTAGAGGAGGTGATTTAGTTGTTTATCTTTAAATTATTCCTTTTGTTGTTTTTATGTCATTTGTGTAGTTGAACTTGCTCATGTTTATTTTTGTAGGAGGCGAAGCAATATAGTGAGTCTGGTGTTGTTGAGAGTGGAGTGGATGATATAGCTGCTGATATGATCAAGGTTAGTTTTCTTTTTGATGGAGGTGATTTAGTTTTTTTATTCTTTAAATTATTCATTTTGTTGTTCTGATGTCTGTTTTGTAGTTGAACTTGCTCATGTTTTCTTATTTATTGTTTTTTATGCAGGAGGCCAAGCAATATGTTGAGTCTGTTGCTGTTAACAGTGGAGTGGATGATATATCTTATAATAATCGCAAGGTTAGATTTGTTGTTAGTGTTTATAATGTTTTCTTAAATCTTGTGCGAACCTCCTTTTGATGTTTTCATTTTTCGGTTGTTGCTCTCATAGTGGTTCAAGTTAGTTTTCATTTTTATGTTTTTAAAGTTTGTTAAATATTTATACTTTTTGTATTTATAAAAGTACCCCATGTGCAGTTCTTGCTTTTTTGTTGTTTTTAGTTTGGTTATTATGTTTAGTGTGTTAACATTTCCTTTTTTCAGATGTCTGATGTTGAGCGTGATTCGACCGTTGCTGGTGGATCAGGTGTTGGTGGTGTTCCATTTGGCAGTGTTGGTGTTGAAGATGTTGGTGCTATGGGCATACATGATGTTGGAGGTCCTGACTATGGTAATGCATTGGAAGGAGCCGTGGTGTATAGCATGGACGACATGCAATCTGAAGATGATGATGTAATTTTGTCAATTTCTTCTGACCCCTTGACGCAGGAGACGTTCACGTTGTCGCAGGATTTTTTGTCGTCAAACCATGACAGTGCATGCGTATTGTTGACGTCACAGGACTTGTCATATTCTAACCCTGAAAGCTCAGGCAAGAATTTGTTTCTAGTGTTTGGTTTGTCTTTTTTGTTGTACTTCTTGTTTATGGTGTTTAGGCTTTGATGCCCTTCTAGTGTTTGAACTTATTGTTTGTTCTTTTCTTTTTATGTAAGGAGATGGCACTGTTGCTGCCAAGGTTGATTCAGTTTTCTTTGTTGTTACAAGGTTGCGCAAAAGCCATGCGAAAAAGTTAGTAAGGGAATTTTTGTCCTTACTTTGCCCGTATCATTTCTTGCATTTTCCCCTTTTCTCGGCTCATGATAATTGTTGCCACCGCACTAGATTTTTGATTCCTTGCATCCTATGTTTATCGCAGTGAACAACCAATGTTTCGAAATAAAGAATGTGATGCTAGTGTTGGTAAGGTGGCTTTTGCATTTATCCTCAGTGGCATGCTCCACTCTGATGCTGCTCATGTTGTTCTATATTCTCTACGTCAAAAGTACATGGGCACAAATAAGATAATTGTTCCCAGATAGGTTACAATGAGTACTGCGTGTTTATTAGTTGTTTGCTTGTCTGTGCCGTTATGCATCAGTTTTCATGATTTATTTGAACTATTTCTATCATTTTTGGTGTTTCTTACAACAGACAAAGATACATATTGGATATATCGATGGGAATGTGAGGCAATGGTTCACAAAGTCAGGGGTTGATGGCTATGACTTTGTATGTCATTTCTTCACTTTGTTAATTTTTATCATGTACTCATGAAATAATGTGTCCTCTTCTGTAAATATGATCTTATTGTAGTGATGTACTTGAACTTATTTTTATCATTTGAAATTGTTTTTTGGAGGCTGAGTTTTAGTTTTGTTAAGAATTTTTGAATTAATTTTATTATGTGCTTGTTTTTGTCGGGTTATTTTTCCGGCTTTTGATCCACCAGAATTAGTTGTTGGCATGAAGTCTGGTGAAGATGTTGGACATTGCTGTTTGGTTATTCTCAGTTTGAAGATCCGTCGTTTTAAGTTGCATGATTCACTTGATGATGAAACCTGGAGTGAGGTGGTTAGTTTTTCAGGACCATGACAAACAACATACACTAGTGCAGCGAAGTGCTATACAAACGGTTTTAACCCCTTTCTGCGACGTAGTTCCAAACCATCACCTTGCATGTGTGGGTGATAGGGGGTACATTCCACAAAACTAAACGTATGGGATGTCCGCACCTATCGCAGACGAGGGTCACTGGATAATCGTTTGAGATGTGTGTATTTTGCATACGGTTCATCCATGCAACTCGTGTGAGATCACACTAACATTGCTCGCGCTATTCTGTGAAGCACCGTTTATGATGTGCACTGAATCGCAAACAGTTTATGATTATAAAGCATGTACGATAAGGAGACAATCACACATAGTTAGTTCCACCATGACCGTCTATGATATGATATAATAGTAAATACGTTTATCATTGTAAAACCATATCTGAAGGGTGAATATATCCCAAACGCTAGGTTTCTGATAAACGTTTGTGATTTATAAAACGTCCCAAAACGTGTAATCCATAGTTACCAAACTTGTCATCGAGAATAACTGTGTTGGATGAAGACATATCGCACGTTGTCTTCTTTGACCAACGTTTATGATGGTACACGGTTCAAAATACGAAATCATGTGTGATAAGGAGACTAGCACAAACGTTGGTGTTGTTAATCTCACACGTTCTTTCTTGTATGACTGTGCACGAAGACGAGATTCATCACACATGCCTCGAATGGAGAAACGTGTGTGATGTCGGAGTTGATCACAGAAGTTTTGCTTTCTCAAATTGTGTGCATTGTAATGGCCTGCCAAGCAGCATTTGCCCCTAATTAAATACATTTGTTCATAATTCACATAATTTAAATTTGAAAGTAGGAATTCTTGTATTTCATATCGAATCATGTTTAGGTTTAAGAACGAATGCATAATTTGATTCACGTGTACATATGCTCAAGAACTACATAAGCATCAATTATAAAAAAAGGATAACTACAGAAGGGACAAATAAAGAGTGATGGAAGCACGGTTGTACTAAAGTCGGTAAAGAGAGAGCCGAAAGACATTTTGTATGCTGGAGAAGGTGAAGAGGAATGCCCATATTGTACCCTCCTCCATGCGTAATGCACAGACGACTCTACGCAAGCCCCTAGTGATGGTCGTCCGCCCATCCTTCACTGTCTTCATTACGACTTCTCGATGCTCATTCTAGTCTCGATGGTTTATTTTAACCTTCATTGCATGTTCAACAATCATGTACTTTGCGAGGTAATCTTGAGTAAACTGCTTTGGGAACCACTGCAAAAGAAAAAGATCCAGACATTGTTGTGTGACAACTCATTATGGGCAGTACTAATATAAGACTACAGAGTTCGTGGTTACCATCCTACAGCTCACTGTTGTGTTGGATAGAGCGTAAACAAATAGTCTAATTGGCATTGTTCGTCTCTTTTCCCTAACAAACATTTTCAGTTTCCTCACTTGATGCTGGTTCATGAATATTTCATTACCCCACACGCAAAAAGGGTCCAGGAATGGATCTTTACCTAAGACATATGAACCTACAAGAAAGAAGCCAATATTAGCAGCTAAAATGCAGTTGCACAATGGTTTAATATATTACTCCATCACTTCCACAATGCGTTGCATATAAACATTTTGAGAAGTCAACATTTACTTACTTTGACCAAGTTTGTAGAGAAAAAAATACATCTAGAATTGCAATTCCATTTCATTTGATACACCACAAAATTTTATATTGTATACATTTTAGATGGTATATGTAGATACATCACAAAAATCTATATGGACTACATGATGGAATGGATGGCGTATAAGCGGAGGGATGAAAAGAACCTCGGTGGAAAACGTTGGCCACTCCCATGTTATCCTGTGCAAGTACATGTAAAGTCATGATAAGTACATCAGGCTTAACATCAACCAAGTATACGAGGTATCTGCTTGAAACAAACCAGGCATATATGCTCACTATGACAACCAAATATAGCCATTTGATACTGGACAAATGCTCAATGGAACCAACCTAACAACCAGATAATGAAAAGCAAGGCGTCTGCTTGAAAACTAGACAAATGCTCACTTCAATTAACCTAATAACCAGATATAGAAAAGCAAGGCATCTACTTGAAAACTAGACAAATGCTCGCTACAACCAACCTAACAACTAAATTCAGAGAAACACGGCATAAATGTTTAAAGCAGGAATTAAGGGCACAGGTTAACAACACCAGGCATAACATGTGGTATTGATGAAATTGAACTACACAGTTCATACTTGCACATAATGAACATCACATTGTGAATAACTGAAAGAAACAAGGAATTTGTCGAGGGAATGAGCTTGATAGTAGAATGCAGGGGTACGAAAGGAGAGGGCAGAGTCCTAGCTACGGCGAGGATGTAGACATAGATGTATGAGTTCAGGCCCCTCTCGTGGAGGTAACAACCCTACGTCTCAGTGCTCTGGAGCTTTTTCAGGTGGAGAATAGGGATTAAAAAGGTTGCGAACCCTTGTTCTAGAGGGGAGGGGCGGATTATATAGAGTTCGCTGTCCCTTATAATTACCAGGCATCCAAGGGTCCGATCGTGGGTATAAAGACTAGCGTTACTGGTAACGTACAACATAATTGCTATTAATGACGGCTGGCCTAACGCCTGCCTGTTGGTCTCTCAAGGGTGACTTCTGGTCTCCTGTTATCGACTGGAAGCGAGGTCGTCCGAGCGACAGGTGACTGTCGAGTGGAGGAAGGAGCTACCGAATGAATTGATTGTCGAGTGACTTGACCGCCATGGTGAATCCAGTCGGAATCTCTCTTGTGGTCCTTAAGCTTTCCAATGCAATGTCCATAGGTAGGGTATATAGGTCAGGCCTAGGACCCTACCCTAGGTACATATACTCGTCATTATCCCCCGAACGGATCAGAGTTCGAGTGGTGAAGGGGGGTATCGATGCAAGTTCAAAACAGGGCACCAAATCTTCCGAATGATTGTCGGGGCTTCAATGAAACTTGCATCGATTGTATTCTTCGTCATTCGCCCGGATCGATTATGTCTTGAAAGTGTCCGAGTGAATGTTCAATGCCAATTTAATTCCGAGTGACCTGAAGGGATCTTTGGATGTGACGGGTCTCTCTGTCAGGCCCGGATCTTGTGGGATATGAAAATTTGGGAAGCACGCGCATCCGCGATGATGACGCCACGATCGGGGCAAGTGGGAGCACGACGCCTCGATTTGTGCGCCACTCATTTCACCACGTATAGGGTACCGTCTGTGGTTGGGATATGCAGGTATTTCGCAGGCCCACGCGTCAGTAAAGCACTCGGCGGGGTATAAATCCCGAAGCGTTGTAGCTCGCATAGTGTTTTCCCCCAAATCTCCTCTCTTCCTCCGCCTCCCTCATCTCCAGCGCCCCACTCTGCTCTACTCCGACAAACTCCGCCGCCGCGATGACGAAGGGAGCCATGGAGAAGCTGGAGCACGCCAAGAAGGGAGCCGCGAAGGGCAAGGCCAAGAACCAGGGGGGCGTTCTCCCATCAATAGTCACCACCGCAGACCTCGAGAACCTTGTCGTCGACGGGCTCGTGGCTGACAGTGCTTGGAGGCTGTCGAAGGGGGAGCGCGAGGCGGAGCCACATGAGGGAGAGCGGGTTCTTTTCCTCTCCCATGTCGAAAGAGGTTTCTCCATGCCTCTCCATCCGTTCTTTAGAGGATTTTTGAAATTCTTTGGAGCTCAGCTCCATCACTTTCCTCCAAATGCAGTTTCCTACTTATCTGTCTTCATCACTCTGTGCGAGTGTTTCCTGGGCTGCTCTCCCAACTGGGGACTGTTCAAGCACATTTTCACCGTCAGATCTCAGACGGTAAAGAAAGGCCCACCCTGAGGATGGAAAGACTCATGTAGTCCAGCTGTGGGGGGGTTTAGGAATCCAAAAGAGAGCTTGTAGTTCTTTTCCTTCCATGACTTCTCCTGAATCGGTTAGAGGTTGGTAGTCGACCTTGTTTTATTCCAAGGACGTAGCTTCTCCCAATATGGGGACTAGCCTTTCTCCCTTCACGTTAGACCGTCTAGCCGTTCCCAAATCTTTGAAGGTGTTGGAAGGGAAAAAGGTCCAGGTCGGGATCTTGGTGGATGATGTAGGGGCCCTTATTCGTGGTGGATTCACTGGTATGGATCTCTTGGAGACATTCCTCAGTCGATAGATCCAGCCTCTCCAAGCAAGGGATCACACTATGTGGCATTATGCCAGTCCTGAGGACTCGACCAGGAGACACCTGGAGGAGGTTTGCAAAAAACTGTCGAGCATTGGCTTCGCAGTATCACCGGAGTTTGTGACAACCCCTTGGGTGCGAAGAGGATCCAACCCTACTCTGCTGCAAATCCGCCAAACAATCTGGTAACTCTTGTCTTGTCGACTGTCGTTCTATTCTGTCGAGTGATTGATTGAACTGTTGACTGACTTCACTGTTTGAATCATGCAGGAGTGGACGCACAAGCACTCGCCTATACCCAACGGGAGCCAGCCTGAAGATGGTGGAGAAAGTGAGGGTGGCAGTGAGGACGTCGACTGTGTTTATGACAGTGAAGACGAATATGAGGACTTGGGTGAGAACAAGGAGGAAGTCGAGTCTCCACCATGCGCCAAACGTCGATCCAAGTCACGTCAGGACCCTGCCACTGCTGCGGACAGGGCCCCGATTCCGAGTGAAAGGAACCCGAAGCGGGACCGACCCTTGATCGTCGAGTCGGGTGAACGATCAGCAAAGCAGCCCAAGCCCAATATAGGAAAACCTCACAAAGCTCTGCCCCACATGAAGATGGTTGTGCCCGTCGTCTCAACGTAAGTGTTTTCTTTCATCTTTCGCTATCGATCGCAACTTCTAATTCTTGTTGACTGAGTGGGATTTGATCTACCAGTGTCGCTACCTCAATGATGTCGCCTCCACGGGACGGAGAGGAGAAAATGGATGTGGATACTGCTAATGCGGCCACTTCTCAAAGAGGTAAACAAATCCTTACTCAGCTCTGATTCTCGAAATTCGTCGATCGCAGGAGTCAATATTGCCGATTGGTATTTGCAGAAATCATTGAACTGGAGCATGATGAAGAACAACCCCGGGGTATAGAGGTGAAGGTGAGACCTTAGGCGCCCCACGCGTACGCGCCCGAAGAACTCAGTCGACACAGACGCTTCAGCGATTGACTGCTGGATCTTCCTAGGGGATAAGTGACTCGACACAGGTCAGAACCGATTCTGCGGTACCGCTGTCGAGTGATCCACCAGCTATTTCAACCATCGTGATGTCGACTCCAACCGGACCACCTCAGACTACCTCGACTGTCCCAGCCACAACATCGATCCCACCAGTGACTGCTTTTCCTTTGCACTGCGTTCCGGAAGATCAAACCGGAGCCACAAAGGAGGCCAGGATCCAAGCAGAACAGATGATGCTGCCCACCAAAGAGGCGTATGAGGCCAGCAAGTTGTCTTACGATGCCAGCACAGCGCTTCGCACCAATGTCCGAGTAAGTTCGATTGTAAGTATATTTCGATCGAATTCCTGTCTTCTTTGATTGTACACCCACTGGTTGTTTTCCACTTGTATGATATTTGTAAGTTCTCCACTCGAATAGATCAGGTCTTACTCGATTAGATTTCAGTCCAGTGGGGGCACGCTGAGTGCACCCAGTGGGTGTAGTCCCCGAGACCGCTGTCGAGTGCTTGCACTGGCAGGGGTCTTAGAATTCGTCATATGTGGAATACGTCTGCTACTCGACATGTCGAGCGAAGTTCTTGTCCTGGCCGCACCACTCCAAAGCTTCCTTGTAGGTTTCATGGATATCATTTCATCAACCATGATATGACGCTACTTTAAGTGTGTGGGGTGGGGTGGCGGATCACTCGACAGATCGAGTGTTAGCAGGTCCAATGGGGGCACTCTGAGTGCACCCACTGGATGTAGTCCCTGAGACCGCTGTCGAGTGCTTGCACTAGCAGGGGTCTTAGAAGAGACAATATTCATATGCTTGCGCACGTTTTTTCTTATTCTCTACCACTCGACAGATCGAGAGTTAGCAGATCCAGTAGGGGCACGCTGAGTGCACCCACTAGGTGTAGTCCTCGAGACCGCCGTCGAGTGCTTGCACTGGCGGGGGTCTGATAGAGACCGTCGGATACTCAGACAGGGCAGACCTTGTCAAATGTTTTAGGAAACTGTGGGGGCACGCTGAGTGCACCCACTGGGTGTAGTCCCCGAGGCTACTATCGATCGTAGACGATGAGCAGTAGTCTTAAAAACTTGAACTTAGGACTTTTGTCGTACGCGGAGTACGCTTACCACTCGACATGTCGAGTGTAATTTTTTTCTTAACCGTCCCACATCGAAGCTACCTTGTAGGTTTCATGGACATCATTTCATCAACCATGATATGACGCTACTTCAAAGGTGCGGAGTGAGGTTGATGGGTCACTCGACAGATCAAGTGTTAACAATTCCAGTGGGGACACTCTGAGTGCACCCACTGGGTGTAGTCCCCGAGACCGCCGTCGAGTGCTTGCACTGGCGGGGGTCTGATAGAGACCATCTTGAACACAGGGTTGTTTACGGTATGCGGAGTACACAAGCCGCTTGACATGTCGGGTGGACTTTTTGCTTGAATTCTTCCTCTCCTGAATGCAAGTTTCATGGATGTTATTTTCATCAACCATTATATGACGCTACTTCAGGGTAGTGGGGTGGGGCGGGGTGTGCCATCCAGTCGACTGTTTTTGACCTTCTGCACTCGGGAGTGAAGGTGTTTCTTGTCGACTGAATTTTTTCTTTGTTGATTTCAGAGAGATTGCGAACTTGGCACACAGTACAAGGACCTCAAGGAGGAAAGGAACCAGCTGCGAGTGGACTTGGAGGTCTCCAACAACAGTTTGGAGCGAGTGCGGACTGAACTGAAAACTCTCGGAGGTAACTTCTGTCGACCCAATGCATTCTTATCCTCACTGTCCATGCTTTGAACCGAGTGTTTTCACTCGAACAGACATACGCGATGAAAATCGTCGACTCCAAGTGCGACTCAACAATGCTATTTCTTTAGATACCATGAACAAGGCGTTGGAGGACAAGGACAAAGCACTTGCTGATGCCCAACGGGTGGCGAGGGAGAAGACTGAAGTTGTTGAGCAGAAACTGGCTGCCACCAAGAAGATGGAGGCGGAAAACTCCAAGCTGAAGCAAGAACGGGTGGAACTCATCAAGAAGACTGAACAACTGACCAAGAGGATCAATGTCTTGGAGAAGCACTTGGGGGAGTTTGCGAGAAAGATGTACATCATGCTTGACGGTAACCATCACTGTCGACTGAACTTCATAAAATCCTTGACGACTGTATTTCATTAAACCTCCTCCCATTCCTTCTTCCCAATAGAATTCTGCCACGACTTTGAAAAGGAAACTGAAGAAATCGAGCCCAATTTGGATCCCACCAAGTCACCTGTTGGTGACGGAGTGGCCATGAACATGTTCCGACTCAACTTCAGACTCCAGGGCGTTCAAGCATATGTCCTCCGACTAAATGTTGTGATGGAGAAGATTGACAAAGAACTATGGCCCGAAGACACCCTTTAGCTTGATCTTACATCCATGATGGCACGCCTTAATGACCTTCCCAGTTGAGTGCGGGCTTGGAGAAATCTGCCGCCCGCTACGAAGCCGATGTGGCGCTCTCCCTCATAAGAGTCCATTGCAAGGAGGCAAGGGAAGACAAGTTGAAGGATCTCCAAGTAATGAATACAAAGAAGCTTTAGTTTGAATACTTCATGGAGACCTTCATTGACGCAGCCACGAGGATCGTAGATGGGATCGACTTGGACACATTCGTCGAGCCAGCAAGCCCGTCGGGTGCTTGAAAAACTTGATTCATGGGAAAACTTTATTTGCCTTGGTATGCCGAGTGGAAATGTATCGACCTAAAAACTTCATTCAGGCCTTAAGCCTGAGTAGGTTTGCTTGCGTGCGAAACACTTATCCGCGACGAAACCTCTGAATTTATCCGTATTTGGCTTTCAATTGTTTGTTTGACTGAATTTGTTTTTGACTTAGGCGAAAACTGGTTCGCAGCTAAGCCCCCGAGTGTGAGGATTGCTCAACACTCGGAATAGTTTCGAACTTAGGCGAAGACTGGTTCGCAGCTAAGCCGTTGAATGAATGGAACACTATCCACTTGGCAAGGTTTTTAACTTAGGTGAAAGCATGTTCGCAGCTAAGCCCCCGAGTGTGAGGATTGCTCAACACTCGGAGTGGTCCCAAGCGATAAATTACTTGATCGGAGTCAACGAAAAGACTGTAGAAGTCAAACTTTTATATATGACATGCTTTGAAATATTTTTATTACATCAAAACCACTCTGTTCCTAAGTATAGAAACGCCGGAGCAAATCTACGTTCCAGGCTCGCGGCTCATCAATATGCTACTTGAGGTTGTACAAGTGATTAGATCCATTGTTCAACACCTTGGTGACAATGAAGGGACCCTCCCACGCAGGAGCAAGCTTGTGGGGTCACTGTTGATCCACTCGGAGCACCAAATCTCCCTCATGAAACGACCAACTCTTAACATTTTTTCACATGGAAGCGTCTCAGATCTTGATGAAAAGTTGTGGTCCGGATCAGACCCATCTCTCGCTCTTCCTCCAGGAGGTCTATGACATCCTGTCTTGCTTGTTCAGCTTCAGCTTCAGAATAAAGTTCCACTCGGGGAGAGTTGTGAAACAAAACACTCGGCAGGACAGCTTCGACTCCATAGACCAGGAAAAAAGGAGTTCGTCCACTTGACCGATTAGGCATTGTTCTCAGGCCCCATAAAACAAATGGTAACTCTGACACCCAAGCTCCAGCAACATGATCCAAGTCACACATGAGACGAGGCTTCAAACCTTGCAGGATGAGGCCGTTAGCTTGCTCAACTTGACCATTGGTTTGGGGGTGCGCAACGGAAGCATAATCCACCCGAGTGCCTTGGGAGGTGCAGAAGTGCCTGAATTCCTCCAAGTCAAATTTGGTGCCATTATTCGTGATGATGCTATGGTGAACACCGTACTGGAAAATTATTTCCCTCGTGAATGTGACCGTCGTACAAGAGTTCAATTCATTTATCGTCTTGGCCTCAATCCACTTTGTAAATCTTTCGACCGCAACAAGCAAATGAGTGAATCCGCCTTCTCCAGTCCGAAAGGGACCAACCATGTCTAGGCCCCTGACAGCAAACGGCCAGGCAAGGGGGACTGTCTTCAGAGCAGACACCGGCTTGTTAGATAAGTTTGCATAGAACTGGCACCCCTCACAATGATCAGCAATGTCTTTGGCCATCTCATTGGCCCGTGGCCAGAAGAAATCAGCTCGGTATGCTTTAGCGACGATTGTCCACGAGGACGCATGATGGCCGCAAGTTCCCAAGTGGATTTCATCCAGGATCACTGGACCTTCTTCAGGGGAAATGCAACGCTGCGTCACGCCGGTCGCGCTTTCTCTGAGCAGCTGATCTCCGATCATAGTAAAAGCTTTCGACCTACGCACGATCTGTCGTGCTTCTGTTTCATCTTCTGGGAGTTCTGGTCTAAGGATATATGCAATATAGGGCACCGTCCAATCAGGAATGATGACCAGAATCTCCACGACTAAATCAATAATTGCAGGGACATCGACTTCAGTCGGATCGGTGGAGCTCATAGCTTGCGGGGGCTCTTCGGTGAAAGGATCTTCTTGTACCGAAGGAGTATGGAGGTGTTCTAAAAACACATTGCTGGGGACAGGTCATCGAGTGGATCCAATCTTTGCCAGCTCATCAGCTGCTTGATTCTTCACTCGGGGAACATGATGAAGTTCCAGACCTTCAAATTTCTTCTCAAGCTTTCTAACAGCACTACAGTATCTAGTCATAGTGTGGTTTCGAACGTCCCACTCTTTCATCACTTGATTGACCACCAAATCTGAGTCGCCATAAACCATCAGGCACTTGACACCAAGTGAGATAGCCATGCGCAACCCATATAAAAGTGTTTCATATTCTGCTTCATTGTTGAAGGAGTCGAAGTGGATTTGCAAGATATAACTGAGATTGTCGCCTTTCGAAGGTACTAAGACAATGCCAGCACCGGACCCATTCAACATTTTAGAGCCATCAAAGAACATGGTCCAGTGTGTTGAGTGAACCTGGATTGGCTGTTGCTACTAAATCCACTCGGCCATAAAATGTGCAAGTGCCTCAAACTTGATCGCTCTCTTGGCTTCAAACTTGATGTCAAAGTATAGGAGCTCGATTGCCCACTTAGCCACTCGACCAGTTGCATCCCGATTGTTGAGAATCTTGGATAACGGAGCATCACTGACAACTGAAATCGAGTGGTCCTGAAAATAATGTGCCACCTTCTTTGCTGACAGCTAAATACCAGAAACCAACTTATGGTAGTGAGGATATCTTTGTTTCGAAGGAGTCAATACTTCAGAAACGTAATAGACTGGACGTTGGACTTTGTAAGCCTTGCCCTCCTCTTCCCGTTCATCAGTTAACATTGTACTGACGACCTAATTAGTGGCCGCCATGTACAGGAGCAACGGCACTTTGCTGCGAGGAGCATCAAGCACCGGCTAGGTGGAGAGCAGGGCTTTGATCTCTACAAACGCTTCTTCAGCCTCTGGAGTCCACTCAAACGTGTTTGACTTCTTCATCAGTCAGTACAAAGGCAATGCCTTCTCACCGAGGCAAGAAATAAATCAACTCAATGCTGTCAAGCAACCTGTGAGCTTCTGAACATCGTGCACTCGCACGGGAGTCTCCATTCAGGTAATGGTGCTGATTCTCTGAGGGTTCACAATAATCCCTCATTTGGAAACTAAAAAACCGATTAACTTGCCGCCAGGGACACCGAAAGTACACTTAGCCGGATTCAGCTTTATATAGTACTATTCAGATTGGTGAAAGTTTCGGCCAAGTCAGCCAGCAGGTCGGAACCTTTGCGGTACTTGAGGACGATATCATCCAAGTACGCCTCGACATTCTGAGGGATCTGGTCGAGTAAACACTTTTGAATCATGCGCATGAAAGTAGCACCGGCATTTTTCAAATCGAATGGCATGGTGATGTAGCAAAAACACCCGAATGGGGTGATGAAGGCTGTTTTTATTTCATCCGGACCAAATAGACGGATCTGATGGTACCTGGATAATTATCTAGAAATGATAAACACTCGCATCCTGCGGTCGAGTCAACAATCTGATCTATGCGGGGGAGCAAAAAATGATCCTTCGGGCAGGCCCGATTGATATGCTTGAAGTCAATACACATGCATAGTGACTTGTCCTTCTTGGGAACCATGACAACATTCGAGAGCCACTCGGAGTGGTAAATCTCCCGAATCAACTTGGCTTGCAAGAGACAAGCCACCTCTTTGCTGGTTGCTTTACACTTCCCTGCCGCTAATCGATGCAGATGCTCCTTTACGGGCTTGGCCTTCGGGTCAACTCTTAGTCGGTGCTTAGCCGGCTCCCTAGGAATCCCCGGCATGTCAGCAGGCTTCCATGCGAAGATATCCCAGTTCTCATGGAGGAACTAGATGAGCTCGGCCTCCTATTTGCTGTCGAGTGTTGATGATATATTGGTCGTCGCGGCAATTGAATCTGTCAGGTGGATATGTACTTTCTTCACTTCCCCTGCCGACTGAAATGCTAACTCGGAAGCAGGATTCTTAGCATGCAGCAAATCGGCAGGGTCAGCACTCTTCTTGTATTCTTCTATCTCAACCATAGCCATCTGGTGATTGGCGATTTTGGAGCCTTGCTGGAGGCACTCTTCAGCCCGTAGTCGATTGCCAGTGACCGTGATCACACCTTTGGGCCATGGCATCTTCAACTTGAGATACACGTAACATGGACATGCCATGAAACGAGCATACGTGGGCCAACCCAAAATGGCATGATAAGCGCTCTGGAAATCCACAACTTCAAACGTCAAATTTTCCTTTCGAAAATTTCTATCTGTTCCTAATGACACATCCAATGCAATCTGGCCGAGTGACTTGGCCTTCTTCCCTGGGATGAATCCGTGGAATTGCATGTTGCTCTCACTGAGTTGGGACATTGGAATGCCCATCCCTTTAAGGGCATCTGCGTAAAGGATGTTCAGACTGCTGCCACCGTCCATGAGGACCTTGCAGAGTCGAGTGCCCCCCACAATCGGAGCAACCACCAAAGCCTGTCGATCGGGAGTGGCTACGTGAGCAGGATGATCTGACTGATCAAATGTGTTGGCAGTCTAAGACCACTTGAGGTAGGTGGGGGTGGTAGCTACGGCCATGTTGACCTCCCTGTTGATGACCTTCAATCGACTCTTTCTTTCAACATTAGAAAAAATCATCCGGGTAGCAGTGACATCAAGGAACGTTTCTTTGTCTTCATCATCCTTCTCAGGAGTTTTCTCACTGGATGGAGTCTCTTTGAACTGCTGAATGAGCAGTCGACACTGCCAAGTGGTATGCTTGGGCAATATCAAGTTGCCTTCTTCGTCTTTCCTCGTGTGGATTGCACATGGTAGATCCATCACATCATCCCCTGACTGATTCTTTCCTTTCTTGGGGTTAAACTATCCTTTGGGCTTCCCCTTGTTGTTTCCTTGGGCCGCCAGAGCGGCTGCCTCTGCCTGGACAGGGCCATCAGCCTTCCGCTTCTCCTTCCGACTGGAATTCTCGCCGGCATCGTTGTCGATTGCTTTTCCTTTGCCGGTGCAGAGGCGGTCTTCTTCTTCTCCATTGGCGTACCAAGTGGTGATTTTCATCTTTTTACTCAGTGAGATGTTGCCTGTTCCACCAAACTTCAAATAGAGCTGTCTGTATTTCACTCCAACCTTGAAAGCACAAACAACATGATGTTCAGAAACATTTTCCACTGTATGATGCAGACGCTGAATGTAATCCCTCAAGAACTCATTGGGCTTCTGAACACAATGCTGCAAGTCAATCAGCCCGGCAGGACGCTTGCAAGTGCCCTCGAAAGTTCTGACGAACACTCGGGCGAGATCCTCCCAGCAGTGTGTGCAAGATGGATCCAAGCGATTCAGCCATGCACGAGACGAACCATCCAACATCAAGGACAAATGTTTCATCGCGACGTTATCATTGCCACCACCAATCTGAACGGCCACTTGGTAGTCGTCCAACCATGTCTCTGGCTTTGACTCGCCAGAAAACTTCCCAATCCCAGCCGCCAACCTGAAGATGGCCCTGCTAAAGCACTCGGGGCCAAAAATAACAGTTGTGCTGCCACTCGGAAAATCTCTATCATGTCCATCTCTGTGGGCTCTGCCTCTGGGTGAGGAGATCACGAGCATCAAACCCTGCATTTCACTCATCACTGAACGAACGCCTTTCGTCCTAGTGCCAAGGCACATGTGGACCACCTTGCGGAGGAGTGGGCACTCGACGGTGGTCATCACGCTGAAACTGATCTCTGAACTGATCTTCACGAAAACCTCCGCCCCTTCGGTGCAAGGGCAATCTAGGACTATGCACCGACTGAATAGTCTCTGCCTTTGGTGAATTACTGTGAATCCTATTGTGTGACTACGAAACAACAGAATTCTGACGCTACGCTGCATCCAGCAATGCTCTAATCTGCATCAACCCTCTACCAGCCTCTGACCGTGACGGTTGAATGGAATCTGCTATCCTAGCTGGAGCTGTAACGTTAAACACATGAGTACGGTATACCTCAACATTGTTGTGAGATCCAGTCGGAAACAACTGTCGCTGACGTCGACTGGAAACTAGTGGGCGCTGGCGAGCGTGCTCGTCGAGTTCTCTCTAGAGCTCTTCAAGCCGTATGCGTGTGGCCTCCAAGGCCTAGGCCTCAGCGGTCGTACCAACGATGGGAGTATGAAGGACTTCCACATCGCGGCGCGGCTGTTTACTCGACGGTCCGCTAGCTTCCCGCTTGTCGCGGACGAAGCCCGGCGGTGGGCTTTGATGGGAACCAGTCATAAGAACCTTCGCTGCAGGATCGCAGCTCTCACACTCGGAAGGAACGTCAGACTGATCGGAGTCTGACTCGAACATGCCATGAAGGGACTCGGTGCATGCTTAACACACTCAGGACACGCCGTGAAGCTCGATCGCCGCAATCTGCGGAGACGAAATTTGGCGGTCCGGTGCATGCTTAACCCAGCACTAGAGTCATGGGCGACCAGATCGCTTGCGATGACGAACAACAGGGAAAGCTGATGAATACAGAGTCAACGGCTGCCATAGAAGCATGCCACAAGAACTCGCGTGGAAGTGCGCAGCCCCACGAACTAGGAGCGCTTCGACGTCAAGAGGCGCTTCTTGTAGCCATGCCAAATAGTCGGTGATGAAGGTGAGCACTCCAAAACGGATCTCGTGGCCCAGAGCGGAAACACCACCAGAAGACATGATGAAGGGAGAAAAATGCAACCTCGCCGGAAGTCGCTTAGACGCCTGCCCCATGGTGGGTGCCAACTATCATAGGAACGAGCCTGACAATAGAATGTAGGGGTACGAAAGGAGAGGGCAGAGTCCTAGCTATGGCAAGGATGTACACACGGACGTATGAGTTCAGGCCCCTCTCATGGAGGTAACAGCCCTACGTCTTAGTGCTCTGGAGCTTTATCGTGTGGAGAATAGGGATTACAGAGGTTGCGAACCCTTGTGCCAGAGGGGAGGGGTGGCTTATATAGAGTTCGTTGCCCCTCATAATTGCCAGGCATCCAAGGGTCCGATCGTGGGTATAAAGACTAGCGTTACTGGTAACGTACAACATAATTGCTAATAATGACGAGTGGCCTAACGCCTGCCTGTTGGTCTCTTAGGGGTGACTTCTAGTCTCCTGTTGTCGACTGGAAGCGAGGTCGTCTGAAAAGGTGACTGTCGAGTGGAGGAAGGAGCTACCGAATGAATTGATTGTCAAGTGACTTGAACGCCATGGTGAATCTAGTCAGAATCTCTCTTGTGGTCCTTAAGCTTTCCAATGCAGTGTCCTTAGGTAGGGTACATAGGTCAGGCCTAGGACCCTACCCCAGATACATATCCTCGTTAGCATTCATGCTCACTGTAACAACCAACTGTAGCTATTGAAAATTGGACAAATACTCAAGGCAACCAACGTAACAACCAAATACAGAAAAGCAAGGCATCTGCTTGACAACTAGACAAATGCTCAATTAAACACTACATGATTATCGCCTGGAAAAAGCTACTACAACAATGGGTACAAGACGGCTAGCTATAAAAGGTATGATTTGCTCATAGGATGTTGGCTCACTTGTCATGGATGGGCTCCTTCTACTTGGGATATGAGGTGCCCAAGGTGCGCCCCCTCATGTCGCGGATGGCATGTTTCCTCTTGTAACAACCGTAGTGTGTGCCATTATCATGGTGGATGAGATCTTACTTTGGAGGTAAGGACCCCAAGCCAATGTCGTAGAACGTTTCCTTCATAAAGGACAAACGGGGCTCGATGGCGTAGAACGATCTAAAATCCATGACCATGAGGCGGAGGAGATCAGCGGCAAGGCCTTTGGAGAGATGGACGGCGGTTGAACCAGAGGCGTTGCCGATGGACCACTTAACTTGTGACATGGCCCGGGTGAAGCCGGTGATGTTGATGAGCTTGATGTTGTAGCCGGCTCTCCCGCAGACTTGAAGCCTTTGGCACGGCAACGTAGGCAGTGTCCTCACCGGCTTCCGCAACGAGGTGTTTGTTCGGGATCGAAGGTTCGGCGCGAACGGCGCCTACCTCACCAGCGTACGGTGGAGAGGCCATGATAGACCTCTTTTTGCTCGTACACTCCTCGAGGTCCACGGGATATGTGCTCGGGCTGATTAGGCTGCGACTCTCTAGAGTATGGGATGGGGATCTATGGGAAAGGTACACCGCTGGCCTCATCTAAAAACTCAGGGCGACGATGGTGTATGTGGATCGGTGGGGACCCTGAACTTGTTTAGCTATGAGGCACGGGCAGACCGACTGAGGTTGGTAGCGGGAGGTGGCGGTGGCGACAAACTAGGGTTCAAGCGGGGGAGGAAGGGGGTGTTGTGCGGACGGGGGGTGGGGGTGTTTGCGGATGTGTCGCTGCTGCTAAAAAAATTAGTAGTAATGGTGTGGGTGGAGATGGTGGTGGACGAGGGATGGCGACGGTTCAAATGCCTCGACAGCTGAAATTTGACTATAGGGTCGGTGTGGTGGACAAGGAAAGGCGGCATGCAGTTGAAATACCGCTTCCAATTAAATTTTGGCAAATGAACTGGATGGGAGCAACCAAGATGGCACACGGTTCAAACATAATAAATCATGTACGCTCTTCACTATAACGAAATGTCGTGTCGCGAAACCATGAATTTTTGCATCGCTCAAGACGGGTAGCTCTTTCTGAGATTTCTCAAGGCGGGTTCATTGTAGAGGGTTCATCCTCAATTTCAGTCGCAGACGTCAAATTCATCCTAAATTTCCACATGCCCACAAACATATGACACAAACATTTGGCAAATTTTCAACACAAAATGCCTTATTTTGCAGCGGGTTAGTTGACATTAGTTCATACGCTCAGTAATTTACAAATAGTTTGTCAAATGACATGAAGATGAAATGCACAAAATATTCACTACGCCATGGATGTGTCAAACACCACTCCTCCACCATCGTCATGACCATCCTCGCCTCAGAACGAGTATTCAGAGGAGCTCGTGAAGTCGATGAGCTCCATTGGTTCCACAGCAGAGATTGACGGGGCTACCTCGGCCAGAGCGACCGTGGAGCCTCTCACTAGGTCTGCCGCTATCGACGAAGATGTTGTGGCATCCAAGTGGGCCATCAGGATATAGACGGGCGCTGGTCTCGCTAGAGCTGCGTCCCTGGTCACTGTGGCCACTGTTGCGAGAGTTGTCGCTGCAGCTGCAAGGCATGCACTGGCCTCCAACGTGGCTAAGAGGCATATGGCGGCCTGCTCCACCACCTTTTGGTCCTGCTCTCGCCTCTTTTTGCCCTCTGCATCTGAGTTCCGCTTCCTCTTCACACTCTCCCGTCGTTTCTGCCACTTCAGATCCCTATCCGCGTCGCGAATGGCATCCGCAGATGTGATAGATTCTTCCACACCGACACTAAGACGGCGCTTGTCCTTTTCGCACTTGAACACATCGAGCCCCAATTCCTAGACGGACAGAGCAATGGCCATCTGCATCCGACGCTCAAACTCGGGGTCATCGTCGTAGGTGGCGGCTGAGGCGGATGACGGTTGACCGTTGATCGACATGGAGGACAGTGCGTCGGATTCCTCTATCCCGGTGGCGGCGGCCTTGAGCTGGTTGTTTGTTGTTGCCGGCCATGGCGGCCAACACGTCGGAATCCTCTATCACGTCGTCATCCAACACTATCAGGACGGCGCCATGCACATCCCCATGCTTGAGCAACGGTTCCATTTGGTATGTGTGGTGGTGGTGGCGAGCTATCAGCGGAAAAATTAGCTGTTAGCCACCGCCGGTGAGATCTTTTATAGGTCGACGCCGGGTTTGGGTTTGTACTATGCACATTATCCCTTTCCACTGGCTGACGCTTGCGGTTGGCACCACTAGGCAAGGCCAATTTTGCTGTCTAAGGGCATCGCATACGGTTAGAGTAGCACATTCGTGTCTGCTCGGGGTACAATCGCATACGGTTATTTCATCAGTTTCGTTTGCTATTTTACATAATACTAGCATCTTTGAGATAAACGAGAAAAAAAACTGCAAGAGAGAGTCAAAACACAACCACGCCTGCTAGTGGCCCAAATATATACTCCCTCCGTTCCTAAATATATATGTAGTTCGTAGTGAAATCTCTAAAAACGACTTGTAATTAGGTTCGGATGAAGTATATATATGTATGAACATGGTGTTGTCATGTTTAAATTCGCAATGCACAACTTTAGTGTTTGGCACATGCTGCATATGTGCATGCCTAAAAGTGTCCAATGTGATAGAAAAGGGTTTCGTGACAAACATAATATAGGGTGTTGCCCCCTACACTATGTGTCGGAGGATATATGGGGTCCTATGAACACATGACCTGGTTCAAACTTTGTCACACATTTATCCATGTTTGAATTTTTGTAAGACAACCAAGAGAATTTGTACCTTAATTAATATGGCCAAACCATCACATATTGTTGTCGAACAAGAAGCATATATAGATCACGCGGTCCCACAAGTTGGCGCGTCATGGAAGCTCAGTTGAGCGGGGCTAGAAGAACATCACCCCCTTGCATATGGCCAAATGCATATGCAAAAATGGTGTGGTCTGGTGTTTCAAAAATTAATACATAATGGTACACTATCTATGATGTGGCATGCACCTAGCTGAGATAACTGGACATATATATATATCATTCCCCTCCCCGCACAATGGACGCATGCATGGTCCACACACACACACACTTGCTCACACACGCACACACACACTCACACACACAGGTGAGAGAGAGAGACGCACACACGCACACGCACACACCGTGAACCATCCTTGGCCTTCCAGTGTTTGTCACCAAAAGGCATGACAAACCCTAAGGGCCCACCGATAGGTTTGTCATTGGAAACCGCACAATGTAGGCACATGGCCCACACACAAGCATGGGTTCACATGCACACAAGCGCACCCTCCCCCCCCCCCCCGCACACACATACCCACACACACCATCACCCATCCTTTGCCTTCCAGCATTGTCAATAAAAGGCATGGCACACCCTAAGGGCCCACTGATAGGTTTGTCGTCGTAAACCGCATAATGTAGACACATGGTCACACACAAGCATATGGGTTCACACACACGCATACACACACACACAAAACACACACGCACGCACACACACACATGCCCACACACACACACACAAACAAACAAGCACACGCACACGCACACGCATGCACACACACACACACACTTGGCCTTCCAACGTTGTCAGTAAAAGGCATGGCAGACCCTAAGGGCCCACCGATATTTTTCATCAGAAACCGCACAATGTAGGCACATAGTCCACACACATGCATTAGCACACACACACACTCACACACTCGATCCTTGACATTTTCAAAACAACAAAAGAAAACCGTGGATATTTTCAAAACAAGGATCTCAAGATTTATTTACCTAGAATGACATATCACACACACACACTCGATCCTTGACATTTTCAAAACAGCAAAAGAAAACCATGGATATTTTCAAAACAAGGATCTCAAGATTTATTTAGCCGGAAAGACATATCACTATAGACATTTTATTTATGCCTAACTTCCCAACCAGTCACCCATCCTTGACTACTCCAAGGAAAGCACGCTTAACTTCTGAGTTCCATCGAGTGGGTAACGGGCTGGAAAGCCACGTCTTGCTGGTAATAGTTGCCTCCTATCGTATACAAGGTGTGCCCCGACGGGCACCTAGTGGGACCAGACGCGCATCATAGACGTTTTTGCTAGTACTCGAAACCATGTGCGATGGTGGCATGGGGGCTGATGATAACGTCTTGCTCATGTTTGATGGCATGATGCCGCTTTTGCCTACTCATTCTCGTCCTCCTTTTCCAGGAGGTTGATGACGGGGCCGACGCTTCGGCGAGAAACCAATTGGGGGAGTGGCGGGAGAAACATGTTTCGATAGAACATCATTTTAATACAAATTGGATAACTTCTCAAAGAAGGAAGCTCGAGCTAGCACGACACGCGCACATTGTGCTTACACACACACTAGCTTCAGACGGATGTATAGAACTGGTCTAAAATATTCATGGTCCGTTACCTTTTTGTATACTACACTAATCAAATTTGTAGACATTTAATGTGCATAATTCAAATTTGAACTAAAAGAACATGCTTCGTTTCAACAAAATAGGATGAAAAAGGTATTTGTGTCCTTGCGTTCCTTGTTTAGGTCCCATGCAATTAACGTGAATGGATTGCAAACATCTCGATGTCATGACGAGGCCACAAACATTGAGAAACTTGGCTATTAGATCATCGTAAATCCACAACTCATATGAAATTCTTGAAACATGCCCCGATGTCATGACACGGCACTTATACAACATGATAATTTTTTGTCTAATGTGGGAGAAGTCTCTTGCACACCAAAACTTATCTCAAGAACCATCGTGCTTTCTATATGGAACAATATGCCACCTCTGTGGAGGGAACGACATTCGATGTCTCTACTTGCGTTGATATTTTATCTACATGCAACATAGGCTAATACAACTGCAATGCTAAAATGTGAAATTATTGAAACTGGTGTGTCGACATGACACTTATAGGACATGGTATATAAGATTTGGGACAAAGATCTTACAAATTGGAGCTTCCCACGGCAAGCATGGTGGTTTCAATAAGGAACATGTCACCTTTGTGGTTGGAACGTCATTTAAGTTTTCTAGGCGTGCTGAAAGGATCGATATGGTTGACTAGAGGGGGGTGAATAGGCAACTAACACTTTTTAACTTTTCCTTAACAATTTAGGCTTAGCATCAAATAAGTTGGCTAGATGTGCAACTAGATGAATAACCTATATGATGCTAACAACAACAAGTATGCAAGTAAGCAAGGGATATAACGCTATAAAAGCTTGCAAGAAGTAAAGGTGCGAGATAACCAAAAGTGGAGCCGTTGGAGACGAGGATGTGTTACTGGGGTTCCTTCCCTTGTGAGGAAGTACGTCTCCGTTGGAGCAGTGTTGTCGTGGTTTTATCATGGCAGATGTCCGGGTGAACGGACTTCGGTTCGAGGCCATCGCCAATGAGGTGGACTCAAAGGGGTTAGTCGGGACGAAAGACACGGGTTTACCCAGGTTCGGCCCCTCAAATCGAGGTAACAGCCTACGTCCTGCTTGTGTTTGTATTACTTGCGTATCGATTACAAAGAGCTAAAAGCTTGACCTAGTTCTCGATTGCCCCCCCCCCTCTAAGTTGCCCCGGGTCTGCCTTTATATAAGAGGTCAGAACACCCAGGTCGTTACAATTGCTAACCGAATCTCTCTCTATCTTCTTGTCCAAGCTGTCTGTGAGTCGGCTTGCACATCCGGGTCTTCTCAGTCCGGGCTGTCTTACAACCCACACCGTGAGCCGCCTATACTCTTGGGCCACTTAATATTATGACTCACCTTTGGGTCGGTTCACAAGCCAATAACATGACCCGGAGCCTCTTCGGCGGGTCATATCCCCAACATGAGGCCCCAGGTTGAACTGAGCTTGCTCACTTCATCCTTCTCTTCCACTTCTGGCGAGCCGCTCGGAAATGACACGGCGTGACGTCATGAGATCTGCTGACGTGTCACCAAATCTTTCACTTAACTGTCATCCCGAGAATTGAGGCGTCCACCTTGGTCGAACGGTGTCATCGCCTGGATTTTCGCGCCTTCCTTAACCGCCTTTTAAATATGATCCGTGTGGGTCGGGGTTTCCATTCTCCCGCCCATGCCTCTATTTCTTCGTCTTCTTCCTGTCGCCGCCCCAGAACCTTTGAGCTCTGCGCCGACGCCGTCCATACATCGTCCCCGACCTTGGCCGCTCCATCACCCTGAACGTACCAGAGATCCGTCTGCCTCCGCCGCGTCGTCTCCGGTAAGTTTTCCTGCTCCCTAGATGGTCGCCGCCGTAGTAGGGTTTTCACCGGTGCTCCGCCGCCGTCGTTTGGGCTCTAGCACCATTATCGCCAGTGCATCTCGACGCCGCTAACGTCTTTAGGACGCGCTCTTGCTCCGTCGCCGCACGCGGGCCGGTCACGCGTAATGCACGGGCCACGATGGCCCCAGTCCGTTTCTTTTTTCCTCCGTTGTTCATCGCTAGTTCAGAAATAAGATTTATTTTCTCTTCTTTTGTAGATCCATAGATACAGCGATATTTTGTGGAATCTGTTTTTAGGACTTAGCCGATTTTTCGATCTTCCCTTTCCCTGTTGAGTTGCCAATCTTCTCTGGCTCTTAACAGCCGGGTCTTCCGCTTTATTCGTAGAACCCTTAAACTTTTAAGCCGTCAAAAATATTTGCTTGCGCTTCGACTCAGTGCGTCTTTTATCTTGCACAGCACTTAAGCCGCCAACATGTCTCGTGCGTCCAACTCATGCAATCGGGTTGGGTCATGCATTACGGAGGACTTGTTGTCGGATTTTGTTCATGCGGGTACTCTTCCTCCTAAGGAAGTCATTAGCTGGCGGGTCCCAGGCGACGAGACGCGGCCCAAACCTTAGGAAGGTGAAGTCGTGGTTTTATCTGACCATATTGAACGAGGGTTCGTGCCTCCCGGCTCAAAATTCTTTCGGGACATCCTTCATTGTTATAATCTTCACCCGCAAGACTTGGCCCCCAATTCCGTCTCAAACATATGCAATTTCCAAGTGCTCTGTGAAGCTTATCTTCAAATCAAGCCGTCTGTGGGATTTTTTCGGGAGTTCTTTTATGCTAACCGGCAAACTGAAGTGAAAGCCGGCCCGAGCCTAGAACTTGGAGGCATATCTATCCAACGAAATAGGGATATCATCTTTCCAGCTACACATATGCCGAGTCACCCCAAGGACTGGAACAGGACCTGGTTCTACTACAAGGACACCTCTCCTGAGAACGAGCGTCCTTCGCTGGGTTATCGTCCTTCCCGGCTCTCAACGACATCAGAGCTTCCTGGCCGGCTATCAGCTTCAGAACGCGCAAGATATGAGCCGGCCCATGCCAAAATCAAGGCTCTCATGGCCAACGGCTTAATCGGGTTGGACCTGATCCGCTGCTGGATTTCGTGGCAGATTATGCCTTTGAGCAATAGAAGCTGACTCATGTGCGAATATAAAGGCAAGTATGATAGCTCATTATGCTTCAGCCGATCCACATTGACAGAGAATGACATTACCCTTGCCATCCGGAGCCTTGTTCATGAAGCTTCCAGATCATGTAGCAAAATCGGCCTGGCACCTTTTAGTGCCAACAATCCGGCTCCCAATGTAAGTTTAATCTCTTCTCTTCCGTCTCTTAGACGTTGTTTGCACTTTGCTGATTTGATATTCACTCTCCGGGTCACTCTTATAGGCCGACTCAGACTTCTGGAAGAGGGAATATATTGCCCCTCCAAAGAAATCCAGGAAGAAGGTCCCAACTAAGAAGGCCAAAAAACATGTCCCGCAAGATAATTTGTTTGACCCGCTACCATCATCTAGCTCAGAGGTAAAGCTTCAACTGTCTTGCTTGATCTTTTACCTTCCTATTTAACACTTACTTTACTCACAGGATGAGGTGGAGACCAGCCGTGCCAATGCTCCTGAGGTAAGTTACTTTTCCTTCGGCTCAGAATATTTCATCCCCCAAAAGCCGCGGCGGGTTATCAGAAAAGTTCCTCTTTCTCACCCTCTTGCTTATCTGGCTCCTGATTTCCTCTTAAAAAAGCAACAGCAAATCGAGCATCGTCATACTCAAAGCACCGGCTCTACTGAGCTCATGTCCGGGTTGCCAAACTCTCCGGCTCCCAAGAAATGCCCCGCCGAGGTTTAAACCCCTTCTTTTCCTTTATCTTTCCTTTGTAAACTTGATACACTCTTCACCTTTCTATTTTATTTTGCAGAAATCTCCTTCCTCCGGTGACTCTTCGGAGTCAATCATACCACCGCCCAAGATTAATCCGCTGTAAGCATCTGGATATCCGGCTGTTACTATGATAGCAATATCTTCAACTGCTGATTCTTCTTCTTTTTTGCAGTGCTCAAGCCACACGTCGTAAGGCCAACAAGCCCTCCTCTGGCCTAGTTATTGAAGAACCGGAGCCCGAGCAACCGGAAGAAACTCAACCGGAAGAAAACCCGCCGGCTGCCTCCGTAGAGCCGGCCGCTGAAGATGTCATCATGGAGAGCCCTCCAAGGGCTCCTTCCAAGCCGGCGACTCCTGCCAAGACCCCTCACACCCCGGATGTTGTTATCACCGGGTCTGGTCATCAAACGCCTCCGGCTCACGTGTTGACCAAACATACAGAGCCGGTTGAAGCTTCAAAGAAACTGAACTTCGATTCTTCATGCGAGAAGATGACCGTTGAAGAGCTACACGCTGGGTACATAAACCGAGTTACCACCAGCCGGGATCTGGAACTTCGGTTGATCTCTTCCATGAAGACAAAATATGAGGTACTTTTCCTTCGTTACTATATCCTTTCTTAGCCCCCAAGATCTGGCTTATCATATTGAATCGTTGAGTCGGGTCTTCCTGTGACCTCTTGCAGAGATTGTCACATCAAATTCCTTTAAAATTGCTTTAGCTTTGTACTGTAAGTAAAGTGAACTACCAATTGTAGCCCCCAAGGGCCGTCTCAGATTACATTTGAGCCGGGCCTGTTATGTAGACAACTTGAAGATGTAATCGTAGCCCCCAAAGGCCGGCTCAAATCTGATCAAGTTTGAGTCGGTGCTTCCATTATTAGCACATTGAAGAGTCATTATATAGCCCCCAAGTTCCGGATCAACTTCGAAGGAAATGAACCGGAACTGCATACTTGCAAGATCAAATATACATTAGCCCCCAAGTGTCAAATATATTGCTTGCAATCTGATTGAGACTTGTATTTGCTTTTAACACTCATCCTGCATTTTGGCGGCTTATCCTGTATTTTGATGTATTATAGGAAGCTTTGAATGAAGCCGGGTCTCAGCTGACGGATCTGAAGGCCAACTTGGCAGCTCAGCAAGAAGCTCGAAGTATCGCGGATGAAAAATGCAGGCTTCTCGTAGAGGAACTGGCCAGTGTCACCGCCGAGCTTACCTCTTTAAAAGAGACGACTGAATCTGAAAAGACCACTTTAACAAAACGGGCGGATGACGCTGAGCAGCGGCTTACAGCCGTGGCGGATGAACTTCAAGGTCTGAAACAGCATATTGCGAAGATGTCAGCCGCCCTATTTGGTAAGCTTTCTTGCTTACTTTGTACTTTTTAGCATTGCTAGTAAGAAAACTGGAGGCTCATTAACTTTATCCAACTCATCCAGGTCCCAGGAGCCGGCAGTTGGCTTCTGATAGCCTTCTGCCACTGAAGGCCATTTACACTTTTGCAGAGCAGTTATACTGTGGTGCCATCTTCACGATCAAGAGCGTGCAGTACAAGGAGAAGATCCCCACTGCTCTGAAAGGGGTCTTGGAACTCTTCTCTACAATGCCTAAGCAGATTGAAGAGCTCAAGAAGTCCACCTTTCGCCAAGGAGCCATTGCTGGTTTGAGCCGGGCTCTTGCCTTTGCTCCCGAGCTAACGCCGGCTGAAATGATGGATGGCTATCCGTCTAAAAGAGATGACAGCTCAGATTTCACCGAGGAAGACAATACCCGGTGCGTTAAAGAGTCGCGCTATTTGGCCTCTGTTCTGGCAGATGAAGCTGATTTGAGCACCTATCAAGCGGCTTACGACGCAGAGGAGAAGAGAATCCGCGGGCCTCTCTACGAGTGGAAAGATCTGACACCCGCCCGCACTAAGGATCTCTTTCCTTGTGAGCTTGACGCGTCTCCGTTCCTTGAGGGGTCATTTGCTGCTCTGGCTGACTGTAACTGGGACTTGGGCAATCTTCAGATAAAGCCAGCAGAAGATCCGGAGCAGGATGAGCCGCCAACAGCTGAATTGTAATCTTCTAGCCTTTCTGAGCACAGACTTATGTAATGACCCGCCGTGGGCGGTTGACAATGCTTTTGGTCTTTCTGAAACTATCTTTTGTAATAGAGTAACCATGACTCATCCACTTGGTGGCCATATATATTTGCACCTCTCTGTGTTTTAATGTGTTGCCAGCTCTTCAGGGATATACCTTTGAAATTTTCTGATGAGGGGCCTGTCTTTTAAGACGCCATTCCTTTCTCCAGAGTATTAAAACCAGATAATCTCTTTGAGACCTTAAACTTTGTTGACCGAAGCCACATGGCTCCGGCTTTCATCAGACGGAGTTATTAAAGAGCCGGTTGTCTTTAGGATAATGTAAGCTTTACCTGATGGTAAGAAGCCTCTATCATCAACTGCAGCTATTGATGAGCCGAAACCTTTGAGGAAAGTTCAGTTGTGTAGCCCCCAAGTGTCGGGTAGTTTTCGCCTGCGGCAACCCGGGACTTATAATTACCTTGCTCTGACCCAACTTTGATAAGCCGGCATGATACAATACGCGATAATGATCTTTCCTTCCTCAAAAAACTCATATGACGGCTCTTCTGCGTAGATCCGAACAGTTAAACTCATACCAGTTAAGGGTCTCTATCGAGATTGGCCGTCAATTATTTGAACCGGCTCAGGATCTCTAGGCGAGATTGGTCGTCAATTTTTTGAACCGGCTCAGGGTCTCTAGGCGAGATTGGCCGTCAATTTCTTGAACCGGCTCAGGGTCTCTAGGCGAGATTGACTGGTAAGAGTATAGTGAACACCGGTTGTCAATGGGAGATGTAAGCTATACCCCAAGGCAAGAAGCCTCCATCCACAACCGCGGCTAATAATTAGCCTGAGACGACATAAAGCCGGCTGTTTGAAAGGAGAAGTAAGCTATACCTGAAGGTAAGAAGCCTCTTTCAATAGCTACAGTTGATAACCAACTGAATTTTGGCGTAAACGCCGGTTGTTAGGGTGAGATAAGTGAACCCGTCGGTAAGAAGCCCCCTTTGACAACCACGGTTAATAAGTAACCGGAAGTGGCATAAAGCCGGCCATTAGGGTGAGATAAGCGATACCCGTCGATAAGAAGCCCCCTTCAATGGCCGCAGTTGATAAGCAACTGGAATTTGGTATACGCATTGTTGTCTTAGGGCACTGTAAGCTATACCAAAAGGTAAGAAGCCTCCCTTAACAATCAGCGCTTAATGTAACCAAACTAGGCATAAAGCCAACTGTGCAAGGGAGAAGTAAGCTATACCCGGAGGCAAGAAGCCTCCTTGCAACAGTTTAATGATAGCTGGCTGTGCAAAGGAGAAGTAAGCTATACCCGAAGGCAAGAAGCCTCTTTGCAATAGTGTTTAATAGGGCATAAAGCCGAAAGGTAGACCAGTCGTTTTGACGGCGAACAACCCTCTTCAACTCAAAAAAAAATTGAACCGGAAGATTTTATCTTGATTGTACAAAGGTGTACATAAGATCAGAGGCCCCAGTCTTGTGCGAGGATGCTAGCTTTTTACTCATGTGCTCATGATATATACGATGATAGTGGCTTTCAACCCCTGTTAAGTAAAGTATGGTCGCAGATGTGCAATTTTCCAGGGCCGCAACGTCTCTTGACCCGCGGTTTCCGACTCATCTCTGACATCCATGAGGTAATATAACCCGTTGTTAAGGTTCTTGCTGACCACAAAAGGCCCCTCCCATGGTGGAGATAACTTATGCATGCCAGATTGGTCTTGAATCAACCGGAGCACCAGGTCACCTTCCTGGAACGTCCGGGTCTTTACCCTACGGCTATGATAGCGTTATAGGTCTTGTTGATAAATTGTCAACCTGGCTGCTGCTAACTCTCGTGCTTCATCCAAGGCGTCCAACGCATCTTGGCGGGCTACCTCATTGTCCGTCTCAACATAAGCCGCCACCCTTGGTGAGTCGTGCCGGATGTCACTGGGTAGAACCGCCTCAGCACCGTACACCATCAAGAAAGGTGTAAAACTTGTAGATCTGTTAGGTGTAGTGCCAATGCTCCATAAGACGGAAGGCAACTCCTCAACCCAACATCCGGGTGTGCGTTTCAAAGGTACCATGAGTCGTGGCTTGACACCTCTCAAAATTTCCTGATTGGCACGTTCTGCCTGACCATTAGACTGTGGATGTGCCATGGCTGAAACATCAAGCCAGATATGCTCTTTCTCACAGAACGTTTTCATAGCTCCTTTGGATAAATTTGTCCCATTGTTTGTAATAATACTGTGTGGGTAACCAAAGCGATAAATCAGCTTCTTAATAAATTGAACCGTCGTAGCTGCATCACATTTACTGACCGGCTCTGCCTCTACCCACTTAGTAAATTTATCAACCGCCACCAAAAGGTGCATTTTCTTATCCTTAGATCGCTTGAAAGGCCCCACCATATCAAGCCCCCAGACCGCAAACGGCCAAGTGACTGGTATCATCCTCAACTCTTCAGCCGGAACGTGAGCACGCCGGCCGAATTTCTGACATCCGTCACACTTGCGAACTAAGTCCTCTGCATCCTTGTGAGCCGTCAACCAGAAAAACCCATGTCGGAAAGCTTTAGCCACCAAAGATTTTGACCCGGCGTGATGCCCACAGTCGCCAGCATGAATTTCACTTAATATTTGTCGGCCCTCCTCTGGTGAGATGCAGCGCTGAAAGACACCCGTCACAGTACACTTATGTAACTCACCATTGACAATCGTCAGAGACTTAGAATGCCGAGTGATCTTCCTGGCCAGATCCTCCTCTTGAGGTAACTCGCCGCGTGTCAGATATGCCAAATCAGGAATAGTCCAGTCTGGGGAAGCATGCAGAGCCGCCACCAGCTCCGCCTCCGGGTCAGGAATAGCCAGATCCTCCTCAGAAGGTATCTTGACAGTCAGATGATGCAATACATCCAGAAAAACATTAGGTGGTACCGGCTTTCATTGAGAACCTAACCGTGACAAGGCATCAGCTGCCTCATTCCTGCGACGATCAATGTGATCCACCTGGTACCCCTGGAAGTGACCGGCAATGACATCAACCGCCCGTCGATAAGCTGCCATCCGCGGATCCTTGGAGTCCCAAGTGCCTGAAACTTGCTGAGCCACCAGATCTGAGTCGCCTAGACACCTGACACGGCTTAAACTCATCTCTTTAGCGACTCTGAGACCATGGAGCAGCGCTTCATACTCAGCTGCATTATTAGTACAAGGGAACATTAACCGGAGCACATAACAAAACTTGTCACCCTTGGGGGAGGTGAGAACAACTCCTGGCCCGGACCCTTCTAGCTGCTTGGATCCATCAAAGTGTATAGTCCAATACGTGTTATCCGGCTTCTCTTTCGGGGCTTGACATTCAGTCCAATCATTTATGAAATCCACCAAAGCTTGAGACTTAATTGCTGTACGAGGAACATACTTGATGCCAAAAGGACTCATCTCTAAGGCCCACTTGGCAATCCTCCCTGTAGCCTCTCTATTTTGAATGATATCCCCCAACGAGGCAGAACTGACCATTGTTATTTGGTGCCCCAAAAAGTAATGTTTTAACTTGCGATTGGCCATGAAAACTCCGTATACCAACTTCTGCCAATGCGGATACCTCTGTTTAGACTCTGCCAAAACTTCACTGATGTAATAAGCCAGCCTTTGCACAGGATGCTCTTTCCCTGCCTCCTTGCGCTCAACCACGATTGCTACACTGACCGCTCTGTTGTTAGCCGCCACATAAAGGAGCAAAGGCTCTTTCTCAACCGGAGCGGCTAACACTGGCGGCTCAGTCAATTGCTTTTTAAGAGCTTCAAGTGCTTCGGCCGCTGCTGCGCTCCATTTAAACTTGTTTGTCTTCTTCATCATCTGGTATAAAGGAATAGCTTTCTCCCCAAGCCGGCTTATGAAGCGGCTCAACGCAGAAATCCACCCTGCAAGGCGCTGAACGTCATTAATACACGTCGGTTCACCCAAAGAAGTGATGGCCTTGATCTTATCCGGGTTAGCCTCAATGCCCCGCTCAGAGACCAAAAAACCCAAAAGCTTTCCTGTTGGAACACCAAAGACACACTTCGTCGGGTTAAGCATCATCTTGTTGACCCGGAGATTATCAAAGGTTTCTTTCAAATCCTCTAAAAGAGTTTCCTTCTTTCTAGACTTAACCACGATGTCGTCTACGTAAGCATGGACATTTCAGCCAATCTGACTGTGGAGGCAATTCTGCACACAACGTTGGTAAGTCGCATGGGCACTCTTGAGCCCGAAAGGCATGGAGACATAGCAGAACGCCCCAAAAGGTGTAATAAACGCCGTCTTCTCCTGATCCTTCATTGCCATTTTGATCGGATGATACCCTGAATAAGCGTCCAGGAAGCATAAACTTTCGCATCCGGCTGTTGCATCAATAATTTGATCGATGCGAGGGAGCGCAAAAGGGTCAGCCGGGCAAGCCTTGTTAAGGTCCGTGTAATCTATGCACATACGCCACATGCCATTCTTTTTTAGTACTAGCACCGGGTTAGCCAACCACTCTGGGTGAAAAACTTCCACTATAAAGCCTGTGGCCAAGAGCCGAGCAACTTCCTCCCCAATAGCTTTACGTCTCTCTTCGTTAAACCACCGTAGAAACTGTTTGATCGGCTTAAACTTTGGATTCACATTGAGATTGTGCTCAGCGAACTCTCTCGGTACACCCGGCATGTCAGAAGGCTTCCATGCGAAGATGTCCCAATTGTCACGGATGAATTCGATGAGCGCGCTTTCCTATTTGGGATCCATGTGAGCCCCAATGATGAACTTCTTGGATGGATCACCCGGATTGAAATCTACTGCCCCATCCGCTAAAAACTTGAGTGGTGGCTCAACTTCTGTTGTAGGCTTCTTGAGCGGGATCATATCCTCCGGATCAACGTTCTCTTTGTAAAATTTCAGCTCCTCCTAAGATCAACTAGACTCTGCATAAGCTGCATCCCCTTCTTCACACTCAAGAGTCGTTTTCCTGTTACCGTGAATGGTAATTGTGCCATTTAAGCCGGGCATTTTGAGTTGCAAATAAACATAGCAAGGCCTAGACATAAATTCAGCATAAGCCGGTCTCCCAGATAGCGCATTATAAGGACTTTTGATTTTGACCACTTCAAACCACAAAGACTCCACCCTATAATTATGCTCATCACCAAAGGCTACCTCCAACGAAATCCGGCCCACTGGGTATGCTGATTTACCCGGGACTACACCATGAAAAACGGTGGAGGAAGGTTTAAGATCCTTGCCAAGCAACTTCATCCGCCGGAAAGTGTCATAGTAAAGGATGCTGATGCTGCTACCTCCGTCCATGAGCACTTTATTCACCATATAGCCATTCACCTGAGGGGCCACAACTAGAGCCAGCCAGCCCAGGTCATCCACCCGCGGCGGGTGATCCTCCCGGCTCCACACTATATCATATTCAGACCACGGCAAATATCGCGGGAGAGCCGGAGCAACCGTATTAACCGCTCGCCTCCGCAACTTCTCATCTCGCTTACTGTGACCGGTCGTAAATACGTGATATTGCCCAGAACTGAGCTGCTTCGGGTTACTCTGAAACCCGGACTAATTGCGCTGCTGCTGATTGTTGCTATTGCCGTTGTTGCCGGGATGCTGTTGGTGCTCCCCTTGGTTATTCTGACCCGGATGCCCGTTTCCTAAACCACCGGCGCCGAATCCAGCCCCTGACCCGCCGTGCCCTGAGCCGCCGGGCGGGCCACCGCCTTGGTTATTATGCGGTTGGGAATGTTGGTTTTTGAACCTCTGCATGATAAAGCAATCATCCCACGCATGCAACGTCGGCTTGTCAGGCATGTTGTGCTCTGGACAGGGCTTCCTAAGCGCCTCCTCTAAATTAAAGGGGCCCCTGTTCCTTGGCCTGAATCTTCCACCCCCTTTGGGATGATTCTGTCCTGTGTTGGTATTCGCCACCAGCTCGGACCCGCCATCAGCGTTCTTCCGCTTATTCTGATTCCCATTGTTCGCAAAACCTTTTCCTTGATTGTTTTTCTTCCCTTGATTGGCTTTCTCATCATACGAACTCGGATCCTTGGTGTTATCTGAGTCGGCATACTTCGTCAAAGCCATCATGAGCTCTCCCATATCCTGACATGTGCGCTTGAGCCGGCCGAGCTTCTGCTTCAATGGAACAAAATGACAATTCTTCTCTAAGATAAGCACCGCTTGAGCCACTGTGATCTGCTCTGAAGAGTGAATAATGGTTGACACCCGCCAGACCCAATGATGGGCCGACTCATTCTCCTGTTGAACACAGTGGTCCAGATCGACAATAGTCATAAGCTGCTTAGAGGTCCCCTGGAAATTCTTAATAAACTTTGCTCTCAGCTCCGCCCATGAGCTTATCGTGTTAGGCGGCAGACCTTTTAGCCATGTACGGGCCGGACCCTCAAGCATCATGATGAAGTATTTTGCGCATACCACCTCACTGACATCCAGCATCTCCATGGCCAGTTTATAACTTTCAACCCACGCCTCTGGGGGTAGATCAGCTGTGTAATTCGGAATCTTTCGGGGCCCTTTAAAGTCTTTGGCCAGCCGTTCACTCCTCAGAGCCGAAGTTAAACATGGCACCCCTACGGCTCTGGTACTAACTACTCCCATTGACACGGAAAGCGCCGGCTCTGGACGGGCTGCAGCTATCTCCGCCTATCGCCTGTCTCCCGCCTGGTCCATGATGGCTTGTGCATCCAAAGCCGCCCTATTGTCCTCCGGTGGTCCGCGGCGCGAGTGACTGCTGGAACACGCCGGCGACTCATAACGTCGGCTGAAACTTCGACTGGGGAGGGGGGTAGAGTGAACCCGGCTTCGGCTGTGCGTATACTTCTCTTGCTGAGCCATGGTCGTCTGTAAATATCCAATGGTGTTCCGCACTTCCTCCGCAAAGGGTGCCTCATCTGGGATGGGTATTGTCTCCAGCCGGGCGGCCGCTGCTACCATGTTCTCGGCCGGGTTAGAATAATGACCCGCCGATGTTTGAAAAGCCCTAGGTGAGATTTGGTTATGTTGGGGTGGATGAGTCACTGGGCGCTCCATCGGGTGGCTCTGCGGCGCACCCATAACCCGCCTCGCTCTAGGGGTGTTAAAAAGGTTCCTCACTTCGTAACGTTCTGGTAGACGGGATTGATGCCTCCTTCGGTGCACTGTAGCTGCCGACCTCTGCTCTAGCTCCAGTCGGAAAGCGTCTGCCTTGATACGCTCCGCTTCTTCCTCCATCTAGGCTTTTAGCTCGTCCATCCTTTGTCGTTCCTCTACCATCCGGCCCTTGATCCGTGCCAACTCTAGATTCCTAGCTGCTTGATTATCCGGGGTTACCTCTGTGGCCATGAGAGCTGTGAGTTCGTCCATCAGTTCCACTAGAACCTGAGCCGGCGGCGGGCTATCACCTGCTGCGGCGGCTCCCGTAGCCGTGTCACCGGCGGCTGAAGCCGATCCTGCCATGAACACCGCCGCTTGAACCGGGGGGCTCATAGCATCCGTCTCAACGCCCTCTACCTCAGAATAGTTGTCGCAGTAGCCCCCAAGGCCACCGTTGCTGAGCCGATACACTGATTCTGTCTCCCCACTGGAAGACTCATCTTCCAAGCAAACGAGAGTTCCCTGTGACCGGGACACTTCCAAGTCCATGCCTTGAGTGAAGCCCGCGAGAACGTGCTTTTGACCCAGACGGGCACGGGCAGGCTGTGTAACACGCGCAAATTGGAGACGCCGAGCCAGCTCGACGATGTTGGTGCAGACGTCCGGCCCGGGTGTAGATCCATCATCCTTTCCGATGAAAACCTGGATCCCGCCGAACGGAACCCGAAATCCATACTCCATAGAACCAGCATCAAGCCCCTAGCCGGCGTCGTCGATGTAGAGCCGGCCGCGGCGACTCTTACTCATCCTTCCAACCACGTATCCTTTGAGCCCTGGGAGGGAGCCCTTTGAGAACTCAACACCACCAAGCGTTAGCCCCACGGTGGGTGCCAACTGTCGTGGTTTTATCACGGCAGATGTCCGGGTGAACGGACTTCGGTTCAAGGCCATCGCCAATGAGGTGGACTCAAAGGGGTTAGTCGGGACGAAAGACACGGGTTTACCCAGGTTTGGCCCCTCAAATCGAGGTAACAGCCTACGTCCTGCTTGTGTTTGTATTACTTGCGTATCGATTACAAGGAGCTAAAAGCTTGACCTAGTTCTCGATTGCCCCCCCCTCTAAGTCGCCCCGGGTCTGCCTTTATATAAGAGGTCACAACACCTGGGTCGTTACAATTGCTAACCGAATCTCTCTCTACCTTCTTGTCCAAGCCGTCTGTGAGTCGGCTTGCACACACGGGTCTTCTCAGTCCGGGCCGTCTTACGGCCCACACCGTGAGCCGCCTATCCTCTTGGGCCACTTAATATTACAACTCACCTTTGGGCCGGTTCACAAGCTAATAACATGACCCGGAGCCTCTTCGGCTAACAAGTGTGGAGGCACAATGCTCCCCAAGAAGCCACTAGGGCCACCGTATTCTCCTCATGCCCTCACACAATGCGAGATGTCATGATTCCACTATTGGTGCCCTTGAAGGTGGCAACCAAACCTTTACAAACAAGGTTGGAGCAATCTCCACAACTGAATTGGAGGCTCCCAACGACACCACGAAGCTTCACCACAATGGAATGTGGCCTCGAGGTGAGCTCAACCGTCTAGGGTGCTCAAACACCCAAGAGTAACAAGATCCGCAAGGGATTAGTGGGGGGAATCAAATTTCTCTTGGTAGAAGTGTAGATCGGGGCCTTCTCAACCAATCCCTAGGAAATCAACAAGTTTGATTGGCTAGGGAGAGAGATCGGGCTAAAATGGAGCTTAGAGCAACAATGGAGTTTGGGAAGGAAGAGGTAAATTTCTTGGGGAAGAAGACCTCCCTTTTATAGTGGGGGACAAGATCCAACCGTTATCCACTCCCTCAGCCCCACGCATTGCGGTACTACCGCAACAGCCACGGTACTACCGTGAGGGCTTGCGGTACTACCGCAGCCTCATGTGATACTACCGCTCGCGCGGGAGTAATTGGCTCTGGCCGTTTGCACAGGACAACAAGCTATAGAACCGCCAGAGCGGTACTACCGCGAGCCCGTGTGGTACTACCGCACGGTCGGCAGAGGCAGGCACTAGAGGTGCGCGGAAGTAAAAAATTACTTTCGTGCCTACCTCCGCAGAGGGAAACACTGCGAAAAAGTCTGGCACGGTAGTACCGGACGTGAATCACGGTACTACCATAGTAGGGAAGATGTAAAAAATTACGTCCGCACCTACTACCGCAGGTGTAAGGGCCAGGGCAGGAGACAGCGGTAGGACCGCTCCAGCGAGCGGTACTACTGTTGGCACCTGCGGTACTACCTCTCCTTTGAGCAGTACTACCGCAAACCACTCAACTCAAACACCCAGCAGGCTTTCCTTTTGCACAGTGAAGGAAAACGAGTTGGGGCTCCATTGAAGAGAGGGAAAGGTGGTGCAAAGGAATAGATGTGTACGTGTTGATTCCACCCAGACCTTTCCGATGTGGACCCCCTCTTAATAGTATGGCTTTCCTATGACTCAAATCCATCGGAAGGAAACGTAGAGAACAACCGTCTTCGAGAGGTTTCGAGGGGCACTGAATCGTCTTGTGCCTAGACCTAAGATATCTGAAATGCCCAATGCACACGATTTGTCTGCAAAGGCATTGTCATCAATCACCAAAACCACTTAGGGAGAAATATGCCCTTACAATCTCCCCCTTTTTGGTGGATTGATGACAATACGGGATTTGCACATAAGGATATAAAATGAGCATATGCAAACCCCAAGACCTACAAAATATAGATGAGCTCCCCCTAGATGTGTGCATACTCTAGATATGCTTTGGACTGCAAAGCACACACACTAGGATCAACACTCCCCCCTATATTTTATAAGCAATGCAATCCTTGCAACAGAATGAACAAAACTAATAATGGAAATTGGGCATAGCATGTGAGCATGAAGATAAGGGTACGTATGAGACAGACTCACAAGCTACGAATCATACTAGACAATAATAAGGTAGGAGTGATAGCATATGTGTCACACCATATGATAGAGGAAGTCTCCTGGTCACACACACAAATGACATAAACCAAAGTTCAACAAAAGCAGAGAGACGACGAAAGGACAAACACAAATACTCGCAAATCCTACACTCTCTCCCCCTTTGGCATCGAGACGCCAAAAAAGGCAGAGAGGACACCTAACACATAGGTGGTAGCTCCCATGCAGAAAGATCAGCCATCTGGTTCCTCCTCTGAAGCATCTGGGATGGACACCGCATCTGAATCAGCCCACTGGAACTGCTGCTTCGCCATCCAAGTGGCCTCAGGAGTGATGTCCTTCTCAGACCCACTCGAGATGGTCTCACCAAGCTTCCTCAGAATACGCTTGTCACGTTGGTGACTCTCCTTTTGAGCAACGTGAGCCTGATACTGACCCTTGGCCTGCATGCAGAATAATGTCCTCATCTTGTGAGAGAGCTTCTTGGCCCAAGATGGCTCAGAAGATGGTGGCAAATAGGACTCAGAACTGTTATCTTCCTCCTCTTCGATCTCATCCTCATCAACCTCCATACGAGCAAAAGTTGGCTTAGTGGCGGTGTTGTCCCACTTGTCCTTCATACGCAATCGAATGGGCTCATGAAGAAACAAGTGCTCCGGCATGTCCTGACCCGGAAAGGTCTTGTCCCAAGTAGCACGAATCAGGTAGAACAAGTAGGGCCCATAAATGGGGACCTTACGATGAAACACGGCAGTGCGAAGCTCAGTCCACATAATGTGAGACACATCAAGGATGCCAAGTTCTTCATTCTTCCTTTCTCACATAGCAGCAACATATCCACCAAATAGGAGTGTACCTTGTCCTTGTCTCCCATGCGGGGAAACAAAGAGTTGCGGAAGATCCGGTGCATGACATCAAGGAAAGGGTTGAGCACAAAAATTTGCTCACCAGATCGTAAAGTCTTTAGAGTATAGAAAGGCACGAGCTGCTCCTTACGTGCTGGCTGAGGGTTGCCATGAGGGCGCAGTCCAATTGGCACATCAAGCTCGGAATCAGGAACATGCAGCAAATCCATGAAGTCCTTCCAGGTGGCAGACAGTCACTCGCCATGGGTCATCCATGTCATGGTCCGCTGCTCATCAGAGTGAAAGTGGACAGAGGCAAAGAACTGACCCACTATCTCAGGATCAAAGTCAAGGTGTAATGAGATGATGTCTGCGATAGCAAACTGCTGTACCAACTCCATAGCCTCACCGAAGTATGTCGGATGCTTCCTCATGTGTTCCAGATCAATGTATTGGACAGGAACATAGAGATTTTTCTTGCCCTTGATCACATCAATGTCAATAAGATACTGCTGCTTGGTCTAGAACAACTCATTGGCCCTAGAAACTTCCCTTGGCTTGACGTAGGGATCAATCAACCGTGGAGCCAGAAACTCAGCTTGGGGCATGTCCTCATAGTTCTCAACTGGTCGCTTGAGCTTGGATGTTGTTCTCTTGAAATTGCGGGGTGGATCATTGGATCCCTCAGGAGCATCGGGATTGCGGAGACGCTTGGAGCTTGTGTCATGAGAGGGATTGGAGCGTCTTGGAGCAGTGCTAGAACCAGAGCCACCACCTATGTCACACAATGAAAACACAATGGATGGAAAAAGTAAGGCAAGGATGAAAGCAGACACGAAAACCATGTAGAAGGGAGAATAGACAGGACAGAACGACGTAGTTTTGGATCGAGCGGTAGTACCAGCAATTCTTGCGGAAATAAAAATTTATTACCGCTCCATACGCGGTAGTACCGCTGGGAGCGGTAGTACCGTGGCTGGAGCAGAAGTAAAGTGTTACTACCGCCCAGTCAGCGGAAGTAAAAAATTACTACCACCCATGACGCAGTAGTACCGCGGGAGCGGTATACCATGGCGTCAACGGAAGTAAAATTTTACTTCCGCCCGACGAGCGGTAGTACCGCACGGGGCGGATTTCGCATGAACACAGATCGACAGATCATATTGGTACTACCGTAGATCAAAAATTATCCCGTTTTATCCTATCAATACGCACTTCTACTGCAACAACACCCTCAAAACATGTCCTCATGCACAAATTGGATCAAACAAAGCTAGACCATCTCATATTTCCCCAAAACCTAGATTCAAAAATAGAGAAGCATCGGGGAAATACCGGGGTCCATTGCAAGAGGACGAGGTGGGGAACGATCCCACTCGAGGAAATAGGAGGAGGGTGGTCGGAGATGGAGATCCGGCGAGGTGCTCCGGAGCCGGTTGATAGGAGGAGAGAGACACGCAAGGGGAAGAGAAAAAATGGGGTATGGGGAAGATTGGAAACCCCCCTGTCGGCTCTTAACCCCCACGCCCACTCGAGTGTACGGTAGTAGCGCGGTCATCGTGGTAGTACTGCTCAACACGCGGAAGTAATATTTTACTTCCGCGCGGTAAGCGGTAGTACCGCTGCAAGCGGTAGTACCGTGGACCTCCACGGTAGTATCGTGCTGCCCTCTCAATGCAAATTTTTGGAAAAACGAGAGAGAGAGATTGCCGCACACAAACAAGAGACAAGATAAATTACGATGCAAGACAAAAACATGAGCATGGTCCACCGGAGTAGAGAAAATAAAATAGGACCAAACAGTGAGTCTCTACTTCACATGAAGAGAGGGCGGTGGCCCTAAAGCCACCTATGTTTGAGTCAGATGGTATGGCACCGCGAAGAATTATCCTTGGGCCCATGACCAAGACTCGTCTTTTGAAGCACGGTAACCATCAAAAATGGCAAGTGTGAAAGAATTTGATTAGTTTATGCATAATAGGAGGAGGGATGGTTCATTGAGAGAACTAGACTCCCCCTAAATCCATGCCTACACCTAGACAAGATATAACGATGAGTGTGTGGAGGTGTGCACTAAGTCAATCGACATTTCTCGAATCAATGATATTTAGCTCATGCCTTAACTCGCGAAATCTTGCTTCATCTAATGGCTTCGTAAAAATATCTGCAAGTTGTTCGTTAGTGCTCAGATATATAAGATTGATGTCTCCATGTTTGGTGAGTTCCCGAAGAAAGTGATGACGAATATCAATATGCTTCATCTTGCAATGTTGAACTGGGTTGCTGGAGATCATAATGGCACTTTCATTATCACAGTAAAGAGGCACTTTGTCACAATTGACACCGTAATCCTTTAAAGTTTGCCTCATCCATAGAATCTGAGCACAACAACTAGCAGCAGCTACATACTCGGCCTCGGTGGACGAGAGAGAAACACAATTTTGTTTCTTTGGAGACCAACTTACCAAAGACCGACCAAGAAATTGGCAGCCTCCGGAAGTGGACTTTCTATCCACATGGTCTCCCGCCTAATCCGAGTCAGTATATCCAACGAGATCAAACGAAGCCCCCCTGGGATACCATAAGCCAAAGTTTGGGGTATGAGCCAAATATCAAAAGATTCGCTTGACAGCCAAATGGTGACTCTCCTTAGGTGCGGATTGAAATCATGCACAAATACCCACACTTAACATTATATCCGGTCTAGATGCACAAAGGTAAAGCCAGGATCCAATCATGGAGCGATATACATTTTGATCCACCGCTTTACCATTGGGATCGCTGTCAAGATGGCATTTGAGTGGCATGGGAGTGTTGGCCTTGGGAGGATTGAGCTCATCCACCTTGAACCTCTTGAGCATGTCTTGAGTGTATTTTGCTTGATTGATGAAGGTACCTTGACTTTGTTGCTTCACTTAGAAACCAAGGAAGAACTTCAACTCTCCCATCATGGACATCTCAAACTTGTTTGTCATCAAAGTGGCAAACTCTTCATTGAAAGCTTTGTTAGGAGAACCAAAAATAATATCATACACATATAGTTGGCATATGAACAAGTTCCCGTTGACCCTCTTTGTAAAAAGAGTGGGGTCGATTTTTCCAGTTTCAAACCCACGGTCTTGCAACATCTCGGTAAGGTGCTCATACCACGTGCATGGGGCTTGTTTAAGGCCATAGAGAGCCTTATCGTGAACATATACATGATTGGGGAACTTGGGATCCTTGAACCCCGGGGGTTGCTTGACATATACCAACTTCTTAAGAGGTCCATTAAGAAAAGCACTCTTCACATCCATTTGATATAATTTAAAATTATGATGAGAGGCATATGCAAGCAACATGCGAATAGATTCAAGGCGAGCAACAGGAGCAAAAGTTTCACCGTAGTTGATACCCTCAACTTGGGAGTATCCTTGTGCCACCAATCTTGTCTTGTTGCAAATGACAATACCGTTCACTTCTTGCTTGTTTTTGAAGATCCATTTCGTTCCAATGACATTGTGTTTCTCCTTTGGTCTTGGCACCAGTCGCCACACTTGGTTGCACTCGAAGTTGTTAAGTTCATCATGCATAGCTTCAACCCACTCCATATCCTCGAGCGCATCTTGAACCTTAAGGGGCTCAATGCAAGAAACGAACGCGTGATGTTCACAAAAGTTTGTTAATTGTTTACGAGTGGTTACCCCATTTTGCAAGTCACCGTAGACGTTCTCCCACAGATGTTGTCTAACTTTGAGCTTGGCGGCTTTCTTGGCGGCTTGTCTCTCTAAGATTTCTTCCATGGAAGATTGAGAGACTACATTCTGTGAGTCATTATCTTGATGATCTTGAGCGCCTTCTTGAGCTTGCTCTTGATCTTGAAGAAGATCTTGAGATTGAGATTGCTCGGAGACAGGAACTTGATCTTGGGCATCACTTGGTGAGACACCATCATCAGTGGATTGATCTTGCCCTTCATCTTGTTCATGTGGTAGAGGACCTTCAGCTTGTTCTTCGGAAGCGTGTGGGTCTTGCGTCGGTGATGGTTCCACTTGAGTGGAACATTGTCCTTCTCCTTCGGCCACAAGGGGTTCCTCAACGGGTACGAAGTATCCCACACCCACGAGCAATTTCTTCCAGGTTTTGTTCTCCTCCATAAGTTTCTCCATGAGTCCGGTCGCCCTGTCAACCGAGGCGTCGCTCTTCTCCAGCAGCTTCACCAGGTCATGGATCATGGCGTCCTTCTTATCGAGCTCGGCACGCATGTTGTCGCTGGCTGAGGAATCAAAGACTGCCAAATCATCTAGTTCGCCTTCGAGGCAAATGCACTTGTGACTGTGAGAGTCATCGCCTCTCCGCGAAAGATCCTCCCGGGCGTCCGTGACACCACCGGACATCTCTACTATGGCCAGAGTGGTGTGACTGGAGCTCTCTAGAGCTTCCACAGCACGGCGACGGGACCTCTCGGTTGCTTCCGTGGCTTTGGTTTTTCTTCCCTGGTTATATCTCGACCCAGAACCCCCCCTACCGGCCATGGCAGACGAAACGAAGGACTAACAAAGAAACGCCTATCTTTTTGGTGTCGGGGGTGAAGAATAAGCGGTAATTTTCGAATACGAGGTTGTGTTTTTATAGCCTACTACAGTAAACAACCGCTAAGTGAGAACACGTTTAGGTTTGTAGGTGTGAACTGATTTGCAAAAACAATTGCGCGTAGTAATTTGGAATGTGAAAGGAAACAAGCTCAAAATTTATTTATGGTTTTAGTTTCCAAGCACGGAACGCTTTATGGTTTGGGAACGGGCTCATCGAGCAGATGCATGGCCCTGCCTCTATGAGAGGTGGGCCCTGCCTATGATATGGGTGCAGGTTTGATTAGATGGGATGCATGTGAGCAGTCCACCGCGCAAGCTTAGAGGGATGCGTGCGAGCAGTCCGCCGTGTAGGCATAGCTGGCTCACCGGGAATCAAGCCATTGGACATAGACTTCCACCCACCGCCCTATTCTCTCCCAAGTTCTCCATTAGTGCTACACCTTCTCCTCTGGTCTTATCTATTTGGGCCGCCGCCGCGGATCGCCTCTTTTTTCGATGGACGACGAGGCATCCAACAAGTAGGGGCGGGTGGAGGCTAAACAACACGAGCTTCCGGCGAGCGTGTACTTCATCAGCAGCATCCCTGACGAGATGTTGGTAACCATCATGTCCCTCCTCCCCATCAAATCTACCGTGCAGACCACCATCCTCTCCAGGCCGTGGCGCCCCCTATGGCACTCCACCCCCCTTGACCTCCTCGACGACGACGAGCTTTGCAATGGGGATTGCAAACGCTTGGACGCATTGTCCCAAATCCTCGCCACGCACACTATCCCCCGCCCTAGATCAAGTTTCACGACTGGTTCTTATCCCCTGCCCTAGATCAGCTCGAGGAGCTCAACTTTGATGCTGGACATGGGTGCTCGCTGCCTCCGTCCGTCCTCTGCCTCGCGCCCATGTTGTGACGCGCTATGTTCATGCAATGCCTTTCCCCAAGATTAATGACGCGCATGCTCTTCATCTCCCTAAACTGAAGCACCTCGAGCTCATTGGCGTTAGCATCTCGAAGTCAGATTTTGAGCGCCTGCTCAGCGGCTGTACAAAGCTCGAGTACGTTCGTCTTCATACGATGTTTGGGTTCAGTAGCCTCCACATCGCTATGACAAATCTTCGTACGATTTATGTGCATGGTTGGTGCCACAACATGCTGTCAGTTGGGGAGTTTCATGATATGGTCATTGAGAATGCGTCTTTCCTAGAGAGATTGTTTGTACTTGATAAAGAAGGTCTAACAAGAATCAGGGTCATTGGCGCACCGAAATTAACAGTCTTGGGGTATTCGTGTGCTAAATTATCTCAACTTGTTATAGCTGGATCCGTACCAGGTACACCAATCTTCTTCTCATTCTTATTATTGTGCATCACATTTTATCTAGTTGTTGTTGATCTATGTTTGGCTGCCATCCAGAAAATGATTCCCACAAGCCTCGCATTATCTCTATGAACAGTGAAGATCTTGGCACTACAATCTATCGGCCCCAATCTGGATGAAGTTGTTAAGTTCCTTATATGCTTTCCGTGCACGGAGAAGCTATACGTCGAGGTGATATTCCTTTCCTGTTAATTCTTAACCACAACAGAGTTCAATTTGTTGGTACTTTTACCCATGATTACAATCAAATGTGTACTATACATTTTTTTAGATGTTAATCATGAACGATCGAAGATGGCATGCCAAACTATTAGTGTATTTTATAAATCATGCAAAATCAAAGAGGCCCGTAGTGTTCGATACTTCATCTAAGCACTGATATGTTGTCTTTCTTTACAGATACAAGCAGGAGTTGGTGTGGAAAAGGTGGTGCAATATAACAATCCCATCTAATGCCTTGAATTCCATCTCATGGAAATTATTTTGAACGAGTACCAAGGCACCAATCCAGAGATGCAATTTGCTAGTTTGTTTTTTCACAAAGCAAGAGTGCTCAAGATAATGAGGTTTGCTCTATATTTAGCGCGCCACAATGGATGGTTTATTGACCAGCATATGCGTCTACAGTGGAATGGAAAAGGCTCTGCAGAAGCTGATTTTCACTTTGGAAGTTCATATGACACATTATTCGGAAGCGATTGTATCGAGCCGATATATGACTTTTGGTGGATGACCCCTTCGCAAAAATATTTGATCCCATGGATCCTGAAGATTGGATTTGATTTCTAATGTCAGTTTGTAACTTGTAATCTTTCAATTTGGTCCTCGTTATGCTGGAATTTGAACATTGTAATATTGCTGGTATTTGTAATACAATATTTGAAATTGCATTGTGTTCTTTTTTGTTTATGCAATCATGTTATTATAAGTACATATGTTGTTGTTCTATAGGCACAACATTGATGTTGTGCAGACAGAGAAAATCACAGTACACACAGACAAAACTTTGAAACCCGTCGGTGATGATTTCATCAATCGCTGACAGTTGTATACCAGCAAACGTTTCCCAACAACACACACAGGTTATTAGCACCAATCGTATGTGTTATATCTAGTGTTCGCACACGATTCTCATTACTCACTTGTTTGATGTATATCGCACACATCTTGTTATGCTGAATCGTTTGTGATTCGTTGTATCAGCGCGCGGAGTTTATCCGAGTGAATTGTATGCCGTACTTCGCACACGTATGCAGTTTTGGTAACCGTTTCTGTTATGTTATCTAATCACAAACGGTTCGTAAGAACAAACTGTCTGCCGTAGATCGCATAGGCAACTACTTTCTGAATCGTATTTGATGGATCCACCTACGCACACAGTTCGTGCCATTAGCGACGAAGCTTGCACTATACCGTTTGCGATTCATGCATCGCACACAGTTTCGTCTAAGGGTCTCTGATTGCAGTGTCGCGTTAGCAGCATCCTGCAGTAGTGATAAAGAGACTCTGGAGAGAGTCCAGTGCAGATAGGTCCAAACCGTTTTGTCCAGTCCATGTTGATGATTTCTCTAGCGCAATTTTTTGTGTGCCAAAGCAAAAAAACACGTGAGTATCCATTGTAATCACTATTAGTATTCCTTTACTGTTCCTGTAAATTTTTCTTTTTGCAAATGTTGTCGTACTGTTGTACTTATTTTTAATACACGTCTTGGTTTTTTGTGGTTAACAGGCATGATTGTGGATTTTTTATGCTACAAAACTGCAAGTGCTATCATTGCCGGGAGGATGGTGTGGTGGAGTCGCTGGATTACACAGTGGAAGACATTCCTAACATTAGGAAGACTCTTTTGTATACTTGTGCGACTAGTGATTTGTTTGATGTTCACTTCCATGGCTTGTTTGACATTGAACCTTGTACGCATGACTTCCATTTTTTATTCTAGTTTGCCATATTGAGTTGTACTTTCATTAATTATGTAGTTGAACTTACCATTTTGTGCTCTCCTTTTCTTATTGTAGATGAGTGGTTGGATTTTGGGAAGCATGATTATAGGATCTTTGGTAGCCAGTTCTTGGAGGTGAAACACGTTGCTATTGATTTGAACCAGGGTCGTACACCTGACAAGACAAGATATCATTGTCTAAAGGGTCGATTGGGGCCCCTAAGAGGTTCTACAACCTCTGATTCAGATAGCCATGTTACTCCCAAGAATCCCATAGTGGATTTGATAGAGAGTGATGATGACGCGTTTGACAAGATGGCTGGCATGGGTAGGGTCATTAGGAGTGCTGCTGCCAAGGGTGTTTCCCCTCTTGGTGTAATGGCGCGACGTAAAACCGGTGTTGCTAGAAAGGATCTAGAATTACAGTCTGATGACCCACAAGTATAGGGGATCTATCGTTGTCCTTTCAATAAGTAAGAGTGTCGAACCCAATCAGGAGCAGAAGGAAATGTCAAGCGGTTTCCAGTAAGGTATTCTTTGCAAGCACTGAAATTATTGTTAACATATAGTTTTGTCATAAGATAATTCTTAACGAGTGACAAGTAACAAGCGTAACAAAGGTGCATCAAGGTAGCCCAATCCTTTTTTTAGAAAAGGAAATGCTAGACAAACTCTTATATAAAGCAAAGCACTCCCGAGGACACATGGGAATTCCTGTCAAGCTAGTTTTCATCATGCGCATTTGATTCGCGTTCGTTACTTTGGTAATTTGATACGTGGGTGGACCGATGCTTGGGTGCTGCCCTTACTTGGACAAAAATCCCACTTATGATTAACCCCTCTCTCAAGCATCTGCAACTACGAAATAAGAAAAGATAAATCTAACCATAGCATGAAACATATGGATCCAAATCAGCCCCTTACGAAGCAACGCATAAACTAGGGTTTAAGCTTCTATCACTCTAGCAACCCATCATCTACTTATTAATTTCCAATGCCTTTCCCTAGGCCCAAATAATGGTGAAGTGTTATGTAGTCGATGTTCACATAACACCACTAGAGGAGAGACAAGATACATCTCATCAAAATATCGAACGAATACCAAATTCACATGATTACTTATAACAAGACTTATCCCATGTCCTCAATAACAAATGTAAATACTTACAAAACATGTTCATGTTCATAATCAGAGGAGTATTAATTATCATTAAGGATCTAAACATATGATCTTCCACCAAGTAAACCAACTAGCACCAACTACAAGGAGTAATCAACACTACTAGCAACCCACATGTACCAATCTGAGGCTGGAGACAAAGATCGGATACAAGAGATGAACTAGGGTTTGGAGAGGAGATGGTCCTGGTGAAGATTTCGATGGAGATTCACCCCCTCGCGATGAGAGGGTCGTTGGTCATGATGATGGCTTCTATTTCCCCCTCCGGGAGGGATGTTTCCTCGGCAGAAAAGCCCTGCCGGAGCTCTAGATTGGTTTTGTCCAAGCTTCGCCTCGAGACGGCGGCACTTCGTCCCAAAAGCTTCCTTATGATTTTTTCCAGGTCAAAACCCTCCATATAGCAGAAGATGGGCATCGAGGACCTTTCAGGTGGGTCACAAGCCTGCTAGGCATGGCCAGGGGGTAGCCGCGCCTCGCAGGCTTGCCACCTCCTGGTGGGCCCCCTCAGGTATCTGTTTCGCCCAGTATTTTTTATATATTCCAAAATAATTCTCCATAAATTTTCAGGACTTTTGGAGTTGTATAGAATAGGTATCTCAGATTTGCTCCTTTTCCAGTCTAGAATTCCAGCTGTCGGCATTCTCCCTCTTCATGTAAACCTTGTAAAATAAGAGAGAAAAGGCATTAGTATTGTACCATAACGTGTAATAACAGCCCATAATGCAATAAATATCAATATAAAAGCATGATGCAAAATGGACGTATCATCTCCCCCAAGCTTACACCTCTCTAGCCCTCAAGCGAAAGCCGAGATCGATAAATATGTCCACATGTTTTAGAGATAGATGTGTCACTAAAATACAAACGGACATGAGGGCATCATGAATAACTTTAGAACAACAATACTTATTGTATAAGATTTCTAATGCTAGAGTAACAATTCATTTACAAGATAAAGTATGAACCAAGAACTCTATTGACAACCAACAAACTATGATCTTAGTCATTGAAGCAACTGGCAATTTATCATAACATCGGAAAGAGTCAATATAAGAGCTTGTAAAGCAAACCCACATACTCAATCATCTTTTACTCTTTCATAATTGCTAACACTCACGCGGTACTCATGAGATCAAAGCTTCAATCGGACACGGAGAAAGATAGGGGCTTATAGTTTTGCCTCCCAACTATTCACCTCAAGGGTGATGTCAACAGTAATAACTCATGATCACCCACATCCGAGTGGATATATGCGTCTAGATCATTCCCCAGCACATAATGCTTGCAAAGAGAGAGGAGAAATATACTAAGTGGTGAGGATCACCATGACTCTTGCATAAAGATAAGTACCTAAAAATTAAAAGTAACAGATAGGCCCTTCGTAGAGGGAAGCAGAGGTTGTCATGCGCTTTTTGTTTTGGAATGCACAAACCCTTAGTGCAAACGAACGCCGCATTGTATTGCTCTTTGTGATAGCAACCTTTATTATGCAGTTCATCGCTTTTATTTCTTTACTATCACAAGTTCGTACAACGCTTATTTCCCTTACAATAAAAGCTCACACGTATTTAGGGGCACTTTTTATTGCTTTTTGCACCGATGACAACTTACTTGAAGGATCTTAATCAATCCATAGGTAGGTATAGTGGACTCTCATGCCAAAACTTGGTTGAGGTGTATGGATGCACAAGTAGTATCTCTACTTGGTGCCAAAGTTTTGGCTAATATGAGGTGGAAGCAAGCACTACATGTTGGAGGATCTAAAACCATATAACTTCTATCTGGAAACAAGCAAACATAACCCACTATGTTGTCTTCCTTGTCCAACATCAACTTCTTAGCATGTAATATTTTAATGGGTGGTCACAATCACAAAAGATGTCCAAGATAATATATTTATATGTGATTCTCTCTTTCTTTATCACTTCCTTTTCAATTGCACCAACGACCAATCACTATGTTTGTTAACTGTCAACAAATTTCAATCGACATACTTCTTATATGTGAAGTCATCACTCCCCATAAGATCATTATGTATACTCTTTGCTTTTGTTCTATTCTTCTTTTATTTATTACTATCAAGAGCATAGTAAGCTAGCAGAGCCCTCACATCAAAACTACTTTTTATTATATAACTCTCGGGCTTGCTTACATAAGGGGAGCAAAAAGCAAAAACTAAAAGCTAGATCATACTAAAAATTTATTCTACTAGATCAAAACAAAATAAAAAAGGATCGAACTAAGAAAAACAAGAAAAAGGAAAAAGGAAAAAAGGTGTGATGGTGATACAATACCGGGGCACCTCCCCCAATCTTGGCACAAGCCAAGGGGAGTGCCAATACCCATATGCTTAGCTGTCCTTCTTCAGAGGTGATGGTGGTGGAGTTGTTGATGAGGTTGGAAGCTTGTCCTCCGTCTTCCAAGGCATAGGCTCGCCATCGTAAAAAGATGAACGAGTCTCCGGAATCCTCAAATCTACAGCCAAACTCATTCTCTTAAATCTATATTCATACTCATAGTTTTGGTTTTGTAGATCATAGATCTGGGCTTGGAGATGCTCAATTTTCTCGTAGAACTTGAAGATGTGCTTTCCGGTGTCCTAGGTATCCAGCTTGTGCTTATGGGTAAACTCCAAGGTCATCATATGATTGCCATTGAGTCCACATTCCACCATCCCTTGGAACTTGAAGACTTGTTGCTCCATTGCTTCGAGCCTTGTTTCCACGCTTCCGGTCTTCTTTGGCCCTTCAACGTCACGGATGTGCAGCACCCCCTCACGCATCTCAATGGCTTGAGGGTGTCGCAGCACTTCCGCGAGATAGGGGTTGATGACCTTCTCGAAGAACTTGTCCTTCGGAGCACTTGGGGATGCCATGAAGTTCTAGGTGGGTAATAGAAACAACTCAAAACGATAACAGGAGGTATTGTCGTGATACGAAAGTGCATACCTTCGGGAGATTATATAATGATTTTTTGCCGACTCGAAGGGGTGTACCACAAGAAAACGGAGTACGGAAGGCGCACGGCATGGTGGCAAGCCCCCTAGGCGCGGCTAGGGGGTGGTCGTGCCTAGCTGGCTTGTCACCTCCTCGTGCGTCTTTCAGACTACTTTTGATTTTCCTAATTTTTTAAATATTCCAAAACTGAGTAAAATTGCTATTGGCAGAGTTTTGGAGTCGGTTTACTTACTGCACCACATACCTATTCCTTTTCGGAGTTTGAAATGTTCCGGTAGGTCTCCCTAATATACTCTTTCGGAGTTATGGTATTGATAACATTGGTTTCAACATTTATGGGAGTACCTGAGATATAATTTTTGATTCTTTGCCCGTTTACCACCTTCGGATTTGTGCCTTCGGCGTTGTTGATCTTGATGGCACCGGAACGATATACTTCCTCAACAATGTAAGGCCCTTCCCATTTAGAGAGAAATTTTCCTGCAAAAAATCTTAACCGAGAATTGTATAGCAAGACATGATCACCTACATTGAATTCATGCTTTTGTATCATTTTATCATGCCATCTCTTAACTTTTTATTTAAACACCTTGGCATTCTCATAGTCCTGGGTTATCCATTCATCAAGTGAGCTAATATCAAATAACCATTTCTCACCATCAAGTTTAAAATCATAGTTGAGATCTTTGATTGCCCAATAAGCTTTATGCTCTAGCTCTAGAGGTAAGTGACATGCTTTACCATAAACCATTTTATACGAAGACATACCCATAGGATTCTTGTAAGCAGTTCTATAAGCCCATAATGCATCGTGAAGTTTCTTAGACCAGCTCTTTCTAGATCTATTAACAGTCTTTTGCAAGATTAATTTAATTTCTCTATTGCTTAATCCTACTTGACCACTAGACTGAGGATGATAAGCAGATGCAATTCTATGATTAACATCATACTTATCAAGCAATTTACGGTAAGCACCATGAATAAAATGTGAACCACCATCGGTCACTAAATATCTGGGAACTCCAAATCTAGGGAAAATAACTTCTTTAAGCATCTTAATATAGGTGTTATGATCAGCACTACTAGTTGGAATAGCTTCTACCCACTTAGTAATATAATCAAAATATGAGTATACCCGTTGGATGTTGGAAAAGGTCCCATATAATCAAAACCCCAAACATCAAATGGTTCAATAACAAGAGAGTAATTCATAGGCATTTACTGACGTCTACTAATATTGCCAATTCTTTGACATTCATCACATGACAAGACAAACTTATGAGCATCCTTTGAAGAGAGTAGGCCAATAAAAACCAGATTGTAATACCTTATGTGTCGTTCTATCTCCAGCGTGGTGTCCTCCATAGGCCTCGAAATGACACTTTTGTAGGATCTGTTCCTGTTCATGCTCAGGTACACAATGTCTAATAACACCATCTACTCCTTCTTTATAAAGGTGTGGGTCATCCCAGAAGTAATGTCTTAAATCATAGAAGAACTTTTTCTTTTGTTGGTATGTGAAACTAGGCGATATAAATTTAGCGACAATATAATTAGCATAATAAGCATACCAAGGAGCATTACGAGAAACATTTATGAGAGCTAATTGTTCATCAGGAAAGATATCATTAATAGGTAGTGGGTCATGAATAACATTCTCTAACCTAGACAAGTTATCTGCTACGGGGTTATCAATACCCTTTCTGTCAACAATATGCAAATCAAATTCTTGTAGCGGAAGAACCCACCTGATAAGTCTAGTTTTAGCATCTTTCTTTTCCATAAGATATTTAATAGCAGCATGATCAGTGTGAACAGTTACCTTAGAATCAACAATATAGGGTCTAAACTTATCACAAGCGAACACAACTGCTAAAAATTCTTTTTTAGTGGTAGCATAAATTCTTTAAGCACTGTCTAGGGTTTTGCTAGCATAATGAATAACATTTAATTTCTTATCAACTCTTTGTCCTAGAACGGCACCAACGGCATAACCACTAGCATCACACATGATTTCAAAGGGTAGGTTCCAATCAGGTGGTTGAACAACAGGTGCAGAAATCAAGGCATTCTTAAGAATTTCAAAAGCTTCTACACAATCATCATCAAAACCGAATGGAACATCTTTTTGAAAGAGATTAGTGAGCGGCCTAGAAATCTTAGAGAAGTCTTTAATAAATCTCCTATAGAAACCAGCATGACCAAGGAAACTTCTTATACCTCTGATATCCATAGGACACGGCATTTTTTCGATAGCATCAACTTTAGCTTTATCAACTTAAATACCTCTTTCGGAAATTTTATGTCCCGAGACAATACCTTCATTCACCATAAAGTGGCACTTCTCGCAATTCAAGACCAGATTAGTTTCTTCGCATGTTTGCAAAACTCGATCAAGGTTTCTCAAACAATCATCAAAAGAAGTTCCGTATACGGAAAAAACATCCATGAAAACCTCAACAATCCTTTCACAAAAATCAGAGAATATAGCAGTCATGCATCTTTGAAAGGTAGCAGGTGCATTGAATAAAACAAAAGGCATACATCTATAAGCAAAGGTACCAAAAGGCAGGTAAAAGTGGTCTTCTCTTGGTCCTCTTTTAACACAGGTATTTGACAGAAACTAGAATAACCATCTAGAAAGCAGAAATGTGTGTGTTTGGATAGTCTTTCTAGCATTCGATCAATAAAAGGTAGAGGATAATGATCTTTTCTAGTAGCTTTATTTGATTTCCTAAAATCAATTATCATCTATATCCTGTAACAATTCTTTGCGGGGCCAATTCATTTTTATCATTAGGAACTACGGTAATACCTCCTTTCTTAGGGACACAATGAACGGGACTAACCCATCTACTATCAGCAATAGGGTAAATGATACATGTGTCTAGAAGCTTCAATGTTTCATTTCTTACCACTTCATTCATTTTAGGATTTAACCGTCGTTGGTGATCAACAATTGGTTTATCATCGGGCTCCATTTTAATTTTATGCTGCCATAGAGTGGGACTAATGCCCTTAAGATCATCAAAAGTATATCCAATAGCAGCACAGTGCTTCCTCGGAGTTTTCAATAATCTCTTCTCTTCATGCTCTAAAAGGTTAGCACTAATAATAACATGATATACCTTCTTTTCATCAAGATAAGCATATTTCAGAGTATCCGGTAATTGTGTAAGCTCAAACACGAGATCACCTTTGGGTGGAGGAGGATCCCCAAGTATTTCAATAGGCAAGTTGTGTTTCAGAATAGGATGTTGATCAAAGAAAATTGTATCTATTTCATTCCTTTCATTCATATACATATCATTTTCATGGTCTAGCAAATATTGTTCTAAAGGATCAGTAGGAGGCACAGCAATAGAAGCAAGACCAATAATTTCATCCTTACTAGGCCATTCTTTATCATGGGGTTGTCTATGAAATTTAGAGAAATTAAACTCATGAGACGTATCCCCAAAACTTATGGTAATAGTTCCCTTCTCACAGTCTATCCTGGCATTAACGGTATTCAACAAGGGTCTACCAAATATAATATGACAAAAATCATCTTGTGGGGAGCCAAGAACAAGAAAATCAGTAGGATATTTTATTTTCCCTCACAAGACTTCAACATCCCTTATAATCCCAATTGGTGATATAGTATCTCTATTAGCAAGCTTAATTGTAACATCAATTTCCTCTAACTCAGCTAGTGCAATATCATTCATAATCTCTTTATATAAGGTAAAGGGAATTGCACTCACACTAGCACCCATATCACACAATCCATGATAATAATGATCTCCTATTTTAACAGAAACAACAAGCGTGCCAACAATGGGTCTATGTTTACCTTTAGCATCAGGTTTAGCAATTCTAATAGCTTCATCATAAAATTGAATAACATGTCCATCGATATTATCAACCAAGAGATCCTTAACCATAGCAATACTAGGCTCAACTTTAATTTCCTCAGGGGTTGTAGGTGTTCTTGCACAGCTCTTACGAACCACAGCTAAAGCTTTAGCATGTTCTTTTATTCTAATAGGGAAATGTGGTCTTTCGATATAAGCAGCAGGAATAACAGGATCAACATTATAAGTAATAATTTTCTCTTCAACTTTAATAGGTTAAACTACTTTCACTTAAATGTGAGGATGATATTTAAACCACTTTTCCTTAGGGAGATGAACATGACCAGAAAAAGATTCACAAAACGACGCTACTATCTCACAGTCAAGTCCATATTTGGTGCTAAATTCATGGAAAGCATTAGTGTCTAACAAGGATTTAACACAACCAAACTTAAGGTTCATACCTGAATCCTTACCTTCGTCGGGTTCCCAATCTTTAGAGTTGCATTTAATTCTTTCCAATAAACCCCAATTGAAGTCAATATCTCTCTTCGTATAGTAACCAGCACAAGAAGTATCGAGCATGGATTGATCATTACGAGAAAGTCAAGCATAAAAATTCTAAATAATAATTCCTCTCGAGAGCTCATGGTTAGGGCATGAATATAACATTGAATTAAGCCTCCCCCAAGCTTGAGCGATTCTTTCTCCTTCACAAGGCCAAAAATTATAAATATAATTCCGATCACGATGAACTAGATGCATAAGATCGAACTTCTGATGAAATTCCATTTTCAATCGGTTGTAGCTCCATGATCCAATATCATCACATAGCCTATACCATGCCAATGCCTTTTCCTTCAAAGATAAAGGAAAGACCTTCTTCTTGACGTGATCCTCGTGCAGACCTACAAGATTAAATAATCCACAAACTTCATCCACGAAGATTAGATGCAAATGAGGATGTAGTGTTCCATGTCCTGCATAAGGATTAGCCAGCAGTTTCTCTATCATACCCGAAGGAATTTCATAATAAATATTTTTAGTAGGTTCAGTAGGTTGAGGGACAACTCTTTGTGTTTCCGGTAGAGGTGAAGATACCCGAACAAACCCCTCAAAGGATTACTTTCCATAGTAACAAGCGACAGTAAATTTCAGCACACTATATAAATCTTTCCTTACCAGATTCCACACACCAAAGGCACTTCACTCCCCAGCAACAGCTCCAGAAAAGAGTCTTGATGACCCACAAGTATATGGGATCTATCATAGTACTTTCGATAAGTAAGAATGTCGAACCCAGCGAGGAGCGGAAGGAATTGACAAGCGGTTTCCAGTAAGGTATTCTTTGCAAGCACTGAAATTATCGGTAACAGATAGTTTTGTGATAAGATAATTCTTAACGAGTAACAAGTGTAACAAAGGTGCAGCAAGGTATCCCAATCCTTTTTTTAGCAAAGGACAGGTTGGACAAACTCTTACATAAAGCAAAGCGCTCTCGAGGACACATTGGAATTCATGTCAAGCTATTCATCATGCTCATTTGATTTGCGTTCGTTACTTTGGTAATTTCATATGTGGGTGGACCGGTGCTTGGGTGCTGCCCTTACTTGGACAAACCTCCCACTTATGATTAACCCCTCTCGCAAGCATCCGTAACTATGAAAGAATAATTAAGATAAATCTAACCATAGCATGAAACATATGGATCGAAATCAGCCCCTTACGAAGCAACACATAAACTAGGGTTTAAGCTTCTGTCACTCTAGCAACCCATCATCTACTTATTACTTCCCAATGACTTCCCCTAGGCCCAAATAATGGTGAAGTGTTATGTAGTTGACGTTCACATAACACCACTAGAGGAGAGACAACATACATCTCATCAAAATATCAAACGAATACCAAATTCACATGATTACTTATAACAAGACTTATCCCATGTCCTCAGGAACAAATGTAACTACTTACAAAACATGTTCATGTTCATAATCAGAGGAGTATTAATTATCATTAAGGATCTGAACATATGATCTTCCACCAAGTAAACCAACCAGCATCAACTACAAGGAGTAATCAACACTACTAGCAACCCACACGTACCAATCTGAGGCTGGAGACAAAGATGGATACAAGAGATGAACTAGGGTTTGGAAAGGAGATGGTGTTGGTGAAGATGTTGATGGAGATTGACCGCCTCTCTGTGAGAGGATAATTGGTGATGACGATGGCTTTGATTTCCCCCTCCGGGAGGGAAGTTTCCCCGGCAGAGCAGCCTTGCCGGAGCTCTAGATTGGTTCTGTCCAAGTTCCACCTCGAGACGGTGGCGCTTCATCCCAAAAGCTTCCTTATGATTTTTTTTCTAGGTCAAAACCCTCCATCTAGCAGAAGAGGGGCATCGGGGACCTGCCAGGTGGGTAACAAGCCTGCTAGGCGCGGCTAGGGGGTGGCCACGCCTGACAGGCTTGCCACCTCCTGGTAGGCCCCCTCAGGTATCTATTTCGCCTAGTATTTTTTTACATATTCCAAAATAATTCTCCGTAAATTTTCAGGACTTTTGGAGTTATGCAGAATAGGTATCTCAGATTTGCTCCTTTTCCAGTCCAGAATTCCAGCTGTCGACATTCTCCCTCTTCATGTAAACCTTGTAAAATAAGAGAGAAAGGCATAAGTATTGTACCATAACATGTAATAACAGCCCATAATGCAATAAATATCAATATAAAAGCATGATGCAAAATGGATGTATCACAGTCTGGCAATGTTACAAGCACAAAGCGTGCATACAAAGCTCCTATTAAGTTTTGCTCCCCCATGCAGGAACAACACCCTTATAAATTCCCTCACATGGACAAAGCTCGCAAGTTGTATGGTATCATGTTTAGTTATGGAGGAAGCAAGAAGTACGCTGAGTGAGTATCTATCGTTATCTTTCTTCATTTTTCTTTTTTGTTGTATTATTCCTGCTCTCTCTCTCTCTCTCTCTATATATATATATATATATTGTATTTCTCAGTATATATAAGTTGAACTGCTATGAAAGCCTTATTTTCTTTTCCATGTTTTTTGTATTATCGCTACTCTACGTGTATAACTTGAAATGCTTGATATATACAACCTGAATTGCTATAATTGCCTCATATTCCTTTCTGACTTTTTTGTTTTTTGTGTATTGCAGGACTGCATTATCAATGATACCTCAGCATGATGGTAGTATTACTACCATCGCTGGCAAGCGTATATGGGAAGTTTTTGCACCTATGCAGATGATGGAAGGTGATATAATGGATTTCCTTATCAACCATTTGAAAGGAGATCCCGAAAGAAATGTTGATTTCAAATCTGGAAAAAGGATCTTACCGAGTCCATATTTCATTATGGTATTCAATTTAGACTGCTCCTTCTCTTAAATGAATCAACCTAGTGTTTTTTTGTTTTTTCAATATTTTTATTACTTATATTTTTTCACTGTGTAATTCCTTTTTGCCTTTTTGCGGGTTGTGCTCAACTGTACGCTTTTCGTGAGGAAAGAGGATTTTTTAATGTTTAACAAGCAGTGAGAGATTTCTAGACCGTTGTTAAAGATTACGAAAACCTACTTACTGCAGATCTTGTGAGATTTACTTGCTGATATTGGTTGTATTTGTTTTGCTATGAGGAAGATTTTCAATTTTATTATATACTAACTTTTTTGGTCATGGTTTTAGGTCATGCTCCCCTTATTCAAACCGATGGTCTTATCAAAGGACGGGTCTATTGGACATTCTTCCTTATATGTCATGAATCAGTACCGAAATACCAACGTCCTTGACTCATTACCATACATGAAGAATCATCGTCCTTCAAAGAACACCTACCACAAAGACTGCGAGGAAAATGTGAGTGTTGTTGTTTGCTACTAGCTAGAGCTATATCTCTACTCAATTTTATGTTTTCTACTTTGTGATTCTGGTTTTTGTGAGACCTAAAATGCACGGTATTCTTCTGTTTTACTTGTTTTCAATTAACAGATCACCAGATTGGTGCAAGCAATGCAGTCCGTGTATGCCCGGGATGAGTACAATGCTAGCAAGAAGCCCAATTGGAGTGTTCTTGCAAAGAGACCACGGTTCATCATTGCTCCCTTCCAAGGGTTGAATCAGTGTGGACACTACACTCTCAAGTTTGCAACAACATATGATGGTGAAAAGATCATTGGTAATATCAAAAATCGTAATGTGAGTTGTAGTTCATATTTCTATTTCTGCCTTACCATGTTCGTCTTTTTCCTTTTTATGTGTTATCATTTTAATTATTTGTCTTTTTTCTCAGCCCAAAATTATAGATTGGATTGCCGAGGATCTTTATAGAGTCATCTTCAACCTGGGTAACCAGATGGCGGTGTCAAAGCTTCCTGATGAGATTCGAGTTCTGGCTCCTAATTCAAGAAAAATTCTTGATAATTGTGTAATATTAGCATATTTGTGTTAATTGTGTCTTTAAAACATTGTGTGAACAATCTTGTTTTTATGTAAGATTTGGTTCTCTTTCCAACTATGTAATAACTAGTATTTTTTTCATGATTGTCAATGTGGCACGGTATTTTTATAAACTTTCTTGTGTGATGACAATGTGTTTGAATAGTTGTTTCATTTTTAGATATTATTTCTAGGGTATTCGTTTTTCTTAAGGCCTTTCGCAACGAAGGCTTTTACACCTGTTGAATTTTACAGCTGTTGAACTTAACACTTTTTACTACTTTGTTTTCTCTGCATCACAATTTCTTGAAGAATGCATGTGTCAGTAATAAGGGATGCAACATGAGTGTACTGATTGTGCTTCTGCTTTTTGCGGTACTCTTGTGTTTGATATGTTCTCACTGATGTAATTTAATGGCTGGTAGTTATTTTGTGCTATGATTATATTATTTAGTGCAAAGTTGTTAGCTAAAATATATTAAGATCTTATTTTAAACGTCTGCACTCTTAAAAAATCCTAATAATTTGCATTTTTTAAAATAGCCCTTGTTCTGTTTCCCTACATTTAACAAATAGCTTATTATTGTCTGCACTTTTAAAGTATCACTCTTTTTGTAGTGTTTTTAATTTCTTTTTATTGTGGTGCGTTTCTAAAATTATTTTATTTTATTTAAAAAATAATTTCTTAGCAGACAACGTGCATTTGAACTTTTCTCTAATCAGTTATTGAACTTTTATGTTGTAGTATAAATTATTTTTGTACCTACTCTGGACTATTCAACCGGTCTTAAGGTACTCTCTCCGTCCCATAATGTAAGACATTTTTTGACACTAGTGTAGTGTCAAAAAACGTCTTACATTATGGGATAGAAGGAGTAGTTTATTAGTTTTTTTAGAATAAGGGAGTTTATTAGTATACATTGTTCCAACACACATGCCTAATTGGGCCTGTTTTGGTCCAAACTGCTCATTTGGGTGGATGTGCACTGCCGCCTGCGCTCTACCAAGCTATGAGTTTAGTCCCACCTTGCTTACTGAGGGTGCTGGCGACCGGTTTATAAGCACTGGCTAGTCCAAAGCATTGAACTCCCCTGTACATTAGTGCTTACACACGGTGCTTGCTCTCTCACTCGTGACCTGTGGGCCCTGTATGGCTGGCCCAACTCATTGTGTTGCCAGACCATTGGGCGGTCATTTTTTTTAAAATTTTCTTGCCTGTTGTTAGCATGAAAATTATTTGTACTGATTGGTCTCCTCAGCTTCAACTGATATTTTTTATTCCTTTTTCTGCCATGGTTACTTCCAGTGTTCTTTTGACACCGTTAATTAAGATAGTACTTTCTTAACAACTGAGTTGTAATGAGCTTTCAAGTCTGATAGTACTGTTGGTTTCATAGCTTTGTGGAATGGAAAATGGTGTTGTGGGCTTCTGTCCAATTAATCCTACTGGCTGGTGTGGCATGTACTTTGTGTGGTCAATTTTTGTTGTTGTTGAATCTACAACTAGACTGATCTAGTAATGCACATTGATGCTTTTCTTATGCATTTTCTTGTGGTGATTATGCAGCTTCGTAGTACTTCTGTGCTATCTTAGTTGTACTGAGGGTTCAAGGTTTCCAGTACTATTGTTGAATAACTAGAATGTTTTAATCACAAACTTCTTTAACTTTTGGCACGATGGACAAACAAAAATAGCAAGCTAGCGAACTTGTTCAACCACGGAACCATACTTTGAACATGACATAAGCAAACTTGTTCAACACTGGCACACATGATAGAAGCAAACTTGTTCAGTTCCTACACACAGTACATAAGAAAACTTGGTCGACCTAACAAAAGCAAACTACTAACTTTAAATAAGATAAAGCGCAAGCTGAAGCATAGGCAACTTGAAGGCCAGACTTTGATGTTTCTTCATCCCTATTAGCCGTAGTAGTTGTATGGGTTTCCATACTTCTTCTCGTACTTATGCTTGATAAAACCCTTCTTTCGTTCTAGGAGCTTCTTCCATGACATGTAGGTTGCGTGCGCGTCTATCGCTCTATACTCGATGAGATATTGTGGCAGTGGGCAGATCCCCCACAGTTTGTGGTCTTCCTTGCGGTTGATCTTCTTCTTCATGTCTTTGTAGAATATGTGACGCACTATGCCTGCAACATATGCCAGAGAGTCGTACTCCTTTTCGATGTATGGATCTCTCCACTTGTGCTGGATGTCAATGTAGTTATTGGGATTGATCTCTAAACCAGAGTTCTTTAGCATCCGCTTGTCCCAATCAATGCTGAAGCCGGCAAAGGTGTACATTTTTTCCTTCAGGGACTATTCGAGACAATCGAGCCTGCAAGTTGGTAGATATATTTCGAAGATGATTCTTTTTTCATGATTCATTTCAATAGTTATGGTTTTACAATCAACTAATATATGAAGTAGATGCTTATATAGTACACAAATGCATGTATGACTATATTTCAGAAACTAGTTCACAAACTTTAGGAACTAAAATAGTACCCCCCATGTTTATTTTTCCATTTTGTTTTTATAGTTGAGTCATTTATCTATCTTCTACATAGTTGTAGGTTAGTTTCCTTTTTTGGATAAGATAGCATACAACAGTCTATCACTTTCTTGCTAATGAAAGTAATTGCAGGACCAAGTTTAGAACCTAATTTACTACATCGATTCAAGAAAATTAACACCACTGCATCAATTTCAGATATACAATAGTACATCAAGATGAGAAAACTACAGTAGTATATCATTTTTAACAAATTAATTACACTAGTGCATCATATTTGCAAACTAGTCAGATGTTCGGAAAATAATGTAGTTCAGAAATTACACTAGTACATCATGTTTACAAACTAGTACATCTAGTTTAGAAACTACACTAGTACATCATGTTTAGAAACTAGTTTAATAAAAATTTAGTCAACAATACTAATCAAACACATGCAGAATAAGTTGAATGAGTAGGATGGCTGACATTTCTGTTGTCGCGGTGATGTGGTATACCAGCACTTGGTCCTCCATGCATAACTACAGAACTGCTGCCCTCTGGTTCGGTTCATCTTCCCTGGTAAACTCAACATCAACACCAACGATCTTCTCCCTCAAGCCGCCAACCTTCTTCCTGAGATCTCTAATCATCTCGTTGGCGCGCTTAGGATTGTTGGTGTAGATGACGCACAGCGGCTCCTTGTCGTGGACCTAAACGGCCTCCAGCACCCTGGTGTAGTCGAGCTTCTCATCGAGGACGACATTGTCGCAGAGCTTGGCGGCGTGATCGGAGGACTCACCATGGGGACGCTTGTGAGACTAGTGTCGGTGTCAAAACCGGCAGATCTCAGGTAGGGGGTCCCGAACTGTGAGACTAGAATCAATGGTAACAAGAGACGAAGGGGACACAGATTTACCCAGGTTCGGTCCCTCCTATGGAGGTAATACCCTAAGTCCTGCTTGGTTGTATTGATGATATGGTGGGTTACAGAGTTGATCTACCTTGAGATCAGCTAACCCTAGATGAGTTGTTCTCCCTATACCCTTAAACCCTCCGGCTTATATAGTTGTCGAGGGTGCCCTGGGTTTACACATGATCGGTTACATGCCGAAGAGATAAACATGCCTAACTACAGCTAATAACTTGGAGAGTATGTCATGGCTCCTTGAAGCTTCCATCTGGCATAGGTGGTCTTTGATTGTCCGATGCTCGCTTTGCGGCCCATACAGTGCGGCCCATAAGCAATAGGTCGGCTATCCAAGGACCCCCTAATCCAGGACTCCCTCAACTAGTGCTCCGCCATTGCCCTCCTGCAGCGATTGGAGGGCTTGGTGACGGTGGTTTTGGGGAAGATGGAGAGGATATGGCTGGAATGAGGCGGAGTTGTAGACAAAGAGGGTTTTTTACGTGGTGGTTTGGTTCGTGGGCAAGGGGGTTCGTCGTGGTAGTGGGGTGTAGTGGAGGTGGGGTAGGCGTTGCAGTTCGGCGTGGCAACCTCCAAGTGGATGCGCTGGTGGTGCCTTGGAAAACTGAATCGCTTGTTTGTAGTTTTTCCGCATTATAATTCAATGGTCGAACTGGCCTGTCTCATGAATGTGTATTGTCTTAGCTTGTCTCTCTCATAGGTCGCAGGGTTTGTAATCATGGCAGTTGGACCGCGCATTTATCTATTCTTGTACGGGTTTTGACTAGAAGTTGTACTTATGAACCCTAGGTTGTTGGTTGGAGCAGGTTTACATTTTTATTTTGTGGCAAAATGTATGGTGCAAATTAATTTGGAACTTTTATTTTTTAAGTGGTTATATATATAAAGGGCATATAATTATTTATAATATTTTTCACATATATTTTGATAATTTTCTTTTAATTTTTTTATCCACTGATTTTAAAGTAATACCATAGAATCATTACTTTACAGTACTTTTTTATTTTGATTAGTACGGTCTACTTGCCCTTGTCAGTACGGTCTGTGCAATATTTGATGGGAGCATGCATGTAATTTCCTACTGACTAGGGTCGGCATGTCCAATGGGCGGTCAACTTTTTTTTTCATTGCATGAAGTTAGTACTGATTGTTCTCCTCAACTCGAACTGGTAGTAATTCAAGGTCAATTTTATTTTATTTTGGGTGAGCTTATTGACATTGATTGTGGAATTGTTTTGAATGCTAGAATCAGTTTTTGTCATTAGTACTTGTTGTTCTCTTCAGCACGAACTGAAACTTTTGTTTGTGTTTTTTTGCACCTTTTCGTTGTGTTTTTTCTTTATCAGTTATTTCCCTTTAATACATTAGTCGAACTGTTCGATCAAGCATGATGGACTCTACTAATGAATTTCTTTGCGTACTAAAATCACTATTATCTTTTAGTACTGATTGTTCTCCTCATCTTGAATTGGTAGTTATTCAAAAAAGATTGTTCTCCTACTATGCTAATGAAATAGCAGTAGTACACGATGGGCATAGTGGTACTGTCACATCTTTCTTGTTTGGACTGATGAACATCCGCGTCGGCTTGAGATCAAGCATTATTGCATGATGGGGCATAGTGGTACTGACACATCTTTCTTGTTTGGACTGATGAACTTGCCCCATTATCCATTTTGAAACTATAAGAGAGGGATTTGGAGGGGCGGGTGGTGGTGGATAGAATCCCAATATTACACAAAGTGACATAGTAGTACTGACACATCTCTCTTGTTTCGACTGATGAACATCCGTGTCAGCTTGAGATCAAGCACTATTGCACGATGGGGCATAGTGGTACTGACACATCTTTCTTGTTTGGACTGATGGACTTTCCCCATTATTCATTTTGAAACTATAAGAGAGGGATTTGGGTGGGTGGTGGTGGATAGAAACCCAGTATTACACAAAGTGACATAGTAGTACTAACACATCTTTCTTGTTTGGACTGATGAACATCTACGTCAACTTGAGATTAAGCACTATTGCACAATGGGGCAAAGTGGTACTGACACATATTTCTTGTTTGGACTGATGGACTTGCCCCATTATCCATTTTGAAACTATAAGAGAGGGATTTGGAGGGGTCGGTGATGGTGGATAGAAACCCGGTATTACACAAAGTAACATAGTAGTACTCACACATCTTTCTTGTTTGGACTGATGAACATCCGCGTAAAAACCAAGCGGTGAAGACACAACCCCATTATCTATCTTAGGGGGTGTGGGTGCATGGGAGGGGGGAAACAGAATAACCACACTGTGCCTGTTGAACGAGCGCACTTCTGCGTTAGCGTGAGGCCGGGTCAGGGGTGGGAGGGGGGGTCGGGACCCCGCGCCCCACCCCCGGCAAGGTCGAGCCAGGAATGATTCGTAACAGGCTATGATGCGGCGTGCCACGGCGTCGCATGCAGAGGCGAGTTCGTAACATGACTTGTCCCATTATCTATCTTATTAAGGGGGGATACCTACACTACACGATGGGGCATAATGGTACTAACACAGCTTTCTTGTTTGGACTGATGAACATCCGCATCAGCTTGAGATCAAGTACTATTGCACGATGGGCATAGTGGTACTCACACATCTTTCTTGTTTGGACTGATGAACATCCGCGTCAAAACCAAGCGGTGAAGACACAACCCCATTATCTATCTTAGGGGGTGTGGGTGCGTGTTGGGGGGAACAAAATAACCGCACTGCGCCAGTCAAACGAGCGCACTACCATGTTAGCGCGAGGCCGAGCCAGGGGAACAAAATAACCGCACTGCGCCAGTCAAACGAGCGCACTACCATGTTAGCGCGAGGCCGAGCCGGGGGGAGGGGGTCAGGACCCCCCTCCCCACCCCCGGTGAGGCCGATCCAGGAACGAGCCATAACAAGCGACGACGAGGTGTGCCGCGGCGTCGCATGCGGAGGCAAGTGCATAACATGACTTGCCCCATTATCATCTTATTAAGGGGGGATACCACCACTGCATGATGGGGCATAGTGGTACTGACACATCTTTCTTGTTTGTACTGATGAACATACGCGTCAGAACGATCACTGCCGCCATTAACCAACCACCTCTCATTTAACATATATTTTGATAATTTTCTTTTAGTTTTGTTATCCATTGATTTTAAAGTAATACCATAGAATCATTACCTTGTTGTACTTTTTTATTTTGATTAGTTGAACTTTTCTGTTTAGGAGATTATATTTTTATAAAACTAGTACTCCAATTTTTGGTTTTGGTTTTGGAGTAACATGTAGTACATATTTTCTATTGTATTGAATTCATAATTAAGGTTGAACTTTTCAAAAAAAGGTTATCTCACTGCAATAAAACAAAAAAATTCTTACCATTTTTTATGTTCACTGCAAAGTGTTGCCATTTTTTGTACGTATATTGGAGAACTGACATTTTTCAACCTTCTTATATTTATTTATTCAATAATTTATTTTAAGTATTTGCGAGTGTAATTTTGGTAGGTCTGGACTGAACTGAGTTTATTGTTTTTGCTAGAACTTTTGTAGTATGAGAGGCTGAACTTTTTGTTAAAAAATTTACTAGGGATACCAGTTGACACTAGTACTGATGATACAGAAGTCAATAGTAGTTCAAAAATGTTGCGAGTCGCATGACAATATTGTATTGATATATTTTCTTTGCCTACTATCTGCATGAATTTTATTAGTGCCAAATGCTATCCTCAGCTTTCTAAATGTGTCCTGCTCTCTCATTAATTTTATTAATATTGATTTCTCTCCTCGGCTTGAATTGATTGCTCTCCTCAGTTTGGTGATATTTTCAGTTTTCTTTTGAGTAGCAGCTAAGTTCGGTAGTACGTTGGACCAACTGATTTGTACGAGCTTTCTAGGGTACTAGTACTGTTTTCGGCTTAACCTTTTCCATAACTAGTGTTGAAGAGCAGTCACATTGTTAAATTTAGAAACTACTTCAAGTTTGACATGAATAGCAAGCTAGAAAACTTGTTGAACCACATAACCAAACGGAACATGACATAAGCAAACTTGTTCAACCCTGACACACATGACATAAGCAAACTTGTTCAACCCTGACACACATGACATAAGCAAACTTGTTCAACCTACGAAAAGCAAACTATGAACTTGAACAATAGAAGGCATAAGCAACTTAAAGGGCAGAGTTTGATGTTTCTTCATCCTTATTAGCCATAGTTGTTGTAGGGGTTTCCAAACTGCTTGTGGTTCTTGTGCCTGATCAGACCCTTGTTGATTATGTTGATTTTCTTCCAAGACTCGGAGGTGGCGTACGCGTCTACTGCTGCGTACTCGATGAGGTTGTTTGGCAGTGGGGCGATACCCCACAGTTTGTAGTCTTCGTTGGGGTTGATCTTGTTCTTCATGTTGTAATAGAATGGGTGGACCACCTCGCCTGCAACATCTGCCAGAGAGTCGTACTCCTTGAAAGTGTATGGACATCTCCATTTGCGCTGCATGTCGATGAAGTTATTGGGGTTGATCTCAAAACCAGAGTTCTTCAGCATCTGTTTGTCCATTTCAATTCTGAAGCCAACAAAGTTGTACAACTTCTCCTTCAGGAACGTGTCGAGCCATTCAGGCTTGCAAGTTGTAGCAACAGATTGAAGATGGTGGTTTTTTCATTATTTAACTTGATAGTTTTTTGTTTACAATTGTTGACTCTATGAAGTAGATGCTTATATATTACACAGATGTATGTATTAATATAGTTCAATAACTAGTACACAAACTTCATAAACTATATTAGTACACCATGTTTAATTTTCTGTTTGTTCTTACATTTGAGTCATTTATCTACATTCTGCTTGGTGGTATGTTAGTTTCCTTTGTTGAATAAGTTAACATACAGATTGAAGTTTTAGTTATTAGATGCTTCTATATTACTTGATTGTATGGATTAATATAGTTCAAAAACTAGTACTCAAAGTTCATAAACTATATTGGTACACCATGTTTATTTTTCCGTTTGTTTTCATAGTTGAGTCATTTATTTATATTCTGCTTAGTTATATGTTAGTTTCATTTGTTGAATAAGTAAACATACAACAGTGTACCACCAAGTTCTTTCTTCTTTTCTGATGAAAGCAATAATATCAGGACCAGGTTCGGAACCTAATTTACTACTACGAGACAAGAATTTGACATCAATGCATCAACGGTAGAAACTAAATTAGTACATCAACATCGGGAAACTACAGTAGTACATCTTGTTTACGAAATTAATCCTGTGTAACAATTTCAGAACATATTGTAGTGAGTCAATATTCAAAAAATAATCTGTAGTTCATAAACTACAATAATGCATACATCTAGTTCAAAAACTAGGTTAATTAAATTTTAGGTAGCAATACTAATGAAAAAAGTTGCATTAAATAGGTTGAATGAGTAGGTTTGCTCACATTTCTGTTGCTGCGGTGATGTGGTATACCAGCACTTGTTCATCCAGGCACAACTGCAGAACTGTTGCCCTCTCATTCAACTGGTATGCCCTCGTATACTCAACATCAACGCCGACAATCCTATCCCTCTTGCCGCAGATCTTCAACATGAACTGCCTGATCATCTTGTTGGCTTCCTTGGGATTGCTGGTGCAGAGGACGTATAACTTCTCCTTGCCATGGACATCAATGGCCTCTAGTTTCCTGTTGTAGTCCATCTTCTCAGTTGGGACGACGTCGTCTTGGAGCTTGGTGCCATGCTCCGACAACTCATCACGGGGACGCTTGTGGGACGGGCCCTCTTCCATTTCCCTACTGCAGCGATGGCGGGCTTTGTGACAGTTATGTCGTGGGGAGTTTCTTGGGTAGATGGAGCGGAAATGGTGAAACTGGAGGGAGACGAAGATGAGGAGGGTTTTCTATGTTGTGGGTTAGTACATGGGGGAGGTGGTTCGTCCGGAGTTCGCCGTGGTAGTGGGTGTTGCAGTAGGACGTGGCAACTATCGCCATTTTTTACTTGAGACTATCGTTATTTTTTGTGTTTACTGTAAACATAGTAATTGGACCAACTTGGACTGGTGTTTGGCTGCAAGTTGTACTTAATTTGTATATGTTGCTAACTAATTTGAAACCTCTTTTTTTTTATGATTTCTTAAATCAATACAATTATTTGCAATATTTTCACACATGTTTTATACATTTTCTCCTCTATTTTTTAACCCATAATTTCAAAGTAATACCAATAAAACCATTATTTGTTAAACTTTTTACTTTTATTGGTTGAACTTTTGGTTTTGGGTATTACATTTTCATAAAACTAGTAGCATACTTTTCTATTTGTACTGGATTAAATTTAGGTTGAACTTAAAAGTAAACGAAGTTAACTCGCTGCATTAAAACAAAATAAAGGTAACACATTTTATTTTTACTACAGACCATCGCCATTTTTGTGTGTGTTTACTGTAGAACTAACATTGTTCAAACCTTCTTAAAATTATTTCTTAAAAAATAAATAAAAATTAAGGCGCTACGAGAGTGATTTTTTGGTTGTTCTCGACTGAAACTGAGGTTATGAGAGTTTGAACTTTTGTTAAAAATTTACTATGTCACTGTTCCACACTAGTACTGCTGGTACAGAAATCAAAATCAGTTCAAAAATATTGTCAGTGCACGACAACATTGTACCGATAGAATCAGTTCAAAATGGTTTATATAGAAGTCGATAATAAACCTAGATGAGTTTGGAAATGACAGTATTTTATATGATTCTTCAGTGTGTACTGAGCTGAGGGGGCCTAGAGGCGCAGATTATTTTCGAATTGATGAGTAGCATAATCACTATGGATTCTTCAGTCTTGAGCTCCTTCTAACTGCATGTGAATGGTGTGCCCTGTCTGTGTCCTTTCGTGCTTGAGCCCTAATAGCCACATCGTTAGTTTCAGGTTCCTCATTGCTAGCAGTGTCATCTTCCTTTTCTTTATCTGATTGGTCGTCATTCTTGTTGATAGTAATGTCATCTTCATTGTCTTCTTCTGATTGGTCGTCATTCTCATCAAACTCTTCATCTTCATCCTCTTCTTCTCTTGATTTTGTGGAACTCTTGACCTTGCGCTGTTTATGGTTAGTGCCATTGCCCTTGTCCAATGTGAATGTGCGTACATTATGCCCATTAGTCCCCCCAGACTTGCTGCAATTGTATCTTTTGCGCGTGTTGTCGTCTGCACTGGTAGAATCCTGGGCAACGCTAACCTGCTTCTCCTTCTTTTGCTTGTCAACTATAGCATCTGGGCGGTCTGGGCATGTGCGTGCGTTATGATTGGTCACCACATTGCATGCTCCGCATGCCCTCGTCCCGAGAAGTTTGCCGTCTAGGCTGAATTCCACGCGTTTGATGGGGCGTTGTGGCTTGTTGCCTATTGGTTTTGCTGCTTGGGTGTTATTCTTCCTCCCTTTGTTGTTGCTGCTGGTATGATCTCCTTTTTATCATGTTGTTCACCTAGGGCACCATCAATCTCGTGATCTCGCACATGTTTATGCTGCTGCTCTTGAGTCTGCACATGTTGAAGCTCTTGTTGTTGTTGATGCTCTTCCTCCTCGTCGTAGTTGCTAATATCTCCAATATGGTTCATTTCAGATAAGATTGTGGTGACATCATGCTCAATATTATCTACTTCGTTGTCTGCATCATCTTCGCTCGCAGCAGAATGCATTGAGTCCAGTTCTTGTTCAAGAGTTTCCATAACGTCCCGTGCCATCGCCAATTGCTCCTGGCTTCTCAAGCTTTTTTGTGTACCCTCATGTTCACCTGCAGCATTGTGCTTTCAATGCAGTAGTGGGAAGCCTTGTTTGATGCTACTATCCTCATGTCATTCCTATTGAAGGTTGGCTGTGTGTTCAGGCGTTTGGTGTATCTCCTGTATATGTATTTGTCTGGAACGCTATGAGCCTTCTTTGTTATCATCATGCAAAGCACATGCAAGCAGAATAGACCTATAATTTATTTATTTTATAAGAGGTGCATTGTTTCTGTCATTTCAATTGAACAAAACTTACAAGAAAATTATCTAATTTTTGTAACATTTGTTTTAGTCCTGACCAGTGTGGTCCCACAGTTTGCATTCACAGTCGTATATTTCTCCCATGGGGTCTGCAACCACTTGGAATGCATGTTGTGACCACGCAAACTGTTTCTGCGGGTTGTTATAGAGGACAAGGTACTTTGTAGGCTCATCCGTCTCCTCCACCGTGAAGAGTGTGTTTAGTTTTATCCTCTTTCTCATCTTGTTGTAGACACCTCGTGAGTAAACCCTTGCCATCTGAGTTTCAAATCCATAAAGGGTCATCATGTGATGTTCTTTCTACGCAAGCAAGAATGATCAACAAACTATCAGTTTTTCGTAGAAAAAACTTGTGTCAATAGGAAAGAATTAATTTGGTAAGAATGTTTTTCATCTTCGATGGGTGATAGAGATATACCTAGTTACCCATTGCCTCCTCATTTTCTTTCTGCCTCCTGGTTTTGATGCAAGTGTTTACCTGGCTCACAAACTGGTGAAGGTTTTGTCTCTCATTTACGAAACCTTTCTTTAGGACATGGTTCATGCTCTCACTGCGCTGGGTCAATGTCATTTTGGCACAAAATATATCTTTGAAGTAAGTTGATATCCACTTCTGTCGTTCGTTCCACATTGACAGCATGGTGGCATCGTCATGAAGGTTGTACTTATCCATGAGTGCTTTCTAGGCAGACTCAAACTTAGTTGGCCTAAGTGGCCAGTTGAGGATTGTCGTGAATTCAATCTTGAAGGTTGCATGGAGGTTGTATAGATATGCTAGGTGTTCCTTGTACTTCTTCATTATGTGCCAACGACATAGTCTCTATAGCGTCTTTGGGAAAGCTACTGGGATCGCCAAAGCCATTGTCGAGCACTTGTCTGGTATGGAGAAATAGGCATGGACTGGTCAGGGGGTTTTAGTGCATGTATACAAAAAGGACTAGCAATAATTTTACTCTTTTTTGTGAGTGGTCGGTGGTGTTGGAAATATGCCCTAGAGGCAATAATAAATTAGTTATTATCATATTTCCTTGTTCATGATAATCGTTTATTATCCATGCTATAATTGTATTGATCGGAGACTTAAATGCATGTGTGGATACATAGACAAAACCATGTCCCTAGTATGCCTCTAATGGACTAGCTCGTTGATCAAAGGATGGTTAAGGTTTCCTAGCCATGGACATTAGATGTCATTTGATAACGGGATCACATCATTAGGAGAATGATGTGATGGATAAGACCCAAACTACAAACATAGCATATGATCGTGTCAGTTTATTGCTACTGTTTTCTGCATGTCAAGTATATGTTCCTATGACCATGAGATCATGCAACTCACAGATATCGGAGGAGTGCCTTGTGTGTATCAAACCTCGCAACGTAACTAGGTGACTATAAAGGTGCTCTACAGGTATCTTCGATGGTGTCTGTTGAGTTGGCATGGATCGAGACTGGGATTTGTTACTCCGCGTGACGGAGAGGTATCTCGGGGCCCACTCGGTAATGCAACATCACAATAAGTCTTGCAAGCAATGTGACTAATTGTTAGTTGCGGGATCTTGTATTACAGAACGAGTAAAGAGACTTGCCGGTAACGAGGTTGAACTAGGTATGGAGATACCGACGATCGAATCTCGGGCAAGTAACATACCGAAGAACAAAGGGAACGTTATACGGGATTAACTGAATCCTTGACATAGAGGTTCGACCGATAAAGATCTTCGTAGAATATGTAGGAACCAATGTGGACGTCCAGGTCCCGCCATTGGTTATTGACCGTAGAGGTGTCTCGGTCATGTCTACATAGTTCTCGAACCCGCAGGGTCTGCACACTTAAGGTTCGGTGACGTTTCGATAGTGTAGAGTTATGTATGGTGGTGACCGAAGTTTGTTCGGAGTCCCGGATGAGATCCCGGACGTCACGAGGAGCTCCGGAATGGTCCGGAGGTAAAGATTCATATATAGGAAGTCCCAGTTTGGTTTCCGGAAAAGTTTCGGGCTCATCGGTAGTGTACCGGGAGTGCCGGTAGTGTACCGGGAGACCTCCGGGAGGGGTACTTCGACCCCAAGAGGTCCATGGGCTGTGGGAGAATAATAACCAGCCCTTAGTGGGCTGGGAAAACAGCCACAAAGGCCCATGGCGCAGGAGAGAAAGTCCTAAAGCAAAAAGTGGAAAATCAGCCAATAGGAGGCAATCCTACTCCAACTAGGATTGGAGGTGAAGTAGGATTTCTTCCCACCTCCTATTTCGGCCGACCCAAAGGCCTTGGCTGCCTCTCCTCTCCTCTCCTCCTATATATACTAGTGGATTGGGTGGTTTTTGGACAGAATTTCCGGCCACGTGCTACCCGTTTCACCGGTGCACAGTTTCTCCTCTAGATCGGTTTTCCGCAGCGCTTAGGCGAAGCCCTGCCGGAATCACTCCACCACCATCACCGGAGCGCCGTCACGCTGCCGGTGAACTCTCTCTCCTCTCCACCTCCTCTCGCTGGATCGAGACGGTGGAGATCGTCATCAAGCTGCACGTGTGCTGAACGCGGAGGTGCCGTCCGTTTGGCGCTAGATCGGAAGGACCGTGATCGAGATCGCGAGACAGTTCGTGATGAGATCGCAGAACGGATCGTGATGAGTTCGCGGGACAGATCGTGATCAAGATCATGAGACGGATCGTGATGAGATCGCGGGACGGATCGTGATGAGTTCACGGGACGGATCGTGATTGGATCGCGGGACGGATCGTGATGAGATCGCGGGACGCTCGGCGATTTGGATCGCGAAGATGTTTGACTACACCAACCGCGTTTCTTAACGCTTCCCGCTTAGCGATCTACAAGGGTATGTAGATCCACTCTCCCTCTCGTAGATGCTCATCACCATGGATAGGTTTGCGTGTGCGTAGGAAAATTTTTGTTTCCCATGCGACGTTCCGCAACAGTGGCATCATGAGCTAGGTTGATGGTTCGATGAGATCTCGAGTAGAACACAAAAGGTTTGTGGGCGTTGATGCTTAGATTGCTTCCTCCCTTGGTCGTATTTTGGTTCAGCGGGATTGTGAGATGAAGCGGCCCGGACCAACATTACTCGTACGCTTACGAGAGACCGGTTCCCTCGACGCAACTTGTTGCCTAGATGGCTTGCGGCTGACAGTTTCTCTCACTTTAGTTGGATCGGATTCGACAAAGGCGGCCCTTGAGAAGTTCGAAAAGCAAACTAGTGTATCACCGTTGTGGTTTATGCGTAGGTGAGAATCGTTCTTGCTAGATACCCATAGCAGCCACGTAAAACATGCAACAACAATTAGAGGACGTCTAACTTGTTTTTGCAGGGTATGTTGTGATGTGATATGGCCAATTACATGATGAGATATATGTGATGTATGAGATGATCATGTGATGTATAGAATTTCACGACTTGCATGTCGTTGAATACGGCAACCGGCAGGAGCCATAGGGTTGTCTTTAATTATTGTATGACCTGCGTGTCAATCATTAAGCGCTATGTAATGCTTTACTTTATCGCTACGGTAGCAATAGTAGTAGAAGCATGTAGGGAGTGACAACCCCGATGGCGACACGTTGATGGAGATCAAGATGATGGAGATCATGGTGTCGTGCCGGTGACGATGGAGATCATGCCGGTGCTTTCTAGATGGAGATCAAAAGCACAAGTTCATGGCCATATCATGTCACTTATGATTTGCATGTGATGTTAATCCTTTTTATGCACCTTGTTTTGCTTAGGACGGCGGTAGCATTATAAGGTGATCCCTCACTTAATTTCAAGATAAATTGTGTTCTCCCCGAGTGTGCACCGTTGCGAAAGTTCGTCGTGTTGAGACACCACGTGATGATCGGGTGTGATAGACTCTACGTTCACATACAACGGGTGCAAGCCAGTGTTGCACATGCAGAACACTCGGGTTAAACTTGACGAGCCTAGCATGTACAGACATGGCCTCGGAACACAAGAGACCGAAAGGTCGAACATGAGTCATATAGTAGATATGATCAACATGATGATGTTCACCATTGCAGCCACCTCAACTCACGTGATGATCAGACTTGAGTTGGTGAATTTGGATCATGTATCACTCGAATGATCGGAGGGATGTCAATTTGAGTGGGAGTTCTTAAGTAATATGATTAATTGAACTCATTATCATGAACATAGTCAAAGTGTCTTTGCAAATTATGTTGTAGATTACTAGCTCGCACTGTAGCTCCCTTAAATTTTTATATGTTCCTAGAGAAATAGAGTTGAAAGATGTTGGTAGCAATATTGCGGACTGGGTCCGTGATCTGAGGATTGTCCTCATTGCTGCACAGAAGGCTTATGTCCTTAATGCACCGCTCGGTGCGCCACCCCCTCTAGCGTCGTCTATAGATGTTGTGAACATCTAACAGGCACGTTTCGATGACTACTTGATAGTTTAGTGTGTCATGCATTACGGCTTAGAATTGAGGCTCCAAAACGTTTTGAACGTCACGGAACATATGAGATGTTCTAAGAGCAGAGATTGTGATCTCAGGCTCGTGCCTTTGTTGCGAGATATGAGATCTCCAACAAGATTCTTTGCTTGTAAGATGAAGGAGAATAGCTCAATCGTTGAGCATGTACTCAGATTGTCTGGGTACTACAATCGCTTGAATCAAGTGGGAGTTGATCTTCCAGATAAGATAGTGATTGATATAGTTCTCCAAGTCACTGACACTAAAGCTACTAGAACTTAGTGATGAACTATAATACACCAGGGATAGAAGTATTGATCCCTGAGCTGTTCGCGATGTTTGACACCGCGAAGGTAGAAATCAAGAAGGAGCGTCAAGTGTTGATGGTTAATCAAACCACTAGTTTCGAAAAGGGCAAGAGCAAGGAGGGAAACTTCATGGATAGCAAGTCAGTTGCTGCTCCAGTGAAGCAACCCAAAGTTGAACTCAAACCCGAGACTAAGTGCTTCTATTATGAGGTGAGAGGTCGCTGAAGCGGAACAACCCTGGATACTTGGTAGATAAGAAGGCTGGCAACATCGACAGAAGTATATTTGATATACGAGTTATTGATGTGTACCTTGCTAGTACTCCTAGTAGCACCTGGGTATTGGATACCGGTTCGGTTGCTAAATGTTAGTAACTCAAAATAAAAGCTACGGAATAAACGGAGAACTAGCTAAGGGTGAGGTGACGATGTGTGTTGGAAATGTTTCCAAGGTTGATATGATCAACATCGCATGCTCTCTCTACCTTCAGGATTAGTGACGAACCTAAATAAATGTTATTTGGTGTTTTGCGTTGAGCATGAACATGATTAGATCATGTTTGTTGCAATACGGTTATTCATTTAAGTCAGAGAATAATAGTTATTCTGGTTACATGAATAATACCTTCAATGGTCATGCACCCAGTGAGAATGGTTTGTTGAAATCTTGATCGTAGTAATACACATGTTCATAACATTGATGTCAAAAGATACAAAGTTAATAATGATAGTACCACATACTTGTGGCACTGCCGCTAAATGTCATATTGGCATAAAGCGCATGTAGAAACTCCATGCTGATGGATATTTGGACTCATTCGATTTTGAATCGGTTGAGACATGCGAACCGTGCCTCTTGGGCAAGATGACTAAAGGGCCCCGTTGGATGGAGCAGGCAAGTGATTCATTGGAAATGATACATGTTGATGTATGCAATCTAGTGAGTCTTGTAGCGTGCAGTGGATATCGTTATTTTCTTACCTTCACTGATGATTTGAGTAGATATAGTGTATATTTACTTAATGAAACACAAGTCTGAATCGTTTGAAAGGTTCAAGCAAATTCAGAGTGAAGTTTAAAGATCATCGTGACAAGAAGATAAAAATGACCGCGATATGATCGTGGAGGTGAATATCTGAGTTACGAGTTTGGCATACAACTTAAGACAACGTGAAATTTGTTTCACAGCTAACGCCACCTGGAACACCATGGTGTGATGGTGTGTCCGAACATCATAGTCATGCTCTATTGATATAGTGCATACTGTGATGTCTCTTATTGTTTTACTACTATAATTTTTGGGGTTATGCATTAGAGACAACTACATTCACTTTAAATAGGGCATCATCTAAATCCGTTGAGATGACACCGTGTGAATTATGGTTTGATAGAAACCTAAGTTGTCATTTCTTAATGTTTGGGGCTGCGATGCTTGTGTGGAAAATGTTTTCACATAATAAGCTAGAACCCAAAGCGGACAAATGTATCTTCATAGAATACCCTAAGAACAGATGGGTATGCCTTCTATCTCAGATCCGAGTGCAAAGTGTTTGTTGCTAGAACTGGGTCCTTTCTCGAGAAAAAGTTTCTCTCGAAAGAATTGAGTGGGAGGAAGATAGAACTTGATGAGGTTGTTAAACCTTTGTTCAACCAGAGAGTAGCGCAGCGCAGAAAGATGTTTCTGTGAAGCCTACGTTAGTTGAAGAGGAAGTTAATGATGATGATCATGAAGCTTCGGGATCAAGTTACTATCGAACTTCGTAGGTCGACAAGGATGTGTACTGCTCCTGAGCGGTACGACAACTCTGTCTTGGAGGTCATGTTGTTGGACAACGATGAACCTACGAGCTATGGAGAAGCGATGATGGGCCCGGATTCCGACAAATGGTTGGAGGCCATGAAATCCGAGATAGGATCCATGTATTAAAACCAAGTGTAGACTTTGGTAGACTTGCTCGTTGGACGGCAGGTCGTTGAGTACAAATGGATCTTTAAAATGAAGACAGACACTGATGGTGAATGTCACTATTTGTAAAGCTCGACTTGTTGCAAAGATGTTTGTGACAAGTTCAAGGAGTTGACTACGATGAGACTTTCTCACTCGTAGCGATGCTAAAAGTCTGTTGGAATTATGTTAGCAGTTGCTGTGTTTTCAATTATGAAATCTGGCAGATGGATGTCAAAACATCGTTTGCTTAACGGTTTACTTGAGGAAAGGTTGTATGTGATACAACCAGAAGGTTTTGTCAGGCCTAAGGATGCTAAAAGGTGTGCAAGCTTCGGTGATCCTTCCATGGACTGAAGCAAGCATCTCGGAGTTGGAATATACGCTTTGATGAGGTGATCAAAGTTTTGATGTTTATACAAAGTTTATGAGAAACTTGTATTTGGAATAAAGTGAGTGGGAGCACTATAGAATTTCTGATAAGTATATGTGGATGACATATTGTTGTTCAGAAATAATGTAGAGTTTGTGGAAAGCATAAAATGGTTATTTGGAAAGTGATTTTCAAAGGAAGACCTGGATAAAGCTACCTAATTGTTGAGCATCAAAATCTATAGAGATAGATCAAGATGCTTGATGAGACTTTCAATGAGTGCATACCTTCACAAGATTTTGAAAGAGTTCAAAATGGATCAGCCAGAGAAATAGTTCTCGTCTGATTTGTAAGGTGTGAAGTTGAGTGAGACTCAAAGCTCGACAACGGCAGAAGAAAGAGAAAGGACGAACGTCGTCCCCTATGCCTTAGCCATAGGCTCTATATTATGCCATGCTGTGTACCGCACCTATGTGTGCCTTGCCATGAGTCTGTCAAGGGGTACAAGAGTGGTCCAGGAGTGGATCACTGGACAGCGGTCGGAATTATCCTTAGTAACCAGAGGACTAAGGAAATGTTTCTTGATTATGGAGGTGATAAAGAGTTCGTCGTAAAGAGTTACGTCGATGCAAGCTTTAACACCTATCCGGATGACTAGTAGTAGCAATCTGGATACGTATAGTGGAGCAGCCATTTGGAAATAGTACCAAGTGGAGTGTGGTAGCAGTGTTTACGGTTTGACATAGAGATATGCAAAGTACACACGGATCTGAATATCGCAGACCCATTGACTATAAGACCTCTCTCACATGCAAAGCATGATCGAGCCCCAGAACTCATTGGGTGTTAGATTCATAACAATGCGAATTACATGGTGATGTGAACTAGATTATTGACTCTAGTGCAAGTGGGAGACTGTTGGAAATATGCCCTAGAGGCAATAATAAATTAGTTATTATCATATTTCCTTGTTCATGATAATCGTTTATTATCCATGCTATAATTGTATTGATCGGAGACTTAAATGCATGTGTGGATACATAGACAAAACCATGTCCCTAGTATGCCTCTAATGGACTAGCTCGTTGATCAAAGGATGGTTAAGGTTTCCTAGCCATGGACATGAGATGTCATTTGATAACGGGATCACATCATTAGGAGAATGATGTGATGGATAAGACCCAAACTACAAACATAGCATATGATCGTGTCAGTTTATTGCTACTGTTTTCTGCATGTCAAGTATATGTTCCTATGACCATGAGATCATGCAACTCACAGATATCGGAGGAGTGCCTTGTGTGTATCAAACGTCGCAACGTAACTGGGTGACTATAAAGGTGCTCTACAGGTATCTTCGATGGTGTCTGTTGAGTTGGCATGGATCAAGACTGGGATTTGTTACTCCGTGTGACGGAGAGGTATCTCGGGGCCCACTCGGTAATGCAACATCACAATAAGCCTTGCAAGCAATGTGACTAATTGTTAGTTGCGGGATCTTGTATTACAGAACGAGTAAAGAGACTTGCCGGTAACGAGGTTGAACTAGGTATGGAGATACCGACGATCGAATCTCGGGCAAGTAACATACCGAAGAACAAAGGGAACGTTATACGGGATTAACTGAATCCTTGACATAGAGGTTCGACCGATAAAGATCTTCGTAGAATATGTAGGAACCAATGTGGACGTCCAGGTCCCGCCATTGGTTATTGACCGTAGAGGTGTCTCGGTCATGTCTACATAGTTCTCGAACCCGCAGGGTCTGCACACTTAAGGTTCGGTGACGTTTCGATAGTGTAGAGTTATGTATGGTGGTGACCGAAGTTTGTTCGGAGTCCCGGATGAGATCCCGGACGTCACGAGGAGCTCCAGAATGGTCCGGAGGTAAAGATTCATATATAGGAAGTCCCAGTTTGGTTTCCGGAAAAGTTTCGGGCTCATCGGTAGTGTACCGGGAGTGCCGGTAGTGTACCGGGAGACCTCCGGGAGGGGTACTTCGACCCCAAGAGGTCCATGGGCTGTGGGAGAATAATAACCAGCCCTTAGTGGGCTGGGAAAACAGCCACAAAGGCCCATGGCGCAGGAGAGAAAGTCCTAAAGCAAAAAGTGGAAAATCAGCCAATAGGAGGCAATCCTACTCCAACTAGGATTGGAGGTGAAGTAGGATTTCTTCCCACCTCCTATTTCGGCCGACCCAAAGGCCTTGGCTGCCTCTCCTCTCCTCTCCTCCTATATACTAGTGGATTGGGTGGTTTTTGGACAGAATTTCCGGCCACGTGCTACCCGTTTCACCGGTGCACAGTTTCTCCTCTAGATCGGTTTTCCGCAGCGCTTAGGCGAAGCCCTGCCGGAATCACTCCACCACCATCACCGGAGCGCCGTCACGCTGCCGGTGAACTCTCTCTCCTCTCCACCTCCTCTCGCTGGATCGAGACGGTGGAGATCGTCATCAAGCTGCACGTGTGCTGAACGCGGAGGTGCCGTCCGTTCGGCGCTAGATCGGAAGGACCGTGATCGAGATCGCGAGACAGTTCGTGATGAGATCGCGGAACGGATCGTGATGAGTTCGCGGGACAGATCGTGATCAAGATCGTGAGACGGATCGTGATGAGATCGCGGGACGGATCGTGATGAGTTCACGGGACGGATCGTGATTGGATCGCGGGACGGATCGTGATGAGATCGCGGGACGCTCGGCGATTTGGATCGCGAAGATGTTCGACTACACCAACCGCGTTTCTTAACACTTCCCGCTTAGCGATCTATCCACTCTCCCTCTCGTAGATGCTCATCACCATGGATAGGTTTGCGTGTGCGTAGGAAAAAATTTGTTTCCCATGCGACGTTCCCCAACAGGTGGTACCTGTGAGGATGGATGTTGGAGCCTTCCCTCTCATGCATTTTAAGAATGTTATAAACAGCCCCTCAAATGATTTTGCATCCTCATCTCTTATTAGGGCGAAAGCAAAGAACGTTGTCTGCAAATGGTTGTTAGTACCCACAAACACCCCAGCGGCATCTGGTACTTGTTGGTCTTATATGTGGGGTCAAAGGTCACATAGTCACCAAAGTCCTGATATGTTCCTCGGCAGCTTGCGTTCGCCCAAGGTATGTTTTTCACCCCATCGGATTCATCAAGTTGTATGTCGCAGAAGAATACCTTGTTTATTGATTTCATCTCCCTAAAGAATTTAACCATCTTAAGGACATCGTCCACATCATCCATCCTTCAATTTTTGCTTTCCTGCATAGTAAACTCAAAAGGTCATGATACGTCCATTTTGCATCATGCTTTTATATTGATATTTATTGCATTATGGGCTGTTATTACACGTTATGGTACAATACTTATGCCTTTTCTCTCTTATTTTATAATCTTTGCATCAAGAGGGAGAATGTCGGCAGCTGGAATTCTGGACTCGAAAAGGAGCAAATCTAAGATACCTATTCTGCACAACTACAAAAGTCCTGAAAATTTACGAAGAATATTTTTGGAATTAATAAAAAATACTGGCGCAAGAATCAACCAGAGTGAGGCCACCAGCAGGCCAGAAGCCTCCTAGGCATGGCCACCCCCCCCTAGCCACGCCTAGCAGGCTTGTGGGGCCCTTGTGGCCCCTCCGACGCCCATCCTCTCCTATATGAAGCATTTTGACATGGAAAAATTCAGAAGAGAGCTTTCGGGACGAAGCGTCGCCGTCTCGAGGTGGAACTTGGGCAGAACCAATCTAGAGCTTTTGCAGGGTTGTTCTGCCGAGGAAACTTCCCTCCCGGAGGGGGAAATCGGAGCCATCGTCATCACCAACGACCCTCCCATCGAGAGGGGGTCAATCTTCATCAACATATTCACCAACACCATCTCCTCTCCAAACCCTAGTTCATCTCTTGTATCCGATCTTTGTCTCAACACCTCAGATTGGTACCTATGGGTTGCTAGTAGTGTTGATTACTCCTTGTAGATGATGCTAGTTAGTTTACTTGGTGGAAGATCATATGTTCAGATCCTTTATGATAAATAATACTCCCCTGATCTTGAACATGAACATGTTTTGTGAGTAGTTACATTTGTTCTTGAGGACATGGGATAAGTCTTCTTATAAGTAATCATGTGAATTTGGTATTCGTTCGATATTTTTATGAGATGTATGTTGTCTCTCCTCTAGTGGTGTTATGTGAACGTCGACTACATAACACTTCACCATTATTTGGGCCTAGGGGGAGGCATTGGGAAGTAATAAGTAGATGATGGGTTGCTAGAGTGACAGAAGCTTAAACCCTAGTTTATGCGTTGCTTCGTAAGGGGCTGATTTGGATCCATATGTTTCATGCTATGGTTAGGTTTACCTTAATTCTTCTTTTGTAGTTGCAGATGCTTCCGATAGGGATTAATCATAAGTGGGAGGTTTGTCCAAGTAAGGGAAGCACCCAAGCACAGGTCCGCCCACATATCAAATTATCAAAGTAACGAACGTGAATCAAATGAGCATGATGAAAACTAGCTTGACGGAAATTCCCATGTGTCCTCGGGACCGCTTTGCTTTATATAAGAGTTCGTCCAGGCCTGTCCTTTGCTACAAAATGGATTGGGATACCTTGCTGCACCTTTTCTACACTTGTTACTTGTTACTCATTATGAATTATCTTATCACAAAACTATATGTTACTGATAATTTCAGTGCTTGCAGAGAATACCTTATTGGAAACCGCTTGTCATTTCCTTCTGGTCCTTGTTGGGTTTGACACTCTTACTTATTAAAAGCACTATGATAGATCCCCTATACTTGTGGGTCATCAAGACTCTTTTTTGGCGCTGTTTCCTGGGAGTGAAGCGCCTTTGGTAAGTGGAATTTGGTAAGGAAAATTTTATATAGCATGCTGAAATTTACTGTCACTTGTCACTATGGAAAGTAATCCTTTGAGGGGCTTGTTCGGGGTATGTTCACCTCGACCGGAAACACAAAGAGTTGTTCATCAACCTACTAAAAATATTTATTATGAAATTCCTTCGGGTATGATAGAGAAACTGTTGGCTAATCCTTATGCAGGAGATGGAACACTACATCCTGATTTACATCTAATCTATGTGGATGAAGTTTGTGGATTATTTAAGCTTGCAGGTCTGCCCGAGGATCATATTAAGAAGAAGGTTTTTCCTTTATCTTTGAAGGAAAAGGCATTGAAATGGTATAGGCTATGTGATGATATTGGATCATGGAGCTACAACCGATTGAAGATGAAATTTCATCAGAAGTTCTACCCTATGCATCTAGTTCATCATGATCGGAATCATATTTATAATTTTTGGCCTCGTGAAGGAGAAATAATTGCTCAAGATTGGGGGAGGCTTAAGTCAATGTTATATTCATGCCCCAATCATGATCTCTCGAGAGAAATTATTATTCAGAATTTTTATGCTCGGCTTTCTCGTAATAATCAATCCATGCTCGATACTTCTTGTGTTGGTTCCTATATGAAGAAAGATATTGATTTCAAATGGGATTTATTGGAAAGAATTAAGCACAACTCTGAAGATTGGGAACTCAACGAAGGTAAAGAGTCAGGTATGAACCTTGAGTTTGATTGTGTTAAATCTTTCATGGACACCGATAATTTTCGTGAATTTAGCACTAAGTATGGACTTGACTCTGAGATAGTATCTTCTTTTTGTGAATCTTTTGCTGCTAATGTTGATCTCCCTAAGGAGAAGTGGTTTAAATATCATCCTCCCATTAAAGTGAAAGTAGTTCAACCTATTAAAGTTGAAGAGAAAACTATTACTTATAATGTTGATCCTGTTATTCTCACTTCTTATATTGAGAAACCACCTTTCCCTATTAGAATAAAGGATCATGCTAAAGCTTCAACTATGGTTCGTAAGAGTTGTGCTAGAACACCTACACCCCCTGAGAAAATTAAATTTGAACCTAGTATTGTTATGGTTAAGGATATCTTGGTTGGTAATATTGATGGGCATGTTATTCAATTTTGTGACGAAGTTGCTAGAATTTCTAAACCTGATGCTAAAGATAAACATAGACTTGTTGTTGGCACGCCTATTGTTTCTGTTAAAATAGGAGATCATTGCTATCATGGCTTATGTGATATGGGTGCTAGTGTGAGTGCAATTCCCTTTTCCTTATATAAAGAGATTATGAATGAGATTGCACCAGCTGAGTTAGAGGAAATTGATGTTACAATTAAACTTGCTAATAGAGATACTATATCACCAGTTGGGATTATTAGAGATGTTGAAGTCTTGTGTGGGAAAATAAAATATCCTATAGATTTTATTGTTCTTGGTTCCCCCACAAGATGATTTTTGTCCCACTATATTTGGTAGACCCTTCTTGAATACCGTTAATGTCAGGATAGATTATGAGAAGGAAAAGGTTACCGTAAGTTTTGGGTATGCGTCTCATGAGTTTAATTTCTCTAAATTTCCTAGACAACCCCGTGATAAAGAATTTCTTAGTAAGGATGAAATTATTGGTCTTGCCTCTATTGCGGTGCCTCCTATTGATCCTTTAGAGCAATATTTGCTAAACCATGAAAATTACATGCATATGAATGAAAGACATGAAATAGATAGGATTTTCGTTGATCAGCATCCTATTCTGAAACACAACTTGCATGTTGAAATACTTGGGGATCCCCCTCCACCCAAGGGTGGTCCCGTGTTTGAGCTTAAACAATTACAAGATACTTTGAGATATGCTTATCTTGATGAAAAGAAGATATATCCTATTATTATTAGTGCTAACCTTTCAGAGCATGAAGAACAGAGATTATTGAAAACTCTGAAGAAGCACCATGCTGCTATTGGATATACTCTTGATGATTTTAAGGGCATTAATCCCACTCTATGTCAACACAAAATTAAATGAATCCTGATGCTAAACCCGTTGTTGATCACCAACAACGGTTGAATCCTAAAATGAAGGAAGTGGTAAGAAATGAAATATTAAAGCTTCTGGAGGTAGGTATCATTTATCCTATTTCTGATAGTAGACGGGTTAGTCCTATTCATTGTGTCACTAAGAAAGGAGGTATTACCGTAGTTCCTAATGAAAAAAATGAATTGATCCAGCAGAGAATTGTTATAGGTTATAGAATGCTAATTGATTTTAGGAAATTGAATAAAGCCACTAGAAAATATCATTACCCTCTACCTTTTATTGATCAAATGCTAGAAAGATTATCCAAACACACACACATTTCTGCTTTCTAGATGGTTATTCTGGTTTCTCTCAAATACCTCTGTCAAAAGAGGACCAATAGAAGACCACCTTTACCTGCCCTTTTGGTACCTTTGCTTATAGACGTATGCCTTTTGGTTTATGCAATGCACCTGCTACCTTTCAAAGATGTATGATAGCTATATTCTCTGATTTTTGTGAAAGGATTGTTTAGGTTTTCATGGATGACTTTTCCATTTACGGAACTTCTTTTGATGATTGTTTGAGCAACCTTGTTTGAGTTTTACAAAGATGTGAAGAAACTAATCTTGTCTTGAATTGGGAGAAGTGCCACTTTATGGTAAATGAAGGCATTGTAGAAGTGCCACTTTATGGTAAATGAAGGCATTGTCTTGGGACATAAAATTTCTGAAAGAGGTATTGAAGTTGATAAGGCTAAAGTTGATGCTATTGAAAAAAAATTGTGTCCTACGGATATCAGAGGTATAAGAAGTTTCCTTGGCCATGCTGGTTTCTATGGAGATTTATTAAAGATATATCTAAGATTTCTAGGCCTCTCACTAATCTTTTGCAAAAATATGTTCCCTTCATTTTTGATGATGATTGTGTAGAAGCTTTTGAAATTCTCAAGAATGCTTTGATTTCTGCACCTGTTGTTCAACCACCTGATTGGAACCTACCTTTTGAAATTATGTGTGATGCTAGTGACTATGTTGTTGGTGCTGTTATGGGACAAAGAGTTGATAAGAAATTAAATGTTATTCATTATGCTAGCAAAACTCTAGACAGTGCTCAAAGAAACTATGCTACCACTGAAAAGGAATTTTAGCAGTTGTGTTCGCTTGTGATAAGTTTAGACCCTATATTGTAGATTCTAAAGTAACTGTTCACACTGATCATGCTGCTATTAAATATCTCATGGAAAAGAAAGATGCTAAACCTAGACTTATCAGGTGGGTTCTTCTACTACAAGAATTTGATCTGCATATTACTGATAGAAAGGATGTTGATAACCCCGTAGCGGATAACTTGTCTAGGTTAGAGAATGTTCTTGATGACCCACTACCTATTGATGATAGATTTCCTGATGAACACTTAGCTTTCAAAAATGCTTCTCATAATGCTCCTTGGTATGCTGATTATGCTAATTACATTCTCGCTAAATTTATACCGCCTAGTTTCACATACCAGCAAAAGAAAAAAAATTCTATGATTTAAGACATTACTTCTGGGATGACCCACACCTTTATAAAGAAGGAGTAGATGGTGTTATTAGACATTGTGTACCTGAGCATGAACAGGAACAGATCCTATAGAAGTGTCATTACGAGGCCTATGGAGGACACCATGCTAGAGATAGAACTGCACATAAGGTATTACAATCTGGTTTTTATTGGCCTACTCTCTTCAAGGATGCTCGTAAGTTTGTCTTGTCATGTGATGAATATCAAAGAATTGGCAATATTAGTAGACATCAGGAAATGCCTATGAATTACTCTCTTGTTATTGAACCATTTGATATTTGGGGTTTTGATTATATGGGACCTTTTCCAATGTCCAACAGGTATACTCATATTTTAGTTGATGTTGATTATGTTACTAAGTGGGTAGAAGCTATTCCAACTAGTAGTGCTGATCTCAACACCTCTATTAAGATGCTTAAAGAAGTTATTTTCCCTAGATTTCGAGTCCCCGGATACTTAATGACTTATGGTGGTTCACATTTTATTCATGGTGCTTTCTGTAAATTGCTTGCTAAGTATGATGTTAATCATAGAATTGCATCCCCTTATCATCCTCAGTCTAGTGGTCAAGTAGAATTAAGCAATAGAGAAATTAAATTGATCTTGCAAAAGACAGTTAATAGATCTAGGAAGAATTGGTCTAAGAAACTTGACGATGCATTATGAGCTTATAGAACTGCTTACAAGAATCCTATGGGCATGTCTCCATACAAAATGGTTTATGGTAAAGCATGTCACTTACCTCTAGAGATAGAGCATAAAGCTTATTGGGCAATCAAAGAGCTCAACTATGATTTCAAACTTGCTGGTGAGAAGAGGTTATTTGACATTAGCTCACTTGATGAATGGAGGACCCAGGCCTATGAGAATGCCAAGTTGTTTAAAGAAAAAGTTAAGAGATGGCATGATAAAAGGATACAAAAGCGTGAATTTAATGTAGGTGATCATGTCTTGCTATACAATTCTCGGTTAAGATTTTTTGCAGGAAAACTTCTGTCTAAGTGGGAAGGACCATACATCGTCGATGAGGTATATCGTTCTGGTGCCATCAAGATCAAAAACGCCGAAGGCACAAATCCAAAGGTGGTAAACGGGCAAAGAATCAAACACTACATTTCATCTACTCCCATTAATGTCGAAACCAATGTCATCAATACCATAACTCCTGAAGAGCATATTAGGGAGACTTACCAGAACGTTTTAGACTCTGAAAAGGAATAGGTACGTGGTACGATAAGTAAACCGACTCCAAACTTTCCCAATAGAAATTTTACTCAGTTTTGGAATATTTAAAAAATAGGAAAATAAAAAGCAGTCCAAAGGACGCATGGTGAGGCGACAAGCCTGCTAGGTGCGGCCACCCCCTGGTCACGCCTAGGGGCTTGTCACCACCCCGTGCGCCCCCCCCCCCCTCGGACTCTGTTTTCTTGTGGAACACCCCTTCGGGGCGGCAAAAATTCATTATATAATCTCCCGAAGGTTTTGACTTTCGTATCACGACAATACCTCTTGTTTTCGTTTTGAGTTGTTTCTCCAGCAGATTTAGAGCAAGATGTCGTCTTAGGAGTCTGATGGGGAGAGCTACATATCGCATTACCTTGCCGATCCTAAGCTCTATGGGGACCTAGATCCTTATGGATTATTCTCGGAGGATGAGCAAGAAGACAGGTACCGAGAAGAAATCTCATATGAAGAGGAGACTCCCATACCTCAACTGGGAGACATGCATGTGGAGTTCAGGAAATCGAGCCTCCCAAACACAAGAAGAAAACCAAAAGTTCTATTTATCCCTTCTCGTTTTCTATAGGAGAGTAAAGAAGAAATATGTCAAAGGATATTGAAGCTCGAGCAGGAAATAGATGACCCGAGGGAACAAAATTTCATGCTTAAGAGGAAATTGAACAAGCCTCCAACTTCATCAACAACTCCACTACCATCAACCCCGAAGAAGGACACCTGAGTACATGGGTTGGGCACTCCCCTTGGCTTGTGCCAAGCTTGGGGGAGGTGCCCCGGTATCGTATCATATCATGCCTTTTTTCCTTTTTCCTTTTGTTTTTATCTTTCCTAGTTCAATCTTTTTGTTTTTTCTTTGATCTAGTAGAATAAAAGTTTTTAGTATGATCTACCCCTTTTAGTTTTTGCTTTTTATCCCCTTATGTAAGCAAGTCCGAGAGTTATATAATAAAACATAGTTTTGATGAGAGGGCTTTGCTAGATTACTATGCTCTTGAAAGCAATAAAGTATAATAGAACATAAGAAAAGAGAATACATAGTGATCTTATGGGGAGTGATGACTTCACATATAAAAAGTATGGTGATTGAAATTTTTTGGGAGTTAACAAACATAGTAATTGGTCATTGGTGCAATTGAAAGGAAGTGATAAAGAAAGAGAGATTCACATATAAATATATTATCTTGGACATCTTTTATGATTGTGACCACTCATTAAAATATTACATGCCAAGAAGTTGATGTTGGACAAGGAAGACAACATAATAGGTTATGTTTGCTTGCATCCGGATAGAAGTTATATGGTTTCAGATCCTCCAACATGTCGTGCTTGCTTCCACCTCATATTAGCCAAAACTTCTGCACCAAGTAGAGATACTACTTGTGCATCCATACACCTTAACCCAGTTTTGCCATGAGAGTCCACCATACCTACCCATGGATTGAATTAGATCCTTCAAGTAAGTTGTCATCGGTGCAAAAAGGCAATAAAAATTGCTCCTAAATATGTGTGATCTTTTATTGTAAGGGAAATAAGAGTTGTACGAACTTGTGATAGTGAAGAAATAAAAGCGACAGACTACATAATAAAGGTTGCTATCACAAAGGGAAATACAACGCGACGTTCCTCTACACTAAGAGTTTGTGCATCCAAAAATAAAAAGTGCATGACAACCTTTGCTTCCCTCTGCGAATGGCCTATCTGATACTTTTACTTTTACTTTGTAGTACTTACCCTTATGCAAGAGTCATGGTGGTCTTCACCACTTCCTATATTATGTCTCTCTTGGCAAGCATTATGCGCTGGGGAATGATCTGGACTTATATATCCACTCAGATGTGGGTGATCATGACTTATTATTGTTGACATCACCCTTGAGGTGAATAGTTGGGAGGCAAAATTATAAGCCCATATCTTCCTCTGTGTTCGATTGAAGCTTTGACCTTGTGGGTACCACGTGAGTGCTAGTAATTGTGAAAGACTAAAAGATGATTGAGTATGTGGATTTTCCATACAAGCTCTTATATTGACTCTTTCCGATGTTATGGTAAATTGTCAATTGCTTTAATGACTAACATCATAGTTTGTTGGTTGTCAATAGAGTTCTTGGTTCATACTTTATCTTGTGCATTAATTGTTACTGTGGTATAAAGAATCTCATACAATGAGTATTGATGTTCTAAAGTTGATCATGATGCCCTTATGTACGTACTTTTATTTTTATTTTTATCGACACCTCTATCTCTAAACATGTGGACATATTCATCGATCTCGGTTTTTGCTTGAGGGCAAGAGGTCTAAGCTTGGGGGAGTTGATACGTCCATTTTGCATCATGCTTTTATATTGATATTTATTGCATTATGGGCTGTTATTACACGTTATGGTACAATACTTATGCCTTTTATCTCTTATTTTATAAGGTTTACATGAAGAGGGAGGATGCCGGCAGCTGGAATTCTGGACTCGAAAAGGACCAAATCTGAGATACCTATTCTGCACAACTCCAAAAGTCCTGAAAATTTACGATGAATATTTTTGGAATTAATAAAAAATACTAGCGCAAGAATCAACCAAAGGGGGGCCACAAGCAGGCCACAAGCCTGCTAGGCGCGGCCACCCCTGGCCTCGCCTAGCAGGCTTGTGGGGCCCATGTGGCTCCTCGGACGCCCATATTCTCCTATATGAAGCGTTTTGACCTGGAAAAAATCAGAAGAGAGCCTTTGGGACGAAGCGCCACCGTCTCGAGGCGAAACTTGGGCAGAACCAATCTAGAGCTCCGGTAGGGCTGTTCTGTCGGGGAAACTTCCCTCCCAGAGGGGGAAATCGGAGCCATCGTCATCACCAACGATCCTCTCATCAAGAGGGGGTCAATCTCCATCAACATCTTCACCAGCACCATCTCCTCTCCAAACCCTAGTTCATCTCTTGTATCCGATCTTTGTCTCAACACCTCTGATTGGTACATGTGGGTTGCTAGTAGTGTTGATTACTCCTTGTAGTTGATGCTAGTTGGTCTACTTGGTGGAAGATCATATGTTCAGATCATTTATGATAATTAATACTCCTCTGATCTTGAACATGAACATGTTTTGTGAGTAGTTATGTTTGTTCCTGAGGACATGGGATAAGTCTTGTTATAAGTAATCATGCGAATTTGGTATTCGTTCAATATTTTGATGAGATGTATGTTGTCTCTCCTCTAGTGGTGTTATGTGAACGTCGACTACGTAACACTTCACCATTATTTGGGCCTAGGGGAAGGCATTAGGAAGTAATAAGTAGATGATGGGTTACTAGAGTGATAGAAGCTTAAACTCTAGTTTATGTGTTGCTTGGTAAGGGGCTGATTTGGATCCATATGTTTCATGCTATGGTTACGTTTACCTTAATTCTTCTTTCGTAGTTGTGGATGCTTGCGATAGGGGTTAATCATAAGTGGGAGGTTTGTCCAAGTAAGGGAAGCACCCAAGCACCGGTCCATCCACATATCAAATTATCAAAGTAACGAACGTAAATCAAATGAACATGATGAAAACTAGCTTGACGGAAATTCCCATGTGTCCTCGGGAGCACTTTGATTTATATAAGAGTTTGTCTAGGTCTGTCCTTTGCTACAAAAAGGATTGGGCTATCTTGCTGCACCTTTACTACACTTGTTACTTGTTACTCGTTACGAATTATCTTATCACAAAACTATCTGTTACGGATAATTTCAGTGCTTGCAGAGAATACCTCACTAGAAACCGCTTGTCATTTCCTTCTACTCCTCGTTGGGTTCGACACTCTTACTTATCGAAAGGACTAAACAGAACCCCTATACTTGTGGGTCATCAGGTCAGCGCAAAATGTATGTTCAACTGCCATTGGGTCATGTGTTGCGTAATCGTGTTGAACTGTTAGAGGAATAAAGGGGTGTTCATGTAGGAGAACAATTTTGGACTTACGCGTTAATCAGGTCTCGTGTGGTCATTTCGAGGAAGTATAGCCACCGGGGTCATCACCGCTCAGTATGCTCATTATTTTTGCGTGCTCAATGCCTTGAACTGCAGGTGCTTGGTGTACTCCAAAATTGTGCTGTCAAAGTTTTTGTGGGAGTGCAAGAAGACCAAAATTTGTGGGATGACCACTAGTTTGTGGTTGTGTTCCCAACATATCTCCTTTACAACAAGAGTACCATCCTTTTCCTATTTCAGCCTCATTTTTGCCTTGCAGCCAGTCCTACTGGTGGTTTTGTTCCTCTGTCTATTGGCATCAGAAACTTTTGATTTATACACTCCATAGCAAGTGCACAGAAGGTACACTCTAGTATCAACTTTAGAACCTTCCCTGACATCAAAACCAACATGTCTTGCATACACATTGTAGACATCTTTTGCCTGTCTGAAAGTTTCAAACCGCATCTCCAACCTTGGCAGGACGTATGCGTCAATGGTAGGATTCTGCACGCAATAGTCAACAAACAATATAGGGTGAGAAAATGTGAGTTTGCTTTATCAAAGTACTATGATATTTGTGTATAAACATTTTTGTGTGTGTTTTCTTCTGAACAAGCATGCATCTTACATGTGTATAAGATTGTGCTGCTTCCGGTGTTTGCTGTTCACCCTGTTGTATGGGCGCGGGTGGTGTCACCATCGGAACATGCAGTAGCACATCTCTTGATGGGAGCAATGTTGATGAAGCATGTCGTCTCTCATTGTATGGATGTTGTCGCTCAGATGTCTTGTGAGATTGCTCCTGTCTATACGGGTTATATCTTCTACTTTGCACCCTGCTTGATTGATGAACATTCTTTTCTCTTTGGTGTGGTCTTCCTGTTGCAACCGCTTTTGCAGCACGGATTATTGATGTTGATGGTGGCACTGGTGGAAGCATGTGCGTCCTTGGCTTTTTGCATGCGGCGCGGAAGGGAAACATTTCTTGTTGGCGACATTCTGGACCTTGTTCCGCTAATTCTGGTGTAGCTTCAAATCTACATGTACAGATGTAGTACACGCTGAAGCTTTAGCAATGTTGCATGCCATCACAACAACAAGTCAAATGGGATGCCACAAGGTATTCTTGGAAACTGATTATGATTTGGCGGTTCAACGAGCTATATTCAGAGATATAGAATTTCAGTTGTGTGTACGCTTCACTGATGTATATGTTGTTTCTTGCTCTTAGGCTTGTAACTCTATAGGGCACCGTTTAGTTATAATATGGTGCTAATTTGGGAGTTGAAGACTTGGCTGGGATAGCTACCAGACATTCTACTGACGGTCACCTATAGTTTTACTGTCTGAAGAATTTTGTATGCGGACCTTTTTCTTTGGTACCAAACAAAAGTCAAAGACTAGCAATGTATGTAACCTTTGATTCATTTAAGAGTATCTACACTCCATATATCCGTCTCAAACGTCCGGATAGCCTGTCCGGTCAGGAAAAAGTGACCGAGACGAACGCCCTAAACGGGTCTCAGATGCCCAAGCTGACCGGTACTCCTCATATCCAGCTCAAATATGGGGGAGCCCGGGCACGCCGCCTCCTGCGCCCGCTGCCTCGCACGGCGAGGACGCCACACCATGTTAGCGTCCGCGGACGCCCATGTTGCATCCTCATCACGCCAACGGAGGGGTTGCACATCTGTCATGGCGTTCGTATGCTAGACGGACCGCACCGCTTTCGGTGAGGCAGCAACACCGGATCAAAGCACCGGTTGTGCGGACGCAATGGATTTCCGACGTTACAAGTCCGAGCACTGATGTCGGATGAGCGCCTCTCGGGAGCGGCGAAGCACAAACCGGACGACCATCTCCTCCTCGGGGCCACGTGGGATGAGCTTGTGGTCGGCGGATCTGGAGGTGAAGGATTCATATCCGCTTCCCTCCATGCCAGAGAAGACCGGAGATCGCCGGATGGGGGCTTGGATGGCGGATGAGAGTGGAGAGGAGTGGAGTGAAATGACTACGGTTTGGTCAGGCGAGCAAATGGGACGAATATATATGGGGTTGATGCGGACCAACGCAGGCCAGGTCGACGTGACGCATGCCCAAACGCCCCATATCAGCTCCATATTTGGGCTGGATATGAAGGTCCGATCAGCCCGTCCGTTTAAGACGTCCAGATAGATCAAAATTTCATGACTATACGGTCTGCCCAGACGTATAAGACAGATGTAAATGGTCCGGTTACATATGTTTTACGCCCGAGACACCGTCCTTACCGAGCAACTCTTTATACTTCACATATTATTTTGGTCCTGATGATTTTCCCAAGAAACATACGGTGTCTAAACTCTTGCTACCGTTGAGTACTCTGATATTTTTTAGATGCACAATACAGATCCATAGCAAAAGAAAAAGAAACCAAAATGCTATATTGTTTCCTATTCTCTTTATCTATATTTTTTAGCAGATAATGTATGGTGGTACTTGCTTCGTCTTACAATATAAGAGTATTTTTTCAACATAGTACATAACATGCAACCGATTTTTTACAGCCAGCAAAAATGATTAGAATCAGCACGCGGGCACACCAACACGCTAGTGCACTACAGTACACACGCACCACGCTGACCCAGCTACGCAGCATCAGGCACTCACGCGCGCCCACACACACCAGGTCCTAATGGGGCAGTTGGGAACGCGTGCACCCGGCAGCATGCAGGAACAATGGTGCTCCATTCAGCCATAGTTGTCTCGCTCCCATCCAGCCAACGGGATCGAGCCGCCGCCGGGCAAACTTTTTTTTAAATCTCGCCAAGGGCAAACTTTTCTTCTGAATCTCGCCTATAACTTCTAAAAAAATGTCTAGTTAAACATTTTTCATGTTGAACATTTTTCCAAATTTCCTACGGATTAAGAGAAATTTCAAAAATGGTGGAATATTAGAAATCGAACAGCCGGGTTCATATTTTGGGGTTAATTTGTAAACGGCTAGTCCTACCGACACATATGATATGGCGTTGGAAAGCTTATGAAAATGCGCATCTTTCCATCTAAAAAGTTTGTTCTAACTATGACTGCTTTAAAAGTAATTTGGAAAATGGCCGAATTTATACCGAGTGCTTATTTTTACATTATTTTCTCAACGGTTTGTCAGAATCAGACACATGATATGGCATTGGAAAGCTTGAACAAATGTGAAACTTTTATATGTAGATTGTTTTTCCCAATTCGTTATGATTTTAAGTCAATTTCGAAAACGGCTAAAAACGTTTCTTAACCATAATTTCTAGAAATTTTATCGAAATGGGATAAATAATATATCACACCACACCGTCTACGTGAACTTCACTCTGTTTCTTCACGTACTGTTTTTCCTCCTAGATCTCCATCCACTCACCGGAATTGAGCAAGTGATATACCGATGGAAAGTTGTTGTAAACACAGAATTTTTCCGTCTTGATCATTTTTTTCATACTCACGACGGTTTAAAAGATTTCCTGTTGTTTCCACGTTGAACTTTTGTCGCGTATTTTTGTTTGAAATTTCTTACCCATTCGTCGGTGATACACAAATGATATTCCTTTTTATACAAACCTCTCTCATAATATTTTTCTAACTTTCTCCGACCGAGAACTTGAACTTATAGTAAGAAACAAATTGGACTTTGCCTTTCTATTCATTTTTTTCCACTCACAAGAATGGGTAATACACAATGAAACACACTCACAAGAATTTTTGAACCTTCTTGTGTCGAGCACCTGAACTTCTAGCAACAAATTTTGTATACTTTGTCTTTTTATTCATTTTTCTCATATGAAAACGCACACCATGCAACACGTGAACTTCTTGTTGTTTTCACTTTGAACTTATGTTTTATTTTAATTTGAACTTCACGTTTTCTATTTTTGAGTAAAGAATTCTAGTAACGAGAAAAAAATCTGAGTTTTTCATAAACTTCGAACTTATCTGCTGTTTTAATTTGAACTTCTTCATTTTATTATTTAGTAACGAGAAAAATCTGAGTAGTTTATATACTTTCAATTTCTCTGTTATTTTTATAAAAGTAGTAGAGAAGTTCATTTTTTTAAAGTACTTCGATGTTTAATTAAAAATCATTTATTTAAGAAATATTGGACCGTTCGTTATATAATTTGAGATTTTTATACACATCAAACTTTCCGGGCGGAGCACTTGAACTTCTAGCAACAAAAAATTTAAGCTTTTATTTTTCTATTCTTTTATTCTCACCTGAAAAGCATTTCGTGTAGTACTTGAACTTCTCGTTGTTTTCACTATGAACTTCTGTCATGTTTTTGTTTGAAGTTCTCACTTTTCCTAATTTAGTAAAGAAAAAAAAATTGGGTTGCTTTACACGTCGAACTACTCCATTATTTTAGTTTGAACTTATATGTATTTATTTCATAAAGAGGGAAAATAAAACTGATTTGTTTTCCGTGTAAGGAATTTCATGAGTTTAATTTGAACTTCTCACCTTTTTTATTTGAACTTCTTCATTTTACTCTAATTTATTGCGTTGGAACAGTTTATATAAATTTGAACTTCTAGAGTTTTTCTAGTTTTAGAAACGATGGACATCCCTTTTTATGATTTTTGAACTTCTCTATTTTTAAAATTCGAACTTCTTGTTTTTATTGTTGAAATACTTATTTTTCATTCTTTAATAATGAGGAAAATTTGAATTTTCTATAAACATTGAACTGTTCCTTTTTTTAATTTGAACTTCTTGAGCCTTTTTTCAGTTATTTATTTTTACAGATAACTGCTCATATTTATTTATTTGAACTTCAACGAAAACTCAATTCTTTTTTAGATATCACAACAAACAGTAGCAATTGCAAAACTTTTCAGATTGGTCACATGACCTTCCCCCATCTATTTATTTGACTTATTTTGGTGAGAAATTATTCTGTCATCAGTTAGAAAATCAAACTCGTTAGCAAAAAATAAATGGTAGACAGCCTCACAGCCACGTTATCCACATACTTACACAAGTAGGTGAATTTCTTGAGGTAATTTTACAAATACAAGCACACAGAACACAAAAATAGTAGACTATGCCCAAAGCTAGCAAATCAATAGTTGATCCAGGGTGCTTGTAGAGCGGCAGGAAAAGAGGGAAGCAGAAGCAGTCGCGTCACACGCACTAGCAGAAAAAGAGAGATGTCTAGTGGCAGCCACCGGCATCAATCTTTTTTTCGGGCTTTAAAACTGAAACTACTAGTTGTCAACAGGACAAACCATAAAGGTTCAGTTCAAGCAACACATCAAAATGTCAGTTTCAGTCATATCAATACCATACTATCCAACGAGAATAGATCGATGGAAATTCAGCTAAGCTTAAAGGTTCAGTTCAATTACACATCAAGCCTTCAGTTCAGTCGAAACCAAACGGGTGGTGCTCGCTGACTGGATAACAAGATAGGCCGACGTTGTTCTTCTCTGCTAGTAGCTTTGCCTGCAGCTGCGATGCTCGTTGTTGCCCACCAAACCAGCAGCCATATTCCAAGAAATTTAGCTACCTCCCACCAAATTGTTAGCTGCACATGTGTATTCACTTCCCAGTGCGCCGGTTCCCCTGCCTTTTGCTGGACTTCCTCCAAGATGATGTGGTCTACATCAAGGGGCCATATGAGGAGGGGATTAGCATATGTAGTGAAAAAACAAAAAATGGTCTGTCATGAAGGGTGCGCTGGCAGGAACGGCATGGTGGCAGCGGGGGCATTGAGACGATGAACTTACTGGGGTTGCGTCATTGAACGACCTACACAACGTGGATGGCAGATCCCAAGTGGGGTGAGGTAGTGCGTGGCGTGGGAGCCTCGTCGGGGGCAGTCGGGAGGAGGCGTACAACGGGAAACGCCGTCGTGCATTGCCTATGTGCGGCACCTCGAGGGAGGCATGCGTCGTGTTGGGGACGACGGACGAGACCTGGCGGCGGCACGGTGATGGGCTCTGGTTGTGGCGTCCATTAAAGATGGATCCATGAAGGAGCCGTCGCGTAGTCGGCGCCTCCAACAGCGTCGGTGAGTGGATCCGGGCAGGCAAGCAGTGATGGCGGCGCGATCCGGGAAGGGAGGCGGCGCGATCCAGGGAGGAAGGCGACGGTGGCGGCACCCGGGGTTGACACGCGACGCGGCGCGCCGAGGAGAGGCAGTGGCGATGGCACCTGGGAAACGGGGGGAGGGGGTCAGGAGTGGGATGTTGACGACGCGGCCCCGGGGGATCTTTTTTGTTTAAGAAGAGTTCGGGAACAACCAATCAATCCCTATAGGACGCTGTGATACGAATAGTTATTTTGATCCTGTGATTAGAATAGTGTTACCTTTTTTTTCTATATATATGTATGTATGTATGTATGTATGTATGTATGTATATGTATGTGTGGGTGGGTGGGGTGGATGAGTGGGTGTGGGTGTGGGTAGGCCTCCTTTTACATAAAGAAAAACAAAGGGACCTCTCTTCCACATAGCTTCATAGCTTCATGCTCTCCCGGTCTAATTGGTCTAAGTGTTTAGGTTCCTAATTAGAGGAGCTCTAATCTTGGTCTAATTGGTCTAAGTGCATTAGACTCCTAGTTGGACGAGAAGCGTCACCAGCCTTTCTCTTTCTAGTTTTCTCACAGTTCTTCTTCCCGGACGTCGAAGCTCTTGTGGACTACTTCAACGAAATGTGTGGATACCTCAGAGGGGTTGTCTACTTCAAGTCAACCCGGTGAATTCTTTTCGCGGTCGGGAGGTGTAACCTAGTTGCGAAAATAGATCGGATAGTTGTGCTACATCGACCAATCACTGCTTCCTCTACTCTTCACTGTCGGTGTGTCCGATCGTTACCGTCATATTCATAGTGATCCTGGGTGATATCGTGTAGCAGTTTTTTTTGTTGCGTAGCATGTTACCCTACAGCTACAGCACTCCCAAGCAATAGTGGATTGTTACTGTCGCGGCATGATTCGCCCTAACTTTTTAGCACCCACGGTGACCCAAAGGTTCAAATCCTTCCTGATATTGGTGAGGGGGTACGGCGGTGGATCACTCTTGTGGTGGACGAAGCGTGTGTTCCTCCCGTTCCAAATGATCCACGCCACGAGCATGAGGAGGGTGGCCATTGCTTTTCTATTCGAGATGGATCTGTCAGAGAGGCCCACCAACCAATCTTTGATGCAACATAAAAGGTGCTAGAAAGTAATATATATGCTCACAAGTTGGAGACAATGTTTTATCATTTCATAGAGCCATACAGAGTATCAATATTGTAGAACATTTGATCCATGTTTTTTTGTTCTCGCTTGCATAGTGAGCAAAGACCAGTCAAATACCATAATTTTGCCATCCTTGCTTTTGAAGTCTATCCTCCGTCCAAATCATGTTTTGTATAGCCAAGCAAGAAAAAAACTTGACCTTGGGACACACTCAAAGGTTTCCAGGTGGTGTGCCCCATCGACGATTGAATGGTACCGAAGAATTGCGTTTTGAATGTCGATTAGGCTATACAAAGCCCGCTAACTGTGTGCTTCCACATAATCTCATCTTCGGCATTGGGGTCAATATGGTAGCCATGGAGTGTTGTCCAAAGGAGCACACTTTTCAGTAGGTGGACGAGCGGAAAGAATGAAGAGATGTTGATTTTGGAGACCTATGCGTCGTTGTTAAGAGCTTCTCGGACCATCCAATTATTTCTTTTGGAAGCCTCGTAGATAAGAGGTGTAATTTTCTTTGGCTTGGCTTGCAGTCATGCATTCAAGGTGTCCCGAAAAGGTGTTTTCGCACCATTCCAAACAAACATGGTCGATGAGTCATAGAACAAAGCCAAGTCTAACTTGTCACATGGGTTCTTCATACCTACCCAGAGCTTGAGCTTGATTGGGTTTATTCATTCGAGCCGAAGCCACCACAGCCTGAGAGCCTATGCAAACTTTTCCGTGTTAGCACACTAAGAGCATGCAAAGGTGACTCTGGCCAACACCGGTTTCCTCATCTTCGTTTCCACATAAGGCGGCCATGGAATTACTCAACCCCGGGTCAAGAAGAAATCCCCAGTTCGGCTTGTCGTTACTCACAGCGGCCACGTTTGCAGATGTCGTTTTTTAGGCGTTGTCAAGGCCCTCGGCTAGCCTCCGGACTAGATGGCGACGACGTCTCAGCGTCATCTTCCTTCTATATTAATTACTAGGACAATGGCCGTGCGTTGCAACGGAATACAAATCCTAAAATAACATTAAGAGAAAATCTCAAACACATACGGTTGCAAACAAATGTTCCTTAGTGAGGGTCGTCTGTGTTGCACAAAGATCCTCCTTCATTAGGCATGCACATCCCGCCATCTCTCGTTTGCTCTCATCCCGACACTGAACATCATCAGGCAAGAGCGTTTAGACATTGTTGCCCATACTGCCGAGAAGAGAACATGGTTTCACCCAAGAGAACAAAGTTTCACCCATCACTTCCGATCTGACAACTTCGATTTTGCCGTAGACATCTACAAATGAAGCAAGCCTTACAAAGGTTACACCGAGGACCACATTAGCAAAACAAATCTTGTATTGTGCAAAGTCATACAAAATATATACCTTAAAATAATTGAATGAAATGAAATCTCAACTAAAAAACAAATATACACCACCTTAAGAAAATCAATGGTAATCTCATGCAAAAAGAAAAAAATGGTTAGGTAACATAACCAAATGATTAAGATGTGTGTATACGTAGAACAAGCATCGCTGGTTCTATCTTGTCTTAACGAGGCCCTGGCAATAATAATCTATGAAAAAATATCATCCATCATTATTTATTTCCCATGAAGAAGCTTAGATTATAATAATGATTTAAACTTTATTAGCAATTAATTTTAGATTGTAATGTACGTATACAAAAATTCTTTTCTTATAATTGAAGCCTTAGTAATAATAATTTCACAAAGTGCATTGTCAACAAGAATAAGGAGGGGAAGGACCTAGGGAGAGAAAAAGTTAGTACGTACCTTGTCGGACAGAGTAGTATAGTAGACCTACGTGTTTATGTCTTGTCTCCATTGTTTTACACACATGGGCAGCTCTATATTGTCTCTGAATATTAATTGTACCCAGGATTTGCACGGTGGCCTCCTTGTTCTCTGAAATTTTTGTCTTCCCATGGATAATTGGGATCAATGCCTCGCCTCATTTCCCTATTTTATCAATTGCTGGCCAATGCCTTACTCCCTACTTATCAATTGCTCCGCTACCTCTTTCGTTTCCCAATCGGTAAGTTGGATGAGCGCCTCATCCTCTGCTTTACAAATAGGTTTATGGTGTCAGTGATTCCCTACAAAAATGCTTGCATTACTGAACATATTTCATCCCATTATTACCAAGCGCTGGGTCAAACTGTATTGTACAAACTTTGCATGCTACTCTTGGATGGGATGGAAGTATCAGCAATCAAGGCAGGGGAAAGGCTTGGACAGTAGCGTCCTTGACAAGAATGAACACAGCAAAGCCTATGCAGGATCACCGCATCTGTGTGCCCGCTAATTGCAGTGTACCCTTTGCTACAACCTACAGTGACCTCCGGGACACGAAGGGTTATCTCCCTATCTATATTGTCATAACTTTCAGATATCAAAATTCTTGAATAACATGAAGACATGACCTCCAAGAGAATCATTGAAAAAAAATTACTATGATCCTTATTTCTACATGTAGTCCTTTCTACATGAACCACATTCTGAATTTGACACGAGAATAAATATAGTAAAATCGTATATAAATCATCAAATGGTTTTGTTTATGTGATGAGGTCATTATGTGGACAGGATGGCCTTGGTTTCAGACTCATGATGTAACCTCATTGTCATGTTATCCTACTTCTGAATTTATTGGACATGCATATACTGAGTAGCATCCGTGAACAAATCTTGACTTGAGAAAGAGAGCATGCACATAACTCATTATGCAAGAAAGCATCTGTAGCGCAAGCCATTGACCCTTACTGAGAGTAGCTACCTGAAAATATTTCATGGCCTTAGAAAAGAGATCATGCACACACCCGTCAGTATGCAGGAAACGCATAAAAATAACATGCAAGAAAATTCAGTATATGTACAAAATCAATTTGTTCCACTTTCTTACTGCAGCAGTAAATGAACCGACTTCTTCTTATAACCACTAACATTTTATGAATCTACTTCTTTGCTTGATAACCAATTATCAACATGTCCATTACTTCAATATTTTTATCAGAGATACATCAGTTTTGAAACATTCATTAATGCAACATTAGAAAAGAGCATATGCTCACTACCGATTGAACATGAGAAATATTTGTACAAAACACGCGTATCATAAAGTCAGAACAATATACTCACTCATGTCAAATAATAAATCTTTGTATTGGATCTCCCCCTGCCTACAAAATCCAATGAACTTGCGTAAGAAAACTGCTACTATTTGACGCGAATAATATGAGGCGAATTAATCAGCAAGCAGTGAACATAAACCCAGTATTGCGGCCTCATATGCTTGCCGGATTGATAAAACTTTATAAATCGCATTAGAAAAGTACCACGTTAATTTACTAGACAGGGAAGATTCTAACTGAATCATCGGCTCTCACTGGCTTGTTATCCGCAACCTTACAAAATTCAAAATAGTTCCAGTTCTATGTAAGCACATCAATCAAATGTTAGTCATTGCTAAAAAAGACTGCATGGTAATTACATGAACATCACTAAGAAACTGCACATGAAAGAATTAACATGGTGGAAATTCAGGTAGCCAGCTCAACTGAGAAAACTGGAGGATATGAAAAAGCAATATCGTGAACCTTGTAGGCATTGACTTATTTAGAGCTTACAACGCATATACTAAAGAACATACATAATGAATTAGTAGTTGATCACATATGCAAATTGATGAGATTGTAGTATGTACCTCAGGACGAAGCTCCGATAGATGGTGGAGTACGTGCGGACGGATTTCCGATGAAGTCGATGTGCAGGCACAGTGATGTCGGAAACTTCCGGCTTGGCGATGAGCGAAACAACTACATATTATCCCAGACAGTTAGAGCACAAAATTATTTAACCTTGCAATTAGAAACAAAGGGTTTAGTGATGTATTTTTCCCTTGATGACAGAGGAAAATTATCTGGATATAATTTGGATACTATTGACTTATGAGACTATATCAATAGCAACAACAATTAGTAGCAAAACTACATCTATGTTCTCTATCTAAATGTGCATCAATCAGTAAAAGCATACACCTCACAAGAAGCATCTTACATATATCTGAATGTCTAGCAATCAACATCCCACTATGCTCTCTCTACCTTGCATGTCTCTGCTCTCTCTCTCTCTCTTCCTCACCTATCTCTTCTTTTCTCCACAAGACCAGATCACAGGCGTTAGAAACCATCTCTCCTTCTCTGTTATCTCTCTCTCTAGCAGGAATGGCCAGCATCAACTGCAGCAAACCCACGTCGCCATCCCCTCCAGCAGCAGCGCCAAACATGGTCTCTGCTCTCTCCCTAGAGCAGGAGCTCATCCCTTCGAGTGCCTCCCCATCTTCAGCCATGGTGACAGGTCCATGGCAGTCTTCACATCTCCGTGAAGAAGCCCTTGACCGCGGCGATTGTGGTCGATGAGTAACTCCCATGGCGTGCTACATCTGCTTCTCCAACAGAGGATATGAAGAGAAGGTGCGGTGTAGGGTGACGGATCCCGACCAGGAAGGAAGAGGGACGAACCTGGGGCCGCCGGAGATGGGCCGGCGAAGCCCTGCCCGAAACCCTAGCCATGGGGGTGGGGTTGCGAGCGGGGGGTAGAGACCATAGAGGAGAATCTGACCGAAGGGGAGGGATGCGCGGACCGTGGAGAGCTCGTGGACGTGATGCGCGGCACCGGAGCTCGCTGAAAGCTGCCGGCGTGGGTGTTGGTGGCGGCGACTTGGGCGAGGGGGAGAGGAGGCGAGCCTGTGCTGCTCCTGTGGTTGTGTCCTTTTTTCTTCACACAAATCTGCTCGGACCGCGCATTAAATAATTTAAACTACAGGGTGTTTTGTGCAAAAACATAGTGTTTTGCCCCGATCCACTTAAACAGGGACGACGGGTTGACTTCACGAAAATAAAGGGACGTTCTTAAAACAAATCCATGACGAAGCGGGCAACGGACGAAAAAAATAAAACGACGTACCGAACGAACCAGATGACGAAATAAAGTGGAAAAACGCTCCGTCCTTTAATATTAGGTAAAAAATTGTGTTCCTTTTATCGATGCAAATTACAAGCTTCTTTGTTCATTCGCGAAAAGTACGGCGGGTTTGCCGTGGCGTAGTCGAGATTCGAGAAGTGAGATGGCAAGTCACGGGTGAATTAGAGGCGTTGATTCGCCGCGTGTCCGTGTGGGACAATTCGTCTTCTCCCTCCCAGGCTCCCACCCACTTCTTGCCGCAGAAACCGACCACCGTCCCCTGTTGCCTCCCTCACGGAACGGAATTTCTCCTCTCACGCCGCCACACCCCCACCTCACCCCCGCTGGAGAAGAAAGTCGAGCCGCCTCCTCCTGGATCCACCAGCTCGTGGTTCCGACTCCCGCTTCCTTTGGTCAGTCCGTCTGTCAGCCGATCCATCGAGATTGTTTTTGTTTCGGTCCTCTAATAACTTGTATCGTTCGTGCTCTTCTCAATCCGTGTTCTTCCAGCGCATTATTATTAGGACTAATTGTAACTGGGACTAGCGGATCCATCGGTCCAGCATGGAGCCTTCAGCACAGGGAGGGCCTTCTACTTCCGCGTCGGTACGTATGCGTCTTCATCTCTACTTGTTCTCCTCTTGCCGTTGCTACCAACCTATCTGTGCCTTGAAGATTTCGATGTTCAGTTATTACCTGGCTGGGTTAGGAATTTAGTACTCCTACAGTAGTACAGTATTTTCTTGTCATGGTAGGAATGAAGCCGGCAGCAGCTATAGTTTTCTATTTGCCTTGCTTGTTGCGTGCCATTATAAATCTGCAGAAAGAAAGGCTTTATTTGCCTTGCTTCTTCATATACATTTTCCAGTTTAATTGGGAAGGAAGGCTTTGTTGCCATCAACTTCACCACATTGCAACAACACCTTTATTTTTTTCAGATTGTATCAATCTGCAGAAATATAAGCATGCCCGTCACTAGGTGAAAGGGATCTAATTGATCCACTTCAGGTCCAGAGTTGACATTCCTTTCACAAGGAAATTGGTCTGCTACTCGTGTAGCCATTTTATCCAACACAAATGATTAAATGGCAATTGCCACAATATTCTAAACCGAACTTGCTTGCTGCGTCGTGCTATTAACATCCACAAAAATGCACCGAGCCAAGTTGCTAAGTGATTTGGCTTACTTAGCCTTAGTCCCAGGATAGGATTGTTAATTACGTATCCGTTACCTGCAGTATTACCGGCTAAAGGCCCCTGTATTTTTTTATCACTTCCTTTCGCTAACAAAACAGTTACTGATAAATCACAAATCTAGGTTGACGATAGTGAATCAGTCAATAGGGCTGAAGATTCAGAACTCTTCCCCTCTGTCCCAGCATTGAACCAAGCTGCGTCTAATCTTGCCCAAATAGCTTCATATTTTACCCAGTGCCTCCCAGTGCCTGGTTACACAGGTTAGATTTGTTGTTTTGACAGACGATTCTCCCGTAAGAAAATTTTATTCATGTCATAAATCTGCTTGAACTCCATTATTATCTTCCCTCTTTATTACAGGAATACCCAATGAAGGCCAAGAACTAGCAATACTTCCACCTGCCTCAACTTCTGGCAGGCCTGCTCTTCAGACTTCTTCTGCAGAGTTGGATGGCAGTAGCTTGTCTCCCAGTGTAATAAATTCCAGTGGAAGCGCCTCTCAAGAAACCTCTGAAATCTCAGGGCAGATGGCACCTTTTCGTGTTTTTCAGAATGGAGCTTCACTATTTCAAGGGTAGAGAGATTTCTCTGTTGTTTGCGTATTATACTTTTCATGTGTATCTATTTTTCATTGAAAAACCAGCAGGGTTTTCTTATTATTTTTCGATTAAATTGGAACTAGAATATAATGATGGATTCTTTATGTCTATATGCAGTCTCGTAGATCGTGCTCGGAAAACTGTACGTGGTTCAGCAGATGATATTGGATGGCTCCAGCGCACTCAAAGCTTACCTGCAACTGAGGATGGGACAACCAGATTTTTGGAGATCCTCGACTCTGTGAGGTCAGTGAAAATAAAGAACTGAATCTCAGTTTTTACAGTATGTAGAGAATGCTTTTCATAACTACTTAAGTATTTATGTCACCCCTCTCCAGAAAAAATGAGCACAAGCTACCTGATACGGTGGTGTATTTGTTAGTTCCAGGTTAGTCTGATGCCACTTCGATAATGAAAGCAATTTATGGAACTTTTGTGGTTACACATGTTCTGCTTTTACAGGTTTATTTAGTAATCATGGGCCACTTTACTTTGTGAAGACAAAAGCATACTTCTCCAAAATGGGTCTGGTTTGCCACATTGCCAAGATTCACAGTGAGGTACTTGCCTATATTAGTTTGTGTTTTTCTCTTGATATTATTTTCATCAAGTGATACTAAAGGTGTCCTTCAGTCTTCAGTAAGTAAAAATGCAAGGGAGATAAAGGAATACATTGAAGAAATATACTGGGGATCAAGGAAACGTGTGCTACTTCTCGGTCACAGCAAGGGTGGTGTAGATGCTGCAGCAGCTCTGTCACTCTACTGGCCTCAACTGAAGGACAAGGTTGCAGGTTTGGTACTAGCTCAAAGCCCATATGGAGGAAGCCCAGTTGCTTCTGATATCCTGAGAGAGGGGCAGCTTGGTGACTATGTCATGCTACGCAAGCTTATGGAGATTTTGGTTTCGAAAGTCCTCAAGGTATTTTCTGTGAATTGATCATTGCAATCATGACCCTGTCAGCCTACACAGTGGACGACACCAAATTTAATTTCATAATCGTTTGTGTTTCTCCAGGGTGATCTGCAGGCGCTAGAAGATCTGACATACGAAAGGAGGAAAGAATTCCTGGCGCAGCACCCATTGCCCCCCGAGGTGCCAATTGTATCATTCCACACGGAGGCAAGCATCACCCCCAGTGTGCTGACAGCCCTCTCTCATGTCGCGCATGTGGAGCTCCCGGTTGCCGCTGACGGCAATCCTGCGAGGATTCCGGTCGTAATGCCACTTTCAGCTGCATTGGCAGCATGCTCGCAGCTGCTGGTGGCGAGGTATGGTGAGAAGAGTGATGGTCTTGTGACGAGGAAGGATGCTGAAGTTCCAGGATCGGTGGCGGTCCGACCAGAGCGGAAGCTAGATCATGCATGGATGGTGTATTCTTCGATGAAAGAGGAGCCTGGGGATCAGGCGGACACGTCGCAGGTATGCGAAGCTCTGCTGACTCTGCTTGTCGAGGTCGCGCAGAAAAGGAGGCATGAGACGGCCATGAAGGACGAATAGGAAAAACGTTGGAGCTGTCCTGAAAGATTTGTGTAATTATAGAATGACTAGGTTGTTGTGGGCCGACGTTGAAACTGCTTCCGGTAACCTTGCTGTATACGGCATAGTCAAACAGATCCTCAGTTTTTAGCAATACATCAAAATACTACTTTGTTATGTCAAATTCAAAACCATAGTATTAGATGCCTACAGGCTAAATTACTGTTGTTTTCTGATACTCTTGTTTTTGCAATACTCCGCTATCAAACACAGCCTAAATTGCAGAAACGCATTAGTTTACTGAAAACCACCGAAACGCCAACAGTTTTCGAAAACCATTGTTTTTGAGTAATTTTTTTACAGAAGCACTAACTGTTTTTTTTTTTGAGGGAAAGGCACCAACTGCTCAGCTGGCCGAGTTTTAAAACCGATTCTGACTGATGGGGCCATCCCAGTACTGATGTGGCACTAACTCTTCACACCGATTGGCAGGAACGTTAAGTTGACGAAGGGCCATGTCACTGCGCATTCGCTCCCTTTCTCTTATGCATTGTGTCGTGCACCTCATGTGCATCGGCCGGTTCATGCTCTTTACCGCGCGTTGCATGACAGCGTGGAGGCTGTCTCTGGCCGCGCACATCATCACGGGAGCCATCGATCAGATACGATTTCAAAATGCGGTTGCCCAAGCAGTTGGTGCTTCTGGCCAGAAAAAATACTGAAAATTGATGGTTTTCGCAAACTATTAGCATTTTGATGGTTTTCGGCAAACTCACGTGCAGCGTTGGTGTTTTTTCTTTCATTTCTCTCCAAGAAGCACATAGGAAGCGTACACCTAACGAGAAGAAACATCTGATAAGACCCTGTTCGGTTTCGTTTAAAATATCTTTCTACAAACGATTTTCTATTTTAATTATATCCTTCAAATTTTGATGGAAGCGCTTGGTACCTGTATTTTTTTTGGGCTATTTACCGGCTAAGTGAATAAAGGGCGGAATGCCTTTCGATCTTTATGTTGCCTTTGTCGGACCATATCGCCCCACTCTAACTTTTTGCTCTTTCAAGCTTCATGGTCATGTGCCTCCACATCATGGCCGAAGTCATGATCATCATCAACCTTCACATCCGTCTTCTCAAACACAAGTTCATCATAACCCCGTACTAATATCCATCTACGAAGAATGCGACATGCAAGAACAAGCCTAACTTGAATGGGAAAGGGTGGAATGCCTTCTTATTAAGGATCTTGAATATATTAGTCAAAAGCATCAAATGCCCTCTCAATCGTAACTCTAAGGCTAGACGATATGAGATTGAATAATTCATGTGCAGTCTTATGATAGTTCCTTGAAGAGAACTCATTAAGATGGTACCTATTTTTCATGAAGGATGAAAGAACCCCAGGACAACATGCATATCCAGCATCGCCTAGGTTTAACTTACCATCTAGGGTATTGATCCCATTAGTAAGAATGTTAACATCATAGGTAGATCCTTCCCAGACAGCTAACACGGGTCGAAATCAACAACAATAAACACATTCGGGTTTGCATAGTGTTTTCTCCCTCTATACGTTGCCGCATGTTGCTCCGTCACTCTAGAAGTCACATGAGTACCATCTATTGCGTCAATATAATATTGTGATGGAATGAAAAAATTGTTATGATTCGCTTACAACAATACAAACATGTCATGGCATGAACTACGAGCAGTGCTCACCATGAAATGTGGATACCATCTAGGAGTTGGTGCCCCGATCATCTCTCATCTGAACTCCCCAGTCGCATACAAGACTTGATTGATACCTGAAAATTGTCTCACCAGATCTCCGGAATGTGTTGTGGATAGCTCTGAAAATCTGATTATGATCTACAACAGGAAAGGAGATTGCAACTTCCTCTTCCACGGGGATGTGGATGCTATCTTGTAGCAACCCCTTAGTCCTAGACGTCTCTACTAGCTTGGCAAAATGTGTTCTTTGCATTCGAAGCATGTTCACAACCTTTACATCATTGATGTTGTGGATGTAGTTCAGATTTATCATCCTTCCCCTATCTCGGGCTTACAATGGACCATAACGGATCATGAGCTTATCACCCCGACGAACTACTCTCGTGTGGACCAACGTGACACAAGTTTGAATCACAACTATTAGTGTTGTTGCCTACCCTAAAGAATACTCCATCCGTTAATCCTAATGAAATCGATGTGGCAGTAAGTAATGGCGAAGTCGACTGTAGATTGTATCTAAAGACCTAATAGTGGATGGTGGTTGTATGGTGCTTACAGCTATGGGAGCCGACGACCCGCCCACACCAGAGACAAGGTTGACGAGACAATGACATAGCAGATCCTATTGATAACAAAGATGAAGGCGGGAAGCAAGATGCCGCCGCTTCCGCGGATATGAGTTGACACCATCGTGGCCGGTGCCAAGAACTAAGGCTGGACTTGTCCTACTGCTAGAGAATAAATGGGAGGGGCAGGGGATGAGGGATGAGGCTAGATTTTGCGCCATCCCGCGCTAACTGATTTCGGCATCCCGCCATCTCCATGCCGATTTCTCCCTGCACTGTCGCTTACGTCGTGGCCCTTTTTGTGCTCGACTCATCCCGACTTGCTGGAAATGACCGATTAGAGTATTTCTAGCGAGCTAGCCTCTAGGTTGCTTCAAGGTTCGTGCGCGTGTGATGTCTACTATACAACCTTCTTCTTGTAGACTCGTGTTGGGCCTCCAAGCGCAGAGTTTTGTAGGACAATGGCAATTTTCCCTCAAGTGGATGACCTAAGGTTTATCAACCCGCGGGAGGTGCAGGATGAAGATGGTCTCTCAAGAGCAACCCTGCAACCAAATAACAAAGAGTCTCTTGTGTCCCCAACACACCCAATACAATGGTAAATTGTATAGGTGCACTAGTTCGGCGAAGAGATGGTGATACAAGTGCAATATGGATGGTAGATATAGGTTTTTGTAATCTGAAAATATAAAAATAGCAAGGTAAAAAATAGTAAACAACGAGCAAAACGGTGTATAAATGCTTGGAAACAAGGCCTATGGTCCATACTTTCACTAGTGCAATTTCTCTCAATAATATTGGCATAGTTGAACCATATGTAAATACCTCTCGTGCGACAAAGAATTCACTCCAAAGTCACAAAATAGTGGAGAACTAACGAAGAAATTATTGTAGGGTACGAAACCACCTTAAAGTTATCTTTTCCGATCAATCTTATGAGCTATCCCTATAAGTGTCACAAACAACCCTCGAGTTCGTACTAAAATAACACCTTAAGACACACATCAACCAAAATCCTAATGTAAACTAGATACCCCAATGTCACCTCGAGTATCCGTGGGCTTGCTTATACGATATGCATCACATAATTTCAGATTCATCATGTTCAATCCAACACAAAGAACTTCAAGGAGTGCCCCAAAGTTTTTACCGGAATGTCAAGATAAGAACGTCTGCCAACCCCTATGCATAGATTCCCAAGGTCACAGAACCGGCAAGTTGATCACCAAAACATACATCAAGTGTATCAATAGAACATCCCATTGTCACCACAGATATCCCATCGCAAGACATACATCAAGTGTTCTCAAATCCTTAAAGACTCAATCCGATAAGTAAACTTCAAAGGGAAAACTCAATTTATCACAACTAGATAGAGAGGGGAAAACTCCATATGATTCAATCTATATCAACAAAGCTCGTGGTACATCAAGATCGTGCCATCTCAAGAACACGAGAGAGAGAGAGAGAGATCAAACACATAGCTACTGGTACATACCCTTAGCCCCGAGGGTGAACTACTCGCTCCTCATCATGGAGAGCGTCGAGATGATGAAGATGGCCTCCGGTGATGGTTTCCCCCTCTGACAGGGTGCCGGAACGGGCTCCCGATTGGTTTTTCGTGGCTCTGGAGGTTTGCGGCTGCGAAACTCCCGATCTAGGTTCTGTGTTCGGTTTTTTGGTATTTATAGGAATATATGGCGGTGGAAATAAGTCCGGATGGGCCACAAGGGAGTCACAAGCCTGCAGGGCGCGGCAAGGGGTGGTGGCCACGCCCGTGAGGCTTGTGACTGCCTCGTGGGTCTTCTGGTCCAACTCCGATGCTCCGTGGGTCTCTTTTGGTCCAAAAAAATCACCGTAAAGTTTTATTCCGTTTGGACTCCGTTTGATATTCCTTTTCTGTAAAACCCAAAAACAAGGAAAAAACAGGAACTGACACTGGGCTCTAGGTTAATAAGTTAGTCCCAAAAATAATATAAAGTTGTGGTAAAATGATTATAAAACATCCAAGAATGATAATATAGCAGCATGAAACAAGCAAAAATTATAGATACGTTGGAGATGTATCAGCATCCCCAAGCTTAATTCCTGCTCGTCCTCGAGTAGGTAAATGATAAAAACTGAATTTTTGATGTGGAATGCCGCCTAACATATTTATCCATGTAATATTCTTTATTGTGGCATGAATATTCAGATCCATAAGATTCAAAACAATAGTCTAATATTGACATGGAAACAGTAATACTTCGAGCACACCAACAAGGCAGTCGTGTCTTTTTGAAATAACATGGCCTTAGAAAGTTATCCCTACAAAATCATATGGCCTGGCTATGCTCCATCTTCCCCACACAAAGTATCTAAATCATGCACAACCCCGATGAACAAGTCAAGCAATCGTTTCACACTTTTGGTGTTCTCAAACCTTTTCAACTCTCACACAATACATGAGCATGAGCCATGGATATAGCATTATAGGTGGAATAGAATATGAAGGAGGTGCAAGAAAAAAAAAAGAAGTTTGTATCACATCAACTAGGCATATCAACTGGCTATGAAGATGCCCGTCAATAGATATCAATGTGAGTGAGTAGAGATTGCCATGCAACAAACGCACTTAGAGCTATAAGTGTATGAAAGTTCAAAAATAAAACTAAGTGGTCGTGCAAAATGAATATCCACCAGTTATATGGAAGTGACAAAATATGAGACTCTCTATCATGAAGATCATGGTGCTACTTTGAAGCACAAGTGTGGAAAAAGGTAGTAGCAATTTTCCCTTCTCTCCTTCTCTCATTTTTTTATTTTTGGTGGGCTTCTTTGGCCTCTTTTATTTTTTTGTTTGGGCTTCGCTGACCTCTTTTATTTTTTGTAAAGTCCGAATGCTCATCCCAACTTGTGAGGGAGTGATGGCTTCCATCATCCTTTTCTTTCACGGGACAATGCTCTATTAATGAAAAACCATCACACTTTTATTTACTTATAACTCAAAAGAAAAAGAAATTACAGCTCGATTCCTATGACAAAATATGACTCTATATGCAATATGAAGTGATGATGCAAGTCATAGAAAAAACTACATGATGGAAGTTGCATGACAATATATCTCAGAATGGCTATGGAAATGCCATAGTTGTTAGGTATGGTGGCTGTTTTGAGGAAGGAGGGTTTGGTGTACCGGCGAAAGTTACGCGGTAGTAGAGAGTCTAGTAAAGATGAAAGGGTGAGAGTGTGTATAATCCATGGAATCAACATTAGTCATAAAGAACTCACATACTTATTGCAAAAGTCTATTAGTTATCAAACAAAGCATTAGACGCATGCTCCTAGGGTAGAGGTTGGTATGAGTTAACCATCGCGCGCTCCCGACCCTCACACAAAGCTCGACAATCATTAAACAAATCATGCACTGACTTCGTTACATAACGGTTCACCATACGTGCATGCTACGTGAATCACAAGATTTAACACAAATATCTCTTCCAATTCACAACTACTCACTAGCATGACTCTCATATTGCCATCTCTGTTATCTCAAAACTATATGCAAAGAATCAAACTTCTCATAGTTTTTAATGCACTTAATATGAAAGTTTTTATTATATCCCTCTTGGATGCCCATTATATTAGGACTAAATTCATAACCTAAAAAAATTACCAAGCTGTTTTAAGAAACTCTCAAAATAATATAAGTGAGGTATGAGAGTTCAATAATTTCTATAAATATAACATCAGCATGCTCTATAAAGATATAAGTGAAGCACTAGAGCAACATTGCCTAGTTTAAAAGATATAAGTGAAGATCAATGAGTAGTCAAACAATTAAGTAGCTATGTGAAGACTATCTCTCCCTCAATAAATATTTTCAGATATTAAGTACTTTATTCAAACAGCAAGAAAAAGGAAAATAGCACTCCAAGAATAGCACGCATCATGTGAACGAATAAAAATTTAGGCTTAACATAGGCTAACTAATAATTGTTGATGAAGAGAGGTGGGATGCATAGCATCCCCAAGCTTAGATGCTTGAGAGTTCTTGAAATATTTACTTGGGGTTCCTTGGGCATCCCCAAGCTTGAGCTTTTGTATCTCGTTCAATCCTCTCATACCACGGTTTCACCTACTCTCAAAAACTTCATCCACACAAAACTCAAAAAGAACTCGTGAGATAGGTTAGTACATATAATAATAAATCAACTATTTATGTACTGCCAAGACAAGTTGCATAATAATTTTCAAACATTAGGTAATGTATACTATCATATTCACAATTTATATCTACCAATATAGGCTATGGAAACTATAGGATAAGTCGATAATGAAACTATGACATCAATCTGTCTAAACAGAATAGTCTGTAGCAATTTATGAAAACAGTGTACTTCTGTAACTCAACAAAATATGAAAATTTAGTAAATGCTATAAAATTTATATGAACATCCTGTGTAAATAGTTTCAGAAACTTTCCATGTTCCAGTAAAATATGAAAATTCAAACACTACAGCTAAAGTTTTTGTTTTTTACACAACACACATCAAAACATGCAATGCAAGCATCCTAAGGCAATTCTTGGAACTTTTTAATTGAAAAAAAAGATTATAAATAACACATAATATATAAAAACAAAATAAAATTATGCTCCAAACAAAACTCGTATTATGTGACGAATAAAAATATAGCTCTAAGTAAGATATACCGATAGTGTTGAAGACAAAAGAGGGGATGCCTTCCGGTGCATCCCCAAGCTTAGACGCTTGAGTCTTTATTTAATGTTACCTTGGGGGTGACTTGGGAATACCCAATCTTAGGTTCTTGTAACTCCTTATTCTCCTCATATCGATGTCTCACCCAAAACTTGAAAACTTCAATCACACAAAACTTAACGGAACTTCGTGAGAAGGGTTAGTGTAGTAAATATAGATCATTCACTTAGGTACTGTTAATAAAAGATTCATAATTGTTCCCACATGATACATAATGTATTACATCATTACCACAATTTATATTACTCAATATAAGCTATAGGAACACTTGAAACAAGCAAACTATGCATGCAAAACAGAATCTGTCAAAAACAGAACTGTCTATAAATATCTGTATGATCACCAAACTTCCCTGACTCTAAAAATTCTGAAAAATTAGGAAAGATCATGGAATTTGTATATAAATATTTTTTAAAAATTTCATAATTTTTTGACGCTCCAGTAAAATTATATAATTCATATACTGGGCGCAAAACTTTCTGTTTTTGCATATAATCAGTCAAACAAGTATCCACACTATCCAAAGGATTCACTTGGCACTTTATTGAAATAAAAGACACAAAACATGATTACTACAGTATCTTAATCATTTGAACACATAAAAACAGAAATTAGAAGTGTTGGATTATCCCCACAAGCGCTTTTCTGTAATGCCTTTTAGCTAGGCATGATGATTTCAATGATGCTCACATAGGAATAGTAATTGAAACATGCAAAAGAGCATCATGAATCTCATGAAAAGCACATTTAAGTCTAACCCACTTCCTATGCATAGGGATTTTGTGAGAAAAAAAATTATGGGAGCAAGAATCATCTAGCATAGGAAGGCAAAACAAGCATAACTTCAAAACTTTGAACACATAGAGAGGAAACTTGATATTATTGTAATTCCTACAAGCATATGTTCCTCCCTCATAATAATTTTCAATAGCATCATGAATTAATTAAACAATATAACCAGCACAGAAAGCATTATTTTCATGACGCACAAGCATAGAAATTTTATCACTCTCCACATAAGCAAACTTCTTCTCATTCATAGTAGTGAGAGCAAACTCAACAAAATAACTATGATGTGACACTTGATTGACATAACCACATTGAATATTAAAATCATGATAATAGGTTTCATGGTTGTTATTACTCTTTATATCATACATTTCATCACAATAATCATCATATATAGGAGGCATGCTATCATCATAATAGTTTTTCTCATCAAAACTTGGGGGACAAAAAATATCATATTCATCAAACATAGCATCCCCAAGCTTGTGGCTTTCCATATCATTAGCATCATGAATATTCAGAGAATTCATACTAACAATATCACTATAATTCTCATCATTCAAAGATTTAATGCCAAACATTTTAATAACTTCTTCTTATAACACTTGAGCACAGTTGTCCTTTCCATCATTTTCACGAAAGACATTAAAAAGATGAAGCATATGAGGCAACCTCAATTCCATTTTTTGTAGTTTTCTTTTATAAAACCAAACTAGTGAAAAACAAGAAACTAAAAGATTCAATTGCAAGATCTAAATATATACCTTCAAGCACTCACCTCCCCGGCAACGGCGCCAGAAAAGTGTTGGGGAAGTTGCATGGGAAATAAAAAATTTCCTACGCACACGCAATATCTATCCATGGTGATGAGCATCTACGAGAGGGAGAGTGAATCCACATACCCTTGTAGATTGCTAAGCAGAAGCGTTAAGAAACACGGTTGACATAGTCGAACGTCTTCACGATCCAATCATGATCCGTCTCGCGATCTCATCATGAGCCGTCCCGCGATCCCATCGTGGTCCTTCCGATCTAGTGCCGAACGGACGGCACCTCCGGGTTCAGCACACGTACAACTCGATGATGATCTCCGCCTTCTTGATCCATCAAGAGGGATCAGAAAGGTAGATGAGTTCTCCGGTAGCACGACGGCACGGCGGTGGTGGTGGTGGAGCTGATCTGGCAGGGCTCTGCCAAGCACTACTGAATCAATCTAGAGGAGAAACAGATCTAGAGGTAGAAGAGGGCAGCACATGGCAATTAGGGTTAGGGATGCCCTCAAAACCTCTAGTATATATAGGAGGAGGGGAGGGAGGATACTTGGCTCCCAAGGATCCAAATCTGGTTCGGCCGAAGTGGAGGGAGGAGTCGTCCTCCTCCACTCCTAGTAGGATTAGGACTCCTTCCTTATTTTCCACTTTTGCCTTTCTTTCCACCTTGGGTTTCTTCCCTAGCCGCATGGGCTTCCTATGGGACTTTGGACAGCCTACTAAGGGCTGGTATTCCTTCTCCCACAGCCCATGTATCCTCTTGGGTCGAAATACCCCTCCCGATGGTCCCTCGGCACCCTCCCGGCACTCCCGATACACTACCGATGAGCCCGAAACTTTTCCGGTGACCAAAACAGGGCTTCCTATATATCAATCTTTACCTCCAGACCATTCTGGAGCTCCTCGTGATGTTTGGGATCTCATCCAGGACTCCAAAAAACCTTCGGTCACCACCATGCATAACTCCATACTACCGAAATGTCACCAAACCTTAAGTGTGCAGACCCTGCGGGTTCGAGAACTATGTAGACATGACCGAGACACCTCTATGGTCAATAACCAATAGCGGGACCTGGATGCCCATATTGATTCCTACATATTCTACGAAGATCTTTATCAGTCGAACCTCTATGTCAAGGATCCAGTTAATCCCGTATGATGTTCCCTTTGCTCTTCGGTATGTTATTTGCCCGAGATTCGATCATCGGTATCTCCATACCTAGTTCAACCTCGTTACCAACAAGTCTATTTACTCGTTCCGTAATACAAGATTCCGTGGCTAACACTTAGTCACATTGCTTGCAAGGGTTATTGTGATGTTGTATTACCGAGTGGGCCCTAAGATACCTCTCCGTCACACGGAGTAACAAATCCTAGTCTTGATCCATGCCAACCCAACAGACACCCTCGGAGATACCTGTAGAGTACCTTTATAGTCACCCTGTTACGTTGCGACGTTTGATACACACAAGACACTCCTTCAGTGTCAGTGAGTTGCATGATCTCATGGTCATAGGAAGAGATACTTGACATGCAGAAAACAGTAGCAATAAACTGACACGATCATATGCTACGTTTATAGCTTGGGTCTTGTCCATCACATCTTTCTCCTAATGATGTGATCCCGTTATCAAATGACATCTCATGTCCATGGCTAGGAAACCTTGACCATCTTTGATCAACGAGCTAGTCTATAAGAGGCATACTAGGGACATGGTGTTGTCTATGTATCCACACATGTATCTAAGTTTCCGATCAATATAATTATAGCATGGATAATAAACGATTATCATGAACAAGGAAATATGATAATAACCAATTTATTATTGCCTCTAGGGCATATTTCCAACTGTCTCCCACTTGCACTAGAGTTAATAATCTAGTTCACATCACCATGTGATTCGCATTGTTATGAATCTAACACCCAATGAGTTCTGGGGCTCGATCATGCTTTGCATGTGAGAGAGGTCTTTTAGTCAACGGGTCCGCGATATTTAGATCCGTGTGTACTTTGCAAATCTCTATGTCTTATTGTAGACACTGCTACCACACTCCACTTGGAGCTATTCCAAATGGCTACTTCACTATACGTATCCGGATTGCTACTAAGAGTCATCCGGATTGGTGTTAAAGCTCGTATCAACGTAACTCTTTACGACAAACTCTTTATCACCTTCATAATCGAGAAACATTTCCTTAATATTTTATTTACTAAGGATAATCTTGACCGCTGTCCAGTGATCCACTCCTGGATCACTCTTGTACCCCTTGACGGACTCATGGCAAGGCACTCACAGGTGCGGTACACAGCATGGCATACTATATAGAGCCCATGGATAAAGCATAGGGGACGACCTTCGTCCTTTCTCTTTCTTCGGCCGTGGTCGAGCTTTGAGTCTTACTCAACTTCACACCTTACAAATCAGGCAAGTACTCTTTCTCTGACCGATCCATTTTGAACTCTTTCAAAATCTTGTCAAGGTATGCAATCATTGAAAGTCTCATCAAGCATCTCGATCCATCTCTATAGATCTTGATGCTCAACAATTAGGTAGCTTTATCCAGGTCTTTCTTTGAAAAACTCTTTTCAAACAACCCTTTATGCTTTCCAGAAATGCTACATCATTTTCGATCAACAATATGTCAACCACATATGCTTATCAGAAACTCTATAGTGCTCCCACTCAATTTATTGTAAATACAAGTTTCTCATAAACTTTGTATAGACTCAAAAACTTTGATCACCTCATCAAAGTGTATATTCCAACTCCGAGATGCTTGCTTCAGTCCATAGAAGGATCACTGAAGCTTGCACACCTTTTAGCATCCTTATGTAACATCCCAATTTTTCCTAAATTAGGATGTTAATAGATCATTCATATGCATCTCATATTTTTCCTATGCATTATTTAATTTTATAAAAATTCTTTTCATTATGCAACTAAAGGCAAATAATTGGAGTGGAGATAATATGACTTCTCCCTTGTCAAATAAAAAGTTCATAATGTCCAAAATAATAATTGTGTTTCATCTGACATGTTTTTGCAATTTTATAAACTTCAAATTCTTTTGAATTTATTTGAAAATGCTCATTGTGTGGCCTTTTGCATAGATATTTATTTACATATTGCATTAGGTTTGGCATTAGAGTTACTATAGTTTATATTATAGGGATATATTTTACTGTGTGTTATTTTGTTTTTTATAATTATTTTGGTATTTTATTTTAGCTACAATATATTTTTCTAAAAGGTTTTAAAAAAGGAAACACACTGCACAGCTGGGCTGCACAGTGGCCCAGCCGGGGCTTTCGGACGCGTGCGCAGCATAGCCGCTGGCAGGCCGACCCAGCTAGCCGAAGCGGTACTCCCCCATCACGCCTCTAGCCGCTGACCGGTGGACCTTGCCTCGCTTCTTCCACCGTGAGCCAGAACACGCGCACCGCATGTGAACCCGAGGCCGGGCCCGGATCGATCTGCCACTCCAGTCGATTCCGTGCGCGCCCAGGACGTCTAGCGCAAGCCGAAGCCCTACAGGAGACCCTGGACCCCGCTCCCGATCCTTTCTATTGCCGCATGCCGCCACCCCGATGAAACGCATCTCATCGCGGAGCTTGGGTCGCCGCCGCCTTTGCCGGATGATTCCGTCGCCGTAAGGACACCTTCCACCGCTCCGTCCGCTTCGTTGGAAACCCCTCTCCACGCTGCACCTACCTGACATCCCTTCCTGGCCGAAAACAGAGCGGAGCGAGGGGAACGAGTCGCCGGAGCAACTGCAGTTCATGTCGCCACCATCGCCTGAAGAGGATACCACCACCGCCCGTAGGACCACCGTCGCCACCACCAACGAACGCCGCATCCATCCCCCACCTCCCCTTCACCGGACGACCGCCGAAGGAGCACTGCCGTCGACACCCATGGCCGCCACCGTTTCTCTGTTCGTGGTGAGCACGCACGCACAACTTTCACCCCTTGGCCAATCACTTGGTGCCATGTGGCATTTGCTACAGTACCGCATCAGCTCCAGATTATGTCTATTTTTGATAGATTTTCACCCAATTTTCAAATAGCTCTAACTTTTAATCTATATGCTCGAATTAGAAAATTCTTTCTCCTGTGCACTCATAATGACTAGTAGTATATGACAACACCAAAATTTTGCATGTTTGCAATGTTTAAATTTGAATTTGTTCAAATTTAATTTAAACCTTTCGGAAGCCATATTTTGCAAACCGTTTAACAAAAATTGTTAATTATTTTTGTGTTGTGTTTGTATTGATTTGTAGATGATTTATACCTATTGTTATGCTACTGTTCTTGTGATTTAAAATTGATTTCTTGATTTTGGTTTTATTTGGTGTTATTGAGTGTGGTGATTTATTGTTGTGATTGTTTGAAACGTGTAGATTGCCCGGAGTGCGACGCAAACTATTGTCAGGAGTGTGACCTTTAGAACCAGAATCAAGGCAAGTTACATGTTGATCATCCTTCATCTATTGTTTTTCTATGCATGTAGTATATGTCACACTATCAAATTATGCATGTGTAGGAATATTTTTGTCTTATGCTATGCTATTGAGTTATCCCCTCGTCAATGAAGATCGTGGTAGTTAGTTCTACTATGCTATGTAGACGGGGTTGGTTCGAGTATTCATTGAGATTATGTGAGGATTATTTAATAAATTGAGTATTAACTAGGGATATAATTCACCTCTGGACAGAATTGGTATTGTTGGGTGGTTTTAAGAACATAATGGTTTCGACCCTCTGAATGTAAGTGGAATGCCACCCAGGTTCAAAAAGATCAGACAGACTTAGTGACTAGCAACTTCCATGTGCGGCCACTGGCTATATGGGATTTGGCTTAGTTGATCAATTGTGGAAACCTTACCCGGATGTGCCAGCTGATGTAGTTATGATAGTTGGGATGGGTCTCCTTTTGGACTAGGTGACTGCTTCTGAAAGACTTCGTCTCAATCTTCGGGTTGGGTCCAATGGGTACAACACACTAAACTCTGCAGAGTAACAAAACTAATCATGATTAGCCGTGTCCTAGGTTGTGGACAACTTTGAGCAGCTAGGCCATTACAGTTGTTGGATGATCTTGACAGATGTTACTGTTAATAAAACTTGGTGGGAAACTTAATAATGGTTTAGGTTGGAGTTGGAGATGCCAATTCAACCATGTGTATTTAATAGTAGCAAATAAACTAAAATTTGACTATTATGTAGTTATGAGGATAAAATTTGCTTTCTGCAAAATAACCATCAAGCCTTCCTTTGATATACTATGAATATACATGTAGGTCTGCTTCATTATTTCTCCGTTGTAACTTGCCAATACATTCAAAGTATTGACCTATACGGCTACAACGTCTCATGTTGCAGGATTTTCAGACGAAGAGTAAGGTACCGTTAGGGTCGCGAGTCTGCACTCAACATCGCCAGTGGGCTATGATGGGACTCATTATTATTTTCTGCTACTTTTCCGCTGTTTGATTGAATAAAGCTAGCCAAGTGCTATGCATATTGTTATACTTTATGAATTCTGGATCATACAATGTAATAAATGTTGCACTTGTTATTCTGGTGTTCATCTATACTGCGTGTGCTAGCGAATCGATCCAGGGACTAGCACAGTAAGCATGGAGACTCAAATCCTTCGAGGTTTGGTCGTTACAGATCGTATCAGAGTAGTGTGTTGACTGTAGGTCGTGACCCTAGAAAATGGATTAGAAAAGCCATAGGAGTGAAAATTATTTTATAAACTTTGAGCACTTCTTACTCTTTTATTAGTCAACCCCTCAAGTATCTTGACCAGTTTAAGTAGGAACTAGTGCTGAGACCACCATTTATCTTTGTTTTATATTGCGATGTTACCGTGTTAGCGTATCTGTTTATGCCACTTTTGTGGTATGACGATACTAGATTGCTTGCTTGTTTGATTGTTAGTTTGGTTGTTAAACTAGGATCTTGTTGAAATTATTCAACTATATATAATGCTATGTTGTTGATTCTTGTTTCTGTTGGTGTTATTCGTTATTGTGTTTTGTTTGCCTCATATATATTGCCTTGATCATTATACGCATATGGGTAGAATATATATATTCCTTTAGACATATTCTGTCTATTAATCATCTAATTCTTGCCCACCAGATGCCATCGAGGCGTGAGACTAGGGGTAGTGGTCCACGAGGAGGTAACAATGACGATGACGTACCGCCATATGTGTAGCAGTTGCTTCAGGGACAAGGCTAGTTGATCCAGTTGCTTGTTCAGAACATGGGAAACAACAACAACAACAACAATCCACCACCTCCGCCACCTATGGATATGCTTACCAAGTTCTTGAGGTTGAATCCTCTGAGGTACTCCAGCAGCCCTGAACCTATTGTGGCTGATGATTGGCTCCGTGCAATCGGTAGGAACCTGCAGACCGTTGGATGCACAGATGCAGAGAGGGTGAGGTTTGCCTCACATCTATTGGAGGGTCCTGCCGCATCTTGGTGGGACAATTACTTGGTCACTTACCCCATTGATACTATCACCTGGGCATAGTTTCATGCAGCTTTCCGCGCTGCACATGTGTCAGCTGGTGCTATGAGTCTGAAAAAGAAGGAGTTCTATAGCTTGAGTCAGGGAGGTCGCACGGTTAATGAATATGTGGAGGAATTTAATAAACTTGCACGATATGCTCCTAATGATGTTAATACTGATGCAGCTAGACAGGAGAAATTCTTGGAGGGCCTGAATGATGATTTGGGTGTTCAGTTGATAATGGCCACTTTTGGTAATTGCCAGGAGCTTATTGATAAGGCTATTGTTCTTGAGGGAAAGCATCAGGCCATAGAGAACCGCAAGAGGAAGTACAACAATAGTAACAAGTATAATTCAGGACCACAACAGAAGCCACACACTTCATATCATGGTAATGGAGGTAATGGGAATCATCATCATGGAGGTAATGGGCATCATCATCATGGAGGTAATGGGCATAATAATAATGGAGGGAATGGCCACAACCATAATGGCCACCATCATCACAATGGGCACAAGAGTGGCAATGGTAATGGTAGCGGTAATGGTAATGGAGGTACTAATAACCAGAACCATCAGAGTGTGCCTTTGCAGAGGGACCTTAGTCAGGTTCAATGCTACAAGTGAAGGAAGATAGGCCACTACTCCAATGTTTGTCCAGAGAGCAATAATGGTAATGGGAATTCAGGAGTCAACAAGCCAAACCCCTTCCAGAAGGGTCATGTCAACCATGTTAATGTGGAGGAGGTCTATAATGAGCCTGAAGCAGTAATTGGTAAGTTTTTGATCAACTCAGTACCCGCGCTTGTTCTTTTTGATACTGGTGCATCACATTCATTTATTTCACGGGTATCTGTTGATAAACATGGATTGCCAACCAAAACCCTTAGTATGCCTATTAGAGTGAGTTCCCCAGGAGCTGAGATGATAGCAGGTGTTGGTTGTCATCAGTTGACCTTGTCCATTGGGAAGTATGAGTTTCCTACAGATTTGATCATACTAAAGTCACAAGGTTTGGATATCATTTTGGGTGTGGATTGGATGAGAAAATATGAGGCTGTTATTGATTGTGCTAGTCGATCCATTTCTCTGGATGCACCAGGAGGGAGAGAATCAAATATGTATGTAAGTATCAGCATAAGAGGATGCATGTGAACTCCCTTAAGGGGGGTAGCCTGGAAGAGGTGCCAATTGTGAAGGATTATCTAGATGTGTTTCCAGAAGAGTTGCCAGGTATGCCACTAGATAGAGATATTGAGTTTCTTATTGATTTAATACCAGGCACCGGACCTATTGCTAAGAGACCGTATAGAATGCCTCCTCAAGAGTTGGAGGAATTGAAGAAGCAGTTAAGGGAATTGCAGGCACAAGGATTTATTCGCCCAAGTTCATCACCTTGGGGAGCCCCTGTTTTGTTTGTTGAGAAGAAGGATGGAACTCTGAGGATGTGTGTTGATTATCGTTCTCTGAATGAGGTAACCATTAAGAACAAGTATCCTTTGCCTATGATAAATGATCTGTTTGACCAGTTGGAGGGAGCTACTGTGTTTTCCAAGATTGATCTTCGTTCTGGTTATCATCAAATAAAGATTCGTGAGCAAGATATTCCAAAGACTGCTTTCACTACGAGGTATGGGTTGTATGAGTATACAGTTATGTCATTTGGATTGACTAATGCCCCTACATACTTCATGAATATGATGAACAAGGTGTTTAAGGAGTTCTTGGATAAGTTTGTGGTTGTTTTCATCGATGATATATTGGTGTTTTCCAAGAATAAGGAAGAGCATGAGGAGCATCTGCGTTTGGTATTGGAGAAGTTTAGGGAGCACCAATTGTATGCCAAGTTCAGCAAATGTGAGTTTTGACTGGATGAGGTAGCATTCCTTGGACATGTTATATCAGGTAATGGAGTTGCAGTTGATCCATCCAAGGTTGCGGCAGTCACAGAGTGGGAGTCACTCACGTCAGTTGGGGAGATTCACAACTTTTTGGGCCTTGCAGGTTATTATAGGAGGTTTATTGAAAACTTTTCCAAGATTGCAAAGCCTATGACTGAATTGTTGAAGAAGTGGAAGAAATTTGTTTGGACTGAGGATTGTGAAGCTCGCTTTTAGGAGTTGAAGCAGCGTTTGGTTACAGCACCGGTGTTAATTTTGCCAGACATACATAAAGGCTTCCAGGTATATTGTGATGCATCTCGTCAGGAACTTGGGAGTGTTTTGATGCAGGAAGGTAAAGTTGTTTCTTATGCTTCACGCTAGCTTAGGAATCATGAGCATAATTATCCTACACATGATTTGGAGTTAGCCTCGGTTGTACATGCATTGAAAACTTGGAGGCATTATCTTGTTGGTAATCATTGTGATATATTTACTGATCATAAGAGCTTGAAGTACATTTTTACTCAAAGGGAGTTGAACCTCAGACAGAGGAGATGGTTGGAGCTTATTAAGGATTATGATTTGAACTTGCAGTATCATCCTGGTAAGGCTAATGTTATTGCTGATGCATTGAGTCATAGGAGCCATGTTAATGCACTTAATATTGATGATATGCCACCGGAGTTATGCGAGCAGTTCAGAAATCTCAGGTTGGAGATGGTTCCTAAGGGCTATTTGGCAACACTTGAGGTAAAGCCTACTTTGCTAGACAGGATCAGAGAAGCTCAAAAGGATGATAAGTATATTGCTGACATAAAAGAGAATATGTTAAAGGGGAAGGCACAATGTTTCATGAGGATGAACATGGAGCCATATGGTTTGAGAAGCGTATTTGTGTACCTCAAGATGCGGAGATTATGAATTTGATTCCTCAGGAGGCGCATGATTCACCTTATTCTATCCACCCACGTAATACTAAGATGTATTTGGATTTGAGGGAGAGATTTTGGTGGCCTAGCCTGAAGAGGGAAATTGCTGAGTATATTGCAATATGTGATGTGTGCCAGAGAGTTAAGGCAGAGCACCACAAACCAGCAGGTTTGTTACCACCATTGCCTATACCTGATTGGAAGTGGGATGAGATTGGTATGGATTTCATTACAGGGTTACCCAGGACTTGATCAGGTTATGATTCTATTTGGGTAGTTGTTGATCGTTTGACTAAAGTTTCTCACTTCATCCCGGTAAAGACTACCTATAAAAATGCTAAACTAGCAAAGATTTATATGTCCAGAATTGTTTGTCTGCATGGAGTTCCATGGAAGTGTCTGATAGAGGTACTCAGTTCACGTCTAAGTTTTGGCATCAATTGCATGAGTCTTTGGGCACTAGGCCGGAGTTCAGTACAACATTCCATCCACAGACAGATGGGCAGACAGAGAGGGTGAATCAGATTTTGGAGGATATGTTGAGAGCTTGTGCTTTGGACTACAGGTCCAATTGGGATGATAATTTACCATATGCAGAGTTCTCATATAATAACAGTTATTAGGCTAGTCTGAAGATGGCACCGTTTGAGTTTCTGTATGGTAGGAAGTGCAGGACACCATTGATGTGGATGAGGTTGGAGAGCGTCAATTCTTTGGACCAGACTTGATCAGAGATGCTGAGGAGAAAGTAAAGTTGGTTCGTGACATGCTGAAGATAGCACAGTCCAGACAGAAGAGTTATGTAGATGCAAAGCGTAAGGAAGTGACATATGAGGTAGGAGATCATGCATTCCTTAGAGTTTCACCGCTTCATGGAATTAAGAGGTTTGGAATCAAAGGTAAGATAGCACCACGCTTTGTGGGGCCTTACAAGATCTTGGAGCGTAGAGGAGAGGTAGCTTATCAGATGGAGTTTCCAAAATCCTTGTTAGGAGTTCATAATGTGTTTCGTGTATCCCAGTTGAAGAAGTGCCATGCAGAGATGGCAGATGTTCCTTTGAGAGATGAAGTGCCACTTGAGGCAATTCAGTTGGAGACTGATTTGACATATGAGGAGAAGCCCGTTAAGATTCTAGAGACGGCAGAGAGAGTTACTCGCACCAAGACAATCTAGTTATGCAAAGTTCAGTGGGATCATCATACACAGGAGGAGGCTACTTGGGAACGAGAGGAAGACCTCAGGCAGGATCACCCACACCTATTTGCTAGCCAACCCGAATCTCGAGGGCGAGATTCATCTTAAGGGGGGTAGGTTTGGAACATCCCAATTTTCCTAAATTAGGATGTTAATAGATCATTCATATGCATCTCATATTTTTCCTATGCATTATTTAATTTTTTGAAAATTCTTTTCATTATGCAACTAAAGGCAAATAATTGGAGTGGAGATAATATGACTTCTCCCCTGTCAAATAAAAAGTTCATAATGTCCAGAATAATAATTGTGTTTCATCTCACATGTTTTTGCAATTTTATAAACTTCAAATTCTTTTGAATTTATTTGAAAATGCTCATTGTGTGGCCTTTTGCATAGATATTTATTTACATATTGCATTAGGTTTGGCATTAGAGTTACTATAGTTTATATTATAGGGATATATTTTACTATGTGTTATTTTGTTTTTTTATAATTATTTTGGTATTTTATTTAGCTACAATATTTTTTTTCTAAAAGGTTTCAAAAAAAAGGAAACACACTGCATAGTTGGGCTGCACAGTGGCCCAGCCAGGGCTTTCGGACGCGCGCGCGTAGCACAGCCGCTGGCAGGCCGACCTAGCTAGCCAAAGCGGTACCCCCCCACCGCGCCTCCAGCCGCTGACCGGTGGACCCTGCCTCACTTCTTCCACCCTGAGCCGGAACGCGCGCACCACACGCGAACCCGAGGCGGGCTTGGATCGATCTGCCGCTCCAGTCGATTTCGTGCGTGCCCAGGACGTCTAGCGCAAGCCGAAGCCCTACAGGAGACCCCGGACCCCGCTCCCGATCCTTTCTGTTGCCGCATGCTGCCACCCCGACGAAATGCATCTCACCGCGGAGCTCGGGTTGCCACCGCCTTTGCCGGACGATTCCGTCGCCGTAAGGACACCTCCCACCGCTCCGTCCGCTTCGTTGGAACCCCCTCTCCATGCTGCACCTACCTAACATCCCTCCCTAGCCAAAAATAGAGCAGAGCGAGGGGAACGAGTCGCTGGAGAAACTGCAGTTCATGTCGCTACCATCTCCTGCAGAGGAGACCACCACCGCTCGTAGGACCACCGTCGCCACCACCGACGAACGCCGCATCCATGCCCCACCTCCCATTCACCGGACAACCGCCAGAGGAGTGCCACCGTCGACACCCGTGGCCGCCGCCGTTTCTCTATTCGTGGTGAGCACGCACGCACAACTTTCACCCCTAGAAAATCATGTGGCGCCACGTGGCGTTTGCTACAGTACCGCATCAGCTCCAGATTCTCTCTATTTTTGACAGGTTTTCACCCAATTTTCAAATAGCTCTAACTTTTAATCTATATGCTCGAATTAGAAAATTCTTTCTCCTGTGCACTCATAATGGCTAGTAGTATATGAAAGCACCAAAAATTTGCATGTTTGCAATGTTTAAATTTGAATTTGTTCAAATTTAATTTAAACCTTCCAGAGGCCATATTTTGCAAACCGTTTAACAAAAAATGTTAATTCTTTTCGTGTTGTGTTTGTATTGAATTGTAGATGATTTATACCTATTGTTATGCTATTGTTTTGGTGATTTTAAAATTGATTTCTTGCTGTTGGTTTTATTTGGTGTTATTGATTGTGGTGATTTATTGCTGTGATTGTTTGAAACGTGTAGATTGCCCGGAGTGCGACGCAAACTATTGTCAGGAGTGTGACCTTTTGAACCAAAATCAAGGCAAGTTACATGTTGATCATCCTTCACCTATTGTTTTTCTATGCATGTAGTATATGTCACACTATCAAATTATGCATGTGTAGGAATATTTTTGTCTTATGCTATGCTATTGAGTTATCCCCTCGTCAATGAAGATCGTGGTAGTTAGTTCTGCTATGCTATGTAGACGGGGTTGGTTCGAGTATTCATTGAGATTATGTGAGGATTATTAAATAAATTGAGTAGTAGTTAGGGATATAATTCACCTCTGGACGGAATTGGTATTGTTGGGTAGTTTTAAGAACATAATGGTTTTGACCCTCTGAATGTAACTGGAATGCCACCCAGGTTCAAAAAGATCAGACAGACTTAGTGACTAGTAGATTTCATGTGCGGCCACTGGCTATATGGGCTTTGGCTTAGTTGATTAGTTGTGGAACCTTACCCAGATGTGCTAGCTGATGTAGTTATGATAGTTGGGATGGGCCTCCTTTTGGACTAGGTGACTGCTTCTGAAAGACTTTGTCTCAATCTTCGGGTTGGGTCCAGTGGGTACGACGTACTAAACTCTGCAGAGTAACAAAACTAATCATGATTAGCCGTGTCCGCGGTTATGGACAACTTTGAGCAGCTAGGCCATTACAGTTGTTGGATGATCTTGACAGATGTTACCTTAATAAAACTTGGCGGGAAACTTAATAATGGTTTAGGTTGGAGTTGGAGATGCCAATTCAACCATGTGTATTTAATTGTAGCAAATAAACTAAAATTTACTATTATGTAGTTATGAGGATAAAATTTGCTTTCTGCAAAATAACCATCAAGCCTTCCTTTGATATACTATGCATATACATGTAGGTTTGCTTTATTATTTCTCCTGTGTAACTTGGCAATACATTCAAAGTATTGACCTATACGGCTGCAACGTCTCATGTTGCAGGGTTTTCAGACGAAGAGTAAGGTACCGTTAGGGTCGCAAGTCTGCACTCAGCATCGCCAGTGGGCTATGATGGGACTCACTGTTATTTTCTGTTACTTTCCCGCTGTTTGATTGAATAAAGCTAGCCAAGTGCTATGCAGATTTTTATACTTTATGAATTCTGGATCATACGATGTAATAAATGATGCACTTGTTATTCTGGTATTCATCTATACTGTGTGTGCTAGCGAATCGATCCAGGGACTAGCACAGTAAGCATAGAGACTCAAATCCTTCGAGGTTTGGTCGTTACACCTTAGGACCGACAAAACCTTTTGGTTGTATCTCATACAACCTTTCCTTAAGGAAGGAAACGATGTTTTGACATCCATCTGCCAGATTTCATAATTGAAAAATGCAGGAACTGCTAACATAATTCCAACAGACTTTAGCATCGCTACGAGTGAGAAAGTCTTATCGCAGTCAACTCCTTGAACTTGTCAGAAACTTCTTTGCGACAAGTCGATATTTATAAATGGTGACATTTACCATCAACATTTGTTTTCATCTCAAAGGTCCATTTGTACTCGATGACCTGCTGTCCAACGAGCAAGTCTACCAAAGTCTACACTTGGTTTTCATACATGGATCCTTTCTCGGATTTCATGGCCTCTAACCATTTGTCGGAACCCGGGCCCATTATCGCTTCTCCATAGCTCGTAGGTTCATCGTTGTCCAACAACATGACCTCCAAGATAGGGTTGTCGTACCATTCAGGAGCAGTACGCGTCCTTGTCGACCTACGAGGTTTGATAGTAACTTGATCCGAAGCTTCATGATCATCATCATTAACTTCCTCTTTAACTGACGTAGGCTCCATAGAAACATGTTTCTATGCTACGCTACTCTCTAGTTGAAACAAAGGTTCAACAACCTCATCAAGTTCTATCTTCATCCCACTCAATTCTTTCGAGAGAAACTTTTTCTCGAGAAAGGACCCGGTTTTAGCAACAAACACTTTATGCTTGGATCTGAGATAGAAGGTTCACCCAAATGTTCTTAGGGTATTCTATGAAGATGCATTTGTCCGCTTTGGGTTCGAGCTCATTAGGTGAAAACATTTTTTCACACAAGCGTCGCAACCCCAAACATTAAGAAATGATAGCTTAGGTTTCTATCAAACCATAATTCACATGGTGTCATCTCAACGGATTTAGATGGTGCCCTATTTAAAGTGAATGTTGTTGTCTCTAATGCATAACCCCAAAACTATAGTAGCAATACGATAAGTGACATCATAGCATGCACCATATCCAATAGATCACGACTATGACGTTCGAACACACCATCACACTATGGTGTTCTAGGTGGAGTGAGTTGTGAAACAACTTTCACATTGTCTAAAGTTGTATGCCGAACTCGTAACTCATATATTCACCTGATCGTATCACAGATATTTTTATCTTCTTGTCACGATGATCTTAAACTTCACTCTGAATTTGCTTGAACTTTTCAAATGATTCAGACTTGTGTTTCATTAAGTAAATATACACTATATCTACTCAAATCATCAGTGAAGGCAAGAAAACAAGGATATCCACCGCACGCTACAAGACTCATTGGATTGCATACATCAACATGTATCATTTCCAATAAATCACTTGCCCGCTCCATCAAACCGGAAAACAAGGTCCTTAGTCATCTTGCCCAAGAGGCATGGTTCGCATGTCTCAACCGATTCAAAATCGAATGAGTCCAAAGATCCATCAGCATGGAGTTTCTTCATGCGATTTATACCAATATGACATTTAGCGACAGTGCCACAAGTATGTGGTTCTATCATTATTAACTTTGTATCTTTTGGCATCAATGTTATGAACACGTGTATTACTACGATCAAGATTCAACAAACCATTCTCACTGGGTGAATGGCCATTGAGGGTATTATTCATGTAAACAGAATAACCATTGTTCTCTCACTTAAATGAATAACTGTATTGCAATAAACACGATCTAATCATTTTCATGCTTAACGCAAACAACAAATAATTGTCACTAATCCCAAAAGTAGAGAGAGCATGCGATGTTGATCACATCAACCTTGGAAACATTTCCAACACACATCGTCACCTCACACTTAGCTAGTCGCCATTTATTCCGTAGATTTTACTTCGAGTTACTAATATTTAGCAACCGAATCGGTATCCTATACCCAGGTGCTACTAGGTGTACTAGCAAGGTACACATTAATAACACGTATATCAAATATACTTCTGTCGACGTTGCCAGCCTTCTTATCTACCAAGTATCTAGGGTTGTTCCGCTTCAGCGACCGCTCTCCTCATAATAGAAGCACTTAGTCTCGGGTTTGGGTTCAACTTTGGGTTGCTTCACTGGAGCAACAACTGACTTGCCATCCGTGAAGTTTCCCTCCTTCCCCTTGCCCTTCTCGAAACTAGTGGTTTTACTAACCATCAACACTTGATGCTCCTTCTTGATTTCTACCTTCGCGGTGTCAAACATCGTGAACAACTCAGGGATCATCATTTCCATCCCTGGCATAATTATAGTTTATCACGAAGTTCTAGTAGCTTAGTGATAGTGACTCAGAGAGCTAAATCAATCACTATCTTATCTGGAAGATCCACTCCCACTTGATTCAAGCGATTGTAGCACCCAGACAATCTGAGCACATGCTCAACGATTGAGCTATTCTCCTTCATCTTGCAGGCAAATAATCTTGTTGGAGATCTCATATCTCACAACACGGGCACGAGCCTGAGATCCCAATTTCAGCTCTTAGAACATCTCATATGTTCCATGATGTTCAAAACGTTTGGGAGCCTCAATTCTAAGCCGTAATGCATGACACACATAACTATCAAGTAGTCATCGGAATGTGCCTGTCAGATGTTCATAACATCTACAGATGACACTAGAGGGGGTGGCGCACCGAGCGGTGCATTAAGGACATAAGCCTTATGTGCAACAATGATGACAATCCTAAGATCACGGACCCAGTCCGCAATATTGCTACCATCATCTTTCAACTCTATTTCTCTAGGAACATATAAAAATTCAAGGGAGCTACAGCATGAGCTAGTAATCTGCAACATAATTTGCAAAGACACTACTGACTATTCATGATAATGCGTTCAATTAATCATATTAGTTAAGAACTCCCACTCAAATTGACATCCCTCCGGTCATTCGAGTGATACATGATCCAAATTCACCAACTCAAGTCCGATCATCACATGAGTTGAGGTGGTTTCAATGGTGGAGCCAAATCTCGTTTCAATGAGTTGAGGGCAGCACGTGGCAAATAGGGTTAGGGCTGCCCTCAAAACCTCTAGTATATATAGTAGGAGGGGAGGGAGGAGAATTGGCTCCCAAGAAGCCAAATCTGGTTCGGCCAAAGTGGAGGGAGGAGTCCTCCTTCTCCACTCCTAGTAGGATTAGGACTCCTTCCTTATTTTCCACTTTTGCCTTTCTTTCCACCTTGGGTTTCTTCCCTAGCCGCATGGGATTCCTATGGGACTTAGGACAGCCCACTAAGGGCTGGTATTCCTTCTCCCACAACCCATGTAGCCTCTTGGGTCGAAATACCTCTCCCGATGATCCCCCGGTACCCTCCCGGCACTCCCGGTACACTACCGATGAGCCCGGAACTTTTCCGGTGACCAAAACAGGACTTCCTATATATCAATCTTTACCTCCAGACCATTTTGGAGCTCCTCATGACGTCCAGGATCTCATCCGGGACTCCAAAAAACCTTCGGTCACCACCATGCATAACTCTATACTACCAAAACGTCACCAAACCTTAAGTGTGTAGACCCTACGAGTTTGAGAACTATGTAGACATGACCAAGACACCTCTATGGTCAATAACCAATAGCGGGACCTGGATGCCCATATTGATTCCTGTTGGGAGACGTAGTAGTAAATCAAAATTTTCCTACGTGTCACCAAGATCTATCTATGGAGAAACCAGCAAACGAGTGGGGAGAGATTGGATCTTCATACCTTTGAAGATCGCTAAGCGGAAGCATTACAAGAACGCGGTTGATGGAGTCGTACTCGCAGCGATTCAGATCGCGGTAGATCCGATCAAGTGCCGAACGGACGGCACCTCCGCGTTCAACACACGTGCAGCCCGGTGACGTCTCCAACACCTTGATCCAGCAAGGAGGAAGGAGAGGTTGGGGAAGGGCTCCAACAGCAGCACGACGGCGTGGTGGTGGTGGAGTAGCAAGGTATTCCGACAGGGCTTCGCCTAAGCGCTGCGGAGGAGGAAGAAGAGAGGTAGGGCTTCGCCGTGAGAGAGAGAGATCAAATCCTATCTCAAAACATCCAAAACCTCAAGTATATATAGGAGGAGGGACGTGGAGGGCTGGCTTGGCCTCTACTCCAAAGAGGAGATGGCCGGCCGAATTAAAGGGAGAGTCCACCTCCCACAAGGGAGGTGGATCTCCTCCTTTTAAATCCTTTTTGCCTTATCTCCTTATCTCCAGCCACATGGGCCTTTAGAAAAAGTATTTCCCAGCCCAATAAGGGCTGACACACTTTATCTAACAGCCCATGAAGTCCTCTGGTCGTCACACCCCTCCCGGGGGTCCTCCGGCACCCTCCCGGCACTCCCGGTACACTACCGATGAGCCCGAAAACTTTCCGGTGACCGAAACTGGACTTCCTATATATCAATCTTTACCTCCAGACCATTACGGAGCTCCTCGTGACGTCTGGGATCTCATCCGGGACTCCGAACAACCTTCGGTAATCACGTATACCTTTTCCCTATAACCCTAGCGTCATCGAACCTTAAGTGTGTAGACCCTACGGGTTCGGGAGACACGTAGACATGACAGAGACACCTCTCCGGTCAATAACCAACAGCGGGATCTGGATACCCATGTTGGCTCCCACGTACTCCACGATGATCTCATCGGATGAACCACGATGTCAAGGATTCAATCAATCCCGTATACAATTCCCTTTGTCTATCGGTATGATACTTGCCCGAGATTCGATCGTCGGTATCCCTATACCTTGTTCAATCTCGTTACTGGCAAGTCTCTTTACTCGTTCCATAATACATCATCCCGTGGCTAACTCCTTAGTCACATTGAGCTCATTATGATGATGTCTTACCGAGTGGGCCCAGAGATACCTCTCCGTCACACGGAGTGACAAATCCCAGTCTCGATTCGTGCCAACCCAACAGATACTTTCGGAGATACCCGTAGCGTACCTTTATAGCCACCCAGTTACGTTGTGACGTTTGGCACACCCAAAGCATTCCTACGGTATCCGGGAGTTGCACAATCTCATGGTCTAAGGAAACGATACTTGACATTGAAAAGCTTTAGCAAACGAACTACACGATCTTGTGCTATGCTTAGGATTGGGTCTTGTCCATCACATCATTCTCCTAATGATGTGATCCCGTTATCAACGACATCCAATGTCCATGGCCATGAAACCGTGACCATCTATTGATCAACGAGCTAGCCAACTAGAGGCTTACTAGGGACATGTTGTGGTCTATGTATTCACACATGTATTATGGTTTCCGGTTAACACAATTATAGCATGAACAATAGACAATTATCATGAACAAGGAAATACAATAATAACCATTTTATTATTGCCTCTAGGGCATATTTCCAACAGTCTCCCACTTGCACTAGAGTCAATAATCTAGTTCACATCACCATGTGATTAACACTTACATCACCATGTGATCATATCATCATGTGATTAACACTCAATAAGTTCTGGGGTTTGTTCATGTTCTGCTCGTGAAAGAGGTTTTTTTTAGTCAACGGGTCTGCGACATTCAGATCCGTGTGTACCTTGCAAACTTTCCATGTCATATTTGTAGATACTGCTCCCACGCTCCACTTGGAGCTATTCCAAATGGCTGCTCCACTATACGTAGCCAGACTTCTACTAAGAGTCATCCGGATTGGAGTTAAAGCTTGCATCATCGTAACCCTTTACGATGAACTCTTTATCACCTCCATAATCGAGAAATATTTCCTTAGTTCTCAAGTTACTAAGGATAACTTTGACCATTGTCCAGTGATCCACTCTTGGATTACTCTTGTACCCCTTCACAAACTCATGGCAAGGCACACAGGTGCGGTACACAGCATGGCATACTATATAGAGCCTATGGCTAAAGCATAGGAGATGACACTCATCTTTTCTTTATCTTCTGCCGTGGTCAGGTATTGAGTCTTACTCAATTTCACACCTTACAATACAGTCAAGAACTCCTTCTTTGACCCATCTATTTTGAACTCCTTCAAAAACTTGTCAAGGTATGTCTTCGTCGAAAAAACTTATCAAGCGAATTGATCTATCCCTATAGATCTTGATGCTCAATAAAATAGTAGCTTTATCTGGGTCTTCCTTTGAAAAAAAACTCTTTTCAAACAACCCTTCATGCTCTTCCAGAAATTCTACATCATTTCCGATCAATAATATGTCAACTACATATTCTTATAAGAAATTCTATAGTGCTCCCACTCACTTTCTTGCAAATACAAGTTTCTCATAAACTTTGTATAAACTTAAACACTTTGATCACCTCATCAAAGCATATATTCCAACTCCGACATGCTTGCTCCAGTCCATAGAAGGATCGCTGGAGTTTGCAAATTATTAGCATCCTTAGGATTGACAAAACCTTCTGGTTGTATCACATACAACTCTTCCTCACAGAAACCATTACGGAAACCTTGTTTTGTCATCCATCTGCCAGATTTCATAATCGAAAAATGCAGCAACTGCTAACAAAATTTTAATAGACTTTTAGCATCGCTACAGATGAGACAATCTCATTGCAGTCAACTCCTTGAACTTGGCGGAAACTTCTTTGCGACAAGTCGAGCTTTATAAACGGTGACATTTCACCATTAGCGTCTATGTTTATCTCAAAGGTCCATTTGTACTCAATGACCCGCCATTCAACAGGCAAGTCTACCAAAGTCCATACTTGATTTTCATACATGGATCCTTTCTCGGATTTCATGGCTCCTAGCCATTTGTTGGAATCCGGGCCCACCATCGCTTCTCCATAGTTCGTAGGTTCATCGTTGTCCAACAACATGATTTCTAAGACAGGGTTGTCGTACTACTCAGGAGCAGTACACGTCCTTGTCGACCTACGAGGTTCGATAGTGACTTGATCCGAAGCTTCATGATCATCATCACTAACTTCCTTTTCAACTGAGTAGGCTCCACAGAAACATCTTTCTGTGTTGCGCTATTCTCTGGTTGAAACAAAGGTTCAACAACCTTATCAAGTTCTATCTTCCTCCCACTCAATTCTTTCGAGAGAAACTCTTTCTCAAGAAAGGACCCATTCTTAGCAACAAACACCTTTTGCGCTTGGATCTGAGATAGAAGGTATACCCAATGTCTCATTAGGGTATTCTATGAAGATGCATTTGTCTGCTTTTGGTTCGAGCTCGCTAGGTGAAAAACCCATTTTCACATAAGCGTCGCAACCCCAAACATTAAGAAATGACAGCTTAGGCTTCTGTCAAACCATAATTCTCACGGTGTCATCTCAATAGACTTAGATGGTGCCCTATTAAAGTGAATGGATTTGTCTTTAATGCATAACCCCATAATGATAGTGGTAAAACGATAAGAGACATCATAGTACTCACTACATCCAATAGAGCACGACTACGACGTTCGAACACACCATCACACTATGGTGTTCCAGGAGGCGTGAGCTGTGAAACAATTTCCACATTGTCTAAAATTGCATACCAAACTCGTAACTTAGATATTCACCTCCATGATCATATCATAGACATTTATCTTCTTGTCACGATGATCTTTAACTTCACTCTGAAACTCCTTGAACCTTTCAAACATTTCAGATTCGTGTTTCATTAAGTAAATATCCCCATATTTACTCAAATCATCAGTGAAGGTAAAGAAAAACAACGATATCCACCATGTGTTTCAACACTCATTGGACCACATACATCAACATGTATTATTTCCAATAAGCCACTTGCCCGCTCCATCATATTGGATGACGGGGTCTCAGTCATCTTGCCCAAGAGGCATGGCTCGCATGTCTCAACCGATTCGAAATCGAGTGAGTCAAAAATCCATCATCATGGAGTTTCTTCATGCGATTTATACCAATATGACATTTAGCGGCAGTGCCACAAGTATGTGGTACTATCATTATTACCTTTATATATTTTTGGTACCAACGTTATGAACATGTGTACTACTACGATCATGATTCGATAAACCATTCCGAGTGAGTGCATGACCATTGAAGGCATTATCCATGTAAATAGAATAACCATTATTCTCTAACTTATATGAATAACCGTATTGCACTAATCATGATCTAATCACGTTCATGCTCAACGCAAACACCAAATAACATTTATTTAGGTTTATCACAAATCCCGAAGGTAGAGAGAGCGTGCGATGGTGATCACATCAATCTTGGAAACACTTCCAACACACATCGTCACCTTTCACCTAGCTAGTCTCCGTTTATTCCGTCGCTTTTATTTCGAGTTGCTAGCACTTAGCAACCGAACCGGTATCCAATACCCAGGTGCTACTAGGAGTACCAGCAAGGTACACATCACTAACACGTATATCAAATATACCTCCATTGACATTACCAGCCTTCTTATCTACCAAGCATCTAGGGTTTTTCCGCTTCAGCGAACATTCTCCTCATAACAGAAGCACTTAGTCTCGGGTTCGGGCTCAACCTTGGGTTTCTTCACTAGAGCAACAACTGGCTTGCCATTCCTGAAGTTTTCCCTTCTTGCCCTTGCCCCTTTTGAAACTAGTGGTTTAACTTAACCATCAACACTTGATGCTCCTTCTTGATTTCTACCTTCGTGGTGTCAAACATCACGAACAACTCAGGGATCAACTTATCCATCCCTGGCATGTTATAGTTCATCACGAAGCTCTAGTAGCTTGGTGGCAGTGACTTGGAGAACTGCATTAATCACTATCTCATCTGGAAGATTAACTCCCACTTGATTCAAGTGATTGTAGCACCCAGACAATCTGAGCACACGCTCACCGATTAAGCTATTCTCCTTTATCTTGCAGACAAAGAATCTTGTTGGAGGTCTCATACCTCTCAACATAGGCACGAGCCTGAGATCACAATCTCAGCTCCTAGAACATCTCATATGTTCCGTGACGTTCAAAACGTTTTGGAGCCTCAATTCTAAGCCGCAATGTATGACGCATTGAACTATCACGTAGTCACCAAAAAGTGCCTGTCATATGTTCACAACATCTACAGACAACACTCGAGGGAGTGGTGCAGTTAGCGGTACATCAAAAACATAAGCTTTCTGTGCAGCAATGAGGACAATCCTCAGATCACGGACCCAGTCCGCATTATTGCTACCATCAACTTTCAACTTACTTTTCTCTAGGATTGTATCAATAAAACTGTGGAGCTACAGCGTGAGCTATCTACGACATAATTTGCAAGGACATTTTTAGACTAAGTTCATGATAATTAAGTTCACTTAATCAAATTATTAATGAACTCCCACTTAGATAGACATCTCTCTAGTCTTCCAAGTGATACATGATCCATGTCAACTAGCCCGTGTCCGATCATCACGTGAGACGGACTAGTCATCCATGGTGAACATCTCTATGTTGATCGTATCTTCTATACGACTCATGTTCGACCTTTCGGTCTTCCGTGTTTCGAGGCCATGTCTGTACATGCTAGGCTCGTCAAGTCAACCTAAGTGTTTCGCATGTGTAAATCTGGCTTACACCCGTTGTATGCGAACGTTAGAACCTATCACACCCGATCATCACGTGGTGCTTCGGAACGACGATCCTTAGCAACGGTGCACAGTTAGGGTGAACACCTTTCTTGAAATTTTATTGAGAGATCATCTTATTTACTACCGTCGTTCTATGCAAATAAGATGTAAACATGATAAACATCACATGCAATCAATATAGTGACATGATATGGCCAATATCATCTTGCTCCTTCGATCTCCATCTTCGGGGCACCATGATCATCACTGTCACCGGCACGACACCATGATCTCCATCATCATGATCTCCATCATTGTGTCTTCATGAAGTTGTCTCGCCAACTATTACTTCTACTACTACAGCTAACGTTTAGCAATAAAGTAAAGTAATTACATGGCGTTTATGATTGACACGCAGGTCATACAATAATATAAGACAACTCCTATGGCTCCTGCCGGTTGTCATAGTCATCGACATGCAAGTCGTGAACCCTATTACAAGAACATGATCAATCTCATACATCACAATGCATCACATCACATCCTTTTGGCCATATCACATCACACGGCATATGCTGCAAAAACAAGTTAGACGTCCTCTAATTTGTAGTTGCAAGTTTTTACGTGGTTGCTATAGGTTTCTAGCAAGAACGTTTCTTACCTACTTCAAAACCACAACGTGATATGCCAATTGCTATTTACCCTTCATAAGGACCCTTTTCATCGAATCCAATCCGACTAAGGTGGGAGAGACAGACACCCGCTAGCCACCTTATGCAACTAGTGGATGTCAGGCGGTGGAACCGGTCTCACGTAAGCGTACGTGTAAGGTTGGTCCGGGCCGCTTCATCCCACAATACCGTCGAATCAAGATAAGACTAGTAACGGCAAGCATATTAACAAAATCGACGCCCACAACTACTTTGTGTTCTACTCGTGCATAGATTCTACGCATAGACCTAGCTCATGATGCCACTGTTGGGAGACGTAGTAGTAAATCAAAATTTTCCTACGTGTCACCAAGATCTATCTATGGAGAAACCAGCAAACGAGTGGGGAGAGATTGGATCTTCATACCTTTGAAGATTGCTAAGCGGAAGCATTACAAGAACGCGGTTGATGGAGTCGTACTCGCAGCGATTCAGATCGCGGTAGATCCGATCAAGTGCCGAACGGACGGCACCTCCGCGTTCAACACACGTGCAGCCTAGTGACGTCTCCAACACCTTGATCCAGCAAGGAGGAAGGAGAGGTTGGGGAAGGGCTCCAACAGCAGCACGACGGCGTGGTGGTGGTGGAGTAGCAAGGTATTCCGACAGGGCTTCGCCTAAGCGCTGCGGAGGAGGAAGAAGAGAGGTAGGGCTTCGCCGTGAGAGAGAGAGATCAAATCCTATCTCAAAACATCCAAAACCTCAAGTATATATAGGAGGAGGGACGTGGAGGGCTGGCTTGGCCTCTACTCCAAAGAGGAGATGGCCGGCCGAATTAAAGGGAGAGTCCACCTCCCACAAGGGAGGTGGATCTCCTCCTTTTAAATCCTTTTTGCCTTATCTCCTTATCTCCAGCCACATGGGCCTTTAGCAAAAGTATTTCCCAGCCCAATAAGGGCTGACACACTTTATCTAACAGCCCATGAAGTCCTCTGGTCGTCACACCCCTCCCGGGGGTCCTCCGGCACCCTCCCGGCACTCCCGGTACACTACCGATGAGCCCGAAAACTTTCCGGTGACCGAAACTGGACTTCCTATATATCAATCTTTACCTCCGGACCATTACGGAGCTCCTCGTGACGTCCGGGATCTCATCCGGGACTCCGAACAACCTTCGGTAATCACGTATACCTTTTCCCTATAACCCTAGCGTCATCGAACCTTAAGTGTGTAGACCCTACGGGTTCGGGAGACACGTAGACATGACAGAGACACCTCTCCGGTCAATAACCAACAGCGGGATCTGGATACCCATGTTGGCTCCCACGTACTCCACGATGATCTCATCGGATGAACCACGATGTCAAGGATTCAATCAATCCCGTATACAATTCCCTTTGTCTATCGGTATGATACTTGCCCGAGATTCGATCGTCGGTATCCCTATACCTTGTTCAATCTCGTTACTGGCAAGTCTCTTTACTCGTTCCATAATACATCATCCCGTGGCTAACTCCTTAGTCACATTGAGCTCATTATGATGATGTCTTACCGAGTGGGCCCAGAGATACCTCTCCGTCACACGGAGTGACAAATCCCAGTCTCGATTCGTGCCAACCCAACAGATACTTTCGGAGATACCCGTAGCGTACCTTTATAGCCACCCAGTTACGTTGTGACGTTTGGCACACCCAAAGCATTCCTACGGTATCCGGGAGTTGCACAATCTCATGGTCTAAGGAAACGATACTTGACATTGAAAAGCTTTAGCAAACGAACTACACGATCTTGTGCTATGCTTAGGATTGGGTCTTGTCCATCACATCATTCTCCTAATGATGTGATCCCGTTATCAACGACATCCAATGTCCATGGCCATGAAACCGTGACCATCTATTGATCAACGAGCTAGCCAACTAGAGGCTTACTAGGGACATGTTGTGGTCTATGTATTCACACATGTATTATGGTTTCCGGTTAACACAATTATAGCATGAACAATAGACAATTATCATGAACAAGGAAATACAATAATAACCATTTTATTATTGCCTCTAGGGCATATTTCCAACATACATATTCTACGAAGATCTTCATCGGCCGAACCTCTATGTCAAGGATTCAGTTAATCTCGTATGATGTTCCCTTTGTTCTTCGGTATGTTACTTTCCTGAGATTCGATCGTCGGTATCTCCATACCTAGTTCAACCTCGTCACCGACAAGTCTCTTTACTCATTTCGTAATGAAAGATTTGTGGCTAACACTTAGTCACATTGCTTGCAAGCCTTATTATGATGTTGTATTACCGAGTGGGCCTTGAGATACCTCTGCGTCACACGGAGTAACAAATCCCAGCCTTGATCCATGCCAACCCAACAGACACCCTTGGAGATACCTGTAGAGTACCTTTATAGTCACCCAGTTACGTTGCGACATTTGATACACACAAGGCACTCCTCCGGTGTCAGTGAGTTGCATGATCTCATGGTCATAGGAAGAGATACTTGACATGCAGAAAACAGTAGCAATAAACTGACATGATCATATGCCACGTTTATAGTTTGGGTCTTGTCCATCACATCATTCTCCTAATGATGTGATCCCGTTATCAAATGACATCTCATGTCCATGTCCAGGAAAACTTGACCATCTTTGATCAACAAGCTAGTCTATTAGAGGCATACTAGGGACATGGTGTTGTCTATGTATCCACACATGTATCTAAGTTCCCGATCAATACAATTATAGCATGGATAATAAACGATTATCATGAACAAGGAAATATGATAATAACCAATTTATTATTGCCTCTAGGGCAAATTTCCAACAAAAAGAGCTTGATGTCTACTACACAACCTTCTTCTTGTAGACTCGTGTTGGGCCTCCAAGCGCGGAGTTTTGTAGGACAATGGCAATTTTCCGTCAAGTGGATGACCTAAGGTTTATGAATCCGCGGGAGGTGCAGGATGAAGATGGCCTCTCTCAAGCAACCCTGCAACCAAATAACAAAGAGTCTATTGTATCCCCCAACACACCCAATAAATGGTAAATTGTATAGGTGCACTAGTTCGGCGAAGAGATGGTGATACCAGTGCAATATGGATGGTAGATATAGGTTTTTGTAATCTGAAAATATAAAAACAGCAAGGTAACAAATAGTAAACAGCGAGCAAAACATTGTATAAATGCTTGGAAACAAGGCCTAGGGTCCATACTTTCACTAGTGCAATTTCTCTCAACAATATTGGCATAGTTGAATCATATGTAAATACCTCTCGTGCGACAAAGAGTTCACTCCAAAGTCACAAATAGTGGAGAACTAACGAAGATATTATTGTAGGGTACGAAACCACCTCAAAGTTATGTTTTCTCGCCAATCTTATGAGCTATCCCAAGTGTCACAAACAGCCCTAGAGTTCGTACTAAAATAACACCTTAAGACACACATCAACCAAAACCCTAATGTCACCTAGATACCCCAATGTCACCTAGAGTACTCATGGGCTTGCTTATACAATATGCATCACATAATTTCAGATTCATCATGTTCAATCCAACACAAAGAACTTCAAGGAGTGCCCCAAAGTTTCTACTGGCACGTCAAGATAAGAACGTGTGCCAACCCCTATGCATAGATTCCCAAGGTCACGGAACCCGCAAGTTGATCACCAAAACATACATCAAGTGTACCAATAGAACATCCCATTGTCACCACAGATATCCCATCACAAGACATACATAAAGTGTTCTCAAATCCTTAAAGACTCAATCCAATAAGTAAACTTCAAAGGGAAAACTCAATTCATCACAACTAGATAGAGAGGGGAAAACTCCATATGATTCAATCTATATCAACAAAGCTCGCGGTACATCAAGATCGTGCCATCTCAAGACCACGAGAGAGAGAGAGAGATCAAACACATAGCTGGTGGTACATACCCTTAGCCCCGAGGGTGAACTCCTCCCTCCTCGTCATGGAGAGCGTTGGGATGATGAAGATGGCCTCTAGTGATGGTTTCCCTTTCGACAGGGTGCCGTAACGGGCTCCTGATTGGGTTTTCGTGGTTCTGGAGGTTTGCAGCAGCGGAACTCCCAATCAAGGTTCTGCGTTGTTTTTTTGGTATTTATAGGAATTTATGGCGGTGGAAATAAGTCTGGATGGGCCACGAGGGATTCACAAGCCTGTAGGGCGTGGCCAGGGGGGTGGCTGCGCCCTTGAGGCTTGTGACTGCCTCGTGGGTCTTCTTGCCCAACTCCGATGCTTCGTGGATCTCTTTTGGTCCAAAAAAATCACCATAAATTTTTATTCCGTTTGGACTCCGTTTGACATTCCTTTTCTGTAAAACCCCAAAACAAGGAAAAACAGGAGCTGGCACTGGGCTCTAGGTTAATAGGTTAGTCCCGAATATAATATAAAGTTGTGGTAAAATGATTGTAAAACATCCAAGAATGATAATATAGCAACATGAAACAAGCAAAAATTATAGATACATTGGAGACGTATCAGCGTGCAAGCCAGACCATCGTGTACACAACCAAATGAGTTTTTCTTACACCCAATGGACCTGTTTGTGCGAATGCAGGCTACTGAAAGCACAACTTCTCCCTAGGTGGTTTTGATAATTAATAACAACATATATTTCATTAGGCTAATGTTTCCACCAAGTATATTATAGGAAAAGTTCAATGATAGATTGACAAAGGATTATAAGGAGATTACCTAGGTGCAAGGAACACCCATTGGCAACAAGCTTGAAGACTCTACATTTTACATTTTGTGAGAAATCACTCTTGAGTCCATAGGAAAGCCAATACTATTAAAATGGGATGAGGGAAATATGATGATTTGGCCCAAGTGCTTAGAGATTAGCCACCAAAAATACTCATCCATTCTCCCACAAATATTATGTCCAAAACCTAAAATGTCCAAAATTCGGTGCCACCAACTTTCTGATTCGGCCCTACCCAGTTTTGCCCTAGACAAATTCCATGCCAAACCCTAGCTTCTCGGTGCTACCAACTTTCCATTCGGTGCAACCAAAATCAGTGACCAACCTTCTCTTATCCCATTACTAAAAGTCAGAATTTCCAAGTTTTAGGAATCAGTGACACCGAGTTTGGAAACTGCCTAGGTCACCCATATCATTCCCACCGAGATTTATATATCGGTCTCACCGAAAAGCCAAAAGTTGCCACATTTTGCACTAGTCTATGTAACCGAGTTTTCACTTCGGTTCCACCAATTTGGGCAATAATGTTGTAACGGTTGGATTTTTGGAGATGCCTATATATACCCGTCCACTACCTCTCACTCGCAAGAGAAGCACTCAGAACACACCAAAAATTGCCATATCCATTTATTTGAGAGAGAACCACATACTCATGTGTTGAGATCAAGGTCTTCCATTCCAGCCATATGAATCTTGATTTCTAGCCTCCCTAAGTTGCTTTCCACCCAATCATCCTCTTCTACCAAGCCAAATCTGTGAGAGAGTGATTGAGTGTTGAGGAGACTATCTTTTGAAGCACAAGAGCAAGGAGTTCATCATACTACCACATATATTACCTTCTGTGGAGTGGTGTCTCCTAGATTGGTTAGGTGTCGCTTGGGAGCCTCTGTCTTCGTGTGTAGAGTTGAACCAAGAAGTTTGTACGAGCAAGGAGATCGCCTACTTCGTGCAGATCTACCCATAGTGAGGCTAGTCCTTCATGGATGGAAGCCGTGATGGAATAGATAAGGTTGCAATTTTGTGGACCCTTATGGGTGGAGACCTTCATGGACTCTCATGACAGCTACCCTTCGTGGGTTGAAGTATCCATCAACATAGACATACGATAGCACCACCTATCGGAACCATGAGAAAAATCTCCGTGTCTACAATTGCGTTTGATCTTCCTATTACTTTCCTCTTGATACGACTCCAACGTATCTACTTTTCCTAACACTTTTGCTCTTGTTTTGTACTCTAATTTTCATGATTTGAATGAAACTAACTTGGATTGACGCTGTTTTCAGCAGAACTACCATGGTGTCGTTTTTTGTGCAAAAGTAAAAGTTCTCAAAATGGAACAATTTTTTTTTAGATTTTTTTTGGAATATATGAGGAATATTGGAGCCAGGAGCCACCAGAGATGGACCCCAGGGTGGCCACCCTCCACCAGGGCGTGCCAGACCCCCCCTAACGCGGCCTGGTGGAGCGTGTCCACCTCGTGGGCCCTCTGACCCTAATTCCAATGCTATAAATTCCTAAATTTAGAGAGAGAGAAACGAGAGAGAAAGTTTCATCGCGTTTCATGATACGGAGCCGTCGCCACCTCCTGTTCTTCATCGGGTGGCCACATGTGGAGCCCTTTTGGGTCTTCGGAGAGGGGAATCTTTGGTCTTCGTCATCATCAACCGTTCTCCATCGCCAATTCCATGATGCTCCTCACAAGGAGTGAGTAATTCCTTCGTAGGCTTGCTGGTCGGTGAGGAGTTGGATGAGATTAATCATGTAATCGAGTTAGTTTTGTTAGGGCTTGATCCCTAGTATCCACTATGTTCTAAGATTAATGTTGCTATGACTTTGTCATGCTTAATGCTTGTCACTAGGGCCCGAGTGCCATGATTTTAGATCTGAACCATTTATGTTATCATCATTATATCTATGTTCTTGATCTGATCTTGCCTAGTCATATACACCTATTATGTGTTATGATCCGTGCACCCCGGGGTGACAAAAATCGGGATACTTTTTTTGACTATAAACAGTGGGGTAAAACCCCACTGCAATTTTTATATATCTAAAAAAGGTGCTTACATATTACAACAAGGCTTGAGATAAGCCTATAAACAAAATAGGAAATAAAAACAGAAAATAAGAAAGAATAAAGAAACAGAAAGAAAGAAAAAACCAAGAGGGAGAAGAAGTAAAAGAAAGAGCTTTGAAATAAGTAAATCTAGCCAGTTATTGAATGGGGTAGCATATTTCCTCTTAATTCTAAATCTCAGCCATTCCAATTCTGTGAAGTATGTGCTTCTCCATCTCTAAAATGATGGTGTGATATTCTCAAAAATGTAGTTGTTCCTTGTAATCCATATTGCCCATGCTGCCAAAATGATCACTTCCATAAAGAGAGGTATATTAAGCTTCTCTCTCATGTCAGCAAAAACTTCCAGGATTGACAGATTTTGATTTCTATTAGGACATACATATTCCCAGCATTCCGCTGCAAAGGGAAAACTCCAGAACAAGTGCTTGCAATAAAATAGCAAGGAGTCTTTTGTGTCCCCAACACACCCAATACAATGGTAAATTGTATAGATGCACTAGTTCGGCGAAGAGATGGTGATACAAGTGCAATATGGATGGTAGATATAGGTTTTTGTAATCTGAAAATATAAAAACAGCAAGGTAACTAATGGTAAAAGTGAACACAAACGATATTGCAATGCTTGAAAACAAGGCCTAGGGTTCATACTTTCACTAGTGCAATTTCTCACAACAATACTGGCATAGTTGAATCATATGTAAACACCTCTCATGCGACAAAGAGTTCACTCCAAAGTCACAAATAGCGGAGAACTAACGGATAAATCATTGTAGGGTACGAAACCACCTCAAAGTTATCTTTTCTAATCAATCTTACGAGCTGTCCCTATAAGTGTCACAAATAGCCCTAGAGTTCGTAATAAAATAACACCTTAAGATACACATCAACCAAAACCCTAATGTCACCTAGATACTCCATTGTCACCACAAGTACCCATTGGGCTTGATTATACGATATGCATCACATAATTTCAGATTCATCATGTTCAATCCAACACAAAGGACTTCAAGGAGTGCCCCAAAGTTTCTACCGGAAAGTCAAGACAAAAACGTGTGCCAACCCCTATTTATAGATTCCCAAGGTCACGGAACCTGCAAGTTGATCACCAAAACATACATCAAGTGGATCAATAGAACATCCCATTGTCACCACGGATATCCCATCGCAAGACATACATCAAGTGCTCTCAAATCCTTAAAGACTCAACCCGATAAGAAAACTTTAAAGGGAAAACTCAATTCATCACAACAAGATAGAGAAGAGAAAACTCCATATGATTCGATCTATATCAACAAAGCTCGTGGTACATCAAGATCGTGCCATCTCAAGAACACGAGAGAGAGAGAGATCAAACACATAGCTACTGGTACATACCCTTAGCCGCGAGGGTGATCTAATCCATCCTCGTCATGGAGAGCGTCAGGATGATGAAGATGGCCTTCAGTGATGGTTTCCCCCTTCGACAGGGTGCCGGAACGGGCTCCCGATTGGTTTTCGTGGCTCTGGAGGTTTGCGGTGGCGGAACTCCTGATCTAGGTTCTGCGTTGGGGTTTCTGGAATATTTGACGATTTATAGAGCTGAGAGGGAGGTCGGTGGACTCCCGAGGGGCCTACAAGCCTGGTGGCCACGGCCAGGGGGTGGCCGTGCCCCTAAGTCTTGTAGCCTCCTCGGGAACCTTTTGGCCCAACTCTAATGTTTCGTTGGTCTCTTCTGGTCCAAAAAAAATCATCATTGAGTTTTATTCCGTTTGGACTCTGTTTGATATTCCTTTTCTGTAGAACTCAAAAACAAGGAAAAACAGGAACTGGCACTAGGCTCTAGGTTAATAGGTTAGTCCCAAATATAATATAAAGTTGTGGTAAAATGATTGTAAATCATCCAAGAATGATAATTTAACAACATGGAACAAGCAAAAATTATAGATACGTTGGAGACATATCAGCATCCCCAAGCTTAATTCCTGATCGTCCTCGAGTAGGTAAATCATAAAAACAGAATTTTTGATGTGGAGTGCTGCCTAACATATTTATCCATGTAATATTATTTATTGTGGCATGAATATACAGATCTGCAAGATTCAAAACAATAGTCTAATATTGACAAAAAACTGTAATGCTTCGAGCGCACCAACAAGGTAGTCGTGTCCTTTCGAAATAACATGGCCTTAGAAAGTCATCCCTACAAAATCATATGGTCTGGCTATGCTCCATCTTCCCCACACAAAGTATCTAAATAATGCACAACCCCGATGAACAAGTCAAGCAATTGTTTCACACTTTTGGTGTTCTCAAACCTTTTCAACTCTTACGCAATACATGAGAGTGAGCCATGGATATAACATTATAGGTGGAATAGAATATGGAGGTGTGCAAGGAAAAAAAGGAGAAGATAGTCTCACATCAACTAGGCGTATGAACGGGCTATGGAGATGTCCATCAATAGATATCAATGTGAGTAGGGATTGTCATGCTACAAATGTACTTAGAGCTATAAGTGTATGAAAGCTCAAAAAGAAAACTAAGTGGTCTTTCATAATGAATATCCACTAGTTATATGAAAGTGACAAAATAGGAGACTCTCTATCATGAGGATCATGGTGCTACTTTGAAGCATAAGTGTGGAAAAAGGTAGTAGCAATTTTCCCTTCTCTCTTTCTCTCATTTTTTTCTTTTTTTATTTTGGTGGGGTTCTTTGGCCTCTTTTATTTTTTTGTTTGGGTTTCGCTGGCCTCTTTTATTTTTTTGTAAAGTCTGGATACTCATCCTAACTTGTGAGGGAGTCATATCCTCCATCATCCTTTTCCCTCATGGGACAATGCTCTATTAATGAAAAATCATCACACTTTTATTTACTTATAACTCAAAGAAAAAGAAATTACAACTCGATTCCTATGACAAGATAGGACTCTATATGCAATATGAAGTGATGATGCAAGTCATAAAAAACTACATGGTGGAAGTTGCATGGCAACATATCTCAGAATGGCTATGGAAATGCCATAATAGGTAGGTATGGTGGATGTTTTGAGGAATATATGGTGGCTGTTTTGAGGAAGGAGGGTGTGGTGTACCGGCAAAAGTTGTGCGGTACTAGAGAGGCTAGTAAAGATGAAGGGGTGAGAGTGCGTATAATCCATGGACTCAACATTAGTCATAAATAATTCACATACTTATTGCAAAAGTCTATTAGTTCTCAAATAAATCATTCGATGCATGCTCCTAGGGTATATGTTGGTATGAGTTAACCATCGCGCGCTCCCGACCCTCACACAAAGGTCGACAATCATTAAACAAATCATGCTCCGACTTCGTTACATAACGGTTCACCATACGTGCATGCTACGGGAATCACAAGCTTTAACACAAATATCTCTTGAAATTCACAACTACTCACTAGCATGACTCTCATATTACCATCTCTATTATCATAAAACTATATGCAAGGAATCAAACTTCTCATAGCTTTTAATGCACTTAATATGACTGTTTTTATTATATCCCTCTTGGATGCCCATTATATTAGGACTAAATTCATAACCTAAACAAATTACCATGCTGTTTCAAGAAACTCTCAAAATAAATAAGTGAGGAACAAGAGTTCAATAGTTTCTATAAAATATAACACCAGCATGCTCTATAAAGATATAAGTGAAGCACTAGAGCAACATTGCCTAGCTCAAAAGATATAAGTGAAGATTAATAAGTAGTCAAACAATTAAGGAGCTATCTGATGACTCTCTCTCCCTAAATAAATATTTTCAAATCTTAAGTAATTTGTTCAAACAACAAGCAAAAGAAAAACAGCACTCCAAGAATAGCACACATCATGTGAACGAATAAAAATTTAGGCTCAACATAGGCTAACCGATAATTGTTGATGAAGAGAGGTGGGATGCGCAGCATCCACAAGCTTATATTATTGAGAGTTCTTGAAATATTTACTTGGGGCGCCTTGGTCATCCCCAATCTTGAGATTTTGTATCTCGTTCAATCCTCTCATACCACGGTTTCACCTATTCTCAAAAACCTCATCCACATAAAACTCAAAAAGAACTCGGGAGATAGGTTAGTACACATAATAATAAATCCACTATTTATGTATTGACAATAAAATTTGCATAATAATTCTCAAAGGCACTGTATACTATCATTTACACAACTTATATCTACCAATATAGGCTATGGAAACTATAGGATAAGTAGATAACGAAACTATGACAGCAATCTGTCTAAACAGAACAGTCTGTAGAAATTTATGAAAACAGTGTATTTATGTAACTCAAACAATTATGAAAATTTAGGACATGCTATACAATTTATATTAAAACACATTGTAAACATTTCAGAAACTTTCCATGTTCTAGTAAAATATGAAAATTCAAACACTACAGCCAAAGTTTCTGTTTTTACAAAGCACTCATCAAAACATGCAATGGAAGCATCCTAAAGGCAATTCTTGGAACTTTTTATTGATAAAAAAGAGTATAAATAACACCTAACAGAGTAAAACAAAATAAAATGACACTCCAAGCAAAACTCATATTATGTGATGAATAAAAATATTGCTCCAAGTAAGATATACCGATAGTGTTGAAGACGAAAGAGGGGATGCCTTCCGGGGCATCCCCAAGCTTAGACGCTTTAGTCTTCCTTTAATATTACCTTGGGGATTAATTTGGCATCCCCAATCTTAGGTTCTTGTCACTCCTTATTCTCCTCATATCGGTGTCTCACCCAAAACTTGAAAAACTTCAATCACACAAAACTTAACGGAACTTCGTGAGATGGGTTAGTGTAGTAAATATAGATCATTCACTTAGGTACTGTCAAGACAAGATTCAGAATTGTTACCACATGATACCTAATGTATTCTACCATTCCCATAATTTATGCCACTGAATATAATCTATTGGAACACTAAAACAAGCAAACTATGCATGCAAAATAGAATCTGTCAAAAACAGAACAGTTTGTAAAGATCTAAATGATAACCAAACTTCCCTGACTCTAAAAATTCTTAACAATTAGTAATACTCAAGGAATTTGCATATAAAGTTTGTGTAAAAAATTCAGAATTGGTTGACACTCCAGTAAAATCATATAATTCATATATTGGACGCAAAACTTTCTGTTTTTGCATAGAATCAAACAAGCAAGCATCCACACTATCCCAAAGGCTTTACTTGACACTTTATTGAATTAAAGGACACAAAACATGATTAATACAGTATCTAAATCATGTTAACACATCAAAACAGAAAGTAAAAGTGTTGGTTTGTCTCCCAACAAGCTCTTTTCTTTAATGCCTTTTAGCTAGGCATGATGATTTCAATGATGCTCACATAGGAATAGTAATTGAAACATGCAAAAGAGCATCACGAAGATCATGACGAGCACATTTAAGTATAACCCACTTCCTATGCATAGGGATTTTATTGACAAAAAGTTTATGGTAACAAGAATCAACTAGCATACAAAGGCAAAACAAGCATAACTTCAAAACTTTGAACACATAGAGAGGAAACTTGATATTATTGTAATTCCTACAAGCATATGTTCCTCCCTCATAATAATTTTCAGTAGCATCATGAAGAAATTCCACAATATAAACAGCACATAAATCATTCTCTTCATGATCTACAAGCATAGAAATTTTACTACTCTCCACACAAGAAAATTTCTTCTCATGACTAATAGTGGGAGTATCATATGAAACTCGAATAATACAAATTGGTTACACACTAAAAGAGTAATATTTAGTAAAAGGATATTCATAATTATGACAATTATCATAATAGTAATCATCACTATTTTTCATTGCATAAGTATCATCACAATAATCATCATAAGTAGGAGGCATACAATCATTATAACAAATTTTATTATTCAAAGTAGGGTGAATAAAAATATCATCTTCATTAAGCATAGAATCCCCAAGCTTGGGAGTTGGGACAAACATTAATTGCAGGAAATAAATTCTCAAACATGTCATTTTCATCAAACATAGCATCCCCAAGCTTGTGGCTTTTTATATCATAAACATAATCAGTCTCATCATTAATGGTATGAATAGTGCCAATAGTATAGTAATTATTATCATCATCCTCCAAGTTGGTGCCATAAATATTTTCAAGATTATAAGAAGTATCATTATCTTCCCAATCATAATTATCACAACAAGCAATAGGCATAACAAAATCATCCTCAAGTGTATCATCTTCCACAACTATTTTTGATTCATTCTTATGAGGCCTATCAATAATGGGAGCAACATTATTTGGGAGATATACCTATTTACCTTTACTTTTACTTCTTTTCTTCTTCTTCACCACATTATGTGTGGGTTTATTTAATTCCTCGAAGCATCTTTTTGAAGAGGTTGGTTGAATAAAAAGCTTCTCCTCGTTACCTGATTTATCATAAGAAAAAATAGGAGGATATTGGGAAACCTCTTCCCCTTCATTAGTATTCTCTTCATCTTCTATTTATTTCATTGTCTTTAAGTAATTGGCAATATAAGGATTCTCAATGCAATTTACCACGCAATACATATAGATTTCATTTAGATCAAAATCAAGAAATCTCTTAAGATTATATTCTGGGATACCCCTAGTTATACGTTTAATTTCTTCATAGCCCAGAAGCAAACTAAGTTCATTATGATGCACAAGGCAAATCAAGTTATCACAATTTTTGGACACGATTCAATCATGAAACAATTTGCATTGGAGATTTAAATGACCACATTCATTGCAAAGTTCACAAGGACGGTGATAAATATTAAATCTTTCAGCACAAACATCTAGCCTCTCTTGCAACCATTTAGTTTCTAAATACTTATGCCTCTTACAAAATCTATCTTCCCTTTTTGGCATGTCTTGACAAACTCTATGTACCCCACAAAAATTGACATGCTTATAAGAAATCTTTTTATCATGACTAGTGCAATCATCATTAGTACTATGGATATTCAAAGAATTCATACTAACAACATTGCAATCTGCTCATCACACAAAGATTTAATGCCAAACATTTTAATAACTGCTTCTTCTAACACTTGAGCACAATTTTCCTTTCGATCATTTTCACAAAAGACATCAAAAAGATGAAGCATACGAGGCAACCTCAATTCCATTTTTTGTAGTTTTATTTTATAAAACCAAACTAGTGAAAAACAAGAAACTAAAAGATTCAATTGCAAGATCTAAAGATATACCTTCAAGCACTCACCTCCCTGACAACGGCGCTAGAAAAGAGCTTGATGTCTACTACACAACCTTCTTCTTGTAAACTCATGTTGGGCCTCCAGAACAAGTGATTGCAATCAAATAGCAAAGAGTATCTTGTGTCCCAAACACACCCAATACAATGGTAAATTGTATAGGTACACTAGTTCGGCGAACAGATGGTGATACAAGTGCAATATGGATGGTAGATATAGGTTTTTGTAATCTGAAAATATAAAAACAGCAAGGCAACTAATGGTAAAAGTGAGCACAAACGGTATTGCAATGCTTGAAAACAAGGCCCAGGGTTCATACTTTCACTAGTGCAATTTCTCACAACAATACTGGCATAGTTGAATCATATGTAAATACGTCTCGTGCGACAAAGAGTTCACTCCAAAGTCACAAATAGCGGAGAACTAACGGAGAAATTATTGTAGGGTATGAAACCACCTCAAAGTTATCTTTTCTGATCAATCTTATGAGCTGTCCCTATAAGTGTCACAAACAGCCCTAGAGTTCATACTAAAATAACACCTTAAGATACACATCAACCAAAACCCTAATGTCACCTAGATACTCCATTGTCACCACAAGTACCCATTGCGCTTGATTATACGATATGCATCACATAATTTCAGATTTATCATGTTTAGTCCAACATAAAGAACTTCAAGGAGTGCCCCAAAGTTTCTACCGGAAAGTCAAGACAAAAACGTGTGCCAACCCCTATGCATAGATTCCCAAGGTCACGGAACCCGCAAGTTGATCACAAAAACATACATCAAGTGGATCAATAGAACATCCCATTGTCACCACAGATATCCCATCGCAAGACATATATCAAGTGTTCTCAAATCCTTAAAGACTCAATCCAATAAGAAAACTTCAAAGGGAAAACTCAATTCATCGCAACAAGATAGAGAGGGGAAAACTCCATATGATTCAATCTATATCAACAAAGCTCGCAGTACATCAAGATCGTGCCATCTCAAGAACACGAGTGAGAGAGAGATCAAACACATAGCTACTGGTACATACCCTCAGCCCCGAGGGAGGACTACTCCCTCCTCGTCACGAAGAGCGTCGGGATGATGAAGATGGCCTCTGGTGATGGTTTCCCCCTCCGGCAGGGTGCCGGAACGGGCTCCCGATTGGTTTTTCGTGGCTCTGGAGGTTTGTGGCGGCGGAACTCCCGATCTAGGTTCTGCGTTGGGGTTTCTAGAATATTTGACAATTTATAGAGCTGAGAGGGCGGTCGGTGGAATCCCGAGGGGCCCACAAGCCTGGTGGCCGCGGCCAGGGGGTGGCAGCGCCCCTGAGGCTTGTGGCCTCCTCGGGAACCTTCTGGCCCAACTCTTATGCTCCGTAGGTCTCTTCTTGTCCAAAAAAATCACCGTAAAATTTTATTCCGGTTGGACTCCGTTTGATATTCCTTTTCTGTAGAACTCAAAAACAAGGAAAAACAGGAACTGAGACTGGGTTCTAGGTTAATAGGTTAGTCCCAAAAATAATATAAAGTCATGGTAAAATTATTGTAAAACATCCAAGAATGATAATATAACAGCATGGAACAAGCAAAAATTATAGATACGTTGGAGACGTATCAGTGATGAAGTGATTCCTCAATCTGGTAATTGAGAGTGGCATAGAGGTATGAATCAAGGTGAAACGTTTTCCTTCTGAGAAAATTTCTGGTGTTGAGTCTATCATGTAAAAGCATCTAGAAAATAAACTTTATGTTTAGGTTGGCATGAACTGGACCATTGCCACTTGAAGTGAGGTGGTACCACTTGGTAGCCAATAAGCACCTTGTAAGCTTTGGTTGAGGAAAAATTTGTGGTACCCCAAATATAAGACCATGTATTTGTACAGTTAATTTCAGGAGATGCTTTCAGGGTGTCACAAATCACTTCCATTTGATTGAATTCTTGAAAAGCCTGGATAGAAAGTGGTAGGTGAAACATGTCTTCCATGAATTCAAGTTGTAGGACCTGTGCCACAGTGATTTGCTGATTTCTAGAGATTGGAAACAAATGTGGAAACATTTGGTGTAAACATCTTTATTGCCAAAGATCTATCCAAAATAGTGCACTTTTGCCATCACCAACATGACATCTAGCCATAGCCTTGTACCAATCAACTAGTCCAAGCATTGATTTTCGCTAGAAAGAACCCTGAATCTGATTACCAGGTAATTGACCATTAGTGTAATATGATTCCCAGATTAAATTTACCCAAGGTACATTTTGCCTGTTGAAAAATTCGTGAAGGTTCTTCAGCAACATTGCCTTGTTTCGAAGATGAATATCCAGGACCCCTAAATCTCCTTGACTTTTTGGTCTACAAACAGTTGTCCATTTGACCATGGCAGGCCTGTGATCTTCAAGATTTGGTCCTCTCCATAGACACTGCCTCAAGAATTTTTCCACTTGGTTCTTTATGGTGATTGGGACATCCAAACATGTCATGAAAAAACAATCATGGAGGCTAACACTGATTTCACCAAGAGTAATCTTCCAGCCATAGACATGAAAGTAGCCAAACCAGTGAGTCTAGTGGAAACCCTAGTCACTAGAGGTACGCATTGTTCAACAGTTGGTTTGACCAGCCCCAAAGGTATACCCAAGTATTTGATTGGAAAATCCCCTCTTGCACAATTTAGGATACCAGTGAAAAGTTCCACTCTGTCTTCTGGAATGTTAATTGGAATAAGATTTGATTTGTTGTAATTCACATTTAGTCCAGTGGCTGTTGCAAAGGAATTCAGCAGTGCTTTTAAACAGAGCAATTGTCTAGTATCTTCCTTAAGGACAACCAGAGTGTCATCAGCATATTGCACCACTGGAAAGTCAGGGCAAGAATTTACTTGAATTGGAGGGGTGAGTATACCTTGCAGCCTGGTTTTGTGCAAAATAGTTTGTAGCAAATCAGCAGCCAAGATAAATAAAAGTGGGGAAAGAGGATCTCCTTAATATCCCTTAGTTTCCTCAAGAAATCATGATACTTAACGGTGATGACCGTAGTTTGAGGAGTTCATGTATTCACTATGTGCTAATGCTTTGTTCCGGTTCTCTATTAAAAGGAGGCCTTAATATCCCTTTGTTTCCTTATGGACCTCGCTGCCATGGGAGGGTAGGACAAAATATGCCATGCGAGTTATTTTCCATAAGCACGTATGACTATATACAGAATACATGCCTACATTACATTGACGAACTAGAGCTAGTTATGTGTCGCCCTAGGTTATGACTGTTATATGATGAATATCATCCAAGAATACATAGATCTAGTGCCTACGAGTTTTCCACTTATTGTTCTCGCTAAGTTACTATTACTGTTGTTATTATTGCACTTACTACAAAATCACTATTGCTACTGTTACCGCTATTGTTACTGCTACTACTACTATCAAACTATCACATTACTGTGCTACCGATCACTTTGCTACATATATTTATCTCTAGTTGTGGTTGAATTGACAACTCAACTGCTAATACTCTCAAATATTCTTTGGCTCCCCTTGTGTCGAAATCTATAAATTTGGGTTGAATACTACCCTCGGAAACTGTTGCGATTCCCTATACTTGTGGGTTATAAAGACCTTTTTCTGGCGCCGTTGCCAGGGAGCATAGATATATATGTTGTGTCACTTGGGATTTATATCAATTGATCACTATGAAGAATCTGAAGGATACTAAAACAAAGATTTTCCCCTCTACTACGAGGGGAGGTAAGGAACTGCCATCTAGCTCTGCACTTGATTCACCTTCTGTTATGAGTAAGTTTGCAACACCAACACATGCTATTAATCCTGGTATTGATGATGCTACTTCTGCTATGAATGATTCTTATGATGATACTAGTACCATGCTTGATGATACTGTGAGGTGAATTTCTTGATGAACAAATTGCTAGAGCTAGAGAGAATGAAATCACTGAAACTGCTGAAACTGATGAGATCTTTGAAACTAATGATTATGAAACACCTAATAGCCCTAGCTCTCCTAGATTTGAAATTCCTAAGATATCTGAAGGTTATGCTTTGGATGGAGAGATAGCTAGAGAAATTCTTGCTTGTAAGGATAGAAATGATCTCAAGAAATTACTGTGCAAGTATAAGGAAAAGACTTTGAATGCTAAAATGAAATGTGATCCTAAGTTTTCTACTTCACTTATCTTTGTTACTGATAAGTATTATGAATTCTCTATCCACCCATAGTTAATTACTTTGGTTGAATCCGATCCTTTTCATGGCTATGAAACTGAAACTGTGGTAGCACACCTTACTAAGCTGAATGATATAGCCACCTTGTTTGCTCATGATGACAAGATTCGATACTATTATATTCTCAAATTATTTCCATTCTCATTAAAGGGTGATGCTAAGATATGGTACAATACTCTTGCTCCTGGTTGTGTGCGTAATCCCCAAGATATGATTTACTACTTCTCTAAAAAATATTTTCTTGCTCATAAGAAGCAAGTTGCCTTACAGGAAATATTTAACTTTGTAGAAATTGAAGAAGAGAGTCTCCCACAAGCTTGGGGGAGGCTTCTCCAATTGATTAATGCTTTGCCTAATCATCCAGTTAAGAAAAATTAAATACTTGATATCTTGTATAATGGATTAATTAATGATTCTAGGGACTTCCTAGATAGTTGTGCTGGTTGTGTTTTTAGGGAATGAATTGTTGAACCAGCTTAGGAACTATTAAATAATATATTGAAGAATTATGCTGATTGGACTCTCCCTGAACCACCAATTGAACCCACTCCGAAGAACAGGGGTATCTTATTTCTCAGTCTCGAAGATATGTAAGAGGCAAAGAAATGTATGAATGAAAAGGTATTAAAGTTGAGAATGTTAAGAGTTTAGCACCTATTGAAGAAATTCATGGACTCAACACACAACCACCTCCACATGTGTTAGAGGTAAATTCTTTATTAATTTTTGATGAAGGTGATATCCCTTACAATAAACATCCTAGTCCATGCTTATATGAGTTTGATAACTACATTATGAAGCAAGAGCACTTCAATGCAAATGTTCTAAAGCACTTGAAATATAATTCTGATATGGTTGCTCGCTCGAGTGACTTGCTATTTAGAATCAGTAATGATGTTAGAGGTGTAGGATACATGCCTCTATGGTTCAAACTCAGCTAGAACAAGTTGCTAAATCTCAAAGAGAATTGCTTGATGAAATGAACAATAATATGAATGATCATGCTATTAGAGTAGTGACTAGAGGAGGTAGAATGACCCAAGAACCTCTTTATACTGAAGTTTATCCTAAAAGAATTGAACAAGAATCTCAAGGAATTAATGCTGATACACCTAGTCCTTCTAAGAAGAAAAAGGAAAAGAAAAATGATAGGACATTGCATGCTTCTAGTGAACGTGAGATAGAAAAACCTCCTGATGATACTATTGATATTTCCGTTTCTGATGCTCAAAATCAATCTGGTAATGAACATACACATAGTGATAATGATTATAATAGTGATTTTCATTAGGATACTCAATCTAGTAATGATAAAGAACCAGATAATGATGTAGAAATAGAACCTGTTGTTGATCTTGCTAACCCACAACCTAAAAATAAACGATATGGTAAAAAAGACTTTGTGGCTAGAAAACATGGTAAATAAAGAGAACCATGGGTTTAGAAACCCATGCCTTTTACACCTAAACCATCTAAGAAAAAAAGATCATGAATAATTTGAACGCTTTGCTGAAATGATTAGGCCAGTCTCTTTTGCGTACCCGCTTAACTGATATCTTAAAGATGCCTCCTTATGCTAAGTACATGAAATACATCATTACTAATAAAACAAAGATACTTGAAGTTGAAATATCCACCATGCTTGATAATTATTCTTTTAAGGATGGAGTACCTAAAAAGATTGGAGATCCCGGAATACCAACTATACCTTGCTCCACTAAAAGAAATTATGTCAACACTGCTTTGTGTGATTTGGGAGCCGGTGTTAGTGTTATGTCTTTCTCTTTACATAAAGACTTGATTTGAATAAACTCACACCTTCTAAAATATCTTTGCAAATGGCTGACAAATCAGTGGCCATACCTATCGATATTTGCGAGGATGTGCCCGTTGTGGTTGTTGCAAATGTTACTATGTTAATGGACTTTGTTATTCTTGAGATGCCCGAGGATGACAACATGTCGATTATCCTTGGTAGACCCTTTTTGAATACTCCAGGGGATGTTATTGATTGCAATAAAAGCAAGGTTACTTTTCATATCAATGGTAATGAGCATACGGTGCACTTTCCAAAGAAACAATTCCAAGTGAATGGTGTGAATGTTATTGAAAATTCTTTGACACTCATTATTGGAAGCTTTAAATTACCTCTACCTACTATCAAAAAGAAATATGGTATTATTATGGTTGGGGATATGCCTATCCCCATTGAGATAACCTAGTGTTTTCCAAAAGTTCTTCGGTTTCAAGATAATTGAAAGTGGTTGTTAATAAGACTTGATCAACCTTATTAATGAATCATTTTGAGAAGTATGAAGTTGATGACTTTAGTAGATACAACTCCTTGTATCTACTTTAGTTTTCTGTTTTTCTTAGTTCAATAAAATAAAATGCCATGTTTATCCTGTTTTCTGATTTTCCCATGCAATAATAATGACCCAAAAATAAAAGTTTTCAGAATGTCCTTAAAATTTAACATGATTTTTGTTTGATTATTTATGAATTTCTAGAACAAATAACACCAGAGGGGAGTGCACCAGGTGGCCACCTTCCACCCGGGCACGCCAGACCCCCCTGGCGTGGCCTGGTAGAGGGTGGGCCCTAGGTGGGTGCCCCCACTTATCCCTTTAGCCCATGCCATCTCTTACCTCCAAAAAAAATTCACCATTGCTCTCTCCCTCGTGTTCTTGCTCAAGAACCGGTGGATTTCGATCTCTTTGCCCTAAGCTCTATTTCCGAAACTGTTTTAGGGGATTGCTTCTTGGTATGTAACTCCCCCATTGCCCCAATTAGTTTTTGATTTAATAGTTTATTTTTAGAATAATTAGCTACTCTTGGTACTATTGCAGATGAGCTTGCATGTTGAATTCTTAGAGTTCTAAGTAGTTTGAATGCTTGATATGGCTTCTATGCATCCCTAGGAGTAGTTGTTGTCAATCTTATTTATTTTTGGTAACAAATTTTTTGTGGACTAAAAACTTTCAGAATTTTATTTCTATAAAATAAGATGAATTTCTTTAGAAAGTACTCCCCCAAGAAGAATGCTAAGTGAGTTATCGGGGAATCGTCTGATAGCGACCTCTACATTCCGAGCAAGGAGGAAGTGCAGCCGGGCGAATGGCCACATACTCCCTTTATGGAGGAAGTCGGTTTCTATCAAAAAATTTCTCAGTTAATTGAAAATGCTGGGCTGACCAACTTCCTCATAGATAAGTCTGACCAGTACCGCATCCTCACAAATTCCTTTGTGCAAAGTTTTAATTTCCGGAGTAGGAACAATCCTCCTGAGGTGCAGTTTAATCTATATGCTAAAAACTACAAGATACCATTGAATGACTTTTGTGACACATGTCTAATTCCTTGTGACAGGGAATTAAGAGAGCCTAGACCAGCAGAGTTTGTGGACTTTCTCCTCACTTTAACAGTGGGTGACGAAAGAGGCGTGTCAAAACCACTATCACCAGCTTGCAGTTTCCTTCTGTGCACTACTTTGCTATATTCATCGCTAAGTGTTTAACTGCTAACGAAAAAGTTGGTGCACTCAGTGCCCCAGACGTCGCCATTTTACGACTTGCATTATATAATGATCACACTTTTAGCTTAGGAGCTATTGTTGCATGATGCCTACACCTTAACAATAGTAAGGGCAAGATACATGGCGGCATTTACGCTACTCGCTTAGCGAGTCATTTTGAAGTTCAGATACGCCCACATGATTATCTTTTGCCCAAGGTTTATCTAGATCACAGGTCGTTGTGGGACCACCACTTTATTGATGAAGCTCATCTCTTTCATAATATTCGCTAAAAATTAGTATTCAGTGTTATAACCCGTGATGTTATCCCGTTGCCTGCACCTGCCTTGTTTGATTCTGTTACCAGGAACAGATATAGAATTATGCCAGATGACATTATCGCCTATCGGAACAACCTAACAGCAGCTGAGGAGGAACCCCAGGAGTGGGACGCCCAGGTGCCACCACCACCTAGTATCGACTCAGACTATTATCCAGGCTATGGATGGTGATTACCAAGCTAGGCCAAAAGCCTAAGCTTGGCGGAGTACGTATTTCCACCGACATTGCATTCATGTTCACACATTTCATTTCAGTTGTCGGTGTCCACACCCTTTCATTGTATTATCCATGTTAGATTTATTTTTCTCGTTTTCTTCTTGTGTGTTTGAAAAACTTTGAGAAAATCCAAAACTACTTCTTGCTTCTTTCCGGTTTTTCTTTCAAGTTTAATTAGCTATAGTATTAAAAGAAAACCCCAAAAGATTTCTCATTTCTTCTTTTGATTGTTGGGAGTTCTCCCGTGTAAATAGTTTTCCTTCTCTTATTTGCTCTCTTCAAGAAAAACTAAAAACTCCAAAAATATTTCAGTATGTTTCTCTGAAATTATTTTTCTTTTTATCGAGTCATACCAAGGAAAAGACCATGATGAAAATATTGAGTGACTTTCATATGCTTTACTGTTGATCTAACAAAGAGCCCATATTACCTTGTCTTCTCTTCTTGAATAAAATGTTTGCATATTCCAGCATAGTCCACGGCACTCTTGCTCTATTATTATTTACTTATCATTCGATTGTGCAAATGAAAGGCAATAATGATGATATTTGAGGAATTGACTGCGACACAAAAAAGCGGGTATGAACTCAACTTGTTCTTGTTTTTGTAAATATGTTTAACCTAGTATCCATGATTAATATGTCTCCAACATATCTACTTTTCCAAACTCTTTTGCCCTTGTTTTGGACTCTAATTTGCATGATTTGAATGGAACTAACCCGGACTGACGCTGTTTTCAACAAAATTGCCTTGGTGTTATTTTTGTGCAGAAATAAAAGTTCTCGGATTGACCTAAAAATTTACGGAGAATATTTTTGGAATTAATAAAAAATATTGGTGAAAGAATCAACTGCAGGGGGCCAACCACCTGGTCACAAGCCTAGTGGGTGCACCCACCCCCCTAGGGCGCGCCCCTGTGGCTTGTGGGCCCCTTGACGCTCCTCTGACCTCGTTTCCACTTCTATATATTCCTATCCAGGGAGAAAAAAATAAAAAAAGAAGATTTCATCGCGTTTCACGTTATGGAGCCGCCGCCATCTCCTGTTCTTCCTCGGGATACCAGACCTGGAGTCCGTTGGGCTCCGGAGAGGGGAAATCGATGCCTTCGTCATCACCAACCAACCTTCATCACCAATTCCGTGATGCTCTCCACCGTTTGTGAGTAATCTCATCGTAGGCTTACTGGACGATGATGGGTGGGATGAGATTTATCATGTAATCGAGTTAGTTTTGTTAGGGTTTGATCCCTAGTATCCACTATGTTCTGAGATTGATGTTGCTATGACTTTGCTATGCTTAATTCTTGTCACTAGGGCCCGAGTGCCACGATTTCAAATCTGAACCTATTATGTTTTCATGAATATATATGTGTTCTTGATCCTATATTGCAAGTTGTAGACACCTATTACAAGTTATGATCCGCATCCCCCAGGGTGACAATAACTGGGATTCTTTCGGGTGATTACCGTAGTTTGAGGAGTTCATGTATTCACTAAGTGCTAATGCTTTGGTCCGGTTCTCTACTAAAAGGAGGCCTTAATATCCCTTAGTTTCCAATAGGACCCCAATGCCACGGGAGGGTAGGACAAAAGATGTCATGCAAGTTCTTTTCCATAAGCATGTATGACTATATATGGAATACATGCCTACATTACATTGCTGAATTGGAGCTAGTTTTGTGTCACCCTATGTTATAACTGTTGCATGATGAATACCATCCGACATAGTTATCCATCACTGATCCATTGCCTACGAGCTTTCCATATATTGATCTTTGCTAAGTTACTTTTCCGTTGCTATTGTTACAAACACTACAAAACTGCTACTATCACTTTTGCCACCATTACCGTTACTTCCATACTACTTTGCTACTGAATACTTTGCTGCAAATATTAAGTCTTTCAGGTGTGGTTGAATTTACAACTCAGCTGCTAATACTCAAGAATATTCTTTGGATCCCCTTGTGTCGAATCAATAAATTTGGGTTGAATACTCTACCCTCGAAAACTATTGCGATCCCCTATCCTTGTGGGATATCAAGACCTTTTTCTGGCGCCGTTGCCGAGGAGCATAGCTCTATTCTCTGAGTCACTTGGGATATATATCTGTTGATCACTATGAGGAATCTTAAAGATCCAAAAACCAAGATCTACCCCTCAACTACGAGGACAGGTAAGGGACTGCCATCTAGCTCTTCACTTGATTCACCTTCTCTTATGAGTAAATTTGTGACACCACCTACTAGTAATTCTGATATGTCACAAGTAATTGATGATGCTAATTTTGCTATGCATGATTTTTATGATGATACTTTGCTTGATGATATTGTGCCACTGGGTGAATTTCTTGATGAACAAATTGCTAGAGTCAATGCTAAAACTGATAATATTTCTGAACCTGATGAAATTATTGAAACTTAACACTATGATACACCTACTAGACCTAGCTCTCCTAGATATGAATTGCTTGACATACCTGAGGGTTATGTTATGGAAGGAGAGGTAGCTAGGGACTTTCTTGCTTGTGAGGATAGAGATGATCTTAAGAAATTGCTTCGCAAGTGGAAGGAAAAATCTTTGAATGCTAGAATGCAATATGATCCTAAGTGTGCTACGTCACCTATCTTTGTTACTGATAAGGATTATGAATTCTCTGTCGATCCCGAGTTAATTACTTTGGTTGAATCTGATCCTTTCCATGGTTATGAATCTGAAATTGTTGTGGCACATCTTACTAAATTGAATGATATCGCCACCCTATTTACTCATGAGGAAAAAATTCGCTATTACTATATTCTTAAGTTGTTTCCTTTCTCATTAAAGGGTGATGCTAAGGTATGGTTTAATTCTCTTGCTCCTGGTTGTGTGTGTAGTCCCCAGGACATGCTTTATTACTTCTCTGGGAAAAAAATTCCTGCCCATAAGAAACAAGCTGCCTTGCAGGAAATATGTAACTTTGTGCATATTGAAGAAGAGAGTCTCCCACAAGCTTGGGGGAGGCTTCTCCAATTACTTAAAGCTTTGCCTAATCATCCTCTCAATAAAAATGAAATACTTGATATCTTTTATAATGGACTAACCGATGCTTCTAGGGACCACCTAGATAGTTGTGCTGGTTGTGTTTTCAGGGAATGAACTATTGAACAAGCTGAATTACTATTGAATAATATATTGAGCAATGATAATGATTGGACTATTCCCGAACCACCTTGAAAGCCAACTCCAATAAAAAGAGGTATTCTATTCCTTAGTCGTGAAGATATGCAAGAGGCAAAGAAATCTATGAAAGAAAAGGGTATTAAAGATGAAGATGTTAAGAATCTACCACCTATTGAAGAAATACATGGACTTGATAACCCGACACAGGTAGTAGAGGTAAATTCTCTCCGTAGATTTGATGAAAGAGATATTCCTTATAATAAGTCTGCTAGCCAATGCTTGGATGAATTTGATAATTTTATTGTGAAGCAAGAAAATTTCAATGCTTATGTTAGTAGACAATTGAAACATAATGCTTATATGCTTGACTGCTTGGGTAATTATTTGAGTAGAACTGTCAATGATCTTAAGCTTATTAGTAAACATGCTTCCATGGTAACCACTCAAGTAGAACAAGTACTTAAGGCTCAAAATGATTTTCTTAATGAGATGAATAGTAAATACAATGATCATTGTGTTAAAGTTGTGACTAGAGGAGGTAGAATGACTCAGGAACCTTTGTATCCCGAGGGCCTTACTAAGAGAATTGAGCAAGATTCTCAGAGAGTTAATAGTGATGTACCTATTCGTTCCAATAAGAGTAGGAAAAAGAATGATGATAGTACTTTGCATGCTGCTAGTGAACCTGTTATAGATACATATGACTATCCAAATGATATTTCTATTTCTGATGCTGAGACACAATTTGGTGATGAACATGAGCCTAGTGATAACATTAATAATGATGTTCATGTTGATGCTCAACCTAGTAATGATAATGATGTGGAGATTGAACCTGCTGATGATCTTGATAAACCACAACCTAAGAATAAAAGATACAACAAAAGAGACTTCATTGCTAGGAAACATGGTAGAGAAAGAGAACCAAGGGTTCAGAAACCCATGCCCTTTCCTGCTAAACCATCCAAGAAAAAGGATGATGAGGATTTTGAGCGCTTTGCTGAAATGCTTAGACCTGTCTTTTTACATATGCGCTTGACTGATATTTTGAAAATGTCTCCTTTATGCTAAGTATATGAAAGATATTGTGACAAATAAAAGAAAGATACCGGAAGCCGAGATTCCACCATGCTTTCTAATTATATTTTTAAAGGTGGAATACCTAAGAAAGTAGGAGATCCTGGAGTACCTACTATATCGTGCTCTATTAAAGGAAATTATGTTAAAACTGCTTTATGTGATCTTGGAGCTGGTGTTAGTGTTATGCCTTTCTCCTTATACCATAGACTTGATTTGAATAAGTTGACACCTATTGAAATCTCTTTGCAAATGGCTAATAAATCAACTGCTCTGCCTATCGGTATTTGTGAGGATGTACCCATCGTAGTTGCAAATGCTACTATCTTTACGGACTTTGTTATTCTTGATATTCTCGAGGACGACAGTATGTCGATCATCCTTGGTAGACCCTTTTTGAATACTGTAGGGGCTGTTATTGATTGCAACAAGGGCAATGTCACTTTTCATATTAATGGTAATGAGCATACGGTACACTTTCTGAAGAAACAACCTCAAGTTCATAGTATCAACTCTATTGAAAAAATTCCAACGATCATTATTGGAGACTTTGAGTTCCCTCTTCCTAGTGTCAAGAAGAAATACGATATACTTATTGTTGGGGAAATGCATACCCCCATTGAGGTAACTTAGTGTTATTTGAAAATTCTTCGATTTCATGTTATTCGAAAGAAGTTTGTTAATAAAACTTGATCAACCTTATTGATGGATTTCTTTTGATGAGCATGAGATGAATGAATTTAGAAAGCACAACTTCCTGTACCTAACTTTTACTTTTTGTTACCTAGATGAAACTAAGTAAAAATGCTATTATTATTCTGTTTGAGTTTCCCGTGCAATAAAAAGGTGACCTGAAACTAAAAGTTCTTCAAATGTCGTGAAAATGGAGTATGATTTTTTTGGAATATTTAAGAATTTTTGGCACTCAGTATGCATCAGGGGGCTGCACCAGTGGGCCACAAGCCTGTAGGGTGCACCCACCCCTAGGCGCACCCCGGTGGCTTGTGGGTCCCATGTGGCCCTCCTTCACTTATTCTAGCACCCATTCACTTCATCTTCCTCCAGAAAAAATCCCACCATTGCTTAAACCCGTGTTCTAGCTCATCTTGCTGCCATTTTCGATCTCCTTGCTCAAAGCTCCATTTGCAAAACTATTTTAGGGGATTACTCATTGAAATGTTGAGAAGATTATTAAGAGGTTCTTCAAGCCGGGGTTCTAAGGAAGATGGAAACGAAGGAGAAACCCAAATATAATCTTCCTTGCGTCGTAGAAGTTCGACCATGTGAATGGCCTTGTGACACATTCTTGAGGGCGGCCAGAATTTATGAAGATTTCTATTATTTGGTCGAGAATGCAGGCATCACCGACTTCCTCAATGATAAGTGTGACCATGACCTCTTGCTCACGAATACCTTTGTGCAAAATTTTCACTTTCATCCTAGGGAAGACCCTCCTATAGTAGAATTTCACTTATATGATGTGCCTAAGGAAATGAACCTTTATGATTTTTGCAAAGTTTGCATGTTACCCTATGAGGGCAGCATCAGGGAACCACGTCCTCGAGACATGGAAGATTTTATTGCCGCAGTCACTATAGGGGAAGAGAGAGGCGTGCCAAAGGCAAGAGTAGCTACTTTACATTTTCCTGTGCTACGCTATTACATTATTTGCGGGAAGATGTTTAGTTGGTCGCTAGGAGAGTGGAAGCCTTAGTGCCCCTGACCTTGCTATTTTGCGCCATGCTCTATTTGCTGATAGAACATATAGTCTAGGCTATATGGTGGCCCAACGGTTGAACACCAACCGTTTGAAGGGGACCATATTCGGAGGTATATATGCATATCGTTTAGCTAAACATTTTGAGATACCCATTAGGCTTCACGAGAAAGATGAGAGGCTGCTACCCGCGAAGTTTTTAGATTATGATCGTATGGTAGCCCATGATGTTATTAAGAAGAATGATGATAGGAGGCTGCTTTACAACTTAGTATTTAGTCAAGGTACTTGTGAGATTATTACTCTGCCTGCTTCTTCTCTGTTCGATATTCATTTAGGCAGGTACACTGTTATGCCCGATGACATCTACCGATATTGAGATTTGTCGCAAACCCCAACAACTGAGCCGACACCGGCCCTTGATCCATATCAAGCCCTAGTTTTTCAGTGGGAGGCACAAGAGGTCGCTAATCAGTGGAACCCTCAGTGTCCCCCGGAGTATCCCGGAGAAGGTTATTTCCAGCCATGGCCCTAGACCAACTTAGGCCAAAAGCCTAAGCTTGGGGGAGTACGTATTTCTCACCGACATTACATTCATGTTCACACACTCATTTCAGTTGTCGGTGTTCATACTTTTTTATTGTACTATCCATGGTAGTTTATTTCTTTTTTATGCTTTATTCTTGTGTGTTTGATTAATCTTTAAGAAAATCCAAAAAAATTAGTTTTAGCTTTACCTTCTAGTTTGTTTTAGTTGTAGCATTAAAAGAAAACCCAAAAATATTTCTCGTTCTTCTTTTTCTTGTTGCGAGCTTTCCCGTGTAAATAATTTTCCTTTATTTTCTTTGGGTCGTAAGGAGAAGACCACGATGACATGTTGAGTGGCTCTCATATGCCTTATTGTTTATCTTATATAGGGTCCATATTTCTTTGCCTTCCCTTTTGAGTTATTGTTTGCAGATTCCAGCTTAGTCCAATGCACGTGCACTCTTATTATTATTCACATCGTTCTGTCATGCAAGTGAAAGGCAACAATGACGATATATGATGAACTGACTAAGATGGAGAAAAGCTGGTTTGAACTCAACCTATCTTACTTTTGTAAATATGATTAGCTCATCGTTCTTAATTTAGCCCATTATAGATGAAACATGTTTGCAATAACAATTAGAGATTATAGTTGCGCATACCATGCTTAATTGGCTAAGAGTGGATAATGGTTTGTCTTGAGTGCCAACATGCACATTAAAATGGTTGTGATGTAGTATGATAGAATGGTATCCTGCTCTGAATGATTCGAGTGGCTTGACTTGGCACATGTTCACGCATGTAGTTGAAACAAACCAACATAGCCTCCATGATGTTTATGTTTATAGTGAATTATATCCTATTCATGCTTGCATTAAATGTTGGTTAATCTCAAAGCATGTTGATGATTGTGTCGCTCTCTAGTTGGTCGCTCCCCAGTCTTTTTCTAAGCCTTCACTTGTACTAAGCGGGAATAGTGCTCGTGCATCCATCTCCATAAACCCAAAGTTGTTCCATATGAGTCCACCATATCTACCTATTTGCGGTATTTACCTACCGTTCCAAGTAAATTTGCATGTGCTAAACTTTAAACCTTCAAATAAACTCTCTGTTTTTTATGCCCAAATCGCTCATGTGGCGACTAGGTGCTGTCAATATCTTCCATGCTAGGTGGGTTATTCTCATGATATGTGTTGATTCACTATCATTCACAAGAAAGTGGCTGGTAATCGGGATGCCTAGTTCCATGCTCGAAATAAAAAGCAAATTATAATTAAACAAAACTCCCCCAGGACTGTGTTTGTATGGACGATACCCATGGATTCGGCTCGCCGTGGAGTGTGACTGATTGCTGGAGGGGGAGTAAAAACTTTACTATTCTGTTTGGGAACCACCTATAATGTATCTAGCATTGAAGATATTTAAAACCTCTTGGTCATTATGTGAGCAATGAAATCATACCGCTCAAAAACCATTACCTATGTTTGTTTTAAAAGATCGAGCTCTGGCACCTCTGCAAATCAATGCTTCCCTTTGCGAAGGGCCTTTCCATTTACTTTATTGTTGAGTCATCATCTTCTAATAAAAGGCACCAGTTAGAGAGCACCACCGTCATTTGTATGCTTTGCTATTAATTGATATTGAGTATGTGTATGACTGGATCTCTTTTACCATGAATTACAATGTCTAGTCAGCCCTCGTTCTTCAAAGGTGCTCTACATTTATGTTTTGCAATCTCAGAAAGGGCTAGCGAGATACCATTATGTCATATTGTATCATGATTGTTTTGATAAATTTGTTGTCATCCGAGACTTACTAGTATTGCCCGCTAGTCGATTATGCCATTTATATGAGTAAATGTGAGACCTAAATGTTATTGTGAATGTGGTTAGTCTATAATCTTTGCTGAAAATCTAAACATAAGTTAGACATATTTACAACGGCAAGATCAAACAGAGTTTGTAAAAGTTTTTCTTTATCACTTTCAGTTTATCAACTGAATTGCTTGACGACAAGAAAAGGTTTAAGCTTCGGGGAGTTGATACATCTCTAACGTATCTACTTTTCCAAACTCTTTTGCCCTTGTTTTGGACTCTAACTTGCATGATTTGAATGGAACTAACCCGGACTGACGCTGTAAAAGTTTTTCTTTATCACTTTCAGTTTATCAACTGAATTGCTTGATGACAAGCAAAGGTTTAAGCTTGGGGGAGTTGATACGTCTCTAACGTATCTACTTTTCCAAACTCTTTTGCCCTTGTTTTGGACTCTAACTTGCATGATTTGAATGGAACTAACCCGGACTGACGCTGTTTTCAGCAGAGTTGCCTTGGTGTTATTTTTGTGCAGAAATAAAAGTTCTCGGATTGACCTGAAAATTTACAGAGAATAGTTTTGGAATTAATAAAAAATATTGGCGAAAGAATCAACTGCAGGGGCCCACCACCTGGCCACAAGCCTGGTGGGCGTGCCCGTGTGGCTTGTGGTCCCCCTGACGCTCCTCCGACCTCGTTTCCACTTCTATATATTCCTATTCGGGGAGAAAAAAATAAAAAAGAAGAGTGCATCGCGTTTCATGATATGGAGCCGCCGCCATCTCCTGTTCTTCCTCGGGAGACCAGATCTGGAGTCTGTTTTGGGCTCCGGAGAGGGTAAATCGACACCTTCGTCATCACCAACCATCCTTCATAACTAATTCCATGATTCTCTCCACCATTCGTGAGTAATCTCATTGTAGGCTTGCTAGACGATGGGTTGGATGAGATTTATCATGTAATCGAGTTAGTTTTGTTAGGGTTTGATCCCTAGTATCCACTATGTTCTGAGATTGATGTTGCTATGACTTTGCTATGCTTAATGCTTGTCACTAGGACCCGAGTGCCATGATTTCAGATCTGAACCTATTATGTTTTCATGAATATATATGTGTTCTTGATCCTATGTTGCAAGTTGTAGACACCTATTACGAGTTATGATCCACATCCCCCAGGGTGACAATAACTGGGATTCTTTCTAGTGATTACCGTAGTTTGAGTAGTTCATGTATTCACTAAGTGCTAATGCTTTGGTCCGGTTCTCTATTAAAAGGAGGCCTTAATATCCCTTAGTTTCCAATAGGACCCCGATGCCACAGGAGGTTAGGACAAAATATGTCATGCAAGTTCTTTTCCATAAGCACGTATGACTATATATGGAATACATGCCTACATTAGATTGATGAATTGGAGCTAGTTCTGTGTTACCCTATGTTATAACTGTGCATGATGAATACCATCCGACATAATTATCCATCACTGATCCATTGCCTATTGATCTTTGCTAAGTTACTTTTCCGTTGCTATTGTTACAAACACTACAAAACTACTACTATCACTTTTGCCACCGTTACCGTTACTTCCATACTACTTTGCTACTAAATGCTTTGCTGCAGATATTAAGTCTTTCATGTGTGGTTGAATTGACAACTCAGCTTCTAATACTCGAGAATATTCTTTGGCTCCCCTTGTGTCGAATCAATGAATTTGGGTTGAATACTCTACCCTCGAAAACTATTGTGATCCCCTATACTTGTGGGTTATCAATGATTCAACAGATTATGATTGAACATGTTTGCAATGACAATTAGAGATTATAGTTGCTCATGTCATGCTCAAGTAGCTAGGAGTGCATTATGATTTATCTTAGATGTCAAGATGCATCAAAATGGTGTTGATGTAGTATGATGATATGGTATCCTCCTATGAATGTTTCAAGTTGCTGGAATTGGCACATGTTCACACATGTAGTTGAATCAAAACCAACATAGCCTTCAGGATATTTATGTTCATGGTGTCCATATCCTAATCATGATAGCATTTAATGTTTATTATTCGTAATCCATGTTTATGACCGTATTCGCTCTCTTGCTGGCCGCTTCTCAATCTATTTGCTAGCCTTCACCTGTACTAAGCGGGAATTCTGCTTGTGCATCAAAAACCATTAACCCAAAGTTATTCGAAATGAGTCCACAATATCTACCTATATGCGGTATTACCCTACCGCTCCAAGTAAATTAGCATGTGCCACCTCAAAAATTTCAAATGAACATCTGTTTTGTGTGCGTGGACCGCTCATGGAGCGACAGGGGGTGGTCAGTATCTTCCATGTTAAGCGGGTTACTCTCATCATGTGTGTTTATTCACTCGTACTTGCACGAGAAGGGCGGTAATAGGGATTCCCTGTCCAGAAATCAAAATAAATGCAAATAATTAAACAAAACTCCCCCAGGAATGTTGTTGGTTTGGACGGTACCCGTGGATTCGGCTCGCCATGGAGTGTGTTTCTTGGTGGAGGGAGAGTAAACATTTACTTTTACTGCTTGAGAACCACCGCTAATTTGTTTAATATGGAAGATATTGATAGCTCTTGGTCGTAACGTTGACAGGAAGGGTGTGCCTCTCAAAATTATACTTATCTCTTATTTAATCCTTGAGCTCTGGCACCTCCGCAAATCCCTGCTTACCTCTGCGAAGGGACTATCTATTTACTTTAATGATGAGTCATCACCTTCTAAAATAAGCGCCTTTTCTATATGTCATCCTCATGCATTGTGTATCTAAGAGCATTATTGTCATCCACATGCATTGTGCATAGTGAATGTTGTCATCCTCATGGATTGTGTATAGTGAATGTTGGATGCATCATGACTCGATCTTTTGTGCCATGAATTACAATGTTTAGGCGCTGCTTGAACTTTGAAGGTGCTCTGCATTTATGTTTTGTGGTCTCAAAAAGGGCTAGCGAGATACCACTATTGTCATGATATATCATGATTGTTTTGGCAAATGTTTGCACTTGAGATATCTTATTATTGCTCGCTAGTTGCTTGCGTCATTGATATGAGTTAATATAATCTTTAAGAGTTACTGTTGACATAGTTAGTCATAATCTTTGCTGAAAACCTAGGTGCTACTTAAGCATATGTATGTAAACAAGAACAAAAGAGTTCGTAAAAGTTTTTCTTTCTCACTTTAAGTTTGTCAACTGAATTGCTTGAGGACAAGCAAGGGTTTAAGTTTGGGGGAGTTGATACGTCTCCGACTTATCTACTTTTCTAACATTTTTGCTCTTGTTTTGGACTCTAATTTGCATGATTTGAATGAAACTAACCCCGACTGATGCTGTTTTCAGCAGAACTATCATGGTGTTGTTTTTTGTGCATAAAAAAAGTTCTTGGAATGGAACGAAATTTTTTGGAGAATTATTTTGGAATATATGAGGAATATTGGAGCCAGGAGCCACCACAGAGGGATCCCAGGGTGGCCACCCTCCACCAGGGCATGTCAGATCCCCCTGGCGCGGCCTGGTGGAGCGTGCCCACCTCGTGGGCCTTTTGTAACAGCCCTGGACGGACGCTCCAGAAGATTCCCCTTGTATTTCCATTCTCGTCGTGTGATTCATTTGTTTCTCGCATTCATCATCGCATCATTTGCATCATCTGCATGGTATCGTCACTCATTTTTCCAAATCTTGCATCAGTTCGTAGTCGCCCGGTTCTCTCCATTGTTGTCGTCGACCGTTTGAGACCAACCACACATGCACGCGCCCACGACATAGATAAAATGTTGTTTTTAAAAGTGTGTGGTAAATATTTTCGGATTGGATCGAAACTTGGCGTGCGGTCTTGTTATATTGTAGGTAGACCGAGTACCAAATTTCGTCGCGTCCGGAGGTCGTTTGATACCTGAACCGTTAGATTTATAGCGGCACTACGTCGGTTTATTTGTCGGTTGTTTCGGTGTTGTAAAAACCTTGTTGCCGGGCCACCCGTCTTCCCTCACTGCTATGCCTAACCTTTTTCCATCTATCATCCAATCTAAATCGGGGGATAGCTCCTAACCTAACCTAACTACTATATATAGCAGTCAAACCTTAGAGCAAATACAATAGAGCTGACTCAGCAGGCTATAAGAAATAAACTAGTATATTTTTGCTTAGTTGGAGGAGAGAGAAGAGGAGAAAAAAGGTAAGCGCTCTAACACGTGTTCCTAGACATTTTGTGAGGATGAAAAATGGGCCACATAATAAAAAAGTAATATATTTTATTATACATGTTGGTTATAAGATGAGATATAAATGACATGACAATGACTTATAACCAGTAGCCAGCTGACTATACTATTAATCATGCTCTTGGAATGGAGAAAGCCTGTCCCATCCTCCCACTCGCGCCGCCGCCACTCTCCCTCGGGATCATCTCCCAGCCAACCAGCCCACCTCCTCGTTTTGCTCTCGAAGCCAATCATCGCGCAGCTCCTGATCCACCTCCGACAGCGCCTGAGGCAGCCATTCCCCAAGCTCCTCTTCTGCTTCTTCCCACGCGCCCGAGGCCTACCTCCTCTCCCCTCGATCCCGAATGGAACGTGAGTACCAGGAGCTCCTCCGGTGCCCGAGCTCCCTCCAACCCCACGCCGTCCTTACCCTTCGCGTCCGGCCAGCCGGCGAGCCGCCGGAGACCAACTAGAGCCGTGTCGCCCCTCTCCTCCCTGAACTCCTTTGTCCGTCTCTCTCTCACCTTATTTCTCCCTCTTTCTCTCTGCCGTAGAAGAGCCATGGCTGAAGCTCCAACGCGATGGCTGCCTAGTCTCCGCCCGATTTGCCGCGAGCCACCTCAGAACAGAGCTCCGCTGTCGCCCTGGCCCCGGATCCGGTCGGTTCCCGCGCTCCCCGCCCCTGCAAGCCGCGCCCTCGCCAGCCAGAGTCCCCGTCGGAGCTGCTCTGCTTCCTCTCATGCAGAGGACGAGCGCCTGAACCCGCTGCATCCTAAGCAGCAGCAGTTTTTTTTTAGGGTACCTGAGCAACAACAGTTTGGGCAGCGGAGGAGGATGCCTCGGCCTCGTCTTCGCCAGCCCAGCCGCGCGTCCCATCTCCAATGCCTTCCCAAGGCCCAACGCAGCTTCCGATCGCCTCGGCCCAGCATCCCCATGACCGCTAGCCTCTTCGTTTCCCCGATGTGAGCAATTCCCCCGTTCTTGCTTTTCTTAGATCCCGTTCTGGTATGTAATGTTATTTAGTATTGCCATTAATTTCCTGCAAGAACCAATGACTTACTGCAGGGGCAAGCGGCTTCTCCTTCCACCCGGGAGGCCTGGGATCAAATCCCAGCGTGCACATGTTTTTTATTGCATTTTCGTTCAGTTCAGCGCTAGCATATGGTTCACAATCAGTAAACTCCTCAAAGCATCATAAATTGAAGCATATTGTAGTGGCTAGCATGATTTGTATTTACCCATGTGGCCAGAGATCAAATCCCAATTGATGCACCTCATTTTTTGTCTCTGTTTAGTTCAATGCATTGCATATTTATAAATGTTATCTTTTAGGTTGCTATTAAGCATCTAACCATGCATCATATGAGGACATTCTATATATGAGGCTTGTTCAGTTTTAACTCTACTTTCATAATATCCAACTTCCAAACCTATTTAAGATGTTTAAACTTGTTGTTGCATTAATTTACGTGTATGCCATGTTAAAATGATTTATTTCATAACTAATTAACCGTAGCTCCGTTGAAAATGTTTTATGTATGTAACTTGATTAGAACCTCATTTTTTGTCTCTGTTTAGTCCAATGCATTGCATATTTATAAATGTTATCTTTTAGGTTGCTATTAAGCATCTAACGGTGCATCATATGAGGACATTCTATACATGAGGCTTGTTCAGTTTTAACTCTACTTTCATAATATCCAACTTCCAAACCTATTTAAGATGTTTAAACTTGTTGTTGCATTAATTTGCGTGTATGCCATGTTAAAATGATTTATTTCATAACCAATTAATCGTAGCTCCGTTAAAAATGTCTTATGTATGTAACTTGATTAGAAAATGTGTAGATTAACATGGTGCACTTTATTTTGCTGTTAACTATTATAAAATATGTTTATTTCAGATCTGGACCCAAATTCATATTATTCTTATGAGGTCTTTTCGGAAATACTATATGTTGCTTCCGACCTCATTTAAAATGCCTAGATGATGTAGTTTTTTATTGCTTCACATCTTGTCATGTTTAACAACATTTAACCTTGCCGAGTAAATAAATGAGAGTGAACTAAATAAATCAATCGTGGAGTTTCGTCAATATGCAACTCATTGCATATTGAGCTTCACTTTAATGTGTAGCAGTTGGTTCATGTGATTTGCCTTGCATTGCATAATCAACCGGACATGCATCATATTGGTTTGCGCATCATGTCATGCATATGTTGTGATGTACCGTGTGTTGATTGTTTATTCCGGATTGCTTCTTTTCGATAGAGTTCCAAAAACGTTTGGAGTGTGAGGATTCGTTTGACTATGTTGGTTCGTCTTCTTCATGGATTCGTTCTTCTTCCAAGTGGGGTCTCAGGCAAGGTGACCATTTCCTTGGATAACACTACTATCATTGTTATGCTAGTTTTCTCACTTCTATCGTTATGTCTCGTTACCTAACACTTGTATGGCAAGCCTCCAAACATTGCCATGAAAGCCTCTAACCCCTCCACATCCCAGCAAACCTTTGTTTGGCTATGTTACCGCTTGCTCAACCCCTCTTATAGTGTTTCTAGCTCCAGGTACAATTGCTTCCATGTGACAACATGAATATTTTTGTTATATCACAATATTATTGCTATTTAATTTAATGCACCTATATACTTGGTGAAAGGTGGAAGGCTTGGCCTTTTACTCGGTGTTTTGTTCCATCTTTTCTGCCCTAGTTACTTGTGTATCGGTGTTGTGTTCCATATTGAGCGCTCCTAACATGCTCGAGGTTGTTATTGGGACCCCCTTGATTTTCGTTTTAGGATAAAACTTTTCTGACAAGGCCCAACATTGGTACCACATTTGATAAAATGCATAGGGACCCACCGGCACCCGCGGATCTTTAATCAACAACCCGAGCCAGTGCTCCTCATGAGTGTTGGTCCACCTACCTAGTAGTCGGCGGTGCCACCTTGGGGCAACTCGAGGCATTTTCAGGCTACCGTCCACTTCGCATAGATGGATGATGCCCTTAGATAGAGAGCACACAGCTCTAGATTTGGATATGGCTCACCGGGAGGCCTTGCTCGATTTGTTTTACCTTTCTCGAACGTCTTGTGCGAGGAATTCCGAGAATACTTTGGGCTATCTCGAGGTTGCGGTTTTCCAACGGAATTGCCTAGGAAATCACGAGATTCGAGGTCGAGGTTATTCCCGCGGCGTGTGGTTAATTTGTGATGGATGATTTGGAGCACCCCTACAGGGTTAAATCTTTCGGAAAGCCGTGCCCGCGGTTACGTGGCAACTTGGAAACTTTGTTTAACACCCAGTCATAGAAAACTTGAAGTAAACTCAAATAGAATACACCAACTGTGTGCTAACCATGATTGTCTTTTCTCATGAGTCCTTATCCGAGAGAGAACTATTGGGGAACGTTGCATGGGAAACAAAATTTTTCCTATGCACACGCAGATCTATCCATGGTGATGAGCATCTATGAGAGGAAGAGTGGATCTACATACCCTTGTAGATCGCTAAGCGGGAAGCGTTAAGAAACGCGGTTGGTGTAGTCGAACGTCTTCGCGATCCAAATCGCCGTGCGTCCCGCGATCCAATCACGATCCGTCCCACGAACTTGATCACGATCCGTCCGACGAACTTGATCACGATCCGTCCCACGAACTTGATCACGATCTGTCCCACGAACTTGATCACGATCCGTCCCAATCTAGCGCCGAACGGACTGCACCTCCGCGTTCAGCACACATACAGCTTGATGACGATCTCCACCGTCTTGATCCAGCAAGAAGGGGTGGAGAGGAAGAAGAGTTCTTCGGCAGCATGATGGCGCTCCGGCGATGGTGGTGGAGCAATTCCGGCAGGGCTTCGCCTAAGCACTGCAGAAATCCGATCTAGAGGAGAAACTATGCACTGGAGGAACGGGTAGCACGTGGCTGTAAAAATTAGTGCAAAACCCTAAAATCCACCAGTATATATAGGAGGAGAGGAGGAGAGGCTGGTGCAAGGGCCAAGGCTCCTATAGGAGTCGGCCGAACCAACTAGGATTGGAGGACTCTCCTCCAATCCTAGTAGGACTAGGATTCGTCCTTTTTTTCCTTTTTCCACCTTTTCCTATTGGGTTTTTTCCTCCAGCCACATGGGCCTTGTGTGGGAGTTTCCACCAGCCCACTAAGGGCTGATATTCACTCTCCCACAGCCCATGAAGCCTCTTGGATCGAAATACCCCTCCCGGAGGCCTCCCGGTACACTACCGGCACTCCTGGTACACTACCAATGAGCCCGAAACTTTTCCGGCGACCAAAACATGACTTCCTATATATGAATCTTTACCTCCGGACCATTTCGGAGCTCCTCGTGATGTCTGGGATCTCATCCGGGACTCCGAACAACCTTCGGTCACCACCATACACAACTCTATACTACCGAAACGTCACCAAACCTTAAGTGTGCAGACCCTGCGGGTTTGAGAAATATGTAGACATGACCGAGACACCTCTATGGTCAATAACCAATAGCGGGACCTGGATGCCCATATTGGTTCCTACATATTCTACGAAGATCTTTATCGGTCGAACCTCTATGTCAAGGATTCAGTTAATCCCGTATGATGTTCCCTTTGTTCTTCGGTATGTTACTTGCCCGAGATTCGATCATCGGTATCTCCATACCTAGTTCAACCTCGTTACTGGAAAGTCTCTTTACTCATTCCGTAATACAAGATCCCGTGACTAACACTTAGTCACATTGCTTGGAAGGCTTATTGTGATGTTGTATTACCGAGTGGGCCCTGAGATACCTCTCCGTCACACGGAGTAACAAATCCCAGTCTTGATCCATGCCAACTCAACAGACACCCTCGGAGATACCTGTAGAGCACCTTTATAGTTACCCAGTTACGTTGCAACGTTTGATACACACAAGGCACTCCTCCGATGTCCGTGAGTTGCATGATCTCATGGTCATAGGAACATATACTTGACCTGCAGAAAACAGTAGCAATAAACTGACACGATCATATGCTACGGTTGTAGTTTGGGTCTTGTCCATCACACCATTCTCCTAATGATGTGATCCCGTTTATCAAATGACATCTCATGTCCATGGCTAGGAAACCTTAACCATCTTTGATCAACGAGCTAGTATTTTAGAGGCATACTAGGGACATGGTTTTGTCTATGTATCCACACATGCATCTAAGTCTCCGTTCAATACAATTATAGCATGGATAGTAAACGATTATCATGAACAAGGAAATATGATAATAACTAATTTATTATTGCCTCTAGGGCATATTTCCAACAGTCTCCCACTTGCACTAGAGTCAATAATCTAGTTCACATCACCATGTGATTCGCATTGTTATGAATCGAACACCCAGTGAGTTCTGGGGCTCGATCATGCTTTGCATGTGAGAGAGGTCTTACATTCAATGGGTTTGCGGCATTCAAATCCGTGTGTACTTCGCAAATCTCTATGTCAAACTATAAACACTGCTACCACACTCCACTTGGTACTATTCCAAATGGATGCTCCACTATACGTATCCAGATTGCTACTACGAGTCATCCAGATTGGTGTTAAAGCTTGCATCGAAGTAACTCTTTACGACGAACCCTTTATCACCTCCATAATCGAGAAATGTCTCCTTAGTCTTTTAGTTACTAAGGATAATCTTGACCGCTGTCCAGTGGTCCACTCTTGGATCACTCTTGTACCCCTTGACGGACTCATGGCAAGGCACACACAGGTGCGGTGCACAGCATGGCATACTATACAGAGCCTATGGCTAAGGCACAGGGGACGACATTCGTCCTTTCTCTTTCTTCTGTTGTGGTCGAGCTTTGAGTCTCACTCAACTTCACACCTTACAAAGCAGGCGAGAACACTTCTCTCCGACTAATCCATTTTGAACTCTTTCAAAATCTTGTCAAGGTATGTACTCATTGAAAGTCTTATCAAACATCTTGATCTATCTTTATAGATCTTGATGCTCAACAATTAGGTAGCTTTATTCAGGTCTTCCTTTGAAAATCACTTTTCAAACAACCGTTTAGCCACTCACTTTATTGCAAATACAAGTTTCTCATAAACTTTGTATAGACTCAAAAACTTTGATCACCTCATCAAAGTGTACATTCCAACTCCGAGATGCTTGCTTCAGTCTATAAATGGATCACTAAAGCTTGCACACCTCTTAGCATCCTTAGGACTGACAAAACCTTTTGGTTGTATCACATACAACCTTTCCTCAAGTAAACCATTAAGGAAAAGATGTTTTGACATCCATCTGCCAGATTTCATAATTGATAACGCAACAACTGCTAACATAATTTCAACAGACTTTAGCATCGCTACGAGTGAGAAAGTCTCATCGTAGTCAACTCCTTGAACTTGTCGTAAACTTCGTTGCAACAAGTCGAGCTTTACAAATGGTGACATTTACCATCAACGTCTGTCTTCATTTCAAAGATGCATTTGTACTTAACGACCTGCCGTCCAATGAGCAAGTCCACCAAAGTCCATACTTGGTTTTCATACATGGATCCTTTCTCAGATTTTATGGCCTCTAACCTTTTGTTGGTTTCCGGGCCCATCATCGCTTCTCCATAGTTCGTAGGTTCATCGTTGTCCAACAACTTGACCTCTGAGACAGGGTTGCCGCAGCACTCAGGAGAAGTACACGTCCTTGTCGACCTACGAGGTTCGATAGTAACTTGATCCGAAGCTTCATGATCATCATCATTAACTTCCTCTTCAACTAACGTAGGCTTCACATAAACATCTTCCTGTGCTGCGCTACTCTCTTGTTGAAACAAAGGTTGAATAACCTCATCAAGTTTTATCTTCCTCCCACTCAATTCTTTCGAGAGAAACATTTTTCTCGAGAAAGGACCAAGTTTTAGCAACAAACATTTTATGCTTGGATCTGAGATAGAAGGTTCACCCAACTGTTCTTAGGGTATTCTATGAAGATATATTTGTCCGTTTTGGGTTCGAGCTCATTAGGTGAAAACATTTTCCACACAAGCGTTGCAGCCCCAAACATTAAGAAATGATAGCTTAGGTTTCTATCAAACCATAATTCACACGGTGTCATCTCAACGGATTTAGATGGTGCCCTATTTAAAGTGAAAGTAGTTGTCTCTAATGCATAACCCCAAAATTATAGTAACAAAATGATAAGAGACATCATAGCATGCACCATATCCAATAGAGCACGACTATGACTTTCGGACACACCATCACAATATAGTGTTCCAGGTGGTGTGAGTTGTGAAACAATTTTCACATTGTCTAAAGATGTATGCCAAATTCGCAACTCAGATATTCATCTCGACGATCATATCGTAGACATTTTTTTTATCTTCTTGTCACGATGATCTTAAACTTCACTCTGAATTTTCTTGAACCTTTCAAACGATTCAGACTTGTGTTTCATTAAGCAAATATACACTATATCTACTCAAATCATCAGTGAAGGTAAGAAAATAACGATATCCACCGCACGCTATAAGACTCATTGGATTGCATACATCAACATGTATCATTTCCAATAAGTCACTTGCCCGCTCCAAAAAACCAGAAAACGGGGTCCTTAGTCATCTTGACCAAGAGGCATGGTTCGCATGTCTCAACCGATTCGAAATCGAATGAGTCCAAAGATCCATCAGCATGGAGTTTCTTCATGCGTTTTATACCAATATGACATTTAGCGGCAGTGCCACAAGTATGTGGTACTATTATTATTAACTTTGTATCTTTTGGCATCAATGTTATGAACATGTGTATTACTACGATCAAGATTCAACAAACCATTCTCACTGGGTGCTTGACTATTAAAGGTATTATTCATGTAATGAGAATAACCATTATTCTCTAACTTAAATGAATAACCGTGTTGCAATAAACACGATCCAATCACGTTCATGCTCAATGCAAAACACCAAATATCATTTATTTAGGTTTGTCACTAATCCCGAAGGTAGATAGAGCGTGTGATGTTGATCACATCAACCTTGGAAACATTTCCAACACACATCGTCACCTCACCCTTAGCTAGTTCTCCATTTATTCCTTAGCTTTTATTTTGAGTTACTAACATTTAGCAACCGAACCGGTATCCAATACCCAGGTGCTACTAGGAGTACTAGCAAGGTACACATCAATAACACATATATCAAATATACTTCTGTCGACGTTGCCAGCCTTCTTATCTACCAAGTATCTAGGGTTGTTCCGCTTTAGCGACCGCTCTCCTCATAATCGAAGCACTTAGTCTCGGGTTTAGGTTCAACTTTGGGTTGCTTCACAAGAACAACAACTGACTTGCTATCCATGAAGTTTCCCTCCTTTCCCTTGCCCTTCTCGAAACTAGTGGTTTTAGTAACCATCAACACTTTATGCTCCTTCTTGATTTCTACCTTCGCGGTGTCAAACATCACGAACAGCTCAGGGATCATTATTTCTATCCCTGGCGTTTATAGTTCATCACCAAGTTCTAGTAGCTTAGTGACAGTGACTTGGAGAACAATATCAATCACTATCTTATCTGGAAGATCAACTCCCACTCGATTCAAGCGATTGCAGCACCCAGACAATCTGAGCACATGCTCAACGATTGAGCTATTCTCTTTCATCTTTCAGGCACAGAATCTTGTTGGAGATCTCATATCTCGCACCACGGGCACGAGCCTGAGATCCTAATTTCAGCTCTTAGAACATCTCATATGTTCCGTGACGTTCAAAACGTTTCGGAGCCTCAATTGTAAGCCGTAATGCAAGACGCACTAAACTATCAAGTAGTCATCAGAACGTGCCTGTCAGATGTTCACAACATCTACATACGATGCTAGAGGGGTTGGCGCACCGAGCAGTGCATTAAGGACATAAGGCTTCTGTGCAGCAATGAGGACAATCCTCAGATCATGGACCTAGTCTGCAATATTGCTAGCATCATCTTTCAACCATATTTCTCTAGGAACATATAAAAATTCAAGGGAGCTACAGCGCGAGCAAGTAATCTACAACATAATTTGCAAAGACACCACTGACTGTGTTCATGATAATGAGTTCAATTAATCATATTACTTAAGAACTCCCACTCAAATTGACATCTCTCCGGTCATCCGAGTGATACATGATCCAAATCCACCAACTCAAGTCCGATCATCACGTGAGTTGAGGTGGTTACAATGGTGAACATCATCATGTTGATCATATCTACTATATGACTCACGTTCGACCTTTCTGTCTCTTGTGTTCCGAGGCCATGTCTGTACATGCCAGGCTCGTCAAGTTTAACCCGAGTGTTCCGCATGTGCAACATTGGCTTGCACCCGTTGTATGTGAACGTAGAGTCTATCACACCCGATCATCACGTGGTGTCTCAACACGACGAACTTTCGCAACGGTGCACACTCGGGGAGAACACAATTCATCTTGAAATTTAAGTGAGGGATCACCTTATAATGCTACCGTCGTCCTAAGCAAAACAAGGTGCATAAAAGGATTAACATCACATGCAAATCATAAGTGACATGATATGGCCATGAACTTGTGCTTTTGATCTCCATCTTGAAAGCACCAGCATGATCTCCATCGTCACCGGCAAGACACCATGATCTCCATCAATATGTCGCCATCGGGGTTGTCGCGCCCAACATGCTTCTACTACTATTGCTACCGTTTAGCGATAAAGTAAAGCATTACATAGCGCTTAATGATTGGCACGCAGGTCATACAATAATTAAAGACAACCCTATGGCTCCTGCCGGTTGCCGTACTCATCGACTTGCAAGTCATGATAATCTATACATCACATGATCATCTCATACAACACATATATCACATCATGTAATTGGCCATATCATATCACAACATACCCTGCAAAAACAAGTTAGACGTCCTCTAATTGTTGTTGCATGTTTTACGTGGATGCTACGGGTATCTAGCAAGAACAATTCTCATCTACGCAAAAACCACAACGGTGATACACTAGTTGCTTTTGAACCTTCTGAACGACCGCCTTTGTCGAATCCGATCCAACTAAAGTGAGAGAAACTGGCACCCGCAAGCCTTCTATGCAACAAGTTGCGGTCGAGGGAACCGGTCTCTCGTAAGCGTACGAGTAATGTTGGTCCGGGCCACTTCATCTCACAATACCACTGAACCAAAATCCGACCAAGGGAGGAAGCAATCTAAGCATCAACGCCCACAAACCTTTTGTGTTCTACTCGAGATCTCATCTACACATAGACCTAGCTCATGATGCCACTGTTGGGGAACATTGCATGGGAAAAAAATAATTCCTACGCACACGCAGATCTATCCATGGTGATGAGCATCTACGAGAGGGAGAGTGGATCTACGTACCCTTGTAGATCGCTAAGCGGGAAGCGTTAAGAAACGAGGTTGGTGTAGTCGAACATCTTCGCGATCCAAATCGCCGAGCATCCCGCGATCACATCACGATTCGTCCCACGATCCAATCACGATCCTTCCTGCGAACTCATCACGATCCGTCCCGCGATCTCATCACGATCCGTCCCGTGATCTCATCACGATCCGTTCCGTGAACTCATCACGATCCATCCTATCTAGCGCCGAACGGACGACACCTCCGCGTTCAGCACACGTGCAGCTTGATGACGATCTCCACCGTCTTGATCCAGCAAGAGGAAGTGGAGAGGAAGAAGAGTTCACCGGCAGCATGACGGCGCTCTGGGGATGGTGGTGGAGTAATTCCGGCAGGGCTTCGCCTAAGCACTGCAGAAATTCAATCTAGAGGAGCACCGGTGGAACGGGTAGCACGTGGCCGTAAAATCTAGCGCAAAACACTCAATACCACCAGTATATATAACAGGGAGGGAGGAGGAGGGCTGGCGCCAAGGCTGCCCTTGCGCAAGGAGGAGAGGAGGAATCCTCCTCCAATCCTAGTAGGACTAGGATTCCTCCTTTCCTACTTGGAATCTCTTTCCACCTTGCGTTTTTTTCCTTCTCTTTCAACTCCAGCCGCATGGGCCTTGTGTGGGAGTTTCCACCAGCCCACTAAGGGATGATATTCACACTCCCACAGCCCATGTAGCCTCTTGGGTCGAAATACCTCTCCCGATGGTCCCCCGGTACACTCCCGGCACTCCCGGTACACTACCGATGACCCCGAAACTTTTCCGGCGACCAAAATAGGACTTCCTATATATCAATCTTTACCTCCGAACCATTCCGGAGCACCTCGTGAAGTACGGGATCTCATCTGGGACTCCGAACAACCTTCGGTCACCACCATACATAACTCTATACTACCGAAACGTCACCAAACCTTAAGTGTGCAGACCCTGCGGGTTCGAGAACTATGTAGACATGACCGAGACACCTCTACGGTCAATAACCAATAGCGGGACCTGGATGCCCATATTGGTTCCTACATATTCTATGAAGATCTTTATCGGTCGAACCTCTAAGTCAAGGATTCAGTTAATCCCATATGATGTTCCCTTTGTTCTTCGGTATGTTACTTGCCCGAGATTCGATCGTCGGTATCTCCATACCTAGTTCAACCTCGTTACCGGCATGTATCTTTACTCGTTCTATAATACAAGATCCCGTGACTAACACTTAGTCACATTGCTTGCAAGGCTTGTTGTGATGTTGTATTACCGAGTGGGCCCTGAGATACCTCTCCGTCACACGGAGTAATAAATCCTAGTCTTGATCCATGCCAACTCAACAGATACCCTCGGAGATACCTGTAGAGTACCTTTATAGTCACCCAGTTACGTTGCGACGTTTGATACACACAAGGCACTCCTTCGGTGTCAGTGAGTTGCATGATATCATGGTCATAGGAACATATACTTGACATGCAGAAAACAGTAGCAATAAACTGACACGATCATATGCTACGTTTGTAGTTTGGGTCTTGTCCATCACACCATTCTCCTAATGATGTGATCCCGTTATCAAATGACATCTCATGTCCATGGCTAGGAAACCTTAACCATCTTTGATCAACGAGCTAGTGCATTAGAGGCATACTAGGGACATGGTTTTGTCTATGTATCCACACATGCATCTAAGTCTCCGATCAATATGATTATAGCATGGATAATAAACGATTATCATGAACACGGAAATATGATAATTACTAATTTATTATTGCCTCTAGGGTATATTTCCAACAACCTCCGCGTTCAGCACACATACAGCTTGATGACGATCTCCACCGTCTTGATCCAGTAAGAAGGAGTGGAGAGGAAGAAGAGTTCTCCGGCAGCATGACAACGCTCCAGCAATGGTGGTGGAGCAATTCCGGCAGGGCTTCGCCTAAGCACTGGAGAAATCCGATCTAGAGGAGAAACTATGCACTGGAGGAACGGGTAGCACGTGGCTGTAAAAATTAGTGCAAAACCCTAAAATCCACCAGTATATATAGGAGGAGAGGAGGAGAGGCTGGAGCAAGGGCCAAGGCTCCTATAGGAGTCGGCCGAACCAACTCCAATCCTAGTAGGACTAGAATTCGTCCTTTTTTTTCCTTTTTCCACCTTTTCCTATTGGGTTTTTTCCTCCAGCCACATGGGCCTTATGTGGGAGTTTCCACAAGCCCACTAAGGGATGATATTCACACTCCCACAGCCCATGAAGCCTCTTGGGTCGAAATACCCCTCCCAGAGGCCTCCTGGTACACTACCGGCACTCCCGGTACACTACCGATGAGCCCGAAACTTTTCCGGCGACCAAAACAGGACTTCCTATATATGAATCTTTACCTGCATACAATTCCGTAGCTCCTCGTGACATCCAGGATCTCATCTGGGACTCCGAACAACCTTCGGTCACCACCATACACAACTCTATACTACCGAAACGTTACCAAACCTTAAGTGTGCAGACCTTGCGGGTTCGAGAACTATGTAGACATGACCGAGACACCTCTACGGTCAATAACCAATAGCGGGACCTAGATGCCCATATTGGTTCCTACATATTCTACGAAGATCTTTATCGGTCGAACCACTATGTCAAGGATTCAGTTAATCCTGTATGATGTTCCCTTTGTTCTTCGGTATGTTACTTGCCCGAGATTCGATTGTCGGTATCTCCATACCTAGTTCAACCTCGTTACCGGCAAGTCTCTTTACACGTTCTGTAATACAAGATCCCGTGACTAACACTTATTCACATTGCTTGCAAGGCTTATTGTGATGTTGTATTACCGAGTGGGCCCTGAGATACCTCTCCGTCACACGGAGTAACAAATCCCAGTCTTGATCCATGCCAACTCAACAGACACCCTCGGAGATACCTGTAGAGCACCTTTATAGTCACCCAGTTACGTTGCGACGTTTGATACACACAAGGCACTTCTCCAATGTCCGTGAGTTACATGATCTCATGGTCATAGGAACATATACTTGACATGCAGAAAACAGTAGCAATAAACTGACACGATCATATGCTACGTTTGTAGTTTGGGTCTTGTCCATCACACCATTATCCTAATGATGTGATCCCGTTTATCAACTGACATCTCATGTCCATGGCTAGGAAACCTTAACCATCTTTGATCAACGAGCTAGTGTTTTAGAGGCATACTAGGGACATGGTTTTGTCTATGTATCCACACATGCATCTAAGTCTCCGTTCAATACAATTATAGAATGGATAGTAAATGATTATCATGAACAAGAAAATATGATAATAACTAATTTATTATTGCCTCTAGGGCATATTTCGAACAAGAACAAGGTGGGGTTATGTTTGACGTAAGTAGGTGTTCTGTATCACTTAGTTATCATTCTAGTTCACCTCCATTATAAGTAGACCACCATACTTATTTGATGTACTCATAAGTTAGCTACTCAACAAGTTGGGGTTTTCATCATATTGCTTGAGTTTCTCCCTCTACATCATGTCATCTTACTTAATGCGTTACTTTGTTCTACATGAACTTAATACTCTAAATGCAAGTAGGAGTCGGTCGATGTGTTGAGTAATAGTAGTAGATGCAGAATTGTTTCAGTCTACTTGACACGGACGTGATGCCTATATGTATGATCATTGCCTTGGATAACTACATGATTATTTGCTTTTGTATCAATTGATTGACAGTAATATGTTTACCCAGCATGATATTTTCCTTCAAGAGAGAAGCCTCTAGTGAAACCTATGGCCCCCGGGTCTATTTTCCATAATATATTTTCAGATCTATAAACCAAAAATACCAAAAATACTTTGTAGCAATTTACTTATCTTTTACTTTTTGTTTTTGTTTACATCTATCTCCATCCGATCTAATCCTTGAAAATAACCGTGAAGGGATTGACAACCCCTTTATAGCGTTGGGTGCAAGAATTTGATTGTTTGTGTAGGTGCATCCATTGGTGACTTGCTTGTTCCTCCTACTGGATTGATACCTTGGTTCTCATCAACTAAGGGAAATACTTATCTACTTTGCTGCATCACCCTTTCTTCTTCAAGGGAAAACCAACGCAAGCTCAAGAGGTAGCAAGAAGGATTTCTGGCGCCATTGCCAGGGAGGATACATAGCAAGTCAAGATCAAGCCTACCAAGTACCCATCACAAACTCATCTCTTGCATGTATATTATTTGCCATTTGCCTCTCGTTTTTCTCTCCCCCATTTCTAAAACAATTTTTAGAAAATACCAAAAACATTTGCCTTTTTATTCGCCCTTCTTTCGTTTGTCTTTTGTTTGCTTGTGTGTTAGATCGTTTGTTCTTCCTTATGGCTCCACCCAATGACTTTAATCCTTATCTTAGGAAGTTGGAAGATATTGAGGATAATGCTGAAAGATTCATGTCACTCCAATTTGACCATAATAACTTCTTTAGAAACGATCTTAAAGAACAAAAGGGTATGCTTGAATACATGAGCAAGGAACTTGATGATATTTCTAAAGAGTTTTATGGATTGAAATCTCAGTTTGATCATCTTGAGGATTTAGTAGGCCAAATTTTTGATAAACAAGTTACCTTAATCAATAAGATGGCCGCCAAGCCAGAATCTTTCAATAATGATGAAGATCTGAAAGTGATTGATGTGACTCCTATTGAATCTTTATTTTTTAATATGAATCTTGAGAATGTTGGGGCTGGAGATAAGTCAAGTCTAGTTAAAAGGCGTCCCAATGATTCGGAGTCTATAGATCTTAATGCTAAGATTGATAAAAGTAGGATTGAAGAGGTCAAATATTTAAATAGTAGTGAACCCACTCTTTTGGATTTCAAGGACTTTAATTATGATAGCTTCTCTTTGATTGATTGTATTTCCCTATTGCAATCCATTATGAATTCTCCACATGCTTATAATCAAAATAAGGCTTTTACTAAACATATCGTTGATGCTATGATGAAATCTTTTGAAGAAAAACTTGAGTTGGAAGTTTATATCCCTAGAAAGCCTCATGATGAATGGGAACCTACTATTAAGATTAAAATTAAATATTCTGAGTGCCATGCTTTGTGTGATTTGGGTGCTAGTGTTTCCACGATTCCGAAAACTTTATGTGATGTGCTAGGTTACCATGATCTTGATGATTGCTCTTTGAATTTGCATCTCGCAGATTCCACAATTAAGAAACCTATAGGAAGGATTAATGATGTTATTATTGTTGAAAAAAGGAATGATTTGCCCATAGATTTCATTGTTCTTGATATAGATTGCAATCCTATATGTCCTATTATTCTTGGTAGACCTTTCCATAGAACGATTGGTGCAATTATTGACATGAAAGAGGGAAACATTATATTCCAATTTCCATTAAGTAAAGGCATGGAACACTTTCCTATAAAGAAAATAAGATTGCCTTATGAATTTATTATGAGAGCTACTTTTGGACTGCATACCAAAGATGCCAATACCTAGATCTATTGCATTTTGCCTAGCTAGGGGCGTTAAACAATAACGCTTGTTGGGAGGCAACCCAATTTTATTTTTGTGTTCTATTTTTGCTTATGTTTTTTATTGTTTACCACATTATTACTTCTATAGTAATTGTGTTTTGGTGTTTTAATTAGTGTTTGAGCCAAGTAAAACCTTTGGGGTGATCTATGGTAGTTGTTGATTTGATCTAGCTAAAAAACAGAAACTTTTGCGCTAAGCCCGGGAGTTTTCTAAAACATTTCAGAGCATCAAATGAGTCTGAAGATTTTAAAAAAGATTGATATATAAATTTCCCAGGTTGCAATAATTTTTCAGAATTTTTCGAGTTACAGAAGTATATGAAGTTTTCAGATTACTACAGACTGTTCTGTTTTTGACAGATTCTGTTTTCTTTGAGTTGTTTGCCTATTTTCATGAATCTATGGGTTGTATCATGGGGTATGAACCATGGAGAAGTTATAATACAGTAGGTATAACACCAATATAAATAAATAATGAGTTCACAACAGTACCTAAAGTGGTGATTTATTTTCTTATACAAACGGATCTTACGAGTTTTCTATTAAGTTTCGTGTTGTGAAGTTTTCAAGTTTTGGGTAAAGATTTGATGGACTATGGAATAAGGAGTGGCAAGACCCTAAGCTTGGGGATGCCCAAGGCATACCAATTCATATTCAAGGATGCCAAAGAGCCTAAGCTTGGGGATGCCCCGGAAGGCATCCCCTCTTTCGTCTTCAATCCATCGGTAAATTTACTTGAGGCTATATTTTTATACACCACATGATATGTGTTTTGCTTGGAGTGTCTTGTATGATATGAGTCTTTGATTCTTAGTTTTCCACAATCATACTTGCTGAACACATCTTTTGAGAGAGACATGATGAATCGTGAATTTATTAGAATGCTCTATGTACTTCACTTATATCTTTTGAGTTAGGCAATTTTGCTCTGTGTGCTTCACTTACATTTTTTAGAGCACGGTGGTGTTTGCGTTTCATAGAAATAATTGAACTCTGTATCTCACTTATATTATTTTGAGAGTCCTTAAATAGCATGGTAATTGGTCTAGGTTATGAATTTAGTCCTAATATGATAGGCATGCAAGAGGGATATAATCAAAACTTCCATATTAAGTGCATTGAATCCTATGAGAAGTTTGATTCTTTGCATAAAGTTTTGAGATATAAAGATGGTAATGTTAAGAGTCATGTTAGGAATTAATTGTGATTTGGTAAAAATACTTTTGTAAAGGTTTGTGATTCCTGTATCATGCATGTATGGTGAACCGTTATGTAAGGAAGTCGGAGCATGATTTGTTTATATATTGTCAACCTTTGTGTGAGGGTTGGGAGCGCGCGATGTTTAACTCCTACCAACCTATCCCCTAGGAGAATGCATTTAATACGTTGTTTCAATGACTAATAGACTTTTGCAATAAGTATGTGAGTTCTTTATGACTAATGTTGAGTCCATGGATTATACACACTCTCACACTTCCACCTTTGCTAGCCTCTCTAGTACCGCGCAACTCTCGCCGGTACAACATATCCACCTTCCTCAAAACAGCCACCATATACCTTCCTCAAAACAGCCACCATATACCTTCCTCAAAACATCCACCATACCTACCTATTATGGCATTTCCATAGCCATTCCGAGATATATTGCCATGCAACTTCAACCGTTTCCTTTTATGACATGCACATCACTTCCATATTGCATATAGTCATATTTTGTCATAGGTATCAAGTTGTAACTTTCTTTTGAGTTGTAAGTAAATAAAAGTGTGATGATTATCATTATTAGAGCATGTCCCATGTGAGGAAAGGATGATGGAAGCTATGATTCCCTCACAAGTGGGGACGAGGTTCCGAACTTTATGGAAAAAACAAGAGGACAGCGAAGCCCAAATAAAAAAAGAGGCCTTAGATGCCCACCAAAAAAAGAAAAAAAGAGAGAAAGGAGAAAAGGGACATTGCTACTATCTTTTTCCACACTTGTGCTTCAAAGTAGCACCACGATCTTCATGATAGAGAGTCTCCTATTTTTTCATTTTCATATACTAGTGGGAATTTTTGTTTGTATAACTTGCCTTGTATATTCCAATAATGGGCTTCCTCAAATTGCCCTAGGTCTTCATGAGCAAGCAAGTTGGATGCACACCCGCTTAGTTTCCTCTTGAGATTTCATACACTTATAGCTCTAGTGCATCCATTGCATGACAATCCCTACTCACCCACATTGATATCTATTAATGGGCATCTCCGTAGCCCGTTGATACGCCTAGTTGATGTGAGACTATATTCTCCCTTTCCTTGACAACCACCACCAAATTCTATTCCACCTATAGTGCTATATCCATGGCTCATGCTCATGTATTGGGTGAGAGTTGAAAAAGTTTGAGAAAATAAAAGTGTGAAAACAATTGCTTGAATTGTCATTGGGGTTGTGCATGATATAAATACTTTGTGTGGGGAAGATGGAGCATAGCCAGACCATATGATATTGTAGGGACAACTTTCTTTTGCCATTATATTTTGAAGAGATACAATTGCTTTGCTAGTATGCTTGAAATGTTATTGTTTTATATCAATATTAAGCTTTTGTTTTTAGTCTTATGGATCTGAATATTCATGCCACAATAGAGAATATTACATTGATAAATATGTTAGGTAGCACTCCACATCAACTATTCTGTTTTTATCATTTACCTACTCGAGGACGAGCAGGAATTAAGCTTCGGGATGCTAATACGTCTCCAACATATCTATAATTTTTTATGATGGCATGCTATAATATTATCTGTTTTGGATGTTTTATATGCATTTATATGCTATTTTATATTATTTTTGGGACTAACCCATTAATCTAGAGCCTAGTGCCAGTATCTATTTTTCCTTGTTTTTGAGTTTTGCAGATATGGAATATTAAACGAAGTCCAAACGGAATAAAACCTTCGGAATGATTTTTTCTGGAAGGAAAAAAATCCACCGGGCTTGGAGTGCACGCCAAGGGATCTACCAGGAGATCACAAGCCTGGTAGGCGCGACCACCCCCCTGGCTGCACCTGGCAGGCTTGCCGTCTCTTGGCAGGTCTCCTAACCCTATTCTTTGTCCTATAAATACCCTAATATTCCCCTAACACAAATGGGAGCCACTCAAATACTTCTCCGTCGCCAGAAGCCTCCGTTCCCGAGAGATCCAATCTTGGAGCCTTTTTCGGTAATCTGTCGGAGGGGGTTTCGAGCACGGAGGTGTTGGAAATATGCCCTAGAGGCAATAATAAAATGTTTATTATTATATTTCCTTGCTCATGATAATTGTCTATTATTCATGCTATAATTTTATTAACCGGAAACCGTAATACATGTGTGAATACATAGACCACAACATGTCCCTAGTGAGCCTCTAGTTGGCTAGCTCGTTGATCAATAGATGGTCACGGTTTCATGACCATGGACATTGGATGTCGTTGATAATGGGATCACATTATTAGTAGAATGATGTGATGGACAAGACCCAATCCTAAGCATAGCACAAGTCATGTAGTTTGTTTGCTAAAGCTTTTCTAATGTCAAGTATCGTTTCCTTAGACCATGACATTGTGCAACTATCGGATACCGTAGGAATACTTTGGGTGTGGCAAACGTCACAACATAACTGGGTGGCTATAAAGGTATACTATGGGTATCCCCGAAAGTATCTGTTGGGTTGGTGCGAATCGAGACTGGGATTTGTCAGTCTGTGTGACGGAGAGGTATCTCTGGGCCCACTCGGCAAGACATCATCATAATGAGCTCAATGTGACTAAGGAGTTAGCCATGGGATGATGTGTTACTGAACGAATAAAGAGACTTGCCGGTAATGAGATTGAACAAGGTATAGGGATACCGACGATCGAATCTCGGGCAAGTGTCATACCGGTAGACAAAGGGAATTGTATATGAGATTGATTGAATCCCCGACATCGTGGTTCATCCGATGAGATCATCGTGGAGCATGTGGGAGCCAACATGGGTATCCATATCCTGCTGTTGGTTATTGACCGGAGAGGTGTCTCGGTCATGTCTACGTGTCTCCCGAACTAGAGGGTTGCATGGGCTGAAGGTGGGAGGGAACGAGCCCTTAGGTGGGCTGGTGCGCCTCCCACAAGGGCCCAAGGTGCAGCAATAGGTGGGAGGGGGGGCAAACCCTAGGGTCAGATGGGCCCTAGGCCCACCTAGGGCGCCGCCCCTCCTCTCCCCTCTCTGGCCGCCGCCCCAAGGGCCATCTAAGGCTGCCGCCGGCCCTAGGGTGGGAATCCTAGGGGCTGCGCCCTCCCTCCTCCTCCTCCTATATATATAGTGGGGGTTTTGGGGGCTACCGACACACAAGTCTCTCTCCCTCTCGGCGCAGCCCTACCTCTCCCCCTCCACGTCCTCCATAGCGCTTGGCGAAGCCCTACCGGAGTACCACGCAGCTCCACCGTCACCATGCCGTCGTGCTGTCGGATCTCTCCCTCAACCTCTCCTTCCTCCTTGCTGGATCAAGGCATAGGAGACGTCACCGGGCTGCACGTGTGTTGAAAGCGGAGGTGCCGTTGTTCGGCGCTTAGATCGGAATCCACCACGATCTGAATCGGTGGGAGTATGACTCCACCAACCGCGTTCTAGTAACGCTTCCGCTTTGCGATCTTCAAAGGTATGAAGATGCACTCCCCCTTTGCTCGTTGTTGGTTTCTCCATAGATAGATCTTGGTGACACGTAGAATTTTTTTGATTTACTACAACATCTCCGAACAGTGGCATGATGAGCTAGGTCTATGCGTAGAATCTATGCACGAGTATAACACAAGTTGTTATGGGCGTCGATTTTGTCAATTTGCTTGCCGTTACTAGTCTTATCTTGATTCGGAAGTATTGTGGGATGAACCGTCCCAAACCGACTTTACATGTACGCTTACGTGAGACTGGTTCCACCGCCTGACATGCACTTGTTGCATAAGGTGGCTAGCGGGTGTCTGTCTCTCCCACTCTAGTCGGATCGGATTCGAAGAAGAGGGTCCTTATCAAGGGTAAATAGGAATTGGCATATCACGTTGTGGTTTTTGCGTAGGTAAGAAATGTTCTTGCTAGAAACCTATAGCAGCCACGTAAAAACTTGCAACAATAATTAGAGGACTTCTAACTTGTTCTTGCAGCATATGCCGTGTGATGTGATATGGCCAAAAGAATGTGATGTGATATATATGATGTATGAGATTGATCATGTTCTTGTAATAGGATTCACGACTTGTATGTCGATGAGTATGACAACCGGCAGGAGCCATAGGAGTTGTCTTAATTTATAGTATGACCTTCGTGTCAATCATAAACACCATGTAATTACTTTACTTTATTGCTAATTGTTAGCCATAGTAGTCGAAGTAATAGTTGGCGAGACAACTTCATGAAGACAGGATGGAGAAGTCCATTCCCAAGTTATACTCGATGCTAAAATCAACGGAGGTCGAGATCAAAAAGGAGCATCAAGTGTTGATGGTCAATAAGACCACTAGTTTCAAGAAAGGCAAGGGTAAGAAGAACTTCAAGAAGGGTGGCAAAGCAGTTGCCGCACCCGGTAAGCAAGTTGCCAGGAAGAAGAACAAGAATGGACCCAAGCCTAAGACTGAGTGCTTTTATTGCAAGGGTACCGGTCATTGGAAGCGGAACTGCCCCAAATACTTAGCGGATAAGAAGGCCATCAATGTTAAAGCCATATGTGATATACCTTTTATTGATGTGTACCTTACCAGCGCTCGTAGTAGTTCCTGGGTATTTGATACCGGTGTAGTTGTTCACATTTGTAACTCCAAGCAGGAGCTGCAGAATAAGCGGAGACTGGCAAAGGATGAGGTGACGATGCGCGTCGGGAATGGTTCCAAGGTCGATGTGATCACCGTCAGCACGCTACCTCTACATCTACCTTCGAGATTAGTTTTAAACCTTAATAATTGTTATTTAGTACCAGCTTTGAGCATGAACATTGTATCTAGATCTCGTTTGATGCGAGATGGCTACTCATTTAAATCTGAGAATAATGTTGTTCTATTTATATGAGAGAAATGTTTTATTGTCATGCCCCACTGGTCAATGGTTTATTTTTGATGAACTCGAATGTGATGTTACACATGTTCATAGTGTGAGTACCAAAAGATGTAAGGTTGATAATGATAGTCCCACTTACATGTGGCACTGCCGCCTTGTCATATTGGTGTCAAACACATGAAGAAACTCCATGCTGATGGACTTTTGGAGTCTCTTGATTTTGAATCATTTGACACGTGCGAACCATGCCTCATGGGCAAGATGACCAAGACTCCGTTCTCCAGAACAATGGAGCGAGCAACTGACTTGTTGGAGATAATACATACCAATGTATGCAGTCCAATGAGCGTTGAGGCTCGCGGTGGCTACCGTTATGTTCTCACCCTCACCGATGACTTAAGAAGATATGGGTATGTCTACTTAATGAAACACAAGTCTGAAACCTTTGAAAAGTTCAAGGAATTTTAGAGTGAGGTAGAGAATCAACATGACAAGAAAATAAAGTGCCTGCGATCTGAGCGTGGCAAAGAATATTTGAGTCACGAGTTTGGCATGCACCTAAGGAAGTGTGGAATTGTTTCACAACTCACACCGCCTGGCACACCTCAGTGAAATGGTGTGTCTGAACGTCGTAATTGCGCTCTATTGGATATGGTGCGATCTATGATGTCTCTTACGTACTTACCGCTATCATTTTGGGGATATGCATTAGAGACTGCCGCATTCACTTTAAATAGGGCACCGTCTAAGTCCGTTGAGACGACACCGTATGAATTATGGTTTGGAAAGAAACCTAAGCTGCCGTTTCTGAAAGATTGGGGATGCGATGCTTATGTGAAGAAACTTCAACCTGAGAAGCTCTAACCCAAAGCAGAAAAGTGCGTCTTCATAGGATACCCCAAAGAAACTATTGGGTATACCTTCTACCTCAGATCCGAAGGCAAAGTCTTTGTTGCCAAGAATGGATCTGTCACGCCCAAGATGCGCGCCTATCCGCATTAAGACACGAGAGCCTCGACAGGGATAGAAGCGCATCTTGCCGTTCGCAAGTACATCATCATGACATACATTTAGGAGGATAAGAGCATATGAGTCGGCTTACACTCTCCACATACTAAATTACAAATCCACACAATTATTTCAATCATTAATACAAAGGAAGGGTCCGGCTATGGACGAAAACAAACGATAAAATGCTGCAATGACACTGGCTTGCTATCCCAAAGATCATGACCACGGTCCTCTATGTTGGAAATGTGTCCTAGAGGCAATAATAAAATGGTTATTATTGTATTTCCTTGTTCATGATAATTGTCTATTGTTCATGCTATAATTGTTTTAACCGGAAACCATAATACATGTGTGAATACATAGACCACAACATGTCCCTAGTGAGCCTCTAGCTGGCTAGCTCGTTGATCAATAGATGGTCATAGTTTCATGACCATGGACATTGGATGTCATTGATAACGAGATCACATCATTAGGAGAATGATGTGATGGACAAGACCCAATCCTAAGCATAGCACAAGATCGTGTAGTTCGTCTGCTAAAGCTTTTCCAATGTCAAGTATCGTTTCCTTAGACCATGAGATTGTGCAACTCTAGGATACCGTAGGAATACTTCGGGTGTATGAAACGTCACAACGTAACTGGGTGGCTATAAAGGTACACTACGGGTATCTCTAAAAGTATCTGTTGGGTTGGTACGAATCGAGACTGGGATTTGTCACTCTGTATGACGGAGAGGTATCTCTGGGCCCAGTCGGTAAGACATCATCATAATGAGATCAATGTGAATAAGGAGTTAGACACGGGATGATGTGGTAGGGAACGAGTGAAGAGACTTTCCGGTAACGAGATTGAGCAAGGTATAGGGATACCGACGATCGAATCTCGGGCAAGTATCATACCGGTAGACAAAGGGAATTGTATACGAGATTGATTGAATCCCCGACATCATGGTTCATCTGATGAGATCATCAGGGAGCATGTGGGAGCCAACATGGGTATCCAGATCTAGCTGTTGGGTATTGACCGGAGAGGTGTCTCGGTCATGTCTACGTGTCTCCCGAACCCGTAGGGTCTACACACTTAAGGTTCGATGACGCTAGGGTTATAGGGAAATAGTGTACGTGGTTACCGAAGGTTGTTCGGAGTCCCGGATGAGATCCCGGACGTCACGAGGAGCTCCGGAATGGTCCGGAGGTAAAGATTCATATATGGGAAGTGAGGTTTTGGTCACCGGAAATGTTTCGGGAATTACCGGTAACGTACCAGGACCACCGGAATGGTTCCGGGGGTCCACCAAGTGGGGCCACCAGCCCCAGGGGGCTGCATGGGCCGCAAGTGGGAGGGAACCAGCCCCTAGGTGGGCTGGTGCGCCCCCCACAAGGGCCCAAGGCGCAGCTGAAGTGGGAAGGGGGGCAAACCCTAGGGCAGATGGGCCCTAAGGCCCACCCTAGGGCAGCCACACCCCTCTCCCTCTTGGCCGCCGTCCAGATGGGGTGCTTCACTCCCCGGCAATGACGCCAGAAAAGAGTCTTGATGACCCACAAGTATAGGGGATCTATCGTAGTCCTTAGGATAAGTAAGAGTGTCAAACCCAACAAGGAGCAGAAGGAAATGACAAGTGGTTTCCAGTAAGGTATTCTCTACAAGCACTGGAATTATCGGTAACAAATAGTTTTGTGATAAGATAATTCATAACAAGTAACAAGTAACAAGTGTAGCAAAGGTGCAGCAAGGTATCCCAATCCTTTTTGTAGCAAAGATAGGCCTGGACAAACTCTTATATAAAACAAAGCTCTCCCGAGGACACATGGGAATTTCTGTCAAGCTAGTTTTCATCATGCTCATTTGATTCACGTTCGTTACTTTGATAATTTGATATGTGGGTGGACCGGTGCTTGGGTGCTTCCCTTACTTGGACAAACCTCCCACTTATGATTAACCCCCTCGCAAGCATCCTCAATTATGAAAGAAGAATTAAGGTAAACCTAACCATAGCATGAAACATATGGATCCAAATCATCCCCTTACGAAGCAACACATAAACTAGGGTTTAAGCTTCTGTCACTCTAGCAACCCATCATCTACTTATTACTTCCCAACGCCTCTCCCTAGGCCCAAATAATGGTGAAGTGTTATGTAGTCGACATTCACATAACACCACTAGAGGAGAGACAACTTACATCTCATCAAAATATCGAACGAATACCAAATTCACATGATTACTTATAACAAGACTTATCCCATGTCCTCGGGAACAAACATAACTACTCATGAAACATGTTGATGTTCAAGATAAGAGGAGTATTAATTATCATAAAGGATCTGAAGATATGATCTTCCACCAAGTAAACCAACTAGCATCAACTACAAGGAGTAATCAACACTACTAGCAACCCACAGGTACCAATCTAAGATTTGAGACAAAGATCGGATACAAGAGATGAACTAGGGTTTGGAGATGAGACGGTGCTGGTGAAGATGTTGATGGAGGTTAACCCTCTCTCGATAAGAGGATCGTTGGTGATGACGATGGCTTCGATTTCCCCCTCCGGGAGGGAAGTGTCCCCGACACAACAGCCCTGCCGGAGCTCTAGATTGGTTCTGCCCAAGTTCCGCCTCGAGACGGTGGCACTTCGTCCCGAAAGCTCTCTTCTGATTTTTTCCAGGTCAAAACACTTCATATAGCAGAAGATGGGCATCGGAGGAGCCACATGGGCCCCACAATCCTGCTAGGCACGGCCAGGGGGGTGGCTGCGCCTAGCAGGCTTGTGGCCTGCAGGTGGCCCCCCTCTGGTTGATTTTTGCGCATGTATTTTTTTCAAATCCAAAAATATTCTCTATAAATTTTCAGGACTTTTAGAGTTGTGCAGAATAGGTATCTCAGATTTGCTCCTTTTCCAGTCCAGAATTCCAGCTGCTGGCATTCTCCCTCTTCATGTAAACATTGCAAAATAAGAGAGAAAAGGCATAAGTATTGTACCATAACGTGTAATACAGCCCATAATGCAGTAAATATCAATATAAAATCATGGTGCAAAATGGATGTATCAACGTTCTACCACAAGACCCCAAGCTCAAGGGCAAGGACAAGCTTCAAGAGGACATTGACTCATACGAAGATGGATCCCAAGCTTTGGTGAAGTGGGTTCCCAAGGCTACTACAAGCTCAACTTCTACAAGTGCTACTTCAACACCAAGGATCCCCATCAACTTGATGTGGGTCCCCAAGAAGAAGAACTAGAGAAGTTCTTGAGGGGTGACTCCGCCAATGAAATCCACTCATATTCATTATTAGCAAGAACTAGTTGCAATCAACATAAACATCATGCAATAGTTCAAGGAGTCACACATTCCTTCAAAGGTAAGGAAGGGACAAGGTATTCAACAAATCAATGGACATCATCACATATGCATTGCACTCCATGTTCATAGATATCCTTGTATTTGTCTATTATGTGTTGGGACTAACCCATGTAGGTGAGAAGAGTAATGAAACAACAAGGATGCTCCCAACTCTTGGTGATCTTCATCAACTTTGAGCGTCCACCACTACTTCACCTACATGAAGTCTTCATAGGCAAAACCCAAGGTTAGTTTATCCCTCCTATGGGGGGATGTCACATCAAGGGGGAGCTTTAATCTAAGACTTGAGTCAAAGGATCTCATAGAATGTGACACCATTAAATGGTTTATGTACAAGTGGTAACCCCACTTGTGCTTAAACGATGAGTATGACCTATGATCAAGTATTCTTACTTGGCTCCTAAGTCAATATACTCATATATAGATGACTCCGTCATCACCAAAGTGCTTGTTAGATGCTAATGTGTTTGTGCATGTTTGCCATGATTTCATTTGACATCTTATTGTGTGAGCATGTTGGCCTACATTTATTTAGTCATTCGAGGATATCCAATTGTTTCTATTTGGCTTTTGATTTTTCATTTGCCAATTGGATATACAAGAATGCCTAGGAGCACTCCTCTAGCTATCTATGCTTTCTCACCTCATATTCTATTCATGCTGCATCACAAAAGTTGAACAAGTACTTTTCGATCTCTTTGTGTGAGGAGCACTTGGAGTTCCGTATCGACAAAGGATTGACCATTAAAACCTCCCAAGTGCATCTCGGTGGAACCAACACCAAAATCTCGGTCACACCGAATGCCTAGGGTTGATCTGGTTTTTCAAACTCGGTACTATTGATTCCATATTATTGGTTACACCGAGTTTCCCTGTCAGCTGACAGTTGAGAAACTCGGTGACACCGAAAATATAGAATCGGTGTCACCGACAGTGTGGGGTATATAATATGTGGACCCCGACGCTTTGAATTTCTATCTTCAAACGTTGCACTCCAAAACCCTAAGCTGCCATTCCAAACACCCCTAGTCATCGCCTTGCTTCCCCGAGCGTCTCCGCTGTTGGGAATCGCCACCGTCGACGTATTCTACTCCATCGTCGCCACCGTAGCGAATCCATCGCCAAGTTAGGGTATGGATTCGGCCCCCTCTCACGCTCCACTTTCTGATTCTTGCGCATTAGGGATTTTTCCTTGTCTAGCCACTGTTTGAGATAGTTCCATCCAAAAGAAACCTCCATTAGATAGCGAACGATTGATTTTCTACGGTTTGCCTTCTGCCCGATGGAACTCGGTGGAACCAAAGTGAACAAATCGGTGTCGTTGATTTGCTATCTGTGCTGCTGAGAACTCTCTCGGTGAAACTGAGTACTCCTTTTTGGTCCCACCGAAAGGGGTGCCAAATTTCGGTTAGTGAGAGAGTCGGCCTCGGTAGCATCGATTTTTTTTGCTTTGGCTATACTGATTTTCATGTGATAGAATGTGAACCTTGAGAATATTTTGTTCAAACTTTGAAAACACTACATTTTTCGATGACTTATCCTATTCCACTCTTCTATACTCTATTCACAGGGTCAGACATGTCAGATGCTGAAGATAGTCAGAACTTGCAGGAGTAGAATGTTGATATGAGTTCAGAAACTAGTCCCGAGTCTAGTTCTTCCTCAGATCCAGACACTCCCAGTTCTCATGGGTTTCCTAAAGCTGCAACTAGGACAAGCAAGATATTCAATTCAGATGAAGAAGATTCTGGTTTTGTGCCAGAAGAGATCCTTGCTAAAAAGCAAGAGAAGGCTGCAAGGAAGTCTGCTACTGAGGCTACCTCATCTAGGAGGGTAGTTAGCAAAATTTATGCACCTCCACAGACTTTCAGAGCACCTAAGAGTGCTAGAGCTACAATGTTTGTTGAGCCACCAAACAAATCTTTGCCTAAGAAGACAGGAGAAAAGAAGACAGCGAGGAAGAGGATCATTCCTATTATGGGCATGCCTACCTCTATGTTTGAGGAATCCAGATGAGGCTACTGGTGCTACTGCTAAGGAGGAGGAAGAGGAGGAACCTACTTCTAAGGCCCCTCCCAAGAAGAAGGCAAAGAAGCTTATGGCATATGCTATGCCTAAGCCTGGCCCCTCCAAGAGCACCAAGGCTGCATCCAAGAAAGTTGTTGCACGGTAGTCCAAGATGACTACCAGAGATATTCCTGCTGCTGAGAAGAACAAGACATCCACTTTCGGAGAAGCAGGTGATGATGACGATGCTATGTCAGTTTTGATGAAGCTTAGACGTCACCTTCCTGAACACAATGCCAGCCACACGCTTGCTATGGATATGAAGAAGATGAAAGATTCTGGTTTGAGGGCATGGAGAGCTATTGATCCATATGCCTAGAGGAGGAAAACTGTTGTGGACTATAGGTTCTATACCAAGGAGCAGCAAGACTTCTATGTGACCATTTTACTTGATAAGAGTCCTACAGTCAGTGACATGAGATATGTTGATTGGAAGTATATCAAGGCCAATGAAGACTACTTCCCGAGTGTGAAAGACAACTTCCGCTGCATTGCTTAGACAAGTTTGTTGGCATAGAGTTCACTACCTGGAATGATGAGATGATCATGCAGTTCTATTCCATTGCTCATTTTTATGGAGATGGAAGGATTGTCTGGATGATTGAAGGAGCAAGATATGAATCTACAGTTGATGAGTGGGCTACCATCTTAGGAGTCCCTGAGGTTGAGGATGGTGACTTGGATGTCTACTCAGAATCCAAGGAGAGCCACAATGCTATGAAGGACATGTACACTACTATTCCATCTGCTAACTTGCAATCTCACAAGTTAGGATCCATTTACTTCCTTCAAGCAGGCCTTCGTACCATGAACACTATCCCGAGGCATACCTTGATGCCTAAGTATGGAGATGAGAAGATGATTCGTGGATACTCCATCAACATGCTTATCCATCTTGACAGTCACATCAGGATTCGAGTGATGGATTTGATCATAGAGACAATGAAGAGGGACGCTGCTAACCAGAAGCGCTCATGCTGCTATGCACCCTATATTCAGATGCTTATCAATTCCAAACTTGAGGAGCACATCTTTGCTCTGGATAGACCCCACTTGCCACTTCAGCCAGATTTCGAGGACAACGTTGTGGTGATGGACCCAGACCATCCCACATCAACTGTAGCTCAAGCACAGGTAGAGGCAGAGGTAGAGGCAACTCGAGCCACTGGTGCTGAGGTACCCATATCCAGGAACGAGCAGATGGATCTCTTGATCTCCACTGCCATGGACATGAAGAAGGACATAAAAAACCATTATGGACACTCAGGAGAGCCTTGTGAACATTATTGAGGATAGAGTGAAAACTCTTAACGAGAAGGTAGATGGGCTGACTAAGACATTCAATGAGCTTAAGAAGGAGGTAGATGAATCCCCTATCCATCGCACCTATTTAGAGTCCGAGTCTAATGATGAGGAGGATAGTGCACCTGTCAGGACGACTGCCCAGTTCACAACTAAGGCCAGGATACCTATAGTGCCAGCTCTAGAGACAAGGCCTTCATCTTCTGCTCCAGCCACAGTGACTGCAGCTCCATCAGCTCCAGTGCCTCCCGTGTTTACTCCAACTCCATCCAGGACGTTAGCAGAAATCTTCGCCAATGCAGTTCTCTTGACACCGACATCGACTACCGCAGGAGATCAGCCGCAAAAGAATGATTAGCTATATCTCTTCGAGATTTTTGGTAACTTGTTGCCAAAGGGGGAGAAGTTGTATATAGATCTCTAGGCTTCGAGTGAGATAGCGTCTGCTTTTTATTGCTGTTTTTTAAAACATTTGACCTGTTGGTTTGGATGAGAGATACTTTTGTTGTGTGTTTGATCATACGCTTTAATATGTGTTGCTATTATTTCCTATCTTTTGATGGTTATGTGATGATCATTCACTTTGTTTGATATGTTGTGCTATGTTGTTAACTCTTATTACTCTCGCACATGACCAAGTTGTATGTGACATGGAAGAAGTGCCCCATGTACCTAATCGATTGCGCATTTGCATTAAAACACAAATTTAAAATAATGCACAAATTTAGGGGGAGATCTTACATATCACATACTTCTCAAAGTGATGATTATATTAATTGGTTATATCATATGTCGAAGCTTTGATCTATATGTTGTCATCAATTACCAAAAAAGGGGGATATTGAAAGCACATTTGCTCCCTTGTTGGTTTCGGTAATTAATAACAACATATATGTCACTGAAATAATGTTTCCACTAAGCATATTTCAGGAAAAGTTCAATGATGGGTTGGCAAAAGCATTGTGGAATACCCCAAGATGCAAGGAAATAGATTGGCAAAGCCTCAAGCAAAGGACTCTACATTTTACCTTTTGTGAGAAATCACTTTGAGTCCATAGGAAAGCCAATACTATTAAAAGGGGGTAAGGTTTTGTTGGTGAACAAAATGCTCATATGTTCACAAGTGATAGTCACCACATACACCCACAAGCTCTTCCACAAAAGTCTGTCCAAAGCCAAATATCCAAAATCGGTGCAACCAACACTTTCCATTCGGTGCCACCGATTCTCAGCCCCAGACAGACCCAGCCAAACCCTAGCATTTCGGTGCAACCGATTCCACTATGGTGCCACCGAGTTTGGGCTGCCAACTTCCTATTATGCAAGTTTACGAAATCGGCCCCGCCGAGTTTTGTGAATCAGTGTCACCGAGATTAACAATATGACCGTTGGTCACCCTATTGGTGCAACCGAGATTTATGTATCGGTTTCACCGAGATTCAAAAGTTGCTACCTTTGAGGCAACTTGGTACCACCGAGATTAACACATCGGTGTCATCGAGTCTGACTTATTAGGTGTAACAGTTGGATTTTTGGAGATGCCTATATATACCCCTCCACCACCACTCACTCGCAAGAGAAGCACTCAGAACAGTTCCCCACTCATACCTACTGATTTTCTAAGAGAGAGCCACCTACTCATGTGTTGAGATCATGCCATTCCATGCTTGTCTTTACTTTCTGCTGCTATACTCTTAGACATGCATGTGTAGGGTGTACTTGACATACTATGAATGCTAAAATTTGCCAAGAATTAAAATTGGGAAAAGGTAGATTTTTATTTGGCCAAGTAGTCTAATCACCCCCCTCTAGCACTACTTTCGATCCTATATTAGGGGCGGTGGGGATTTGGAGGCTTGAGGATGTTTTGCATGCGCCATTTAAGCAATCAGTTTGTGGCCATAATAGAGATCGGTGGGTTACCTATCGACGATGCTCGGGAAAAACATAGATGTGGTTGTAGTTGTGGTTGCGGCGGCGGCGACGATGGTTTCAACTGCTGGGAGGGGGGACAGAGTGGGGAGATACTGCGGAAATGTGATGGGTGGGGATGTGGTGGGAGGGATAAATTCTGAAATTGCGCACCTAATGAAAATATCGCTACGAAACTTGAAACTTGGGCAGGGGAAACACACAACACAGACAAGTGCGTAAAACAATCGTGTGCGAGAACAGAGAAAATTGGCGGATCCCGTCTCCAAAAAAATCTACACATGTTGTTGATTTTTTGGGGCCAATGATACACTTGCTTTATTAGAAAAGATCGCACAGGTAACTGACTTATGGATCATTAACGCAACAAAACTCACACGGGTACGCCATAGAAACCGTGTGTATTGTAATCTTCTAATAATTCTTATATCTACCAGCATCTATAGCCGTCCCTGCAAATGTAAATTTCTCTTTCAATGTAGTAGGATTATTCAATGTACATAAACTAGGCAAACATGACACTCGATGAACAATCATCTGTTTATGAAATGCAATCAAGTGTGAACCTGCCTTGCTCACATAGCCAGAATTGATCTTGTGCAACAAAAGAGAAGCTTGTTGCCATCCACCGTCGCGGCTATTTAAGCCGGTGTGTGACCAACTAGCGCGATGAGGTGGGACTAAAAACTAGTCGCGGTCAACTCTAGTCTTTTGTGGCTTCGGGCGGCCACGGGCAGACATTTCGGGAGGATTTAGGGCTGGGGTACGGCTACAAAATTCTAGTGAACACATGCTAATCAATGCTCAAATCCGTCAAAGGAAGCACTTATCAACATTGTACATTAATAATAGATACTACCAACTTAAAGTACTACTACTAATTTTCTCTAAAACTAGTATGTAGTAGTGGTAGATGCTCGTAATTAATTATACAAACTTACATGCAACACATGCACTAACTACTTCTCACGTGCTGGCATCGGGGCATGCTGGCCAGATGCCGCTGTTCTCCTTCCCGGCCTTGTCGGTGGCAGCCCACAGTGCTTGGATCTCGGCTGAGCTCTCCTCGGCATGCATGCATCCTCTTCTTTCTTGCGGCGACGGGACTCTATTTTCTTCACTCCTTTCTGCCTTTTCTGCTCCTTTTCAGCGGCTTTGCCCACCTCTTGATCCACTGCCCATTTGGCCATGGTAGTATCAAAGTCTGCCCACGTAGTTGTGTGGCCCCGGGCGGCGATGAACTCGGTGCAACGGGATAGCATCGCTTCCTTACCAGTTACTATGCGGCGTGGTACTATGAACGATGCTTGAGAGACCTCTAGGACGGGGTGGACGAACAACCATACAGTGCAAAGGTTTTCAAGAACTCAAGGACAAATGACAACAAAAATTTGGCTTCCCATACAATCTTGGTCATTCATTATCGCACATGGTTCATCTCCGCCGCCTCCGGAAACAATGTGCGCTGAGCCTATTGTGTGTTGCGTTATGATTGGTCGGAACCCCAGCCACGTGGATCGCGCGTGTGCGGCATAGGATGCACCATGATCGAACGACAATGCACATACCTCTCATCACACCCGTGCAGCTGTAGCTGGATTGGATTTCTCTATGCATTAATGCCCAGAAAATGCACATAATCCCCTAAATATGGCTAATGAGCCCGGAAAAGTGCCAAATTTGAACATGGTGATTTGCAGGGTGTATATTCATCATAGAAAAAACTCAAGGACAAAGGAAGAAGGAAATTTGGATCCCCTTCGATATCGGTGATTTCCCTCTCAAAACCATGAAACTTCCTCAGTGATGGTTCGATTTATGAAGGGCGTGCATGACGACATAAGCCAAACCTTCTCAATTTTTTACCATGGCACAGTGAGCCCATACCATGGCACCATGTCAGGCGTCATGTTTTTCAAGCATGTATTTCGTTTTTCTATAGTTGAAAAACCAATAAACGACACGTTTCTCGTTGACTCTTGCCACACGTATCCTTGAAATGTCTACACTTTCCTTGTAAACCGCATGAGAATTTACTAAATAGCACGAGCATGGTTTGAGACCGTTCTTGTGCACCTTTTCATTCACCGATTTTTTGAATTTGAATTATGTGCATTAATGCCTGGAAAATGCACACGATCCCCTAAATATGGCAAATGAGCCCGGAAAAGTGCCAAATTTGAACAGGTGATTTGCTGGGTGTATGTTCATTGTAGAAAAACTCAAGGACAAAGGACGAAGGAAATTTGCACCCCCTTCAATCTTGGTGATTTCCCTCTCAAAACTATGAAACGTCCTTGGTGATGGTTCGATTTATGAAGGGCGTAAATGACCACATAAGACAAACCTTCTAGAAATTTTTACCATGGCATAGTGAGGCCATACCATGGCACCATGCGAGGCGGCATGTTTTTCAAGCATGTATTTCAATTTTCTATAGTTGAAAAACCAATAAAGGACATGTTTGTGGATGACTCTTGCCGCACGTATCCTTGAAATCCATGCCCATTCCTTGTAAAAGGCATGAGAATTTACTAAATAGCACGAGCATGGTTTTCCAGACCGTTCTTATGCACCATTTCATGCACCAATTGTTTGAATTTGAATTATGTGCATTAATGCCTAGAAAATGGACATAATCCTCTAAATATGGCCAATGAGCCCGGAAAAGTGCCAAATATGAACACGGTGATTTGCAGGGTGTATATTCATCATAGAAAAAACACAAGGACAAAGGTGGAAGGAAATTTGAATTCCCCTTCAATCTTGGTGATTTCCCTCTCGAAACCATGAAACTTCCTCAATGATGGTTCGATGTATGAAGGCGTGCATGACGACATAAGCCAAACATTCTGAAATTTTTACCAGGTCATGGTGAGGCCATACCATGGCATCGTGTGAGTTGTCACGGTTTTCAAGCATGCATTTCATTTTCTATAGCTAAAAAACAATAAATGACATGTTTGTGGTTGACTCTTGCCACACATATCCTTGAAATCTCTGCACATTCCTTGTAAAAGGCATGAGAATTTACTAAATACCACGATCATGGTTTTCCATACCGATTTTTTTGCACTTTTTCATGCACCGATTGTTTGAATATGAATTCTGACCATCAATGCCTAGAAAAGGCAAATAATCGTCTAAATATGGTAAATGAGCCCACAAAAATGCCAAATTTTAACACGTTGCATTGGAGGGGGTATGTTCATCATAGAAAAAACTGAATGATAAACCAAGAGGGAAATTTGGATTCCCCCTCAATCTTGGCAATTTACTATCGCACATGATTCATCTCCATCGCCTCTTCGAACCATGTGCGTTCACCCACACATCCAGAAGGAAAAAAATAAAACCCTCACCCCCTGCCCACTTCGTCCACACACACTCGCCATGCAATCCTCCGTTACTCTGCACCTCATCAACTTCTACTGCGGCAGACACCCTAAGATCAACAGCGGGCGGAGGTCATGCTCGAAATGGCATGGGATTTCGCCCCTACTGCTTGCCACCGCCTATCTGCACCAACTTGCACCGACAATCTTGACTCTGGTAGATTGGGGTTTTCTATGGATTGGGCCGGGGATTTTGCCCATGGAGAAGGTACTTAATTTAGTGAAATATTCACTCATCTCTTATCACAGTCTGTTGGGGCTGGATGCACATGATCACCTATGGGGCCATCGGCCTCTTTGTGGTTCGATGGGGGCATGGACGCAGGCACAAAGAGCAGAGACGACGAGACGACATGGCGATTTACCCAAGTTCGAGCCGCTGTTAAGCATAAAACCTTACTCCTGCATTGTGGGTGGATTGATCAGGGGACCACGAAGAACATGTAGTCCTCTAGCCCGACAAGGGTTGCCTTAGGGGGAGCTACTACGCGGGTACAAGTGCTCCAAAGTTCAAATCCTCGGATAGGTTGCTTTATGCCTCATTTTATAGTACAAGGGGCAACCACAGTGGCAAAACAGACATTGTCTGATGATTAGATAGCTATCAGATCTTATCATACCTAACTCTGCCATTACAGACAAAATACCATCAATGCTAGTCTAGGTGGCATGTAGGGGCGCATCCCCGGCAAGCTTATAAACCGCTCTAGCTAACCGTTGCACGTCAGCTCAACACGTCTAAGGACGGGTGTCAAGGAGGGGCAATTTGTCTTCTAGCTTGTAGCTACATGCTTAGTGAGAGCCTCTTAGCCACCTGGGGGGTCGACACTGCATTGACAAGCGACTGGCCTTGCAATGAGGTGGAGCGGTGACAGATTGGCTCGCGCCTGCCAGGGGATGGCTTGTCAGGTCTTCAAGAGGGAGCACACGTCCTGGTCCCCGGCAAGCATCGGGGGAGTGCTTGGCGCGCAACAGTCCTAGGTTTGGGCTGCCGCATAGAGCTTGTTGTAGTTCGTCTTGATCATTGTCGGGTTGGCTCAGTGTTCTTTCCCAACATGCTCGAGCTGCCGCGCCAGAGATCTTGCCATATGTGCACAAGTCAGGGAAAACAAATACCCCTGTCTATATACTCCGATAGAAGCCCCCAGGCCTGATCCGTAGGTGTCGCTTGGCACGTCGGGTTAGGCCCCAAATAGTGCATGGACACGCTACGGAGAAATGCCGCGTTTCCGCTCCATGTCCACTCCGCGTAATTATTGCATGCCGTGGGGTTGTGGAATACTAGCCAGTGGAGATGACGGGGGGATGACCCCCGGGTAGCCTCAAACACTCCTTATGCTTCGGGCTCGTCCATAGGGCAAACGGGTGGGCCGCCTTCGAGGAGCCGGCCCGGCGACGCCCCACCTGGCTCCAACCCCCGACATGGGCGCGCCGGCTGCTCCTTCACCAGCCACGGTGTACTGGCCGGCTGGGGCCTCGCCGCCTGGCTCCTTCACCAGCCGGCTGTGCATCGGATGCCCCTGACGGGCCCTGCGTGGTGACAGTGGGCCCCGTCCCATCGGTGGTCAGTGCCCGCATGGCCACAGTGGCCCCTATCCCGTCGATGGTCAGCGCCCGCATGGCCGTAGAGGCCTCTCGTCGCTGTTGGACGGCGACCAGGCCTCCAACAGTGGCAGCCTGCCCCCAACCACTCCACCATCTACTCCAGCATGGCTACAGGACAGCCGGCCGGCCGCTGACTTCGGCCGACCGCCGCAAGACGCCGCCGCGGGTGCCACGGCGTGACCGGGCTCGGGGCCTGCCCGCGACAAGACCGAAGCTGGTGGCCTCCGCAGCCGGCCGTAGAGGCTGCCGGCTGGGTCCCCCCACGACCATTATATTCATATTGTAAGCTGGGGGGTTGGTCTATAAAACCCCCCGGGCCTCCCCCATGCAAAGGGGGACACAGAAGGAGAGACAGACAGACGCGGCGGCGAAGAGGAACGGCGAGAGCACCACCCACGTAGAATCCCCCACGGGGAACCTCTCGAGCCTGGGCGCTTAGCTCCCACCTCGGTCCATACAGCTCCAGGAGCACGATTGTAACCTTCACCATCATCTCAACGAGACCAAGCAGGAGTAGGGGTTTTACCTCCCATGGAGGGCCCCGAACCTGGGTACATCGCGTGTCAGTCACCGTTTGTGCCTAACCCCGTTCCCGGAGTCCACCGGCGTCCTTTCGGCCCCTCTCGATTAGCCTACCCATGGCATATGCCGTGACAAAACCACGACAGTTGGCGCCCACCGTGGGGCCTTCCGCGGTGCCGGCCGGAGTTATGCTCCTGGCGGGGCCCTTCACCATGTCCCCCGGCCGCCCCGCGTCTGGGCAGAACTGCATGCTCGTGGGGCTTGCTCCGGCAGGTCCTACGGGCGGCGCGGCCAGCCTCTCCGACGGATGCCCTGGCCGCGGCCTCACGCTCGACGACAATGCGCTCGCCGGGCTGTTTAGCAAACTCAGCCTCGCCGGCGAGGCGCCGGCCGACGAATACCCTCGTGGGGTGCTCGACTGCACCGATCCCCCCATGTCCGTAGGCGCTCTTGTCAACGGCGATGCGATCGGCTCCCACACCCGCGCGGGAGTAAATGTCACTGCTTCCTCCACCACTGCGGGCCGTGTGCGTGCGGCCGAGGCCAGCGCGGCTGCTGCCCGCGCCGGCACCTCCGAACCTCTCGCCGCCACCCTCCGGGGTCTCGGCACCCCCGTCACCACGACGGCGGACCCGGCCGCCGCCAGAGCCGAGCTGGAGGCGGCCCGCCGCCGGCTGTTCGAAGATGCCAGTGCCCTCATTGCCGAGCGACGCCGAATGGAGGCCGCTCAGCGGGAGTACAACTCCGCGTACGGCCTCACCCTGGCTGGCCCCGAGCCCAGCCGGCGCGGCGCCGTGCGGGAACGCGGCCGCGTGGTCGCCGAGATCCTAGGAGGCCGCCTCCCCGTCTACGACAACCCCGCCGCCAACCTGCGCACTGTCAAGGTTGCCTACGAGGACCTGGCAACCTTGGAGGGAGAGGAGCGGGCCGCATGCGAGCGGCACATTAAGGACCTCATCGACATTGCCAACGCGCAGCAGGTCGCCCTCACTCCTGGAGGGGCCGTCTCCAAGTTCCCCCGTCCCGAGGGCGAGGGCTCTGGTGCTGTTGACCTTCGGCAGGCTTAGCATTCTAGCACCCCTCGCCCCTCCGGCCGGAACGCTCGGGGGAGCAACGCTCAGCGTCCCCCGTCTTGGGGGAACGAATAGCCGGCTGTGAATAGCCGGCACAGCAACCGCCCGGCTGGCGGAAGCCGGCGCAGCCGCGAACACACCCTGCCTCCACGACATGAACCAGCGCGGTCCATCTCGCCGGCCGTCCGACCTGAGCTCGCAGCCCGGCTCGGGCCGCGCATTCCCCACACCGACAACGACGCCCGGCTCTGCCTCGATCGGCTGGTGCAGTCGGCTCTCCTCGAGGAGGAGGGCTCGATTGGCCCGACCTGCTTCGGCCCGCGGATCCGCAACGAGCCATTTCCGCCTGGCTTCACGCTTCGCCGCCTCCAACAATGTGGCCGAGTATGAAGCCCTCGTCCACGGCCTCCGGCTTGCCAAGGGGATTGGCATCCGGCGCATACTATGCTTCGGCGACTCCGACCTTGTGGTCCAGTAGGTTTCTGGCGAGTGGGACGCCAGAGACGCCAACATGGCCAGCTATCGCTTCCTCGTCCAGCAACTCACCGGCTTCTTCGAGGGCTGTGAGTTCCATCACGTCCCCAGGGCGGACAACAAGGTGGCTGACACGCTAGCCAAATCGGCTCCACCCGGCAGGCCATCCCTACCGGCGTCTCCCTCGAGCGTCTGCTGAAACCCTCGGTCAAGCCGTCTCCTGAGTCGGAATCCATCTTCATACCGACGGGCGCGGCCGACTCTGCGGTTACGCAGGCTGCCTTGCCGGCCCCATTCACCATAGCCGCCTCGCCGGCCTCGACGCAACCCGCGGCTCCAAACCAACCGGCCCTACCGGCACTTGACACCATCATGACGACGGCCGACCTTCCCGCCGCCACTTCACTCCCGGGGACTGACGTGCCGGTCCCGGGGGCTGCCGTGCCGGCCCCAGGGGCTGCCGCCTCCGACGTCCCGCTCGTGCCCGAGCCGGCTCCCCTCTCAGCCCCATCGTGGGCTCTGCCCATCCTGGCGTTCCTCGAGCGCGGCGAACTCCCCCCTGACGAGGCCACCGCAAGGCAAATGCAGCGCCGGGCCTCGGCCTACGGCATCATCAACCGCGAGCTCGTTCACCGCAGCACCACGGGCGTTTTCCAATGCTGTGTCGAGCCGGAGAAGGGGCTGGAGATCCTCCTCGACATCCACCAAGGCGAGTGCGGGCATCATTGGTGGCCAAGGCGTTCCGCCACGGTTTCTACTGGCCGACTGCCCTGGAGGCGGCCAAGGAGTTGGTCGACAAGTGCGAGGGCTGCCAACGCTTCCGCGCGCAAAGCCACCTGCCGGCTACCGCCCTCCAAACCATCCCCCTCTCATGGCCTTTCGCCGTCTGGGGGTTGGATATGGTGGGGCCCTTCAAGACCGCCTGGGGCGGCATGACACACCTGTTGGTCGCCGTCGACAAGTTCACCAAGTGGATCGATGCGCGACCCATCAAGAAGCTGGACGGCCCCACTGCCGTCCGGTTCATCGAAGACATCACAATTTGCTACGGCGTCCCCCATAGCATCATCACCGACAACGGCACGAACTTCGCCAAGGGCGCACTGGCGCGTTTCTGCTCATGACAGGGCATCCGGCTCGACCTGGCGTCCGTCGCCCACCCCCAGTCCAATGGCCAGGTCGAAAGGGCAAACGGCCTGATCCTGGCCGGCATCAAGCCCCGGCTCGTCACACCGCTGGTCCGGTCGGCCGGCTGCTGGGTCGAGGAGCTACCGGCCGTCGTGTGGAGCCTCCGGACCATGCCCAACCGGTCGACCGGCTTCACCCCATTCTTTCTCGTTTACGGGTTCGAGGCGATCATCCCCACCGACATCGAGTTCGATTCGCCTCGGGTCACCCTATACACCGAGAAGGATAGAAGAGAGGCAAGGGAGGACGGCGTTGACCTCCTCGAAGAAGCCCGCGAGCTAGCCTTGAGTCGAACGGCCATCTATCAGCAAAAGCTCCGGCACTACTACAGCAAGCGGATCTGGCCACTCTCCTTCCGCGAGGGGGACCTGGTGCTCAGGCGGGTTCAACGAACGGCCGACCAGCACAAGCTGTCCTCCCCATGGGAGGGCCCAGTCGTCATAGTCGGGCTTTGCACAACAACGCCTACTACATGATAGACGCCCAGAAGCCGCAGAAGCACAAGAGAGACGCGTCTGGCGAAGAAACGGAGCGCCCGTGGAACGCGGCGCTCCTTTGCCCGTTTTACTGCTAAAAAGCCAGTGTACGTACTCTGTATTTTTGCCCCTTCGGGCCCATGAATGCAATGGGGACCTCAAGCCGGCGCTTGAGGAACACCCCTTTTCGGTTTCTCCAAGTCTCTTCCTACCATCTGAGGCCCGGGCCCGGCTCACGGTCCCGGGGGCTCACCCAGCTCCCCTCCGAGGCGGACGAATAAGTGTGAGCGAGCAGCCTTTCGCCTCCCTCGCCCTAACCAGCCACAGACCGGCCCCCGGCTGTCCGGCTGAAGGGACCGCGGGGTATGAAGGAGGTTCTTACACAAAGGTCCGCCAACGCGCGGTAGCCGGGCTAGCCCAACCATGCTACGTCACTCCCTGTGGCCGGCCTCTGCCGGCTCGACCTAGTCCTAGCCGGTTGACTCTAAGAGCCCGCTACCTTTTCACTAAGGGTGAAGCCCCGTCCCTGTCCCAGACCGGCTCCCGGCTGGCCGGCAGGCGGGGCAGAAGCCGGAAGGAATCCTAGCGCACACGAACAAGTCAACAGGCAAAAGGCGAAAGTAGAAACGTCTTAAATACACCCCAAGTGGGTGGAACTCCGGCACTAAAATGAAATGCAGACGAAAATAAACAAGGAGGAGCGATCTTGAGCCATCTCGCCTCCGGCTCCGGCACCTCCAGGGCCGGCTGCGTTCACGCCGACGGCGCTGGCGCCTTCGAGGCTGGCGCTCCCGGGCGGCCGAGGTGGAGGTCCCCGCGTCATCAGCCGGCTCAGATGGAGCATAGTCGTCGGTGTCAGACCCATCGTCGACCGTCTCGCACTCGCTCCCCTCCAGGTCGTCGAGGGCAAGGCCGTACGAGTCTTCCGGGATGGCCGCGCCATCCGCACCACGCTCCGGGACGTATTCATCCCACGCGGCGAAGGACGCGAGCTCGCTCGCTCGCCTATGCAGCTTGTCCGCCACTGTCGACAGCTCCGCTTCGGTGCCGGCTCGCTGGGCCGTGAGCAACCCCAGGTCAAGCCCAGGATACCACGACCTGGCAACGCGGAGCGCCATCTCCGCGCCGGCGCGCGCTGCGGAGGCCCTCCAGGCGTTCACCCGCGCAGTCCCGACTTCCAGCCACTGGGCAAGCCGGGTATAGGAGCCCGGATCCACAGCCCGGGGCCAGAGGGCCTGGACCAGCGTCGTACCGGCCTTTGGAAACCGCGTCAGGGTGCGGATGACCATCTCCAGGTGCACCTCGGCGGCAACCCCCACATCCTCCAGCGTCCAGGGGGCGCTCGGCTCGACGACCTCTCCCCGGGCCTGCCGGTCCTGACGATCGGACTCCACGGCCGCCTTGGCGCTCTCTTGGGTACTGGGGAAGAGCCCTAAGAAAGGGTGAGGAAAAGGAGAAGGGGCGAACAAAGAAATAAGGAAGAGGAAGGCCGGGAACTTACGACGTAGCATCCGGTCCACCTTGTGGCCCTGCTCCACCAGGTTCGCCTCCCGGTCCGCCGCATCCTGGCAGTACTCAGTCTCGTCCTGAGCCGCGAGTTTCTCCTTGAGCGCCGCCGTCAGTGCAGCGTCCTGGGCCTCCAGCTTGTCGCAGAGTACCTTCTCCCGCTCGTCTGCCTCCCGGCGGAGCACCGCCTCGCGGTCCGCCAGTTCCCGGCTATGGGCCTCCTCGAGCTTCTTCCGGTCTTCCCTCAGCCCCTCCGCCCTCTCGCGGAACTTCCGGCACTCTGCCGCCACGGTGTCCTGCTCCCTGAGGAGCCGGACCACCTGCCCCCGGAGGCCGACCGCCTCTTTGTGGGCGGCTGCATGGAGAAGATTTGATCAAGTTAGAAGGAAGGAATGACAAGGGAACCGGCCCGCCTCCAGGGCAGCCGGCTTGGCCCTCGGGGGCTCTCCCCACCAAGGACGCAGGGACGCGTACCTTGCAGGTCTGTAGTCGCGGTGGCAAGGCGGCTCTCCGTCCCCCTGAACAACCCTAGTAGGGTGTTGTACGCCTCCGCCCGGCAGTCGTAGGCCGCCTGCAAAAAACAAATAGGAAGATAGCGCTTTAGGCTCGACCCGCTTGCAGCCCAGCCGGCTCGAGCCTTGGGGTCTAGACCCAGTGGGTGCGCTAGCGCGCCCCACTCGAAGAGAAGAAAGAGAAAGGAGAGATGGGGCCCTTACCGCAACCGCCCACTCCAAGCTCACCAACCGCTCGCTGGCAGCCCGGGTGTCCTCGATCGCCTGGGCGCGGCAGGCCGTGAAGGACTGCATGATGGCGGCCACCGCGGACCCAAGGGCGCTCGCCGGCTCCCCGGAGGCTGGGCTCCCAACCGTCGCCCACAGCCGCTGGGGCCGGCCCCCGTCTGCAGAACTTCCTTCGTGGGAGATGACGATGGTGCCGGTCCCCGTCGCCATCGTCGTTTCGGGGGTCGCCGACGACGTGCTCGCCGCGGCCGCCCCCTCGGTGGCCGTGGCCCTCATCGCGGATTCTCCACCATCGGTGCCCCTTGGCCAGTTTGCATCCGGTGCCGGCGTGTCAGGATCCGGCATGCCAGGAGCCGGCATGCCAGAAGTCGGCACCTCCGACGCCGGCGCCCCTGTAGCCGGCGCCTCCTGCGACGACGCCTCCAAGTCCACCACCTCCGCGCCCGGCGGCACGACGCTCGCCTCTGGTGGTGCGTCGTCCGATGCCAACGGCGCGTCTTTCCTAGCCGGCTGGGAGGCTTGGTGGCTCTTCTCTGCCAAATCCTCCGCGGCCTCCCCGCCGTCTCCCGCGGGCCGGTCGGCACCTTTGCGGCCCGGCGACGTCTCCTCCGGGCCGTGGGGGAATGCCTCCCACGTTTGGCCAGCAGCCTCCCCGCTGGCCATCCCCGCCTTTGCCGCCACCTCCTCCCACCGGCGGCGCTCTTCCTCATGCAGCTCCCACTCGACCCTGTTGAGGTCGAGCCACGCCTGGCGCTCCATCTCCTCGGCCGTCGACGGTGGCGCCGCTTTCGTCGTCCCGCCGCCCGGCTCTCCGCCCAGCGAGCGCGCCTCCCTGATGGCGGCGGGGCATTAGACGAGGAAGGGGGCAAAACCAGGATTCAAATCAACAAAAGATCAAGACTTACCCGACCATGACCGGCATCGCCCGCCTGGAGGGCCCGGTCGGGTTCCCCCTCTGCCTCTTGCTCCCTCCGGCGCGGCTACCGCCCGGCTTGGGCGCCGGCTTGGGGGCCGCCGGCCCCTTCCCCTTGTCCGCCTCGGTCGGGTCGCTGGCTCCCCGTGGCTGGCGCCCCCACGGCGCCGTGACCTCCCCCTCCGAGAACTTCGTCGGGTCTTCTACAGCTAGGGTCGGCTCCCACTCAGCATCGTCGTCGGGCCAATCCCTTAACGGCGCTTGGAACAAAGACTCACCCGATGGCTCGGCGTCGTCGTCGTCCTCCTCCTCCGCCTCGTCGTTGCCCGCCTCCACCACGCCGGCTTGCTCGGTGGCGGCCGGCTCCACGTCGACATCGTCCTCGACCTCTTCCGGGTCGGACTCCATCGAATCCGGCGCCGGCCTTGCGTAGTCCCGCAGGAGCGCGAACTTCTGCAGGCTAACCGGACGGCGTTGTTAGACCGAAGGGGGATTACGATCCAGTGGCCACAGGATGGGAGGCGGAGCCGGCTGTTCACTTACCCGCTGTGCCGGATGACTCCGGCTGTAGGGGATCTTCCCCCACTGCCACTCCCCCTCCTTCATCTTCGTCGTCGACACGGCGTTGACCTTCCTCGCCACGTGAATCGGCCTCAGCTCCTTGGTGGAGAGCCGAAAGGGGTCATGGCGCCCTCCCATCTGGCAAATAAGATGCGGCCGACGCTGTAGCGGCAGCACCTGGCGTGCAATCATCACCGCCAGCAAATCCGTGGCCGTGAGCCCCTCCGTCCCGGTCAGCTCGCGGAGGCGGGCGCTGAGCCGGTCGGCCGTCTCGGGTGCCGAGGTCGGCGTTGCCCGCCAGTTCTGCATGGCAACCGACGGGTGGTTGGCGAAGTCGGGGAGGTTGATGTAGTCCTCCTCCGGCTTCACATTCTTCACATAGAAGAACCCCCGCTGCCATCGCTTCGCCGACTCGTGCAGCGGGAGTTTGGGGAAGCCGGTCCCCTGACGAACCTAGACGGAGGCACCCCCGCAGGCGGTCATCACCATCCTCTGGGTCGCCGGGTCCTTCACTGTCTGTCGCTTGAAGTAGAAGAGCCGGCACCAGAAGTCGAGTCTAGGCTCGACTCCCAGATATCCCTCGCAGAGGACGACGAACGCCGCCAACTGCAGGACGGAGTTGGGGGCGAGGTGGTGAGGCTGCAGGCCGAAGTGTGTCAGGAACCGCCGGAAGAAGGCACTCGCCGGCAGCCCCAATCCGCGATGGAAATGGTCGGCGAAGACCACGACCTCGCCCGGCCGCGGCGCTGGGGAGTTCTCCGCCCCCGGCGGGTGGACCTCCAAGTTCTTCGCCGTCGGGAGCTTGCGGCGCGCGCGGAGGTACACAATGAAGGTGGCGTCGACATCGCTGCCGTCCCAGGCGCCTTTGGTTACTACCTCCATGGAGACGGCGACGGGCGACGGCGGCGCGGGGATCGACCGACGGGCTGTCCTCTTCGCGGCGGCGGGCGGCGGCGCAAGCTCGCTGTCCCTCTCGAACTACCCTGTTCCCTTCTCGCTCTCTCCCTCTCGACGAAGGGGGCGGGGGGAGGAGCGAAGCGACGGAGGCGAGGAAACGGGCTCTTCCCCCTCGCCTCCCCTCCCTACTTATACCCCGCGTGGGCGGCGGTAGCGGAGGCGCCCCTCGCGCACACGTCCCCCACGATCCCCAAGGCGCACAAGGCGGACATCAGGGCGCCCCGAAATACCAAACGTCCGCCCACTGCGCGCGGAATCTTCGCGGGCAGTTCAGGGCCACGGTCGTGGCGGGCCCCGCCTAGTCGCCAGGACCGAACCGTCGCTTGGCCCACCAGGCTGTTGCCCGGTCCGTCCTCCACGCCGCGCGGTTTCCCCGCCAGGTGGGGCGACACCGGCGGCGCGGGTGGCCCTGGACGCCTGCGGAGCCGGGCCACCATGTGCCGGCACCGCCCGGCTCCCCAGGCGCGTCAAGTGCTCAAACATTCTTCAAGCGGGCGCGGTCTGCCGCATCCCGTCGGCTGGCCCCCCGGCTTCGGGGACTACTGATGGGGGGATGACCCCCGGGTAGCCTCAAACACTCCTTATGCTTCAGGCTCGTCCATAGGGCAAATGGGCGGGCCGCCTTTGAGGAGCCGGCTCGGCGACGCCCCGCCCGGCTCCAACCCCCCGGCACGAGCACGCCGGCTGCTCCTTCACCAGCCACGGTGTGCTGGCCGGCTGGCGCCTCATCGCCCGGCTCCTTCACTAGCCGGCCGTGCATCGGATGCCCCTGACGGGCCCTGCATGGTGACAGTGGGCCCCGTCCCATTGGTGGTCAGTGCCCGCATGGCCACAGTGGCCCCTATCCCGTCGGTGGTTAGCGCGCGGATGGCCGCAGTGGCCTCTCGCCGCTGTTGGACGGCGACCAGGCCTCCAACAGTAGCAGCCTGCCCCCAACCACTCCGCCATCTACTCCAGCGTGGCTATAGGACAGCCGACCGGCCGCTGACTTCGGCCGACCGCCGCAAGACGACGCCGCACGTGGCACCCCGTGCCACGGCGTGACCGGGCTCGGGGCCCACCCGTGACAAGACCGAAGCTGGTGGCCTCCGCAGCCGGCCGTAGAGGCTGCCGGCTGGGTCCCCGCACGACCATTGTATTCATATTGTAAGCCGGGGGGTTGGTCTATAAAACCCCCCGGGCCTCCCCCATGCAATGGGGGACACAGAAGGAGAGACAGACAGATGCGGCGGCAAAGAGGAACGGCGAGAGCACCACCCACGTAGCATCCCCCATGTGGAACCTCTCGAGCCTGGGCGCTTAGCTCCCACCTCGGTCCATACAACTCCAGGAGCACGATTGTAACCTTCACCATCATCTCAACAAGACCAAGCAGGAGTAGGGGTTTTACCTCTCACGGAGGGCCCCGAACCTGGGTACATCGCGTGTCAGTCACCGTTTGTGCCTAACCCCGTTCCCGAAGTCCACCGGCGTCCTTTCGGCCCCTCTCGATTAGCCTACCCATGGCATCTGCCGTGACAAAACCACGACAGGAGAATAACAAAAAACCACCAGTAAAGAAACTGCAGTTTCCCCAAGGAAATAGCGAAGAGCCAACCCCCGTACTTGCCCTCCGAATAAAATGGGAAGGCGCACACGGGCAATGCTCATTCGCATCCGTTTCTCCGTCCTCCATATTCCTCCTCAAGCCACAAAGAACTATTCCCACCACCTCCTCCACTTCACCGAGAACCGCCTGGATCATCCTTCCCCTTTCGCAAGCCCAAGGATGGGGAAGAAGACCGCTATTGTCAATGCGAAATAGGCGGCTGCATCGGCGGAGTCGGTGGCCGGAGATAGGAAGACAAGGGCGGAAGAGCTAGAGAAGTGGCGGCGGAGGGATGTGGTCATCTCCCCGTCGACCTTGGATTCCAACACTCTGATCGACAGGTACGCCTATGTGTGGGGGAGAGACACAAAGGGCGCAAATCTCCTAAAGTTCTACCGGATAGCCCCAAGGACAAGACGCCCTCCGATTCATATCGCTTCTTCTATGCCAACTTCTTCTATGACATTTCTCCTTTGTTCTTTGATTTCTTCAGCGCCATGATGGCGGTCTATGGATTCCATCTCCTGGACTTCACGCCCAACGCGATGGGATGCATGTCAATCTTTTCTCACCTGTGCGAGAACTTCATCGGAGTCGTCCCCATTGTGGATTTTTTAGGCATTTCTTTGCCACCCAAATTGAGGATAAATCCCATCGCTTTGGGAACATAAGTTGGATTCTGCGGGGCAAGAAGGAGGACTGGGAGTACCTTCCTGACCGATAACGCGGAAAGTGGGAAGAATGAAGGGGCGATTGGTGCTGGATCAAGGACGACAAAGCCCCCGATTTCTATTCTATGCAGACAAAGTGGGTTTCGCATGGTAGGGATGTCTACTACACAACCTTGTTCTTGTAGACTCGTGTTGGGCCTCCAAGCGTAGAGTTTTCTAGGACAGTAGCAATTTTCCCTCAAGTGGATGACCTGAGGTTTATCAATCTGTGAGAGTTGTAGGATGAAGATGGTCTCTCTCAAACAACCCTGCAACCAAATAATAAAGAGTCTCTTGTATCCCCAACACACCCAATACAATGGTAAATTGTATAGGTGCACTAGTTCGGCGAAGAGATGTTGATACTAGTGTAATATGGATGGTAGATATAGGTTTTTGTAATCTGAAAATATAAAAACAGGAAGGTAACAAATAGTAAACAACGAGCAAAACGTTATATAAATGCTTGGAAACAAGGCCTAGGGTCCATACTATCACTAGTACAATTTCTCTCAACAATATTGACATAGTTGAATCATCTGTAAGTACCTCTCGTGCGACAAAGAGTTCACTCCAAAGTCACAAATAGCGGAGAACTAACGAACAAATTATTTTAGGGTACAAAACCACCTCAAAGTTATCTTTTCTGATCAATCTTATGAGCTTTCCCTATAAGTGTCACGAAGAGCCCTAGAGTTCGTACTAAAATAACACCTTAAGATACACATCAACCAAAACCCTAATGTCACCTAAATACTCCAATGTCACCATAAGTAGCCATGGGCTTGATTATTCGATATGCATCACACAATTTCAGATTCATCATGTTCAATCCAACACAAAGAACTTCAAAGAGTGCCCCAAAGTTTCTACTGACAATTCAAGAAAAAAACATGTGCAAACCCCTATGCATAGATTCCCAAGGTCACGGAACCCGCAAGTTGATCACCAAAACATAGATCAAGTGGATCAATAGAACATCACATTGTCACCACGGATATCCCATTGCAAGACATACATCAAGTGTTCTCAAATCCTTAACGACTCAATCCGATAAAAAAACTTCAAAGGGAAAACTCAATTCATCACAAGAAGATAGAGAGGGAAAAAAATCCATATGATTTATCTATGTCTATAAAGCTCGCGGTACATCAAGATCGTGCCATCTCAAGAACACAAGGGAGAGATATCAAACACATAGCTATTGGCACATACCCTCAACCTTGAGGGTGAAATACTCCCTCCTCATCATGGAGAGCGCCGGGATTATGAAGATGGCCTCCGGTGATGGTTTCCCCCTCCGGCAGGGTGACGAAACGGGCTCTCGATGGATTTTTCGTGGATCTAGAGGCTTGCAGCGGCGGAACTCCTGATCTAGGTTTCTTTTTGGAGGCTTCTATATTTATAGGAATTTTTGGTGTTGATCTCACGTCAAGGGGGTCCACGAGGCGATGACAAGCTCGCTAGGCGGGGTCGGGGGGGGGGGGTGGCCGTGCCTGGCAGGCTTGTGACCTCCTCGTGGATCTTCTGGCCCAACTCCAATGCTTCGGGGGTCTCTTTTGGTACAAAAAATCATACTAAATTTTCAGCCCATTTCGAGAACTTTTATTTCTCCACAAAAAAAAGACACCATGGTAGTTCTGCTGAAGACAGTGTCAGTCCGGTTTATTTTAAAAAAAAATCATACCAAAGTCATATAGAATGTTTGCAAACATGGCATGAATACTTCATAAATTATAGATATGTTGGAGATGTATCCGTATCCCCAAGCTTAATCCCTACTCGTCCTCGAGTAAGTAAATGATAAAAGAAATAATTTATGAAGTGTTAATGCTACCATAGTGCATAAATTTGATCAATGATAGTTCAAACGCTTTTTCTAGCATCATTATATATCATAAACAGTAGCTCATCTCATAAAACTTCTCGTGATGAAATAACAAGCTATCCACATGTTAAAGTGTATACTAACAAACTATGCTTTCAGTCACCAAACAATTGCAATTCATCTTATTTTCAGGAAGGGTCTATGTAAGAGCTTTGATTTAGCAAATTCCACATACTCAACTATCATATAGTCTTCCATGATTGTTAACTCTAAAAGCATATTTTTAGAGCAAATGGCATCCGTCGAACACAGAGGAAGATAGGGGCTTTAAAGTTTCACCTCCCAACTTATTTATCATATAGATAATTGTCAACAAGAATAATTCATGATCAAATATATTTGAATGGCCATATATGTTTGGATCTTTCCCACCACATGATGCTTGCCAAGAGAAAAAGGCGAAATATAGGAAGTGGTGAAGATCACCATGACTCTTGCTTAAAGGTAAGTACTAGAAAGTGAATGATAGGCCCTTCGCAGAGGGAAGCATTGATTTGTAGATGTGCTAGAGCTCGAGCTTTTAAAACAAGGATGAATAATATTTTTGGGTGGTATGCTTTCATTGTCACCACAACAACCTAGAGATCTCGGTATCTTCCATGCTAGATACATTATAGGCGGTTCCCAAACAGAATGGCAAAGTTTTTACTCCCCCTCCACCAATCAATCACACTCCACGGCTAGCCGAATCCCGGGTACCGTCCATACCAACAACATTCCTCGGGGAGTTTTGTTTAATTATTTGCATTTTTTCCTTTGATTTCGGGACTGCGAATCCCTATTACCAGCCACTCTCTCCTGAATGATAGTGAATCAACACATATCGTGAGAATAACCCACCTAGCATGAAAGATACTAACAACCCCTAGTTACTATATGAGCGATTCGGGCATGCAAAACAGAATATGTTTGAAGGTTTAGAGTTTGGCACATGCAAATTTACTTGGAATGGTAGGTAAATACCGCATATAGGTAGGTATGGTGGACTCATATGGAACAACTTTGGGTTTGAGGGTGTTTGGATGCACAAGTAGCATTTCTACTTGGTGCGGAAGTTTTGGCTAATATGAGGTGGAAGAAAGCACCACATGTTGGAGGATCCATAACAATATAACTTCCATACAAATATACCCAAGCATAACTCATTACGTTGTCTTCCTTGTCCGACTTCAACTAATTTGCTCAAGTTTGAACATAATTAATTGGTATTCACAATCATAGAAGATGTCCAAGATATTATATTTATATGTGAAATCTCTCTTCCTTAAATATTCTTTCATGAATGGTTGAAGTGACCAATGCGGTGTTTGTTAAGTTTCAATAAATTGTACCACCTATACTTCCTATATGTGATGTCATTACTCCCCATGGGATAAGCATATAAAACATTTGTAATTTCAGATTTATGATATTCAATTCATTCAACCATTTACTCAAAGGATATAAGTGAAGCACGAGAGTAAATGACAAAACTACTCCAAAACATATAAGTGAAGATCAATGAGTTGTCAAACAATTAAGTACCTATGTGAGGACTTTCTCTCTCTATCTCAATAAATATTTTCAGATCTGAGTATTATATTTAAACAGCAAGCAAAACAAAAATATCACTCCAACAATAGAATGCATCATGTGAACGGATTAAAATTTAGGCTCAACATAGGCTAACCGATAATTGTTGATGAACACAGATGGGATGCGTAGCATCCCCAACCTTAGATTCTTGAGACTTATTGAAATATTTACTCGGGGTTCCTTGGAAATCCCCAAGCTTGAGATTTTGTATCTCGTACAATTCTCTCATATCATGGTTTCACCTATTCTCAAAAACTTCATCCACACAAAACTCGAAAAGAACTTGTGTGATAGGTTAGTACACATAATAATAAATAATCTCTTTATGTACTTTCAAGACAAGTTTCACAATAATTTTCAAACATTAATTACTGTATACTATCGTTTCCACAATTTATATTTATCAATATAGGCTATGGAAACTATAGAATAAGTAGATAACAAAACTATAACAATTTAGGAAACTCTATATAATTTATATTAAAACACTGTGTAAAAATTTCAGAAAGTTTCCGCATTCCAATAAAATATGAAAATTCAAAGGCTACAGCAGAAGTTTCTGTTTTCACACAGCACACATCAAAACATGCAAATTTAAGCATCCTAAGGCAATTCTTGGAACTTTTTATTGAAAAAACAAGATTATAAATAACACCTAACATATATAAACAAAATAAAATGATGTTCCAAGAAAAACTCATATTATGTGACGAATAAAAATATAGCTCCAAGTAAGATATACCGATAGTGTTGAAGACGAGAGAGGGGATGCCTTCCGGGGCATCCCCAAGCTTAGGCGCTTGAGTCTTCCTTGGATATTACCTTGGGGGTTCCTTGTGCATCCCCAAGCTTAGTTTCTTGTCACTCCCTATTCTCCTCATATCGGTGTCTCACCCAAAACTCAAAAACTTGAATCACACAAAACTTAATGAAACTTTGTGAGAAGGGTTAGTGTAATAAAGATAGATCATTCACTTAGGTACTGTCAAGAAAAAATTCATAATTATTCCCACATGATACCTAATGTATTACATAATTCCAAAACTTTATATTACTCAATATAAGCTATAGGAACACTTGAAACAAGCAAACTATGCATGCAAAACAGAATCTATCAAAAACAGAACAGTCTGTAAAGATCTGAATGATCACCAAACTTTCCGGCCTATAAAAATTCTGAAAAACTAGGAACACACAAGGAATTTGCATATAAATGGTTTTTAATTTTTTTAGAATTTTTTGGTGCTCCAGTAAAATCAGATAATTCATATACTGGACACAAAACTTTCTGTTTTTGCACAGAATCAAACAAGCAAGTATCTACACTATCCCAAAGGCTTTACTTGACACATTATTGAAATAAAAGACACAAAACATGATTACTATGGTATATTAATCATGTGAACACATAAAACCATAAGGTAAAAGTGTTGGGCTGTCTCCCAATAAGCGCTTTTCTTTAATGCCTTTTAGCTTGGCATGATGATTTCAATCATGCTCGTATAGGAATAATAATTGAAACATGCAAAAGAGAATCATGAATCTCATGACAAGCATATTTAAGTCTAACCCACTTCCTATGAATAGGGATTTTGTGAGCAAAAAATTTATGGGAGCAAGAATCAACTAGCATAGGATGGCAAAACAAGCATGACTTTGAAATTTTCAATGCATAGAGAGGAAACTTGATGTTATTGCAATTCCTACAAGCATATGTCCCCCCCTCATAATAATTTTCAGTAGCATCAAGAAGTACTTACACAATATAACCATCACATAAAGCATTCTTTTCATGATACACAAGCATAGAAATTTTTTTACTCTCCATATAAGCAATTTCCTTCTCATTCATAATAGTGGGAGCAAACTCAACAAAATAACTATCATGAGATACTTGATTGACATAACCACATTCAATATTAAAATCATGATGACAAGTTTCATGAATACTATTATTATTTATAGCATACATGTCATCATCATAATCATCATATATAGGATACATGCCATAATCATAATAGTTTTGCTCATCAAAACTTGGGGGACTAAAAATAGCATATTCATCAAACATAGCATCCCCAAGCATGTGGCTTTGCATATCATTAGCATCATGGATATTCAAAGAATTCATACTAAAAACATTGCAATCATGCTCATCAGTCAAAGATTTAGTGCCAAACATTTTAATAACTTGTTCTTCTAACACTTGAGCACAATTTTCCTTTCCATCATTTGCACGAATGGCATAAAAAAGATGAAGCATATGAGGCAACCTCAATTCCATTTTTTTGTAGTTTTCTTTTATAGACTAAACTAGTGATAAAACAATAAACTAAACAATTAGATTGCAAGATCTAAATATATACCTTCAAGTACTCACCTCCCCGGCAACAATGCCGGAAAAGAGCTTGATGTCTACTACACAACCTTCTTCTTGCAGACTCGTGTTGGGCCTCCAAGCGTAGAGTTTTGTAGGACAATACCAATTTTTCCTCAAGTGTATGACCTAAGGTTTATCAATCCATTAGAGGTGTAGGATGAAGGTGGTCTCTCTCAAACAACCCTGCAACCAAATAAAAAAGAGTCTCTTGTGTCCCCAACACACCCAATACAATGGTAAATTGTATAGGTGCACTAGTTCGGCGAAGAGATGGTGATACAAGTGTAATATGGATGGAAGATATAGATTTTTGTAATCTGAAAATATAATAACAGCAAGGTAACACATAGTAAACAGCAAGCAAAAAATTATATAAACAAGGCCTAGGGTCCATACTTTCACAAGTGCAACTTCTCTCAACAATATTGACATAGTTGAATCATATGTAAGTACCTCTTGTGCGACAAAGAGTTCACTCCAAAGTCACAAATAGCGGAGAACTGATATGTCTCCAATGTATCTATAATTTTTGATGATGGCATGCTATTATATTATCTATTTTGAATGTTTTATATGCATTAATATGCTACTTTATATTGTTTTTGGGACTAACCTATTAATCTAGAGCCTAGTGCAAGTTTTTGTTTTTTCCTTGTTTTTGAGTTTTGCAGATATGGAATATTAAACGGAGTCCAAATGGAATAAAACCTTCGGAAGGATTTTTTTGGAAGGAAACAAATCGATCAAGCTTGGAGTGCACGACAAGGGAGGTGCCAGGGAGCCACAAGCCTGCTAGGCGTGCCCCCTGACGCGCCTAGCAGGCTTGTCGCCTCCTGACAGGTCTCCTAACCCTAATTCTTGGCCTATAAATTCCAAAATATACTCCCAACACCAGAACGAGGCACACAAATACTTTTCCGCCGCTGGAAGCCTCCGTTCCCGAGATATCCATTCTTGGAGCCTTTTCTGGTAATCTGCCGAAGGGGGTTTCGAGCATGGATGGCATCTACATCAACTCCATTGACCTTCTGATGATGCATGAGTAGTCCACCACAGACCTGTGGGTCCATAGCTAGTATCTAGATGTATTATTCTCTCTCTTTGATCTTCAATACCATGTTCTCCATGATCTTCATGGAGATCTATCCGATTGAATCCTCTTTTGTGGTGTGTTTGTCAAGATCCGATGAATTGTGAGTTTATGTTCAGATTATCCATGAATCTTATTTGAATCTCCTCTGAATTCTTATATGCATGATTTCATATCCTTGCAAGTCTCTTAGAGTTATTGGTTTGGTTTGGCCAACTAGATTGGTAATTCTTGCAATGGCAGAAGTGCTTGGTTTTGGGTTCAATCTTGTTGTGTCCTCACCCAGTGACATAGTAGGGTTAGCGAGGCACGTATTGTATTGTTGCCATCAAGGGTAACAAGATGGGGTTTCATCATATTTCTTGAGTTTATCCCTCTACATCATGTCATCTTTCTTAAATGCGTTACTCTCTTCTTCATGAACTTAATACTCTAGATGCAGGCACGAGTTGGTCGATGTGTGGAGTAATAATAGTAGATGCAGAATTGTTTCGGTCTACTTGACACAGACGTGATGCCTATATGCATGATCATTTGCTTGGATAACTACATGATTATTCGCTTTTCTATCAATTGCTTGACAGTAATTTGTTTACCCACCATGATATTTGCCTTCAAGAGGGAAGCCTCTAGTAAAACCTATGGCCTCCGAGTCTACTTTCCATAATATACTTTCAGATCTATAAACCAAAAATACCAAAAATACTTTGCTGCAATTTATTTACCTTTTACTTTACGTTCTTGTTTACATATATATCTATCGGATGTAATCCTTGCAAATAATCGTGAAGGGATTGACAACCCCTTTATAGCATTGGGTGCAAGAGTTTGTTTGTTTGTGTGGGTGCAACCATTGGTGACTTGCTCGTTCCTCCTACTAGATTTATACCTTGGTTTGCAACAACTAAGGGAAATACTTATCTACTTCACTGCATCACCCTTTCCTCTTCAAGGGAAAACCAACACATGCTCATGAGGTAGCAAGAAGGATTTCTGGTGCCATTGCCGGGGAGGATACACATCAAACCTACCAAGTACCCATCACAAACTCATCTCTTGGACTTACATTTTTTGCCTTTTGCCTCTCATTTTCCTCTCCCCCACTTCTAAAATGATTTTCAAAAAATACCACAAATATTTGCCTTTTTATTTGCCCGTCTTCCGTTCGCCTTTTCGTTGCTATGTTTCCTTGTGTTGCCATGTGCCTTCTATTTGCTTGCATCTTAGCTTGATAAAAATCTATTGATATGGATCCTCATACACTTGATAATATTTTCAAAATGCCATATTATGATGAACCAATTGCTAGTGAGTTGAGTGCACTTGATTATCTCTATGAAGTTTTGCTTGAAAATCATGAAATTTTTGATGAAGTGTTGAAAGAAGAAAACTATAAGGTGATTCATGATATATACTTGAATGAAAAGCATGATTGACATGTTGTTAGTATGAATTCTATGAATATCCATGATGCTAATAATATGCAAAACCACTAGCTTGGGGATGCTATGCTTGATGAAGATGAAATTTTTTGTTCCACAAGTTTTGGTGCTGACACATATGCTATAATTGATCATGAAAATAATCCTTTATGTGATAGTTATATTGTGAGATTCCTTCATGATGCTACTGAAAATTATTATGAGGGAGGAACATATGCTTGTAGTAATTGCAATAATATCAAGTTTCCTCTCTATGTGTTCAAAGTTTTGAAGTCATGCTTGTTTTGCCTTCCTATGCTAGTTGGTTCTTGTTCTTATAAATTGTTTGTTCACAAAATCCCAATGCATAGGAAGTGGGTTAGACTTAAATTTGTTTTTCATGCTATTCATGATCATCTTTTCCATATTTCAATTACTACTTTTTATGTGAGGATCATTGAAATCGTTTTTGCCTAGCTAGGGGCGTTAAACAATAGCGCTTGTTGGGAGGCAACCCAATTTTATTTTTGTGTTCTATTTTTGCTTCTGTTTTGAGTGTTTCCCACATTATTAATTCTGTATTAATTTTGTGTTGGTGTTTTATTTAGTGTTTGAGCCAAGTAAAACCTTTGGGGTGATCTATGGTAGTTGTTGATTTGATCTTGCTGAAAAACAGAAACTTTTGCGGTCGGTCCAGGAATTTTATAAAATTGTCAGAGCGTCGACTGAATCTGAAATTTTTACACATGATTGATATATAAATTTCCAAGGTTTTCCTATTTGTTTCATAATTGTTTGAGTTACATAAGTATACTAAATTTTCAGATTTCTACAGACTATTCTGTTTTTGACAAATACTGTTTTGTTTGAGTTGTTTTCCTATTTTGATGAATCTTTGGGTTGTATCATGTGGTATGAACCATGGAGAAGTTAGATTACAGTAGGTGTAACGCCAATATAAATAAATAATGAGTTCACAACAGTACCTAAAGTGGCGATTTATTTTCTTATACTAACGGATCTCACGAGTTTTCTGTTAAGTTTTGTGTTGTGAAGTTTTCAAGTTTTGGGCAAAGATTTGATGGACTATGGAATAAGGAGTGGAAAGAGCCTAAGCTTGGGGATGCCCAAGGCACCCCAAGTTATATTCAATGATGCCAAAGAGCCTAAGCTTGGGGATGCCCCGAAAGGCATCCCCTCTTTCGTCTTCAATCCGTCGGTAAATTTACTTGAGGCTATATTTTTATTCACCACATGATATGTGTTTTTCTTAGAGAGTCTTGTATGATGTGAGTCTTTGCTTTGTTAGTTTGCCACAATCATCCTTTATGCACACATATTTTGTGAGATACACGCTGAATCGTGAATTTGTTAGAATTCTCTATGTACCTCACTTATATCCTTTGAGTTGGGCAACGTTGCTCTATGTGCTTCACTTATTTTTTTTAGAGAACGGTGGTGTTTGCGTTTTATAGAAATACTTGAACTCTTGTACCTCACTTATATTATTTTTAGAGTTTCTAAAACAGAATGGTAATTGGTCTAGGTTATGAATTAGTCCTAATATGATAGGCATCCAAGAGGGATATAATAAAAACTTCCATATTAAGTGCATTGGGTATTTATGAGAAGTTTGATTCCTTGCATAAAGTTCTAAGATATAAAGATGGTAATATTAAGAGACATGTTAGGAAGTAATTGTGATTTGGTAAAAAAACTTGTGTAAAGGTTTGTGATTGCCATAGCATGTACGTATGGTGAACTGTTATGTAAGGAAGTCAGAGCATGACTTGTTTCTAGATTGGTGACCTTTGTGTGAGGGTCGGGAGCGCGCGATGGTTAACTCCTACCAACCTCTCCCCTAGGAGCATGCGTTTAATACTTTGCTTCGGTGACTAATAGACTTTTGCAATAAGTATGTGAGTTCTTTATGACTAATGTTGAGTCCATGGATTATACACACTTTCAACCTTCCACCTTTGCTAGCCTCTCTAGTACCGCACAACTTTCGTCGGTACAACAGACACCTTCCTCAAAACATACACCATATACCTTCCTCAAAACAGCCACCATATATCATTCCTCAAAACAGCCACCATACTTACATATTATGGCATTTCCATAGCCATTCCAAGATAAGCCATGCAACTTCCACCGTTTCCTTTTATGACTTGCACCATCACTTCCATATTGCATATAGAGTCATATTTTGTCATAGGTATCGAGTTGTAATTTTCTTTTGAGTTGTAAGTAAATAAAAGTGTGATGATTATCATTAATAGAGCATGTCCTGTGTGAGGAAAGGATGATGGAAGCTATGATTCCCTCACAAGTGGGGATGAGATTCCTGAGTTTATGAAAAAAAGGCCAGCGAAGCCCAAATAAAAAAATGAATAAAAGAGGCCTTAGATGCCCAACAAAAAAAGAAAAAAAAGAAAAAATTAGAGAAAAGAGAGAAGGGACATTGATACTACCTTTTTCCACACTTGTGCTTCAAAGTAGCACCATGATCTTCATGATAGAGAGTCTCCTATTTTGTCACTTTCATATAGCTAGTGGATTTTTTTCTTCATGATGCACGTCCACTTAGTTTCTTTTTGAGCTTTCATACACTTATAGCTCTAGTGCATCCGTTGCATGGCAATCCCTACTCACTCACTTTGATATCTATTAATGGGCATCTACATAGCCCATTGATACGCCTAGTTGACGTGAGACTATCTTCTCCCTTTCCTTGACAACCTCCACCATATTCTATTCCACCTATAATGCTATATCCATGGCTCACGCTCATGTATTGTGTGAAAGTTGAAAAAGTTTGAGAAAATAAAGGTGTGAAAACAATTTCTTGATTTTTCATCGGGATTGTGCATGATATAAATACTTTGTGTGGGGAAGATGGAGCATAGCCAAACCATATGATATTGTAGGTATAACTTTGTTTTGCCATTATATTTTGAAGATATACAATTGCTTTGCTAGTATGTTTGAAACATTATTGTTTTTATATCAATATTAAGCTTTTGTTTTGAGTCTTAAGGTTCTGAATATTCATGCCACAATAAAGAATATTACATGGATAAATATGTTAGGTAGCACTCCACATAAAAAATTCTGTTTTTATCATTTACCTACTCGAGGACGAGCATGAATTAAGCTTGGGGATGCTGACACGTCTCCAACGTATCTATAATTTTTGATGATGGCATGCTATTATATTATCTGTTTTGGATATTTTATATGCATTAATATGCTATTTTATATTATTTTTGGGACTAACCTATTAATCTAGAGCCTAGTGCTAGTTTCTGTTTTTTCCTTGTTTTTGTGTTTTGCAGATATGGAATATTAAACAGAGTCCAAACAGAATAAAACCTTTAGAAGGATTTTTTTTGGAAGGAAGCAAATCGATCAAGCTTGGAGTGCATGGCAGAGGAGGTGCCAAGGAGCCACAAACCTGCTAGGCATGGCCCCCCTCGCCGCGCCTAGCAGGCTTGTTGCCTCCCAATAGGTTTCTTGACCTATAAATTCTCAAATATTCCCGCAACACCAGAACGAGCCATGCAAATACTTTTCCGCCGCTAGAAGCCTTCGTGCCCGAGAGATACAATCTTGGAGCCTTTTCCGGTAATCTGCCAGAGGGGTTTTCGATCACGGAGGGTTTCTACATCAACTCCATTGCCCCTCTGATGATGTGTGAGTAGTCCACCACAGACCTACAAGTCCATAGCTACTATCTAGATGGTTTCTTCTCTCTCTTTGATCTTCAATACCATGTTCTCCATGATCTTCATGGAGATCTATCCAATGTAATCCTGTTTTGTGGTGTGTTTGTCAAGATACGATAAATTGAGATTTTATGTTCAGATTATCCATGAATCTTATTTGAATATCCTCTAAATTCTTATATGCATGATTTAATATCCTTGCAATTTTCTTTGAGTTATTGGTTTCGTTTGGCCAACTAGATTGGTAATTCTTGCAATGGGAGAAGTGTTTAGTTTTGGGTTCAATCTTGCGGTGTCCTCACCTAGTGACATAGTAGGGGTAGAGAGGCACATATTGTATTGTTACCATCAAGGGTAACAATATGAGATTTTCATCATACTGGTTGAGTTTATCCCTCTACATCATGTCATATTTCTTAATGCGTTACTGTGTTCTTCATGAACTTAATACTCTAGATGCAGGCAGGAGTCGATCGATGTGTGGAGTAATAGTAGTAGATGCAGAATCGTTTCGGTCTTCTTGACACGGACATGATGCCTATATGCATGATCATTTGCTTGAATAACTACATGATTATTCACTTTTCTATCAATTGCTTGACAGTAATTTGTTTACCCACCATGATAATTGCCTTCCAGAGAGAAGCCTCTAGTGAAACCTATGGCCCCCGGGTCTACTTTCCATACTTTCAGATCTATAAACCAAAAATACCTTGTTGCAATTTATTTACGTATTACTTTCCGTTATTGTTTACATCTATATCTATCAGATCTAATCCTTGCAAATAATCGTGAAGGGATTGACAACCCCTTTATAGCGTTGGGTGCAAGAGTTTCATTGTTTGTGTAGGTGCAACCATTGGTGACTTGCTTGTTCCTCCTAATGGATCCATACCTTGGTTCTCCACAAACTGAGGGAAATACTTATCTACTTCGCTGCATCACCCTTTCCTCTTCAAGCGAAAACCAACGCACGCTCAAGAGGTAGCAAGAACTAACGAAGAAATTATTGTAGGGTACGAAACCACCTCAAAGTTATTTTTTCCGATCAATCTTATGAGCTATCCCTATAAGTGTCACGAACAGCCCTAGAGTTCATACTAAAATAACACCTTAAGATACACATTAACCAAAACCCTAATGTCACCTAGATACTCCAATGTCACCACAAGTACCCATGGGATTGATTATACGATATGCATCACACAATATCAAATTCATCATGTTCAATCCAACACAAAGAACTTCAAAGAGTCCCCCAAAGTTTCTACCGGAGATTGAAGACAAAAACATGTGCCAACCCCTATGTATAGATTCCCAAGGTCACGGAACCCACAAGTTGATCACCAAAACATACATCAAGTGTTTCAATAGAAACATCCCATTGTCAGCATGAATATCCCATCGCAAGACATACATCAAGTGTTCTCAAATCCTTAAAGACTCAATCCGATAAGAAAACTTCAAAGGGAAAACTCAATTCATCACAATAATATAGAGAGGAGAAAACTCCATATGATTCATCTATATCAATAAAGCTCGTGGTACATCAAGATCGTGCCATCTCAAGAACACGAGAGAGAGAGAGAGAGAAAGAGATCAAACACATAGTTACTGGAACATACCCTGAGCCTTGAGGGTGAACTACTCCCTCCTTGTCATGGAGAGCGCTGGGATGATGAAGATGGCCTCCAGTGATGGTTTCCACCTCCGGCAGGGTGCCGGGACGGGCTCCCGATTGGTTTTTCCTGTCTCTAGAGGCTTGTGGCGGAGGAACTCCCGATCTAGGTTTCTTTTCGGAGGTTTCTATATTTATTGGAATTTTTGGCATTGATATCACGTCAAGGGGGTCCACGAGGCGGTGACAAGCTTGCTAGGCGCGACCAGGGGTGGCTGCGCCTGACAGGCTTGTGACCTCCTCGTGGCTCTTCTGGCCCAACTCCAATGCTTCGGGGGTCTCTTTTGGTCCAAAAAACTCATACTAAATTTTCAGCCCATTCCGAGGACTTCTATTTCTACACAAAAAAACGACACCATGGTAGTTCTGCTGGAAACAACATCAGTCTGTGTTAGTTCTAACTAAATCATACCAAAATCATATAGAATTATTATAAACATGGCATGAATACTTCATAAATTATAGATACATTGGAGAGGTATCAGGTAGCGACTAGAGCAAACCAGGCTATTCGGATGACAAACTCCGCCGAACATTGAACAGGATCATCCGCCTCAAGGCTGCTGGGCTCACCATTGAAAACATGGGCTCTGAATTCCTCCGGCACCACATCGCCTCCTTACAGAAGAGGGACATACCCACATGGGAATACAATGGCCCCGCTGACTAGATGCGGTTGTATCCAGGTCTAGGCAACAATTTGACCATTTACGACCATAGTTGGTTGTGTGATTGAAAGCATATTTGCTCCTTTGGTGGTTTTGGTAATTAATAACAACATATATGTCATTGAACTAATGTTTCCACTAAGTATATTTTAGGAAAAGTTCAATGATGGGTTGGCAAAAAGATTTTGGAGAAACCCCAAGATGCAAATAAATGGATTGGCAAAGCTTCAAGGAAGAGGACTCTACATTTTATTTTGTGAGAAATCACTTTGAGTCCATAGGAAAAGCCTATACTATTAAAAGGGGGTAAGGTATTGTTGGTGAACAAGATGCTCAAACTTGCACAAGTGATAGTCACCAAAACACGCACAAACTCTCCACTTATTCTATCTAATCCAAATATCCAAAATCGGTGCAACCACAAATACCCACTCGGTCCCACCGATTCCTACACTCAGACTGACCCATGCCAAACCCTAGCACATTGGTGCCATGAAGTTCAGGCTGCCAACTTTGGGTTGCCTCTATTCATAAAATTGGAATATCTGAGTTTTTGGATTGGTGTCACCGAGATGTAGATTCTAACCATTGGACACCTGATCAGTACCATCGAGAAATATATGTCAGTGACACCAAGATTCAATAGTTGCTATCTTTGGAGCAACTTGGTACCACTGAAATTAACACATCAGTGTCACCGAGGTGGTCAGTTTAGGTGTAACGGTTGGATTTTTGGATATGCCTATATATACCCCTCCATGACCACTCACTCGCAAGATAAGCACTCAAAACAGATCCCCACCTATCCTATCAAAATTTCTGAGAGAGAGGCACCTACTCATGTGTTGAGATCATGCCATTCCATTCCAACCATATGAATCTTGATCTCAAGCCTCCCCAAGTTACTTTCTACCCAATCAATCTCTTCCACCAAATCCAAATCTGTGAGAGAGTGAGTGAGTGTTGAGGAGTCTATCATCTTGAAGCACAAGCACAAGGAGTTCATCGACATTATCGAGCCTATTGCCTTTTGGAGGGTGGTGCCCCTAGATTGGTTAGGTGTCGTTTGGGAGCCTCCTACTTCGTGTTGTGGAGTGAAACAAAAAGTTTGTAAGGGCAAGGAGATCATCCACTTCGTGAAGATCTACCCCGAGTTAGGCTAGTCCTTTGTGGATGTAGGCCATCATGGTATATTCAAGGTTGCTTCTTCGTGGAACAATCCATGGGTAGAGCCCTCCATGGACTCTCGCGAATGTTACCCTTTCTGGGTTGAAGACTCCATAAATTTGGACGTACGATAGCACCACCTATCGGAACCATGGGAAAAATCTTCGTGTCTCCAAATTGAGTTTGATCTTCCTACCCTTACTTTACTACTCATGCTTGTCTTTACTTTCCGCTACTATACTCATAGAAATGCATGTGTAGGGTGTGCTTGACTTGATACAATTGCTAAAATCAGCCAACACTTAAAATTGCGAAAATATAATTTTTATTTAGTTAATTAGTCTAATCACCTTCCCTCTAGACCTACTTTCGATCCTACAAGTGGTATCAGTGCTTTGGTCTCCATTGCATTGGTTTCTGTCACACCCTATGTTTGTATCACTTTGTTATGCTTGGATTTACAAAATTTTGGAACCAATTATTTTTTTTGAGTGCATGCTTGTTTGATTGTTTGTTGATTTTGTTTGGCACTCTTAGGTTCTACTCCTCTCCGTATTCATCTTCATTGAACCAATTTTCTTGCCCAATGATCAGGCCATGTGAATAGTGCCCAAAACTATTTTTTATCAACTATTATTTTGACCAAAAAGGATTTCTTCAAATTAGGTTTTCAAAACCCCCTGAGTTGAGGTTTGCACTATAAGTCCTCAAATTGGGTGGATCCTTTTTCCACAAAGGCTTTATTTCAAACCTAATATATATATGACTTTCCAAAACCACCAAATATTAACTTTAAAGATTATTTTACTATTTACTTAAAAGGCTTTTTAAGGCCATAAATGGTCTTTTATAGGGAAATATTATTTAAATGCTTTCAAAATATTTATAAAAATTTAGGGAAACTCACTGGACATATATTTTTCATATATATGAGTTTCAACACATGGTCATGTTCAAAATCATGGGCAAAACCCTTTAAAACCCTTTCTGTCCAAATAAAGCTTCTAAAATGTTTCTATAAGAAATATTATCAATAAATTCCAAGAGAAATTCCATCAAGTCAACATTGTCATAGGTGATGACCTTGCATAGTTTCATCTCAATATAAATTGTTTTGATTCATCAAACTATTCCAAAACCCTCCTTGTCCAGATTCAAATTTGAACAACTTTATAGTGTGAAGTTTCTTCCCTTGGCCCCAAACTTTGTGGACATGTTCTAATCACAAAATAATGGTGATACACTAAGTGATTCATCAAGGGGATTAGATTAGGATAACTAGATCTACAGAAACCATATTCTGTTGATTTCTAGGGTTTCACAAAGATACATTATGAACTTTCTTCAATCAAGCTCAAACTTGGTGATCAGGCCTAATTCTAATCACCATTTGTTCCTGTAAATTCTTATGGCAAGCAAATCCCGTTTGCTTGCCCTAATCTCCATCAAACACCTTCTGCCAGAATGGTAAAAACCCTATTTGACCCCCTTCCTCTATTTACCTTGAGCATAAAATTTTACCACATCATATTGCAATGATATTTCACCTCCAGTAAACCTTGATTGGCCACAACTCCATGATTCAGGGGTGAAAACCTCCCTTTACACCCCTATAGAGTGATGGCAGCACCATTTTACCCCCTCCTCTTACTTCAACCATTCTTCTCCCCTCTCAGAGCATCCAAGGAGCATCCCAGGAACCCCTAGGAGCTACTGGACAAAGTGGGACATCCCAGAGCATGCGGGCAACGGCCATGCCGGCCATTTACACGCTCTGGAGCGTGTTATAGTGTGCTCCCGCACTGTCGAAGCCCCCATCCCGATGCTCCTAACCACCTAGGGCCTCCCCTCATGTCCCCTGAGACACCCTCGACGTCCGTGGCATGCCACCTTGTCGGCCCCCTTCTCTCTCCTCCTCCAGCGGTCTCTCCCCACAAGCGCCCGATGCCGCCGGTTTGGCCAACCATAGTGCTCGCACGCACGCGCTCCCCTGCCTCTCTCTCCTCTCCCTACCCTAGATCCTGAGGTAGGAGACAGACCCGACAGGTGGTCCCCACTTGTCGGCCTCTCATCTCTCCCTCCCGCATCTCTCTCCCTCTCTCTGGCCACTGGGCCCCGCCTATGAGGTTTGAAACCTGAAGCGTGCGGGGGCGCAAGCGCGCCAAGCCTGGCAGACCACTGGGCCGGCCCAACAAATGGCTGGCTCTGGCCCAGGGCACAGAGCCCTTGTCTTTTTCTTTTTCTACTCCATTTTCCAAAAATCCCACCGGGTTAAAAATAAATCCTATGCCAAATATTTTTCCACCATAAATCTCAAAATATTATGTAGAATTTTATAGTGCCAATTGTAAAATATTTTGAAAATATTTTATGTACTGTTTTATTTTAAAACCCCTTCTTGGCATTTTTACCCTTTGTTATAATTAGTTTTAAAACCCTTTTTCTCCCCAAAACCTTAGGCAAATATTGCTAGTATAGTTTTTAGTATTTATTAGAGTAGGGTAGCATTTTAGTAGTAGATTTGTGTGCTCTATTTTTGTGTGATGCTTATTATTATCGTTATTTATCGCGCTGATAGATTGCATTGTTCACGAGGGAGTTGGACCCGAAGACTTTGAAGACCCCGAAGACTTTGTTGAGCCAGGCAAGCATCCCTTTGACCATGACTATGAAAACTTTTATTACATGGCATATAGCACTTTATTTCGTGGCATTGATCCAAATGATGTAGTATTCTCCTTCAATGGGATGCCTCCAATACTTTCTTGTTGATACTTGCATCATCCATGACCCTACCTCCTTATGAGGGTTGTGCGGGTGGGAGTAGTTAGGTTGCTAATAGATGCTATGCAAGTGGGATCGGGATTATGGATGGAGATGGAACAAAGAAGTGATTTCAAAAACCATTCAAAAAACCCGTCGGGTGCCACTAATGCCCGAGGGAGATGATGATGAGTTGGGTAAACACTTGAGAAAGAAGTGGTGTGCCAGAACAAGTTGAGGGTATGTTTTCGAAAATAGAGAGTTTTAAGATTTACTCACCGTCCCAACCTTACATGTGCGACAACGATAACCCTTATGGGATGGGGCTTTGTTGATTACTATGGTTGGTTCTAGCAGGGAGCCCGCATTACCAGTGGCAAGAGTGAAGTGGTCACTCTCGAGACGGGGTCGTCATGGACAGTTGGAGGTCCTTCTTAAACTGCGTACGATGTTTTTCATAAACTTGGTGTGCGTGTGTGGATGACACAGAGATGATACTTGAGATAAGTCAGATGGCTTGACTTGATGACTGAACATGAGAGGTTCAACCCCCTGGTTATGATGATATCCGGAACTTGTTCACAAGGATATCGACCAACTGTTGATGCATGCTTACATAAGTTACTTGATCATGTCATTGGATACAAAATTAGCTTTCTGTAAACTACCTACTTAGTGCTTTATCATGCATTGTTATACCTTGTTCCACAACTTGGGTTGCTTGTGAGTACATTCAAAGTACTCATTAGCTTGCCACTGGTTATTTAATTGGCCAAGCATGGAAGAGAAGGATTATGGTGAAGAGTTTGTTGGTGACGAACATGCGAACTAGGACGCTTCCTAGTCAGAATGCCTATAGGTTTAAGGCAGATGGCATGGGTTCATGCTTTCGACCAAGATTCCCGCTGTTTGTTTTGTTTAAGTATTTCGCCCTTGCAGCGCTATATATGTAAGACTTGACCTCCATGGTCTTTATTTGTGTAAGACGATATGTAAGAATGTAAGACTCTTATTATTCAGCTTCTATGTGTTTAGTGAGCATTGATCTCTCGGATCACTTTACACGTGCATTCGGTGATAACGACTTATGAGTCGGGGTCCCCACAAAGCTGGTATCAGAGCCATCCTGAATGTAGGAAGCCCTTAGTTAGCATGGACGTTAGTTAGGATAAAACCATTTTCGAACTACACCTAGCACCTATACTTATGAGTTCTGCACTATTTACCTCTTCTATTCTTCACACAACACTCTGCTGACTCTCCTCCCTTCAAACTTTTGTAGATGGCCGTCGTACTCGAAGCCCTCCTAGCATCCAGCTTTCCCTTACTCCTTGGGGATAGCCTGGAGAAGTGCCAGTTTCGCCGACCACCCGTTTTCCTCTATCACGAGCACTGGGTCAATATCGTCACGCAGGAGTACCATGTTGATGTGGTCGTGAAGGAAAATGACTCCCCGACTAGTTGGTTCTTTGAAGTACCACATATGGAGACCCTGGCATTCCCATTCGAGATAGCTGCACTGAAGACACTCAGCCACCTTTGAGGGATCAATCCAGAGATGGCTGACAAACTAGCTACTCGCTATCTACCCTTCAGGAGGGATGATATCAGCGAGGGTTGGACGTTGGATCCATCTACGGAGGATGGGACACCACTCAGATTCTAGACCTACTTCATCCTCTCCGCCAATTGTCTGGCTCACCATTTGATTAAGGAGTCCGTAAAGCTCCACGAGGAACTTCACCACACCCGGGAGCTACTTCGACAAGACAAGACGAAGCCAGACAAGATCAAGAAGGATGGAGCCCCCGAGGGAAGACCAGTTGTCGCTTGAAGAGGAGGAGCAACCCCAGCTAGAGATGCACCCACACGCCGTCATCGCATGAGTGCGAAGGAGTACCGTGAACTCTCCACAGACCCGCCGACGAAGCGTCGTCGGGATGGACCTCCTCGTTCCTGACCCCTTCGACTGAAAACGATGGTCGTTCAGGTGATGAACAGGAGGAAGTCCCAGAGGAGCGTGACTACGAGACCGAGCACTCCATCATCTGAGTCCGAGAGCCCCTATGGTAGGATCAATCATGTACCCTCATGCGAAGTCAAGTCCGTGTAACGGTTCATATGAAACCATGTGTGCTTCTTGTTTGTTTTGTTGTTTGTGTTCCAAAGCGAGACACGCTTTTGCCTTAGGCAAAATGTAAGTGACTCCCTCGTCTATCTTACCTTAATATATGTGTTGGTCTTTCGACCTTCGTTTTACCACACTTGCACTCGACCAACCCCCTTAGGCATGCTTTTCGTTGTTGCTTTTCCCCTCGTCTATCCCAAATTGTTTGATGTGGATGCTCCAAACAAGATGGTGACTACTACCCACAACAGATCCTTCGCCAACCCTGAAGCTGGCAACTCAAGTCAGCAACAGGGAGCTGGTGAGACTGCTCAGGCTGGAGGACACTAGGAGCAGCCACAAGGCGACATTCCTCTGCCACCACCTCCACGAGAGAACATGACCATAGCTCAGTTTCTCCAAGTTCTCCGGGAGGAACGCCAAGCCAACAATGATGCTATTCAGCAGATGACTTAGGTCCTTATGAACAACCAGCAGCAAGGCAGGAACGACAATGGCCGCACCACTCTGTCTGAGTTCATGAGGAATTCGCCCCCAACCTTCACTGAGACTGCTGAACCCTTGGATGCTGACGACTAGATCCGCACCATCGAGGAACTCCTTGAATTTGTCAATTGCAATGAGGATCGTGAGAAGGTGCTTTATGCCTCTCGTTGCCTTGGAGGTACCGCCCGAGCTTGGAGGGATGGGTTCAAGGTCATGCAAGGCAATCATGTGATCACTTGGGATGACTTCAAGGAAGGATTCCACACCGCCCACATTCCTTCTGGGATCATGGCTATTAAGAAGAGAGAATTCCGAGTGCTGAAGTAAGGAAGTGGCTCTATCAAGGAGTACCTACAGAAGTTCAACCTGCTGTCAAGGTATGCACCTGAAGATGTCAACACGGAGGCTGCAAGAAGGAACGCTTCATGGAAGGACTTCAGCAGACCCTACGGTATCAGCTCATCTTCTACGAGTGTTGTACCTTCTTCGACCTAGTGAACAAGGCCCTCATGCTGGAAGACAAGGGTCGTGCCATAGACGACACTCGCAAGCTCAAGATGATCAGCAAGGGTAGCTCCAGCAACCAGAAGCCTCGCCCCTGGCAGCCAGCCCCAGCCAAGCCAACCTATCAGCCGCAGCAAGCTAGACCTCCTGCACCTCGTCCGACCTACCAGCCTTAGCAGTATGCCAATCCCAGGACGGTTTACAACAACCCCAATAACAACAACGGTGGTAGGAACTACAACAATGATCCTAGGTAAGTCACTTGTTTTGGATGTGGCCAGCCTAGACACATCTCCAAACTGTGCCCCAACAAGAAGCTAGATGCACCGTGCCCCAATGCGCCAAGCCAAGGTCAAGGCCGTGGAGCACCACCAAGGAACCCAGCTCCCCACAACCAACCCAACAATGGCAAGGGTCGTGTGAATCACGTCACTTCTAAGGAAGCCCAGGAATACCCTGACGTTATACTGGGTATATTCCTCGTCAACTCAACCCCAGCATAATACTGTTTGATTGTGGAGCTTTGAATTCTTTTGTCACCCAAAAGTTTGCACTAGAGAGTGGCACTAAGCCTACATCCCTGGGTAGTCGTATGTTGATTCAAACCCCGGGATTAGATATGAAGCCTGGTATAGGTTGTAAAGGAGTGGAGATTAACATCAACGGGGCAGACTTCCTAGCAAACCTTATAGTTCTGGATTCACTAGGCTTGGACTTCATCCATGGCATGAATTGGTTGACCAAGCACCAAGGCATGTTAGACTGTGCCAACAGGATTGTTACCATGACCAATAGCCAAGGAGTGGAACTCAAGTATTTTCCCAACCCTGCCTCTACTCAAGCCCCTCAGGCTAACTTTCTATCGGGAATTGAGTTTGATCAAGTGCTAGTGGTATGTGAATACCCGAATGTATTTCCTGATGAGCTGCTCAGAATGCCTCCTGACCGCGACATTGAGTTCATCATTGAGATAATGCCCGGATCAAGGCCCATCTATAAGAAGCCCTATAGAATGGGATCCGAAGAGTTGGCTGAATTGAGGAAGCAACTGGCAGAGCAGCTCAGAAAAGGATTCATTCGCCCTAGTGCCTCTCCTTGGGGATCACATGATCTATTTGTGTCAAAGAGGGACGGAACTATCAGACTTTGTGTCAATTATCGTACTCTCAATGAAGTCACAATAAAGAACTAGTACCCACTCCCCAAGATTGAAGACCTGTTCGATCAGTTGAATGGAGCCAAGGTGTTTTCCAAGATCGACCTTAGGTCTGGGTACTACCAGCTGAAGATCAGACCCCAAGACATTCCGAAGACGGCGTTTGTAACCCGGTATGGCTTGTATGAGTACACGGTCATGTCTTTTGGATTGACCAATGCCCCTGCCTACTTCATGTACCTCGTGAACAAAGTCTTGATGGAGTACTTGGACAAGTTTGTTGTCATCTTCATTGATGACATACTCGTCTTCTCCAAGTCTAAAGAAGAGCATGAGCAACACTTGAGAATGGTCCTAGATAAGATTCGAGAGCACCAACTTTATGCAAAGTTCAGTAAGTGTGAATTCTGGCTACATGAAGTTGGATTCTTTGGTCATGTGTTGACTGCAGAAGGATTGTCAGTGGATCCTGCCAAGATTGAAGCCGTGAATGAATGGCAATCTCCAACCACCGTGAAGGATGTCAGGAGCTTCCTCGGACTCGCAGAGTATTACCGCAAGTTTGTGGAAGGATTCTCAAGCATTGCCCAACCCATGACCCAGCTTTTGAAGAAGGACAAGAAGTTCGAATGGATGCCAAAGTGTGAAGAAAGCTTCCAGGAGTTCAAGAAGAGATTAACCACAGTCCTTGTTTTGGCCACCCCCAATATTCACAACGAGTTTGTGATATATTGTGATGCATCGAGAACCGGGCTTGGAGGTGTTCTGATGCAAGAAGGAAGAGTCGTAGCATATCTATGTAGACAGCTACGTCCTCATGAAGAGAACTATGCTACTCATGATCTTGAGTTGGTAGCCGTGCTTCATGCCTTGAAGACATGGCAAAATTACCTTGTGGGTAAGCGATGTGAGATATACACAGACCACAAGAGTTTGAAGTATATTTTCACCCAAAGGGAATTGTACATGAGGCAGCAAAGATGGTTCGAGTTGATCAACAATTATGACCTCAGTGTTCAGTACCACCCCGGAAAGGCTAAATTGGTAGCACACGCCTTAAGCAGAAAGGCTTGTTCCTTGAATGCCATGATTAAGGAAAGGCTACCCTCCATATATTAAGAGCTTGAAAGCTTCGTCTTGGAACTAGTTGCACCTGGATTCCTCGCCAACCTCGAAGCAAAGCCTACCTTGATGGATGATATCAAAGAAGCTCAGAAGGGACGCGAGAGCATTGAAGGCATCAAGAGGAAGATCAAGGAAGGCAAGGCCCTAGGATCCCCTGTGGATGAACAAGGAGCTGTATGATTTGGGAATCACATTTGTGTACCCAGCAAAGAGGAGCTCAAGAACTTGATATTGCAAGAAGCTCATGGCACTCTGTATTCCATCCATCCTGGAGGAACCAAGATGTATCAAGACCTCAAGGCAAGGTTCTAGTGGCATGGCATGAAAAGGGAAATAGGCGTGTTTGTTGCTAAGTGTGATATATGCCAGAGAGTCAAAGCAGAGCATCAGCGACCCGCTGGGATATTGCAACCTCTCAAAGTGCCTAAATGGAAGTGGGACAAAGTCAGGATGGGTTTCATCACCAGATTACCAAGGTGAAGCAAAGGACATGATTCTATTTGGGTCATTCTCGACCACCTGACCATAGCCCATTTCATTCCCATCAAGACCACCCATCACGGTAACAAGCTAGCCAGCCTCTAGACTAAGCGTATCATGAGCCTTCATGGAATTCCTAAGGAGATCATGTCAAACCGAGGCACCCAGTTCACCTCGAGGTTCTAGAAGATGTTTCAAGGAGCCATGGGAACCAAACTCTCCTTCAACACTGCTTTTCACCCATAGACAAGTGGGCAAACAAAACGAGTAAATCAGATACTCGAAGATATGCTCCACGCTTGTGTTTTGGCATATGGGGACAAGTGGGAAGATTGCCTGCCATTTGCTGAGTTCTCCTACAACAAAAGCTACCGGTCGAGTCTTCAGATGGCACCATTTGTGGTGTTGTATGGACGCAAGTGTCGCACTCACCAAAACTGGTTAGAGACCGGATAAGGACTAGTCTTTGGGCCAGACATCCTCCACGAAGTAGAAGAGAAAGCTCAACTCGTCCAAGAGCGCCTTGAGACCACCAAGTCACGACAGAAGAGTTGCGCTGACTCCCACTGCCAAGAAGTGAACTTCTGTGTCGGTGACCATGTTTACCTCTGAGTCGCGCCTCTCAAAGGAACCAAGCATTTCCATGTCAAGGGGAAGCTTGCACCAAGACACATCGGCCCCTTCAAGATCACCGCTACGCGCGGAGAAGTTGCCTACCATCTAGAGCTACCTTCCGAGCTATCAGATGTGCACAACGTCTTTCACGTGTCACAACTTCGGAAGTGTCTTCAAGTTCCCAACCGCCCTGACCTCTACAACGATATCGACCATCAAGCCATCAACCTTCAACCAGACCTCACTTATCGTGAGAGGCCAGTTCATATTTTGGTTGAAGCAGAGCGCTGCACCCGGAGCCGCACCATCAAGTACTTCATGGTCCCATGGAGCAACCACACTGAAGCAGAAGCAACCTGGGAGCGTGAAGACTTTCTTAGATCTGAGTTCCCTTATTTCTTTAGCGCTTAGCCTAGGAATCTCGGGGACGAGATTCTTGTAAGGGGGCAGTCTGTCACACCCTGTGTTTGTATCACTTTGTTATGCTTGGATTTACAAAATTTTGGAACCATTAAAACTTTTTGAGTGCATGCTTGCTTGAATTATTGCTTGTTTGATTGTTTGTTGAGTTTGTTTGGCACTCTGAGGTTCTACTCCTCTTCATATTCATCTTCCTTGAACCAAACTTCTTGCCCAATGATCATGCCATGTGAATAGTTCCCAAAACTATTTTTTATCAAATATTATTTTGAACAAAAAGGATTTATTCAAATTAGGTTTTCAAAACCCCCTAAGTTGACGTTTGCACTCCAAGTCCTCAAATTGGGTGGATCCTTTTTCCCCAAAGGCTTTATTTCAAACCTACTATATATATGACTTTCCAAAACCACCAAATATTAATTTTAAAGATTATTTTACTATTTACTTAAAAGGCTTTTTCTTAAAGCCAGAAATGGTCTTTTATAGGGAAAATTTATTTAAATGCTTTCAAAATATTTATGAAAATTTAGGGAAACTTAGTGGACATATATTTTCAATATATTTATATGAGTTTCAACACATGGTCATGTTAAAAATCATGGGCAAAACCCCTCAAAACTGTTTCTGTCCAAATCAAGCTTTTGAAATATTTCTATAAGAAATATTCTCAATAAATTCCAAGAAAATTCCAGCAAATCAACATTTTCATAGGTGATGTACTTGCAAAGTTTCATCTCAATCCATATTATTTTGATTCATCAAACTATTCCAAAACCCTCCCTGTCCAGATTCAAATTTGAACAACTTTACATTGTGAAGTTTCTTACCTTGACCCCAAACTTTGTGGACATGTTCTAATCACCATATAATGGTGCTACACTAAGTGGTGCATCAAGGGGATTAGCTTAGCATGACTAGATCTACAGAAAACAGATTCTATTGATTTCTAGTGTTTCACAAAGATACATTGTGAACTTTCTTCAATCAACTCAAACTTGGTGATCAGGCCTAATTCTAATCACCATTTGATCCTGTCAATTCTCATGGAAAGCAAAGCCCATTTGCTTGCCCTAATCTCCATCAAACACCTTCTACCAGAATGGTAAAAACCCTGTTTGACCCCCTTCCTCTTTTCCTTGAGCCCAAATTTTTACCACATCATCTTGCAATGATATTTCACCTCCAATAAACCTTGCTTGGCCGCAGCTCCATGATTGAGGGGTGAAAAACTCCTTTTTCACGCCTGGACAATGATGGTAGCACCATTTTTACCCCTCCTCTTACTTCAACCCCTCTTCTCCCCTCTCAGAGCATCCAAGGAGCATCCCAGGAACCCCCAGGAGCTACTAGCCAAAGTGGGACACCCCAAGGCACGCGGGCAACGCCATGCTGGCCATTTGCATGCTTTGGAGTGCACTAAAGTGCGCTCCCGAACTTTAGCATCCCCCATCCTGATGCTCCTGACCGCCTAGGGCCTTCCCCTCGTGTCCCCCGAGACGCCCTCGGCGTCCATGACATGCCACCTTGTCGGGCCCCTCCTCTCTCCTCCTCCAGCGGCCTCCCCCACATGCGCCCGACGCTGTCGGTTCGGCCAAGCACAGTGCTCGCACGCGCGTGCTCCCCCTCCTCTCTCTCCTCTCCCCTAGCCGTGGGCGTGCCCCGGCAACAGCATAGACACGCCCTCGCCCCTTTACCCGACCTTGGCCTCGGCCCCGAGCTCGGTGGACCACCGGGCGCCCATAAAAGGGCCTCCCCGATCCCATCTCCCTCTCTGGAACCTCCATCTCTCTCATAATAGAGCTCCCATGCCCCGTCCCCTTCATTTTAGGGCTCGTGCGCTCGGGATTGACTGGAGCCTCGCCGCGTCGGGTCGCCCGCGATCTCCGAGTACAGAGCCCTTCCGGCCCTCCTTCTTCAGCTTCTCCTCCCTCACCCCACTGATGCATTCCCCCTATTCCCCGTCCATTTTGCAGCACGAGATGACCTCGGCGACCTCCTCCCAAAGCTTCTCCGTCGCGGGACCTCCTCACCGGCGACCTGCGCCTCCCCGTCGACCATCTCCGACACCTCCCGAATGGCGACAGCCTCCTGAGCCCATCTCTGCTCCCTGCTCCCCTCGCCGTGCCGTGCTTCTCCACTGGTGAGTTCCTCCACCCTCGGCCCTGAGGTAGGAGACGGACCCGACAAGTGGGCCCCACCTGTCGGCCTCTCACCTCTCCCTCCCACAGCTCTCTCTGGCCACTGGGCCCCACCCGTCAGGTTTGAAACCTGACGCGCGTGGGGGCGCCAGCGCGCCTGGCCTGGCTGGCCACTGGGCCGGCCCAACAACTGGCTGGCTCTGGCCTAGGTTACAGAGCCCTTCTCTTTTTCTTTTTCTACTCCATTTTCCAAAAATCCCACAGGGTTAAAAAAATCCTATGCCAAATATTTTTCCACCAAAAATCTTAAAATATTCTATAGACTTTTATAGTGCCAATTGTAAAATATTTTGAAAATATTTTATGTACTGTTTTATTTTAAAACCCCTTCTTGGCATTTTTGGCCTCTATTATAATTAGTTTTAAAAAACTTTTTTTCCCAAAACCTTAGGCATATATTCTTAGTATAGTTTTTAGTATTTATTAGAGTAGGATAGCATTTTAGTAGTAGATTTGTGTGCTCTGTTTCTGTGTGATGCTTATTATTATTGTTATTTGTTGTGACGATAGATTGCGTTGTTGATGAGGGAGTTGGACCCGAAGAGTTTTAAGACCCCGAAGACTTTGTTGAGCCAGGCAAACAGCCCTTTGACCATGACTATGAAAACTTTTATTGCATGGCATATAGCACTTTATTTCGTGGCATTGATCATGATGATGTGGTATTCCCCTTCGGTGGGATGCCTCCGATATTTTCTTGTTGATACTTGCGTCGCGCATGACCCTACCTCCTTATGAGGGTTGTGCGGGTGGGAGTAGTTAGGTTGCTAATAGATGCTACACAAGTGGGATGGGGTTTTTGCATGGATATGGAACAAAGAAGTGATTTCAAAAACCTTACAAAAAACCCGTCGGGTGCCACTAATGCCCGAGGGAGATGATGATGAGTTGGGTAAACACTTGAGAAAGAATTGGTGTACCGGAACAAGTTGAGGGTGTGTTTTCGAAAATGGAGACTTCTAAGATTTGCTAACCATCCCAACCTTACATGTGCGACCACGATACCCCTTATGGGACGGGGCTTTGTTGATTACTATGGTTGGTGCTAGCAGGGAGCCCGCATTACCAGTGGCGAGAGTGAAGTAGTCACTCTTGAGACGGGGTCATCTCGGAGTGGAAGGCCAGGCGCTATCTTTAGAGGCATCGGGCACACTGTTGCATGCCCTCATGGATGATACGTGTGATGTATATCATGAGGGATGGCACCAACGAGTGGACTCTTTGTTTAGTATCACCATGGGAAAGGCATTGTTCGGGTGCTTACCTCGGGTATGTAGTATACCGCGAGTCGTAGATGACACGGAAGTTCCCCGAGTCTTGTGGGTAAAGCACACAACCTCTGTAGAGTGCAAAACTATTCGAATAGCCATGTCCATGGTCATGGACAGTTGGAGGTCCTTCTTAAACTGCGTACGATGTTTTTCATAAACTTGGTGTGCGTGTGTGGATGACACAGAGATGATACTTGAGATAAGTCAGATGGCTTGACTTGATGACTGAACATGAGAGGTTCAACCCCCTAGTTATGATGATATCCGAAACTTGTTCACAAGGATATCGGCCAACTGTTGATGCATGCTTACATAAGTTACTTGATCATGTCATTGCATACAAAATTAGCTTTCTCCAAACTACCTACTTAGTGCTTTATCATGCATTGTTATACCTTGTTCCACAACTTGGGTTGCTTGCGTGTACATTCAAAGTACTCATTAGCTTGCCACTAGTTATTTAATTGGCCAGGCATGGAAGAGCAGGAGTATGGTGAAGAGTTTGTTGGTGACGAACATGCGAACTAGGCCGCTTCCCAGTCAGAACGCTTGTAGGTTTAAGGCAGATGGCATGGGTTCACGCTTTCGACCAAGATTCCCGCTGTTTGTTATGGTTAAGTGTTTGGCCCTTACGTCCCTATCTATGTAAGACTGGACCTCCATCGTCTTTATTTGTGTAAGACGATATGTAAGGATGTTTGACTCTTATTATCCAGCTTCTGTGTGTTCAGTCAGCATTGATCTCTGGGATCACCATACACGTGCATTCGGTGATCACGACTTATGAATCGGGCTCCCCACAGTTTCACAACCAGGAGAGTATGGCGTCTAGTGAGGGAAATTATCACCATAGAGGTCCGTACTTTGATGTCACTAATTTTGCTAGTTGTAAGCACGAAATGAAAATGCATATCCTTGGTCATAACCCCGCCATTTGAGCTGTTGTTCATGTTGGATTGCAAGGTGAATTCTTTGTGGATGGAAGGGAACCAGATCGTAAAGCGACCAAAGATGAATTGAAGATGTTGCAATACAATTCTCAAGAATGTGACATTTTCTTCAACTGCCTCTGCCCCGAAGAATTCAACCAAATCATCCGTCTTGAGAATGCAAAAGAGATTTGCGATAGTTTGGTTGATATGCATGAAGGTACCGAATCCGTGAGAGAAACCAAGTTGGATGTTCTTCAGAGTCAGCTTAACAAGTTGAAGATGAAGGATGGTGAAGGAGTCGCAGAGATGTTCTATAGGATAGCTCTCATCACCAATGAGATTGCCGGCTTAGGAAGCGAAGAAATGACTAACAAATTCATCATCAAGAAGATACTTCGAGCCTTGGATGATAGGTATGACACTGTATGCACATTGATTCAAATGATTGCCAACTACAAAGATCTCAAGCCTACGGAAGTGATCACAAGGATTGTTGTTCATGAGATGACACTCAAGGACAAGGAAGAGTTTCACAACAAGTCTAGCAGTGCTTACAAAGCCACAAATGATTATACCGCAACTTCAAGCAACAACCTTGTCACAAATTAAGAGATAAGCCTCATGGTCAAGAAATTCAACAAATTCTATAAAAATATAGGTAAAGATCGAAGCTCCAACTCAAGATATGAAGAGAAGCGTTCGTCAAGTCATGACAAAAACTGCTACAATTGTGGGAAGCCCAAATACTATGCCAATGAGTGCACGGCTCCTTAGAAAAGGAAAGAAGAGTCACAAAGAAGACGAAGCTCAAGAGATGAGTCACCTCGAAGATAGAGAAGGAGTAGAAATGATCGTTATGAACGAAGACCCTCAAGGAGAAATAGGGACTCGGAGAAGAAGGACAAGTACACCAAAATCGACTCAAGAATAAGACATCAAGCTCATGTTGGTGAATGGGTTTCCGGCTCCGATTTCGACAACCACTCCAAGAGAAGCTATCACTCCAACTCCGACTATAGTCAAGATGAAGGTGTTGCTGGAATTGCACTAGTGACAACCGACTCCTACGACATATTTGATTCACCAAATGAAGGGAGTGGATGTTGCTTCATGGTGAAAGGCCCCAAGGTATCACACCCCGACTATCTTGATTTCAATAGTGATGAGGATGACTTATTAGGAGATGATGACTTGCTATTTGGCACATCTAGTAATGTTAGTCAAGATGAACTTGCTAGTAATCACTCTAGTCAAGATAAGTCGTGTGTTGATGATAAGCTGGAAATAGAACGACTAACTCAAGAACTAAATACTCTTAAGCTAGCTCATGAGTCTACTATACAAGATCATAGAGAGCTTGAAAGTACATATGGGAAACTTTGCTTTGAGAAGCTCAATTTAGAGCAAGAGCATGAGTTCCTTAAAGCTATCAATGACGATCTTCGAAAGAAGACCTCCTCTTATCTAGACAAATAACTTCCCTGTAGGATCGAAAGTAGGTCTAGAGGGGGGGTTATTAGACTACTTGACCAAATAAAAAATCTACTTTTCCCCAATTTTAAGTGTTGGCAAATTTTAGCATTCATAGTAAATCAAGAACACCCTACACATGCATGTCTACGAGTATAGCAGCGGAAAGTAAAGACAAGCATGAGTAGTAAAGGAAGTGTAGGAAGATCAAACGCAATTTGGAGACACGATGATTTTTCCCGTGGTTCCGATAGGTGGTGCTATCGTATGTCCATGTTTATGGAGTCTTCAACCCATGGAGGGTAACGGTCGTGAGAGTCCACGGAGGGCTCTACCCATGGAGGGTTCCACGAAGAAGCAACCTTGACTATACCATGATGGCCTACGTCCACGAAGGACTAGCCTAACTCGGGCAGATGTTCACAAAGTAGGTGACGGTGTCCTGGACTAGGGGGTACTCACCACGTCGTCTCCCGACCATTGGGTCGGGCCGAGGACCCCCTATGATGATTCACTAATGGGCCACTTCGGGCAGCCCATGTCGAATACAAGGAGGATTCCACAAGACTTGGCGCACAAGACAAGGACTCCTCTAAACCCTAGGCTTACGGTGCATATATAAACCGAGGCCAGGCTAGTCAATATATCAATATATTACATCTCATAATCTAATGGTAGATACATGTACTCTATACTATCCCCCATATCAATACAATCAAAAGCAGGACGTAGGGTATTATCTCTTCAAGAGAGCCCGAACTGGGTAAAATCCTGTGTCCATGTTACCATCTCCCCAACACGCCTAGCTAAGGACCCCTACTACGAGATATGCCGGATTTGACGCCGACAGTAGGCGATCTCCTTGACCTTACAAATTTCTTGGTTCACTCCACAACATGAAGTAGGAGGCTCCCAAGCGACACCTAACCAATTTAGGGGCCACCACCCTCCAAAAGGTAATAGGCTCGATAATGACGATGAACTCCTTGCTCTTGTGCTTCAAGATGATAGACTCCTCAACACACAATCACTCTCTCATAGATTTGGCTTTGGTGGAAGAGATTGATTGGGTGGAAAGCAACTTGGGGAGGCTAGAGATCAAGATTCATATGGTTGTAATGGAATGGCATGATCTCAACACATGAGTAGCTGGCTCTCTCTCAAAAAATCAGTTGGTATGAGTGGGGGTCTGTTCTGAGTGCTTCTTTTGCGAGTGAGAGGTGGTGGAGGGGTATATATAGGCATCTTCAAAAATACAACCGTTACACCTTAAGTGACCAACTCGGTGACACCGATGTGTGAATCTCGATGGTGCCGAGTTGCTCCAAAGGTAGCAACTTTTGAGTCTTGGTGAGACTGCTATATAAATCTCGGTTACACCAATTAGGTGTCCAACTGCCAGATTCCCAAACTCGGTGACGCCGATTCAACAAACTCGGTCGGACCAATTTTGTGAATTTGGGTAGAAGGAAGTTGATGTCTACTACACAACCTTATTCTTGTAGACTCGTGTTGGGCCTCCAAGCGCAGAGTTTTGGAGGACAGTGGCAATTTTCCCTCAAGTGGATGACCTAAGGTTTATCAATTTGTGGGAGGTGTAGATGAAGATGGTCTCTCTCAAACAACCCTACAACCAAATAAAAAAGAGTCTCTTGTGTCCCCAACACACCCAATACAATGGTAAATTGTATAGGTGCACTAGTTCGGCAAAGAGATGGTGATGCAAGTGTAATATGGGTGGTAGATATAGGTTTTTGTAATCTAAAAATATAAAAACAGCAAGGTAAAAAATAGTAAACAGCGAGCAAAACGTTGTATAAATGCTTGGAAACAAGGCCTAGGGTCCATACTTTTGCTAGTGCAATTTCTCTCAACAATATTGGCATAGTTGAATCATATGTAAGTACCTCTCGTGTGAAAAAGAGTTCACTCAAAAGTCACAAATAGTGGAGAACTAACGAAGAAGTAATTGTAGGGTACGAAACCACCTCAAGGTTATCTTATCAATCTTATGAGCTATTCCTATAAGTGTCACGGAGAGCCCTAGAGTTCGTACTAAAACAACACCTTGAGATACACATCAACCAAAACCCTAATGTCACCTAGATACTCCAATGTCACCACAAGTACCCATGGGCTTGATTATACGATATGCATCAGATAATTTCAGATTCATCATGTTCAATCCAACACAAATAACTTCAAGAGTTCCCAAAGTTTCTACCGGAAAGTCAAGACAAAAATGTGTGCCAACCCCTATGCATAGATTCCCAAGGTCACAGAACCCACAAGTTGATTACCAAAACATACATCAAGTGGATCAATAGAACATCCCATTGTCACCACGGATATCCCATCGCAAGACATACATCAAGTGTTCTCAAATCCTTAAAGACTCAAGTCGATAAGAAAACTTCAAAGGGAAAACTCAATTCATCAGAACAAGATAGAGAGGGGGAAACTCCATATGATTCATCTATATCAATAAAGCTTGCGGTACATCAAGATAGCACCATCTCAAGAACACGACAGAGAGATATCAAACACATAGCTACTGGTACATACCCTCAGCCCCGAGGGTGAACTACTCCCTCCTCATCATGGAGACCACCAGGATGATGAAGATGGCCTCCGGTGATGGTTTGCCCCTCCGACAGGGTGCCGAAACAGGATCCTGATTGGTTTTGCATGGCTCTAGAGGCTTGCAGCAGCTTAACTCCCGATCTAGGTTTCTTTTCGGAGGTTTCTATATTTTTAGAAATTTTTGGCGCCGGTCCCATGTCCAGAAGGTTCCCGGGGATGTCACAAGCTCGCTAGGCGCGACCAAGGGGGTGGTCGCAGCTAGCAGGCTTGTGACTCCCTCGGGACTCTTCTTCGGTATATTTCCGCTCCTGTATTTTTTATATTTTCCAAAAATATTGTCCGTAAATTTTCAGCCCATTCCGAGAACTTTTATTTCTGCACAAAAACAACACCACGGTAGTTCTGCTGAAAATAGCGTTAGTCCAGGTTAGTTCTAATAAAATCATACCAAATCATATAGAATTATTGTAAACATGGCATGAATACTTCATAAATTATAGATACATTGGAGATATATCAGCATCCCAAAGCTTAATTCCTACTCATTCTCGAGTAGGTAAATGATAAAAAAAATTATGAAGCGTGAATGCTAGCATAGTGCATAAATTTGATCAATGATAGTTCCAATCACTTTTTCTAGCATCATTATATATCATAAACAGTAACTCATCTCATCTCATAAAGCATCTCATGATAAAGTAACAAGCTATCCACATGTTAAAGTATAGACTAACAAACTATGCTTTCAGTCACCAAACAATTGTAATTCTTCTTATTTTTAGGAAGGGTCTATGTAACAGCTTTGATTTAGTAAATTCCACATACTCAACTATCATATAGTCTTCCATGATTGCTAACACTCAAAGCATATTTTTAGAGCAAATGGCATCCGTCGAACACAAAGAAAGATAGGGGCTTAAAGTTTCGCCTTCCAACTTATTTATCATATAGTCTATTGATAACAATAATAATTCATGATCAAATATATTTGAATGGCCATATATGCTTGGATCCTTCCCCAACACATGACGCTTGCCAAGAGAAAAAGGTGAAATATTGGAAGTGGTGAAGATCACCATGACTCTTACATAAAGGTAAGTACTAGAAAGTAAAAGATAGGCCCTTCGTAGAGGGAAGCATTGATTTGCAGAGGTGCCAGAGCTCGAGCTTTTAAAATAGAGATGAATAATAATTTTGAGCGGTATGCTATGATTGTACCATAACAACCGAGAGATCTCAGTATCTTCCATGCTAGATACATTATAGGCGGTTCCCAAACAGAATGGTAAAGTTTTTACTCCCCCTCCACCAATTAATCACACTCCATGGCGAGCCGAATCCACATGTACCGTCCATACCAACAACATTCCTGGGGAAGTTTTGTTTAATTATTTGCATTTTTTTCTTTGATTCTGGGACTGGGAATCCCTATTACCAGCCACTTTCTCGTGAATGATAGTGAATCAACATATATCGTGACAATAACCCACCTAGCATGGAAGATACTGAAAGCCCCTAGTTACTATATGAGCAATTCGGGCATACAAAACATAATATTATTTGATGGTTTAGAGTTTGGCACATGCAAATTTACTTGGAACTGTAGGTAAATACATCATAGAGGTAGGTATGGTGGACTCATATGGAACAACTTTGGGTTTAGGTGTTTGGATGCACAAGTAGTATTTCTACTTGTTGTGGAATTTTTGGATAGTATGAGGTGGAAGCAAGCACCACATGTTGGGGGATCCATAACAATATAACTTCTATGCAAATATACGCAACCACAACTCATTACATTGTCTTACTTGTCCAACTTCAACTAATTTGCTCAAGTTTTAAAATAATTAATGGGTAATCACAATCATAGAAGATGTACAAGATAGTATATTTATATGTGAAATGTCTCTTCCTTCAATATTCTTTCATGAATGGTTCAATTGACCAATGAAGTGTTTGCTAACTTTCAATAAATTTTACCACCTATACTTCTTATATGTGAAGTCACTACTCCCCATGTGATAAGAATATAAAACATGTATAATTTCATATTTATGATATTCAATTCATTCAACCATTTACTCATAGGATATAAGTGAAGCACAAGAGTAAATGACAAAACTACTCCAAAACATATAAGTGAAGACCAATGAGTAGTCAAACAATTAAATAGCTATGTGAGGAATTTCTCTCTATCTCTCAATAAATATTTTCATATCTGAGTATTTTATTTAGACATCAAGCAAAAGAAAAATATCACTCCAAGAATAGAATGCATCATGTGAACGAATTAAAATTTAGGCTCAACATAACCTAACCGATAATTGTTGATCAAGAGAGATGGAATGCATAGCATCCCCAAGCTTAGATGCTTGAGACTTCATGATATATTTAATTGGGGTGCCTTGGTAATCCCGAAGCTTGAGCTTTTGTATCTTGTACAATCTTCTCATATCATGGTTTCACCTATTCCCAAAAACTTCATCCACACAAAACTCAAAAAGAACTCGTGAGATAGGTTAGTACACATAAGAATAAATCAACACTTAATATAATGCCAAGACAAGTTGAACAATAATTTTCAAACATTAGGTACTGTATACTATCATTTCCACATTTTATATCTACCAATATAGGCTATGGAAACTATAGGATAAGTAGATAACAAAACTATGACAGCAATCTGTCTAAAGAGAACAGTCTGCAGAAATTTATTAAACCAATTTAACTTATGTAACTAAAAAAATTATGAAAATTTAGGACATGCTATAAACTTTATATGACAACATTGTGTAAAAATTTAAGAAACTTTCCACGTTCCAGTATAATACGAAAATTTAATCACTTCAGCAGAAGTTTTTGTTTTTACCCAGCACATATCAAAACATGCAATGCAAGCATCCTAAGGCAATTCTTGGAACTTTTTATTGAAAAACAAGATTATAAATAACACCTAACAGATAAAAAAAATAAAATTAGGCTCCAAGCAAAACTCATATTATGTGATGAATAAAAATATAGCTCCAAGTGAGATATACCGATAGTGTTGAAGACGAAAGAGGGGATGCCTTCCGGGGCATCCCCAAGCTTAGATGCTTGAGTGTTCTTTCAATATTACCTTGGGGGTTCCTTGGGTGTACCCAAGCTTAGGTTCTTGTAACTCCTTATTCTCCTCATATCGGTGTCTCACCCAAAACTTGAAAACTTCAATCACACAAAACTGAACGGAACTTCGTGAGAAGGGTTAGTGTAGTAAAGATAAATCATTCACTTAGGTACTGTCAATACAAGAATCATAATTATTCCCACATGATACCTACTGTATTCCATAATCCAAAAAATTTATATTACTCAATATAAGATATAGGAACACTTGAAACAAGCAAACTATGCATGCAAAACAGAATCTGTCAAAAACAGAACAGTATGTAAATATCTGAGTGATCACCATACTTACCTATCTCTAAAAATTCTCAAAACTTAGTAAAACTCAATTAATTTTCATATAAATGTTGTGTAAAAATTTAAGATTTTTTTTTGACCCTCCAGTAAAATCAAATAATTCATATACTGGACACAAAACTTTCTGTTTTTGCAAAGAATCAAACAAGCAAGTATCCACACTATCCTAAAGGCTTTACTTGGCACTTTATTGAAATAAAATACACAAAAAATGATTAATACAATAGCTTAATCATGTGAAATCATCAAAACATAAAGTAAAAGTGTTGGGTTGTCTCCCAACAAGCGCTTTTCTTTAATGCCTCTTAGCTAGGCATGATGATTTCAATGATGCTCGTTTAGGAATAATAATTGAAACATGAAATAGAGAATCATGAATCTCATGAAAAGAACATTAAGTCTAATGCACTTCCTATGGATAGGTATTTTGTGATCAAAAAATTTATGGGAGCAAGAACCAACTAGCATAGGAAGGCAAAACAAGCATAACTTCAAAACTTTGAACACCTAGAGAGGAAAATTGATATTATTGCAATTCCCATAAGCATATGTTCCTCCCTAATAATAATTTTCAGTAGCATCATGAAGGAATTACACAATATAAGCAGCACATAAAGCATTGTTTTCATGATGCACAAGCATAGAATTTTTATTACTACCCACACAAGCAAAATTCTTCTCATGCAAAGTAGTGGGAGAAAACTCTACAAAATAGCTATCATGTGACACTTGATTGACATAACCACATGGAATATTAAAATCATGATAATACATTTCATGACTGTAATTACTCTTTATAGCATACATTTCATCACAATAATCATCATATATAGGAGGCATGCTATCATCATAATAGTTTTGCTCAACAAAACATGGGGGACAAAAAATATCATATTCATCAAACATAGCATCCCCAAGCATGTGGCTTTGCATATCATTAGCATCATGAATATTCAGAGAATTCATACTAACAATAATGAAATAATTCTCATCATTCAAAGATTCAGTGCCAAAGATTTTAATAACTTCTTCTTCTAACACTTGAGCACAATTTTCCTTTCCATCATTTTCACGAAAGACGTTAAAAAGATGAAGCATATGAGGCAACCTCAATTCCATTTTTTGTAGTTTTCTTTATAAAACCAAAATAGTGAAAAACAAGAAACTAATTGTTTTTATTGCAAGATATAAAGATATACCTTCAAGCACTTACCTCCTCGGCAACGGCGCCAGAAAAGAGCTTGATGTGTACTACACAACCTTTTTTCTTGTAGACTCGTGTTGGGCCTCGAAGCATAGAGTTTTGTAGGATAGTGGAAATTTTCCCTCAAGTGGACGACCTAAGATTTATCAATCTGTGGGAGGTGTAGGATGAACATGGTATCTCTCATAAAACCCTGAAGCCAAATAACAAAGAGTCTCTTGTGTCCCCAACACACCCAATACAATGGTAAATTGTATAGGTGCACTAGTTCGGCGAAGAGATGGTGATAAAAGTGTAATATAGATGGTATATATAGGTATTTGTAATCTGAAAATATAAAAACAGCAAGGTAGAAAATAGTAAACACCGAGCAAAACATTGTATAAATGCTTGGAAACAAGGCCTACGGTCCATACTTTCACTAGTGCAATTTCTCTCAACAATATTGGCATAGTTGAATCATATGTAAGTACCTCTCGTGTGAAAAAGAGTTCACTCCAAAGTCACAAATAGTGGAGAACTAACGAAGAAATAATTGTTGGGTACGAAACCACCTTAATGTTATCTTTTTTGATCAATCTTATGAGCTATCCCTATAAGTGTTACAGACAGCCCTAGAGTTCGTACTAAAATAACAGCTTAAGCTACACATCAACCAAAACCCTAATGTCACCTAGATACTCTAATGTCACCATCAGTACCCATGGGCTTGATTATACGATATGCATCACATAATTTCAGATTCATCATGTTCAATCCAACACAAATAACTTCAAAGAGTGCCCCAAATTTTCTACCGGAAAGTGAAGACAAAACGTGTGCCAACCCCTATGCATACATTCCCAAGGTCACGGAACCCGCAAGTTGCTCACCAAAACATACATCAAGTGGATCAATAGAACGTCCCATTGTCACCACGGATATCCCATCGCAAGACAAATATCAAGAGTTCTCAAATCCTTAAAGACTCAATCCGATAAGAAAAATTAATGGGACAACTCAATTCATCACAACAAGATAGAGAGGGGAAAACTCCATATGATTCATCTATATCAATAAATCACATGGTACATCAAGATCGTGCCATATCAAGAACACAAGAGAGAGAGAGATCAAACACATAGCTACTGGTACATACCCTCAGCCCCGAGGGTGAACTACTCCCTCACCGTCATGGAGACCACCGACATGATCAAGATGGTCTCTGGTGATGGTTTCCCCCTCCAACAGGGTGCCGGAAAAGGCTCCCGATTGGTTTTTCGTGGCTCTGGAGGCTTGTGGTGGCGGAACTCCCGATCTAGGTTTCTTTTCGGAGGTTTCTATATTTATAGGAATTTTTGGCGTCGGTCCCACGTTCAGAAGGTCCCCGAGGAGGTCACATGCTCGCTAGGTGCGACCAAGGGGGTGGCTGCGCCTGGAAGTCTTGTGACTCCCTCGGGAGTCTTCTTCGATATCTTTTCACTCTAGTATTTTTTATATTTTCCAAAAATATTCTCCATAAATTTTCAGCCCATTCCAAGAACTTTTATTTCCGCACAAAAACAACACCACGGTAGTTGTGCTGAAAATAGCGTCAGTCCAGGTTAGTTCTAATACAATCATACCAAAATCATATAGAATTATTGTAAACATGGCATGAATACTTCATAAATTATAGATACATTGGAGACGTACCAGAAGTTGGCAACACCGAAAGGTTAGGGTTTGGCTTGAGTTTGTCTGAGTCTAGGAATCGGTGGCACCAAGTGGGAGTTGTTGGTTGCACCGATTTTGAGTGTTTGGCTTTGGATAGACTTTTGTGGAAGAGCTTGTGGATGTTTTTGGTGACTATCACTTGTGCACGTATGAGCATTTTGTTGACCAACTATACCTTACCCCCTTTTAATAGTATTGGCTTTCCTATGGACTCAAAGTGATTTCTCACAAAGTAAAATGTAGAGTCCTCTTTCTTGAAGTTTTGACAATATATTTCCTTGCATCTTGAGGTATTCCACAATCCTTTTGCCAAACCATCATTGGAATTTTCCTAAAATATGCTTAGTGGAAACATTAGTTCAATGACATATATGTTGTTATTAATTACCAAAACCACCAAGGGAGCAAATGTGCTTTCAATCTCCCCCTTTTTGGTAATTGATGACAACATATAGATCAAAGCTTTGACATGTGATATAATCAATGAATGTAATCGTCGCTTTGAGAAATATGTGATAAACAAGAGCTCCCCCTAAATTTGTGCATTATTTTTAAATTTGCGTTTGAATGCAAATGCACAATCGATTAGGTACATGGGGCACTTCTTCCATGTCACATACATCTTGGTGGTGTGCGAGAGTAACAAGAGTGAATACCATAGCACAACAGAATCAAGCAAAGTGAATGATCACCTCATAAACATCAAAATGATATGAAATAGTAGCAACACACATTAAAGCGTATGATCAAACATGAACAAAAGTTTAACACAAGAAACCAAAAGACCAAAATCTATATACAACTTCTCCCCCTTTGGAAACAAGTTACCAAAAAGTGCAAAGAGATATAGGTAATCGTTCCTCCGGGTCCGATCTCCTCCGATGGTCGATGTCGGAGTTGAGAGAACTGCATCTGCAAAGACCTCTACTGATGTCATGGACGAAGTTGGAGTAGCAATTGGAGGAACTAGAGGAGCTGATGGAGCTAAAGTGATAGTAGCAGGTGCTGATGAAGAAGGCCTTAACTCTGGAGCTGGCACTGTGGCTAATCTGTCTTGGGTAGTGAAGTGTGTGCCTGGCCTGAGAGGAGAGTCATCCTCGTCATCATCATCATCATTATCTGAAGAATGAGGAAGAAGCACAGACTCAACTTCCTTCTTGAGATCGTTCACAGTCTTGGTCAACCCATCCACCTTGTCATTGAGGGTCTTGACCCTATTCTCAAAGATCCTCACAAGACTATTCTAGTTCTCCAATATGTCCTTGATGTCCTTCTGCATGCCCTAACCTATTGAGGTCAAGAGGTCCATCTGCTCACTCCTAGATCTAGGGACTTGAGCACTAGTGGCTCTAGCTACCTCTACCTCTGCCTGTGCGTGAGCCACAGTTGATGTGGGATGGTCTGGGTCCATCGCCACAACACTATCCTCAAAGTGTGGCGGTAGGGGAAAGTGGGGTCTGTCCAAAGCAAATATGTGCTTCTCCATCTTGGAGTTGATGAGCATCTAAATGTAGGGTGCATAGCAGCAAGAAGGCTTCTGATCAGCAGCAACCCTCCTCACTGTCTCCACAATTTGATCCATAACTATGAATCGCTAGTGCTGGTAAATATGGAGCAACAAGTTGATGGAGTATCCTCGGATCATCTTCTCATCTCCTGACTTAGGCCTCAAGGTATGCCTCAAAATGGTGTTAATGGTACAGAGACCTACTTGGAGGTAATAGATAGATCCTAGCTTATGAGACTGAAGATGTGTGGCAGGAATAGCATTGTACATGTGCTTCATGGCATTGTGGTTGGCCTTGGCCTCTGAGTACACACAGACATCTCCATCTTGTACCTATGGGAATCCTAATATGGCAGCCCACTCATTAACAGGTGACTCATATCTTGCTCCTTCTATCATCCACACAGTCCTACCATCTCCATAGAAGTGAGCATTGGAGTAGAATTGCATGATCATCTCATCGTTCCATGCCGTGAATTCTTTGCCAACAAACTCTTCTAGGCCAACACAATGGAAGTTGTCTTATACATTAGGGAAATAGTCTTGATTTCCCTTGATGTACTTCCAGTCAACATACCTCATGTCACTCACAACTGGACTCTTGTCAAGCAGCATAGTCTCATAGAGATCATGTTGTTCCTTGGTGTAGAACATGTAGTCCACATCTGTTTTCCTCCACTAAGAGTAAGGATCAATGGCTCTCCACTCTCTCAAATCTGCATCCTTCTTCTTCTTCTTCATGTCTGCAGTAAGTGGATGGCTGGCATTGTGCTCTAGAAGGTGTGGTATGAGCTTCATCAATGCCGACATGGCATCCTCATCCATATCTCTGGAGGTAGATCCCTTGTTCTTCTCAGAAGCTGGAATCTATCTGGATGACCTCTTGTACTTTTCAGCAGCAACCTTCTTGGGGGGCAGACTTGGTGCTCTTGGATGGACCTTGCTTTGGCATAGCATCTGCCAAAAGCTTCTTCTTCTTCTTCTTGGGACGGGCCTTGACAACTTGCTCTTCCTCCTCGTACTCAACAGCAACACCAGTAGTCTCCTCTAGGTCCTCATAAATGGAGGTAGCCCTACCAGTCACATAAACAATCATTTTCCTGGCTTTCTTCTCTCCTGCCTTCTTAGGCAATGACCTCTTTGGGGGCTCAATGGTCATGGTAGACCTAGCATTCTCAGCTGCTCTCATAGCCTTAGAACTGGCATATGCCTTGCTGACAACTCTCTTTGAAGAGGTGGCTCCATTAGTAGACTTCCTGGCAGCTTTGTCTTGCTTCTTGGCAAGAACTTCCTTTGGCACAAAATCAGAATCATCCTCATCTAAATTCAGCTTCTTCCTGGCCCTAGTAGCAGCCTTGGGCAACCCATGAGAACTGGGGGTGCCTAGATCTGAAAAGGAGCTAGGCTCAGGACTAGTTCCTGAACTCATGTCAACATTCTGCTCCTGTAAATTCTGACTATCTTCAGCATCTGACTTATCTGACCCTGTGAATAGAGTGTAGAAGAGTAAAAGAGGATAAGTCATCACAAAATGCAGACATTTTGAAAGGTTGAACAAAAAAATCTTAGATGTAGTTCTAAGCAAAAAAAAGGATTTCAGTGTCACCGAGTCAAAACTTTTGGTGTTATCGAGACGCACAATACCCTTAACAGAAACTTGGCAGCAGTTTCGGTCTGACTGAAAGCTTCCACTCGGTCTCACCGAGTACTGTCCTCAGTAGCACAAAAATAAAATTGGTGGAATCGATGTTTCTTCATTGGTGTCACCGAGATGCGATTTTGCGGGCAACTAAACCTAAAAAAAATTGGTTTGCTAATCTAATGAGCTTTTCTTTGGAGAGAGAGGTTTGCAAATGGTGGATTATCGATGTGATAAACTACAATGCACAAGAATCGAACAGGGAGCGCAAGAAGAGTCGGATCCATACCCTAGCTCGGTGACGGATCCGTTGCGACGACGACGATGGGGAAGATTTCGTCGGCGACGGCGATTCCCTGCGGTAGAGATGCACAGGGAAGCAAAGGCGATGACTAGGGGCCTTGATTCGACAGCGTAGGGTTTTGGAGGGGGCAAAAGTTGAAGAATAATTTCAATGGTTGGGTCCACCTCATTATATACCTGTAGCCGTCAGCGACACCAATTCTAAATTTTAGGTGTCACCCAGTTCCTTAACTGTCAGGTGACAGGGAAATTTAGTGTAACCGAGAATATCGAATCGATGGTATCGAGATTGAAAACCAGATCAACCCTAGGCAAGTTGGTTCCATCGAGATGCACTTAGGAGGTTTTAATGGTCAATCCTTTGTTGATATAGAACTCCGAGTGCTCCTCACACAGAGAGATCAAAAAGTACTTGTTCAAATTTTGTGATGCTGCATGAATGGAATATGAGGTGAGTAAGCATAGATCGCTGGAGGAGTGGTCCTAGGCATTCTTGTTCATCCAATTGGCAAAATAAAAAATCAAAATGCCAAATAGCAACAATTGGATGTCCTCGAATGAGTAAATAAATGCATGCCAACATGCTCACCTAATAAGATGTCAAATGAAATCATGGCAAACATGCACATACACACTAGCATCTATCAAGCGCTTTGGCGATGACGGAGTCATCCATATATGAGTATATTGACATAGGAGCCAAGTAAGAATACTTGATCATAAGTTATACTCATCATTTATGCACAAGTGGGGTTACCACTTTTACATAAAGCATTTAATGTTGTCACATACTATGAGATGCTTTGACTCAAGTCTTAGAGTAGAGCTCCCCCTTGATGTGACATCCCCCCATAGGAGGGATAAACTAACCTTGGGTTTTTTCGATGAAGACTTCATGTTGGTGAAGTAGTGGTGGATGCTCAAAGTTAATGGAGATCACCATGAGTATTGTTTCCTTACTCTTCTCACCTACATGGGTTAGTCCCAACACACAAGAGACATATACAGGGATATCTATGGACATGGATCTAACAGCCCAATAGCTACCCTTGCCATTTATGGTCATGCAACCTATGTGGACCTCTATGTTGATGTGTCTGAATGATATGATTTTGCTCATTGCCATTTTCCATCTCATGCATCATGCATCATGCCATCATACCGATCATATCATTCTCATATATCTTATTGCCTTGATTGCTTGTGAAGTGTGTGATGTGAGGTGTGTTTGTGGGTGTTGGATTTGTGCCTTGTTGGAGTGTTGCTCTTTTCCTTCCATTTCAAAAGATCTTCCTTCTCTCCCTATTCAATTCAATTGCACTTGTTAAAATCTTTGTGTTGTAAAAATTCTACAATAATGTTCCAACTCTTCTAAATAATCTGAAGTGCATATTTTGTTTTACCTCAAGCTTGTTCATAGAGTTATGGTTTTTAAATATAATTAACAAAGCAACAAATTTCATGTTATTCTAAATATGTGTAAATTTACTTGTCCTAAAAATAATCTCTTTATTTTTATTAAATAGGGAATATTATTTTCAATGTCAAACTATTTTTGTTTTTACAAAAAACTTTCTTTTTCTCTAAGGGCCTTATCTTGTTTTAATTATATTCTTAAACAAAAAACCCTGTTGTTCCCGCAATAGAGAGCGCTAGTGGGATTCCTCCTCCCCGCAATGGCCCAGTAGCAGCATACTGCAGCCCAGCTGGTCCCTCGTGCTCGCACTTTCGTCGTCCTATACGGTAGGGCATCGGTAGGAGCCACGTCGAGCTGCTCATCGATTTGATGGCCGACGGCGTCCCTAGCCGCTTATTAAGCGTGTACGCCGTGCCCTAGCTTGTCCCTGCTTCCCTTTCCCTCCTCCTCTTTCCTCGGCGCTGCCGCAGGTAAGCCCTGAGAGCCATGCCATTGCCGCGCCCGCCGTGCTCCGTCCAAGCTGCTGCTTGTGCCTGGAGGTAGCCTCCGCGCCGCTCCCCGCCGTGCTGGTGACGTGGGAAGGATGCCCTTCCTCGGACTCTTCTTCCTCATTGACCGAGGAAGGGCCAGGTCCTCCGGATCAATGTGCCCCCGAGCTCTTCCTCCTCTTCTCCGCGTCCACGGGCACCGCCGCGTGCCATCGTCGTTCGCATCGTATCCGTTGCACGCCCGGCCTCACTTTCATGTTTAGTGGACACTAGGTGAGCCCCCTGCCGTCTGCCCTTCCTTGCCATTGTTCGCCTCGTGTAGTCGTCGCCATGCCCGTGTCTCCAGCGTGTTCCTACAGCTCCGGCCAAAAGTTCGGCTTTTATGGTGTGTGTGTGTGTGTGTCCGGTTGTGCTCGGGTGTGTGCTAGCCTTCGCTCCATGTGCATGCCCTGAGTACTTGTAGCCTAGTAGTTGGTCACCCTCGCCGGAGATCCCCCTAAGGTCGCCCTGTCCGCCGTCGCTAGCGCCGCCATGTAGTGTCGGACTCGGTTTTGTCAGGTTTCTATATCATGCTAGTTCTAGTGGTGTGCGTCCCCTTCTCTGTCAACTCCCCACTTGATAGCCCGACTGGCCATCGCCCCTGCTCCCGAGAGGGAGGTTGTGGGTTCGATCCTGGCTCACCCCCCTTTTCCCTTTTTTCATTGGCCGGTTGTGTGTTTGGTGGTGTGAATCTGGTGTGTCCACACCGGATCAGGTGTGGCTGTGCTTGTTTGGTGGTGTGTGCATGTTGTGTGTGTGGCTATGGTGGATCTATTGTGGCAGCAGATCTTGTGTGGGCACTGTGTGTACTAGTGTGTGTGTGTGTGTGTTTGTGTGTGTGTGTGTGTGTATTAGTGTGGTGGGTATGATACTGGGCCCTGGCCCACTTGTCATCACAAGAGGGGCCCTGGTGTCATGCTAGGTGGGCCCCCTCCTTTGTTTTCTTTTGTTTTATTTTTGTTTTATTGTAAATTAAATGGTTTCTTCCATTTATGGTAATATTACTAAAACTAGTATGAGCATTTTTGGATATGTGCATTTTTAGTAGGTTTTCACTTGTAGAATTGTAAGGCATTTTTCGAGCTAGTGTTGTGCCTTGTTGCTTCATGCAAGTATAGGAGTATGATACATGATTTTGGGGTATAATCACCCAAGGAATCCATTGGTGCAACTTGTTTTTTAATTTGAGAAAGTTTGAAAAATGTCATTTTGTATCAAAGTGCCACTTTGTCATTTTAGTTAGAATTAATCAATGCTTGCTATGAACTTGGTGTCAACATGGAAGTGGTAGTGTTTCATGAGTAGAATGCCATGGTATTTTCTTTTGGCATGATAATATTGCATATAAGTGGGGAACCATGCTCCAAAGTGGCTATTTAAATGTTGCTGTTTTCAACATGCTAAATATTTCTAAGTCTGAGAAACTGTTAATATTTTTATTATGCCATGAAGAGTGGATGCTACCAAGAGATTTGTTGAGTTTTAGCTCAAGCTTAGTGCTATTGTTTTGGAGTAGATATTGTCCTGTACCATCCTATTAATTTTCATGCCATCCGTTGGTCTCTTTCACCATTAGTTTCTGCTGTCAACTTGCTATCAGCTTAACCTAGATTCCGGAAAATTGTGATTTTCACTAAGTCCCTAAAATCTGTTTCATCATGCCCACTTGTGAGCTTCATGCTTATTGATATGTGCTTCCTTTCCAGCTTGTGTAGTTGGATGATTTGATAAGAATGTCATGTAGTTCCTATGAATGCCTTGTTTGAGGTTGTAAACTTCCTATAGCTCTAGATATTAGCTATGAAAGTTGCCACGTTGCTGTTTTGAGGCAGGTTGTTTGTTTTAGTGTTTTGTGGCTTGTGGGAGCTATGATCCATGGAATTGCGTGATCTTTGGCTCAATTGTGGTTGTTTATTCATTGCCTAGCCAGTGTCTACCTTGGAATACCAAGGAATAGCCATGTCCTTCATTGTCTTGTTTTTTGTCTTCCTAACTTGTCGTGAGCGTAGCATGAGATGCGTTACTCCGTTTCCTATGTTCTACATATGCATTTGCATCGATTTTGCATGAAGAATCCATATTTGGCATGATCATGCATGTTCATTGTAACATCCCAAAATTTCATTTTTGGAATGTTATGATATATAGCTATGCATCATCATCGCATTGTTTGAATGAAGTGAATTGTTGAAGTTTTTCTTTTGGAATTCTGAAAGGCCATTTCAATTTCTTCTTATACTTGTTTCCTCCTATTTGAAAACCCTTGGAATATTCATAAAAAGAGAGGAGTAACATGACACTCCACACCAAGGGCATCTTGGTGAGTTATTTGAACAATAAAACCAGGGGGTTATTTGAAAGTTTATCTCAAAAGAATTTAAAATCAATTAGGCATTTTCTGAATAAAAATATATTTAAAGTATTCATTCTGATAGAGGAAAAATGTTCATTAAATAGCATTTATTCCCCTGATCATTTTGATATATATATATTCCCTATGTTTGGAAATGATTTGAATGCATTAAAGAGTTTTAAATGCTCTAGAAAAATAGAAAAGGAAACAGATTTAAAGCGTTTAATTAGAAAACCGGCCGGTCCACAACCATTAAACCCCGAGATCCCTCCAGATCGGTCACCGACATGCTAACCTCGCCCTCTCTCTCACTGACACGCGGGACCCACTGTCCGACAGCGTCATCCGCACGCCCGTCTCCTTCCTCGCGCCAGACCACGTCGCCGGAGATCTCTGCTCTCCGGATCTCTGTAACATCCCAAAATTTTAAATTTTGGAATGTTATATTAAATAAATAAGTAGGATTGTTTGCTTGAATGTTGTGTGATTGATTGTGTGAAATTAAGTGGAATTTTGAAACTTTTGAAATTTTAATGAGAGGGAATAAAATGACTTTCCCAAAATTTTCTATTTCGAATCCCTATTCAATTTTGAGTTCAAATATTTTCAAAACCCTCTTACAAAATCAAATGATAGGAGGTAAATGACACTCAAAAATCATATACAATGTTTTGACTGAAATTTTAAAATAAAAAAAACTATTTGCCATTTATTTGCAATTCTAGTTTCTTTTCATTTTGGAGTTATTGCGAAAAAACACTATTTTTTTAAAGTATTTTATTCGGCCTTACAAAAATGTTCATATTTTAGGAAATATTTTTATGAAAATTTTGATATATAATATGCCTATATAAAATGTTTGTCAATTTTTGTTTATTTGTTTTTCTTTTGCTGGTTTTTAAAAAAAAAACAGGGACACTGTTCACTGCGGACACTGTTCATCCGAGAATTAAAAAAAAAATTGGGCTGCGCCCATGTGCCGACCGGCTTAATCAGCCCATGTGGCCCTCTTTTTCTCTCTTTTCCTCTTTGTCTATGATTTTAGTCCCACCTCGCTTAGCTTTAGACCTTTACACCTCCCTTCCACCTATAAATATAGACCCATAGGTGAACCCAAAAGTCATCCATTTCGGGTTGAATCGAATCGTTTCGGTTTGACTAGCTTTATAAAAAATATATTTTCTTCTCTCCGGCGAGATTTCTGGAAGTCGTCTCCTCTTTGAATTTATATCTTCTTTGCATTCTAAAGGTATTCTCTTCGTATTATCTTTTATACTCCTGTAGTTTAATATCCCTAGAGTAGTATTTATATAGTAGTATACGATAGAGTAATTAGATTATTAATTAGTCTTCTTATTTACTTATTAGTCCTATAATTTTTAGACATGGCATTTTTTTCCGTAAAACAGCTTGGCCCAGATTTTTCAAATAGCCATAACTTTCTACTCGTTTATCAGAATTAGATGAAACCAACGCCTAGATTTTCGTCTTGACTTCACCTATCCAATCAACCTATCACGTCAACTTTTTCAAATTTTCAAATTTCGAAATTTATTCAGATTTATATTCAAACTTCTTTTGATCATATCTTTTTATTCGTAGCTCCGTTTCCGATGAATCCAATTGCGTCGGATCCGTATCAAAGTAATCTTTCCGTTCACATCATTAGTGTTATCATATCAACATATAATTTTGATCTTGCTCATACTTCTCTATTAGTCCCCAAAATGTGTTCACACATCGTACTAACCTAATTCAATGTCATATTGAATTGCTTATAACTGTTGATCCGTCATTTTGAACCTAGTAATTCTTTTTTCTAGACGTTCATATTGACTTCCCATATATAGTAACATCATTAGTTTCAATCTTTGAACCTTTCAAATTGGTGCGATTCAATTTGAATCCGAACCTTCATTTGATCATATCTTGCAAACTATAACACATTTTCAATTGATTCCTTTTGCCCCTAAATACTCGTGTCATATATTTCTATTCATAACCATCGTACTTCGGTTCAACTTCTTTAGACCCTTCCGAATTCAAATTCAATTCATACTTAAATTCACTATAACTTGTGTTGTAGTGTTCCATTTCAATTAATTCTTTTTGAACATTCATGTTGTTCTCCCCATACCCTGGATCGTCTTCCGTAGTCTCTCCAACAAGCTTATATAGCAATAGTTCATCATCCGTTAACTCTTTTGAAGTTGATTCCTCCACTTTCACTTTACAACACAGCTAGAACCTATCTTTTCTTATTTAACCTTAGTATGTTGTTATTTTCGCACCAAGACATGTTTTGTTCTTGCGTTTTTCAGTTCTTTGTTTTGGCATGAATGTTTATTGAATGTTATTTTCTTACGATAGATTTTCATCGGAGAGTGACGAATAGTCTATCAGTTACTTCTGAGAGCGATATTATTCTTCATCAACAGTACAGGCAAGTTCACTTTGACCATTTTGTTCATACCTATGTTTTATTGCATGTAGTGACATCATTCAAAAAATCCCTCCCGTAGTGTTATTGTAATTCTTGTAGTTGAGTAGAATGCATGAGGTAGGAACCCACCACTTGTTAACTAAAGCCCCGGGAACGCTAGTTAGTGCAATGCTATGCTAAAGTAGACGGGGTCTGGTATGAGTGTTCGTGAGTGGTGTGAAGAAGGACTCCACGTCAAAAAGACGACTGCATGAAGGCTTCTTCAAGACCTGCATATTCAAGACCTCAAGACTTCGAGACTCGAGAAACAAGTTTTTCAATACACACTACTGGGTGAGGGATGGTTGAAACGGTACCCTGGAGAAACCAGTGGATTTGCCTAGGTGTTGCTGGAGATGGCCAGTATTCACGCGGAAAGCCTCACCCAGACTCAAAGGGAAGGATGAATACTTCATGCCCGGAAGCTTACCTGTGTAGCCACAAGTCATTATGGGCTCTGGCTTGGTTGATCTTTGTTGTGACTCTGCTGGGCAGTGCTACGAGATGTAGTCGACGTTAGGATTGGATGGGCACTGTCGGACAGTCAGAGAAACACTTTGAAAGACCATGTTTCGTTCATCTGGTTCTCAAACACCAGGCAGTGCGAGGACTTACCAGGAGGGAACGAATCTTGTGGGTAAAGTACACAACACTCTGCAGAGTTTAAACCTAATCGATTAGTCGTGTCCACGGTTACGGACAATTTGAGCTTCTAGACTTTGATCTATCTCTAAACTCTCAACACTGGACTGATAACTAATTGTGGGCAACTTATGATACTTATAGGAATTGATACGTTGGTTGGCGGAACCATGTCATGATAGGTAACTCCATAGTGAAATTCCTAATATTCCTTTGTTGTAGGAAAATAAAATCAGCTTTTACGCAAAAACTCAGACACAGAGCCACAAAGCCTTTGCATATAGAATAGTCTTTATTTTTTCTGTTCTACTATGGTGATCTTGCTAGTACATTCAATGTACTGACCTACACGGCTGCAACGTCTTATGTTGCAGATACTCTTCTACGACGGGTAAGAGTACGATTCAGGGTTACGGTCCGCACTCAACTTGCCATTGGTGTTATTGGGACTCCACTCCCGTTGACTGTATCCGCTGCTATTTTAAGGTATATATCAGTTTTACGTTATTTACATGTGATTGCACTTTGATATATACATTGATGTACTGTGTGTGCCAGCATATTGATCCAGGGATGGCACAGAACACACAAAGGCTTGACTCATTTTGAGTCGGGTCGCTACAATCTCCCTCCTCTCTCCCTCTCCCGACCCCGCACCTGGCCTATAAAAAGCCCTGCCCTCGCCGCTCTCCGTTCCACCCCGCTACCCCCTCTACCCTTGCCGGAACGCCACCGCGCCACCTCGCCGGATATCTGACTCCACCCGAAACCCCCAGAGCTCCTAGCCGTCGCCACACACAACCCCACTCCCCTCTGATGCCACCATTCGACGCTATATCTTTCGCCGCCGTCGCCTGAGCATTTCGGATGCCGCCCTCGACCATCGCAGCACCATCCCCGAGCATCTCCGACATTCGACCATCGTCGACGTCGCCGGAACTCCGACCCCCTCCTCTGTAAGCCGCCACCTCCACCCGCAACCGTAAGATCTAGGATGTATGCTCCAGATTAGAAATTTTATAAAAACGAACTGGTACGTGTTAGTTTTCGGTCGTCCGCCGCAAACACCCCGCACGCTCACGACCTTGGCAAATCACAGCACGCCACGTAGCCCTGTCCGTTCGGTAGGAATTTTGTTCTTTTCTGTTTTGTTTTAGAAAACAGAATGTTTTTTGTTTTTGTTTTAGTTGTAAATTTTAAACTAATTAGTGTTTTTAATTGATTCTTTTTGCATTAGGTCACAAATTTCATGTAGTTTCATCCTGTAGTCTTACATTTCAAATTTGAACTTTTAAATTTGAATCTAACCAAATTTTCTTAAATTACTAAAATCTGTATAACTAGAGTTTTAAAAAATATTTTTGTATGAATCTTTTTGCCACTGGTTTGTATTAGTTAGACCTATCATCCTACAATTTTTGAGAATTTTAGGATAAAGTTGGTTAGTGTTTTTAACAAAAACAGAATCTGTTTTGTTCTTAATAGAGTTTAGTTAATTTGATTTTAGTTTAGTCTGAATCTGAGTTAGTTTAACTTTTGTTTTTACTTTTCATTAGGTTCTGTTGTTTCAACATTAGGTGAAATAACTTGTTGTTAATAAAAATAATTGTTTAGTTTTATACCTTATTGTTATAGGAAATCTTCATTCCTTTCCATTAAGTATAGTTTTATAAAGCAATTTAGTTTTACTTTTCACAAAACATTTAGGAGATTTAATTCTGTCTTCTAATAAAGAATTTTAGTAATTCTTTTCTGTTAAGTGATGTTCTGTTTATAATAATAATAATAATTCTGTTTCATACTCAAATACTATAGGAAACTCTAGTATCTACATTAAGTGGTGTTTTATAAAAATTTATAATTTTAGTAGCATTTCTTTTCACTAAAGTTTTAGTGGATTTAATTATGTTTACTAAATATAAATTTTATTATTTATTTTCTATTAACTATTGTTTTGTTATTAAAAATAGTTGATTGGTCTTATTTTTTTAGTAGTTTTGACACAAAAAAAATTTGTGAGACAAATATTGGTTTTGAATTTCTTTCTCTTGATTGATACTATTCAATTGTTTTATTTTAATATTGCTGATTTTGTGAGTTGTATTATTAGTTGTATGCTTATTGTGTGCTTTGTTTGATTCGTTAGATCATCCGGAGTGCGAAGCTTGTTATCTAGAGTCACTTGAGTACGAGGATCATCAACAAGGCAAGTCACTTTGATCATGTTTACCCATGTTTTTATTGCATTAGTTCTACCATCTCCCCAATTGCATGCAAAGTAGGTAATTTGGAAACTTGGTTACTTGATGTAGTATCATGTGGTAGGATCCCCTCAACCTTTTGACACATTGGCCCCGGGAAACGTTGATTTATATTTTTGTATGCTAATAGTAGACGGAGTTGGTTGTGTGATTCATGAGAGTTGTGAGATAATAGTTTCAAGACCTACAAGATGATCAAGACTTCAAGACCCGAGTTTTCAACATACCTCTGGGTGGATGATGGTTGAACGGCACCCTGGAGAAACCAGTGGTTAGCCTAGGTGTTGCTGGAGAAGTGCCAGTATTCACGCGGAAAGGTCCACTCGGGCACAAAGATATGGATGGATGCTTCAAGACCCAAGGGTTACCTGCACAGCCACAAGCCATTATGGGCTCTGGCTTGGTTGGATATCGTGGTGACCCTAGACAGGCGATTCTATGAGATGTAGAAGAACGGTAGGAAAGGATGGGCACCGACAGAGTCTCAGGGAAACCCTTTAGAAGACCATGTTTTGGTCATCCGTTTCTCAAACACCCGGAAGTGCGAGGAATCCAATGGAGGCGATCAAATCTTGTGGGGAACATGTGCAAAACTCTACAGAGTACCCAAACCTAATCGATTAGCCGTGTCCACGGTCATGGACAACTTGAGCCAAAGGAACTGAAACTATCTGGAATTCTCAACACAAATAATGATATTGATGTGGGTATAAATGACAACTTGGGTATGAGAATTGGTTGGTGGAACCATCTCATTAATCAACCAACATTGTAGTAATAATATTCCCCCCTCTTGTAGTAGGAAAACAAATTGGCTTTATGCAAAACTTACTATCTCACCTGCCAAATATGCATATTGAATAGATGATTTACTTGACACCCCCTCTTTTGTGACATTGCCGGCATATTCAATATGCTGACCTACATGGATGCAACGTATCATGTTGCAGAGTATTTTTCCGACCAGGAGTGAGGATACGCTCCACGCTCAGTGAGATGCCCTTGGAGTCAGATGGACTCAACTACCTTTGAAGCTTCCGCAAGATTAGTTATTCTCATGAGGTGGCCTTCAGCCACTTTATTGTAGTTCTTATTGTAATAAAGGACTCGACATGAGATTTCGAGTTATAAAGCTATGTGATTTCCCTTTGATATATACATTGATGTACCGTGTGTGTACCAGCATGATCTTGGGATGGTACGGAAACACCGGAGATTGGACCTTTCAGGTCGGGTCGCTACAGAGATGGTATCAGAGCACATGCTAACCGTAGGACGTAACCTCTAGGATTGGAAAAGCCTTAGGATTTATTTCTCTTTAAAATTCTTATACTCTCATCTGCTCGTTTCTGACTTCCCTCTGATTTATTTGAAAATTTATAGATGGCCACCTTCATCCCAGTTTTGATCACGGAGTTTTGTCAGCCTGACGCGACGATGCCCTTTGGCAAGGAGCTGGTGAAGATCGTCAGGGACGTAAGGATCGCTTTGCCAAGCATCACCGGGACTCCTATCATGTCTTTTCCACAAGACGGTCGCTACAGGATCAAGGTGCACATCCCCGGAAAGACCTTTGGAAATCGTAAGGAACCCATCGACTTCAAGTTTGTGGCACCCAGCTGGATTCTTGGGAGGGACATGGCAATTCACCGTGCCCTTGGACGTATTCAGGAGGAATATAGGGGTGGTCCCATTTCACCAGGACTCGGCATGGTTTGTCGCAGGGATGCCAATGGAAATATCAAAAACACTCCCATTAGAGACTCCACCATTTCCTAGATCCAGACTTTGGAGACGCACATCAGGACCTTGGAGCTTCGGGTACGTGCCGACACGAAGACGATCAAGAGACTGATGAACCGCGAGATTGATCTCGAAGCTGACCTACGGGAAGCCAAGTACGAGCATGAGCATGAAGTGAAGGATTTCTTAGAGAGGATCGATAAGCTGAACACTCGCATTGCAACTCTGGAGGAACAGTTGGACATGGGGGAAAATCTTCACCAAGGACACATGGCTCCCTTGATCAGCAACGATGATGACTATGAGGAGAGCCTCCTGAAGGAGGCCACTTCACCATGTACTTTTGAGGAGAACTTTAGTTATGACCCCATGTATCTTTATTTTCGTCGTTAAAGCGTAGATCGATGCTTAGTTTGATTTGGAGATTTGTATCTTGATGTTTGAACCTTGAGTTGAATAAATGAATGAGTGTTTGGTGTGATATGTTTGTTGCATTACATATGGGTAGTGAAATTTCCTTTTAGGTCCTTGTTCTATTCTAATTCTCACCCCTCTGAAAACAACAAGATGCCTCCGCGACGTGAGCCCAACTTCACCTTCCCACCGGAACTCACACAACTTCTCCAGCAGCCGAATGCCCTGATGCAGCTATTGATCCAGAACTAGACCAACAACCACAACAACCACCCTCCACCTCAAGGCGACAGCCTCACCCATTTTCTGAGGCTGAATCCACCAACTTTCTCCAGCAGCACTAAGCCCATTGTGGCAGATGATTGGCTCCGCAAGATGGAGAGGGAACTCACCACCGATGGATGCACTGAGGCTGAAAAGGTGCGCTTTACCGCCCATCAACTGGAGGGACCAGCAGCTTCATGGTGGGAGAACTACACCACCACGTACCCCATTGCTGGTGTGACTTGGGAGCAGTTCAAGCTAGCTTTCCGCACCGCTCATGTCTCAGCTGGAGCCATGAGTCTTAAGAAGCGTGAGTTTCGCAACTTATGCCAAGGGAACCGCTCCGTGGCCCAGTATGTGGATGATTTCAGCATGTTGGCTTGTTATGCACCAGGAGATGTGGCTGATGATGCAGCCAAACAGGAGAAGTTCCTGGAAGGACTCAACGATGAGTTGAGCGTGCAGCTGATGGTGGCTACTTTCAACAACTACTAGGAGCTGGTAGATAAGGCCCTCATCTTGGAGGGGAAGCAGCAGCAAATCAAAAACCATAAGAGGAAGTATGGACAGGGGAAGTCTCACTCTGGAGCTCAACAGAAGCCCTGCTACTCCCCGTACCCAGGAAATACCGGATCAGGGACCGGTAAGTATGGAGGACACACTCATCACATGCACAACCATGGAGGCCACAACCATCGAGGAAATGGGAATAATCGTCCCAACAATGGCAACTTCAAGAATGGCAATGTAAGTGGGAATGGCAACCAACACTGTTCCGCTCCAGCCCAGAAGGATCTGAATCATATCACCTTCTTCAAGTGCTTCAAGACAGGGCACTATGACACTGAATGCCCTCAGAACAACCAAGGAAATGGAAACGGCAACAACAACGGCAACTCCGCAACTAAGAAGCCAAATCCTTTTCCTCGTGCTCAGGTGAACCACATTGATGTGGAAGAAGTCTATGATCAGCCCGAGACTGTGGTTGGTAAGTTTTTATTGCATTCACGTCCAGTTATGGTACTTTTTGATTCTGGTGCAACTCACTCATTCATATCAAGGGTAGTTGTGGAAAAGTATGGTTTACCCACCAGAACCCTTAGTCAGACCATTAAGGTCAATTCCCCAGGAGGTATGATGATGGCAGGGATAGGATGCCATGCCTTGAAACTCCATATAGGAAACCATGTTTTTCCCACCGACCTCATCGTATTAGAATCCCAGGGATTGGATGTAATCCTAGGCATGGATTGGATGACCAAGTATGAAGGAAATCTTGATTGCCCCAGCAAGTCTATTTTACTCACCACCCCAGAGAACAAGAGGAGTAAGTATGTATCCCGACGCAGACGGATGAGTGCTCGGTTAAATTCTCTCACAGGAGTTGTTCAGGAGGAAGTGCCGGTGGTACAAGACTTTCTAGATGTATTCCCAGAGGAATTACCAGGCATGCCACCAGATAGAGAGATTGAATTTCTGATAGAGTTACTACCAGGAACCGCCCCAATTTCCAAGAGACCCTATCGGATGCCCGCAAATGATTTAGTAGAAATCAAGAAGCAGATTAAGGAGTTATTGGATAAGGGATATATTCGCCCAAGTTCTTCACCTTGGGGAGCCCCAGTTCTTTTGGTGGAGAAGAAAGATAAAACATTGAGGATGGTAGTCGATTATCGTGCATTGAACGAGGTGACTATCAAGAACAAGTACCCTCTGCCGATGATTAGTGACTTGTTTGATCAGCTAGTAGGATCCAAAGTATTCTCCAAGATCGATCTTCGATCAGGGTATCACCAATTGAAAATTCGTGAATAGGATATACCCAAAACAACCTTCACCACAAGGTATGGCTTATATGAGTATACAATCATGTCTTTCGGTTTGACAAATGCTCCTGCCTACTTCATGAATATGACGAAAAATGTGTTTATGGAATACCTGGACAAGTTTGTCGTGGTGTTCGTCGATGACATTTTGATATTCTCCAAGAGCGAGGAAGAACACAAGGAACACTTGCGTTTAGTTCTGGAGAAGCTTAGAGACCATCAGTTATATGCCAAGTTCAGTAAATGTGAATTCTGGCTGACGAAAGTCGGATTCCTTGGACACATTATTTCCGGAGAAGGAATAGTAGTAGACCCCGCTAAGGTTGAAGCTGTCACTGGGTGGAAGTCACCCACCTCAGTTAAGGAGATCCGTAGTTTTCTCGGACTTGCCGGATATTACCGGAGATTCATTGAGAATTTCTCAAAGATTGCCAAACCCATGAAGGAATTGTTGAAGAAAGAGTCTAAGTATATCTGGACTGAGGAATGTGAGGCCAGTTTCCAGGAGTTGAAGAAATGTTTGGTCACAGCCCCAGTGTTGATACTGCCAAACATTCGGAAGGACTTCCAGGTTTATTGTGACGCATCACGTCAAGGACTTGGAGGAGTACTCATGCAGGAGGGAAAAGTTGTAGCCTATGCATCCAGACAGCTATGACCCCATGAGTTGAATTATGCCACCCATGATTTGGACCTAGCAGACGTAGTGCACACACTCAAGACCTGGAGACATTTCCTTATCGGAAATAGTTGTGATGTTTACACTGATCATAAAAGCCTGAAGTATATCTTCACACAGAAGGAGTTGAACCTCAGACAGAGGAGATGGTTAGAGTTAATCAAGGACTATGACATGAGACTACATTACCATCCAGGAAAGGCAAATGTTGTAGCAGATGCTTTGAGTCAGAAGAGTTATGTGAACACACTCATAGCAGGAGGATTACCCTAAGTATTAACTGATGATCTCAGAGAGCTCCGGCTAGAGATAGTTCCAAAAGGATATGTCGCCACACTAGAGATCCAGTCCACCTTGATCGAAAGAATTCGTGAAGCCCAGAAATCGGACAAGGAGATAGCTGAGATAAAGCAAAGAATGAAGGATGGAAAAGCTAAAGACTTTTGTGAAGATGAACAAGGAACTCTGTGGTTTGAGAACCGAATCTATGTGCCCAATGACCCAGAGCTCGGGAAGTTGATACTTCAAGAAGCCCACGATTCACCATACTCGATACACCCAGGCAACACCAAGATGTACCTAGATTTGAAGGAAAGTTACTGGTGGACATGTATGAAGAAGGATATTGCCGAACATGTTGTGGTATGTGATGTTTGTCAGCGAGTAAAGGCAGAACATCAGAAACCAGCAGGGTTACTCCAACCTTTGCCGATACCCGAGTGGAAATGGGATAAACTTGGTATGGACTTCATCACAGGATTACCCAGGACCCGTTCAGGTTATGATTCCATCTGGGTAGTGGTCGATCACTTGACCAAGGTAGCTCATTTCATTCCGGTGAAGACCACCTATACCAGTGCTAAGTTAGCCAAGATATATATGACCAGGATCGTATGTCTGCATGGAGTTCCGAGGAGTATCGTGTAAGATAGAGGAACACAATTTACCTCAAAGTTTTGGCTTCAGTTACATGAAACTTTGGGTACAAGGCTGGAATTGAGTACAACTTTTCATCCACACATCGATGGACAGACCGAGCGAGTCAATCAGATTCTGGAGGACATGTTGAGAGCTTGTGCGCTAGACTATGGGTCTAGTTGGTATGACAACTTACCTTACGCAAAATTGTCGTACAATAACAGTTATCAAACGAGTCTGAAGATGGCCCCTTTTGAAGCTTTATACGGAAGGAGCTGCAGAACACCGTTGATGTGGGATGGTGTTGGAGACCGACAACTTTTTGGTCCCGATCTTATCTGAGATTCTGAAGAAAAGGTCAAATTGATTCGAGACCGACTCAAGATAGCCCAATCTAGGCAGAAAAGCTATGCTGATAGCAAATGCAAGAAGGTGACGTATGAAGTGGGAGATCGAGCATATCTTCGTGTGTCCCCACTTCGAGGAATCAAGAGGTTTGGTGTTAAAGGAAAGTTAGCACCCAGATTCATAGGCCCATACAAAATTCTTGAACATAGAGGCGAAGTTGCATACAAGATGGAATTACCGGAAGGATTGTCCAGATTTCATGATGTTTTCCATGTTTCCCAGCTGAAGAAATGCCACGCTGAGATGGCTGATATTCCTTTGAGAGACATAGTGCCCCTAGAGGCCATACAACTTGACAATGACCTGACCTACAAGGAGAAGCCTGTCAGAATCCTCGAGACTACCACCAGAGTTACCCGTAGCAAGACCATCAAGTTCTATAAGGTTCTATGGAGTCACCACACCGTGGAAGAAGCCACCTGGGAACGCGACGAAGATCTTCGTAGAGACCACCCGCACCTATTTTCTAGCCAACCCGAATCTCGAGGGCGAGATTCATCTTAAGGTGGGTAGGTTTGTACCATCCCAAAATTTCATTTTTGGAATGCTATGATATATATAGCTATGCATCATCATCACATTGTTTGAATGAAGTGAATTGTTGAAGTTTTTCTGTTGGAATTCTGAAAGGCCATTTCAATTTCTTCTTATACTTGTTTCCTCCTATTTGAAAACCCTTGGAATATTCATAAAAACAGAGGAGTAATATGACACTCCACACCAAGGGCATCTTGGTGAGTTATTTGAACAATAAAACCAGGGGGTTATTTGAAAGTTTATCTCAAAAGAATTTAAAATCAATTAGGCATTTTCTGGAAAAAATAATTTTTTTAAAGTATTCATTTTGATAGAGGAAAAATGTTCATTAAATAGCATTTATTCCCTATGTTTGGAAATGATTTGAATGCATTAAAGAGTTTTAAACGCTGTGGAAAAATAGAAAAGGAAACAGATTTAAAGCGTTTAATTAGAAAACCGGCCGGCCCACAACCTTTAAACCTCGAGATCCCTCCAGATCGGTCAACGACGTGCTAACCTCGCCCTCTCTCTCACTCACATGCGGGACCCACTGTCCGACAGCGTCATCCGCGCGCCTGTCTCCTTCCTCGTGCTAGACCACGTCGTCAGAGATCTCTCCTCTCCGGATCTCCCTCCTCTCTCCCTCTCCCGACCCCGCACCTGGCCTATAAAAAGCCCTGCCCTCACCGCTCTCCGTTCCACCCCGCTACCCCCTCTACCCTCGCCGGAACGCCACCGCGCCACCTTGCTGGAGTTCTGACTCCACCCGAAACCCCCAGAGCTCCTGGCCGTCGCCACACTCAACCCCACTCCCCTGTGACGCCACCATTCGATGTTGTATCTTCGCCACCATCGCCTGAGCATTTCGGACGCCGCCCTAGACCACTGCAGCACCATCCCCGAGCAGCTGCGACCTCCGGCCGCCGTCGACGTCGTCGGAACTCCGACCCCCTCCTTTGTAAGCCGCCACCTCCACCCGCAACCGTCAGATCTAGGATGTATGCTCCAGATTAGAAATTTTATAAAAACAAACTGGTATGTGTTAGTTTTCGGTCGTCTGCCCCAAACACCTCACACGCTCATGACCTCGGCAAATCATAGCTCGCCACGTAGCGTTGTCCGTTCGCTAGGAATTTTCTTCATTTATGTTTTGTTTTAGAAAACAGAATGTTTTCTTTTTTGGTTTTAGTTGTAACTTTTAAACTAATTAGTGTTTTTAATTGATTATTTTTGCATCAGGTCACAAATTTCATGTAGTTTCATCCTGTAGTATTAGATTTCAAATTTGAACTTTTAAATTTGAATCTAACCAAATTTGCTTCAATTACTAAAATCTGTATAACTAGAGTTTAAAAATATATTTTTGTATGAATCTTTTTGCCACTCGTTTGTATTAGTTAGACCTATCATCCTACAAAGTTTGAGAATTTTAGGATAAATTTGGTTGGTGTTTTTAACAAAAACATAATCTGTTTAGTTCTTAATAGAGTTTAGTTAATTTGATTTTAGTTTAGTCTGAATCTGAGTTAGTTTAACTTTTGTTTTTAGTTTTCATTAGGTTGTGTTATCTCAACATTAGGTGAAATAACTTGCTATTAATAAAAATAATTGTTTAGTTTTATACCTTATTGTTATAGGAAATCTTCATTCCTTTCCATTAAGTATAGTTTTATAAAGCAATTTAGTTTTACTTTTCACAAAACATTTAGGAGATTTAATTCTGTCTTCTAATAAAGAATTTTAGTAATTCTTTTCTGTTAAGTGATGTTCTATTTATAATTATAATAATAATAATTTTGTTTCATACTCAAATACTATAGGAAACTCTAGTATCTACATTAAGTGGTGTTTTATAAAAAATTATAATTTTAGTAGCATTTCTTTTCACTAAAGTTTTAGTGGATTTAATTCTGTTTACTAAATATAAATTTTATTATTTATTTTATGTTAACTATTGTTTTGTTATTAAAAATAGTTGATTGGTCTTATTTTTCTTAGTAGTTTTGACACAAAAAAATTTGTGAGACAAATATTGGTTTTGAATTTCTTTCTCTTGATTGATACTATTGAATTATTTTATTTTAATCTTGCTGATTGTGTGAGTTGTATTATTATTTTTATGCTTATTGTTTGCTTTGTTTGATTCGTTAGATCATTCGGAGTGCGAAGCTTGTTATCTAGAGTCACTTGAGTACGAGGATCGTTAACAAGGCAAATCACTTTGATCATGTTTACCCATGTTTTTATTGCATTAGTTCTACCATCTCCCCAATTGCATGCAAAGTAGGTAATTAGGAAACTTGGTTACTTGATGTAGTATCATGTGGTAGGATCCCCTCAACCTTTTGACACATTGGCCTCGGGAAACGTTGATTTATATTTTGCTATGCTAATAGTAGACAGGGTTGGTTGTGTGATTCATGAGAGTTGTGAGATAATAATTTCAAGACCTACAAGATGATCAATACTTCAAGACCCAAGTTTTCAACATACCTCTGGGTGGATGATGGTTGAACGGCGCCCTGGAGAAACCAGTGGTTAGCCTAGGTGTTGCTGGAGAAGTGCCAGTATTCACGTGGAAAGGTCCACCCAGGCACAAAGATATGGATGGATGCTTCAAGACCCAAGGCTTACCTACATAGCCACAAGCCATTATGGGCTCTGGCTTGGTTGGATATCGTGGTGACCCTAGACAGGCGGTGCTACGAGATGTAGAAGAACGGTAGGATAGGATGGGCACCGACAGAGTCTCAGGGAAACCCTTTAGAAGACCATGTCTTGGTCATCCGTTTCTCAAACACCCGGAAGTGCGTGGAATCCAACGGAGGCGATCAAATCTTGTGGGGAACATGTGCAAAACTCTACAGAGTACCCAAACCTAATCGATTAGCCATGTCCACGGTCATGGACAACTTGAGCCAAAGGAACTGAAACTATCTGGAATTCTCAACACAAATAATGATATTGATGTTGGTATAAATGACAACTTGGGTATAAGAATTGGTTGGTGGAACCATCTCATTAATCAACCAACATTGTAGTAATAATATTCCCCCCTCTTGTAGTAGGATAAAAATTTGGCTTTATGCAAAACTTACTATCCCACCTGCCAAATATGCATATAGAATAGATGATTTACTTGACACCCCCTCTTTTGTGACATTGCCAGCATATTCAATATGCTGACCTACATGGCTGCAACGTATCATGTTGCAGAGTATTTTTCCGACCAGGAGTGAGGATACGCTCTACGCTCGGTGAGATGCCCTTGGAGTCAGATGGACTCAACTACCTTTGATGCTTCCACAAGATTAGTTATTCCCATGAGTTGGCCTTCAGCAACTTTATTGTAATTCTTATTGTAATAAAGGACTCGATATGAGATTTCGATTTAGAAAGCTGTGTGATTTCCCTTGGATATATACATTGATGTATCGTGTGTGTACCAGCATGATCTTGGGATGGTACGGAAACACCGAATATTCGACCTTTCAGGTCGGGTCGCTACATTCATACAACTTAACATAAGGTTATGTCCAGAATTGTAAATAACTTAACTATAGCATGTGAAACATGACTAGTTTAGGAATGCCATTCTAAATACTTCAAATGAATCATGCATCATCTTGTTTGTGCATTGCACCTTGGTTGGTTGTTTATTGTTGCTATTTCTCTTGGGTAGACACGAGTGTTGAACCTGAGTACGAGGATCCAGGAGAGTACCACTACGAGGACCCTGCTCTTTGTCCCTCTGAAGAACCTACAGTCAAGATGATCGTAGCCCGATCCCGACACTATTTTTGCTTTGCTAGATGTCTCGCTCTTATCGTTACATATGCGTTACCTACCACTTTAATGTCAAGCCTCCTACATTTCCATGATAGCCTCTAACCCCTCCACATCCTAGCAAACCTTGTTTGGCTAAGTTACCGTGGCTCAGCCCCTCTTATAGCATTCTTAGTTGCAGGTGCAGGTTGTTTCCATGTGATAACATGGATATATGGCATATCACAATATTAACTGTTATTTAATTTAATGCACATATATATCTTGGTATGGTGGAAGTCTTGGCCTTTTGCTTGGTGTTTTGTTCTACTTTTACCGCCATAGTTCTTGTTACCGGTGTTATGTTTCCATATTTTGCACTCCTAACATGCTCGGGGTTGTTATGGGGACCCCCTTGATTATTCGGTTGAGATTAAAACTTGTCTAACAAGACCCAACATTGGTACTATTTTCTTAACAACTTAATAAACTTTCATAGGGCTTTGCAACCCCGTGGATAATTAATCAACAACTCGGGCCAATGCTCCTCATGAGTGTTGGTCCAAACTAGAGCACTGTGTGGGGCCAACCCGGGGAAACTCGGGAGATTTCTATCAGGCCTCCGTACGCGTCGCTTATCTGTCGTGTCCTGAGAACGAGATACGTGGCTCTAATTGGGTTCGTCGACACATTGGGTGGTCTTGCTGGACTTGTTTTACATTTCTCGAGTAGCTTGCGTGAGGGACTCTAATTTTCTTCGAGCTATCTCGAGGTGTCAGAATTCCTTTGGAGTTGCCTAGGATGATCATGAGATCTGTGATCGAGGTTATTCCCACGGAGTGTGGTTAATTTATGATGGACTAGTTGGAGCACCCCTACAGGGTTAAAATTTTTGGAAAGCCGTGCCCACGGTTATGTGGCAACTTGGATATTTGTTTAACACTTGGTTATAGTTAACTTGAAGTAAACTCTAATAAAATACACCAAATGTGTGAGTAACCGTGATCGTCTCTGCTCGTGAACATGACCCATAGAGAACATGGTGGGGTTATGTTTGACGTAAGTAGGTGTTTAGGATCGCTTAGCGGTCATGCTAGTTCGGATCATTTGTCATATACCACACATTTACTTTCATGTTCTCATAAGATTAGCCACCATAAATGCTTAGGTGCTGCTGCAAACTAAACACTTCCCCCATCCAACCTATAAGCTTGAATAGTCTCGGTACCCGGGCACAAGATTACTGAGTCCCTGTGGCTCACAGGTTACTACAACAAATATAGGTGCAGATGAGATCGTGCCAGATGATGTGACGCAGCTCCAGTGGGAGTATGACGAGGAGTGTGGCAGGATGTACGTCACTTATCCAGACGAGTAGAGAGGCCTTGGTCGTGATGTTCGGGGCTAGCAAGCTAGTGTCACTGCATCCCTTTATCGTTTGTTTTCGTTCGTAGTAGAACCCTGTCTTTGGAATGATGTTTGAATAAACTATGTGGAATTGTAATTTAGCATGTGGCGAGTGTAAGCACATCATATACTCCTCTCTTCATAAATGTATGCAATGATACTGTACTTGCGAACGACAAGATGCGCCTCTATCACTGTCCAGGCCCCCGTGCCTAAATATGGATATGCGCGCATCTTGGGTGTGATAATGGAGTGCAAAGCATATATGTCCATTTATTTGTTCATTACCTTGTCCCTTGCTTACCTTTGAGGGAATGTGTGATTCCTTGAACTATTGCATGATGTTGATGTTGATTGCAACTAGTTTTTGCCAATAATGAATATGAGTGTTTTTCATTGGCGGAGTCACCCCTCAAGAAATTCTCTAGTTCTTTGTTCTTGCTCAAGCTCAACTTCTACAAGTACCAGTTCAACACCATGGATCCCCTTCAACTTGATGTGGGTCCCCAAGAAGAAGAACTAGATAAGTTCTTGAGCGGTGACTCCGCCAATGAAATTCACTCACATTCATTATTGGCAAGAACTAGTTGCAATCAACATCAACATTATGCAATAGTTTAAGGAGTCACACATTCCCTCAAAAGTAAGCAGGGGACAAGGTAATCAACAAATCCATGGACATCATTATGTATGCTTTTCACTCCATGTCCATAGATATCCTTGTATTTGTCTCTTGTGTGTTGGGACTAACCCATGTAGGTGAGAAGAGTAAGAAACAATAAGGATGATCCCAATTCATGGTGATCTTCATCAACTTTGAGCATCCACCACTACTTCACCTACATGAAGTCTTCATCAACAAAACCTAAGGTTAGTTAATCCCTCCTATGGGGGGATGTCACAGCAAGGGGGAGCTTTACTCTAAGACTTGAGTCAAAGCATCTCATAGTATGTGACGACATTAAATGCTTTATGTAAAGTGGTAACCCCACTCTTGCTTAAACGATCAGTATGACCTATGATCAAGTATTATTACTTGGATCGTAAGTCAATATACTCATATATAGATGACTACATTATCACCAAAGTGCTTGATAGATGCTAGTATGTATGTGCATGTTTGCCATGATTTCATTTGACATCTTATTGTGTGAGCATGTCGGTCTCCATTTCTTTATCCATTCGAGGACATCCAATTGTTGCTATTTGTTTTTTATTTTTATTTTGCGAATTGGATGGACAAGAATGCCTAGGACCCTTATCTAGCTACCTATGCTTTCTTGTCTCAAATTCTATTCATGCCGCATCACAATATTTAGAACAAGTACTTTACGATCTCTCTATGTGAGGAGCACTCAGAGTTTCGTATCGACAAAGGACTGCCATTAAAACCTCCCAAGTGCAGCTCAGTGGAACCAACATCAAAACTCGGTCTCACCGAATGCCTACGGCTGGTCTGGTTTTCCATTTCGGTATCATTGATTCCATCTTCTCGGTTACACTAAGTTTCCTTGTCAGCACACAGTTGAGGAACTCGGTGACACTGAAAAGTTAGAATCGGTGTCACCGGTAGCCACGGGTTTATATAGAGGTGGACCCGACTTTTGAAATTATTCTCTCAAACGTCATCCCCTCAAAACCCTAAGTTGCCGACCAGAGGCCCCAGGTCATCACCCCCATCTTCTCGAGCACCTCCACCATTGGAAGTCCTTGTTGTCGACGAAATCTTCACCCCCATCACCATCGTAGCAAGATCGTCACCGAGCTACGGTACCATTTCGACCCCTCATGCGCTCCCCTCTCTGAATCTTGCGCATTAGGACTTTTCCATCGATAAGCTACTCTTTGAGATTTATTCATCCACACAAAATTGTCGTAGTGTGGCGAATGAAAGATTTTCTAGGGTTTGCCGTCCGCAGCCTGAATCTTGGTGGAACCGAAGCATACGAATCGATAGCACCGATTCACTTTTTCTGGCCAACTAAGAACACCTCGATGGAACCGAGTGCCAGTTTTTAGTGTGACCGAAAGTGGTGCCAAGTTCCAGGACTGTAGGTTGTCTGTCTCGGTGCGTCCGAGAATTTTGCCTCGGTTGTACCGATATTCATCTGGCAGAATGCAAACCTTGTGAAATTTTTTGTTGAAACTTTGAAAACTTCTGCATTTTGTGATGACTCAACCCTTCTACTCTTCTATATTCCATTCACAGGGTCAGAGATGTCTGCTTCAGAGGATAGTCAGAACTTGAGGGAGCAAAATGTTGACATGAGCTCTGGCACTAGTCCAGACAAGAGCTCATCCTCTTTTGATGATGTTCCTAGCTCACCTGATCTGACTAAAGCTGCACCTAGGGCCAGAAGAAAGCTCAACTCAAATGAGGAAGATGAGGACTTCATACCTGATGAAGTGCCTCTCAAGTCCAAGCAGGACAAGACTGTCAGGAAGCCCACTTCAGAGGCTACATCCTCCAAGAAGAAGAAGACAGCCAGGAAGGAGTATGCCCCCTCTGAAACTATGAGAGCACCTAAGATCTCTAGAGGCACCATGACTATTGAGCCTCCCAGGAAGTCTATGCCCAAGAAGGCTGGTGAGAAGAAATCCAGGAAGAGGGTTATCCATCTTGTTGGCAGGGCTACCTCCATGTTTGAGGACCTAGAAGAGGTTGTTGCTACTGAGGAGGAGGAAGAGCCAGCTACAAAGGCTCCTCCTAAGAAGAAGCAGAAGAAACTATTGTATGATGCTATGCCAAGGCATGCTCCATCCAAGAGCAAGCCAGATGCACCCAAAAAGCCAAAATCTCCCAAGCCCAAGAGGACTACTACAGATATCCTAGATTCTGAGAAGAACAAGGGATCTACCTCCAGAGATCTAGATGAGGATGCTATATCAGCTTTGATGAAGTTGATGCCACACCTTCTAGTGCACAATGCCAGCCACCTGCAGGCCGAGGACAAGAAGAAGAGGAAGGATCAAGGTCTAAGAGAGCTGATGATCCATACTCACAAAGGAGGAAGACTGTTGTTGACTATAGGTTCTATACCAAGGAGCGGCAAGATTTCCATGAGACCATCTTGCTTGACAAGAGCCCAACTGTTAGTGACATGAGATATGTAGATTGGAAGTACAACAAGGAGAATGAAGACTACTTTCCGAATGTGCAAGACAACTTTCACTATATTGGCCTAGATGAGTTTGTTGGCAAGGAGTTTACAACCTAGAATGACGAGATGATCATGCAATTCTACTCCACAGCACACTTCTATGAAGATGGTAGAATTGTATGGATGACTGAAGGTGCCAGATATGAGTTCACTTTTGAGTAGTGGGCTGCCATCTTAGGAGTCCCAGAGGTGGAAGCTGGAGATATCAGTGTGTAAACTGAGCCCAAGGTGAGCCATAATCAGATGAAGAACATGTACAATGAGATCCGTGCTGCACACCTGAAGTCTCATAAGCTAGGATCAATCTATTTCCTCCAAGCAGGTCTTCGCACTATCATCACCATTCTGAGGAACACCTTGATGCCTAAGTCAGGAGATGAGAAGATGATCCGAGGCTACTCCATCAATATGATGCTTCTTATAGACCAGCATACAATATTCAGAGTGATGGATCTGATTGTGGAGACAGTGAAGACGGTTGTTGCTGACCAGAAGCACTCATGCTGTTATGCACCATACATCCAGATGCTTATCAACTCCAAGTTGGAGAAGCATGTCTTTGCGCTTGATCGACCACATTTGCCACTGTTGTCTGAGCTCAAAGACAATGTTGTGGTGACGGACCCAAATTATCCCACATCAGCTGCAGCACAAGCACATGTTGAGGCAGCAAGAGACACTAGTGCTCAACCGCCCATGACCGGGAGTGAGAAGATGGATGTATTTGTCAGCTCCATGCTCAGTATGCAGAAGGACATTTCGAACATCCTGAAGAACCAAGAGAGCCTCTCGAGGATTGTTGACAACAAGTTTCATACTCTCTACAACAAGGTGGATGCACTCATAGTGACAGTGAATGAGCTCAAGAAGGAAGTTGATGTTGTGCCTATCCCACACTCCACTTATGATAATGATGAGGAGGATAGTGTACCTGTCAAGACAACTGCTCAGTTCAGGACTCAGGCCAGGACTCCCACAATGCCAGCTCCAGAGATGATACCATCTTCATCAGCACCAGCTATAGTCACTTCAGCTTCATCAGCTCCACTAGTTCCTCCTATTGCTACACCAAGTCCATCCATGACATCAGCAGAGGTCTTCGCCAACGCAGTTCTCTTGACTCCAACTTCAGCTACCGGAGGAGATCAGCCCCAGAAGAATGATTAGCTCTATACCTTTGAACTTTTTGGTGACTTGTTGCCAAAGGGGGAGAAGTTGTATAGATCATTAGGGCTTCGAGAGGGAGAGAGAGCGTTGGTTTTTATCGCTTTTTAAAAAACATTTTCTATCCTTTGGTCTGGATGTGTTAAACTTTGTGAGTGTCTAATCATACACTTAATGTGTGTTGCTACTATTTCCTATCCTTATGATGCTTATGAGATGATCATTCACTTTTGTTGATTGTGTTGTGCTGTGATATTCACTCTTATTATGCTCGCACACCACCAACATGTATGTGACATGGAAGAAGTACCCCATGTACCTAATTGATTGTGCATTTGCATTCAAACACAAATTCAAAATAATGCACAAATTTAGGGGAAGCTCTTGCTTGTCACATACTTCTCAAAGCGACGATTACATTAATTGATTATATCATATGTCGAAGCTTTGTTCTATATGTTGTCATCAATTACCAAAAAGGGGGAGATTGAAAGCACATTTGCTCCCTTGGTGGTTTTGGTAATTAATAACTACATATATGTCATTGAACTAAAGTTTCCACTAAGTATATTTCAAGAAAAGTTCAATGATGGGTTGGCAAAAAGATTGTGGAGAAACCCCAAGATGCAAAGAAATGGATTGTCAAAGCTTCAAAGAAGAGGAATCTACATTTTACTTTGTGAGAAATCACTTTGAGTCCATAGGAAAAGCCAATACTATTAAAAGGGGGTAAGGTATTGTTGGTGAACAAGATGCTCAAACATGCACAAGTGATAGTCACCAAAAAAAACCACAAACTCTCCACATATTCTATCTAAGCCAAATATCCAAAATCGGTGCAACCAACTATACCCACTTGGTCCCACCGATTCCTATACTCAAACAAACCGATGTCAAACCCTAGCACATCGGTGCAACCGATCCCACATTGGTGCCACCGAGTTCAGGCTAACAACATTCGGTTGCCTCGATTAATAAAATCGGAATTTTCGAGTTTTCGGATTGGTATCACCTAGATGCAGATTCTGACCGTTGGACACCTGATCGATACCACCGAGAAATATATATCGGTCTCACCGAGATTCAAAAGTTGCTACCTTTGGAGCAACTCGGTACCATCGAGATTAACACATCGTTGTTAGCAAGTTGGTCACTTAGGTGTAATAGTTGTATTTTTGGAGATGCTTATATATACCCCTCCACCACCACTCACTCATAAGAGAAGCACTCAGAATAGATCCCCACCTATCCTATCAGATTTTTTGAGGGAGATCCACCTACTCATGTGTTGAGATCATCCCATTCCATTCCAACCATATGAATCTTGATCTCTAGCCTCCCTAAGTTACTTTCCATCGAATCAATCTCTTCAACCACAGCCAAATCTATGAGAGAGTGATTGTGTGTTGAGGAGTCTATCATCTTGAAGCACAAGAACAAGGAGTTCATCGACATTATCGAGCCTATTACCTTTTGGAAGGTGGTGCCTCCTAGATTGGTTAGATGTCGCTTGGGAGCCTCCTACTTCGTGTTGTGGAGTGAACCAAAATGTTTGTAAGGGCAAGAAGATCGCCCACTTCCTGAAGATCTACCCCGTGTTAGGCTAGTCCTCCGTGGACGTAGACCATCATGGTAAAATCAAGGATGCTTCTTCATGGAACACTCCATGCGTAGAGCCCTCCGTGAGCTCTGGTGACCGTTACCCTCCATGGGTTGAAGACTCCATAAGCTTGGACGTACGATAGCACCACCTATCAAAACCATGGGAAAAACCTTCGTGTCTCCAAATTGCGTTTGATCTGCCTACCCTTATTTACTACTCATGCTTGTCTTTACTTTCCGCTGCTATACTCGTAGACATGCATGTGTAGGGTGTGCTTGACTTGCTACAATTGCTAAAATCTGCCAACACTTAGAATTGGGAAAAGGTATATTTTTTATTTTGCCAAGTAGTCTAATCAGTCACCCTCTAGACCTACTTTCGATCCTACAGCGATCAACTGTTTGGTAGGTTTAACCCTTTCCATCTGTCGGCGAAAGTTGTTCTGCTGCATATCAATTCGGCCCGAAACCAGATCTTGCAGTGGATGTCTAACTGCGACACCTCCAGAGTCAAAGCTGACTGGTCGTTGCCGTCTCTGCAGGCTGAGATGGCGTGGTGCTCTAGCTTGGAGGAAAAGTTTGTTCGGGCGGATAACAACGTGTTTGAGCCAACCAGGGATGTGGAACGAGCCTTCATCGCCGATCGGGTTGCGGTGGACAAATTAGCCCGAGCTGCCAAGGGCACAACCTCTAGAGGAGCAGGCAAAGATGAGCTTGAGAGGGACGACTCTTCCAGGGAAGAGAGCGAAGGACCCGCTCACGAGGGCGCTGCCAGGGTTGAGTCTGTCGGGGTTGGGGGATCCCAAGCCGCAGCGACAGAGACTCATGGAGAGGCTGAAGCGGAGGAGTCGAAAGAGCTCGAGGTGGAGGAAGAGGGGCTCTAGGTAGGTCTCAGGCTCGGGAGCCAGGGAGTCGCCTCGGTCATCGCACCAGAAGGGAAACGGTGATTCCCGCACCTCCATTGGGTCCTCCAAAGGTGAAGAGGACGACCTCCATAGGGGGTGGACGTGCGGCAGCTAGCCGGCAATCCCTTCACCTCTCCCAAGCTCAGACCACGCCCGCCAAGCGACGGAAGGCCATAGGGGTGGATCTTAGCCCCCCGTCAAGCCCGATCTCTCTGCTGAACTCCCGTTTGCCGACGGTTTCGGCTCCTCTGAAAAGCTTCGCTCCTCCAACTCTGATGAGGGGCAAATTAACTCTGCCACCCGCATCGTACGAATTGGGCTTCATGTTCATAGTTTCGGAGTAAGTTGTCTTAACTCAGTATTGACCGAAGCTTATTCTTGATATCTTTTTATTGAGCTTGAATGATCGCCTGCCGACAGGGACAATGATGAGGAGCCTTTGGTGCACCGGGCCAAATGAACCAAGTCCTTAGCGAGGCTGGAGTCCATGGAGGGTGCGAGTCCGGCAAGGGATGCAGAGGAGAACCTCATGCCCAGCCCCCGGCCAGGTCCCCATCACGAGGCCCAAGTGCAAGATTCCTTGATCAATAGGGACAAAGAACGCCCCCTTACGCCTACCAAGGAAATGGGAGAGAGCCAACAAGGAGGGGTTCCCACGAGGAGCCCCCTTCTCGAGGTCTCTCGTCAATCGCCCCTTGCAAAGAGGAATCTCTGGCAAGGGCTTCCACCTAAGAGACCGCCCGTGCCAAGGACATCACCGTCGAGGCGGCAACAGACCATGCACCAGCAACAAATGTTGTCGGGGGAAGGTAATTCTCTTCCGCAGCACTCTCTGCTAGGAAACTGACCTGCCCTTGTTTCCATCTTTTCGTTCTTTGCATGATTTATTGATTTCGGAATCTCATCATTCCATGTGTTGCTTGGGTTTGTGGCCCCACTTCCCGAAGAGCCCAAGATGCTTGAGGAGGTCATAGATATCGTGAAGGATGCTATCGAGGAGGCCACAAAGATTGCCACTACAGAAGGTCGTGAGTTTGTTGCTGGGGAACTTCAGGAGCCGATGGAAAGGATGGAGCTAGGCTCCAGCAATGTGATAAGCCCGGAGGTACCCATCGAGGAAAAGACCCTGCTTCAATCCTTGGGACCCCTTTCTCCAAGCTATCCTTTGGCGTATTCATTGCAGTCTCCCCTGAATCAGCTTGCGTTGGTTACCACGTGTTTGTATCCAATGACTGTCGGTCCATCTTTCTCAGCAGGCGTGGACATTAATGAAATAATCAAACACATACTGGGACCGCTGCTTCAAAGAGTCGAGGAGGCTAATGATTCTATGGACAGTGCCCAGGACTTGGCCTTCTTAGATACCGTGGCGATTAGCATCAAGGATGTCCGGAACAGGTACAATCTCAAGTGGCAGTCCATCAAGGAGCAGCGCGAGCAATTTGGACTTGTGGAGCAGCAGCTGAGGACCAAAGGAAAAGATCTGCAGGACTGGTATAACCAGCAGATCCGATCCCTCAAGGGGCAGCACGAAAAGCTGTCCATAGCCCATGCAAAGGTTGCAGCTGAGAAGAACCGTCTGGCGGAGCGCAAAGCGCTTCTGGACGCTAGAGAGACAAAAATCTCTTCCCAGGAGTAGACCCTCAATGCTTCCCTTCGCAACAAGGATGAGGAACTGGAGGCTCGTGTTCTGTAGCGTACCAAAGAGTTGGAGGATGGACATAAAGCCACCCTCAACACATTATTATTGAAGACCGCATAACACCTAAAGAAAGTTTCCGATGACCTTGGTGATGCTTCTGCCGCCAAGACCACTCTTGAAGCTCAGCTGAGAAAACTGATGGAGGGTCTTGATAAGAGTCACAAGGAGATTGGAGCCCTCAAGGAGGAAGCGCAGAAAGTGCAAACCATGTTGGATACGGTGCAAACATAGATTTCCTCAAAGGTTCAAGACCTATAGGCGGCCAATGGCGCCATTTCTGATCTTAAGTCCAAGCTTGCCTATTTGGAGAAAGACATCGAGTCTGCCGGCGATCGTGAAACACTGTTGCAAACCATCTTGGCGGATGCTCAGTCCCTCCGGGAAGAAGTTGGGGACAGGATGAAGAACCAAGTTGAACAGCGTGACATGTGGATCAAGAATTTGGCCCACATTGCTGAGCGCCTCACTAAACAGATCGCAAGCATGAACATGAAGAGCTGGGCCATCTCTGTCAATCAACATGAGGTCCCTAGCATCAAGTTGACACTCTTCTTCGAGGGCTTGAAAGAGTATGAAGATGATAGAGACGCCTGCTTCGTCGATGAATCTCGAAAACTGGCTCGCAACGCCCTCTTCATGGTTCTGAGTAATCCGGCGTATCACTACCCGAAGCTCGACCTCTCAGTTGGCTTCAAGAAGCTGCCGCCGGGTACTGACGTTTCTGCTGCTGAGGAGAAAGTTGTCCCTCTCGCCGAGAGGGTTCTTTCAGTTTGGAGGGTCCAAGGGAGCCATCGAAGTAATCTTGAGTCATCCATGTTGATGTACTGTCCTGTATTTAAGACATAATATGTATCTCGTATCAGAAAACATACTGCTTTTGCTTCGCTGTCGTTTAATTGTCGTCTTTATGTAGACGTGTGTGATCCCCTCTTATTTCCTTATCGGTTTTCATATGGTTAATTTCTTTACGTGTTTTGGTCGCCCGCCAACAACGTGTTGCAGTGGTTGCTTTTAGGAATAGGTCCTTAGCACTCAGCTGGCAAGGACATGCTGCCGGTGAGTTTTCCCTTGTCGGTCTTTGATGCTGCCACACACTTCGTTGAGCAGGCTCGAAACGAAACGAGGGTGTGAACAAAAGACGATGGGGTTCCATCATGTGTAAGATTCATCATACAAAACCATGGTAATTAGGGGGGATTACACGAAGGTAAGCTCCACTACAAGTTGATAATCATGTCAACTTAGCTTTCATCGTAGATTCTGCCCTTCGCATTGGCTCGTGTTCGTCCGAGCGCATCGTCCCTTCCTCCATGCATGAACACTTCTCTCCTTCGGGATTCCCGGCGAACATATGCACGCACGTTCACCTTCATCCTGAGATGAAAAAGGAAAAGGGAGAGGGACAGATGGAGAAACTTGGGAACTCATTAGTTATGAGCATAATTCTTTGGCATGGATCTATCGGGGCTATGTAAACATTTCATGGCTAACTACAAACAATGGGGTACTGTAGCTAATCCATCTTCCTTCATCCTCATTCCTTTCTTTCGTATCCGCTGGCCTAGTAATGACCAACGTGATAGAAGCATTAGCGAACGAGGCCTTCCTATAGTTTGCTTGCTGGGACTGTCTACTAATGGATTCACTCCAACGTTTGGCTCAGGAATTTCCCTTTATGAAAAGTGAATTCAGGACCGAGCTTTACGCGAGTGCATCAACGTTAGTGGCACCTCTGTTACACTGAATTGTTCACAGGCGGAGAAATAAAGGGAGGAGGGAGCAGAATTGAGTACCTCTTGTGTGCGTCCTTTCGGTCGAGCCGTGCCCTCCTGGGATTAGGCGGGCTCGAGGATTGTGATGGAGTTGATGTCGTGACTTGGCTCACTTCTTCCTTGGTCACGGAGCATGCTTCAGCTATTCTGTCTGTGGTGAGTGTATCGATCGCTGCGTTGTCGTTCCCCACATTCGCCTGTTGGTGCCTCCATAGTGTCGTTATGCGATGAAATCCGGGCAAAATGAAGTTCAGAGGATATGTCGTCGTTCTTCCTCTATGAACCGGGGGGATATTGTCGTCGCCCGACGCTTCGCTTTCAATCTTAGATTCGCGCCAGTGTAGCTCCCCCTACTTGGCGCACCAAAGATGTTGGGGCTGGATGCACACGATGACCTTTGGGCCCATCATCCCCTTTGTGGTTCAGTGGGGGCGTGGACGCAGGTACAAAGAGTAGAGACACCGAGACAACGCCGCAATTTACCCAGGTTCGGGCCGCTATAAAGCGTAAAACCCTACGCCTGCTTTGTGGGTGGATTGATCAGGGGAACATGAAGAACATGCAGTGCTCCAGCCTGACAAGGGTTGCCTTCGGGGGAGCTACTACGCGGATACAAGTGTTCCAAAGTCCGAATCCTTAGATAGGTTGCCTTGGGCCTCCCTTTATAGTACAAGTGGCAACCACAGTGGCCAAACATACATTGTCTAATGATTAGATAGCTAGCAGAGCTGATCATACCTAACTCTGGCATTAGAGACAAACTACCATCATTGCTAGTCTAAGTAGCATGTAGGGGTGCATCCCCGACAAGCTTATACCACCACCCTAGCTAACCATTGCACCTCAGCTCAACACGTCTAAGCACAGGTGTCAAGGAGGGGAAATTTGTCTTCCAGCGTGTAGCCACGTGCTTAGTGAGAGCCTCTTAGCCAACTAGGGGCTCGATGCCGCATTGAAAAGTGACTGGCCTTGCGATGAGGTGGAGCGGTGACAGATTGGCTCGCGCTTGCCGAGGGATGGCTTGCCGGGTCTTTAAGAGGGGGCACACGTCTTGGTCCCCGGCACTTGCCGGGGGAGTGCTTCGCGCGCAGCAGTCCTATGTTTGGGCTGCCATGTAGATCTTGTTGTAGTTCGTCTTGACCATTGTCGGGTTGGCTCGGTGTTCTTTCCCGACAGGCTCGAGTTGCCGCACCATAGATCTTGCCGTCCATCCACTAGTGAGGGGAAAACAAATACCCCTGTTTGTATAACCCAACACAGTCCGTCCATCATTCTTAATCAACCAGCAAAAATCTTCATGGATTCATTTGTCTTCTAGCTGATTCAAGGGTTTTCATTCAAATGTCCATGATAACCCACAAGTATAGGGGTCGCAACATTTTTTGAGGGTAGAGTATTCAACCCAAATTTATAGATTCGACACAAGGGGAGCCAAAGAATACTTCAGAGTATTAGCAGTTGAGTTGTCAATTCAACCATGCCTGGAGATAAATATCTACAGCAAAGTGATCAGTAGCACAGTAATATGATAGGTTTGATAGTAGTAGCAATAGTAACAGTAGCAGTAAGAGTAGTAGTAATAGTTTTGTAGCAGCTGGAACAGCAGCAACAACAATAGTAACTTAGCAAGAACAATAAATGGAAAGGTCGTAGGCCCTAGAGCTCTAGTTCATCAATGTAATGTAGGCATGTATTCCGTAAATAGTCATACGTGCTTATGGAAAAGAACTTGCATGGCATCTTTTGTCCTACCCTCCCGTGGCAGCGGGGTCCGTAAGGAAACTCAGGGATATAAAGGCCTCCTTGTAATAGAGAACCGGAACAAAGTATTAACACATGGTGAATACATGAACTCCTTAAACTACGGTCATCATTGCAAACTATCCCAAATATTGTCACTGTGGGGTTGACAGATCATAACACGTAATAGGTGCATATGACTAGGCAAGATCAGATCAAGAACATAAATATAATGATGATAACATAAATGGTTCACATCTGAAATCATGGCACTCGGGCCCTAGTGATAAGCATTAAGCATGGCAAAGTCATAGCAACATCAATCTTAGAACATAGTGGATACTAGGGATCAAGCTCTAACAAAACTAACACGATTACATGATAAATCTCATCCAACTCCTCACCGACCAACAAGCCTAAGAAGGAATTACTCACTCCTAATGGGGAGCATCATGTAATTGGCGATGGAGAAAGGTTGGTGATGATGAAGACCGAAGATTCCCCTCTCCGGAGCCCCAAACGGACTCTAGATCTAGCCTCCCAATGAAGAACAGGAGGTGGCGATGGCTCCGTCTTGTGAAATGTCATAGTTCTCTCTCTGATTTTTTCTCCAAATTTAGGAATTTATAGTGGCGGAGGTTGGGCAAGTGGGCCCCCGAGGTGAGCACAACCCACCAGGGCGCGGACAGCGGTGCCTGGCGTGCCCTGGTGTCTTGTGCCTAGCCTAGGCCCCCTCTTCGGTGGTTTTTGGCTCTGGTATTTTTAATACTTTCCTAAATAAATCTCCAAAAAGTTTCATTCTGTTCCGAGAACTTTTATTTCTGCACAAAAACAACATCATGGTAATTATGCTGAAAACAACATCAGTCCGAGTTAGTTCCATTCAAATCATGCAAATTAGAGTCCAAAACAAGGGCAAAAGAGTGAGGAAAAGTAGATACATTGGAGAAGTATCAACTCCCCCAAGCTTAAACCTTTTCTTGTCCTCAAGTAATTTAGTTGACAAACTGAAAGTGATAAAGAAAAACTTTTATGAACTCTTTTGTTCTTGTTTACATATATATGCTTAAGTAGCACCCAGGTTTTTAGCAAAGATTATGACTAACCATGTCAACAATAACTCTTAGGAATTGTATTCATTCATAACAATAACATAAGCAAGTAGCGAGCAATAATAATATATCTCAAGCGCCAACACTTTGTCAAAACAATCATGATACAACATGACAATAGTGGTATCTCGCTAGCCCTTTCCGAGTCTACAAAACATAAATGCAGAGCACCTCCAAAGTTCAAGCAGCGACTAAACATTGTAATTTATGGTAGAAAACATCCAGTCACGCTGCACCCAACATCAACTATACACAACTCATGAGGGTAAGAATAGTGCTCTCAAGTCTGGCGCTTATTTGAGAAGGCGATGACTCAACATAAAAGTAAATAGATAGTCCCTTCGCAAAGGGGAGCATGGATTTGCAACGGTGCTGGAGCTCAGAGTTTAAAACAGGGATAGATATAATTTTAAGAGGTACACACTTCCTGTCAACGTCACGACCAAGAGTTATCAACATCTTCCATGCTAAAAAAAATTAGCAGCGGTTCCCAAGCGATAAAAGTAAAGGTTTACTCCCCATCCACCAACAATCATACTCCACGGCAAGCCGTATCCACGGGTATAGTCCAAACCAACAACATTCCTGGGGGATTTTTTGTTTAATTATTTTTTTGAGTTTTGATTCCGGGACTAGGAATCCATATTGTTGCCCCTCTCATGTAAGGACAAGTGAATAAACACTCGTCATGAGAATAACCCGCTTAGCATGGAAGATATTGACCGCCCCCTAGCGCTTCATGAGCGGTCCAGGCACGCAAAATAGATGTTAATTTGAATTGTTAGAGGTGTGTCAGTGTACTTAAGTTTGGGCTATTAGTACTCCATACTTGTGCATGGGCAGTCGCAGCCACACCAGTAGCGAGGCCTACCAGGGGACTGCTAGAAGCAAATACGAAGACGTCCAGAAACATTCAAGTCAACAAGGACAAGACCGAAGGCCAAAGGCTGGAACCCCAGCAAGATCTTGTTGGGTATGCCCTGCGAAGCCTCGGCAAGGAGTGCACCTGGCGAGGCCTCGCCACCTTGCCAGCACAGAGGCCAGGTGTCAACCCACCAAGATACTTGTCGAGGCGCTGGCGATGGAGAGGCTAAGCGGTGCCGATGGGACGGGCTCCTATCCCATTCCGTAGAAGGTCAAGGACACCTAACGGAGCATTAAATGCATTTATCTGACACCGTCAGTGTTAGGTATGAAAACACTGTAGCACTGTGCACCTCGTGCATGCACTGTATGCCACTATTGGGATCCCTTTAGTCGTATAAAAGGAGGTCCAAGGCGTTACGAGAGAGGACTTTTTCTTCCACCTTCTGGCTCATGCTCGTAGCAGCTATTGATAGCACTCCTATAGCCAGAACCCTAAAAACACTCATAATACACCAAAGCAGGAGTAGGGTTTTACGCTTCTCAGCGGCCCGAACCTGGGTAAAATCTCCCCTCGCGTCGTTCGTTTGATCTGCTCTTTGCGCATATCGTCCCCCGCTGAACCACAAAAGGATCCATGCGATCCCATAGGTGGAGTGCCCTGAGATCTTTGGCGCGCCAGGTAGGGGCGGAGGTTTTGTGAACCTAATCCAACGATCAGTGCGCCAGTTCCTTCGTCATCTTCATCGCCATGCCCCCCAAGAAGAAGGGTTTCACATTGGTTGACCCGTCCACGTCATGCATGCCCATAGCTACTCAGACGGTCAACAGTGTGGATACAGGCGGAGGTATCGAGCCGCCATAAAGTTCTGGTGATCAAGGCCAGGCCAGCGGTGCCGTTCGCAGTGATGGTGGCGATCCACATGCTGCTGGATCTCAAGACGGAGTCGTGCGACCTACGACAGCGCGGTGAACTCTAGGGATGGAACGACACCTTCCAAGACACCTATGCCGGCGCATACGCTGCAGCCTCCTTAGGTCGCGCGCGATGAGCAGCGCCACGATGTTGATGGTTCTAAGCACCCCCATGGAAAGGCTCATGCGCATCACTCCCGAGATGTGCAAGACCAACATACGCGCCAAAATGCTGACGGAGGTGGCACGCGGTCGCGAGAACATGATGGAGCTCCTTCTAACACAGTTAGGAGTCAGAGCACCTCACGTTCATTGCACCTTCTGCTGCCAGCCTCATCGGCAGAAGCATTGGCGTGAGCGAAGCTACTCCTGAATTTCCCTCCAGCGGCGGACAAGCTTGATGGGTGGAGAGCTACTATCCAGAGCCTCATCAGCTTCGCTAATAGGGATGGACAGCAGCGGGCGGAACCTTTGCAGCAGCGGTCCGTCGAGTCAGCGCGAACTAATAGCGACAAGGCCGGAGGTGTTATGACCACGGTGCACTCTCCTCCACGGTGAAAACAACGGTCGCCGATTCGATCGGTCGGCGCTGGTGGTGACGACTCCACAGCGTCGTATGATCCGCGAACTCGCTGCAATCAACATCAAGTTCTTCGGGAGCAAACCAAAGAGGACGCTCGGACTACCATCGAGCGGCGGTGGGAAACACACCATCAATCTGATAAGCGTGCAGGGCCCACTGTATACAAGCCCGCGCCAGGGTATCTTGTCGACCTACCTTATGAGGTAGGTTGTCCAGCGTTTACCCATGAGCTGTGGTGAGTCTAGTGGCACAATTCCCGAACGTTCAAACCGGAGGTCCCATATCGGAGTTCTTGAGCATCTACACCATTGCGGTGCAGGCTGCTGGGGCTCACGATAACAAGATACTTGCCAACTACTTCCCGTTGGTGCTCAAGCCCAACATCAGGTCATGGTTGATGCATCTGCCGGAGAATTCCATTTCTTCTTTAGCAGGCCTGTGCCATGAATTTGTTGGCGCCTTTACTAGAGGCCACCAAGCTCCTGGCCAAGCAAGCGATTTGCATCTCATCCCCCAGAAGGAAGGAGAAACCTTGCACAAGTACATTCAGAGATTCAGCCGTATACATCACAACATCCCAGATGTTCATCCTGCTGCTGTTATCTACATGTTTCATCAGAACGTGCGTAAGCACAGGATGCACGAAGAGCTGGCGATGAATAAAGTCAAGGATGTCGCCGAGCACTACGCTCTGGCTGATAAATGTGCTCGAGCTGAAGAAGGGAGGAGACTCCCCAGCAAGGATGTTGGTGCTGGAGTCAACTCTGATGAAGACCCCACCACCCCAGCAAGGAAAGGTAGGTGTCGGAACAAGAAACGCAAGGACAAGGCCATGCTTGCCATCGAGGAATCTGGCAACCTTAGCGCCACCAAGAAAACAAAGGTTGACAACCCCGACAAGGAGGTTGTCGGGTGCGCCTCTTGTCATGCCTTGGCGGCCGCCGACAAGCCAGAGGGCTCCAAAAAGTATTACAAGATCCATCGCACGAAGGGCCATGATCTCCAAAACCGTCGACAAGTTGAGAAGCTTGCCGAGAGGCAGAAAGCTGAGTACATAAGGTGAGACAAGGAGAAGGCCCAAGAAGGTGCAGAGGGGTCTGGCAAGAAATGTGGTGGCCGAGGATGTCACCGCGGCAAGACCAAGCAGTAGGAAAGGCCCCCTCGAGGCCGCGACAAGTAAGAGGAGGATGATGATGGCAATGAAGAAGACGATGAGTCCAGCTAGCACGAGTTTCAAAGAGCTACAGATGTCATGTGCATCGACGGGGGTGCCTCGTTGCATTCTTCCCGCCGCCAACTCAAATAGTGGGCGCCCGTGTTTAATGCGACCGAACCATCTGTTGATGCTCGGAAACCTCTAAGATGGTCCCACGCGCCTATCATTTTCGACGCCGAGGATCACCTTGATCACACAACAGAGGTCGGGTGTCTGCCATTGTTGGTTTCGCCACAATTCGCAACTTCAAAGTGATGAAAATGTTAGTTGACGGTGGGGCCGGTCTGAATCTGATCTCGCCTGATGTGATCAAGAGGTTGCAAATTCCTCACAAAGATCTCGAGGAGACATACATTTTTCAGGGCATCAATCCTGGAAGGACTCATCCAAAGGGCAAGATCACATTGCCGGTAACATTTGGCAGTGACATGAACTTTAGGACGGAGAAGATTGTTTTTGACGTCGCCAAGATACCGTTGCCGTATAATGGGATCCTTGGACGCCCGGTGCTGGACAAGTTCATGGCGGCATCACACTCTACTTATAATGTGTTGAGGATGCCCGGGCCGATCAGCGTTATCACAACCAACTCTGACAAGAAGGACACACTTATCTGTGCCGACCAACTTTACCGGGAGGTCGTTTCTACACCTGCCACCAAGGCACCTTCTCCCACCGTTGAAGCTCCCGGGGGGAAGAAGACCGGCAAGACCTCTCGTGCACATTCCAGCAAGTGCACCTCTTTGCAGTGTTGCACTCCCGTTGATGATGTGCCAGAGAGCTCCACCGGCAAGAACAAGAAATCCAAGGCAGCTCCACCAGAAACCAAGATAGTGCCCATCAAGGAGGATGGTACGGGGGGAACTTTCACTGTAAGTTCCACCCTCGATGACAAATAGGAAAGCGCGCTCATTGCCTTCCTGCGGGCAAATGTTGATGTGTTTGCATGGCAACCATCTGATGTCCCTGGTGTTCCCAGGGAGGTAATTGAGCACCACCTTGCTGTCTATCCTCATGCGCGGCCCGTCAAGTAGAAAGTTAGGAAGCAAGCCTTGGAGCGGCAAGAATTTATTGCCGAGGAAATCAAGAAATTGGAAGTGATAGGCTTGGTTAGAGGAGTGCTCCACCCAACATGGTTTGTCAATCCCATTGTAGTGCGCAAGGCGAATGGAAAATGAAGGTTGTGCATTGATTATACAGATCTCAATAAAGCCTGTCCAAAATATCCTTTCCCCTTTCCATGCATCGACCAAATTATGGACTCTACTGCAGGTTGTGATCTGTTGTCATTCCTCGACGCTTATTCAAGATACCACCAGATCTGCATGTCCAAGGAGGACGAACAAAAGACCGCATTTATCACCCCATGTGGTACGTATTGGTTTGTACGTATGCCTTTTGGGTTGAAAAGTCCTGGTTCGTCATTTGCAAGAGCATTCCAGATAGGTTTTGAGCCTCAGCTACATAGAATCTGGAAGAGACGTTTGCAAATCTACGCAAGATCAACTTGAAGCTCAATCCTGGGAAATGTGTGTTCAGTGTTTCGTCCGGCAAGCTTCTTGGGTTCTTTGTGTCTCAGCGGGATCGAGGTGAACCCCAACAAGATCAAAGCAATTGAGCAAATCGAAGCACCGAAACGCATCAAGGATGTGCGTCGTCTTGCCAGCTGCATTGCGTCTCTGAGTAGGTTCATCTCAAAGTCTGCTGAGCGCGCCCTACCCATTTTCAAAATCTTGAAGAAGGCGGGTCCAATGAAGTGGACTCCGGAAGTGGAGGCTGTGCTGCAGGATTTGAAGAGGTACATCTCCTCTCCGCCAATACTAGTCGCGCCTAGACCACAAGATCCGGTGTTGCTATACTTGGCGGCAACGAATTAAGTGGCTAGTGCTACTTTAGTGGCACGGAGGGAAGTTGACGAAATAGCGATAGAAGCAGGGCCACCAAGAGATGAGCCGGGATCTTCCCCGGCAAGGTCTGGTGCCGACAAGTCAAGACCCATGCAGATGAACGAAGGGGCACAGAAGAAGAAGATGGTGCAGCGCCTGGTGTACTTTGTCAGCTCCCTTTCGCAAGGGGCCAGATCAAGGTACTCTGGCGTGGAAACGTTACTTTTTGGTCTCCTCATGGCCTCAAGGAAACTGCGCTATTATTTCCAAGCACATGAAATTACCATCGTGACTCGCTTTCTTCTGCAATAGATTTTGTGAAACCCAGACACGACCGACAGGATTGTGGAGCGGGCTTTAGAGTAGTCAAGCTTTATCCTCAAGTTCGAAAGCATTTCAACCATCCAGAGCAGAGCCTTGGCATAATTCATTGCAGAATGGACTCCAACACCAGACGAAGAGATCCAAGAAACGACCCTCCCGGGCAAGGAAACAAGCCAAGAATTGGTTATGTATTTTGATGGGGCTTTCTCCCTGCAGGGAGCCGACGCTGGCATGCTGCTTGTCGCACCCACCGGAGAGCACCTCAAATACGTAATTCAGATGCACTTTCCCCGGGAGAGGTCGACAAACAACACCACATAATATGAGGGGCTGCTTGCCGGTCTCAAGATTGCAGCAAACCTTGGGATCAAGAAGCTAATTGTCAGAGGAGATTCATAGCTTGTCATCAAGCAAGTCAACAAGGATTATTAGAGCCCATTGATGGAAGCTTATGTAGATGAAGTGAGGAAGTTGGAGGAGTGCTTTGATGGTATGCAAACAGAGCATGTTCCTCGTGTAGAGAATAGTGTTGCCGACAAACTGTTGAAGCGTGCTGCCCTCAAGTTACCTGTGGAACCAGGGACTTTTGTGCTCCAACTGACTCAGCCATCCGTATCGCCGTTGGCGAAGTAGAACAAGAGAAGGAAGTTGGATTCTGGCCAGTACTTCCGCATAGAGCTTCGAGAAGCTGTCTGTAAGGGAGTTTCCAAGGTCGACACCAAGCTTGCCGGAGGCAACAGGCTCCGGCAGGGCCCCAAGACCTTGCCGTAGAGAAAAACTCCCCCGTGGCAGAAGATATGCCTTTAGTCCTTGCCGTTGAGCCTCAGGCTCCAGCATGGGCACATCACACAGTTCATTTCCTTCAAACAGGAGAACTCCCTAAGGAATAGGAAGAAGCAAAGAAAGTAGCCTGTCAGTCTAATATGTACAAGTTTCTGGAGGACGTCCTGTATAGAAAGAGGCCAAACAGTGTGAAATTGAAGTGCATTGATCGGGAGGATGGGCTGGAGCTGTTGGCAGAGATACATGAAGGCATATGTGGCTCCCACATAGGGTCAAGAGTTCTTGCCGGGAAAGCTTTCCGACAAGGTTTATTTTGGCCTACTGCTCTCCAGGATGCAACTGCACTAGTAACTAAGTGTGAAGCGTGCCAGTTCCATTCGACGAAGCTACATCAACCAGCTCAAGCTCTTTAGACAATCCCTATTTCCTGGCCATTTTTGGTCTGGGGGCTCGACATCTTGGGCCCCTTTCCCCATGCTACTAGTGGCTTTGAGTACTTGTACGTTGCAATCAACAAGTTCATAAAGTGGTCGGAAGTGGAAGCAGTGAGAAAGGTGACAGCGCAATCAGCCGTCAAGTTCTTTAAAGGACTAGTTTGCCGTTTTGGTGTAACAAACAGGGTCATCACTGATAACGGCACACAGTTCACAAGCCGCACCTTCATGCAATATGTCCAAGACCTTGGTAGCAAGATCTGTTTTGCTTCTGTTGCTCATCCAAGGAGAAACGGCCAAGCGGAAAGGGCAAATGCTAAAGTGTTGTGAGGGCATAAGACAAGAACTTTCGACAGGCTGCGCAAATGCGCATGACGTTGGATTGATGAGCTGCCGACGGTTCTTTGGTCGATCAGAACGACGTCAAATCAAGCCACCGGCCAGACACTCTTCTCCCTGGTGTACAGGGTGGAGGCACTTCTTCCCATGGAATTCATATACGGATCACCTCGAGTGCTTGCTTATGATGAGCTTGAGCAAGACAAGTTGTACCAAGATGACATAACGCTCCGTGAGGAAGATCGTCTTCAGGCTGCTGTGCGAACTGCACGCTACCAGCAAGCTTTGTGCCACTACCATAGCCACAAAGTTCATGCCCGGAGTCTTGAGGAAGGCGACCTTGTTCTTCGGCGTGTTCAGTCGGCCAAGAATTCAAACAAGTTGACGTCGAAGTGGGAAGGCCCTTATCGGGTAGTACGAGTCACCAGGCCTCGCGCAATCTGCCTGGAGACCGACGATGGCGTCCCAGTGAGCAACTCCTGGAACATCGAACATCTTCGTAAGTTCTATCCATAAGGCGCGGTTGCCGAGAACCCCGACAACCAACATTTTGTACAAGTCTTGTCGGCAGGGCATGTCATCCTTTGTACAAAGCCAGGCGCAGACCGTGTGCATAGTTGAATAAGGTCGAGAGTCCTACATGCATGTTTATTCTTCTCGATTCCCATGTTTCTTTACATGCATGTTTATCTAAGATGTTGCATTTTCTTATTTCTAGCAAGTGCTAACGAACCACCAAGGTTCCACACTTCTATTTTCTCTTTTTTATTGATAAAGGATAGAAGGTTCCCTCGCGTACAAGTTTGTCGGGGGATGAGATAGTGTGGACACTTACGGGCGGTGTTCGAAGTTGGCACCTTGCAGAAAGGAGTACAACAACGAAAAGCTAAGTTGAAAATTCTAAGTAAACTTTTATGATGAGGTTATTTTCCTTGGATGATTTTTAACTTTTGTATGGGAAACCTGCACGCGAAGGAACCTTGTCGTGATCGGTTGCGCCCTTGATCTGTTTCAAGTCCGCTCAACAATTTAAGTGGTTGCATTAAAAACGTCAAGGTAACTTGTCATGATTGGTCGCGCCCTTACTTTGTTTCGAGTCCGCTCAATAGTTTAAGTGGCTGCAGTAAAAATGTCAAGATATCTTGCCGACAGCTGCACCACCAGCAGGCTGCTAAGGATCCGCTCCTCAAAGCACTCGCGGCGGTGTTGTGTATGCTGGTAAGTTTCCGATGAAGCATAGGGATTATACCATACAGAGGAAAATCAGACAAGTGGAGTAACATACATTCATTTAAAATGAATGAAATTTACACGGGATGACGTCTTTTCCTAAGTAGATCTTTATTTGACTTTTCCCCCTAGGGGGAGATTACAAGAAGAAAAAGATAGGAAGAGGCCCCCGACAGAAGCCCAGCCTGACCCCTCCTGGACCAGCATTGCACAGAGGGCAGGACTCCCAGAAGGGAGAATGAAGCCAAAGTCCATGGGGCTACCAGAAGATCCAGCTAGAAGATGAGGCAGCGCCTAGGACAAGAATCCCCCGGCAAGGTTGCTCCGCCAGGAGGAGAAGGGGCATGAGCTGGCGGTGATGGTGCAGTCAGCAACTAGTCGAAGCTTAGGTCATCGTATTCCGACTTGACGGCCTAGAGCTCGGACCCGTCGTCGTCATCTTCACCGACACCGTCCTTGTCGTCACTGTCGCTCGAGGAGGAGCTTTCGGGAGCGCTCGAGCTTTCCTCGCACCAGGTGAGGCGGGCGCTTAAACCCTCGTAAATCTTGACAGAGAGCATGTCGGTCTCTGTCATCTTGAAGCGGAGGACATGCCCATCCTGGAGGTTGTGGGCGCGGGCGAAGGTTTTCCAACCGCGCCTGAAGAGCATGATGTGACTCTCCAGGTATTCGACATCCACTCGCAGAGCGCCATTGTAGCAACCAAGCGCTCGTAGCCACAAGGCGGTCGGCTTGTCAACCTCCATCGCCCTGGCAAAAGGGTGAGGGAGGTCCAAATGGCTCCGGAGGGGACCATAGGGACCGTGCGACTTGATCATGAACTCCAGCGCCGTCCTCTCGGTGTGTGTCTCTTCGAGGAGGGGGTCCAGCATCAGAGGGAGGGGTAGAGTGGAGCTCTGCCTCCCTCGGCTACTCAAGGAGGAATTAGGATGGATGAGCCTTGCCCCTCTCTACTCCCCAAATTTATAGGGGCGAGGGGGATGGCTCTCCTCCGCTCAAAGAGTCGCTGCCCATCTCCACCAATCCCGTCGCCCACGATCACGGGGCGAACAGGTAACCACCCCATTGCTCCAATCCATGGCACTGCGGTTTCTGCCATGATCAAGACTATAAGTCACGGACTCCCGTTGCCAGCCCCCACTATGCATGCGGTGCACGAGGCGGAAACAGCCACTCCGTGCACGTATCCCATTGCGTGCACTTAACGTGCATCGTGGGGAGGCGCAATAAGCGGAATGATTACAACCGCAAGCTCCTGCCACGCGTGCACGTGCACTGTTTGGGCCTAGCCCAACAACGCCTCGCACCCGTGTGTGGCCCAGGCCCGGGGGCTCCTGTCGGTGTACTAAAGTTTGGGATTTTAGTACCCCATACTTGTGCACAGGCAATCGTAGCCACACCAGCAGTGATGCCTACCAGGGGACTGCTAGAAGCAAATACAAAGACATCAAGAAACATTCAAGTCAACAAGGACAAGACCGAAGGCCAAAGGCAGGAACCCCGGCAAGATCTTGCCGGGGATGGCCTGCGAAGCCCAAGCAATGAGTGCACCCGGAAAGGCCTCGCCACCTTGCCAACACATAGGCCATGTGTCAACCCCCGAGGATGCGTATCAAGGCGTTGGCGATGGAGAGGCTAAGCGGTGCTGATGGGACAGGCTCCTGTCCCGTCCCATAGAAGGTCAGGGACACCTGACGGAGCATTAAATGCATTTGTCCTACACCGTCAGTGTTAGGTATGATAACACCGTAGCACTGTGCACCTCGTGCATGCATTGTACGCCCCTATTGGGACCCCCTTAATCGCATAAAAGGAGGCCCAAGGCGTTCCGAGAGAGGACTTTTTCTTCCACCTTTTAGCTCACGCGCCTAGTTGAAAGGACAACGTGCTCCCTTGGTGGTTTTGATAATTCATGACAACATACATTGTCTCTTGGACTGATATTTTTACCTAGTGTATTTCAGATACAGTCTATAGAGAGGGTTCGCAAAACGAGATTGTGGAAGATACCCCAAGATGCAAGGAAATAGGTTGGCCAAGCTTCAAGCAAGAGGACTCTACATTTTATATTTGTGAGAAATCACTTTGAGTCCATAGGAAAGCCAATACTATTAAAAGTGGGTAAGGTTTTGTTGGTGAACAATATGCTCAAACGTGCACAAGTGATAGTCGCCAAAAACATCCACAAACTCTCCCACCAAAGTCTGTTCTATACCTAACACTCAAAATCGGTGCAACCAACTTTCCCATACTGGTGCCACCAATTCCAGAACATAGACAGACCCAAGCCAAACCCTAGCCACTTTGGTGCAACCGATTCCATACCGGTGCCACCAAGTTTAGGTTGCCAACTTTCTGTTACGCAAATTCACATTTTTGGTCCAACCAAGAATGTTGGATCGGCATCACCGAGATTGGAAATCTGACCGTTGGTCACCTTATCGGTGCAACTGAGTTTCCTATATCGGTCTCACCAAGATTCAAAAGTTGCCACCTTTTGGTCACTTCGGTACCACCGAGATTAACACATCGGTGTCACCGAGTTGGTCATTTTGTGTGTAACGGTTGGATTTTTGGGAATGCCTATATATACCCCTTCACCACCACTTACTCGAGAGTGAAGCACTCAAAACTAATCCATACCTATCCTATTAGATTTTCTGAGAGAGAACCACCTACCCTTGTGTTGAGGTCAAGATATTCCACTCCAATCATATGGATCTTGATCTCTAGCATCCCCAAGTAGCTTTCCACCAATCCCATCTCTTCCACCATGCCAAATTTGTGAGAGAGTGATTGGGTGTTGAGGATTCTATCATCTTGAAGCACAAGAACAAGGAGTTCATCGTCATTACCGAGCCTATTACCTTTTGGAGGGTGGTGCCTCCTAGATTGGTTAGGTGTCACTTGGGAGCCTCCTACTTAATGTTGTGGAGTGAACCAAGAAGTTTGTAAGGGCAAGGAGATCGCCTACTTCATGAAGATCTACCCATAGTGAGGCTAGTCCTTCGTGGATGGAAGCCGTTATGGAATAGTCAAGGTTGCTACTTCATGGACCCTTTTGGGTGGAGCCCTCTATGGACCCTCTTGATCGTTACCCTTCGTGGGTAGAAGACTCCATAAACATGGATGTACGATAGGGCCACCTATCGGAACCACGGGAAAAATCCATGCGTCTCCAACTACGTTTGATCTACCTATCTCAACACTTTAGTTCATATGCAATGTCTTTACTTTCCGCTTCCCTATTTGTTGACATGCATGTGTAGGGCTATTAGACTTGATCGCTTTCCTAAAATTGTTAAAATCTGCCAACCAATTAACTTGGGAAAAGGTTAGGATTTAAATTTCTGCTAGTAGTATATTCACCCCCCTCTAGACACTCTTCTAGTGATCCCTCAATTGGTATCATAGCTTTGGTCTCCATTGCTTCGGTTTAATCACCGAGGAGGAAGATGGATGTGTCTAGTATAGGGAGTTTGAGTTGTAGAGTGCCCATTCTTGATGGAGAGTACTATAGTCAATGGAAATCTTTGATGCTTGAGCTGTTTAATGAATTTCAGTTGAGCAAATATGTTATGCACCCCTATGAGCCTCCTATTGATCCTTTGCATCCCACACACGAAGAGGAAATTGATATGCTATGCAATCTTAGAACTGTTATTCTCATTGTTAGAGCATTGCCTAGAAATATGCTTAACCAAATGAAGAATTTTTCATGTGCTTACACCTTGTGGAATGATTTGGAGAAACGATATCCAAGTTACTCATTAAGTAATCTTGATGAAATTCTTCATAAAACCATTGCCTTTTACAAAATGTCTCCTAGTGATCCTAAATTTGATGCTTGTCTGTTTGAGCTTAGAGACCTTATGCATGCTAAAGGAGATGTCACAATCATCAACAATATCATTTTAGAATCCTTTCGCATTCATAAACTTGAACATTGTCATGATCACCATTCTAACGAAGCTCTTGTTCTTTATGATTTTCCGCTTGATGATGACAATGTGGAAAATGGCTACTATGATGAAGATGAGCTGTTCGACATCAAGTATGAGAAGATTATGAAGAATCTAAGTCTCATGGAAAACTTCAAGGATTACATGTCCGGAGGAAAAGAGTGGATTCTCGATAGCGGATATACCGATCATATGACTGGAGATAGAGAAATGTTTGAAGAGATTACACTAAACCATGGACCGCGAAGGTACGTAAAGTTTGGAGACAAGTCCAAGGGTAAGGTACTTGGTCTTGGTATGGTGGCCATATCCCATGATAGCTTTGTTCAAAATGTTATCCTTGTTGAATCTCTTGGCTATAATCTTCTTTCCGTGTCTAGATTTGCCGACTTCGTTTTCAATGTGTTATTCACGAAAATAGATTGCCAAGTGTTTCATCAAGATAATCATAAAATTTTCTTTACCGTTATCCATAGAGGTGATCTATACATTGTCGATTTCACTTAGAGATCCAAACCTCACACTTGTTTAATTGCTAAATCATCTAAAGGTTGGCTTTGGCATAGAAGATTAGGACATGTTGGCATGCGTAATTTAGACAGACTTATCAAAGGTGATCATATACTTGGTTTTAAAGATGTTATCTTTGAGAAAGATAGACTTTGTAGTGCTTGTCAAGCTGGAAAGCAAGTAGGTGGAAGTCATCCTGTTAAGAATATCATGACTACTAGGAGACCACTCGAGTTACTTCACATGGATCTTTTCGGTCCCAATGCTTACAAGAGTCTCGATGGAAATTCCTATGGTCTAGTTATAGTTGATGATTTTTCCATATTTACGTGGGTATTCTTTCTTGATGATAAGTCGCAGGTTCAAAAGATCTTCAATAACTTAGCTCGCAAAGCGCAAAATCAGTTTGAAGTGAAGATCAAGAAGGTTAGAGCGATAACGGATCGGAGTTCAAGAACACCCATGTGGATACCTTTCTTGACGAAGAAGGTGTCTCACATGAGTTCTCAGCTACGTACACGCCTCAACAAAATGGAGTTGTTGAGAGGAAGAACCGGACACTCATTGAGATGGCAAGAACGATGCTTGACGAATACAAGACACCAAAACACTTTTGGGAAGAAGCCGTGGAAACAGCATGTCATGCCACAAACCGACTTTACTTGCACAAGATTCTCAGCAAAACCGCATACGAGCTACTCACCGGTAACAAACCCCAAGTTGGATACTTTCGGGTATTCGGCTCCAAGTGCTACATTCTTGATAAGCATCGTCGTACTAAATTTGCTCCTAAATCTCATGAAGGATTCCTACTTGGTTATGGATCAGACTCTCACACTTACCGTGTCTACAACAACTTCGCTCGAAAAGTTGAAGAGACGGTAGATGTGAAGTTTGATGAATCTAATGGTTCGCAAGTCAAACAATTGCCAAATGATGTAGGTGATAAAAACCCTTCGGAAGCTATCCTAGATCTACCCATCGGCAAGATTCGTCCCATGGACGTGAAGGATAGTACTTCATCAACTCAAGTGGAATACCCTACTTCATGACAAGGTGAACCACAACATGACATGGAGGCATCCACAAGGGGTACACAACAAGATGATGAAGAGGAGGAAGGCCTTCATGAAGATCCACCACAACCTCCTTCACCACCACCTCAAGGGAACGACACCTTCGACAACAACGAGGATGAAGGAGATGATGATGAAGAAGAAGCTCCACAAACCAACAATCGGAAGCTGACCTGAGTTTGAGCACAAGTGACCAAGAACCATCCCCTAAACCAAATCTTTGGTGATATACAAACAGGGAGGATCACTCGCTCTAAAAGTCATCTAGCAAACTTCTGTGAGCATTATTCTTTCATCACTAGCGTTGAGCCCTAGAAGGTAGAACAAGATCTTGAAGTCGCGGATTGGGTGAATTCTATGCATGAAGAGCTTCACAACTTTGAAAGGAACAAGGTGTGGACACTCATGGAGAAGCCGAGGATGAACACAACATCATCGGAACCAAATGGGTATTTCGAAACAAGAAAGACGAAGACGGTCAAGTCATGCGCAACAAGGCTCGCCTCATAGCTCAAGGATATACGCAAGTCGAAGTTATGGACTACGGTGAGACCTACGCCCCCGTCGATAGACTTGAAGCTATTCTCATTCTTCTTGCTTATGCCAATCACCATGATATCACGCTTTACCAAATGGATATTAAAAGTGCATTTTTAAATGGTGAGGTTGAAGAAGAAGTTTATGTTAAGCAACCACCTGGCTTTGTGAATCCTAAGAAACCTAATCATGTTTACAAGCTTCGTAAAGCTCTTTATGGTCTTAAGCAAGCCCCTCGTGCTTGGTACAAATGTTTAACAAAATTTCTTATCGAAAAAGGTTTTGTAATTGGTAAAATTGATGCAACCTTATTCACTAAGAGAGTTAATGGTGAATTATTTGTGTGCCAAATCTATGTGGACGATATTATCTTTGGTTCCACTAACCCTCAATTTAGTGAAAGATTTGGAAGGTTGATGTCTGAGAAGTATGAGATGTCCATGATGTGTGAGCTGAAATTCTTTCTTGTCTTGCAAATAAAGCAATCAAAAGAAAGAACTTTCATCTATCAAACTAAATATACCAAGGACTTGATCAAAAAGTTCAACATGCAAGAGTGCAAAGGTATGAAAACTCCTATGCCTACTAGCGGACATGTTGATCTTACAAGAGAGGATGAGCCGGTTGATCAGAAAGTTTATCGATCTATGATTGGTTCACTGTTATATCTATGTGCATCTTGTCTTGATATTATGCTTAGTGTTTGCATGTGTGCTAGATATCAAGCTGCACCGAAAGAATGCCATCTTTTGGCTGTAAAATGCATTGTGAGATACTTGATACAAACGTCAAATTTTGGCATTTGGTATCCCAAGGGATCTTCTTTTGACCTTGTGGCTATTCTGATTCGGAGTATGCCGGTGACAAGGTTGATAGAAAATCTACCTCGGGTACTTGTCAATTTTTGGGCAGATCTCTTGTATCTTGGTCCTCTAAGAAACAAAACCCAGTATCTCTATCGACTGCCGAAGCTGAGTATATTGTTGCTAGATCTTGTTGTGTGCAACTACTTTGGATGACACAAACACTTACGTACTATGGAATTCATGTTAAAAATGTTCCATTACTTTGTTACAATGAAAGTGCTATTAAAATTGGTCATAATCATGTGCAACATTCTCAAACTAAGCATATTCAAGTTCGACATCATTTCATTCATGACCATGTTGCCAAAGGAGATATTAGTCTTAAGCATGTTCGCACTAACAAGCAATTGGCTGATATCTTTACTAAGCCACTTGATGAGCAGACAATTTGTCACTTTAGGAGTGAGTTGAACATCATAGATGCTTCAAACTTGATCTAGACTCACTCGGTTGCATGCAAGGGCATGAGCTTTCTTGATATTTCCATGTATCTTAACATTTCATCTTATGCCATGGAATTTTATGCTCCCTTGTATTGCATCTAATCTCTTGTAGGTACTTGGAAAAACTTCATTACACAAGATTTCCATCAACTCCAATCATAAGAAATCTTGTCATTACCAAGTATCCACGACCCCTCTTGATGATGGAAGGAAGAAGGCCACTCAACCATATCCTTGACATATACTTGATCAAAATTGCACACCTTCAATTGGTATCATGTTAATGGGATATATCTATTGTTCTTCCTTGCATGACTAATCTTTGTGGGTAACTAGAGTACTAGAACAAGAAGGATTGCTTAAAACTCAAGATGATCTTCATCAACCTCGAGCATCCTCAACAAGTTCATCTACAAGCTACGTCATCAGCATCACTCAAAGGTATGTACTCATGTCCTTGAAAAGGCTTTACTCCAAGAAATGAGCTAAAGCAACTCAAGCGATATGAAGACATTAAAATGCTTAATCGAAAAATGGTAACCCCATTCTAAGCTTAACGTAGAGTATGACCTATGATCAAGTATTCTTGCTTGGCTCCTAAGTCCATATACTCTAATATAGGTGACCTAGTCACCGCCCATCATCTAGTTAAGAATCTGGTGTGGTTTGTTCTCTATTGCATGATTTCTCATAACCACTCCAATCTTCTCTAGTTGATGTCCCTTGTAAAAACTTCATATTTCATTGAAAATCTTTCTCTTGACTCTGGAAAAACAGAAACTTGGTTTCTCTTTCGGAGTCCCCGACTCAGATATCTCGGTTCTATCGAAATTGCAGACAAGCTGCACCAAAAAATCTCGGTACCACCAATATATCTATCTTGGAGTCACCGATTTTCATTATGTTTTATTTGAATTCATTTTTGCAATTCTGTGTTTTCTTAGTGATCTTTCTTATAATACTTCTCTTACTTCTATGATCCCTTTTCTTAAAAAAACTTTGTATTACTTAGGGGGAGAAGAACAATAGTTAATCTTGAGGAGAGAATTTCGTTTTTCAAGGATCCCTATCTTCAATTAAGAAAGGAGGAGAAGAACAAATTATTTTCCATGACTCTCTCAGTTTTCATTTCTATGAATCCGACATTTTGATGACCCTTGTTCTCAAGGATCCCTTCTCAGTCAATGATCCCTATGTCTATCCCTGTCTTTGACCTTTTGGAAATTTATGCCAAAGGGGGAGAAGACCAAAGCTTCATGCTAAAGGGGAGATACATGCTTATGCAAAGGGGGAGATATGATCAAGGGAAGAGCCAATATCCATACTCATACCTTTATAAACAGGGGGAGAATATCAAAGTAGGGGGAGAAGAATTTTTTTGACCTTTCTCACCTTATCCAATCCTAATATCTACATGCTAAGATTCAGGGGGAGAGGCTAATCTATTTTCATATCTATGGTGAGAAAATTCTCAGTGATCTTGGAGACATATCAATTCTAAGGCATACTGTTTTCTATATGTCCTCAATATCTTATCTTGGCAATTTTGAGTTCTACTGCCTTGCTGTTTGATAGAATACTCTTGTGTTTCCTAACATTGTTTTCTCAAGTGTGTTTCTATTACCAGGATGCTCAAGAACTCAAGGTAAGTATATGCATCATATCCTTGGTCATGATGATCTCTTGCTTCTTGCACATACTGTTTGCAAGAGTGATGTCTTGAACAAAGATGCATCTCATTCATATATATTTGATGCATATAGCCAATATACACATGACCTGCTATATCCCTTCTACCTTAAGTGTGTTCATGCATTCAAAAGCAACTATCCATTAAAGGACTGCACACATTTAGGGGGAGCAAATCTAAGTCATGTGTCTCTCAAAGTCTTCATTATAACCATGCATATCTTTATTTGAAGCTTTGATTGTATGGTGTCATCAATTACCAAAAAGGGGGAGATTGAAAGCACAACATGCTCCCTTGGTGGTTTTGATAATTCATGACAACATACATTGTCTCTTGGACTGATATTTTTACCTAGTGTATTTCAGATACAGTCTATAGAGAGGGTTCGCAAAAGGAGATTGTGGAAGATACCCCAAGATGCAAGGAAATAGGTTGGCCAAGCTTCAATCAAGAGGACTCTACATTTTATATTTGTGCGAAATCACTTTGAGTCCATAGGAAATCCAATACTATTAAAAGGGGGTAAGGTTTTGTTGGTGAACAATATGCTCAAACGTGCACAAGTGATAGTCGCCAAAAACATCCACAAACTCTCCCACCAAAGTCTGTTATATACCTAACACTCAAAATCGGTGCAACCAACTTTCCCATACCGATGCCACCGATTCCAGAACATAGACAGACTCAAGTCAAACCCTAGCCACTTCGGTGCAATCGATTCCATACCGGTGCCACCAAGTTTAGGTTGCCAACTTTCTGTTACACAAATTCAAATTTGCGGTCCCAACGAGAATGTTGGATCGACGTCATCGAGATTGGAAATCTAACCGTTGTTCACCTTATCGGTGCAACCGAGTTTCCTACATCGGTCTCACCAAGATTCAAAAGTTGCCACCTTTTGGTCACTTTGGTACCACCGAGATTAACACATCGGTGTCACCGAGATTAACACATAAGTGTCACCGAGTTGGTCATTTTGTGTGTAACGGTTGGATTTTTGGGAATGCCTATATATACCCCTTCACCACCACTTACTCGAGAGAGAAGCACTCAGAACTATTCCATACCTATCCTATCAGATTTTCTGAGAGAGAACCACCTACCCTTGTGTTGAGGTCAACATATTCCACTCCAATCATATGGATCTTGATCTCTAGCCTCCCCAAGTATCTTTCTACCAATCCCATCTCTTCCACCGTGCCAAATCTGTGAGAGAGTGATTGGGTGCTAAGGAGTCTATCATCTTGAAGCACAAGAGCAACGAGTTCATCGTCATTACCGAGCCTATTACCTTTTGGAGGGTGGTGCCTCCTAGATTGGTTAGGTGTCGCTTGGGAGCCTCCTACTTTGTGTTGTGGAGTGAACCAAGAAGTTTGTAAGGCCAAGGAGATCACCTACTTCGTGAAGATCTACCCATAGTGAGGCTAGTCCTTCATGGATGAAAGCCGTTATGGAATAGTCAAGGTTGGTACTTCGTGGACCCTTTTTGGTGGAGCCCTCTATGGAGCCTCGTGATCGTTACCCTTCATGGGTTGAAGACTCCATAAACATGGATGTACGATGGGGCACCTATCGGAACCATGGGAAAAATCCATGCGTCTCCAACTGCGTTTGATCTACCTATCTCAACACTTTAGTTCATATGCAATGTCTTTACTTTCCGCTTCCCTATTTGTTGACATGCATGTGTAGGGCTGTTAGACTTGCTAGCTTTTCTAAAATTGTTAAAATCTGCCAACCAATTAACTTGGGAAAAGGTTAGGATTTAAATTTCTGCTCGTAGTCTATTCACCCCCGTTCTAGACACTCTACTAGTGATCCCTCACTAGGAGCTGTTGATAGCGCTCCTGTATCCAGAACCCTAAAAACACTCATAATACACCAAACCAGGAGTAGGGTTTTACGCTTTTCAGCGGCCCGAACCTGGGTAAAATCTCCCCTTGTGCCGTTTGTTCGATCTGCTCTTTGCGCATACTGTCCCCCCGCCCAACCACAAAGGGATCCACGCGATCCCATAGGTGCCGTACCCCGACAAGGTGTTGTTGGAAATATGCCCTAGAGGCAATAATAAAATGGTTATTATTGTATTTCCTTGTTCATCATAATTGTCTATTGTTCATGCTATAATTGTGTTAACCAAAAACCATAATGCATATGTGAATACATAGACCATAACATGTCCCTAGTGAGCCTCTAGATGGCTAGCTCATTGGTCAATAGCTGGTCACGTTTTCATGACCATGGACATTGGATGTCATTGATAATGGGATCACATCATTAGGAGAATGATGTGATGGACAAGACCCAATCCTAAGCATACACAAGATCGTGTAGTTCCGCTGCTAAAGCTTTTCTAATGTCAAGTATCATTTCCTTAGACCATGAGATTGTGCAACTCCCGGATACCGTAGGAATGCTTTGGGTGTGCCAAACATCACAACGTAACTGGGTGGCTATAAAGGTGCACTACGGGTATCTCCGAAAGTGTCCGTAGGGTTGGCATGAATCGAGACTAGGATTTGTCACTCCGTGTGACGGAGAGGTATCTTTGGGCCCACTCGGTAAGACATCATCATAATGAGCTCAAAGTGACTAATTAGTTAGCCGCATGATGATGTGTTATGGAACGAGTAAAGACACTTGCTAGTAACAAGATTTAACAAGGTATAGGGATACCGACGATCGAATCTCGAGCAAGTATCATACCGGTAGACAAAGGAATTGTATATGAGATTGATTGAATCCCCGACATCATGGTTCATCCGATGAGATCATCATGGAGCATGTGGGAGCCAACATGGGTATCTAGATCCTGCTGTTGGTTATTGACCAGAGAGGTGTCTCGGTCATGTCTACGTATCTCCTGAACTTGTAGGGTCTACACACTTAAGGTTCTATGACGCTAGGGTTATAGGGAAATAGTGTATGCGGTTACCGAAGGTTGTTCGGAGTCCCAGATGAGATCCCAGACATCACGAGGAGCTCCGGAATGGTCTGGAGGTAAAGATTCATATATAGGAAGTGAGGTTTCTCCCTCCTTGCTGGATCAAGGCGTAGGAGACGTCACCGAGCTGCACGTGTGTTGAACGCGGAGGTGTCGTTCTTCGGCGCTAAGATCGGAGTGAACCGCGATCTGAATCGCTACGAGTACGACTCCACCAACCGCATTCTTGTAACGCTTCCACTTAGCAATCTTCAAAGGTATGAAGATGCAATCTCTTCCCACTCGTTGCTGGTTTCTTCATAGATAGATCTTGGTGAATACGTAGGAATTTTTTTGATTTACTACTACGTCTCCCAACAGTGGTATCAGAGCTAGGTCTATACATAGAATCTATGCACGAGTAGAACACAAAGTTATTATGGGCGTCGATCTTGTTTATTTGATTACCACTACTAGTCTTATCTTGATTCGGCGGTATTGTGGGATGAAGCGGCCCAGACCAACTTTACACGTACGCTTACGTGAGACCGGTTCCACTGCCTGACATGCACTTGTTGCATAAGGTGGCTAGCGGGTGTCTGTCTCTCCCACCTTAGTCGGATCGGATTCGATGAAAAGGGTCCTTATGAAGGGTAAATAGCAATTTGCATATCACATTGTGGTTTTGGCATAGGTAAGAAACGTTCTTGCTAGAAACCTATAGCAGCCACGTAAAAACTTGCAACTACAAATTAGAGGACGTCTAACTTGTTCTTGCAGCATATGCCTTGTGATGTGATATGGCCAAAGGATGTGATGTGATGCATTGTGATGTATGAGATTGATCATGTTCTTGTAATAGGATTCTTGACTTGCATGTCGATGAGTATGACAACCGGCAGGAGCCATAGGAGTTGTCTTATTTTATTGTATGACCTGCGTGTCAATCATAAACGCCATGTAATTACTTTACTTTATTGCTAAACGTTAGCCATAGTAGTAGAAGTAATTGTTGGCGAGACAACTTCATGAAGACACAATGATGGAGATCATGATGATGGAGATCATGGTGTCGTGCCGGTGACAATGATGATCGTGCTGCCCTGAAGATGGAGATCAAAGGAGCAAGATGATATTGGCCATATCATGTCACTATATTGATTACATGTGATGTTTATCATGTTTACATCTTATTTGCTTAGAATGACGGTAGTAAATAAGATGATCTCTCAATAAAATTTCAAGAAAGGTGTTCACCCTAACTGTACACTGTTGCTAAGGATCGTTGTTCCGAAGCACCACATGATGCTCGGTTGTGATAGGTTCTAACGTTCGCATACAACGGGTGTAAGCCAGATTTACACACGCAAAACAGTTAGATTGATTTGACGAGCCTAGCATGTACAGACATGGCCTCAGAACATGGAAGACCGAAAGGTCGAACATGATTCGTATAGAAGATATGATCAACATGGAGATGTTCACCATGGATGACTAGTCCGTCTCACGTGATGATCGGACACGGGCTAGTTGACATGGATCATGTGTCACTTGGATGACTAGAGAGATGTCTACCTAAGTGGGAGTTCATTAAATAATTTGATTATGTGAACTTAATTATCATGAACTTAGTCTAAAATTGTCTTTACAATCTATATTGTAGATCGAATAGCCAACGCAAATGTCACCCTCGCCTTCAACGCGTTCCTAGAGAAAACCAAGCTGAAAGATGATGGAAGCAACTATACAGACTGGGTCCATAGCTTGAGGATCATCCTCATAGCTTCCAAGAGATTGTATGTCCTTGATGCACCGCTAGGTTACCCACCCATTTTCCCAGCGGACCAAGACATTACTAACGCTTGGCAGTCACGTTGTGATCATTACTGCCTGGTTCAGTGCGGCAAGCTTTACAGTTTAGAACCGGGGCTCCAAAAGCGTTTTGAGCAACATAGACCATATGAGATGTTCCAAGAGCTGAAACTGGTTTTCCAAGCTCATGCCTGGGTCGAGAGATATGACATCTCCAACAAGTTCTTCAGCTATAAGATGGAGGAGAATAGTTCTGTTAGTGAGCACATACTCAAAATGTCTGGGTTGCACAACCGCTTGACTCAGCTAGGAGTTAATCTCTCGGATGACTCGGTCATTGACAGAATCCTCCAGTTGCTTCCACCTAGGTACAAGAGCTTTGTGATGAACTACAACATGCAGGGGATGGAGAAGTCCATTCCTGAGTTGTACTCGATGCTGAAATCAGCGGAGGTCAAGATCAAAAAGGAGCATCAAGTGTTGATGGTCAATAACACCACTAGTTTCAAGAAAGGCGAGGGTAAGAAGAACTTCAAGAAGGACGGCAAAGTTGTTGCCATGCCCGGTAAGCAAGTTGCCGAGAAGAAGAACAAGAATGGACCCAAGCCTGAGACTGACTGCTTTTATTGCAAGGTCACTGGAAGCGGAACTCCCCCAAGTACTTAGCGGATAAGAAGGCCGACAACATTAAAGGTATATGTGATATACTTGTTATCGATGTGTACCTAACCAGCGCTCGTAGTATCTCCTGGGTATTTGATACCGGTGCAGTTGCTCACATTTGTAACTCCAAGTAGGAGCTGCGGAATAAGCGGAGACTGGTAACGGACGAGGTGACAATGTGCGTCAGGAATAGTTCCAAGGTCGATGCGATCGTCGTCGGCACTCTACCTCTACATCAACCTTCGGGATTAGTTTTAAACCTTAATAATTGTTATTTAGTACCACCTTTGAGCATGAACATTGTATCTGGATCTCGCTTGATGCGAGATGGCTACTCATTTAAATCTGAGAATAATGGTTGTTCTATTTATATGAGAGAAATGTTTTATGGTCATGCCCACACTGGTCAATGGTTTACTTTTGATGAATCTCGAATGTGATGTTACGCATGTCCATAGTGTGAGTACCAAAACGTGCAAGGTTTATAATGATAGTCCCACTTAAATGTGGCACTGCCGCTTTGGTCATATTGGTGTCAAACGCATGAAGAAGCTCCATGTTGATGGCCTTTTGGAGTCCCTTGATTTTGAATCATTTGACACGTGCGAACCATGCCTCATGGGCAAGATGACCAAGACTACGTTCTCCGGAACAATGGAGCAAGCAACTGACTTGTTGGAGATAATACATACCGATGTATGCGGTCCAATGAGCGTCGATGCTCGTGGTAGCTACCGTTATGTTCTCACCCTCACTGATGACTTGAGAAGATATGGGGTATGTCTACTTAATGAAACACAAGTATGAAACCTTTGAAAGGTTCAAGGAATTTCAGAGTGAGGTAGAGAATCAACGTGATAGGAAAATAAAGTGCCTACGATCTGATCGTGGCGGAGAATATTCAAGTCACGAGTTTGGCACACACCTAAGGAAATGTCGAATTGTTTCACAACTCACGCCGCTTAGCACACCTTAGCGAAATGGTGTGTCTGAACATCGTAATTGCACTCTATTGGATATGGTGCGATCTATGATGTCTCTTACCGACTTACCGCTATCATTTCGGGGATATGCATTAGAGACTGTCACATTAACTTTAAATATGGCACCGTCAAAGTCCGTTGAGATGACACTGTATAAATTATGGTTTGGAAACAAACCTAAGCTGTCATTTCTAAAAGTTTGGTGATGCGATGCTTATATGAAGAAACTTCAACCTAAGAAGCTCGAACCCAAAGTGGAAAAATGCGTCTTCATAGGATATCCCAAAGAGACTATTGGGTATACCTTCTACCTTAGATACGAATGGATCCTTGTTGCCAAGAATGGATCCTTTCTCGAGAAAGAGTTTCTCTTGAAAGAAGTAAGTGGGAGGAAAATAGAACTTGATGAAGTAATTGTACCTCCACTCGAACCAGAGAGTAGCGCATCATAGGAAGTTGTTTCTATGGAGCCTACACCGGCTGGAGAGGAAGTTAATGATGATGATCATGAAACTTCATATCAAGTTACTATTGAACGTCGAAGGTCCATTAGGACACGTTCCGCACCAGAGTGGTACGGCAACCCTGTCCTGGAGATCATGTTTTTGGACAACGGTGAACCTTCGAACTATGAAGAAGCGAAGGCGGGCCCGAATTCCAACAAATGGCTTCAAGCCATGAAATCCGATATAGGATCCATGTATGAGCACAAAGTGTGAACTTTGGTGGACTTGCCTGATGATAAGCGAGCCATTGAAAATAAATGGATCTTTAAGAAGAAGACTGACACAGATGGTAATGTGACCGTCTATAAGGCTCGGCTTGTCGCTAAGGGTTATCGACAAGTTCAAGGAGTTAACTATGATGAGACTTTCTCACTCGTAGCGATGCTCAAGTCTGTCCGAATCATGTTAGAAATTGCCGCATTTTATGATTATGAGAATTGGCAAATGGACGTCAAAACGGCATTCCTTAATGGCTTCCTTAAGAAAGAACTGTATATGATGCATCCGGAAGGTTTTGTCGATCCTAAAGATGCTAACAAGGTATGCAAGCTCTAGCGCTCCATCTATGGGCTGGTGCAAGCATCTCAGAGTTGGAACACTCGCTTTAATGAGGTGATTTAAGCGTTTGGATTTATACAGGTTTATGGAGCACCCTGTATTTACAAGAAAGTGAGTGGGAGCTCTGTAGCATTTCTCATATTACATGTGGATGACATATTGTTGATGGGAAATGATATAGGACTTTTGGAAAGTGTAAAGGCCTACTTGAATTAATGTTTTTCAATGAAGGACCTTGGAGAAGCTGCTTATGTATTAGGTATTAAGATCTATAGAGATAGATCGAAACGCCTCATAGGTCTTTCACAAAGCACATACCTTGAAAAGCTGATAATATGGATCATTCCAAGAAGGGGTTCTTGCCTATGTTACAGGGTGTGAGATTGAGTACGACTCAATGCCTGACCACGGCAAAGGATAGAGAACATATGAATGTCATCCCCTATGCTTCAGCCATAGGCTCTATTACGTATGCCATGCTGTGTACCAGACCTGTTGTGAACCTTGCCATAAGTTTGGTAGGGAGGTACCAAAGTGATCCCGAAGCAGAACACTGGACAGCGGTCAAGAATATCCTGAAGTACCTGAAAAGGACAAAGGACATGTCTCTCCTATATGGAGGTGCTGAAGAGCTCGTTGTAAAGGGTTACGTCGATGCTAGCTTCGACACAAATCCGGATGACTCCAAGTCACAAACAGGATACGTCTATATGTTAAACGAAGGGGCAGTCAGCTGGTGCAGCATCAAGCAAAGCATCGTGGCGGCATCTACATGTGAAGCGGAGTACATAGCTGCTTCGGAAGTAGCAAAGGAAGGAGTCTGGATGAAGGAGTTCATCACCAACCTAGGAGTGATTCCGAATGCGTCGGGCCCGATGACTCTATTCTATGATAACACTGGAGCTATTGCCCTTGCAAAGGAGCCCAGGTTTCACTAGAAGACAAGACAAATCAAGCACCGCTTCAACTCCATTCGTGGATATGTCCAGGATTGAGATATATATATTTGTAAAGTATATATGGATCTGAATGTCGTAGATCCATTGACTAAACCTCTCTCACGAGCAAAACATGATCAACACCAGAATGCTATGGGTGTTCGATTCATCACAATGTAACTAGATTATTGACTCTACTGCAAGTGGGAGACTATTGGAAATATGCCCTAGAGGCAATAATAAAATGGTTATTATTGTATTTCCTTGTTCATGATAATTTTCTATTGTTCATGCTATAATTGTGTTAACCGGAAACCGTAATGCGTGTGTGAATACATAGACCACAACATGTCCCTAGTGAGCCTCTAGTTGGCTAGCTCGTTGGTCAATAGATGGTCATGGTTTCATGACCATGTACATTGGATGTCATTGATAATGGGATCACATAATTAGGAGAATGATGTGATGGACAAGACCCAATCCTAAGCATAGCACAAGATCGTGTATTTCATTTGCTAAAGCTTTTCTAATGTCAAGTATCATTTCCTTCGACCATGAGATTGTGCAACTCCCGGATACCACAGGAATGCTTTGGGTGTGCCAAACGTCACAACGTAACTGGGTGGCTATAAAGGTGCACTACGGGTATCTTCGAAAGTGTCTATTGGGTTGGCATGAATCGAGACTGGGATTTGTCACTTCGTGTGACGGAGAGGTATCTTTGGGCCCACTCGGTAAGACATCATCATAATGAGCTCAAAGCGACTAAGGAGTTAGCCATGGCATGATGTGTTACAGAACGAGTAAAGAGACTTGCTGGTAACAAGATTGAACAAGGTATAGGGATACCGACGATCGAATCTCGGGCAAGTATCATACCGGTAGACAAAGGGAATTGTATACGGGATTGATTGAATCCCCGACATCGTGGTTCATCTGATGAGATCATCGTGGAGCATGTGGGAGACAACATGGGTATTCAGATCCCACTGTTGGTTATTGACCGGAGAGGTGTCTCGGTCATGTCTACGTATCTCCCGAACCCGTAGGGTCTACACACTTAAGGTTCGATGACGCTAGGGTTATAGGGAAATAGTGTACGTGGTTACTGAAGGTTGTTTGGAGTCCCGGATGAGATCCCGAATGTCACAAGGATCTCCGTAATGGTCTGGAGGTAAAGATTCATATATAGGAAGTGAGGTTTCGGTCATCGGAAGTGTTTCGGGCGTCACCGGTTGTGTACCGGGACCACCGGAAGGGTTCCCGGGGTCCACCGGGAGGGGCCACGGGCCCTGGACGGTTTCATGGCCCAAGAGTGGGAGGGAACCAGCCCCTAGATGGGCTGGTGCACCTCCCACCCCAACCAAGGCACAGCAAGGGGTGGAGGGGGAGAACCCTAGGCGTGGATAGGCCCAAGGCCCACCCTAGGGCGCCACCCCTCCTCCCACCTTGGCTGCCGGCCGTCCCATCTAGGGCTGCCGTACCCTCTAGGGTGGGAACCCTAGATGGGGTGCCTCCTCCTCCTTCTGCCTATATATATGTGGGGTTTTGGAGGGCTGCAACACACGAGTTCCTCTCCTCTCGGCGCAGCCCTACTCCTCCCTCTCCTCGTTCTCCGTAGTGCTTGGTGAAGCCCTGCCGGAGACCATGCAGCTCTACCGACACCATGCCGTCGTGCTGCCGGAGCTCTCCCTCAACCTCTCCTCCCTCCTTACTAGACCAGGGCATAGGAGACGTCACCGGGATGCACGTGTGTTGAACACGGAGGCGCCATTGTTCGGTGCTAAGATCGGAGTCCACCACAATCTGAATTGCTACGAGTACGACTCCACCAACCACGTTCTTGTAACGCTTCCGCTTAGCAATCTTCAATGGTATAAAGATGCAATCTCTTCCCACTCGTTGCTGGTTTCTCCATAGATAGATCTTGGTGAACATGTAGGAATTTTTTTGATTTACTACTACGTCTCCCAACAGGTGGCACATGCAAATTTACTTTGGAACGGCAGGGTAATACCGCATATAGGTAGATATGGTGGACTCATTTGGCATAACTTGGTTTAAGGGTTTTGATGCACAAGCAGTAATCCCGCTTAGTACAGGAGAAGGCTAGCAATTAGATTGAGAAGTGGCCAATTAGTGAGCAAAGACGGTCATGAACATGCATTACATATAATCAACATTGAATACTAGCATGAGTAGGATATGGACACCATGAACATAAATATCGTGAAGGCTATGTTGGTTTTGATTCAACTACATGCGTAAACATGTGCCAAGTCAAGCCACATGAAATATTCAGAGGAGGATACCATATCATCATACTGCATCACAACTATTTGAATGCATGTTGATACCCAAGATAAATCATTATCCACTCCTAGCTACTTAAGCATGTCATGAACAACTATAGTCTCTAATGATAATTGCAAACATGTTTGATCATAATGACCTGAATCAAGGGATACTAGGTTAAACATATTTACAAAAACAAAAACAAGTTGTGTTCATACCCGCTTTTCTCTACCACAGTCAATTCATCAAATGTCATCATCATTGCGTTTCACTTGCATGACCGAACGATAAGAAGATAATAACAATGCAAGGCTGTGGACTAAGCTGGAATCTGCAAACATTTTATTCAAGAGAAGAAGACAAAGTAACGTAGGCTCTTTGTTAGATAAACAATAATGCAGATGAGAACCACTCACCAATTTCATCATGGTCCTCTCCTCGGTACGACTCAAGTAAAAGAAAATAATTTTAGAGAAACACACTGAAATATTTTTGGAGTTTTTGATTTTCATGAAACAAGCACTTTAAACAAAACAAAAATGAGAAAATCTATTTACACGGGAAAGCCCCCAACAAGTAAAAGAAGAAGCGAGAAATCATTTTGGGGTTTCTCTAAGTTTTCCAAACACGCAAAAAGAAAGCGAGAAAACAAATCAAGCATGGATAATACAATGAAAAAATGTGAACACTGACAAATGGAATGAAATGTGTGAACATGAATGTAATGTTGGTGGAAGTACGTACTCCCCCAAGCTTAGGATTTTGGACTAGCTTGGTAATCACCATCCATAGCAGCCATCCGGTCCCAAGTCATAGTGAGTCGAAGGCGGCACCTGAGCATCCCATCCGTGGGGATCCTCCTCAGCAACTGCTAGGTTGTTCCATTAAGCTACAATGTCATTTGGCATAATCTTATATCCGTTCCTGGAAATAGGATCAAACAAAGCTGGTGCAGGCAACAGAATAACATCACCTGTCACCTGACTAGATACTAAGTTATAATGAATATCACGGGGAGACTCAGTTACGTCAAGGAATTGGTGAGCCTTCAATGTCTTATGATCAAGGTAAACTTGGGATAAAAGATAATCATGGGGGCGAAATGGAATTCTAAAGTGGTCCGCCAAATGAGTAGCATAAATAACACCATGTATCTTTCCCTTGGTTTTGTTAAGATGTAAGCGTCGAGCAATAATATCTCCCATACTAAAGGTGTGATCATCATAAAGTACACGACGTAAAATAGCAAGGTCTGGAGCACTGAGTGCGTCGACCTTCTCCCTAGCAGTTAAACACTTATTGACGACCAAAGCAAAATAATGCACTGAGGGAAACTGTAAACTAGTAGGAGTGGCGCTCGACACGCCTCTATCCTCACCCATGGTTAACGCGAGGAGAAAATCCTCAAATTTAGATGGCCTAGGTTCCCCCAAATCACCATCAAAAGGAATCAAGCATATATTACAGAAGTCGGTTAGCGACATTCTGTGAGTTTCAGCATAAAGATTAAATTCCACTTCAGGCGGACTGTTTCTCCCTAGATAAGTATAGATTTGCACAAATGAATTTGTAAGGATGTGATATTGGTCACACTTAGCTGCGAGGAACTTTGTTAATCCGGCATTTGCGACAAACTGAGCGAAGTCTTGATGGAACTCGACCTCCTCCACGATGGCATCATGCGGCCATTCACACGGCCGCACCTCCACCTTTCTTGGAATATGAAGGTCACTGTATGATGATTCCCCAATGAATCCCTTGGCATTTTTCTTGGAGGAAAACTTCCTAGAGATTTTCATTTTATTCCTATAAATTTCTGGAAAAAAATTATTCCACAAAAATTTTGACAACAAAACTTTGTAAGATTGTTAACAACTACTCCCAAGCATACATAGAAGCCATATTACGCATTCAAACTACTTAGAACTCTAAGAATTCAAAATGCAAGCTCATCTACAGCAACACCAAGAGGAGCTAATTACTCTAAAAATAACCTACTAAAACAAAAACTAATTGGAGCAATGGAGTCACATACCAAGAAGCAATCCCTCCAAATAGTTTCAGAAACAGAGCATCGAGCAAAGAGGTTGAAATCCGTGGGTTTGAGAGCAAGAACACGAAAATGGTGGTTGTGGTGAATTTTTTGCTAGAGATAGGTGACATTGTGGGCTAAAGAGATAAGTGAGGGGGCCATGTGGGGCCCACACCCCACTAGGGTGCGGCCTGGGGGTGCTGGCGCGCCTTGGTGTCTTGTGGGCGCCAGAGGCACCCCCCTCAGGTATTATTTGCACCAGAAATTCTTAAATATTCAAAAAAATCGTATTAAATTTTCAGGGCATTTTGAGATTTTTTTGGGTCATTTTTTATTGCATGCAGAAAACAACAAATAGGATAAACATGGCATTTTATTTTATTCTACTAACTAAAACAGAAAACTAAAAGTGGATACAAAGAGTTGTGTCTACTAAATTCATCAACTTCGTACCTCTCAAAAATGTTTTATTAATAAGGTTGATCAAGTCTTATTAACAACCACTTCCGATTAGCATCAAACCGAAGAAATTTCATAAAACACTAGGTTACCTCAATGGGGATAGGCATATCCCCAACCATAATAATATCATATTTCTTTTTGACAGTAGGTAGAGGTAATTGAAACCTTCCAAGAGTGAGTGCAGAGAATTTTCAATAACATTAACACCATTCACTTGGAATTAGTTCTTCGGAAAGTGTACCGTATGCTCATTACCATTGATATTAAAAGTGACTTTGCTTTTATTGCAATCAATAACAGACCCTGAAGTATTCAAAGAGGGTCTATGAAGGATAATCAACATGTTGTCGTCCTCGGGCATCTCAAGAATAACAAAGTCCGTTAAGATAGTAACATTTGCAACAACAACAGGAACATCCTCACAAATACCAATATGTATGGCCGTTGATTTATCAGCCATTTCCAATGATATCTTAGTAGGTGTGAGTTTATTCAAATAAAGTCTTTTATATAAGGAGAAAGGCATAACACTAACACCGGCTCCCAAATCACGCAAAGTAGTTTTGACATAGTTTCTCTTAATGGAGAAAGGTATAGTTGGTATTCCCGGGTCTCCAAGTTTTTTAGGTAATCCATACTTAAAGGAATAATTAGTAAGCATGGTGGAGATTTCAGCTTCCAGTATCTTTATTTTATTAGTGATGATGTCTTTCATATACTTAGCATAAGGGGCCATCTTCAAAATATCAGTTAAGAAGGTATGCAAAAACACTGGCCTAATCATTTCAGCAAAGCACTCAAATTCTTCATCATCTTTTTTCTTAGATGGCTTAGGTGGGAATGGCATCGGTTTCTAAACCTGTGGCTCTCTTTCTATACCATGCTTCCTAGCCACAAATTATTTTTTATCATAACGTTTATTTTTAGGTTGTGGGTTATCAAGATCAGGAGCAGGCTCTATTTCAACATCATTATCTAGTTCTACATCATTACTAGGTTGAGAATCATCATGAACATCATCATTATCATTTTCATTATCACTAGATGAGTGTTCACTACCAGACTGAGTTTCAACATCAGAAATAGAGACATCATTACTATCAGGGGTTTTTTGTGTCTCGGGTTCACTAGAGGTATGCAAAGTCCTATCATTTTTCTTTTCTTTTTTCTTCTTAGAAGGACTAGGTGCATGAATATTAATTTTCTGAGAATCTTGTTCAATTCTTTTAGGATGACCCTAAAGATAGAGTGGTTCTTGGGTCATCCTACCTCCTCTAGTTACTACTCTAGCAGCAAAATCATGCATATTAGTATACATTTCATCAAGCAATTCTTTTTGAGACAACAACTTGTTCTAACTGAACCATAGAGGCTTTCTTTCTACACCTCTAACATCATTCTAATTCTATATAGCATGTCTCTCAAGCGAGCAATCATATTGGAATTGTATTTCAACTGTTTCAAAACATGGGCATTGAAATGATATTACTTCCTAATATAGTTTTCAAACTCATATAAGCACTGACTAGGATCCTTATTGTAAGGAATGTCACTTTCATTGAACTTTAATAAAGAATTTACCTCTACCACAAGTGAAGGTGGTGGTGTCTCAAGGCCATGTATTTCTTCAATAGGTGGCAAATTCTTAACATCCTCAACTTTAATACCATTTTCCTTCATAGATTTCTTTGCCTCTTGCATATCTTCAGGACTGAGAAATAGGATACCTCTCTTCTTTGGAGTGGGTTTAGGCGGTGGTTCAGGAAGAGTCCAATCTTCATAGTTCTTCAATATGTTATTCAATAATTCCTGAGCTTGTTCAATAGTTCGTTCCCTAAAAACACAACCAACACAACTATCCAGGAAGTCCCTATAAGCATCATTTAGTCCATTATGAAAGATATCAAGTATTTCATTTTTCTTGAGAGAATGACCATGCAACACATTAAGCAAATGGAGAAGCCCCCCCAAGCTTGTGGGAAACTCTCTTGTTCAATTTGCACAAAGTTAAATAGTTCCTGTAAGGCAACTTCTTTCTTGTGAGCAGGAAACTATTTTCAGAGAAGTAGTAGATCATATCCTGGGGACTACGCACACAACCAGGAGCAAGAGTATTGTACCATATCTTAGCATCACCCTTTAGTGAGAACGGAAATAAATTAAGGATATAATAGTAGCAAATCTTCTCATCATGAGCAAAGAGGGTGGCTATATCATTCATCTTAATAAGGTGTGCCACTACAGTTTCAATTTCATAGCCATGGAAAGGATCATATTCAACCAAAGTAATTAACTCTGGGTCAAGAGAGAATTCATAATCCTTATCGGGAACACAGATAGGTGAAGTAGCAAACTTAGGATCACATGTCATTCTAGCATTCAAAGTCTTTTCTTTATACTTGCATATTAGTTTCTTAACATCATGTCTATCCTTACAAGCAAGAATCTCTCTAGCTATTTCTTCATCTAAAGCATAACCTTCAGGTATCTTAAGCATCTCAAATCTAGGAGAGCTAGTCCTATTAGGTGTTTCATAATCATCAATTTTGAACTTCTCATCAGTTTCAGCAGTTTCTATGATTTCATTCTCTCTAGCTCTAGCAATTTGTTCATCAAGAAATTCACCTAGCGGCACAATATCATTAAGCATGGTACTAGTATCATCATAAGCATCATTCATATCAGAAGTAGCATCATCAATATCAAGATTAATAGCATGTGGTGGTGGTGCAAACTTACTCATAACAGAAGGTGAATCAAGTGCAGAGCTAGATGGTAGTTCCTTACCTCCCCTCGTATTAGAGGGAAAAATCTTGGTCTTAGTATCCTTCATATTCTTCATTGTGATAAATATATTGATATAAATCCCAACTGACTCAACAAATATTGATATGCTCCCCGGCAACGGCACAACAAAAGGGTCTTGATAACCCACAAGTATAGGGGATCGCGACAATTTTCGAGGTTAGAGTATTCAACCCAAGTTTATAGATTCGACATAAGGGGATCCAAAGAATACTTGAGAGTATTAGCAGTTGAGTTGTCAATTCATCCATGCCTGGAGATAAATATCTGCAGCAAAGTGATCAATAGCACAATAATATGATAGGTTTGATAGTAGTAGCAATAGTAACAGTAGCGGTAACAGTAGTAGCAATAGTTTTGTAGCAGTTGGACCAGTAGCAACAATAGTAGTAACTTAGCAAGAACATTAAATGGAAAGGTCGTAGGCACTAGATATGTAACTTGTTAGATGATATTCATCATGTAACAGTCATAACGTAGGGCAATACAGAACAAGCTCCAGTTCATCACTTTAATGTAGGCATGTATTCTGTAAATAGTCATACATGCTTATGGAAAAGAACTTGCATAACATCTTTTGTCCTACCTCCCGTGGTAGCGGGTTCCATAAGGAAACTAAGGGATATTAAGGTCTCCTTTTAATAGAGAACCGGAACAAAGAATTAAAACACGGTGAATACATGAGCTCCTCAAACAACGGTCATCACCGCGAAGTATCCCAAATATTGTCACTATGGGGTTGACGGATCATAACACATACTAGGTGCATATGACTAGGGAAGATCAGATCAAGAACATAGATATAATGATGATAAAATAAATGGTTTAGATCTAAAATCATGGCACTCGGGCCCTAATGACAAGCATTAAGCATGGCAAACTCACACCAACATCAATCTTAGAACATAGTGGATACTAGGGATGAAGCCCTAACAAAACTAACTCGATTACATGATGAATCTCATCCAACTCCTCACTGACCAGCAAGCCGATGAAGGAATTACTCACTCCCGGTGGGGAGCACCATGGAATTGGCGATGGAGAAAGGTTGGTGATGACGAAGACCGAAGGTTCCCCTCTCGGGAGCCCCAAACGGACTCCAGATCTGGCCTCCCGATGAAGAACAGGAGGTGGCAGCAGCTCCATCTCGTGAAAAACGATAATTATTTCTCTCTGATTTTTTGTCCAAATTTAGGAATTTATAGTGGCGAAGGTAGGGCAAGTGGGGCCCCGATGTGAACACAACCCACCAGGGCGTGACCAAGGGTGCCTGGCGCCCTGGTGTCTTGTGCCTAGCCTGGGACCCCTCTCCGGTGTTTCTAGCTATGGTATTTTATATATCTACAAAAAGTTTCATTCCGTTCCGAGAACATTTATTTATGCAGAAAAACAACACCATGACAATTTTGCTAAAAACAACGTCAATACATGTTAGTTCCATTCAAATCATGCAAATTATAGTCCAAAACAAGGGCAAGAGATTGAGGAAAAGTAGATACATTGGAGACGTATCAGTCCATAGTGTAAGCACAAATCAGGCAAGCATGGTCGCGGTCAGTCTGAAATGAAGGTCTATCTCACCATTCCAAATGACTTGAGGGAGCGTTTGATATGTTCAATCTCACCCTACTAGGGTCGACATGGCCTACATTTATGAATATATATATATTATATTGCTACATTTGGATAAAAGGTATGGTCCCACATGCAGCCTAGACGTTGAAGACGGTTTTTTCCTTCTAAAAGGCAAACTAATGATGTATTTTTCATTCAATTACTCTCATATTAGCATCAAAAATTTGTTACATTATCTATTTTTAATTATATATATTTGTACTTTGCTTTCAGCTATATATTGTTCTTTTCTCTAAGTTACTCTCATATTTGCATGTTGCTCTATTATTTCAATATATCTAATTTACGATCTTAATTTTCATTACAAGTAGTACATCCCTTGCTTTACAAGAACATGAGTAGAAGGAAATTTTGGGCTTTACTTTGTTGATGACTCCATGGATGTCATATTCACAATGACAGTTAGCATAAAACTTGATAAAGATGGTCACTCCTATTTTTACGAGGACCTTTGGGCAAACATTTCTAAGTTTTATGAACTGAAAGTTGGCAATAAAATTCTAGTGAGTGCACCATAGCTTGGTCTAATTAACATGGATGTTTACTTCCCCAATGTCATCAGTCGATCACAGTCTAATCGAGGTTAGTGTTCCTTAAACTTTCTCCATGCCGGCATATCACTTAGTAAAATCTGGGTATTTGTTCTCACTAAGTGATCACTATTTAAGCAACCAATCGTGATTTCATTTTCTAACTCCATTCCTAGGCAGTAACAAATTATATTGACCAATTTATACCACTATATATTCTTCTGCCATGTTCTGAATAAATAATACCTTTCCACTTTTCATGCAGGATATGTTGGATGCATAGTTAACGATCTGCATGTTAATCAGCATACCAAATTTCACTGGAAATACTTGAAGCATGTCATAAATTTTGTTGATAATCTGATAGAGATAGCACATCATATGAACGCTGGATTTTGGATGGGATTAATTTTACCTATGGTGCACACTTTGAACAAGAGCAATTGTGTGCACAAAACGCTGGTACAAAGTCTTATTTTTATGTTGATGTTCATAACCTATATATATGTTCAACCATATGTTACAATTGGTTTTTATTCTACATACAACAGAAATTGCCCGCTGTAGTTATTCCTGAATTGATTTCCCGACATGGTCGAATTACACTTGTGCCTGCTAATAACGCCAAAGTGATTGCAAGGTACTACATTTCCCGCAGAAATGGAACCATTCCAATTAACAAGTTCTTTCTTGTCATGGCAATACATCCACATTGGAAAATTGGAGAGACTGTTATACTCATGCTCTACCAAGGCATATGAGGGTTATTCCTTTTCACTGACGAGATACCGAGTCGCCATGATCAAGCTGCTTCTAGCGGATAGTTGCGGTTGTTGGCCTTCATTCTCTTAAAATGTGCTATGTGTTACTATGATAAGTATGTAGATATGGACCATATAGTTGTCAAAATTGTTAAGTATCGTGTTACCAAGATCCTCCTTTTGTCGAATAGTGTCACCACTATATATATCTTACTCAAATGCTGTCAGCCAAGTTCTTAAATTTTCATGGATGGGGCCGAGGGTGCCTCTATGTTGTGGTCCTCCATCATTGGAGTTATGGTATTGGGGCTCGTGAGCTCTTCGAGAGGGCCCATTATGTTGTTTAAAACAAGATCCCACCCCTGGGGATCGGTGATGAACTACAAGTTCCCAAAACTGAACTCCTGACAGGGGGCAAAACTTCTAACCTGGCCGAGGTGGCCGACTGGATCTGCATGCCGAAAGCGAACATCTATCCGGGAACGAAAACATCGTTGTTATAGATTTCACTACTAATGATCAAGCGAGTAATCAATCTTCTTGACGATCCCACGATGGTACACTCAATGAAAGCACCAATGTCAGTGTCAAAACTAACAGATCTCGGGTAGGGGGTCCCGAACGTGGGTCTTACATCGATGGGTAATAGGAGATAATGGAGACAGTGTTTACCCAGGTTCGGGCCCTCTTAATGGACGTAAGACCCTACAACCTCCTTTGTTTTGTATTGATGATGGAGTATCGAATACAGGGTTGATCTACCTCGAGATCATATGATGTGGTATAAACCCCTAGGAGTAATGAGCTTAACCTGGCTTACAGACTAAGAACCTCCGATTTATATAGGCACCAGGGGTATCTAGTGTTTTACACATTGTCGGTTACACCAGGGGAAGAATATGCCAAACTCATCATAGTATTCTTGGAGTAGATGTCATGGTCCGAGGATATTTATATCTAGGTTGTTGGATCACACTCTTCGGGCCTTTACCGATAATGACAAAGCAGACCATAGTCCAGCCCATAGAAATAGATCAGCGGCCCGAGGACCCCTTAATCCAGGACACCGTCAGGTGATTCACCAAGAGATTCCCAAGAACACGTTCAACACAACACTTCAAGTTCTCAATATGGTCATGCTCAACCCTCTATGGAGGAAATATTAGGCCGCCAAGCCGCCAAGATCGCTTCCATGCTTAAAACTCATGATCATGTTTTGCAGAATGTTTCGGAAGCTTGAGTATAGGGGTAACCACTTGTAAACAATTAACAAACTTTTGTGAGCATCACACATTTGTTTCTTGTTTTGAACCCGTCAAGGTACAAGAAGCACTCAAGGACACAGATTGGCTTGAAGCCATGCACGATGAACTCAACAAGTTCGAGCACAACAGGGTTTGGAAGTTTGTACCAAGACTAGACTAGAAGCACAATGTCATTGGAACCAAATGGATCTTCAAGAACAAGAAATATGTTAACGGTGTTGTCATTCGTAACAAGTTAAGTTTGGTGGCACAAGGCTACTCTCAAGTTGATGGTATCGACTAGGGTGAAACCTTTGCTCCCGATGCTCGTCTTGAATCTATTTGCATGTTGCTTGCATATGCACCTCACCATAATTCTAAATTGCAACAAATGGATGTGAAGAGTGCATTTCTATATGTCAAGCAACCCCCAGGGTTCGAGGATCCCAAGTTCCCCAATCATGTATACAAACTCGATAAGGCACTCTATAGCCTTAAACAAGCCCCACGTGCGTGGTCTGAGCACCTTACCGAGTTGTTACAAGACCATGGGTTTGAAATTGGGAAATTTGATCCCATTCTCATGAACAGGGTTAAAGGGGACTTGTTCATATGCCAACTATATGATGATGATATTATCTTTGGTTCTCCTAACAAAGCTTTCAATTATGAGTTTGCCGCACTAATGACCAAAGAGTTTGAGAGGCATATGATGGGAGAGTTGAAGTTCTTCCTTGGATTCAAAATCAAGAAAGGAAGTCAAGGAACCTTCATCAACCAAGAAAAATACACTCAATACATGCTCAATTATGTTCAAGTTGGATGATGTCAAGCCAGCTAAGGCAAATACTCCCATGCCACTAAAATGCCAACTTGACATTGATCCCAATGGTAAAGACGTGGATCAAAAGGTATTCGCTCTGTGATTGGATCCTTGATTTATCTTTGTGCATCTAGATCGGATATTATGTTGAGTGTGTGAATTTGTGCATGATTTCAAGCCGCACTTAAGGAAAGCCACAATGTAATGGTTAAGCGAACCTTTAGATATTTGGATCATACCCCAAACTTTGGCTTATGGTACCCCAAAGGTGCTTCATTTGATCTCACAGGATATTCGGACTTGGATTGGGCGGGAGATCATGTGGATAGGAAGTAAACTTCTAGATGTTTCCCAATCCTTGGTTGCTGTTTGGTGAGTTGGTCTTCAAAGAAACAAAACTATGTTTCTCTCTCTTCCACCAAGGGCGAGTATGTAGCTGCCACAAGTTGTTGTGCACAGTTGCTTTGGATGAGGCAAACTTTAAAGGATTATGATGTCACTTGTGACAAATTGCCTCTTTACCGTGATAACGAGAGTGCTATCAAGATCTCCAACAACCCAGTTCAACATTGCAAGATGAAGCATATTGCAATTCATCATCCCTTCATCCGGGAGCATATCAAGCGTCAGGAGATTGATCTTATTCATCTCAATACTCATGATCAACATGCATATATCTTCACGAAGCCATTGGATGAAGCAAGATTTCACGAGTGAAGGCATGATCTAAATATCATTGATTCAAGAAATGTGGCTTGAAGTATTGCACACCCCACCACACTCATCATTATATCTTGTTTAGATGTAGGCATGGATATAGGGGGAGTGTTGTTCTCTCAATGAACTCTCCCTCCCCCTATTATGCACAGGTCGATCAAGTCTTTCAAATTTGCCATTTTTGATGGTACTTGTGCTTCAAAGACGAGTTTTGGTCATGGACCCAAGGTTAAAATCTTTGTGGTGCCATACCAATTGACTCAAACATAGGTGGCCTCGGCCACCACCCCCTCCGAGTGAGGTATTTGCTTTTGGGAGCATGTTTGTGTTTTGGGTCACTCCAAGTTTAATTTTCCTATGTTTTGACTTCTTGAACTTTGAGTGTACATTTCCATTTGCTGCTTTTGTGTTTCCATCCTCAGCCCTCTCTCATCTCAAAACCACCTATATTGTGCATAAGCCACATTCGTAGCTAGTTGTTGGATCAGTGGTTGTCTTAGGTAGTACTACTGCTGGTAGCACGGTACAACCGCTTACAATCGTAAGTGGTACTACCACCGCCCCCGTTGTACTACCGCTGGAGCAGTACTACCATGTCTTCTACTGTGTTGTACTATCGGGGCGGTAATACCACTCTCCCAGCAGTACTACACTTGTGCGCCCATGGTGGGGGATTATGGGGCGGGCAGGGGGAGTTTCCACTTCCACGTACCCATACACCCATCTTCCTCCTCATGGTGATCTCTCTCTAGGTGATCCAGGAGGTCTCGAGGACGGTGCCGGACCTCCGTTTCCGACCGTTCTTCCGCAATTCCAACCAATTGACTCAATCCCCACCCTCTTCTCTTGCCATGTATGCCAGTATTGCTGCCTGTTCTCCTCTCCAATGGTTCTATTTCTTGAATCTAGGCTTTGGGGCAATATGAGATGCATTCTCCGATTTTTAGTTGGATCGAGGCATGAGTAGGATGTGGAATGCAGCTAGTGAGTAGAATTGAAGTTCTATTGGAGAATATTTTAATTTGGTAACATCGGTAGTACCGTATATGACCCACGGTGGTGGTTGCCTCGGTGACCTCCTCCCGAGCGGTACTACCGCTCCTCCTCGAGCGATACTATAGCCTGTTGGTGGTACTACCGCATGTGCTGTCGAATGCACATATTATTTTGATTCAGCTTCAAATTTACTCTTTCTTTTTTTCCTTTTGTCTTATGCATTGTGTTTACACCTGCTTTTCCCTTGCTCTATGTTGTGGACTCCATGTGGTAGCAGCTCTGCTCAACAGGAGCGTTGGGTGAACCCTAGTCATAAGGGTGGCTCTAAGCGATACTACACTATAGGTAATGATAGTGTCATCCCCAATGCACCCCCAAAGCAGAAGGTCAAGCAGGATGCAACAAAGACCAAGAAGGCTCCGTCTATGGCTAAGTTGCCCAGCAATGAGTTCTGAACACTCTGTCATCGTGACCCCTATGTTGAACCTCAAGAAAATGGTCTTCGCAACCGTCCCTTCTAGACCAAACAACAAGGTTCTATTTACCATGATGTGCTCAAGAAGAACAACTTGTATGTTCCTCATGTCAAGTCCATTGATATGAATCACCTGTAGAAGAATGCCAACAATTTTGGAGAAGCCCTTGACTTTTGTGAGAAGCTCAGTACTCTCAATCTCATGCAGTTCAACAAAGACTTTGATGCAGAAACTATGGTTGTGTTCTATGCCACTGTCCATCTAGGCTCTGATGAGGACCAAACTTTGACGTGGATGACTAATGGATGGCACTTGTCTGCTACCTAGAAGGAGTTCATGGATCTGCTAGGCTATGAATATGATGGGATCCAAATCCCAATTGGATTTCCTCCCCACAGGGATACCACATCTACTCATAATAACAAACTTTGGCCCTATTGCACTAAGAAGATCTCCTCCACCACTGGCAAGTCAACCTATGTGCTTGAGATCTTTCTTGACATTATGCATCATATCTTCACGCACACTCTTTTTCCCCGTGTTGGGAACTTGGATATGGTACACTCCTATCTGGTCGATATGTTGCTCTACTGTCAGAATATGAGGACCCAAGATGAGGTAGAAGTCTTGGATGTTTCACATATCCTGTGGTCGGAGCTACCACTAGTAGAGAAATGGCTAGCCAAAACTTATGTTGGTGGTGCACCAATTTGGCATGACACCAACACTATTTTTTTCAAATAGTGTTGGCATTGGACGAATTAGTATGCCAACTTTGTGCAGTTAGTGCTAGCATGGATTTAAAGTGGAACGCCACCAAAATGTGGGCCCCACTGAGCTGACCAATAGGACTATATTGTTGGCATCAGATGTATTGAGACGCCACAGATATAATATATAGTCTTGGTGTTCACTATTCATGAGCATTAGCATTAAGTTTTGCCTATATAAGCTAATGTTGGAAGCCCTTTGTTTTTCAAAATACATTCACTTCCAATTCTTCTCCCTAAGTAGTTAGCTCCTCTTAGTTATGGACCCATATCGATGGAGCGTGTTGAAAGTGTGGGACTCCACCGCTTTGGTCGAGCTCCGATCTGGCCCTGTTGGCTACGCCACGAGCTCACCACGGCCAATGCAGCCGGCCCAGTCTAGCGAATCTTCCCGCCATAGCAGTGCGACTTTCGTTCAATCCGGCAGCTACGGCACCAGCGTCGAAGATATCGGCCCTGTGCTACTTTGTGGCTGTCGAAGCCCTGTTGGTAAGCATATGTCACACACATAATGGAATCCAGAGCAAGAGTTATACATCTACGCAAAGCATGGAAAGGTACGTATTTTACAATTTGCACAATTCAACTCCTCTAGTGTCGCTCACATCAATATATGTGTATATATATTGTGATCCACAAGAAATAGGGGGAACATATTAATTCACATGGATATGGGTTGATCTCGTCCAGAAGTACGTAAGCAAGTTGCTCGACTACTCCATTGTACCATTGAGATGACAGATAGATGAGATGCAACTCAAGAATAATGTGATGCAAGGCCAAATAAAAAAATTCAAGATGCTTCGGTATGCACTTTTGAGTGGGTTGCATGCTTGACCTATTTTTCCCAGTTGGATCGATGGCAACATGTCTTTCAGTCTAGTAAATGATAATAGTTATTAGTACTAAATGATAATTCTTAGTGTAGATCTAGTAGTAGAAAATGGTAATTCTTATTGTTCATTATCCTTTTGTAATGTATGTAAGTAGGCCAAATTAATAAATGAAATCTATGTCGTTCTCATCTATATGTATTATCTTTTAAATTTTCATTTAATTATGTATATATATTCACAAAAAATCATAAATAATGAAATAAATAACTTAATAAATAATAAACTAAACATATATATAGAAATACAAAATAATGTGTACCAAAAAACAAACTAAAATAAAAGTACATAGCAAATGGCATTGGTCATGTGGGCCAACGCTAGCAAACACACCACTTTCCGTCAAATCTAACCACCCATATACACACCCGTATCTATTCCCCACCCACCAACGCCGCAAATCAATCCCCAACCTGACGTCGCCACTGCCGCCAACAACCAAACCCCCGGTCGTCATCGCCATCTCCGACTCCACACCGCCGCCATCACCCCCGCTGTCATCTCTGTCTCCACCTCCACTGTCGATGTCGCCATCTTTGCGCCTCCACCGCTGCCGCATCAAGGACTCGTCAGCCCCGTCGCCTTCACCACCGTCGGCATCTTTGTCGCCGGCTTTTTCCATCGTCCCCTCATTGTGGTCTCCGCGGCCACCGTATAGCCCTCACTATGATCTTTGCCTCGACTGCCGTCGTCAAGGACCCGCTAGCCCCCTCGTCTCCATCGTTGATGAGTAATTTTTAGGGTAATTATGTATTGTCAGATTTTATTGTAGTTGTGTAGTGCAGATTTTTAGGGTAATTGTAGTTTCAACTTTTAGGGTAGTTGTGTAGTGCAGATTTTGAGGATAATTGTACTTTCAGATTTTAGTGTAGCTGTGTAGTGCAGATGTTTAGGCTAATTGTAGTTTCAGATTTAAGTGTAGTTGTGTAGTGCACAGTTTTAGGGTAATTGTAGTTTCAGACTTTAGTGTAGTTGTGTAGTACAGATATTTAGGGTAATTATAGTTTTACATTTTAGTGTAGTTGTGTAGTGTAGATTTGTGGTGTAATTGTAGTTAGAGTTAGTGTAGAAACTTTTATTCTAGTTGTAGTGTATATTTTCTAGTGAGATTTGTAGTGTAGTTGTACTGTAATATTTAATTAGTTACATTGTCTAGATTGTATATATATAGGTGTTGCAGGTACAGTCAGATGGCTCCGAAGTTTCATGGTGTGCGACAAAAGGTGACTAAGTACTATGCAACCATCACGAAGGACAATGTGATCCACCAACTTGGACACTGGGACACCCAAGAGTTAGCGGCACGTGCCTATGATGCAAATGCGGTTGAGTATCATAAGGAAAAAAAGCGATTCTGAACTTCCCTGATTGCCGTGAGCACGTGCAGTTCCTCACACCGGACAACATAAGTATATGCACTAGGGATGAGGAGAAGGAGAGCCTCTAGTCGAGCAACAACTGTTCGACCCATTAATAACGGAGCTTGCGAGAGATGACAACCTCTTAGAGACCAAAAAGATGATGCTCCTTCACTATGCAATGAGGAAGAGCCCGGAGGATGATCATGTAGATTGGGATAACTATAACATCCCAAATTTTGGAATGTTATATTAATCAATAGAATGTTTGATTGTTTGATTGATTGTTTGAAATTGAGTGAAATTTTGAAACCTTTTACAAACTTTTGAATAACAGGGAATAAAATGACTTTCCCCTTTTGCCTGTGAATTCAAATTCATCCATTCAAATCAGTGAGAGAAGATAACATGACTTCATCAAAATAAATAAATTGAAAGGTGGATTTAAAAATTTCTGAAATATTGTACTTGGAATCCATTTCATATTTGGTTCTATTTCAATGTCTGAAAGAATTCAAATCCCCTTGCCCAAATTCAAAATATTGAGAGGAGCAATATGACACTCCAAACCAGGGGTCAATTGAATTATATTTGAACTTATAAAAAACTCAGAATATTATTTTGAAAATATTTCATACTGGGTTTTAAAAGAAATTCCTAAAGTGGTTTTCAAATTCTATTTTTATCCAAAAATAAAATATATGGAAAATAGGGTAAAATGATTCCCTTCAATAGAAAAATTGAGAAAGATGAATTTGAAATCATCTTGGTATTTTTAAAATATTCCATTTGCAGTAGTAGCACTATTTGACTTTTGAGAATTTTTTCTGAGCATTGTTTTTCTTGGAAAATATGTTCATGTTGTAGTATATATTTTTCTGATAATTTTGATTTATAATATTTCTATATTTGGAAGTTATTTGATCCTCCATATATTTTCCTTTTCTTTGTTTCTATAAAAAAGAAAAAATTACGTTAAAACGGAAACGTACCAAGCCCAGAAGGAATAGTTTTGGCCCAGGAAATCCCCTCCCGATTTCGATTTCCTTCCAAATGGGTGACCGATCACTCTTTCCTTTCCCTCCCTCTCGCCGACACCCGGTCCCACTGCCTGACCGAACCACCGTCGTGGTTACCTCCTTCCTTCCCTCACCCCCTCCTTCCTTACCTCACCGGATCTCCGGTGGAGAGCATATCCGACGCGGTTCCCTGCCATATGGACGACCCCGAGTCGCTCCCTATAAATCCCGAGGCTTTCCCTCGCCCGTTTCCCCTAGAAGCCCCCTCACCGAAACCCTCACGCACTCGCAATCCCTCACCGGAGCTCCGCCATGGTCGTCCCGCCATTGTCGACCCCCTGCTTCCCCTAGCCACCCCCTCGATCACCTGAGCCCACCAACCTCTCTCCCACCTTCTCGCACACCTCCCCGTGCACCTGCCCGAGATCCAGAGCCACCAGACCGAGCTCGTCGTCGACCACCAGAACCCCTCGCCGCCTCGAAGCTCTCCGTCGTCACCAGTGTCGTCCCCGAGCCATGCCAAGGACACAAATGTGATCGCCGTGCTCGTCTGAATTGTCTGGTGTCGTCTCCATTGCCCGAGGACCATAGGAGCACCGTCCCCGCTGACCTTGCCGCCTCGGACATCACCGGAGCATCGCCGGAGCACCCTAACGCCCTCTATGAGCCCCGCTCTCACTTTTAGCCGTCCGATCTGAGATCTAGAGCCAAGATTAGATCATTAATAGCCAAACCATTTTCTTTTATATAGCGAGCATTCGTTCCGCAACACCCGCACGCACACATCCTCACCCACTCACGGTGCGCCACGTGCCCCCATGTTCGTTAGGTTAGGCTTTTCTTTTGTGTTTTATTTTCTTTAAACAGAATAGTTTCTGTATTGCAAATAGGATATCTCCTAGGTTATTTTGAGTTTTAGTTGATTCTTTTTGCATTATGTCAAATATTATTATAGTTTCTATAGATATAAAGTTTGACCATATTTGAATAATTTAAATTTGAATTCAAACAGATTTGATTCAAATATTATTTTCTGAATATCTTGAGTTTCAAAATAGATTTTTAGTTGATTATTTTTTCTACTTGTCACTAGTGACTTTATTTAATAGTAGGTAGTTGAGATTTTTTCAGAATATTTTAAATTATTGTTTTAACAAAACCGATTCTGTTTTGGTTCTTTTTAGGTTTATTCCTATTTCTTTTGTTTTAAATTGTTTTAATTTATTATCTTTTATATTATTTGACAAGTTTTACTTTCCTTTTTGTTAGTTAGCAGTAGTATTTCAACAAAGTTTATTTCTATGTCTTTTATTATTAGTTGATAGCATGAAATCAAAGCTAGTTCAATTATAACTTCCAATTGATTTCCATTGCTAGTTTGATTTGCTATCTGAAAATACTTTTAAATAAAATTGTTTAATAAAATATACTTTCTGTTATTTATTTGTTTTCTGTTATTTTAGTTTTGTTGTTTTAACTTTTTTCGTAAGTATTTTATTCATCACAACCTTGTTGCTTTTAGTTTTGTGTTTCTTATTGTTTGATAGTATTCTTTGCTAGAGTGAATGCGTATGTGAATGCAATGTTTGATTATATAGATTTCATCAGAGAGTGACGAATAGTTCTATAAAGTATTTTCTGAGAGTGATATTTATCTTCATCAACAGTACAGGCAAGTTCACTTTGATCATCTTACATTACCTATGTTTTATTTGCATTAGAATCAGTCTTTCCATCTACATCTAGTAGGATACTGAGCTTGAACTTGTAGTAGTATCATGAGGTAGGAGAAACCCAACATCCTGTTACCACTTGCCCGGGAAGGGACGTTACTTACAATTGCTATGCTTTAGTAGACGGGGTTGTTTATGAGATTCAGGAGTGTTGTGAGGTTAATTAATTATTTCAAGACATGCATGATGATCAAGAATTGAAGACTTCAAGGACTCAATATACCCCTAGGTGGATTGGACATGCATTTTGGCAGCCTGATATCTATCATGGTTATGCCTGGGAATCCTGGTATCTACCTGTGATCATCCCAACGGAATGCCACCCAGGCTCAAAGAGATGGATGGATAATTCAAGGCCGGAAAGCTTATGTATGCAACCACAAGTCAATACGGGCTCTGGCTTGGTTGACTCTGGTGGTGACTCCGGTAGGTCAGTTGCTATGAGATGTAGAAGAACGGTAGGATTTGGATGGGCACTGACTTTCTATCGGAGGATCACTATGGAAGACCATGTTTCGATCGTCCCGTTCTCAAACACCGGGCAGTGCGAGGACATAACGGGAGGGATCGATTCTTGTGGGTAAAGTGTACAAACCTCTGTAGAGTGTTAAACTAATCAATTAGCCATGTCCCCAGTTACGGACAACATGAGCTCCGGAGATGATACTATTAGCCATTCTCAACACAATTAATAAATTTTACGATGAGTGGGTCTATTAATAATTTTTGGCACATGAGAATTGGTTGGTGGAACCATCTCATTAACAACCAACTATTAGTAGTGATTTATGTTTCACTCCTTTGTTGTAGGGAAAATAAAACCAGCTTTTCTGCAAAAAAACTTAGACACACAGCCATAAAGACTTTTGCATATTGTCGTGGATTTGTCACGGCACATGTCCGGGTGAACGGACTTAGGTTCAGGGCGAAGACGCAACTATGTGGCAGATTGAAGGGGTTGATTGGAATCGAGAGACACAGATCTCTCGGTTCATCCCCTCCGATGGAGGTAAAAGCCTAAGTCCTGCTTGTCTGGTATTGATGATGAAGAAGATCTCTCGGTTACAAGGGTGCTAATCGCTACCTCTAATCACGAGAGCCTCTAATCTGTCTATCTCTAATCTCTTGTGTTGTCTAAACTTGTGGACTTGTGAATCTTGTCCTTCTAGGGGTGCTCTACCCCTACTTATATAAGTGGAGAGGGTAGGTTTACAAATAGAGTCTTACTAGGAGTAGATTAGGACTAGTCTCTCTAGAATCCTATTCCGGGTCTTGTTTCTCTTGCAAGGAAATCCTTTCTCCTTTAGGCCTTCTCTTGTGAGCCGCCTAGCATCGGCTCACACGCCGGGTCTTGGGCCTGGTTGTCCTGTGACCCGCCTGCTGGATCACCAATAAAACGTCATGCCTTTACCAGGTCTCCCGAGAGTCGCCAGGCCGGGTCATACCGCGGGGTATATCTGCGACACATATAGAATAGCCTTTATAATTCTTTCTATGGTGATCTTGCCGGTACATTCAATGTACTGACCTACACGGCTGCAACGTCTTATGTTGCAGATACTTTTCTACGACGAGTAAGAGTACGATTCAGGGTTACGGTCTACACTCAACCTGCCTTTGGTGTTTATGGGGACTCCACTCTCTTTAACTGTTTCCGCTGTGATTTAAGAGGTATATATCAGTTTTACGTTATTTACATGTGATTTCACTTTGATATATACATTGATGTACAGTGTGTGCCAGCATACTTATCCAGGGATGGCACTAACACATAGAGGCTTGACTTGTTTCGAGTCGGGTCGCTACAATAACCTCATGGCATGGGAGGAGGACTAGGTAGAGGAGGTTCAGACACTACAACATCATGGTAGGTCCGCCACGGACGACCACGAGGCTGGCCCCTCTAGCCAATAGCTTGCCACATGGACGTGGCACTAGCTATTTCGTATATGAATGAATGTTTAACTTTATGCATATTATTATATGTTTGAACCGTGCACCATTTCTAGAGTTGCTTAATTACTAGTATATGTTCTATTATGACGTGTTAGTTATTTAGTTTAATGATCTATGCTTACTATGCTCAACAATTTTGACAGAAGTAAATGGATGCCCTGTGTAAGAACTATGGTTCTTTGAGATGCCACAAGGATAGGAAGTTCTTCATCGATATTTCGAAATACTTCATCACTAAGATGGTATATATATATGATTTAGTTCACCGTGTTCTGATTGAGTTTCATATGGTACGGTTGTGGCCGAAATTGTCTAACTAGTTAATTTTTTAAATTTTGCTCAGGTCATCCCTTGCGAGGCAAGGCGTGCCTTCTTAGAGAAGTTTCGAGTTCTGCTTGATGCAACCATCGCATTCCAATGCACCCTCACGAAGATTCTGATGGCCCAAAACTTCAATTTTCTTGTCACAAACGAGTCAAACCGCACCTATTTTGGTTTCCCTGGTTGGACAGCTCTTGCAACTGCTTATGAGATGGAAGCTAGGGAGAGAGCCACGTTCTACCTTGACTATGATGGTGAAGAGATCATGGTCTACTACAGGCCTGTTGGCAGTGATGATGACGGTCCACTTACTCTAGACTATGGTCCTAACTCTGCCCGCCGAAATGTCGAGTTAGCTAGCTAGTAGGCATGCATGCATGCATGGCATATCTCATGTTGTTACCACCTCCTGTTTAGTTGAACTTGTGTGCTTGTGTTACTTATTGCCTATTTTTGATACTTTTTGAATAAATAGATATTGTTGAACTTAGATTCTGGTATTTGCATTGTACTGTTTAATTACTATTCTAAACTTTGATTATGCTGTCATTTTGGTTGGATTGAGCTATTGTACAAATTTGGTTCAAATCTAGAAATGAAATTGTTGGCGTTGCACTAACATGTGATGCCACTACTAACGTCTATTACTGCTGGCGTTGGCCATGTGGCATGCCATTAACATGTCAAATACTGTTGGTGTGGCCTCCAACACCAACATTATTTTTTAACAGTGGTGCCATATTTGTGGTGACGGGTGTCCACACTAGCAAGGCCATTTTTGCCACGACATAACTAGGCTTTTCTGCACTAGTGTCTTATCAATAGTTTCTAAATGCAAGTGTTCTATTTATGATCCTTCCTTGATGCATGTGACTGAGAGCACCTGGGAAAGACATTTCCAAGACTTATTTTTGAATGTGGTGAGTTGGTTACTCATGAGGTGGTGATGTTGAGGTAGAAAGACAAGTGGTCCACGCATGCTGCTTAGGAGATGGACCTACATGAGGATGACGATGATGAGGATGATGATGAGGATGATGATGACTATGTGGCTGAGGGTGGCGCTAATCCCAGTTTTGCGCCCTCTAGTGCTGATCTATCTTGGGCCAAGAAGCTCAAGGATAAGATGAATAAGTTGTTCTACATGCAGTCCCATGGTCAATACAAAGTGCATGAGGCAGAGAAGGCGGCTAGGATCCGTCACAAGGCTATGGCTAGGAACTTGGGCTTGGATATTCTGAGTGGCTCAGAGGACAAGCTCACACATGATGACACATGGATCTCTCACAACTGCTCATGGGATTCAGATGTTGATCAGCCTAGTATAGCAGCTCAGCCTGGCACCATAGCTTACAGCCCCGAGTTCGGAGAATATTGAAGACAGTACCATGAGTTCCTACCACCTTGGTCCTCCTTAGCTCTCCCTGCCCTTTTGGTGTCTCGATGACAAAGAGGGAGAGAGTTTGTGCGTTTTTAGTTGGTTGTGTGCTTTCTTCACTCGTGCACTCTTTTATCGTTTGCTTTGGTTTGGTTTATGTTTGTGAGACCTAAACTACCAAGTCGTATGATGTCAGACATATGCTATCATTTAATTGTATTTATATGTCTTAGTATGTGAGTTATGCTTTCCTGGTCCCTATGTTCATGCGCACATTCCTTACCTTGCATTTATAATTATCTCTTACTCTCTTAATGCAAGTAGTGTATGTCTACAAAATATAAGGGGAGTGTTGATCCTACTGTGTGTGCTTTGCATTCCAAAAGCATATCTAAAATAGTGCACACATCAAGGGGGACCCCGTCTATATTTTGTAGATGTTGGGGTTTTCTTTCTATCTTCTAAATTTATTTATGTAAATCCCGCATTGTCATCAATCCACCAAAAGGGGGAGATTGTAAGGGCATATTTCTACCCTAGTGGTTTTGGTGATTGATGACAATGCTTTTGCAGAATAATTGTGCGCATTAAGACTTTCAGATAATTCCTCATATGGCACAAGACGATTCTAGCCCATCGGTGGATTAGAGTGAATATGGTTTCTTCCATGCATTTCGTTTTTGGTGGAATTGAGTCGTAGGAGAAGCATACTATCATGAGGGGTCCACATTAGAAAGATTTGGGTGGAATCAACATGTACACGTTTGTTTGCACCCCTTATTCCTTTCCCACATCAATGGAGTTATTCCAACGTTGCCTTGGCTCTAGTCTGAAAAGAGCCAAGCGGAAGTACCATGCTCGGCAATGGTAGTACCGCCTATGGGTGGAGTGCCACTGCCTTGTGCTACGCACTGTACCGCTGGCTTGGGAGTCTTGACTTTTTGTGTCGTACTGACCGGTTTCTGGATGGTAGTACGGTGCGGTACTCCCGCTTATGGGCGGTAGTACCACCTGTTACTTCTGTGCCACTACCGCTCTTCTTTCCCGGTCTGGACCTCTCAGCAAACTCCGAGCGGCAGTAAGGCGAGGTAGTACCGTCTATAGGCGATAGTACCGCTCTCGCGGGCGGTAGTAGTGCTCAGGTGGAACTACCTCCACTTCCATCGCCCCTTTATGTTTATAGTGTTTTTATAGTGCAACCCAAGCAATGGTACTTGAGTGAGTGGTAGTACTGCTCCGGCGACACTACCGTCTCGTGGCTTCGTGCCATTGCATGTGTGGCTGGCTTAGCCGCCCAAGCAGTAGTACCGCTTGTGTGCGGGCCGAGTGGGGATAACGGTTGTATTTGTTCCCCCACTATATAAAGGGCTTCCTCTTCCCCAAGAAGACAACCTCTTCCTCCCCAAATCTCTATTGTTTCTCCAAGCTCCATTTTCACCTGATCTCTCTCCCTAGCCAAGAAAAGTTGTTGCTCTTCAAGGGTTTGGTTGAAAGGGCCCCGATCTACACTTCCACCAAGAGAAATTTCATTCCCCCACTAATCCCTTATGGATCTTGTTAATCTTGGGTGTTTGAGCACCTTAGGTGGTTGAGGTCACCTTGGAGGCACATCCCATTGTGGTGAAGCTTAGTGGTGGTGTTGGGATCCTCCAATTAAGTTGTGGAGATTTCCCCAACCTTGTTTATAAAGGTTCGGTCCCCGCCTTCAAGGCCACCACTAGTGAAATCATAGCATATCGCATTGTGTGAGGGCGTGAGGAGAATAAGGTGGCCTTAGTTGCATCTTGGGGATCATTGTGCCTAAGCACCGCTTCAACGGAGACTTACTTTCCCTCAAAGGGAAGGAACTTCAGTAACAAATTATCGTCTTCACCGGCTGCACTTGAGTTATCTCTTACCTTTACTTTGTGCAAGCTTTACTAGTTTTGTATCCTTTGCTTGTGTGTATCTTGTTGTTACTAGCATCATATAGGTTGCTCACCAAGTTGCATATCTAGACAACCTATTTGTTCCTAAACCTAATTTGTTAAGAAAAGCTAAAAATCGTAGTTGCCTATTCAGCCCCCCCTATAGTCAACCATATCGATCCTTTCAAAGGTGGGGCTTGAGCTTTCTCAACAAAATAACATCTTCATATTCCTAATCAAGAGGTGGCACTTGAACCTTGTTCTTGTTAGCAGCAGATATATGTCTTGTGGTTTTCTTGGGCTTGGCTGCATCTTGCTTAACCTTGGTTGTTGTAGGCTTGGCCTTAGTGGCTGGTTTGCTAGGCATTGCATTAGCCTTAAGCTTCCTTCGTTTGGGAGGAGATGGGTTTGTAGTTGGTTCCTCCTCTTCTTCCTCTAAAGGATCTTCAAACATTGAAGTAGGTCTTCCCACCACATGTATAGTCCTCTTACTTTCCTTCTTCTTTTAGACTTCTTTGCCACATACTTGTTTTGCTTGGATGATTCATTGGGTTCTCTAGAGACAAACCCCTCTTGGCAGCAACATACCCAGGGACATTTCTGGCAACCAACCTCTCCTTCTGGGTACCTGCATACTCTTTCCTGACATGATTTCTCTTGGAGGTGACCTCATCTGGAACAAAATCTGCATCCTCCTCATTAGAATTCTTTTGCTTTCTTGCCCTTGTTGCTGCCTTGGGCAAGCCATGAGAACAAGGTATGTCAGGGTCTTCTGAACTGGCCTCAGGACTAGTGCCTGCATCCAAGTCTGCACTTGGCTCATTGAACTGATTCTAACCGTCATTCAAACCTAACATGATGGCAACTGACCCTATGAATTGGATATATATATATGAGCATCACAAAATACATAGATTTTTGCTAGTTTTGAACTAAAAGTTTTAGGTTTAGGTTTTCACAACATGCAAATAGGTTCCACCGAGTTTTAGATTTTGGAAATTTTGAGGCAGCAACAAAGACTTGGTCACACCATTTTGGTTTCATCGAGGTGTGATTCAGTCTCTCCGAAACTGCTCACAGCAAACCCTAAATCCCACTTGAGCGACACCAACTGGACTTTTGAGGCCCGTGTGTTGTGGCCGAAACCACATTGCTGGCACCGAGTTGTTTTGACTCGGCGGCTCCAAGATTGCTTATCGCGGAGGCCTAACCCCAAAAATCTTTGTTCAACCTATTCTAATTGGATTTTTGACAGGATAGAACATTGCATACTGTGGCAAGAAGTAAGACTAGACCTAGTGCGCATGAAACAAAAAAAGGAACGCAAAAGGGATCGAGATTTACCCTAACTTGGTGGAACATCTCAATGGTGGGAACGACAGAGTCGGTTGTCGTTAACGGCGACGGAATCATGTGGCGAGGACGCGCTAGAGATGAAAGCGAATGTACATAGATAGGAGCAACGGCACAAATGGGGTGCGGGACTGGATGGTTTGCAGAAATTTTCAAAGTCCATCGCGCTGATATATATACCCACTAGCTGTCGGTGCCACCTAGACGGAAATATCGGTGGCTCTGAAGTTCATAACTGCTAGTTGACACATGATGCACAGATTTCCACATCGGTAGTACCGAGATAGGAAAACCTGATCAACCCAAGTATTTTCACTGGCTCCAAGTAGTAAGAAGTTGGTCACACGAAAAAACACTTAGGAGGTTTTGGAGGTCAGCCCTAGTCGAATCAGTGGCTACGAGTGCTCCTCTCCCAGAGGGTCTGAAAGCTGCTTGTTCAAATTTTGTGATGAATCATGAATAGATTTTGAGACAAGATATACTAGATAACTAGAGGGGGTACTTAGGCATTCTCGTACATCCAATTGGACATGAAAATAAATCCCAAATGCACTACAATTGGATATCCTCGAATGAGCAAATCATGCACACCAACATGCTCACATAATGTAACATCCCAAAATTCTAAATTTTGCAATGTTCTATTAAAATAAATAATTAGGATTGTTTGATTGAATGTTGGGTGAAATTGAGTGGAATTTGAAACTTTATGAAAATTTAATGAGAGGGAATAAAAGGACTTTCCAAAAAAAATTCGTTTTGAATACCTATTCAATTTTGAGTTTGAATATTTTCAAAACCCTCTGATAAACAAATAAAATGAGAGGAGGAAAATGACACTCCAAAATCAGAGACAGTGTTTTGATTCAAATTTTAAAATAAAAACCATGTGTAATTTATTTGAAATTCAAATTCTTTTTCATTTTAAAGTTATTGCAAAAAATGATTTTTTTAAAGTATTTCAAAAATTCTTGAAACTATGTTCATAATGTACAGTTTATTTTTCTGAAATTTTTGATATATAATATGTATATATAAAATGTTTTTCTAATTTTGTTTATTTGTTTTTATTTGCTGTTTTTTAAATAGAAAACACTATTCACAAGTGAACACTATTCATTCGGGATTTTCTACTTCTAAAAAAATGCAGCCTAGCTCTAGCCTTAAGCGCTGGCCCATCCGGTGGCCTCTCTCCTTCCTTTTAATTTTCATCTACATCTAGTCTATTTGTAGTCCCACCTTGCCTAAGCTTACACTTTGGACCTCCATTCTGCCTATAAATATAGATTCATAGAAGGATCCAAAAATCATTCACTTCGGGTTAAATCAATCTTATTTGTTTGACTAGGTTTATTAAATAAAAATATTTCCTTCTCTTCGGTGGGGTTTCTCAAAGTCGTCTCCTCTTTGAAATTATCTCTTCCATGCGTTCTAAAGGTATTCTCTTCGTATTTTCTTTTATACTCCCATAGTTTATTACTTCTTAGACTAGTATTTCTAGACTAGTATACGGTAGAGTAATTAAATTATTAACTAGTCTCCGTATTTACACATTAATATTAGAATTCTTTTAGACATAGCATTTTTTCCGTAAAACAGCTTGACCCTGATTTCTAAAATAGCCATAACTTTTTACTCGTTTATCAGAATTAGATGAAACCAGCACCTAGAGTTTCGTCTTGATCCCACCTATCCAGTGAACCTATCAGACCAATTTTTTTTCAAATTTTCAAATTTCTAAATTTGTTCATATTCATATTCAAAATTCTTTTGATCATGTCTTTTTATCCGTACCTCCGTTTCCAATGAATCCAATTGCATCGGACTCATATCGAAGTAATCTTTTCATTCGTACCATTAGTGTTATCATTTAAACATATAATTTCGTTAAAATCAGATTTTTTATTAGTGCCCAAAATTGTTCACACCATTCTTATATTGTATTAATTGTATCATATTGAATTAATTGTATCTTTTGATCCGTTATTTTGAATCTAGTAATTCTTTTTCCTACACGTTCATATTGATATCCTATATCTAGTAGCATCAGTAGTTTCGACCTTTGAACCCTTCAAATTTGAGAGAATCAAATTTGTATTCGAACATTCATTTGATCTTATCTTGCAAACCAAACACCTTTTCAATTGATTCCTTTTGCCCCTAAATACTTGTGTCATATATTTTTCTGTTTATCACCATCGTATTTCAGTTCAACTTCTTTTGACCCTTCCAAATTCAAATTCAATTCATACTTAAATTCAGTATAACTTGCGTTGTAGTGCTCCATTTCAATTGATTCTTTTTTGAATAGTCATGTTGTTCTCCCCTTACTTTGGATCGTCTTTCATAGTTTCTCCAACCTAAGCTTATATAGCAATAGTTCATCATCCATTAACACTTTTGAGTTGATTTCTACACCTTTCACCCTACAACCCCATAAGAACCTAAATTTTCTTATTAAACCTTAGTATGTGGTTATTTTCGCACCAAGACATATTTTTTTACTCTTGTGTTCTTTTGGTTCTTTGTTTTGGCATGGATGTTTATTAAATGCTATTTTCTTACGACAGATTTCTCGGAGTGTGATGAGTAGAATTATCCGGATTGAGAGCGACTATGTTCATCAAGTAATACCAGGCAAATTCACATTAATCATGTTACCTATGATTTTATGGCATTAATTCAACCTTCTCCACCATTGCAAGCAAAGTAGGTACTTGGAAATTTTAGTTCTTGAGAAGTATCATATGGTAGACACCCTTAAACCCTTGTTACTTTGGCCCCAGGAACGTTAGTTTTATTTTGCTATGCTTTCAGTAGAAGGGGTTTGGATAAGTGTTTACCATGAGAGTTGTGAGAGTTAATTGATGAACAAGACCTGAAGACTTCAAGAATTATGTTCCAGACCTCATGATGCAATATACCTCTTGGTGGATGATGGTATGAACGACACCCTAGAGTAACTAGTGGTTAGCCTGGGTGTTGCTGGAGAAGTGCCAGTATTCACACGGAAAGGTCCACCCAGTCACAAAAAGATGAATGGAAACTTCAAAACCCGAGGCTTACCTGCACAGCCACAAGCCATTATGGCCTCTGGCTTGGTTGGACATCATGGTGACTCTGGATGGGCGGTGATACGAGATGTTGAGAACGGTAGGAATGGATGGGCAACGATAGTGTCTTAGACGAACCCTTTGGAAGACCATGCTTTGATCATCCAGTTCTCAAACACCCTGAAGTGCGAGGACTTCAACGGAGGTAATCAAATCATGTGGGGAATGAGTGCAAAACTCTGCATAGTACTCAAACCTAATAGATTAGCCGTGTCCACGGTCATGGACAACTTGAGCCAAAGGAACTGAAACTACCAGGAACTCTCAACACAAATAATGTTAATGATGTGGGTGTTATTGATAACTTGGATATGAGAAATGGTTGGTCGAACCTTCTCATTAAACAACCAACATTGTAGTAATAATTTTTTTGCTATTGCCCCCTCTCTTGTTGTAGGAAAAAAATTGCTTTTCGCAAAACTTAAACTTACAGCCCCAACAACCATATATGCATATAGTATAGATGATATTTTCTCACCCCTCTCTTTTGTGACTTGCCGGCATATTCAATATGCTGACCTACATGGCTGCAACGTCTTATGTTGCATATACTCTTCTACGATGAGTAAGAGTACGATTCACGGTTACGGTCTACACTCAACCTGTCGTTCGTGTTTATTGGACTCCACTCCCGTTGACTATTTCCGCTGAGATTTTGAGGTATACTTTAATTACATGTGATTGCCCATTGATATATACATTGATGTACTGTGTGTGCAAGCATACCGGTCTAGGGATGGCACAGGACACACAGAGGCTTGACTCGTTTTTGAAAGCACATTTGCCCCCTTGGTGGTTTTGGTAATTAATAACAACATATATGTCATTGAAGTAATGTTTCCTCTAAGTATGTTTCAGGAAAAGTTCAATGATGGGTTGGCAAAAGGATTGTGGAATACCCCAAGATGCAAGGGAATAGATTGGCAGAGCTTCAAGCAAAGGACTATAAATTTTACATTTGTGATAAATCACTTTTAGTACATAGGAAAGACAATACTATTAAAAGGGGGTAAGGTTTTGTTTGTAGAAAAAAATGCTCATACGTGCATAAGTGATAGTCACCACAAACACCCACAAGCTCTCCCGCAAAAGGTTGTCAAAGCCAAACACTCAAAATCGGTGCAACCAGCACATTCCACTCGGTGCACCGATTCCAGAACCTATACAGGCTCAGCCAAACCCTAGCTTTCAGGTGCAACCGATTCCACATTCGGTGCCACCGAGTTAGGCTGCCAACTTTCTGTTCTCCAAGTTCACAATTTCGGTCCCTCAAAGATTGTTGGATCAGTGTCACCAAGATTGGACATTCTGACCGTTGGTCACCTTATCGGTGCAACCGAGATTCCTATATTGGTCTCACCGAGATTCAAAAGTTGCCACCTTACCCTTCCACCGCCACTCACTCGAAAGAGAAGCACTCAGAACTGTTCCCCACTCATACCTACTGATTTTCTTAGAGAGAGCCACCTACTCATGTGTTTAGATCATGTCATTCCATTCCTACATAAGAATCTTGATCTCTAGCCTCCCCCAAGTTGCTTTCCACCCAATCAATCTCTTCCACCAAGCCAAATCTGTGAGAGAGTGATTGTGTGTTGAGGAGTCTATCATCTTTATGCACAAGAGCAAGAAGTTCATCGACACTATCGAGCCTATTACCTTTTGTAGGGTGGTGCCTTCTAGATTGGTTAGGTGTCGCTTGGGAGCCTCCTACTTTGTGTTGTGGAGTGAACCAAGAAGTTTGTAAGGGCAAGGAGATCGCCTACTTCGTGAAGATCTATCCCAAGTTAGGCTAGTCCTCTATGGACGTAGGCCATCATGGTATAGTCAAGGTTGCTTCTTCGTGGAACCCTCCGTGGGTAGAGCCCTCCATGTACTCTCGCGACCGTTACCCTCCGTGGGTTGAAGACTCCATAAATGTGCATGTATGATAGCGCCACCTATCGGAACCACAGGAAAAATCATCGTGTCGCCAATTGCGTTAGATCTTCCTACCCTCTCTTTACTTACATGCTTGTATTTACTTTCCGCTGCTATACTCGTAGACATGCATGTGTAGGGTGTACTTGACATACTATGAATGCTAAAATTTTCCGAGAATTAAAATTGGGAAAAAGTAGATTTTTATTTGGTCAAGGAGTCTAATCACCCCCCTCTAGCACTACTTTCGATCCTACATGTGGTATCAGAGCATTGGTCTCTGTTGCATTGGTGTCACAACCTAGGAGAGTATGGCGTCTAGTGAGGGAAATTATCACCATAGAAGTTCGTACTTTGATGGCACTAATTTTGCTAGTTGGAAGCACAAAATGAAAATGCATTTGCTTGGTCATAACCCCGTCGTTTGGGCTCTTTTTCGTGGTATGCAAGGTGAATTCTTTGTGGAAGGAAGGGAACCCGATCGCGAAGCGACTGCAGATGAATTGAAGATGTTGCAACTGAATGCTGAAGCATGTGACATTCTTTTCAACTGCCTATGCCCTGAAGAGTTCAACAAAATCAGCCGTCTTGAGAATGCAAAAGAGATTTGGGATACTTTGATTGATATGCATGATGGTATAGAATCTATGAGAGAATCCAAGTTGGATGTTCTTCAAAGTCAACTTGAGAAGTTCAAGATGAAGGATGGTGAAGGAGTTGCTGCGATGTACTCTAGGCTAGCTCTCATCACAAATGAGATTGTCGTCTTAGGAAGCGAAGAAATGACTACAAATTCATCATCAAGAAGATTCTTCGAGATTTGGATGATCGATATGACACCATTTGCACACTGATCCAATTGATGCCCAACTACAAAGATCTCAAGCCAACGGAAGTGATTGGAAGAATGTTGCTCATGAGATGACATGCAAAGACAAGGAAGAGCTTCATCACAAGTCTAGCGGTGCTTACAAAGCCACAAGTGATGCTACCACTATCTCAAGCGACAACCTTGTCAGAAATGAAGAGATAAGCCTCATGGTCAAGAAATTCAACAAGTTCTACAACAATAGAAGCAAAGATAAAAGATCCAACTCAAGATATGAAGAGAAGCGTTCATCAAGGCGTGACCGAAACTGCTACAATTATGGGAAGCCCAGACACTACTCCAATGAGTGCACGGCTCCTTACAATAGGAAAGAAGAGTCACCAAGAAGACGAAGCTCGAGAGACGAGTCACGTCGAAGAGAGAGAAGGAGTAGAGATGATCGTTATGAACGAAGACCCTCAAGGAGAACTAGGGACTCAGAGAAGAAGGACAAGTACACCAAGAGTTACTCAAGAAGAAAACATCAAGCTCATGTTGGTGAATGGGTTTCTGGCTCTGAATCCGACAACCACTCTGACAGAAGTTATCAATCCAACTCCGACTATAGTCAAGATGAAGGTGTTGACGTACTTGCACTAGTGGCAACCGACTCCTAAGACATATTTGATTCACCAAATGAGGGGAGTGGACATTGCTTCATGGCTAAAGGCCCCAAGGTATCACACCCCGAGTATCCTGATTTAAATAGTGATGAAGATGACTTGTTAATTGAAGATGACTTGCTATTTGACAAATCTAGTAATGTTAGTCAAAATGAACTTGCTAGTACTCACTCTAGTGTAGACAAGTCATGTGATGATGATAAGTTGGAAATAGAACGACTAACTCAAGAACTAAAAACTCTTAAGTTAGCTCACGAGTCAACTCTAGAAGATCATAGAGAGCTTGTAAAAACATATGAGAAGCTACGCTTCGAGAAGCTCAATTTAGATCAAGAGCATGAGTTCCTTAAAGCTACCAATGACGATCTTCAAAAAAAGACTTCCTCTTATCTAGCCAAGCGACTTATCCTATCTACATTCATGCCACAAGTTAAGTCTAAGAAAGCTAGTGACAAAGGCAAGAAAGGTTCTTCATCTAGTAGCAACAATAAAAATGCTAAACCTAATGATGCTGCTTCTAGTAGTTCTCTTGATCCCACTAACTCTTCTCTTAGACAAGTTACACTTGAGCAAGAAAATGCTTTAGTGAAAGGAATTATAGAGAAAGGTATCTACAAAATTCATGTCGGGTGCAAACAATTTGAGGAAATTGTACGCAAGCACGGAGGATACCGAAAGAACCATGGTGTTGGCTACTTCAATGCTAATGGAGTTGAATGGGAAGAAGGTCCATACCCCAAGCCCAAGCTTGTTCCTCAAAAGGATAAGTATGAAAATACTCTCCCCAAGGGAACAAAACTCAAGATAACCTTCCACCACAAGAGCCCAAGCTCAAGGACAAGAACAAGCTTCAAGAGGACATTGGCTCATATGAAGATGATTCCCAAGCTTTGCTAAAGTGGGCTCCCAAGGCTACTACAAGCTCAACTTCTACAAGTGCTACTTCAACACCGAGGATCCCCATCAACTTGATGTGGGTCCCCAAGAAGAAGAACTAGAGAAGTTCTTGAGGGGTGACTCCGCCATTGAAATTCACTCACATTCATTATTGGCAAGAAATATTTGCTATCGCCATCAACTTTATGCAATAGTTCAAGGAGCCACACATTCCCTCAAAGGTAAGCAAGGGACAAGGTAATCAACAAATCAATGGAGATCATAACACATGTTTTGCACTCCATGTCCATAGATATCCTTGTATTTGTCTCTTGTGTGTTGGGACTAACCCATGTAGGTGAGAATAGTAAGGAAACAACAAGGATGCTCCCAACTCTTGGTGATCTTCATCAACCTTGATCATCCACCACTACCTCACCAACATGAAGTCTTCATCGACAAAACCCAAAGTTAGTTTATCCATCTTTTGGGGGGATGTCACATAAAGGGGGAGCTTTACTCTAAGACTTGAGTCAAAGCATCTCTTAATATGTGACAACATTAAATGCTTTATTTAAAAGTGGTAACACCACTTGTGCTTAAATGATGAGTATGACCTATGATCAAGTATTATTACTTGGCTCCTAAGTCAAACACTCATATATAGATGACTTAGTCATCTCCCTAGTGCTTGTTTGATGCTAGTATGTATGTGCATGTTTGTCATTATTTCTTTTGACATCCTGTTGTGTGAGCATGTTGGTCTGCATTTATTTCTCATTCGAGGACATCCAATTGTTGCTATTTGGCCTTTGATTTATCTTTAGCCAATTGGATGGACAAGAATGCCTAGGACCACTCCTTAGCTATCTATGCTTTCTCATCTCATATTCCGTTCATGCTGCATCACAAAATTTGAGCAAGTGCTTTTCGATCCCTTTGTGTGAGGAGCACTCGGAGTTCCGTATCGTCAAGGACTGACCATTAAAACCTCCCAAGTAAATCTCGGTGGAACCAACCCACAATTATCGGTCTCACCAAATGCCTAGGGTTGATCTAGTTTTCAATCTCGATACTACCGATTCCATATTCTCGGTTACACCGAGTTTCCCTGTCTAATGACAGTTGAGGAACTCGGTGACACCAAAAATTTAGAATCGGCATCACCGACAGTGAAGGGTATATAAGCTGCGGTCCCAACGGTTCGAAATTCCAGTCTTCAATCGTTGCGCCCCAAACCCTAAGCTGCCGCAAAAGGACCCCTTGGTCATCGCCCTTGTCCTGCCACGCTCCTCCTCCGCTGGGATCCTCACCGTCGACGGGCATCTTCGCCGCCATCGCCGCCATAGCGGATCCATCGCCAAGCTAGGATACAGATTCGATTTTTCTTGCACCCCCGTCCAATTCTTGCGCAATGAAATTGATTTTATCTATAAGACACCATTTGCACATCCTTCTATCCAAAGGAAAATCCCGTAGAGTAGAGAACGATTGATTTTTAGGGTTTTGCCATCCGCCAACTGTATCTCGGTAGAACCGATGCGAAGAAATCGGTGTCACCGATTTTCTTTTCTGCCACACTAAGAACACCTCGGTGGAACCGAGTTCGCATTTTTGGTGCATGTGCCAAGTTCCTGGAAAGAAGGTTGTTTGTCTCGGTATGACCGAAATTTTTGCCTTGGCTGTACCAAAATACACTTGATAGAATGCAAAACTTGGAAAATATTTGGTTCAAACTTTCAAAAACATCTTCATTTTGTGACGACTTATCCTATTCTACGGCTTTATATTCTATTCACAAGGTCAACATGTTTGGGTCAGATAGTCAGAATTTGCCAGAGCAGAATGTTGACATGAGTTCAGGGACTAGTCTTGAGTCCAGTTCTTCCTCAGATCTAGGCACTCCCAGTTCTCATGGGTTTCCTAAGGCTGCAACAAGGACAAGGAAGAGACTCAATTCTGAAGAAGAAGATTCTGATTTTGTTCCTGAAGATGTTCTTGCTAAGAAGCAAGAGAAGGCTGCAAGGAAATCTGCAAATGACGCTACCTCATCCAGGAGGGTAGTCAGCAAAGTTTATGCACGTGTAGAGACCTTCAAAGCACATGAGAGTTCTAGGGATACCATGACTGTTGAGCCCCCAAGGAAAGCATTGCCTAAGAAGGCAAGAGATAAGAAGACAGCCAGGAAGTGGATCATCTATGTTACAGGTAGGAGTGCCACTATGTTTGAAGATCCAGATGAGGCTGCTAGTGCTGTTGCTGAGGAGGAAGAGGAGACATATCTCTCAGAAGGACGATTAGCTGTTTCTCTTCAAACTTTTGGTAACTTGTTTCCAAAGGGGGAGAAGTTGTATATATATCTTAGGCTTCGAGTGAGAGAGCATCTGCTTTTATTGCTGTTTTTTAAAACATTTGGTTGTTTGGTTTGATGTGAGATACTTGTGTGTGTGTTTGATCATACGCTATTATGTGTGTTGCTACTGATTCCTATCTTTTTGATGGTTATGTGATGATCATTCACTTTGCTTATGTGTTGTGCTATGTTGTTAACTCGTATTACTCTCACACACCACCAAGTTGTATGTGACATGGAAGAAGTGCCCCATGTACCTAATCGATTGTGCATTTGCGTTCAAACGCAAATTTACAATAATGCACAAATTTAGGGGGAGCTCTTGCTTATCACATACTTCTCAAAGCGACGATTATATTCATCGATTATATCATATGTCAAAGCTTTGATCTATATGTTGTCATCAATTACCAAAAAGGGGGAGATTGAAAGCACATTAGCTCCCTTGGTGGTTTTTGTAACTAATAACAACATATATGTCATTGAACTAATGTTTCCACTAAGTATATTTCAGGAAAAGTTCAATGATGGGTTGGAAAAATGATTGTGGAATACCCCAAGATGCAAGGGAATAGATTAGAAAAGCTTCAAGCAAAGGACTCCACATTTTACATTTCTGAGAAATCACTTTGAGTCCATAGGAACGTCAATACTATTAAAAGGGGTAAGGTTTTGTTGGTGAACAAAATGCTCATACGTGCACAAGTGATAGTCACCACAAAAACCCACAAGTCTCCCACAAAAGTCTGTCAAAGCCAAAAACTCAAAAGCGATGCAACCAACACATTCCACTCGGTGCCACCGATTCCAAAACCTAGACAGACTCAGCCAAACCATAGCTTTTCGGTGCAACCAATTCCGCATTCGGTGCCACCAAGTTAGGATGCCAACTTTATGTTACGCATGTTCACAATTTCGGTCCCTCCAAGATTGTTGGATCGGCATCACCGAGATTGGACATTCTGACTGTTTGTCACCTTATCGGTGCAACCAAGATTCCTATATTGGTCTTACCAAGATTCAAAAGCTTCCACCTTTTTGTCACTCCGGTACCATCGAGATTAACACATCAGTATCACCGAGTTGGTCATTTTTTGTGTAACGGTTGGATTTTTGGAGATGCCTATATATACCCCTCCACCACCACTCACTCGAAAGAGAAGCACTCAGAACTGTTCCCCACTCATACCTACTGATTTTCCGAGAGAGAGTCACCTGCTCATGTGTTGAGATCATTCCATTCCATTCCTACCATATGAATCTTGATCTCCAGCCTCCACAAGTTGCTTTCCACCCAATCAATCTCTTCCACCAAGCCAAATCTATGAAAAAGTGATTGTGTGTTGAGGAGTCTATCATATTGAAGCACAAGAGCAAGGAGTTCATCGACACTATCGAGCCTATTACCTTTTGGAGGGTGGTGCCTCCTAGATTGGTTAGGTGTCGCTTGGGAGCCTCCTATTTCGTGTTGTGGAGTGAACCAAGAAGTTTGTAAGGGCAAGGAGATTGCCTACTTCGTGAAGATCTACCCCGAGTTAGGATAGTCCTCCGTGGACGTAGGCCATCATGGTATAGTCAAGGTTGCTTCTTCATGGAACCCTTCGTGGGTAGAGCCCTCCATGTACTATCGTGACTGTTACCCTCCGTGGGTTGATGACTCCATAAACGTGGATGTACGATAGCACCACCTATCGAAACCACGGGAAAAATCATCGTGTCACCAATTGTGTTTGATGTTCCTACCCTCTCTTTACTTTCTGCTGCTATACTCGTAGACCTGCATGTGTAGGGTGTACTTGACATACTATGAATGCTAAAATCTGCCAAAAATTATGATTAGGAAATGTAGATTTTTATTTGGCCAAGTAGTCTAATCACCCCCCTCTAGAACTACTTTCGATCCTACAGTTTTGAGTCGGGACGCTATAGAAATGGTATCAGAGCACATGTTGATTGTAGGACATGACCTAGAAACTAGAAAGCCCTAGGAAAGGATCTCTCTAAAACTTTATTTTCTAAAGGGTCTTTTACTCCTCATCTTTTCCGAGTTTTATCAAATATTCCCTCTTACCCCAAATAGTTAGACAGTACCCTTTCCCCTTTGACCACATAAAGGATCAACTGAAACCACTTCTAGCAGGACGAGATATTGAAACAATTGATGGCCACTTCAGAGTAAAGAGGATTTCACGATGCATTTGAAGAATTGAAGCTACACTAGTTAAAGACTCTGAATACTTGAAGAATTCAAAGACCCTAAAGCATTCCAATATTTAATTGACCTTTAGAGGACCAAACCCTTGTTATATAACCATGTTAGAGATGATGATTTATGATCTGTCATTTGTGTGTCTGGGTTTTTTGACAACCACAAATAAATCGTTTTAACTATTGTTTGTATTGTGTGTATCTTCCTCTATCTCTCTTCTATATAATCCTAAAATCCTTGGACCTAGTAGATGAAGAATGGAGACAGACTTGAATTCTTTGAACCAATGCCTCAGCTAGAGGTAGAACAATGGATAAAGAAGGTGGAAGATCACATCAAGGAGTACCATATTGAAGGAGAGTATATAGTTCCATACATTCTACGACACATCACACAAGGTGTTGCGGCATGGCGCGAGATAAATCAAGATATACAAGGATGGAGTGGAGCAAATGCTTGGGAAGAATTCAAGACAATCCTACTTAGGTCTCGTCCTATCTAGAAGCCATGTGACGGTAAGATGAAGAAGCCTTGTGCATGCAAGATTTGTGGAGAAATAGGACACACCCAAGAAGAACACAAGTATGGATGCCCTCATTGTGATGAAAATCACCCAGCTTAGGACTGCCCACCTAGTCAGGTGAGTTGTTTCTTGTGTGAAAGAACCACCCACTACCTAGCTCAGTGCCACATTTATCCCAAGGTGCAAAAAGTTGTCAAGCAGCAGAAAGAAGCAATGAAGGAAACCTGCAAGGGGATTTTAGAAGAACATGTGATGAAGGAAGATGTTAAAGGCCCTGATGGACAAGGCCTCACTAGAGTTTTCTTTGATGCCTACTATTCACGTGGAGGAGAAGGACATTTGACACAGGATTGCATGAAGGAAAGCCAATAGTATCCAGGAGACTTCCCAACAGAAAACGTGGAGCTAGATCCACATGAAATAGAAGAATTGATCGGAATGAAGAAGATTAGGAAGAAAAAGAGCATGTATTCCTAGAACAACCCAAACCCAACAAAGAAGGATAAGAGTCATATTACCTATTTGGAGTGCAAGAACATGGGTCATTATGCTAACAACTGCCCAGAGAGGAAGCAAAAAACCCAAGTAGCAAAAGCAAACACCAAGAAGCCTCGAGACTTGTCAGAAGTCATCTGTTTTCGCTGCAAGGAAGCAGGACATTATGCTAAAAACAGTCCAGACAAGGAGAAAGCTGGAATGGAGTAGTTGAGATTTTGATAATGGCAATAAGTGTAACAGGAAGCACTCTTATTTTTCATGAGGTTATGGAGTTGAATTATGTAACGAAAGTCTCAGAGATTGTAATAAGTTCATGAATCAACATAAATTAATGTGTCATGATTTTCCTATGTTAAATTTGTTACTCTATCACTACTGGAAATTTGTCGTCTGCCATTTCTTTGCCATCAGCTGACAGATGGCAATGCAGCTGTTTGCCATCAGTTTCTAGAAAATAGACGGCAAAGAACAAGCTGATGGCAAAGAAGCTCTTTGCCATCAGCTAGTTCTTTGTCGTCTGCCAGCGGACGGCAAACTAGCTTGGCCGTCAACTAGAAGATGGCAAAGAGAAAGGGTGGCCCACTAACGGGTATCAGCTAACGGACATTTTGTTTGCCGTCTGCTAGCAGACGGCAAAGAAGTAACGTCCGTTAGCTGATACCTAACCCCCGCGCCCCACCCCTCTCTCTTCCCTCTGTCTCTCCCTCATCTCACCTCACCCGCACCGTCCCCCGTTGCCCGAGCCACCACCACCCCCGTGCTACCCCCCGGAGCAGCCACCGCCGTCGGCCAGCCCCGCCCCTCGTCACCCGCCCCGTCGCCCCACCCCTCTGTCTCCCCTCCCCTCACCATCCCTGCCCCTCGCCGCCTTCCCCGTTGCCCCACCCTGAGGTGCCACCCCCCGCGCCACCCCTCGGAGCCCCCACCGCCATTGGCTAGCCCCACCCACCGGTGGCTGCCTCGTCGCCGGCTGCCCGCCCGCCCTGCCCCGGCCGCCCCTCCCAGCGGCCGCCCGCCACTGGCGCCACACCGCCCAGCCCCGCCCTGCCGCCGGAGCCGCGCTGCCCTAAGGTGATTTTTTCTGTTTTTCTGTTTATTTAGATTTCGTTTAGCTAGGTTTAGTTTAGGTTTATTTAGGTTTAGTTTAGGTTTAGCTAGGTTTAGTTTAGGTTTAGCTAGGTTTAGCACCGTCGCCACACGACACCCCCAACACCGCCGACACCCCCGAGACCCCTAGATTTAGTTTAGGTTTATTTACATTGTCGGGGGTCGAGGATCGAGGGGAAAAGGAGTCGAGGATCGACCCCGACACGACACCCCAGACACCCCGACCCCCGACACGACACCCCGACACGGCACCCCCGACACCCCGACCCCGACCCGACACCCCCGACACCCCGACCCCGACACGACACCCCGACACAGGACCCCTGACCACGACACAGCACCCTACCCCGACATGACACCCCCGACACAACACCCCGACCCCGACACGGCACCCCCGACAACCCGACCCCGACACGGCACCCCCGACACCTCGACCCCGACACGACACCCCGACACCCCGACCCCAACACGACACCCCGACAAGGGACCCCCAACCATGACACTACACCCCTACCCCGACACGACACCTCCGATACCCTGACCCCGACCCGACACCCTGACCCCGACACGGCAGCCCCGACACCCCCACCGCGACACGACACCCTGTGTTCGTGGGTGAGCACAAATGACATCTCCTCTTGCCCCCTTCATTTCCTCTGTTCTGGTCTTCGTGCCGATGAAACTTGCTAGCTATAGGTGTCTTCAATCATCAGTATGCGTGACCACTATGCGTCTCCCGTTCGAAAGGGTTGCATCGATAAATATGGATTCATTAGCATATTTATAACCGTGATTCTTTCGAATTGTCCAACGTTATCCATGGACAACCCGAGTATGTGTACATTGGGTTCGTTTTCCCATATGCTCTGCTTCAGATCCGATGCAGAATTTCATCAGTGCCTCCCTATTGTTCTCCGGGTACACATCCTCTCTGCTTATTGCTGAGACGTGTATCAGGAGAACAGCGGGGAGGTGTTGCCGAAATTATGCGTCGGATCCGGAGCAGAGCATAGGAAAATGAACCCAATCTACACATACTTGGGTGGGATTAGGACGTACCTTTACCTACTAGCGTCTAGGTTGCATCGATGTAATAAAACTGACAAACTCTATTAATTGATGAATATGGTTTGCTGAATTATGTATATATTTTTATGTGTCCAATAGCTAGGCAAGATGAGTGATCTGAGTGGATGTACACTGATCACACTAGTCAGAAAGACATGATCCGTGAATGGATAACAAAAACCAAGGAGTTTGTGAGAGTCGCTTTTGCAAATGGACAGAAAACAACCTGGTGCCCTTGTGTCGATTGCGATAACTGTAAGAAGAAGTCAGAGTTTGAAATGATCAAACACCTGCAGAAGTGGGGTTTTACGCCTAATTATACGGTCTGGACATTTCATGGTGAGTCTGCCACACGTGCCAGAGCTGAGGTGGTTCATCGTCGCACCGACGAGCATGGTACCGGGATCGAACACATGGTGCAAGACTTTGATGATGCTCGGGATTCGAACGATGATATGGAGGAATCTGTAAAGGCCTTTTATGAAATGTTGGAATCTTCAAAACGTCCTCTCCACGAGCACACTAAGCTTTGTCAGTTGGATGCCATCGCGCAAGTAATGGCTCTGAAGGCTCGGTTCAACCTGGGCAGAGAATGCTACGACGTGATGATGATGATATTTGGATGCTTTCTACCCAAAGGCCATGTATTGCCACCAAACCTGTACCAGTCAGACAAAATCCTATGTGCACTTAAGATGCCCTATGAGAAGATAGATGCCTATGAGAATGGATGTGCCTTATTTAGTCTTGAGTATGTAGGCTTGAACTATTGCCCCATTTGCAATGCTTCTAGGTATGTTCTGGTAGAAAATGGTATGGGTGAGAAGAGTCGGACCAAAATCCCCATTAATGCTCTTTGGTATCTGCCAATCATACCAAGACTTCAACGTCTTTTCATGGTCGAAGAGACAGCCAGACAGATCACGTGGCATAAATTGGGCAAAAGAACATAACAAGATGCATATGGCAATCTGGGACACACTTCAGACGCTTTTGCATGGAAGCACTTCGATGCATTACATAAGGATAAACCAGTAGATCCAAGGCATCCTCGAGTTGCCATCAGCACGGATAGGTTCACTGTGTATGGTATGATGGCAGCAAAATACAGTTGTTATTGGGGAACGTAGCATGGGAAACAAAAAAATTCCTACGCACACGCAAATCTATCCATGGTGATGAGCATCTACGAGAGGGAGACTGGATCTACATACCCTTGTAGATCGCTAAGCGGGAAGCGTTAAGAAACGCGGTTGGTGTAGTCGAACGTCTTTGCGACCCAAATCGTCGTGCATCCCGCGATCCAATGACGATCCGTCCCGTGATCCAATCATGATCTGTCCCGCGATCCGATCACGATCCGTCCCACGAACTTGATCACGATCCGTCGCACGAACTTGATCACGATCCTTCCGATCTAGCACCGAACGGACATCACCTCCGCGTTCAGCACACGTATATCTTGATGACGATCTCCACCGTCTTGATACAGCAAGAAGGAGTGGAGAGGAAGAAGAGTTCTCCGGCATCCTGACGGCGCTCCGGCGATGGTGGTGGAGCAATTCCGGCAGGGCTTCGCCTAAGCACTACAAAAAACCGATCTAGGGGAGAAACTATGCACTGGAGGAACGGGTAGCACGTGGCTGGAAATCTAGTGCAAAAACCCAAAACCCTCTAGTATATATAGGAGGAGAGGAGGAGAGGAGGCAGCCTTGGCCTCCAAGGCTAGCTGGTTCGGCCGAACCTACTAGAAGAGGAGGATTCCTCCTCCAATCCTAGTAGGACTAGGATTGCTCCTTTTTGCCTTTTTTTCCACCTTTTCCTATTGGGTTTTTTCCTCCAGCCACATGGGCCTTGTGTTGGAGTTTCCACCAGCCCACTAAGGGCTGATATTCACTCTCCCACAGCCCATGAAGTCTCTTGGGTCGAAGTACCCCTCCCGGAGGCCTCCCGGTACACTACCGGCACTCGCAGTACACTATCGATGAGCCCGAAACTTTTCTGCCGACCAAAACAGGACGTCCTATATATGAATCTTTACCTACGGACCATTCTAGAGCTCCTCGTGATGTCCGAGAGCTCATCCGGGACTCTGAACAACCTTCGGTCACCACCATACATAACTCTATATTACCGAAACGTCACCAAACCTTAAGTGTGCAGACCCTGCGGGTTCGAGAACTATGTAGACATGACCGAGACACCTCTACGGTCAATAACCAATGGCAGGACCTGGATGTCCACATTGGTTCCTACATATTCTACGAATATCTTTATTGGTCGAACCTCTATGTCAAGGATTCAGTTAATCCCGTATGATGTTCCCTCTGTTCTTCGGTATGTTACTTGCCCGAGATTCGATCGTCGGTATCTTCATACCTAGTTCAACCTCGTTACTGGCAAGTCTCTTTACTCGTTCTGTCATATAAGATCTCGCAACTAACACTTAGTCACATTGCTTGCAAGGCTTATTGTGATGTTGTATTACCAAGTGGGCCCTGAGATACCTCTCCGTCACACGGAGTAACAAATCCCAGTCTTGATCCATGCCAACTCAACAGACACCCTCGGAGACACCTGTGGAGCACCTTTATAGTCACCCAGTTGCATTACAACGTTTGATACACACAAGGTACTCCTCCGATATCTGTGAGTTGCATGATCTCATGGTCATAGGAACATATACTTGACATGCAGAAAACAGTAGCAATAAACTGACACGATCATAAGCTACGTTTGTAGTTTGGGTCTTGTCCACCACATCATTCTCCTAATGATGTGATCCCGTTATCAAATGACATCTCATGTCCATGGCTAGGAAACCTTAACCATCTTTCGATCAACGAGCTAGTTCACTAGAGGCATACTAGGGACATTGTGTTTGTCTATGTATCCACACATGTATCCATGTTTCCAATTAATACAATTATAGAATGGATAATAAACAATTATCATGAACAAGGAAATACAATAATAAACACTTTATTTATTGCCTCTAGGGCATATTCCAACAGTCTCCCACTTGCACTAGAGTCAATAATCTAGTTCACATCACTATGTTATTTACATTGTAATGAATTGAACACCCATGCAGTTCTGGTGTTGATCATGTTTAGCCCATGGAAGAGGTTTAGTCAATGGGTCTGCAACATTAAGATCCGTGTGCACTTTGCAAATATTTATGTCATTCTCCACGATGTAATTGCGGATGGAGTTGAAGCATCGCTTTATGTGTATGGTCCTCTTGTGAAACCTTGGTTCCTTGGCCAAAGCAATGGCACAAGTGTTGTCACAAAACAGGTTCATTGGATTCAGTGCACTGGGCACTACTCCAAGATCTGTCATGAACTGCTTCATCCAGACACCTTCCTTCGCCGCCTCCGAGGCTGCGATGTATTCTGCTTCGCACGTAGAATCGGCTACCACGCTTTGCTTGGAACTGCACCAGCTTACCGCTCCCCCGTTAGGAATAAATACATATCCGGTTTGCGACTTAGAGTCGTCCGGATCAGTGTCAAAGCTTGCATCGATGTAACCCTTTACGATGAGCTCTTCATCACCTCCATAAAAGAGAAATATTTCCTTAGTCCTTTTCAGGTACTTAAGGTATTCTTGACCGCTTGCCAGTGCTCCATTCCAGGATCACTTTGAAACCTTTCGGCCATACTTATGGCAAGGCTGACATCGGGTCTTGCACACAACATTGCATACATGATAGAGCCTATGGCTGAAGCATAGGGGATGACACTCGTCTTTTCTCTATCTTCTGCAGTTACTGGGCATTGTGTCTTAGTCAACTTCACACCTTGTAACATAGGCAAGAACCCCTTCTTGGACTATTCCATTTTGAACTTCTTCAAAACTTTATCAAGGTATGTGCTCTGTGAAAGTGCTATTAAGCGTCTTGGTCTATCTCTATAGATCTTAATGCCTAATATGAACGCAACTTCTCCTAGGTCCTTCATTGAAAAACTCTTGTTCAAATATTCCTTCACGCTTTCCAGCATTTCTATATTATTTCCAATCAGCAATATGTCATCCACATATAATACTAGAAACGCTATAGAGCTCCCACTCACTTTCTTGTAAATACAAGCTTCTCCATAAACTTGTATAAACTCAAACGCTTTGATCACCTCATCAAACCGCTTATTCCAACTCCGAGATGCTTGCACCAGTCCATAAATGGATCGGTGGAGTTTGCAAACTTTGTCAGCATTCTTTGGATCGACAAAACCTTATGGTTGCATCATATACAACTCTTCCTCAAGGAAATCGTTGAGGAACGCTGTTTTGACATCCATCTGCCAAATTTCATAGTCGAAATAAGCAGCTATTGCTAACATGATTCTGACAGACTTAAGCATCGCTACGGGTGAGAAAGTCTCATCGTAGTCAACTCCTTGAACTTGTGAAAAACCCTTTGCCACAAGTCGAGCTTTATAGACAGTGACATTACCGTCCGCGTCTGTCTTCTTCTTAAAGATCCATTTGTTCTGAATGGCCTTTCGCCCTTCAGGTAATACTTCCAAAGTCCATACATCGGTTTCATACATGGATCCCATCTCGGATTTCATGGCCTCTAACCATTTCTCGGAATCCAGGCCCATCATTGCTCCTCCATAGCTTGTAGGTTCATTGTTGTCCAACAACATGACCTCCAAGACAGGGTTGCCGTACCACTCAGGGGTAGTACGCGGCCTTGTCGACTTACGAGGTTCAATAGCAGCTTGATCCGAAGCTTCATGATCATCATCATTAACTTCCTCTTCTACCGTCGTAGGTTCCACAGAAACATCTTTCTGTGTTGCGCTACTTTCTGTTTGAAGTAAAGGTTCGATAACATCATCAAGCTCTATTTTCCTCCCACTCAATTCTTTCGAGAGAAACTCTTTCTCAAGAAATGTTCCGTTCTTAGCGACAAACACTTTGCCTTCGGATCTGAGATAGAAGGTATACCCGACTATCTATTTCGGGTAACCTATGAAGACGCATTTCTCCGCTTTGGGTTCCATCTTTTCAGGCTGAAGCTTTTTGACATAAGCATCACATCCCCAAACTTTAAGAAACGACAACTTTGGCTTCTTGCCAAACCATAGTTCATATGGCGTCGTCTCAACGGATTTCGATGGTGCCGTTTTTAAAGTGAATGCAACTGTCTCTAATGCATAACCCCAAAACGATAGTGGCAAGTCAACAAGAAACATCATAGAACGCACCATATATAATAAGGTTCGATTACGACATTCGGACACACCATTACGCTGTGGTGTTCCGGGTGGTGTCAACTGTGAAACAATTCCACACTGTCTTAAGTGACTGCCAAAATCATAACTCAGATATTCACCTCCTCGATCAGATCATAGGAACTTAATCTTCTTGTTACGATGATTCTCAACTTCACTCTGAAATTGCTTGAACTTTTCAAACGTTTCAGACTTGTGTTTCATTAAGGAAATATACACATATCTACTTAAGTCATCAGTGAAGGTGAGAAAATAATGATATCCACCACGCACTATAACATTCATTGGACCGCACACATCAGTATGTATGATTTCCAATAAGCCACTCGCCCGTTCCATTGTTCCAGAGAACGGTGTTTTAGTCATCTTGCCCATGAGGCATGGTTCACATGTGTCAAGTGATTCAAAATCAAGTGACTCCAAAAGTCCATCAGCATGGAGCCTCCTCATGCGTTTTACACCAATATGACCTAAACGGCAGTGCCACAAGAAAGTGGTACTATCATTATCAACTCTACATCTTTTGGCATCAATGTTATGAACATGTGTGTCATCACTATCAAGATTCAATATGAATAAACCCCTAACATTGGGTGCATGACCATAAAAGATATTACTCATATAAATAGAACAACCTTTATTCTCTGATTTAAATGAGTAACCGTCTCGCAATAAACAAGATCTAGATATAATGTTCATGCTTAACGCAGGCACTAAATAACAATTATTCAGGTTCATCACTAATCCCGATGGTAATCGAAGAGAGAGCGTGCCGACGGCGATCACATCAACCTTTGAACCATTTCCCACGCGCATCGTCACTTCGTCCTTTGCCAGCGTTCGTTTATTCCGTAGTTCCTGCTTTGAGTTGCAAATGTGGGCAACCAAACCGGTATCAAATACCCAGGCACTACTACGAGAGCTAGTAAGGTACACATCAATAACATGTATATCATATATACCTTGTTTTTCGTCGGCCGCCTTCTTGTTAGCCAGGTACTTGGGGTAGTTCTGCTTCCAGTGACCAGTTCCCTTGCAATGAAAGCACTCAGTTTCTGGCTTGGGTCCATGCTTGGGCTTCTTTGCAGGAGTAGCAACTGCTTTGCCATCCTTCTTAGATTTACCCTTCTTGCCCTTGCCCTTGACTTTGCCATTTTTTTGAAACTAGTGGTTTTATTGACCATCAACACTTGATGTTCTTTCTGGATTTCAGACTCAGCGACTTTTAGCATCGCAAACAGCTCGGTGACTGACTTGTTCATCCCGTGCATGTTATAGTTCATCACAAAGATTTTGTAACTAGGTGGCAGTGATTGAAGAACTCTGTCAGTGATCGCCTCTGGCGGAAGGGCAATTCCCAACTCCGCTAGACGAGTTGAATACCCAGACATTCTGAGTATATGTTCACTGATAGACCCGTTCTCCTCCATCTTGCAAGCATAGAACTTATCGGAGGTTTCATACCTCTCGATTCGGGCGTTCTTCTGAAAGATAAACTTCAACTCCTGGAACATCTCATATGCTCCATGACGTTCAAAACGTCTTTGAAGTCCCGGTTCTAAGCCATACAATATTGCACACTGAACTATTGAGTAATCTCTAGTACGTGCCTCCCAAGCGTTCTTAACGTCTTTGGAGGTCATGTCTTCTGGTTGGTCACCAAGCGGTGCATCAAGGACATATGATTTCTGGGAAGCCGTGAGGATAATCCTCAGATTACGAGCCCAGTCAACAAAGTTACTTCAGTTTAGCTTTCTCTAGGAACGCATTAAAATTCAGGGGTGCTACTGCGCGAGCCATTGATCTACAACATAAATATGCAAAGTTTACTTAGACTATTATTCAAGATAATGAGTTTAGTTAATCAAATTACTAAAGCTCCCACTCAAATTGACATCCCTCAGGTCATCTGAGTGTCACATGATCCAAATCCACCAACTCAAGTCTGATCATCACGTGAGTTGAGGTGGCTTCAATGGTGAACATCATTATGTTGATCATATCTACTATATGACTCATGTTCGACCTTTCAGTCTCTTGTGTTTCGAGGCAATGTATGTACATGCTAGGCTCGTCAAGTTTAACTCAAGTGTTCTGCGTGTGCAACACTGGCTTGCACCCGTTGTATGTGAACGTAGAGTCTATCACACCCGATCATCACATGGTGTCTCACTTTCGCAACGGTGCACACTCGGGGAGAACACAATTTTATCTTGAAATTAAAGTGAGGGATCACCTTATAATGCTACCGTCGTACTAAGAAAAACAAGGTGCATAAAAGGATTAACATCACATGCAATTCATAAGTGACATGATATGGCCATGAACTTGTGCTTTTGATCTCCTATCTTGAAAGCACCGGCATGATCTCCATCGTCACCGGCAAAACACCATGATCTCCATCATCTTGATCTCCATCAACGTGTCGCCATCGGGGTTGTCGCTCCCAACATGCTTCTACTACTATTGATACCGTTTAGCGATAAAGTAAAGCATTACATAGCGCTTAATGATTGACACGCAGGTCATACAATAATTAAAGACAACCCTATGACTCCTGTCAGTTGCCGTACTCATCGACATGCAAGTTGTGAAATTCTATACATCACATGATCATCTCATACATCACATATATCACATCATGTAATTGGCCATATCACATCACAAAATACCCTACAAAAACAAGTTAGACGTCCTCTAATTGTTGTTGCATGTTTTATGTGGCTGCTGCGGGTTTCTAGCAAGAACGATTCTCACCTACGCATAAACCACAATGGTGATACATAATTTGCTTTTCAACCTTCTCAAGGACCGCCTTTGTCGAATCCGATCCAACTAAAGTGAGAGAAACTGCCACCCGCAAACCATATAGGCAACAAGTTGCGTCGAGGGAACCGGTCTCTCATAAGTGTACGAGTAATGTTGGTCCGAGCCGCTTCATCTCACAATACCACCGAACCAAAATCCGACCAAGGGAGGAAGCAATCTAAGCATCAACGCCCACAAACCTTTTGTGTTCTACTCGAGATCTCATCAACACATAGACCTAGCTCATGATGCCACTATTGGGGAACGTAGCATGGGAAACAAAAAATTTCCTACGCACATGCGGATCTATCCATGATGATGAGCATCTACGAGAGGGAGAGTGGATCCACATACCCTTGTAGATTGCTAAGCGGGAAGCGTTAAGAAACATGGCTGGTGTAGTCGAACGTCTTCGCGATCCCAATCGCCGTGCGTCCCGCAATCCAATCACGATCCGTCCCGCGATCCAATCACGATCCATCCCGCGATCCGATCATGATCCGTCCCATGAACTTGATCACGATCCGTCCCACGAATTTGATCACGATCCTTCCGATCTAGCACCGAACGGACGACACCTCCGCGTTCAGCACACGTACAGCTTGATGAGGATCTCCACCGTCTTGATCCAGCAAGAAGGAGTGGATAGGAAGAGGAGTTCTCCTGCAGCCTGACGGCGCTCCGGCGATGGCGGTGGAGCAATTCCGGCAGGGCTTCGCCTAAGCACTGCAGAAAACCGATCTAGAGGAGAAACTATGCACTGGAGGAACGGGTAGCACGTGGCTGAAAATCTAGTGCAAAATCCCAAAACCCTCTAGTATATATATAGGAGGAGAGGAGGATAGGAGGAATCCTTGGCCTCCAAGGCTAGCTGGTTTGGCCTAACCTACTAGGAGAGGAGGATTCCTCCTCCAATCCTAGTAGGACTAGGATTGCTCCTTTTTGCCTTTTTTTCCACCTTTTCCTTTTGGCTTTTTTCCTCCAGCCACATGGGCCTTGTGTGGGATTTTCCACCGGCCCACTAAGGGATGATATTCACTCTCCCACAGCCCATGAAGTCTCTTGGGTCGAAATACCCCTCCCGGAGGCCTCCCGGTACACTACCGGCACTCCCGATACACTATGGATGAGCCCGAAACTTTTCCGGCGACCAAAACAGGACTTCCTATATATGAATCTTTACCTCCGGACCATTCCGAAGCTCCTCGTGACGTCCGGAATCTCATCTAGGAATCCGAACAACCTTCGTTCACCACCATACATAACTCTATATTATCGAAACGTCACCAAACCTTAAGTGTGCAGACCCTGCGGGTTCGAGAACTATGTAGACATGACCGAGACACCTCTACGGTCAATAACCAATGGCGGGACCTGGATGTCCACATTGTTTCCTACATATTCTACAAAGATCTTTATCGTTCAAACCTCTATGTCAAGGATTCAGTTAATCCCGTATGATGTTCCCTTTGTTCTTCGGTATATTACTTGCCCGAGATTCGATCATCGGTATCTCCATACCTAGTTCCACCTCGTTACTGGCAAGTCTCTTTACTCGTTCCGTAATACAAGATCTCGCAACTAACACTTAGTCACATTGCTTGCAAGGCTTATTGTGATGTTGTATTACCGAGTGGGCCCTGAGATACCTCTCCGTCACACGGAGTAACAAATCCCAGTCTTGATCCATGCCAACTCAACAGACACCCTCGAAGACACCTGTAGAGCACCTTTATAGTCACCCAGTTACATTGCGATGTTTGATACACACAAGGTAATCCTCCGATATCTGTGAGTTGCATGATCTCATGGTCATAGGAACATATACTTGACATGTAGAAAACAGTAGCAATAAACTGACATGATCATAAGCTACGTTTGTAGTTTGGGTCTTGTCCATCACATCATTCCCCTAATGATGTGATCCCATTATCAAATGACATCTCATGTCCATGGCTAGGAAACCTTAACCATCTTTCGATCAACGAGCTAGTTCACTAGAGGCATACTAGGGACATTGTGTTTGTCTATGTATCCACACATGTATCCATGTTTCCAATTAATACAATTATAGCATGGATAATAAACGATTATCGTGAACAAGGAAATACAATAATAAACACTTTATTTATTGCCTCTAGGGCATATTTCCAATAGTTATTGGCATGTATTTGTCATTCCACTCAATTCCCCAAGAGAGATTATGAAAAGAAAGAACATGCTCCTGACGTTGATAATTCCAGGGCCCAAATATCCGGGGAAGAATATGAATGTGTACATGTAATCGCTTAAGGATGAATTGCATGAAGCCTGGGATAATGGGATCAAGACATACGACGCCGCTACAAAAAAGAACTTCAAAATGCATCTGTGGTACATGTACTCGATGCATGACTTGCCGGTGTATGCGCTATTTGTTGGCTGGTGTGTGCATGGAAGGTTTCCGTGCCCCACATGCAAGGCAGCTCTTCAGTTCCGTTGGTTGGAGGTGGGTTGCAAGTTTTCTTGCTTCGACATGCATAGACAGTTCTTGGATCCTGACCATAACTTCAGAAAAGACAAGAAGAATTTCATCAAAGGTAGAGTTTTCAAAAACACTGCACCACCTGCGTTGACAGGCCAACAGATCCTAGATTAGATAAACGCTCTCAAGCTGGATCCAGATCGTCCAGGGTATTTCAAAGGGTGTAATACGGAACACGCCTAGACTCACAAGATATGTTTGTGGGATATGCCTTACTTTAAAGTCCTCCTTTTCCCACACAACATCGACGTGATGCACACTGAAAAGAATATCGCGGAGGCCCTTTTTGGTACATTGTTCGGCATAGAGGGGAAGTCGAAGGATAATCCTAAGGCTAGAGTCGATCAGGAGGCTCTATGTGATAGACCATTACAAAACATTTGACAACCAAAAGGAAAGAAGAACTGGAGGAAGCCAAAGGCATGGTTCAATCTTGGAAGGCCAGCTTTGAGGGAAATGATCTTGTGGGTGAAAATGCTGTTGATGTTCCCCGATGGGTACGCAGCGAATCTAAAGAGGGGAGCGAGTCTGACAATTTGAAAATATTTAGTCTCAAGAGTCATGATTGGCACATATTTCTTGCGTGGCTTTATCCCTGAGGATGAATGGCTAGTACTAGCAGAGCTCATCTATTTCTTCCGTGCTCTTTGTGCGAAAGAACTATTGCCTGACGTGCTAGACGAACTGGAAGAGTTGGCGCCGGAGTTGATCTGCAAGTTAGAAAAGATCTTTCCACCGGGCTTCTTTAATCCAATGCAGCATTTGATTTTGCATCTCCCGACTGAGGCAAGATTGGGGGTCCATGCAAAATCGTTGGTGCTTCGCAACTGAGAGGATGCAGAAGACACTTCGAGCAAAATGTAAAAATAAACGTAGAGTTGAAGCATCAATGGCCGAGGCATTCATTACTGAGGAGGCGGCAAACTTCGTGACAGCACACTACAAAGCCAAGAATCATCATTTGCATAATCCAAAGCCTTGGTACAATGATGGCGACCGTGAAAAAGGTCGATCCAACCTCAGCCTATTCAAAGGGAAGCTCGCACCAGCTGGTGCTTCGAAATCAATAGCGTTGGATGTCGAAGAATGGCGGACCATTTTCGTTGTATATCTTCAACAACCTAACAGAAGTGCGGACGTACATCAAGTAAGTTCTCAGTACATTGTTTTGCAACTTCTAATTCCTTTGAAATGCTCTTATTCCCAGGTATGTGATATAGTCGATACATCGCCAAATTCTCGGATGGAGCGGTGAGCCAAAAGGATTCCATCGAAGAGTATGAGCTTCTGGCAAAGCATGAAGGCGGCTATCCCGGTTTCATCTCTTGGTTCAAGCAAATGGTAATTTCCATTAATTAGATGATTTCATTTCTTTGCCTAGTTTGCGGGTAATGCAACAATCCTTTCGTATTAAACTTGTAGGCTAATGCAGAGTCCATGGACTCCAAATTGAGACAAGTCGCTAATGGTTTTGACTATAAGGTCCATTCATTTGACAAATACGACATCAACGGGTATCGCTTTCGTACTTTTGGCAAAGAGCTATCTGTGGCTGACCGAAAGTCTACAAATTGTTGTGTCTCCGCTGTCGGCGAAGGAGGGGTCGAGTATTGTGGAAGAGTTGAAGCAATTTATGAAGTTACATTCTTTGGTGAAAACTCACCAAACGTCGTAGTATTCAAATGTTATTGGTTCCAGCCGAAGGAGACTAGAAGGACTCATGAACATATAGGGCTAGTCAAAATCAAAAAAAGCACCCATTTAGATGTTCTCGATGTCTATATTACGTCTCAACAGGCGACCCAAGTTTTCTATCTACCATGGGCCTGCCAAACGGATCCAAATTTGAAAGGTTGGGATGTCGTTTATGATGTGCCGCCACATTTTAGACCACCTCCCCTCAATGAAGATGATTATGAACCTCACATTAACCCAGACACATATGAAGGAGAATTCTTCCAAGAAACACGTGTTCCCAAAAATGTTTCAAGAACCGCTCTACTTCACCCTAGAACATTGAGGTCGACAGCGATAGTGAATCCGACTTCACCCCTGAGCCGGAACAAGAAGAGACGAAAGAAGAAGAGGTTACTGCTGCGGATGATCTGACAATGCTTGACCGATTACATAGAGGCCTTCCTCATGTTGATGCATTTATTGATGATGCTGATGAGCACGTCATTACTGATAGTGATGATGATTATTCATTTATTGATCCCGGAGCATATATAGACGATGAAGATTAATATTAGTAATGTGAGGTATTCAATTATTATTATGTACATATATATTATTAATTAGTTCATGTTATTAGGTATTCATTTTTTTATGTTGAACTAATTTCGTTCACTCTTTGTCATTGCAGGTGTTGATAGATGGTGGGCTCGGGTCGAGAGCCTCCTTCCTCGGCGCGTGCTGGGAGGGGTGATATTATTCCACCCCAGCAACTCCGGAGAGTGCTGGTACATAGCATGCAAACACCAGCGGGCACTTCTTCTTCGACCGGGAGAGGTTGGGGGAAGACGAAGAGAGGTGCTAGAGGTAGGAAGGTTGTTGTGCCTTCCTCGCCGCCACCCCCAGCTGATTCTCCCGACCACAAGAGTGCTCCATCTCAGGTGGACCTGTCTGACTTGGACCCGTCTTGGACTCCAGTCCACGAGCCTCGGGACGACGAACCTCGGGTCACCGAGCCTTCGTCCCAGGAGACTCCGGTCCTAGAGTCTTTGTCCCAAGAGACTCGGGTCCCAGATTCTTCGTCCCACGTGACTCCGGAGGCTAGTGGCCATGCTGATGGTGGCAAGGACAACTTGTCTGAGGACACCTATAGCGAGGGCAAGCTGGTTGAGGAGGACAAGAAGGTCTACCAGCGTGGTTGTACAAAGCTCCTGCCCGTGCCGACGACCCGCGAGCAGAGGTGGTTGATTGCGCCTAATGCGGAGAAGTAAGTGCATTTACTCTTTTTTAACCTTTTGCCTTCATGTTTCTTCAAATTAATATCTAATGTGTTGGCCTTGTCATACTGCAGGGGTTGGAAATACGAGCGTGGTGTCCGCAGGCCCAACCAGGTCCTTGGTGTGCTTCTCCAGCACCACTTCTCGGGGAAGGTCCAGTTTCTCAGTGAGGGTGAGGCTCCACAGGTAGCACTGACCTGGGAGCTATACATGGCTGCCCTGGCCCCGCCGGAGGACATGGTCGATGGTGTCTTGTGCGAGACGGTGGCTGACATTGTGATCCGTTGCTTTTGGGTAATTTCTCCTTTATAGAATTAAAAATCAACAACACCTAGTGTTGTACTAATCAGTGTTGTCTTTTTTGATTGCAGACCTTCTACAGGTGTCTTGAGGAAGACCAGGCGATAGCGGCTATTTTTCTCGAAGCCGAGTGCAAGCACCTACTTTAGAACTTATGGCACGGGGCTCGGGTGCAGGCTATTCGAGACTACTACGCCTCGACTAACATTAAGAGGGCCAAGAAGAAGTGACGCAAAAATTATCTGGGTAAGGAGAAGTTAATGAAGGTAATTATCTATTCTTAAGGCCTTGTACTTAGTTTCTTTGATTTGATTCGTAGGCGTAGCGCTGAAATTTCTCTTGTCTAACTTAGGTGCCCCCGAGATGGTGTGCAGATAGGATGGAATGTTGGGAGGCATTGGTGGATGAGTGGTGCTCTCCCCAATGGCTATCCGAACACAACAAGGCCAAGGATAAGCGTGCCCAAATGAGAGGTGTGCCACACCATCAAGGGAGCTCCAACATGTTTGAGTTCGGGGATAACTGGGTATGTGGTTTGCTTCATGATTCATGCAATTTCATTCTTCATACTAGCTTGAGCCCTTAACTAATATTGTAGCGACCCGACCTGAAAGGTCGAATCTCCGGTGTTTCCGTACCATCCCAAGATCATGCTGGTACACACACGGTACATCAATGTATATATCAAAGGGAAATCACACAGCATTTATTAATCGTAAATCTCATATCGAGTCCTTTATTACAATAAAGATTACAATAAAGTGGCTGAAGGCCAACTCATGAGAGTATCTAAATCTTGCGGAAGCTTGAAAGGTAGTGAAGTCCATCCGACTCCAAGGGCATCTCACCGAGCGTAGAGCATATCCTCACTCCTGGTCAGAAAAATACTCTGCAACGTGATACGTTGCAGCCGTGTAGGTCAGCATATGGAATATGCCGGCAAAGTCACAAGAGAGGGGTGAAAAGATAATCATCTAATCTACATGCATATATGGCAGGTGGGGTAGTAAGTTTTTGCGTAAAGCCAATTTTCCTACTTCAAGAGAGGGCTAAGCAAAATTATTACTAAGTTGGTTGATTAATGAGATGGTTCCACCAACCAATTCGCATACCCAAGTTATTAATACCCACATCATCATTTTAATTGTGTTGAGGGTTCCGGAAGTTTCAGTTCCTTTGGCTCAAGTCGTCCATGACCGTGGACACGACTAATCGATTAGGTTTGAGTACTCTGCAGAGTTTTGCACACGTTCCCCACAAGATTTGGTCGCCTCCGTTTGATTTCTTGCACTTCAGGGTGTTTGAGAAATGGATGACCAAAACATGGTCTTCCAAAGGGTTTCCCTGCGACTTTGTCGGTGCCCATCCTTTCCTACCGTTCTTCTACATCTCGTAGCACCGCCTGTCCAGGGCCACCACGATATCCAACCAAGCCAGAGCCCATAATGACTTGTGGCTGTGCAGGTAAGCCTTGGGTCTTGAAGCATCCATCCATCTCTTTGTGCCTGGGTGGACCTTTCCGCGTCAATACTGGCACATCTCCAGCATCACCTAGGCTAACCACTGGTTTCTCCAAGGCACCGTTCAACCATCATCCACCCAAAGGTAAGTTGAAAACTTGAAGTCTTGATCATCATGTAGGTCTTGAAATTATTAACTCACACTCTCATGAATCACACATCCAACCCCATCTACTAATAGCATAGCAAAATTAATTGAACGTTTCCCGAGGCCAAAGTGACAAGGGATTGAGGGGATCCTACCACATGATACTACAACAAGTAACCAAGTTTCCAATTACCTACTTGGCATGCAATTGGGGTGATGGAAGAACTAATGCAATAAAACATAGGTATGCATGATCAAAGTGACTTGCCTGATTGACGATCTTCGTACTCGAGGGACTCTAGGTAACAAGCCTCGCACTCTGGATGATCTAACGAATCAAGCGAGAGCACTCAATAAGCATACAACAAAGATTGTAACTCACAAAAATCAGGAATGAACTAGAATCACTCAAGAAAAAACAGGGCACAATCACAAGAAAAGAAATCAACACATAGTTTTGTTTTCTAAAAAGATGATGGGTGAACTACTACTAACAAATAGAACTATTGGTATTAACAAAACAATAGTTGACAGAAAAGAACAATAGAAATATTTTATTAATAAACAGAATTAAATCCATTTAAAGTTTTGTTAAGAAAAATCTTAGTAGGGTTTTTAAAGTTTTGATAAACACTACTACATGAAGTGGGCTACAGTTTATTAACCATAGAGTGAAATAAACTATAATTTTGTTAATCAAACAATTCTCCTAACAGAAAAGAATTTACTAAAACTTTTCTTAGAAAACAGAATTTAATTATCTAAAACTTTATTAAAGGAAACTATTACTAACTAGTTTGTTTTAATCAAATTAAGCCTAGTTGAAAAAGAGTAAAGATTCCTATAACAATATAGAAATAAACTAAGCAAATTACATTATTATTATCAGCAAGTAAAACACCTAATGTTTAAACAACAGAACCTACTAAAAACTAAATATGACTAACTCATATTTAAACTAACTAAAAACTAAATTATTTAAACTATACTAACCACTAGGCAGATTCTGTTTATAGTTAAAACACTAAGAAAATCAATCCTAAAAATATTCAAACTAGGCATGATGACAGTCCTAACTAATACCAAGCAGTAGCAAAAAGATTCATACAAAAATCTATTTTTGAACTCTAGTTATTCAGATTCGAGTAGTTTGAGAAAATTTGCTTAAATTCAAATTTTAGAGTTCAAAATTAAAATCTAAGACTATGGGGTGTAACTACATGAAATATGTGACCTAATGCAAAAATAATCAATTAAAAACACCAAATAGTTTAAAAGATATGATGAAAACGAAATCAGGATGCATTCTGTTTTCTAAATCAGAAAAGAAAAAGAAAAAAAACTAACGATCGAACAGGGGCTACGTGTCAGGTTCCTATTGGTCGAAGGAGCGTGCGTGCGGGTGTTTGCGGGCGGTCGACCGAACTTTAGAGGATACCGGTTCGAGTTATAAATGGATCTAATCTCGTGCGTAGACTACAGATCCGACGGCTACGGTGGAGACGATGACTTACAAAGAGGGGATCGGGGTTCTCCGGCGAGTTTGACGGCGGCCGGTGGTCGAAAGTGGTCGGGGAGGATGCTACGGTGGTTGGGGGCGGTGTCCTAGGTGCTCAGGCGACGACGGCGAGGCTCCGGAATAGTCTGGTGGTGTCGGAGAGGGCTGGGGGTGACGGAGACGACGGGCACGAGCTCGGGAAAGATCCGGTGGGGATCCGAACTCCGGCGAGTTCGTGTGGGGTGGTTCTAGTGAGGGCAGAGTGGGTCTCGGGGTGGAATGGAGAGAGGAGAGTGAGGGCTATTTATAGGACCAGGTGCGGGGTCGGGGGAGGGAAAAAGGAGGGAGATCCGGGAGAGGAATCTCCGGCAACGGCGGCGCGCGCGCGAGGAAAAGGATGACCGCGCGGATGGCGCCATCGGACAGTGGGTCTGGCTCATCAGTGAGAGGGAGAGCGGCGTCAGTGCGTCGGTCGGCCGGTTCGTAATGAATTCGCGAGTTAATGCCCGTGGGCCGGCCCGTTTTCAAATAAATTTGTTTCCTTTTTAATATCCAGAGCAGTGAAACTCATTTAACAACATTCAGAATATTTCCAATTATAGGAAATATATATATCAGGATGATCAGGAGAATTAATGCTATGCAGTGAACATTTTTTCTCTGTCATTTGAATACTTTGAAGAAAATATTTATTTTGACAAATTGCCTATTTGGTTTTAAAAGCTTTTGCAAATATTTTTCAAAATAGCCCCTGGTTTTTATTGTTCAAATAAATCACCAAGAAGTCCCTGGTGTGGAGTGTCATGTTCCTCCCTCTTATTTTGAACTTTTCCAAGGTTTTCAAATAGGTGAAAGCAACATATTGAAAATTCAAAGGGACTTTCAGAAAGTCAGAAGAAGCATTTCAACAAATCCATACATTCAAGCAATGATGATGATGATGCATAGCTATATTTCATAACATTCCAAAATGAAATTTTGGTATCTTACAAACCTACCCACCTTAAGATGGATCTCGCCCTCGAGATTCGGGTTGGCTAGAAAGTAGGTGCGGGTGGTCTCTACGAAGATCTTCTTCGCGTTCCCAAGTGGCTTCTTCCTCGGTGTGGTGACTCCACAAAACCTTACAGAACTTGATGATCCTGCTGTGGGTAACTCTGTTGGCAGTCTCGAGGATCCTGACAGGCTTCTCCTCGTAAGTCAGATCACTGTCAAGCTGTATGGCCTCTAGGGGCACGGTGTCTCTCAAAGGAATATCAGCGATCTCAGCATGGCATTTCTTCACCTGGGAAACATGTAACACATCATGAACTCCGGACAATCCTTCCAGCAATTCCAGCTTGTATGCAACTTCGCCTCTATGTTCAAGAATTTTGTAGGGGCATATGAACCTGGGTGCTAACTTTCCTTTAACACCAAACCTCTTGATTCCTCGAAGTGGGGACACACGAAGATATGCTCGGTCTCCCACTTCATATGTCACTTCCTTATATTTGCTGTCAGCATAACTCTTCTGTCGAGATTGAGCTATCTTGAGTCTGTCACGAATCAGCTTGACTTTCTCTTCAGAATCTCGGATAAGGTCGGGACCAAAAAGTTTTCGGTCTCCTACACCATCCCACATCAATGGTGTTCTGCACCTCCTTCCGTATAAAGCTTTGAAAGGGGCCATCTTCAGACTGGTCTGATAATTGTTGTTGTATGAGAATTCTGCGTAAGGTAAGTTGTCATCCCAACTAGATCCATAATCTAGCGCACAAGCTCTCAACATGTCCTCCAGAATCTGGTTGACTCTCTCAGTCTGTCCATCAGTCTGCGGATGAAAAGCTGTACTGAACTCCAGCCTCGTACCCAAAGTTCCATGTAGCTGATGCCAAAACTTTGAGGTAAATTGTGTTCCTCTATCTCACACGATACTCCTCGGAACTCCATGTAGACATACGATCCTGGTCATATATATCTTAGCTAGCTTAGCACTGGTATAGGTGGTCTTCACTGGAATGAAATGAGCCACCTTGGTCAAGCGATCTACCACTACCCAGATGGAATCATAACCTGAACGGGTCCTAGGTAATCCTGGGATGAAGTCCATACCAAGCTTTTGCCATTTCCACTCAGGTATCAGCAAAGGTTGGAGTAATCCTGTCAGTTTCTGATGTTTCGCCTTTACTCGCTGACAAACATCACATACCACCACATGTTCGGCAATATCTTTTTTCATACCTGTCCACCAGTAACTTTCCTTCAAATCCAGGTACATCTTGGTGTTGCCTGGTTGTATCGAGTAAGGAGAATCGTGGGCTTCCTGAAGTATAAACTTCCTGAGCTCTGGGTCATTGGGCACATAGATTCGGTTCTCAAACCACAGAGTTCCTTATTCATCCTCACGAAAACCTTTAGCTTTAACATCTTTCATTCTCTGCTTAATCTCAGCTATCTCCTTGTCCGACTTCTGGGCTTCACGAATTCTTTCGGTCAAGGTGGACTGGATCTCCACTGTGGCAACATATCCTCTTGGAACTATCTCTAGCCGGAGCTCTCTGAGATCATCGGCTAACTCCTGAGGTAATCCTCCCGCTGTGAGTGTGTTCACATAACTCTTCCGACTCAAAGCATCTGCCACAACATTTGCCTTTCCTGGATGGTAATGTAATCTCATGTCATAGTCCTTGATTAACTCTAACCATCTCCTCTGTCTGAGGTTCAACTCCTTCTGCATGAAGATGTATTTCAGGCTCTTATGGTCGGTGTAAACATCACAACTATTTACGATAAGGAAATGTCTCCAGGTCTTGAGTGCGTGCACTACGGCTGCTAGTTTCAAATCATGGGTGGCATAATTCAACTCATGAGGTCGTAGTTGTCTGGATGCATAAGCTACAACCTTTCCAGCTTGCATGAGTACTCCTCCAAGTCCTTGACGTGAAGCATCACAATAAACCTGGAAGTCCTTCCGAATATTGGGCAAAATCAACACTGGGGCTGTGACCAAACGTTTCTTCAACTCCTGGAAACTGGCTTCACATTCCTCAGTCCAAATATACTTAGACTCTTTCTTCAACAACTCCGTCATGGGCTTGGCAATCTTTGAGAAATTCTCAATGAACCTCTGGTAATATCCGGCAAGTCCGAGGAAACTGCGGATCTCCTTAACTGAGGTGGGTGACTTCCACTTGGTGACGGCTTCAACCTTAGCGGGGTCCATTACTATTCCATCTATGGAAATAACATGTCCAAGGAATCCGACTTCCGTCAGCCAAAATTCACATTTCCTGAACTTGGCATACAACTGATGCTCTCTCAGCTTCTCCAAAACTAAACGAAAATGTTCCTTGTGTTCTTCCTTGCTCTTGGAGAATATCAATATGTCATCGATGAACACCACGACAAACTTGTCCAGGTATTCCATGAATACTTTGATCATGAAACTCATGAAGTAAGCAGGAGCATTTGTCAAACCAAAAGACATGACGGTATACTCATACAAGCCATACCTTGTGGTGAAAGTTGTTTTGGGTATATCATGTTCACGAATTTTCAATTGGTGATACCCTGATCGAAGACGATCTTGTAGAATACTTTGGCTCCTATGAGCTGATCAAACAAGTCATTAATCATCGGCAGAGGGTACTTGTTCTTGATAGTCACCTCGTTCAAGGCACGATAATCGACTACCATTCTCAAGGTTTTATCCTTCTTCTCCGCCAAAAGAACTAGGGCTCCCCAAGGTGAAGAACTTGGACGAATATATCCCTTGTCCAATAACTCCTTAATTTGCTTCTTGATTTCTAATAGATCATTTGCGGGCATCCGATAGGGTCTCTTGGAAATTGGGGTTGTCCCTGGTATTAGCTCAATTAGAAACTCAATCTCCCTTTCTGGTGGCATGCCTGGTAATTCCTCCGGGAATACATTTGGAAAGTCTCGTACAAACGGTACTTCCTCCTGAACAACTCTTGTGAGGGAATTTAACCGAGCACTCATCTGGGTGCGTCGGGATACATACTTAATCCTCTTGTTCTCCGGAGTGGTGAGTGAAATAGACTTGCTAGGGAAATCAAGGTTTACTTCATACTTGGTCATCCAATCCATGCCTAGGATTACGTCCAATCCCTGCGACTCTAAGACAATGAGGTCGGTGGGAAAAACATGGTTTCCTATATTGAGCTTCAAGGCATGGCATCCTATCCCTGCCATCATCATACCTCCTGGGGAACTGACCTTAATGGGCTGACTAAGGGTTTTGGTGGGCAAAACATACTTTTCCACAACTACCATTGATATGAATGAATGAGTTGCACCGGAATCAACAAGTAGTGTAACTGGACGTGAATGCAGTAAAAACTTACCAAACACAGTCTTGGGCTGATCATAGACTTTCTCCACATCAATGTGGTTCACCTGAGCACGGGGAAAAGGGTTGGGCTTCTTAGCTGCTGAGTTGCCGTTGTTGTTGCCATTTCCATTTCCCTGCTTGCTCTGGGGACACTCAATAGCATAGTGCCCTGTCTTCTGGCACTTGAAACAGGTGATGGGGCTCAGATCCTTCTGAGTAGGAGCGTGACGGTGCTGGTTGTTGTTCCCATTCCCATTTTCAGTCTTAAAGTTGCCATGGTTGGGACGGGCATTCCCATTTCCTCCATGGTTGTGGCCTCCATGGTTGTGCACGATATGAGTGTGCCTTCCAAACTTACCGGTCCCTGATCCGGTATTCCTTGAGTACGGGGAGTAGCGGGGCTTCTGATGAGCTCCAGAGTTGAACTTCCCCTGAGTATACTTCCTCTTCCGGTTCTCAATTTGTTGTTGTTTTCCCTCCAAGATGAGGGCCTTGTCCACCAGCTCTTGGTAGTTGTTGAAAGTAGCCACTACCAGCTGCATGCTCAACTCATCGTTGAGTCCTTCCAGAAACTTCTCCTGCTTGGCCGCATCATCGGCCACATCTCCTGGTGCATAACGGGCCAAAATGCTGAATTCCTCCACGTACTGGGCGACGGAACGGTTCCCCTAGCGTAAGTTGCGAAACTCACGCTTCTTCAGGCTCATAGCTCCAGCTGAGACATGTGCGGTGCGGAAAGCTTGCTTGAACTGCTCCCAAGTTACATCAGTAATGGGGTATGTGGTGGTGTAGTTCTCCCACCATGAAGCTGCTAGTCCTTCGAGTTGATGTGCGGCAAAGCGCACCTTCTCAGCGTCAGTACATCCTACGGTGGTGAGTTCCCTGTCCATCTTATGAAGCCAATCATCTGCCACAATGGGCTCTGTGCTGCTGGAGAAGGTTGGGGGATTCAACCTCAGAAAACGAGTGAGGTTGTCAGCCTGAGGTGGATGGTGGTTGTTGTTGTTCTGGTTGTTGGTTTGATTCTGGATCAGTAGCTGCATCAGTGCATTCTGCTGCTGGAGGAGTTGCGTGAGTTTTGGCGGGAAAGTGAAATCAGACTCACGTCATGGAGGCATCTTGCTGTTTTCAGAGGGATGAGAATTAGAATAGAACAAGGGCCTAGAAAGAAAATCACTACCCATATGCAATGCACAAACATGTCACATCAAGCACTCATTCATTTATTCAACTCAAAGTCACACATCGAGATACAAATCTCCATCAAACCAAGCATCGACTTACGCTTTAATGTTGAAAATAAAAGAAAGATACATGGGGGCATAACTAAAGTTTTCCTCAAAAGTACATGGTGACTGAGCCTCCTCCAATGGTGCTCTCCTCATAGTCATCATCATCGCTGATGAAAGGAGCCAAGTCTCCCTCGGGATGAAGATTTTCACCCATGTCCATCTGTTCCTCCAGAGTTGCGATGTGAGTGTTTAGCTTGTCGATCCTCTCTAAGAAATCCTTCACTGCATACTCATGCTCGTACTCGGCTTCCTGTAAGTCAGCTTCGAGATCAATCTCACGGTTCATCAGCCTCTTGATCGTCTTCGTGTCGGCACGTACCCGAAGCTCCAAGGTCCTGACGTGCGTCTCCAAGGTCTGGATATAGGAAATGGTGGTGTCTTCAGTGGGAGTGGTTATGATGTTTCCATGGGCATCCCTGCGACAAACCACACCGAGTCCTGGTGAAATGGTTCCACCTCTGTATTCCTCCTGAATACGTCCAAGGGCATGATGAATGGCCATGTCTCTCCCAAGTATCTAGCTGGGTGCCACAAACTTGAAGTCGATGGGTTCCTTCCGATTCCCAAAGGTCTTCCCTGGAATGTGCACCTCGATCCTATAGCGTCCGTCTTGTGGAAAAGACATGATAGGAGTCCCTGTGATGCTCAGCAAAGCAATCCTCACGTCCCTGACGATCCTCATCAGCTCCTTGCCAAAGGGCATCGTTGCGTCAGGCTGGCAAATCTCCGTGATCAACACTGGGATGAAGGTGGCCATCTATAAATTTTGAAATAATCGGAGGGAAGTCAGAAACGAGTAGATGAGAGTATAAGAAATTTAAAGACAAAAGGGAAATAAGTCCTATGGCTTTCCAATCCTAGAGGTTACGTCCTACGGTCAGCGTGTGCTCTGATACCATCTCTGTAGTGACCCGACCTGAAAGGTCGAATCTCCCGTGTTTCCGTACCATCCCAAGATCATGCTGGTACACACACGGTACATCAATGTATATATCAAAGGGAAATCACACAGCATTTATTAATTTTAAATCTCATATCGAGTCCTTTATTACAATAAAGATTACAATAAAGTGGCTGAAGGCCAACTGATGAGAGTATCTAAATCTTGCGGAAGCATCAAAGGTAGTGAAGTCCATTTGACTCCAAGGGCATCTCACCGAGCATAGAGCGTATCCTCACTCCTGGTCGGAAATATACTCTGCAACATGATACCCACCTGTCGTAGCACCGCCTGTCCAGGGTCACCACGATATCCAACCAAGCCAGAGCCCATAATGACTTGTGGCTGTGCAAGTAAGCCTTGGGTCTTGAAGCATCCATCCATCTCTTTGTGCCTGGGTGGACCTTTCCGCGTGAATACTCGCACATCTCCAGCATCACCTAGGCTAACCACTAGTTTCTCCAGGGTGCCGCTCAACCATCATCCACCCAGGGGTAAGTTTAAAACTTGAAGTCTTGATCATCATGTAGGTCTTGAAATTATTAACTCACACTCTCATGAATCACACATCCAACCTCGTCTACTAATAGCATAGCAAAATTAATTGAACGTTTCCTGGGGCCAAAGTGACAAGGGATTGAGGGGATCCTACCACATGATACTACAACAAGTAACCAAGTTTCCAATTACCTACTTGGCATGCAATTGGGGTGATGGAAGAACTAATGCAATAAAACATAGGTATGCATGATCAAAGTGACTTGCCTGATTGACGATCTTCGTACTCGAGGGACTCTAGGTAACAAGCCTCGCACACCGAATGATCTAACGAATCAAACGAGAGCACCCAATAATCATACAACAAAGATTGTAACTCACAAAAATCAGGAATGAACTAGAATCACTCAAGACAAAACAGGGCACAATCACAAGAAAAGAAATCAACACATAGCTTTGTTTTCTAAAAAGATGATGGGTGAACTACTACTAACAAATAGAACTATTGGTATTAACAAAACAATAGTTGACAGAAAAGAACAATAGAAATATTTTATTAATAAACAGAATTAAATCCATTTAAAGTTTTGTTAAGAAAAATCTTAGTAGGGTTTTTTAAGTTTTGATAAACACTACTACATGAACTGGGCTAGAGTTTATTAACCATAGAGTGAAATAAACTATAATTTTATTAATAAAAAAATTCTCCTAACAGAAAAGAATTTACTAAAAAAATTCTTAGAAAACAGAATTTAATTATCTAAAACTTTCTTAAAGGAAACTATTACTAACTAGTTTGTTTTAATCAAATTAAACCTAGTTGAAAAAGAGTAAAGATTCCTATAACAATATAGAAATAAACTAAGCAAATTACATTATTATTATCAAGTAAAACACCTAATGTTTAAACAACAAAACCTACTAAAAACTAAATATGACTAACTCAGATTTAAACTAACTAAAAACTAAATTATTTAAACTATACTAACCACTAGGCAGATTCTGTTTATAGTTAAAACACTAAACAAATCCATCCTAAAAATCTTCAAACTAAGCATGACGACAGTCCTAACTAATACCAAGCAGTAGCAAAAAGATTCATACAAAAATCTATTTTTAAACTCTAGTTATTCAGATTTGAGTAGTTTGAGCAAATTTGATTAAATTCAAATTTTAGAGTTCACATTTAAACTCTAAAACTACATGGTGAAACTAAATAAAATATGTGACCTAATGCAAAAGGAATCAACTAAAACCACCAAATAGTTTAAAAGATATGATAAAAACAAAATCAGGATGCATTCTGTTTTCTAAATCAGAAAAGAAAAAGATAAAAAAACTAACGAACGGACAGGGGCTACGTGTTAGGTTCCTATTGGTCGAAGGAGCGTGCGTGCGGGTGTTTGCGGGCAGTCGACCGAACGTTAGAGGATACCGGTTCGAGTTATGAATGGATCTACTCTCGTGCGTAGACTACGGATCTGACGGCTACGGTGGAGACGGCGACTTACAGAGAGGGGATCGGGGTTCTCCGGCGAGTTCAACGGCGGCCGGTGGTCGAAAGTGGTCGGGGAGGACGCTGTGGTGGTCGGGGGCAGTGTCCGAGGTGCTCAGGCGATGGTGGCGAGGCTTCGGAGTAGTCTGGTGGTGTCGGAGAGGGCTGGGGGTGACGGAGACGACGGGCACGAGCTCGGGAAAGATCTGGTGGGGATCCGAACTCTGGCGAGTTCGTGTGGGGTGGTTCTGGCGAGGACAGAGTGGGGCTCGGGGTGGAATGGAGAGAGGAGAGTGAGGCTATTTATAGGACGAGGTGCGGGGGCGGGGGAGGGAAAACGGAGGGAGATCAGGGAGAGGAATCTCCGGCGACGGCGGCGCACGCGCGAGGAAGAGGATGACCGCGCGGATGGCGCCATCAGACAGTGGGTCCAACTCATCAGTGAGAGGGAAAGCGGCATCAGCGTGTCGGCCGGCCCGTTCGTAATGAATTCGCGAGTTAATGCCCGTGGGCCAGCCCGTTTTCAAATAAATTCGTTTCCTTTTTAATATCCAGAGCAGTAAAACTCATCTAAAAGCATTCAAAACATTTCCAATTATAGGAAATATATATATCAAAATGATCAGGAGAATTAATGCTATTTAATGAACATTTTTCCTCTGTCATTTGAATAAATTGGAAAAAAATAATTATTTTCAGAAATTGCCTATTTGGTTTTAAAAGCTTTTGCAAATATTTTTCAAAATAGCCCCTGGTTTTTATTGTTCAAATAAATCACCAAGAAGTCCCTGGTGTGGAGTGTCATGTTCCTCCCTCTTATTTTGAACTTTTCCAAGGTTTTCAAATAGGTGAAAGCAACATATTGAAAATTGAAAGGGACTTTCAGAAAGTCAGAAGAAGCATTTCAACAAATCCATACATTCAAGCAATGATGATGATGATGCATAGATATATTTCATAACATTCCAAAATGAAATTTTGGGATGTTACAAATATTTTGTTCCTCTCTTTTAGGCATGAGAAAACAAGGAGGTGCCACCTCTGTTCGACCTCTATGCCATGGCCCATACTACCTCGTACAAGAAGGCCAAGGCATCTCTGACGATGACCTCGATCATCCAGAGAGCTTAAGCAACATCTCCTCCCATAACAAGATCATGAGGTATAGAGATGAGGGGAAGGAGAGGAAAGGGGATGACTTAAATCCGAGCCAGAGTCCTTTTGATCTAGAGCTCGTGATGATATCTGGTGGCGAGAGACCCCATGGCTCGATAGCCATTAGGGATGGACTGATACATCGTCCTAGAATCTCCCGGAGATCAAGAAGCGTCAGACGAGCTCTGTTCCTGAGATAAGGCCTCGTCCACGGCCAATGGAGCTCGCCATTGAGGCTAGGGCCCAGGATCTTCTGGCGGAGGCAAACAGGCAGGCGGCGCAGAGGGAGAGGGACATGGAGGAGAGGACGGCTAGGCTGTTGGAGGAGGAGAGGAACCAGAATGATGCGTCTCACCGGGCCCTATACGAGCTCCTCGTGGTAATTTTCTCATGAACATTAGCCAAATCATCCATGTAATGTTCGTTTCATCACTAACTAATATGAATGACTGATGAAAACAAAATGTGCAGACCGTGTGCCAGAACAATGGTCAGACCCCTCCGTCGATGCCCCATATAGCTATAGCACCCACGATGAGTTTCATTTGAATGGTCATTAGTTACTAGTATTCACATTTGAGTTGAATCATGCTAAGGAGACATTGCAAATGATCTTTCGTGCAGCGTGCCTCCCGACAAGCGTCGACCGATCCTTCTGCGTCTGCCACAACCCCGACCGGTCCTTCTACATCTCACCTTGGCGCAAACCCTACCGATCCTTCACCTCCATGATGATGGTAAGTTTTCCCAAGTGTTTTCATTAACAAATGCCTACTTAGCTTAAGAAATGACCTACTTAGCTTAAGAAATGACCTACTTAGCTCCAAAATGACCTATACTTAGCTTATTTTCCTCAAAACTGACATAATAACCTTACTTACCTCCAAAATGATATATTCTACCTAGGATAGCTATAAAATGACCTATACTTAGCATTTTTTCCACCAAAATGACTTGATATGCTTAGTTAGCTAGAAAATGGCATAACTACCTAGGATAGCTCAATAATGATCTATAGTTAGCTTAGCTAGTTCATTTATGACATAATTAGCTCACTTAGGTACAAAATGGCATAACTACCTAGGATAGCTCAATAATGATCTATAATTAGCTCAGCTAGTTCATTTATGACATAATTAGCTCAGTTAGGTAAAAAATGGCATAATAACCTTGGTTTAGCTCCAAAATGACCTATACTTAGCTTATTTTCCTCAAAAATGACATAATAACCTTACTTAACTCCAAAATGATATATTCTACCTAGGATAGCTATAAAATGACCATTACTTAGCATTTTTTCCTCCAAAATGACTTGATATGCTTAGTTAGCTAGAAAATGGCATTACTACCTTGGAGAAGAGGAGAGGAGAGGAGAAAAAGAAAGAGAAGATAAATTCTTATTCTTCTTTTTCTTTTTCTTCTTCTTTTTCTTCTTTTTCATCTACCTAGTCTTCTTCTTCTTCTAACTTTCATCTTTCCTAATTTGCAGATTTGCTATAGATGAGGAAGCTTGCATTGATGGAGTGTACTCTTCTACTTGTGCTTCCTTTTTGTTTATGGAAACTTGTGGAAACTTGTTTTGGATATGTATGTATGGATATGTTATTGGAAACCATTGTATGTTGGAAACTTGTATGTTGGATATGTTGTTGGAACTTATTGTTGGTATGCTTGTTGAAACTAATTGTTGGTATGCTTGTTGGACACTTGTATTGTATATATGTTAGATATATATGTGATATTCTGTCAAATGGAATGATTTTAAGAAAAAACAGAAAAAACAGGGGCTATATCGCCACTTTGCCGTCTGCTGGTGGACGGCAAAGAGCTTTGCCGTCAGCCAGCAGATGGCAAAGCGGCCGCGTGGCAGCTACCTGTGCACCCTGGGGTAGCACTAGGCCGGCCTGGTGGGTTCTTTTTCGTCCACTGGAAGATGGCAAAGGCCTTAGTTCTTTGCCATCAGGGGCGGATGGCAAAGAACCCACCTAGGCCGGCAAAGAAATAGGTGCTCTGCCGTCCGCTGGCAGACGACAAAGAACTAAGGTCTTTGTCGTCTGCCAGTGGACGGCAAAGCACGTCATTAAGCCCTTAAAGGACCTAAGTTGCCACGTGTGCCGTCCATGCCCTTTGCCATCTGCTGGCAGACGACAAAGATGCAAAGGTCTTTGTCGTCTTCCAGCAGACAGCGAAGCACCCTTTACCATGGCTTATTCAGCCAGATGGTTGGCCGTCTGCTGGCGGACGCAAAGCCTTTGCCGTCCGGGATGCATGCCTTTGCCGTCCGGGATGGCTGACGACAAAGTGCCTGATTCCTGTAGTGTATCAACAAAGATCTCTAACATTTTCGAGGATATGAGAAAATATGGTCTATGCATGAATTTATGCATTTAATTTTAAGTGTGGTAGTACCCTGTGAGAACACCTGACCAATAGAAAGGAAAATGTATTCCGTAGAAGAGTTTGAACAAAATAAGTATGTGTTTATTTCGATATGTTGGTTACCCCAAGAGTATGAAGGAATGAAGTACTATTGGATGCAAATGTTGGAATGTGGTGTTGGAAATATTCCCTAGAGGCGATAATAAAATGGTTTATTATATTTCCTTGTTCATAATAAATGTTTATTATCCATGCTATAATTGTATTGATTGGAAACACATTGCATGTGTGGATACATAGACAACACTGTGTGCCTATTATGCCTCTATTAGACTAGCTCGTTAATAAAAGATGGTCAAGGTTTCCTAGCCATAGACATAAGATGTCATTTGACAACGAGATCACATCATTGGGAGGAGGATGTGATGGGCAAGACCCACACTTAAACATAGCATACGATCATGTCAATTTATTGCTATAGTTTTCTGCATGTCAACTATCTGTTCCTATGACCATGAGATCATGCAACTCGCTAACACCGGAGGAGTACCTTGTGTGTATCAAATCTCACAACATGACTGGGTGACTATAAAGGTGCTCTACAGGTATCTCCGAGGGTGTATGTTGAGTGGGCATGGATCAAGACTAGGATTTGTTACTCTGTGTGACGGAGAGGTATCTGAGGACCCACTCGTTAATACAACATCACAACAAGCCTTGCAAGCAATGTGATGTTAGTCACGGGATCTTGTATTATGGAATGAGTAAAGAGACTTGCCGATAACGAGATTGAACTAGGTATAGAGATACCGACAATCGAATCTCGGGCAAGTAATATGCCGAAGAACAAAGGGAACAACATAAGGGATTAACTGAATCCTTGACACAGAGGTTCAACTGATAAAGATCTTTGTATAATATGTAGGAACCAATATGGGCATCTAGGTCCCGCTATTGGTTATTGAAAGTAGAGGTGTCTCGGTCATGTCTACATAGTTCTCAAACCCACAGGGTCTGCACACTTAAGGTTCGGTGATCTTTCGGTAGTATTGAGTTATGTATCCTGGTGACCGAAGGTTGTTCGGAGTCCTGGCTAAGATCCCGGGTGTCACGAGGAGATCCGGAATGGTCCGGAGGTAAAGATTGATATATAGGAAGTCCCGTTTTGGTCACCGGAAAAGTTTTGGGTACTTCGGTAGTGTACCGGGAGTGTCGGGAGGGTACCGGGGGACCATCAGGAGGGTCCTCTCGCCCCAAAGGGCCTCAAGGGCTATGGGAGGAGGCAAACCAGCCCCTGGTGGGCTGGATGAAGCACCCACTAAGGCCCATGCGGCTGGGGAGGGAAAAACCCAAAGGTGGAAAGGGTTTCCAAGTGGAGAGGAGGAATCCTAGTCCTTGTAGGATTGGAGTAGGACTCCTCCACCTCTCCCACTTCGGCCGCACCAAAGGGGAAGCCTAGGGTGCATGCCTCCCTCCCCTCCCTCCTATATATACTAAAGGGAGAGAGGCCACAAGCACTTCAACCCAAAAGCCATAGTGCATCCCTCTCTCCCAATAGATTAGTTCCTCTAGTTTTTCAGCGGTGCTTAGGTGAAGCCCTGCTGGAATAGTTCCACCACCACCGTCGTCACGCTGCCGGAGAACTCATATACCTCTCTGCTCCCTCTTGCTAGATCAAGAAGGCGGAGATCGTCATCTAGTTATACGTGTGCTGAACGCGGAGGTGTCGTCTGTTCGGCGCTAGATCAGGATGGTTCGTGATTGGATCGCAGGACGCTCGGTGATTTGGATCGCGAAGATGTTCGACTGCATCAACCGCGTTTCTTAATGCTTCCCTCTTAGCGATCTACAAGGGTATGTAGATCCACTTTCCCTCCCATAGATGCTCATAACCATGGATAGATCTTGCGCGTGCATAGGATTTTTTTTGTTTCCCATGCAATGTTCCCCAACAGTGGCATCATGAGCTAGGTTTATGTGTAGATGAGATCATGAGTAGAACACAAAGGAGTTTGTGGGTGTTGATGCTCAGATTGCTTCCTCCCTTGGTCGTTTTATGATTCAATGGTATGGTGGGATGAAGAGTTCCCGGACCAACCTTACTCATACGCTTACGAGAGACCAGTTCCATCGACTGATATGTGACTTTGTTGCATAAAGATGGTTGGCGGGTGTCTGTCTCTCCTACTCTAGTTGGATTGTATTAGACAAAGGCGGTCTTTGAGAAGGTTGAATAGCAATTTGATTTTCACCGTTGTGGTTTTTGCGTAGGTGAGAATTGTTCTTGCTAGATACCCATAGCGTCCACGTAAAACATGCAACAACAATTAGAGGACGATTAACTTGTTTTTGCAGGGTATGTTGTGATGTGGTATGGCCAATTACATGATGAGATATATGTGATGTATGAGATGGTCATGTTTTGTATAGAATATCATGACTTGCATGTCGATGAGTATGGCAACCGGCAGGAGCCATAGGGTTGTCTTTAATTATTTTCTCTGTTTTTGCTTTACTTTATCGCTATGAGTTATCAATAGTCATGGAAGCAACAGTCGGCATGGCAACCCCGATGGCGACACATTGATGGAGATCAAGATGATGGAGATCATGGTGTCATGCCGGTGATGATGGAGATCATGTCGGGGCTTTGGAGATGAAGATCAAAAGCATAAGTTCATGGCCATATCATGTCGCTTATGATTTGCATGTGATGTTAATCCTTTTATGCACCTTGTTTTTCTTAGGACGACGGTAGCATTATAAGGTGATCCCTCACTAAAATTTCAAGATAAATTGTGTTCACCCCGAGTGTGCACCGTTGCAAAAGTTTGTCGTGTCGGGACACCATGTGATGATCGGGTGTGATAGACTCTACGTTCACATACAACGGGTGCAAGCCAGTGTTGCACATGCAAAACACTCGGGTTAAACTTGGTGAGCCTAGCATGTGCAGACATGGCCTCGGAACACAAGAGACCGAAAGGTCGAACATGAGTCATATAGTAGATATGATCAACATGATGATGTTCACCATTGAAACCACCTCAACTCACGTGATGATCGGACTTGAGTTGGTGAATTTGGATCATGTATCACTCAGATGACCAGAGGGATGTCAATTTGAGTGGGAGCTTTAGTAATTTGATTAACTAAAATCATTATCTTGAACAATATTCTAAGTAACCTTTGCATATTTATGTTGTAGATCAATGGCTCGTGCTGTAGTTTCCCTGAATTTTAATGCGTTCCTAGAGAAAGCCAAGTTGAAAGATGATGGAAGTAACTTCGTGGACTGGGCCCGTAATCTAAGGATTATCCTCATGGCTTCCCAGAAGGCTTATGTCCTTGATGCACTGCTTGGTGACCCACCCGCTCCCGTGTCATCCGAAGACGTTAAGAACGCTTGAGAGCCACATTCTGGAGATCACTCAATAGTTCAATGTGCAATGTTGTATGGCTTAAAACCGTGATTTCAAAGACGTTTTGAATGTCCTAGAGCATATGAGATGTTCCAAGAGTTGAAGTTTATCTTTGAGAAGAATGTCTAGATCGAGAGGTATGAGACCTCCAATAAGTTCTATGCTTGCAAGATGGAGGAGAACGGCTTTGTCAGTGAACATATACTCAGAATGTCTGGGTAATCGAATCGTGTGGCTGAGTTAGGGATGCCCTTCCGCAAGAGGCGATCACTGACAGAGTTGTTCAATCATTGCCACCTAGATACAAGAGCTTCATGATGAACTATAACATGCATGAGATGAACAAGTCAGTCGCCGAGCTGTTTGTGATGTTGAAAATCACTGAGTCTGAAATCCATACAGAGCATCAAGTGTTGATGGTCAATAAAACCACTAGTTTCAAGAAGAATGGAAAGAGCAAGAAGGGTAACTTCAAGAAGAGTGGCAAAGCAGTTGCCTCTCCCGTGAAGAAACCCAAGGCTGGACCCAAGCTAGAAACTGAATGCTTTCATTGCAAGGGAACTGGTCAGTGGAAGTAGAACCATCCCAAGTATCTGGCCGACAAGAAGGCGGCCAACACCGACCAAGGTATACAAAATATACATGTTATTGATGTGTACCTTACCAACTCTTGTTGTAGTAGTGCCTGGGTATTTGATGCCGGTTCGGTTGCTCACATTTGCAACTTAAAACAGGAGCTACGAAATAGACGAAGGCTGGATAAGGACGAAGTGACGATGCATGTGGGAAATGGTTCCAAGGTTGATGTGATCGCTGATACATCTCCAATGTATCCACTTTTCCAAACTCTTTTGCCCTTGTTTTGGACTCTAATTCGCAAGACTTGAATGGAACTAACCCGGACTCACGCTGTTTTCGGCAGAATTGCCTTGGTGTTATTTTTGTGCAGAAATAAAAGTTCTCGGCTTGACCTAAAAAATTATAAAGATTATTTCTGGAATTAATGAAAAATTGGGCAAAAGAATCAACTGTAGGGGGCCCACCACCTGGCCACAAGCCTGGTGTGCACGCCCACCCCCCTAGGGCTCGCCGGGCAGGCTTGTGGGCCCCCTACTGCTCCTCCGAGCTCGTTTCTACTCCTATATATTCCTATTCGGGGAGAAAAAATAAGGGAGAAGAGTTCATCGCGTTTCAAGATACGGAGCCGTCGCCACCTCCTGTTCTTCCTCGGGAGACCAGATCCGGAGTCTGTTTTGGGCTCCGGAGAGGGGAAATCGACGCCTTCGTCATCACCAACCATCCTTCATCACCAATTACATGATGCTCTTCACCATTCGTGAGTAATATCATTGTAGGCTTGCTAGACGGTGATGGGTTGGATGCGATTTATCATGTAATCGAGTTAGTTTTGTTAGGGTTTGATCCCTAGTATCCACTATGTTCTGAGATTGATGTTGCTATGACTTTGCTATGCTTAATGCTTGTTACTAGGGCCCGAGTGCCATGATTTCAGATCTTAACCTATTATGTTTTCATGAATATATGTGTGTTCTTGATCCTATCTTGCAAGTTGTAGACACCTATTACGAGTTATGATCCGCATCCCCCAGGGTGACAATAACTGGAATTCTTTCTGGTGATTACCGTAGTTTGAGGAGTTCATGTATTCACTTAGTGTTAATGCTTTGGTCCGGTTTTCTATTAAAAGGAGGCCTTAATATCCCTTACTTTCCAATAGGACCCCGCTGCCACGGGAGGGTAGGACAAAATAAGTCATGCAAGTTCTTTTCCATAAGCACGTATGACTATATATGGAATACATGCCTACATTACATTGATGAATTGGAGCTAGTTCTGTGTCACCCTATGTTATAACTGTTGCATGATGAATGCCATCCGACATAATTATCCATTGTCTACGAGCTTTCCATATATTGATCTTTGCTAAGTTACTTTTCTGTTGCTACTGTTACAAACACTACAAAACTGCTACTATCACTTTTGCCATTGTTACCATTACTTTCATACCACTTTGCTATTGAATACTTTGCTACAGATATTAAGTCTTTCAGGTGTGGTTGAGTTGACAACTCAGCTGCTAATACTCGAGAATATTCTTTGGCTCCCCTTGTGTCGAATCAATAAATTTGGGTTGAATACTCTACCCTCGAAAACTGTTGTGATCCCCTATACTTGTGGGTTATCAAGACCTTTTTCTGGCGCCGTTGCTAGGCAGCATAGCTTTATTCCTTGAGTCACTTGGGATATATATCTGTTGATCACTATGAGGAATCTTAAAGATCCAAAAACCAAGATCTACCCCTCAACTATGAGGACAGGTAAGGAACTGACATCTAGCTCTGCACTTGATTCACCTTCTGTTATGAGTAAATTTGTGACACCACCACCTGCTAGTAATTCTGATATGTCGCAAGTAATTGATGATGCTACTTATGTTGTGCATGATGCTTATGATGATACTTTGCTTGAGGATACTGTGCCACTGGGTGAATTTCTTGATGAACAAATTGCTAGAGCCAATGCTGAAACTGATAATATTTCTGAATCTGATGAAATTACTGAAACTGAACACTATGATACACCTGCTAGACCTAGCTCTCCTAGATATGAATTGCCTGATATACCTAAGGGTTATGTTATGTCAGGAGAGGTAGCTAGGGACTTTCTTGCTTGTAAGGGTAGAGATGATCTTAAGAAATTGCTTCGCAGGTGGAAGGAAAAATCTTTGAATGCTAGAATGCAATATGATCCTAAGTTTGCTACTTCACCTATCTTTGTTACTGATAAGGATTATGAATTCTCTGTTGATCCTGAGTTAATTACCTTGGTTGAATCTGATCATTTCCATGGTTATGAATCTGAAACTGTTGTGGCACATCATACCAAATTGAATGATATAGCCACCCTATTTACTCATGAGGAAAACATTGCTATTACTATATTCTTAAGTTGTTTCCTTTCTCGTTAAAGGGTGATGCTAAGATATGGTTTAATTTTCTTGCTCCTAGTTGTGTGCATAGTCCCTAGGATATGATTTATTACTTCTCTAAAAAATATTTTCCTGCCCATAAGAAACAAGCTGCCTTACAGGAAATATTTAACTTTGTGCAAATTGAAGAAGAGAGTCTCCCACAAGCTTGGGGGAGGCTTCTCCAATTACTTAATTCTTTGCCTGATCATCCTCTCAAGAAAATGAAATACTTGATATCTTTTATAATGGACTAACTGATGCTTCTAGGGACCACCTAGATAGTTCTGCTGGTTGTGTTTTCAGGGAATGAACTATTGAACAAGCTGAATTACTATTGAATAATATATTGAGCAATGATATTGAAAGGACCATTCCCGAACCACCTTCAAAGCCAACACCAAAGAAAAGAGGTATTCTATTCCTCAGTCCTGAAGATATGCAAGAGGCAAAGAAATCAATGAAAGAAAAGGGTATAAAAGTTGAACATGTTCAGAATCTACCACCTATTGAAGAAATACTTGGTCTTGATAACCCGACACAGGTAGTAGAGGTAAATTCTCTTAGTAGATTTGATGAAGGAGACATTCCTTATAATAAGTCTACTAGCCAATGCTTCGATGAATTTGATAATTTTATTGTGAAGCAAGAAAATGTCAATGCTTATGTTAGTAGACAATTGAAACATAATGCTTATATGCTGGATCGCTTGGGTGATTATTTAGGTCGAACTATCAATGATCTTAAGCTTATTAGTAAACATGCTTCCATGGTAACCACTCAAGTAGAACAAGTACTTAAGGCTCAAAATGATTTGCTTAATAAGATGAATAGTAAAGACAATGATCATTCTGTTAAAGTTGTGACTAGAGGTGGTAGAATGACTCGGGAACCTTTGTATCCTGAGGGCCATCCTAAGAGAATTGAGCAAGATTCTCAAAGAGTTAATACTGATACACCTATCCGTTCCAATAAGAGTGGGAAAAGAATGATGATAGTACTTTGCATGCTGCTAGTGAACCTATTATAGATACATCTGAGAATCCAAATGATATTTCTATTTCTGATGCTGAGACACAATCTGGTCATGCACATGAGCCTAGTGATAACATTCATAATGATGTTCATGCCGATACTCAACCTAGTAATTATAATGATGTGGAGAGTGAACCTACTGATGATCTTGATAACCCACAACCTAAGAATAGAAGATACAATAAAAGAGACTTCATTGCTAGGAAACATGGTAGACAAAGAGAACCATGGGTTCAGAAACCCATGCCCTTTCCTCCCAAACCATCCAAGAAAAAGGATGATGAGGAATTTGAGCGCTTTGCTGAAATGCTTGGACCGGTCTTTTTACGTATGCGCTTGACTGATATTTTGAAAATGTCTCCTTATGCTAAGTATATGAAAGATATTGTGAAAAATAAAAGAAAGATACCATAAGCTGAGATTTCCACCATGCTTGCTAATTATACTTTTAAAAGTGAAATCCCTAAGAAACTAGGAGATCCCGGAGTACTGACTATAGCATGCTCTATTAAAGGAAATTACGTTAAAACGGCTTTATGTGATCTCGGAGCTGGTGTTAGTGTTATGCCTTTCTATTTATACTGTAGACTTGATTTGAATAACTTGACACCTACTGAAATCTCTTTGCAAATGGCTGATAAATAAACTGCTCTACCTATCGGTATTTTTGAGGAGGTACCTGTCGTAGTTGCAAATGCTACTATCTTGATGAACTTTGTTATTCTTGATATTCCCGAGGACGACAGTATGTCGATCATCCTTGGTAGACCCTTTTTGAATACTGCAGGGGCTGTTATTGATTGCAATAAGGGCAATGTCACTTTTCATATTAATGGTAATGAGGAAATAGTACACTTTCCGAAGAAACAACCTCAAGTTCATAGTATCAACTCTATTAAAAAAATCCAACGATTGTTATTGGAGACTTTGAGTTCCCTCTTACTACTATCAAGAAGAAATATGAGATACTTATTGTTGGGGAAATGCATATCCCCATTGAGGTAACTTAGTGTTATTCGAAAATTCTTTGGTTTCATGTTATTCGAAAGAAGTTTGTTAATAAGACTTGATCAACCTTATTGATGGATTCCTTTTGACGAGCATGAGATGGTTGAATTTAGAAAGCACAACTTCCTGTACCTAACTTTTAATTTTTGTTACCTAGATGAAAATAAGTAAAAATGCTATTATTTCTCTGTTTTTGGAGTTTCCCGTGCAATAAAAAGGAACCTAAAAATAAAAGTTTTTCAAATGTCTTGACAATGGAGTATGATTTTTTTTGGAATATTTAAGAATTTTTGGCACTGGGAATGGATCAGGGGGGCGCACCAGTGGGCCACAAGCCTGTAGGGTGCGCCCTGGTTGCTTGTGGGTCCCATGTGGCCCTCCTCCACTTATTCTAGCACCCATTCACTTCATCTTCCTCCAGAGAAAAATCCCACCATTGCTCAAACCCGTTTTCTAGCTCATCTTGCTGCCATTTTCGATCTCCTTGCTCAAAGCTCCATTCGCAAAACTGTTGTAGGGGATTGCTCATCGGTATGTGACTCCTCCAATAGTGCAATTAGTTTTTGTTCTGGTGCCTTATATATTGCAGATTTTTTCTGTTGTGGTGACTGTGTTTTTGAGCTTGCATGTCAAATTTGTATGGTCCCAAGTAGTTTTGATGCATGATATAGTCTCTAGGCACTTGAGGGAGTAGTTGCTATGAGTTTTTTTGAGTTTTGTTCACCTTTATTTTAGTTCAGTAAAAATTTCAGAAATTTTTCAGATAAAGAATATATGTTGAGGAGAATGTACCAAGGTGGTTCTTCGAGCAAGAAAGCCCCGAGACTCGCGTTATGTGAGCCCAATTTTGAACCACCAAGGGAAGCTCGGGTACTGCCTTGTGAATGGCCGTCGGATCAACTCATGGACAACGCCGAATTCAAGGAAGAGTTTCATGCATACATAAGGTATGCTCGCCTTCAGGATTTCATTTCAGATCGATGCAAGCAATATTATCAACTCACTGATTCTTTCGTGCGGAGGTTTGAATTTTCATCTAGGCGTAATTCTCATTCTGTTCTATTTAATCTTTATGATAAGACCTATACCATGGACCTAGAAGATTTTAATGATGCATGCAAACTTCCACAATGGGGTAGTCATAGCGATCCTCATAAAAATGAATAGAATGATTTCCTTGCTAGCATCACGGTGGGAGAAACTATAATCATTACACAAGCCACCTTGGGGAGCATTCACTTTCTGGCTACACATTATTTTGCTCTCTTCATAGGTAGATGTATTAACGGTAAACATGAGCATAGTCACCTTTGTGTGCCTGATCTGAGTATTCTTAAGAATGTTGTAATGGTAGATAGATGATATAACTTGGGGGGTACATCATAATGCTAAGGATGGAGATTTCTTTGGTGGAATTTATGGCACCCGTGTAGCTAAGTATCTTGGGGTACCCATAAGAGAGAATGATGTTGAGTTACCCCTTGCTTTTCTTGATTATGAGGCTTTGGTGTGCTACCAGTTTCTAGAAAGAAACGACCAATCCCTCTAGTACTGAATTTTTTGAAAGGCAACATGTTTTCCATGTTAGCCTTCCTGCTCCTACCTTCTTTAACTTTCAGGAAAAGCAGAGATATTTATAACCAGAGAGGAGGCAAACGAGTACGAGCGAAATGCAGAAACCACTCACCTTCACGCTGCAGTAGTTCAGGCGGTAGCCGCCGCAGCCCAGTACAACCCCAACTTTGACTTTGGATATTATCCGGGCTAGCCGTGGCCCTCGACCAACTTAGGCCAAAAGCCTAAGCTTGGGGAGTACGTATTTCTCACCAACATTACATTCATGATCACACACTTGTTTGAGTTGTCGGTGTTCATACTTTTTCATTGTACTATCCATGGTAGTTTATTTCTTGTTTTGCTTTCTTCTTGTGTGTTTGATTAAACTTTAAGAAAATCCAAAAAAATAGTTCTAGCTTTGCCTTCTAGTTTGTTTTAGTTGTAGCATTAAAAGAAAACCCAAAAAGATTTCTCGTTCTTCTTTTTCTTGTTGGGAGCTTTCCCGTGTAAATAATTTTCCTTTCTTTTATTTGGGTCTTAAGGAGAAGACCATGATAAAATGTTGAGTGGCTGTCATATGCATTATTGTTTATCTTACATACAGACCATATTGCCTTGTCTTCTCCTTTGATTTATTGTTTGCAAATTCTAGATTAGTCCAATGCACGTGTACTCTTATTATTATTCACATCGTTTGGTCATGCAAGTGAAAGGCAATAATGACGATATAGGATGAACTGTTTGAGATGGAGAAAAGCTGGTATGAACTCAACCTATCTTACTTTTGTAAATATGATTAGCTCATAGTTCGGGATTCAGCCCGTTATGGGTTGAACATGTTTGCAATGACAATCAGAGATTATAGTTATTAATGCCATGCTTAATTGGCTAAGAGTGGATAATGGTTGGTCTTGAGTGTCAACATGCGCATTAAAATCGTTGTGATGTAGTATGATAGAATGGTATCCTCCTCGGAATGATTCAAGTGGCTTGACTTGGCACATGTTCATGCATGGAGTTGAAACAAATCAACATAGCCTCCACGATATTTATGTTCATGGCGAATTATATCCTACTCATGCTTGCATTCAATGTTGGTTAATATCAAAGCATGTTGATGACTGTGTTGCTCTCTAGTTGGTCGCTCCCCAGTCTTTTGTTAGCCTTCACTTGTACTAAGCGGGAATACTACTTGTGCATCCATAACAATAAACCCAAAGTTATTCCCTATGAGTCCACCATATCTACCTATATGCGGTATTTACTTGCCGTTCCGAGTAAATTTGCATGTGCTAAACTTTAAACCTTCAAATAAATATTTTGTTTTGTATGCCCAAATCGCTCATGTGGCGACAGGGGCTCTCAGTATCTTCCATGCTAGGTGGGTTATTCTCACGATATGTGTTGATTCACTATCATTCACAAGAAAATGGCTGGTAGTCAAGATGCCCAGTTCCAATCTCGAAATAAAAAGCAAATTATAATTAAATAAAACTCCCCCAGGAATGTGTTTGTATGGACGGTACCCGTGGATTCGGCACGCCATGGAGTGTGACTGATTGGTGGAGGGGGAGTAAAAACTTTACCATTCTGTTGGGAACCGCCTATAATGTATCTAGCATGGAAGATAATCAAAACCTCTTGGTCGTTATGTGAGCAATGAAAGCATACCGCTCCAAAATCATTACCTATCTCTGTTTTAAAAGCTTGAGCTCTGGCACCTCTGCAAATCAATGCTTCCCTCTGCGAAGGGCCTATCTATTTACTTTATTGTTGAGTCATCATCCTCTTATAAAAAGCACTAGTTAGAGAGCACCATCGTCATTTGTATGCCTTGCTATTAATTGATATTGAGTATGAGCATGACTAGATCTCTCTCACCATCAATTACAATGTTTAGTCAGTCCTTGTTCTCTAGAGGTGCTCTGCATTTGTGTTTTGCGGTCTCAGAAAGGGCTAGCGAGATACCATTATGTCATATTGTATCATGATTGTTTTGATAAAATTGTTGTCATCCGAGACTTATTATTATTGCTCGCTAGTTGATTATGCCATTGATATGAGTGAATGTGAGACCTAAATGTTATTGTGAATGTGGTCAATCTATAATCTTTGCTGAAAATCTGAACATAAGTTAGACATATTTACAACAGTAAGAACAAACAGAGTTTGTAAAAGTTTTTCTTTATCACTTTTAGTTTATCAACTGAATTGCTTGAGGACAAGAAAAGGTTTAAGCTTGAGGGAGTTGATACATATCCAACGTATCCACTTTTCCAAACTCCTTTGCCCTTGTTTTGGACTTTAATTTGCATGATTTGAAAGGAACTAACCCGGACTGACACTGTTTTCAGCAGAATTTCCTTGGTGTTATTTTTGTGCAGAAATAAAAGTTCTTGGATTGACCTAAAAATTTATAGAGATTATTTCTAGAATTAATGAAAAATATTGGCGAAAGAATCAACTACGGGGGGGCCACCACCTGGCCACAAGCCTGGTGGGCGCGCCGGGCAGGCATGTGGGCCCCCTACTGCTCCTCCGACCTCGTTTCCACTCCTATATATTCCTATTCGGGGAGAAAAAATAAGGGAGAAGAGTTCATTGCGTTTCACGATACGGAGCCTCCGCCACCTCATGTTCCTCCTCGGGAGACCAGATCTAGAGTCTGTTTTGGGCTTCGGAGAGGGGAAATCGATGCCTTTGTCATCACCAACCATCCTTCATCACCAAGTCCATGATGCTCTTCATCGTTCGTGAGTAATCTCATCATAGGCTTGCTCGGCGATGATGGGTTGGATGAGATTTATCATGTAATCGAGTTAGTTTTGTTAGGGTTTGATCCCTAGTATCCACTATGTTCTGAGATTGATGTTGCTATGACTTTGCTATGCTTAATGCTTGTTACTAGGGCCCGAGTGCCATGATTTCAGATCTTAACCTATTATGTTTTCATGAATATATGTGTGTTCTTGATCCTATCTTGCAAGTTGTATACACATATTACGAGTTATGATCCGCATCCCCCAGGGTGACAATAACTTGGATTCTTTTCGGTGATTACCGTAGTTTGAGGAGTTCATGTATTCACTAAGTGTTAACGATTTGGTCCGGTTCTCTATTAAAAGGAGGCCTTAATATCCCTTAGTTTCCAATAGGACCCCGCTGCCATGGGAGGGTAGGACAAAAGATGCCATGCAAGTACTTTTCCATAAGCATGTATGACTATATATGGAATACATTCCTACATTACATTGATGAATTGGAGCTAGTTCTATGTCACCCTATGTTATAACTGTTGCATGATGCATGACATCCGACATAATTATCCATCACTGATATATTTCCTACGAGCTTTCCATAATATTGATCTTTGCTAAGTTACTTTTCCGTTGCTACTTTTACAAACACTACAACTGCTACTATCACATTTGCCACTGTTACCATTACTTTCATACCGCTTTGCTACTGAATACTTTGCTGCAAATATTAAGTCTTTCAGGTGTGGTTGAATTGATAACTCAGCTGCTAATACTCGAAAATATTCTTTGGCTCCCCTTGTGCCGAATCAATAAATTTGGGTCGAATACTCTAGCCTCGAAAACTGTTGCGATCCCCTATACTTGTGGGTTATCAATCGCCGTCGGCATGCTCGCTCTCCGATTACCATTGCGAGTAGTGATGAACCTGAATAATTGTTACTTGGTACCTGCGTTATTCATGAGCATTATTTCTGGATCTGGTTTATTGCGAGACGGATACTCATTTAAATCAGAGAATAATGGTTGTACTATTTATATGAGTAATATCTTTTATGCTCATGCACCCAATGTGAGGGGTTTATTCATATTGAATCTCGATGGTGATGATACACATGTTCATATCATTGATGCCAAAAGATGTAGAGTTGATAATGATAGTACCAAATTCTTGTGGCATTGCCGTTTAGGTCATATTGGTATAAAACGCATGAAGAAGCTCCATGCTAATGGACTTTTGGAGTCACTTGACACATGTGAACCATGCCTCATGGGCAAGATGACTAAAACCCTGTTCTCTAGAAATATGGAACGGGAAAGTGACTTGTGTAAATCATACATACTGATGTGTGCGGTCCAATGAGCATTGAGGCACGCAGTGGATATCGTTATTTTCTCACCTTCATTGATGACTTAAGTAGATATGGGTATATTTACTTAATGAAGCACAAGTCTGAAATGTTTGAAAAGGTCAAGCAATTTCATAGTGAAGTTGAGAATCATTGTAACAAGAATATTAAATTCCTATAATCTGATCGAGGAGGAGAATATCTGAGTTATGAGTTTGGCAGTCACTTAAGGCAGTGTGGAATTGTTTCACAATTGACACCGCCTAGAACACCACAGCGTAATGGTGTGTCCGAACATCGTAATCGAACCTTATTAGATATGGTGTGTTGTATGATGTCTCTTGCTGATTTGCCACTATTGTTTTGGGGTTATGCATTAGAGACAGCTACATTTACTTTAAATAGGACACCATCGAAATCCATTGAGACGATGCCATATGAAATGTGGTTCGGCAAGAAGCCAAAGTTGTCGTTTCTTAAAGTTTGGGGATGTGATGCTTATGTCAAAAAGCTCAGCCTGAAAAGCTGGAACCCAAAGCGGAGAAATTCGTCTTCATAGGATACCCAAAAGAGATGGTTGGTTATACCTTCTATCTTGGATCCGAAGGCAAAGTGTTTGTCGCTAAGAACGGAACATTTCTTGAGAAAGAGTTTCTCTCGAAATAATTGAGTGGGAGGAAAATAGAACTTGATGAGGTTATTGAACCTTTACTTCAACCAGAGAGTAGAGAAGCGCAGAAAGATGTTTTTGTAGAGCCTGCATCGGTTGAAGAGGAAGTTAATGATGATGATCATGAAACTTCAGATCAAGTTACTATCAAACCTCATAGGTCGACAAGGGCGCATGCTACTCCTGAGTGGTACGACAACCCTGTCTTAGAGGTCATGTTGTTAGACAACGATGAACCTACAAGCTATGGAGAAGCGATGATGGGCCCGGATTCCGAGAAATGGTTAGAGGCCATGAAATCCGAGATGGGATCCATGTATTAAAACAAAGTATGGACTTTGGAAGTATTACTTGAAGGGCGAAAGGCCATTCAGAACAAATGGATCTTTAAGAAGAAGACGGACACGGGCGGTAATTTCACCATCTATAAGCTCGACTTGTGGCAAAGGGTTTTTGAAAGTGCGTTATATCGATTAGAGGGGGGTGAATAGGTGATTTTTACAAATTCATCACTGAGGAATTTCAACTTGAGGAATTTGAAATGTGATGAATAACAAGCAGCGGAATAAGTACTCAAGTGCGTGAGAAACATAGCAGTAGCATAGTCATCATGATGAAATTAAGCATGCAAAGATTACAGGTAGTGTGATACAGGATAAACAGGTGAGGAACAAGGTAACTTGAAGAATTTGAGGTGAGGAAATTGAGAAAAGTCTTCAGTCAAATTCTTCAAACAGTAACGATCAATTCATCAACAAGTATATGAGGAAATGAAAGGGTTGAGGAAATAGAACCAGATAGCTCGATGAAGACAATGGTTTGATGACCCAGTTCCAACTGATATGACACTCGTACGTCTGGTTTGGAGCGGCCTGGTATTAAAACCAGAGGACACACAGTCCTTACCGTATTCTCCTTGAGCTAAGGACACACAGTCCTCGCCCAACACTCGTGGTAAGCCTTTAGGGTAGACTTCCAAAACCCTCACAAACTAGTCACCCGGCGATCCACAATTGACTGCTGGATGCTCTAGACCAAGGTCACTCTGTGATCCCCAATTGACTGCAGGATGCACTAGACCATGATGCCTAACCATCTGGAAGATACACAGTCTTCAAAGGTAACAAGCGTCGGTTCCACACATGAACAATCTCTTCTGTGATGCTCAATCACTTTGAGTTTGGTGGTTTGGATTTGGGTTTTTCCTCACTGATGATTTTCTCTCAAATTCCTTAGAGGATGGGTTGCTCTCAAATGACAAGTGTCAGTTCTCTCCTGGAGCAGCCAACCAACTAGTGATTTTGTGGGTGGCTATTTATAGCCAGGGTGCAACCTGACATGATAAGACATAAATGCCCCCAATGATATGACCATTATGTGGATAAGATTATTGGGGACAGCTGGCACTAAGCACGGCAACGGTCGGAATTTCGAACTATGAAAATCCTCAGGCTTATCATATTCCTCACTTGTAGGCAATTCGCACTGGCGAAATCCTAACTCCTCAGTCACACCAATTTCCTCAAAGACCAGAAGAACTTCGTCTCTATCACTAGAGAACTTGATTGAACCGTAAGAGATTTCCAAAGGCTTCACTCGAAGGATTGGATAGGTTGAGGCTTTTGAGTTGAGCATCAGCTGGAAACTTTCCTTAGTATTACCTCGGCCCCCTTTAACAGTACGGTGTTTCCTATGACTCAAAGAAAGGAAATGAAACTACGAAAACAAAAGTCTTCACGCTTCATAGTCCTCGTTCATATCTTCAAGGTCACACCAACTTCTTCATTTTCAAAGTCTTCAGGGAATACCAAAGTCTTCACCAAAGAATTCACCAAAGTCTTCAGCTGAAGACATACATTTTTAGGGGTCAATAATCTCCGAATATATCAAACTCCCCTGCGTCTTATAGAGCCTATGTACACTTACAAACGCATCAGTCTCTTAACCTATAAGTCTTCAATTCACCAAAATCACTAAGGGGCACTAGATGCACTTACAATCTCCCCCTTTTTGGTGATTGATGACAAATAGGTTAATTTTTCAACGGGGATAAAAATATGAAGTGTAAGTACTGAGTTTAAGGAATTTGATTGCACGATATAGAAGGACTCCCCCTGAAGATGTGCATATTTGAGGAATTTGCTTTGGAATGCAAATGCACATGGCAGGTTGAAATCATGGATAACTCCCCCTATATATTATAATTCATACACGCATTTAACATATGATATGAACAATTTGAAATGCATGATGAAAATGGTGTCTGGCGAAATTCAGCATGTATGCATTAAGGTAATTTGAGGAAATAGCATGCGGAAAGCGGTTCAAAAGAGTTAGACCACCATCGGACTTAAGTTTACAACTCAACCAACAAAAGCTTCGGAAGAGCGAGAGTTGTAACTTAAACAAAAAATAGCCCATATATAGAGACCTGCTTGAAGACTAACTCAAATCCCCCCTTTGTCATCGAATACCAAAAGGGACGAAAACTGAGGACTAACGCCCCTTTGAAGAAATTCATCTTGAAGGTGATGGAGGAGCACCAGCATTGTCAGGGTCGTTCGTCAAGGCAGGGCCCACAGTAGTGTCGTCAATTTCCTCCGCTTCATCCGCCTCGCGCGACGAAGAATATGAGCTTGTAACCAGCTGAGGAACTTGAACTTTCTTGAATTTCTTCTGAGAAGACGAGCCAAGTCAAGGTTCTGCTCAAGGTTCATCTCCTTGATTTCTTGAGGAGTCTTGAGGTGAGACAGAATGGCCCAAGTGTCGTTGAAGACTTCATGAAGGTAGTATTGGTTCTTCATCACAGTGTTGTGCATGATAGTCATGTCTCGAAGAAGTGAACCAAACTGACGCTTGACCCACTTGTGGTTGCGATCAACCTTCCGATGAAGATTTAGAAGGAGCTCACGATCAGTCATCACACGATTAGTCATCTGAAAGTCAGCCTTGAAGGGAAATGAAGACCTTGATCTGATGAATTTCATGATCTAGGGAGAGTAAGGCTTCAATTCAAATGGGGATGAAGCTGCATTTGCCAAAGTCCTCAGGAAGAAATCATGGTAATTGATGGGAATCCCATGAATGATGTTGAACAGCATGTTATTCATGATTCCCTCCACTTCTTCTTCTTCAGAGTTTTGACCCTTCTAAGGACTGAGGGTTTTGGTCAGAATCCGATAGATGGTCCTGGGAACATAGAGCAAATCCTTCACTAGGAAGGTAGTCCTTGGAGGTTTTCCAGGAGCCAATGGCTTCATCGGCACTTGCATCATCTGATTGGGCAGTGCAGGTTCATCAAACAGGCATCTTGCTCCTTCTGAGGGAATTGGGATTGGCAGACATCAAAGCAATTCTGAGGCTGGGGCAGTGTAGTGAGTTGATCCTGTCATCCAGTCTAGAACCCAAGAATTGACATCAGAAGCATCACCTGTGATGTGCAAGGTGGCATAGAATTGAAGAATTAGCTCTTCATTCCAATCACAAATGTCCACGCAGAATGGAAGAATTCCAGCATCATGAAGAACTGCTAGCACTGGTGTGAAGCATGGGATAGTTTCCATATCCGCATGAGGAATTTGTCGGTGCTTAAAGACTTTCTCCTTGTCAAACAACATTGACACATAGTAATTCATCTATGTGGGTGTCCAAAATCTCGTACGACCGGCCCTTGCTGAATCATAAGGATTTGGCCCTGTGAAGAATATGTGCTCATTGAAGAAATTCGTCTTGATGAATTTGGGTCACTTTGAGCCTTTGAATGTCATCTTAGGCTTTAGCTGAAGGTTTGGCCTGAAGCGGACCACATTTCCTTGGGCATTGGAGGAACTTCTTCACACTGAGGAATTTGAACAGCAGTTTCCTCAGTTGTAGTTGGAGCAGCAATTTCTTCGGCTCATTCAGCTAGAATATCCTTAGGGATTGAAGTGACAAGTGTGGCCAAGTCAGCAAATCCTGTATGAATTTCTTCAGGCTGGGATGGAGACTGAGGAATTTGGGTGAGGGGAGTGGTCATTGGTTAATTTGGGTGTGTAGCTTCCAAATATTCATCATTGATGAGAGGAGTTGTGTTTCCATTGTCCACATCTACTTCCATTTTTTCAACTCCGGCCTCTTCAGCAGTCAACTAAGGCTGGGGCGATGATACCTGGGGTGTTGAAGCATTTGCTTCCACTTCAATTTCTTCATCAATCTGCTCTGAGGAAGCAGCAGACTAATCCTTTTCATCTTGTTCATCATTTGGGATGACATAGTCAACACCAAATGGTACTAACTCATAGGCTGGCGTGGAGCTGATAGGAGTTGCATCAATTGGATCAGTTGAAGAACTAGGCAGAGTCTTCAACTTCTTCACTGCTGAGGAATCTGAATTTGATGCTTTTCTCTTCTGTGCAGTCGTCTTCTCCGCAGACTTTGTTTTCTTCACTTCTGATGCAGAAAGAAGGTTGATATTCTTCACCCTTGAAGATTTTGCAATTTGAGCAAAGGGTGAAGGAGTAGCAGTTTCTTCAGGCATGACTGATGCGGTCGTCCTGGTGGTCTCAATTTCATCAGGCACAGCAAAAGATTCAGCTAGCCTGGCAATTTCTTCACGTGCAACAGTGCAGGTTGCCCTGACAGGTTCTTCAGCAGCCTGAATTTCTTCAGCTACGCTTGTAGTTTCTTCGGCAGGTTGAGCAGATTCTTTAGCCAGAGGAAGTTGCGGTTGCGATTGAGCTGCAACCCTCTTGTTGTGGTCCTTGATGGCTTTGTTAGCCACTTTGACGAACCGGACCTTGGCACCTTGCCAATCAGCATAGTATCGATTGAATTCATCACTGAGTCCTTTGATCTCAGATTGTATGGTCACAAGTTGTTTAGGAGAAAGCTTCAAAACATTACTCTTCAAAAAATGTTCCTTCTTGTACTGAGCTTTCTTGGTTTGTCTGCCTTCTCATACTTCCATTTTTCTTCAGCTATGAAGGCAGTGAGGACATGATCTGGTCCAGGAGGAAGTTTCAAGTCATCAGTTGGAGTGTTGGGATCCTTGTGCCAGATGTCAATGAAGTTCAGCACCATCTTAGGATCCAACCAGGGAGGAATTTGGGTGTCGTTTGCTTGACCACTCGTTCTTGCTTGTTTGTAATGATTGCCACAAGTCCTCACCATCTGCTTCATCATCTAAAGAATCTGATGGAACCTGGAACACAACTTTCTTGGAGTGAAGACTTGGTCGAGATCCTCGTCCAGCAGTGGATTTCATCTTCAGCAGAGAAGTACTGGTTGAGGAATGCGCTTGGGCTAATAAACTTGCAGAGACCCCTGAAGCAATTGAGAAGCATGTAGTCCTCTGACATGTTGCAAGATGTATAGGTGTTGAGGACTTTGTGGCAGCAGCTGATGATTGTGCAGCTACTGAAGGCATTGCAGTGGCCTTAGAAGACTTTGCTTGAGGATTCTGTAGTGAGGACTTTGAAGTTGAGCATTTTGGCTTCACTACAAACTTCTTCACCATTGAATTCTTCGGAGCTCTAGCAGAGCCTCCTGCAGAGGCAGGAGCAGCAGAATCTTCATTGAATTGCTTCACGGTTGCTTCAGCAGTTCTCTAAAGTTCTCGTTGATGCTTTGTCCATTCAGCTGGAAAGTCTTCACCATGAGATCAACTTCTTGATCATCAGCAGGAGGTGCTCTTCTGCAAGGAGGTTTGAGTGTGAATTTCTTCATGTACTTGGGAGTGACATAACAATAGTCTCTCCACTGTTTCACCCACCTCCGTTCAATCCTCTGAATTCTAATCTTACTCTGCTCCTTGGTTTCTTTTCCATGAATGGCTTCATTAGGAGTACAGTAACCAGCATACAAATCCTCAGGTATTTCAAAAGTAGTGTTATGTTCAGCCTTCTTTCCACCTTTTTCGGGTCTTTTACCATCTGGCATTGTCTTCACTCGATGACTTTGAACTCTTGATGATTCTAAAGATGTATACAATTTTTCCTCAAGGATAGCTGCAAATTAGTTAAGTTGATGAGAACCTAGTGATTCATCAACAGACATTTTGTACCTGTGAACAGAGTATAGGTGCGAGGAATTTGAAGAGGTCATATGCGTTCTCAGAAAATTTTCAAAATACATCAAGTTGAGGATTTTGACCATGGGTATCTTGAGGAATTTCACTAAGTGTTCTTGCCTTAGGTTCCAGAGTTGTGCAAATTTTCAGGATCCACACAATTGAGGAATCTTGAAGAAAATCATTAACTTAGGAAAAACATCAAGGGAATGAAGCATGTAAAGTGCTTAAGAAGATGATTCTTGAAGAACAAACAACTTTGAGGATTTTGTGAAAAATATGAATATCAAACAAGGGTAGTAAAATTAGATTTCATTTACCCTGATGAAGAACACAATGAACAGTGAGATGAAATCAGGGAAGTTTGTCTGTCCAGATCTCCCACGCCCTAGCTTGGTAGAGGGAGACAGCTACAGCAGCGGCGGAGTGAAGATTTCTGCGGCGAATGCGAGTACGGCGACGGCAAGGTCGAGGCAGTGAAGCTCTTCCACACCGGCGACGATGATTTTAGCGGCAGCGCTAGGTTTGAGCTCGGGAGAGTGAGGGAAGAGAGGAGTAACTAGCGCACTGTGAAAGGGAAGGGGTATTTATAGTTGAGGTGAAAACCAACCGGCCTGAAGATTTTGGACCAGGTTGCCCCTGACCCTTGCTCTCCACGCGACATGTGTCACCCACATTCTGAGTAGTGGAGATAGTGGGGGATCATGGGTTACCCAGTCATGGGAATCGGAACAGTTTGAGCGGGAAGCGCCGAAAATTTTGATAGTGAGAATTTTAAAGTTTCTGTTCGCAAATTCTTCAGTTGTCAATGACACAGTGAAGACTTTGAATGAGTTTCAAAGTAGAATGCATATGAAGAATGTGAGAACAGACTAGGTTGAGTTTAGCATAGAGGGGGAATGGGTCCGATCACATTCACTTAGATGAAAATCAACTTCAAGAATTAGCAATAAGTGGATGTTGTTGAGGACATGGAATATATATATATATATGTATATAGTCAATGAAGAACATTAGTTTCAGAGTTTGAAGAATTTGAAATTTGAGGATTTTGCAAACTTGAGGAATTTGAAATTTTGAAGAATTTGCAACATAACGAAAAACTCAACTTTGAAGAATTTCGACTATTGTTGGTGGCGTGACCCACCGTATAAGAATGATGATTTCATACACCGCGTACAATTGTCGTAGGTTTTTGAGAATCAAATTCTTCATTAATTTCTTCACACTTAGAGTGTTATTCTTCATTTCTTGAAGAAAAACATTACTTTTTGTGTGTTGCACATCTAAATCATCAATTTTGCATAAGTATTAGAATGTGTGTCTTTTCAAAGAACATTCAAAGATTCTAAGATATTTAGCTCACACCGCAACTTGCAAAATCTCTTTTCATCCAAGGGCTTTGTGAAGATATCAGCTAGTTGTTCTTCAGTGGGAATATGGTCGATGGAAATCATGCCCTTGAGTACATGATCTCGAAGAAAATGATGACGAATCTGGATGTGCTTGGTCTTGGAGTGCTGAACTAGGTTGTAAGCAATCTTGATAGTGCTCTCGTTGTCGCAATAGAGAGGCACATTCTTCACCTTGATGCCATAGTCCTTGAGGGTTTGCTTCATCCACAGCAACTGAGCGCAACATGAACCAGCAGCAATGTACTCAGCTTCAGCAGTACATAGTGACACGCAGTTCTACTTCCTCGAGGACCAACAGACTAAGGATCATCCGAGGAAATGATAGGTGCCTGAGGTTGACCTGCGATCCACACGATCTCCAGCATAGTCAGCATCTGAGTATCCAACGAGGTGAAGATTTGAGCCCTTGGGATACCATAATCCAAGCGTTGGTGTGTGAGCTAAGATCGAAGAATATGTTTCACAACCTTATGGTGTGATTCCTTCGGTGTTGCTTGGAATCAGGCACAAATGCAAACACTCGGCATAATATCAGGCCTAGAAGCACATAGATACAATAAAGAGCCAATCATGGAGCGATATACCTTCTGATCGAAATCTTTACCATTTTCATCAGTGCAGAGGTGGCCTTTTGAGGGCATAGGAGTTTTGATGCCTTTGCAGTCTTGCATGTTGAATTTGCTCGGAACATCCTTGAGGTATTTCCTGAGAGATGAAGATGCCATTGTCTTGCTAACGAATTTGAAGACCACACCCGAGGGGCCTTCTTGAGACCATAGAGGGCCTTGTTGAGTCTGAAGACTTTGTCAGGATGCTTAGGGTCTTCAAAACCTAGGGGTTGAGAAACATATACTTCTTACTCAAGCTTACCATTGATGAATGCACTTTTCACATCCATTAGATATAAGATGATATCATGATGGTTAGCATAAGCAAGCAATATGCGAATAGCTTCAAGTCTAGCAATAGGTGCAAAAGTTCCATCAAACTCAATTCCTTCAAACTCTGTGTAGCCTTGAGCTACAAGGCGAGCCATATTTCTTACCACAAGGCCATTTTCATATGGCTTGTTGCAGAAGATCCACTTGGTACCTATGATGTTGTGCTTGCGAGGATTCGGCCGCTTGATAAGTTCTGACACATTATTTAGCTTGAATTGATGTAATTCCTCTTGCATAGCTTGAATCCACTCTGGCTCCTTGAATGCTTCATCAACTTTGGTGGGGTCTATGATAGAGACAAAAGCAAAGTGCCCACAAAAGTTAGTCAAATGTGAAGCTCTTGAGCTAGTGAGGAGACCTGGTGCATTGATGTCGTTGATGATTTTGTCAATCTGCACTTCATTTGCAACTCTTGGATGAGCAGGTCGACGTGGCTAAGGATTTTCTTCAGCACCATTTTGTTCAGGTGTATCAACATGAATGTCTTCATTGGTTGGAATGACTTCATCAGTAGGCTGAGGTTCTTCAGTGGGTATGACATATTGAGTAGCCTTCATCTTATTGGATTCCTCAGGAGACTTTTCATCTAGCATAGAAGGCAGGTGCTCTCTTTGCGAGCTATCAGTTTCATCAAACCGCACATCTATAGTTTCAACAACCTTTTGATGGTAGGTGTTGAAGACTCTATAGGTGTGCAAGTCCTTTCTGTAACCAAGCATAAAACCTTCATGTGCTTTCGGTGGAAATTTAGAACTATGGTGTGGATCTCTAATCCAGCATTTTGCACTGAAAACTTTGAGATAACATACATTGGGTTTCTTGCCAGTCATGAGCTCATAAGAAGTCTTCTTGAAGAATTTGTGAAGATATACCATGTTGATAATGTGGCAAGCTGTATCAATTGCCTCATGCCAGAAGCGACGAGGAGTCTTGTATTCATCAAGCATGGTATGAGCCATCTCAACAAGAGTCATGTTCTTGCGCTCCACGATGTCGTTCTGTTGAGGAGTATATGGAGCAGATAACTCATGAGTAATACCAAGTTCATCAAGATATTCATCAAGATTGGTGTTCTTGAACTCAGTCCCATTATCACTCCTGATATGCTTGATCTTAACCTCGAAGTTAGTTAAGGCCCTTGAAGCAAATCGTCTGACATCCTGCACTTCATTTTTGTACGGAATAATATGCACCCAAGTGTAACGGGAGTAATCATCAACAATGACAAAGTCATACATACTTCAAGAATTTGTTAGTGTGGAATAATGAGTGGGGCCAAAGAGGTCCATGTGAAGCAATTCAAAAGGTTGAGTCGTGGTCATGGTTGTCTTTGAAGGATGCTTGGATCTGGTCATCTTCCCAGACTCACAAGCACCATATATGTAGTCCTTGAGGAATTTGACACCTTCAATGCCAATGACGTGCTTTTTTTCACGACCGTGTGCAAGTTCCTCATACCATCATGTCCAAGTCGTCGATGCCACAGCTAGCCTTTTGAGGACTTTGCAACTAGGCATGTGGCAGGTTGAGGACCTGTAGAGAAATCAACAATAGAAAAGTATCCTCTCCTAAAGCCTTCGAAGACTTTGGAATGGTCAGATTCCATGACAACAACACAACGATATTTTCCAAAGACGACAATCATATCAAGATCACAAAGCATTGACACAGACATGAGGTTGAACTCGAGGGATTCAAAAAGCATCAGCTTATCCATGTGTCGGTCCTTTGAGATTGCAACCTTACCTAAACCCAATAACTTGCTTTTTCCTTTGTCAGCGTAGGTGATATGCTTCAGATGAGATGGGGCAAGTGGTAAATTCATCAGTAAATTCTTGTCACCGGTCATGTGGTTGGTGCATCCACTGTTGAGAACCACTCAGCAGCTTTTGGAGGTTCATCATGCAGATAAATTAGTACAACTTACGAACTCATATGCTTCAGAGTGAAGAATATGACATCAAATTCATCAGGCAGAATTTCATCACACAATATGGTAAGTAAATCTGTGTGAGGACGTGAGAAATGAGGTATTCATTTCTGCATGATTATATTGCGTCCTTTCAAGCATTTCCTCAGGTCTCTATCAAATTTAAAAGACGTTTAAGTTCATCTAGAGACCTGACCCTGCATAAGAGATCGGTTCAATTTCTTCACCATCCACATCTGGAGGGGTGGCAAAGAGTTCATCATTCTCCGAGCACCATATGAGAAGGGAGGCATTGAAGCTAGTGTGCTTCATTTCACAGGAAGAGGGTTAGAGTACTCATATGAATAAGCAGAGAAAATCTTCGAGGACTTCTGAACATAATGATTTGAAGAATAATGCACATATTTAGAACCCTTAGATTTTCCTTGCGAAACAGATGCATTAGCACGAGAATGATATTTGTGACCATTTGAGGAATTTGGTCCAAGTGAAGACTTTGGTCCATATGAGGAATTTGATTTGGGGTTCCTTTTCTTCATCGATGGTGTTGTGAGAACATTCACTTGAAGATTTTGCAACCAGCTCTTTGAGACCCAGATTTTCTTCATAGGTGAACCGTTCCTGTAGTTAGTTCCAACAAATCTTGCAAATACTTCACCTTTCTGATTTTTGAAGAATTTGTAGTTGGAGTCAAGTGACTAATAAGAGGAATATGAAGTTTCACAAGTAAAGCCAGATAAAGTGGATGGATCTACAGGAGGTCCTTTTGCAGCAACCCATGAGGTTTGGGGGTACTGCTCAGGTGTCCACTAGGACCCATCAGCATTGAGTTTCCTCTCAAATGCAATACCATCTTTCCTAGGGTTCCTGTTCAGAATCTGATTTTTGAGCACATCGCAAAGGGTTTGATGCCCTCTGAGACTTTTGTACATGCCTGACAGATACAATTCCTTCAACCCTGCATTTTCGTTAGTGATACTTGTGCTATCCTCAGATGAGGAATTTGTGACCACAGATATAGTTGAAGAATTTGCGGCAATAGAAGCTTTTGAACATTCAGGTGAAGAATTAGCAGTTTCACGTTCGATGCATTTCAAACAAGGTGGAACAAATTCTTCCTGAGCGGTACTGATCTGTTGAGCCAGTAAGGAATCATTTTCCCTTTGGAGATCCTCATGAGACACTCTTAGTTTCTCAAGATATTGCTTTCTTTGAAGAAATTCATAAGAAAGCTTCTCCTAATCAGCTAAGAGAGCATTATGATGACTCTGAAGGTTATCATACTTTTTTTGAAGACTTTTGAGATCGTCAGACAGAGTTTGAGTCCGATCCACTACCTCATTCAACAGATCATCGCTTTTGTCTAACAGTTTCTAAAGTTTTTCAAGTGCACTTTATTGTTTAGTGGCAATATTAGAAAGTTTGGCATAGCTAGGTTTCACATATTCATCAGATTCATGTTCACTTAATTCAGAAGAGGAGTGATGCTTGTGTACCTTGGAACCTTTTGCCATGAAGCAATAGGTGGAAGCATAATCATCATTGCAGATGTCAGATTCGTTGGAGTAGTCATTTTCTTCATCGTTGAAGATGGACTTGCTGACGAAAGCAGTGGCGGGAGCAAGTCTAGCAACACCACATTCTGATTCCACCTCAGATTCTTCCCCTTCTTCGTACTCTTTAGATTCTTCTTCAGAATCCATTTCCTTGCCAATGAAAGCCCGAGCCTTTCTAGAACCATTCTTCTTGTGCGTTGAGGACTATGAAGATGAGGACTTTGCAGATGAGAACTTTGAAGATTTCTTCTTTTTCTTTGAGTCATCAGAACAGTCTTCCTTGTACTTGTTCTTCTTCGATTCTTTTTCCCAGAGAGGACAGTCAGAGATAAAGTGGCCAAACATCTTGCATTTGTGACAATTTATCTTCTTGTAGTCGCTTGAGGAATCTAATTTCCTCAAACCACTTTTTGCTGACTTTCCAAATCGGCCTCTCCTTGAGAACTTCTAGAATATCCTCACGAGCATTACTAGCTCTTGACACAGTTCTTCAGGAGCACCAAGGCTACTATCAGAATCTTCGCCTTCAGATGAGGAAATTGCTTTTGCCTTCAGAGCACAAGATCTTCCATAGCTTGGCCCGTAGAGGTCTCTCTTCTTAGCTTGTTGGAATTCATGAGTATTGAGTTTCTCAAGTATATCAGCAGGATCAAGTGACTTGTAGTCTCCACGCTCTTGAATCATCAAAGCTAGTGTGTCAAATGAGGAGTCAAGAGATCTTAGCAGTTTCTTCACCACTTCATGGTCGGTGGTGTCAATGACACCCAGTGCTTGAAGCTCGTTGGAGATATCAGTGAGACGATCAAAAGTTTGCTGAACATTCTCATTGTCGAGTGTTTTGAAGCGATTGAAGAGATTGCGAAGAACATCAACATGGGAATCACGTTGAGTGGAAACACCTTCGTTAACTTTGGACAGCCTATCCCAGATAAGCTTAGCAGACTCCAAAGCACTCACTCTGCCATACTGACCTTTGCTCAGATGGCCATAGATGATATTCTTCGCTTCAGAATCAAGTTGCTTGAATTTCTTCGTATCAGCAGCAATAACAGTCGGAGAGGTGCGGGGAACACCATTTCCACAACGTACCAGAGATCATTGTCAATAGCTTCAAGATGCATGCGCATCTTGTTCTTCCAGTAGGGAGGTAATCTGTCCCATCGAAGGTAGGACAACCTGCGGAAACCTTGATCATACATGCAGTCAACATAACTAGAAATCTAGGTGGTTAGACCAAAATCACATAGAACAAGGGAGTACCCTGCTCTGATACCAATTGAAAGTGCATTATATCGACTACATGGGGTGAATAATCGATTTTTACAAATTCATCACTGAGGAATTTCAACTTGAGGGATTTGAAATGTGATGAATAACAAGGAGCAGAATAAGTACTCAAGTGCATGAGAAACATAGGAGTAGCATAGTCATCATGATTAAATTAAGCATGCACAGATTATAGGTAGCGTGATATAGGATAAGCAGGTGAGGAACAAGGTAACTTGAAGAATTCGAGGTGAGGAAGTTGAGAAAGTCTTCAGTCAAATTCTTCAAACAGTAACGATCAATTCATCAACAAGTATATGAGGAAATGAAAGGGTTGAGGAAATACAACCAGATAGCTCAATGAAGAAAATGGTTTGATGACCTAGTTCCAACTGTTGTGATAGTCGTACGTCTGGTTTGGAGCGTCCTTGTATTTAAACCAGAGGACACACAGTCCCAGGACACATAGTCCTTACCGTATTCTCCTTGAGCTAAGGTCACACAATCCTCGCCCAACACTCGTGGTAAGTCTTCAGGGTAGACTTCCAAAACCCTCACAAACTGGTCACCCGGCAATCCACAATTGACTGCTGGATTCTCTAGACCAAGGTCACTCCATGATCCTCAATTGACTACAGAATGCACTAGACCATGACGCCTAACCATCTGGAAGAACACAATCTTCAAAGGTAACAAGCATCGATTCCACATCGGAACAATCTCTTCAGTGATGCTCAATCACATTGGGTTTGGTGGTTTGGATTTGGGTTTTTCATCACTGATGATTTTCTCTCAAAGTCCTTGGAGAATGGGTTGCTCTCAAATGACAAGTGTCAGTTCTCTCTCAGAGCAGCAAACCAACTAGTGGTTTTGGGGGTGGCTATTTATAGCTAGGGTGCAACCTCACATGATAAGACATAAATGCCCCCCAATGATATGACCGTTATGTGGATAAGATGATTGGGGACAGCTGGCGCTAAGCACAGCAACTGTCAAAATTTCAAACTATGAAAGTTCTCAGGCTTATCATATTCCTCACTTGTAGGCAATTCACACTAGCAAAATCCTAACTCCTCAGTCAGACCAATTTCCTTAGAGATCAGAAGAACTTCATCTCTGTCACTGAAGAACTTGACTGAACCATCAGAGATTTCCAAAGGCTTCACTCGAAGGATTTGATAGGTTGAGGCTTTTAAGTTGAGCATCAGTTGGAAATTTTCCTTAGTATTACCTCGGCCCCCTTTAACAGTATGGTGTTTCCTATGACTCAAAAAAAGGAAATGAAACTACGAAAACAAAAGTCTTCATGCTTCATAGTCCTCGTTGATATCTTCAAGGTCACGCCAACTTCTTCATTATCAAAGTCTTCAAGGAATACCAAAGTCTTCACCAAAGTATTCACCAAAGTCTTCAGCTGAAGACATATATTTTTAGGGGTCGATAATCTCCGAATATATCGAACTCCTCTATGACTTATAGAGCCTGTGTACACTTACAAATGCATAAGTCTCTTAACCTATAAGTCCTCAATACAGCAAAATCACTAAGGGGAACTAAATGCACTTAAAGTTTTTCACGAGTGCAAGGAGTTGACTATGATGAGACCTTCTCACCCGTAGTGATGCTTAAGTCCGTCAGAATCATGTTAGCAATAGAATTTCGACTATGAAATTTTGCAGATGGATGTCAAAACAGCGTTCCTTAACGATTTCCTTAAGGAAGCATTGTATATGATACAACTGGAAGGTTTTGTCGATCGACAGAGTGCTAACAAAGTTCAAACTCTAGCGATCCATTTATGGACTGGTGCAAGCATCTCGGAGTTGGAATATGCGCTTTGATGAGGTGATCAAAGCGTTCAGGTTTATACAAGTTTATGGAGAAGCTTGTACTTACAACAAAGTGAGTGGGATCTCTATAGTGTTTCTAATATTGTATGTGGATAACATATTGCTGATTGGAAACAATATAGAAATGCTGGAAAGCATGAAGGAATATTTGAACAAGAGTTTTTCAATGAAGGACCTAGGAGAAGCTGCTTTCATATTAGGCATTAAGATCTATAGAGATAGATCGAGACGCTTAATAAGACTTTCACAGAGCACATACCTTGACAAGGTTTTGAAGAAGCTCAAAATGGATCGGTCCAAGAAGGGGTTCTTTCCTGTGTTACATGGTGTGAAGTTGAGTAAGACTCAATACCAGTGACTACAGAAAATAGAGAAAAGATGAGTGTCATCCCCTATGCTTCAGCCATAGGATCTATCATGTATGCAATGCTATGCACAACACCCGATGTCAGCTTTGCCATAAGTATGGCCGGAAGGTTTCAAAGTGACCTAGGAATGGAGCACTGGACGACGGTCAAGAATATCCTTAAGTACCTGAAAAGGACTAAGGAAATATTTCTCGTTTATGGAGGTGATCAAGAGATCATCGTAAAGGGTTACGTCGATGCAAGTTTTGACACTGATCCGGATGACTCTAAGTCGTAAACCAGATACATATTTATACTCAATGGGGGAGCGGTAACCTGGTGCAGTTCCAAGCATAACGTGGTAGCCGATTCAACATGCGAAGCGGAGTACATCGCAGCCTCGGAGGTGGCAAAGGAAGGTGTCTGGATGAAGGAGTTCATGACAGATCTTGGAGTAGTGCCCAGTGCACTGAATCCAATGGATTTGTTCTATGACAACACTATTGCCATTGCTTTGGCCAAGGAACCAAGGTTTCACAAGAGGACCAGGCACATAAAGCACTGCTTCAATTCCATCTGTTAATAAATCAAGGAGGAGCACATAAATATTTGCAAAGTGCACACGGATTTGAATGTCACAGACCTGTTGACTAAACCTCTTCCAAGGGCTAAACATGACAAACACCAGAACTGTATGGGTGTTAGATTCATTACAATGTAAATCACATAGTGATGTGAGCTAGATTATTGACTCTACTACAAGTGGGAGACTATTGGAAATATGCCCTGGAGGCAATAATATAATGGTTATTATTATATTTAATTGTTCATGATAAACGTTTATTATCCATGCTATAATTGTATTGATTGGAAACACATTGCATGTGTGGATACATAGACAACACTGTGTCCCTAGTATGCCTCTATTAGACTAGCTCGTTAATCAAAGATGGGCAAGGTTTCCTAGCCATAGACATAAGATGCCATTTGATAACATGTTCACATCATTGGCAGAATGATGTGATGGATAAGACCCAAACTTAAACATGGCATATGATTGTTTCAGTTTATTTCTATAGTTTTCTGCATGTCAAGTATTTGTTCCTACGACCATGAGATCATGCAACTCACTGATACCAGAGGAGTACCTTGTGTGTATCAAACATCACAACATAACTGGGTGACTATAAAGGTGCTCTACAGGTATCTCTAAGGGTGTCTGTTGAGTGGGCATGGATCAAGACTGAGATTTGTTACTCCGTGTGATACAGAGGTATCTCAGGACCCACTCGGTAATACAACATCATAACAAGCCTTGCAAGCAATGTGACTAAAATTTTAGTCATGGGTTCTTCTATTACTGAACGAGAAAAGAGACTTGCCCTAACAAGATTGAACTAGGTATAGAGATACTGACGATCGAATCTCGGGCAAGTAACATACCGAAGAACAAAGGGAACAACATACGGGATTAAATGAATCCTTGACATAGAGGTTCAACCAATAAAGATCTCCGTAGAATATGTAGGAACCAATATGGGCATCCAGGTCCCACTCTTGGTTATTGAACGTAGAGGTGTCACGGTCATGTCTACATAGTTCTCGAACCCGTAGTGTCTGCACACTTAAGGTTTGGTGACGTTTTGGTAGTATTGAGTTATGTATGTTGGTGATTGAAGGTTGTTCGGAGTCCTGAATAAGATCTCGGACATCACAAGGAGCTCCGGAATAGTCTGGAGGTAAAGATTGATATATAGGAAGTCCCATTTTGGTCACCTGGAAAATTTCGGGATACTTCGATAGTGTATCGGGAGGGTATCGAGGGACCATCGGGAGGGGCCTCTCGCCCCAAAGGGCCTCATGGGCTGTGGGAGGAGGCAAACCAGCCCTTGGTGGGCTGGCCGAAGCCCCAACTAAGGCTCATGCGGCTCAGGAAGGAAAACCCAAAGGTGGAAAGGGTTTCCAAGTGGAGAGGAGGAATCCTACTCCTAGTAGGATTGGAGTAGGAGTCCGCCACCTCTCCCACTTCAGCCACACCAAAGGGGCAGCCCTAGGGAACATGCCTCTCTCCCCTCCCTCCTATATATACTAGAGGGAGAGAGGGCAAAATCACTTCAACCCAAAAGGCCATAGTGGAGCCCTCTCTCCCGATAGATTAGTTCCTCTAGTTTTTCAGTAGTGCTTAGGCGAAGCCCTGCTGGAATAGTTCCACCACCATCGTCGTCGTTCCATCGCGCTGCCGGAGAACTCATATACCTATCCGCTACCTCTTTCTGGATCAAGAAGGCGGAGATCGTCATCGAGCTGTACGTGTGCTGAATGCGGAGGTGTCGTCCGTTCGGTGCTAGATCGGGACGGATCGTGATTGGATCGCAGGATGCTCGGCGATTTGGATCGCGAAGACATTCGACTACATCAACCACGTTTGTTAACGCTTCCCTCTTACCGATCTAGAAGTGTATGTAGATCCACTCTCCCTGTCGTAGATGCTCATCACCATGGATAGATCTTGCGTGTGCGTAGGAAAAAATTGTTTCCCAGGCAACGTTCCCCAACATATGGAACAATCGTAACACCAAGGATGGGTTAAAGCTATACAAGTGTTGAAGTGGGCCATAACCTATAGGCCCAAGGGTTGATAGAGATCAAGCATTGCTTTGTTGAAGGAAGAAACTTGGAAGAAGTTATGATTGATCAACAGATGTTTTCCTATGAGGGTACGAAAACCCCAGAGCTGTGAAGAAATGATAGATGTTCTGTTCAGCTTGCAGAAATCAATGGATTTATCCGAACTACTCGTGGGATTCAAATGTTGATCATCCTGGCACCGCAGCTTACAGCCCCGAGTCCGAAGAATATTGAAGATATTCCCATGAGTTGCTACCACATTGGGTCGTCTTAGCTCTCCCTGCCCTTTTGGTGTCTCGATGACAAAGAAGGAGTGAGTTTAGAGATTTGCCGAGTCACGAGTGCATTTTTAATTGTTTGTGTGCTTTCTTCACTCATGAACACTTTTATCATTTTCTTTGGTTTGTTTTATGTTTGTGAGACCTAAAAGGCCAAGTTGTATGATGTGAGACATATGCTATCCTTTCATTTTCTTTGTATGTCTTAGTAATACTAAGTTAGTATGTGAGTTATGCTTTCCTGGTGCCCTATGTTTATGTGCACATGCCTTACCTTGCATTTACAACTATCTCTTACTCTCTTAATGCAAGTAGTGTATGTCTATAAAATATAAGGGGAGTGTTGATCCTAGTGTATGTGCTTTGCATTCCAAAAGCATATCTAAAATAGTGCACACATCTAGGGGGATCCCGTCTATGTTTTGTAGATGTTGGGGTTTGCTTTCTATCTTCTAAATTTATTTATGTAAATCCCGCGTTGTCATCAATCCACCAAAAAGGGGGAGATTGTAAGGGCATATTTCTACCCTAGTGGTCTTGGTGATTGATGACAATGCTTTTGCAGAATAATCGTGTGCGTTAAGCCTTTCAGATAATTCATCATATGGCACAAGACGATTCTATCCCCTCGATGGATTAGAGTAAAGATGGTTTCTTCCCCGTGTTTTGTTTTCGGTGGAATTGAGTCGTAGGAGAAACGTACTATCAAGAGGGGTCCGTATCAAAAAGCTTTGGATAGAATCTGTTGGGAGACGTACTAGTAAATCAAAAAAATCCTACGATCACCAAGATCTATCTATGGAGAAACCAGAAACGAGTGGGGAGAGATTGCATCTTCATACCTTTGAAGATCTCTAAGCGGAAGCGTTACAAGAACGCGGTTGGTGGAGTTGTACTCGTAGCGATTCAGATCGCGATGGACTCCGACCTTAGCGCCAAACAACGGCGCCTCCGCGTTCAACACACGTATAGACCGGTGACGTCTCCCGCGCCTTGATCCAGCAAGGAGGAGGGAGAGCTTGGGCAAGATCTCCAATAGCAGCATGACGGAGTGGTGGTGGTGGAGCAGCAAGGTATTCCGGCAGGGCTTCACCTAAGCACTGCGGGGGAGGAAGAAGAGAGGTAGGGCTGCGCCGTGGGAGAGAGAGAGATCAAATCTTGTCTCAAAACAGCCAAAACCTCAAGTATATATAGGAGGAGGGAGAGGGAGGGCTGCCTTGGCCCCTCCTCCAAGGAGGAGAGGTTCGGTCGAGCTAGGGGAGGAGTCCACCTCCCACAAGGGAGGTGGATCTCCTCCTTTCAAACTCCTTTTTGCCTTATCTCTTTATCCCTATGCGCATGGGCCTTTAGAAAAGGTCTTGACCAGCCCAATAAGGGTTGGAACACTTTATCTAACAGCCCATAAGGTCCTTTGGTCGTCACACCCCACCCGGGGGTCCTCCGGCACCCTCCCGGCACTCCCGGTACACTACCGATGAGCCCGAAAACTTTCCGGTGACCAAAACAGGACTTCCTATATATCAATCTTTACCTCCGGACCATTCCGAAGCTCCTCGTGACGTTCGACATCTCATACGGACTCTAAACAACCTTCGGTAATCATGTATACCATTTCCCTATCACCCTAGCGTCATCGAACCTTAAGTGTGTAGACCCTACGGGTTCGGGAGACACGTAGACATGACCGAGACACCTCTCTGGTCAATAACCAACAACGGGATCTGGATACCCATGTTGGCTCCCACATGCTCCACGATGATCTCATCAAATGAACCACGATGTCGGGGATTCAAACAATCTCGTATCCAATTCCCTTTGTCTACCAGTATGATACTTGCTCGAGATTCGATCGTCGGTATCCCTATACCTTGTTCAATCTCGTTACCGGCAAGTCTCTTTACTCATTTCGTAACACATCATCCCATGTATAACTCCTTAGTCACATTGAGCTCATTATGATGATCTCTTACCAAGTGGGCCCAGAGATACCTCTCCGTCATACGGAGTGACAAATCCCAGTCTCGATTCGTGCCAACCCAACAGACACTTTCGGAGATACCCGTAGTGCACCTTTATAGCCACCCAGTTATGTTGTGACGTTTGGCACACCCAAAGAATTCCTACGATATCCGAGAGTTTCACAATCTCATGGTATAAGGAAACGATACTTGACATTGGAAAAGCTTTAGCAAACGAACAACACGATCTTGTGCTATGCTTAAGATTGGGTCTTGTCCATCACATCATTCTCCTAATGATGTGATCCCGTTATCAACGACATCCAATGTCCATGGTTATGAAACTGTGACCATCTATTGATCAACGAGCTAGCCAACTAGAGGCTCACTAGGGACATGTTGTGGTCTATGTATTCACACATGTATTACGGTTTCCGGTTAACACAATTATAGCATGAACAATAGAGAATTATCATGAACAAGGAAATACAATAATAACCATTTTATTATTGCCTCCAGGGCATAGTTCCAACAGTCTCCCACTTGCACTAGAGTCAATAATCTAGTTACATTGTGATGAATCCAACACCCATAGCATTCTGGTGTTGATCATGTTTTGCTCGTGAGAGAGGTTTAGTCAACAGATCTGCAACATTCAGATCCGTATGCACTTTACAAATATCTATATCTCCCTCCTGAATGTAATCACGGATGGAGTTGAAGCGGCACTTGATGTGTCTTTTCTTCTTGTGAAACCTGGGCTCCTTCGCAAGGGCAATAGCTCCAGTGTTGTCACAGAATAGAGTCATCGGGCCCGACGCACTTGGAATCACTCCTAGGTCGGTGATGAACTCCTTCATCCAGACTCCTTCCTTTGATGCTTCCGAAGTAGCTATGTACTCCGCTTCACATGTAGATGCCGCCACAACGCTTTGCTTGCTACTGAACCAGCTGACTGCCCCTCCGTTCAAAATATACACGTGTCCGGTTTGCGACTTGGAGTCGTCCGGATCTGTGTCGAAGCTAGCATCGACATAACCCTTTACGACGAGCTCTTCGGCACCTCCATATTCGGCCAGACTTCAGCATCGCTATGGGCGAGAAAGTCTCATCGTAGTCAACTCCTTGAACTTGTCGATAACCCTTAGTGACAAGCCGAGCCTTATAGACGGTCACATTACCATCTACGTCAATCTTCTTCTTAAAGATCCATTAATTTTCAATGGCTCGCTTATCATCAGGCAAGTCCACCAAAGTCCACACTTTGTTCTCATACATGGATCCTACCTCGAATTTCATGGCTTCAAGCCATTTGTTGGAATCCGGGCCCGTCATCGCTTCTTCTTAGTTCGAAGGTTCACCGTTGTCCAACAACATGATCTCCAGGACAGGGTTGCCGTACCACTCTGGTGCGGAACGTGTCCTAGTGGACCTTCGATGTTCAATAGTAACTTGATGTGAAGTTTCATGATCATCATCGTTAACTTCCTCTCTAGTCGGTGTAGGCTCCACAGAAACAACTTCATGCGCTGCGCTACTCTCCGGTTCGAGTGGAGGTACAATTACCTCATCAAGTTCTATTTTCCTCCCACTTACTTCTTTCGAGAGAAACTCTTTCTCGAGAAAGGATCCATTCTTGGAAACAAATACTTTGCCTTCGGATCTGAGGTAGAAGGTATACCCAATAGTCTCTTTGGGATATCCTATGAAGACACACTTTTCCACTTTGGGTTCGAGCTTCTCAGGTTGAAGTTTCTTCACATAAGCATCGCATCCCCAAACTTTTAGAAATGACATCTTAGGTTTCTTTCCAAACCATAATTCATACCGTGGCGTCTCAACGGATTTTGACGGTGCCCAATTTAAAGTGAATGCGGCAGTCTTTAATGCATATCCCAAAAATGATAGCGGTAACTCGGTAAGAGACATCATAGATCGCACCATATCCAATAGAGTGCGATTACGATGTTCACACACACCATTTCGCTGAGGTGTGCCAGGCGACGTGAGTTGTGAAACAATTCCACATTTCCTTAGGTGCATGCCAAATTCATGACTTAAATATTCTTCGCCACAATCAGATCGTAGGCACTTTATTTTCCTGTCACGTTGATTCTCTACCTCACTCTAAAATTCATTGAACCTTTCAAAGATTTCAGACTTGTGTTTCATTAAGTAGACATACCCATATCTGCTCAAGTCATCAGTGAGGGTGAGAACATAATGGTAGCCACCACGAGCCTCGACGCTCATTGGACCGCATACATCAATATGTACTATTTCCAACAAGTTAGTTGCTCGCTCCATTGTTCCGGAGAACGGAGTCTTGGTCATCTTGCCCATGAGGCATGGTTCGCACGTGTCAAATGATTCAAAATCAAGAGACTCCAAAAATCCATCAGCGTGGAGCTTCTTCATGTGTTTGACACCAATATGACCAAGGCGGCGGTGCCACATGTAATTGGGACTATCGTTATCAACCTTACACTTTTTGGTACTCACACTATGGACATGTGTAACATCACGTTCGAGATTCATCAAAAATAAACCATTGACCAGCAGGACATGACCATAAAACATTTCTCTCATATAAATAGAACAACCATTATTCTCAGATTTAAATGAGTAGCCATCTCGCATCAAGCGAGATCCAGATACAGTGTTCATGCTCAAAGCTGGTACTAAATAACAATTATTAAGGTTTAAAACTAATCCCGAAGGTTGATGTAGAGGTAGCGTGCCGACGGCGATCACATCGACCTTGGAACCATTCCCGACGCGCATCGTCACCTCGTCCTTTGCCAACCTCCGCTTATGCCGCAGCTCCTGCTTGGAGTTACAAATGTGAGCAACTGCACCAGTATCAAATACCCAGGAGCTACTACGAGCGCTGGTTAGGTACACATCAATAACAAGTATATCACATATACCTTTAACGTTGACGGACTTCTTATACGCTAAGTACTTGGGGCAGTTCCGCTTCCAGTGACCGGTACCCTTGCAATAAAAGCACTCAGTCTCAGGCTTGGGTCCATTCTTGTTCTTGTTCCAGGCAACTTTCTTACCGGGCACGGCAACAGCTTTGCCGTCCTTCTTGAAGTTCTTCTTACCCTTGCCTTTCTTGAAACTAGTCGTCTTATTCACCATCAACACTTGATGCTCCTTTTTGATCTCGACCTCTGCTGATTATAGCATCGAGTACAACTCAGGAATGGACTTATCCATACCCTGCATGTTGTAGTTCATCACAAAGCTCTTGTAGCTAGGTCTAAGCGTCTATAGGATTCTGTCAATGAATGAGTCATCCGGGAGATTAACTCCCAGCTAAGTCAAGCTGTTGTGCAACCCAGACATTTTGAGTATGTGCTCACTGATAGAACTATTCTCCTCCATCTTACAGCTGAAGAACTTGTCGAAGACTTCATATCTCTCGACCCGGGCATGAGCTTGGAAAACCAGTTTCAGCTCTTGGAACATCTCATATGCTCCGTGTTGGTCAAAACGCTTTTGGAGCCCCGGTTCTAAACTGTAAAGCATGCTGCACTGAACAAGGGAGTAATCATCGCAGCGTGACTGCCAAGCATTCGTAATGTCTTGGTCCGCTGGGAAAATGGGTGGGTCACCTAGCGGTGCATCAAGGACATGTTGGGGAACGTTGCATGGGAAACAAAAAAATTCCTACGCACATGCAAGATCTATCCATGGTGATGAGCATCTACGAGAGGGAGAGTAGATCTACATACACTTCTAGATCGGTAAGAGGGAAGCATTAAGAAACGTGGTTGATGTAGTCGAATGTCTTCGCGATCCAAATCGCCGAGCATCCCGCGATCCAATCACGATCCATCCCGATCTAGCACCGAACGGACGACACCTCCGCATTCAACAAACGTACATCTCGATGATGATCTCCACCTTCTTGATCCAGCAAGAGGGAGCGGAGAGGTAGAAGAGTTCTCCGGCAGCATGACGGCGCTCCGGCGATGGTGGTGGAGCTATTCCGGCAGGGCTTTGCCTAAGCACTGCAGAAATCCGATCTAGAGGAGAAACTATGCACTAGAGGAACAGGTAGCACGTGGCTGAAAATCAAGTGCCAAAAACCCTAAAACCTCCTGTATATATGGGAGGAAGAGAGGAGGAGGCTTGGCCCTCAAGGGGCCAGCCCTTGGTTCGGCCAAATCAAGGAGGAGAGGAGGACTCCTCCTCCAATCTCTACTAGGATTCCTCCCTATTTTGCATTTTTTTTTCACCTTTTCTCTTTGGGTTTTCTCTCCTAGCCGCATGGGCCTTGTCTGGGACTTCCACCAGTCCACTAAGGGATGGTATTCACTCTCCCACAGCCCATTTAGCCTCTTGGGTCGAAATACCCCTCCCGATGGTCTCCCTATACACTATCGGCACTCCCTGTACACTACCGATGAGCCCGTAACTTTTTCGGCGACCAAAATAGGACTTCCTATATATCAATATTTACCTCCGGACCATTACGGAGCTCCTCGTGACGTCCGGGATCTCATCTGGGACTCCAAACAACCTTAGGTCACCACCATACATAACTCTATATTACCGAAACATCACCAAACCATAAGTGTGCGGACCCTGCGGGTTCGAGAACTATGTAGACATGACCGAGACACCTCTATGGTCAATAACCAATAGCGGGACCTGGATGCCCATATTGGTTCCTACATATTTTACTAAGATCTTTATCGTTCTAACCTCTATGTCAAGGATTGAGTTAATCACGTATGATGTTCCCTTTGTTCTTCGGTATGTTACTAGCCCGAGATTTGATCGTCGGTATCTCCATACCTAGTTCAACCTTGTTACCGGCAAGTCTCTTTACTCGTTCCGTAATACAAGATCCCGTGACTAACACTTAGTCACATTGCTTGAAAGGCTTATTGTGATGTTGTATTACCAAGTGGGCACTGAGATACCTCTCTGTCACACGGAGTAACAAATCTTAGTCTTGATCCATGCCAACTCAATAGACACCTTCGGAAATACCTGTAGAGCACCTTTATAGTCACCCAGTTACGTTGCGACATTTGATACACACAAGGCACTCTTTCGGTGTCCGTGACTTCCATGATCTCATGGTCATAGGAACATATACTTGACATGCAGAAACAGTAGGAATAAACTAACACGATCATATGCTACGTTTGTAGTTTGGGTCTTGTCCATCCCACCATTCTCCTAATGATGTGATCCCGTTTTCAAATGACATCTCATGTCCATGGCTAGGAAACCTTAACCATCTTTGATCAACGAGCTAGTCTATTAGAGGCATACTAGGGACATGGTTTTGTCTATGTATCCACACATGCATCTAAGTCTCCGATCAATACAATTATGGCATGGATAATAAACGATTATCATGAACAAGGAAATATGATAATAACTAATTTATTATTGCCTCTAGGGCATATTTCCAACAGTCTCCTACTTGCACTAGAGTCAATAATCTAGTTCACATCACCATGTGACTCGCATTGTTATGAATCTAACACCCAATGAGTTTTGGGGCTCGATCATGCTTTGCAGGTAAGAGAGGTCTTATAGTCAATGGGTCTGCGACAATCAGATCCGTGTGTACTTTGCAAATCTCTATGTCAAACTTTAAACACTGCTACGACACTCCACTTGGTACTATTCCAAATGGATGCTCCACTATATGTATCCAGATTGCTACTACGAGTCATCCGGATTGGTCTTAAAGCTTGCATCGACGTAACTCTTTATGATGAACTCTTTATCACCTCCATAATCGAGAAACATCTCTTTAGTCTTTTAGCTACTAAGGATAATCTTGGTTGTTGTTCAGTGATCCACTCCTGGATCACTCTTCTACCCCTTGATGGACTCATGGCAAGGCACACACAGGTGCGGTACACAGCATGGCATACTATACAGAGCCTATGGCTAAGGCATAGGGAACGACGTTCGTCCTTTCTCTTTCTTCTGCCGTTGTCGAGCTTTGAGTCTCACTCAACTTCACACCTTACAAATCAGGCGAGAACTCTTTCTCTCACTGATCCATTTTGAACTCTTTCAAAATCTTGTCAAGGTATGTACTCATTGAAAGTCTCATCAAGCATCTTGATCCATCTCTATAGATCTTGATGCTCAACAATTAGGTAGCTTTATCCAGGTCTTCCTTTGAAAATCAACTTTGAAACAACCGTTTATGCTTTTCAGAAATTCTACATTATTTCCGATCAACAATATGACATCCACATATACTTATCAGAAATTCTATAGTGCTCCCACTCACTTTATTGTAAATACAAGTTTCTCATAAACTTTGTATAGACTCAAAAACTTTGATCACCTCATCAAAGTGTATATTCCAACTCCGAGATGCTTGCTTCAGTCCATAGAAGAATCACTGAAGCTTGCACACCTTTTAGCATCCTTAGGACTAACAAAATCTTCTGGTTGTATCACATACAACCTTTCCTCATGTAAACCGTTAAGGAAACAATGTTTTAACATCCTTGCCAGATTTCATAATTGAAAAATGCAGCAACTGCTAACATAATTCCAATAGACTTTAGCATCGCTACGAGTGAGAAAGTCTCATCGTAGTCAACTCTTTGAACTTGTCGGAAACTTCTTTGTGACAAGTCGAGCTTTATTAATGGTGACATTCACCATCAGCGTCTGTCTTCATCTCAAAGGTCCATTTGTACTCGACAACCTGTCGTCCAACGAGCAAGTCTACCAAAGTCTATACTTGGTTTTCATACATGGATACTTTCTCGGATTTCATGGTCCCTAACCATTTGTAGGAATCCGGGCCCATCATCGCTTCTCCATATCTCGTAGGTTCATCGTTGTCCAAGAACATGACCTCCAGGACAGGGTTGTCATACCACTCAGGAGCAGTACGCATCCTTGTCGACCTACGAGGTTCGATAGTAACTTGATCCGAAGCTTCATGATCATCATCATTTACTTCCTCTTCAACTAATGTAGGTTCCACAAAAACATCTTTCTACGCTACGCTACTCTCTATTTGAAACAAAGGTTCAACAACCTCATCAAGTTCTATCTTCCTCCCACTCAATTCTTTCGAGAGAAAAAATTTCTCGGGAAAGGACCCGTTTTAGCAACAAACACTTTGCACTTGGATGTAAGATAGAAGGTATACCCAACTGTTCTTAGGGTATTCTATGAAGATGCATTGTTCGCTTTGGGTTCGAGCTCATTAGGTGAAAACCTCTTTTCACATAAGCGTCATGGCCCCAAACAACAAGAAATGACAGCTTAGGTTTCTATCAAACCATAGTTTCAGACGATGTCATCTCAACGGATTTAGATGGTGCCCTATTTAAAGTGAATGTAGTTGTCTCTAATGCATAACTCCAAAACTATAGTAGCAAAACGATAAGAGACATCATAGCATGCACCACATCCAATAGAGCACGACTATGACGTTCGGACACACCATCACACTATGGTGTTCGAGGTGGCGTGAGTTGTGAAACAATTTTAACATTGTCTTAAGTTGTATGCCAAACTCGTAACTCAGATATTCATCTCCACGATCATATCGCAGATATTTTTATCTTCTTGTCATGATGATCTTAAACTTCACTTTGAATTTGCTTGAACTTTTCAAATGATTCAGACTTGTGTTTCATTAAGTAAATATACTCATATATAATCAAAGCATCAGTGAAAGCAAGAAAATAACGGTATCCACTGCACGCTACAACACTCATTGGACCGTATACATCAACATTTATCATTTCCAATAAGTTAATTGCCCGTTCCGGAAAACGGGGTTTTATTCATCTTCCCAAGAGGCATGGTCCGCATGTCTCAACCGATTCAAAATCGAATGAGTCCAAGGATCCATCAACATGGAGTTTCTTCATGCGATTTATACCAATATGACATTTAGCGGCAGTGCCACAAGCATGTGGTACTATCATTATTAACTTTGTATCTTTTGGCATCAATGTTATGAACATGTGTATTACTATGATCAAGATTCAACAAACCATTCTCACTGGGTGCATGACCATTGAAGGTATTATTCATGTAAATAGAATAACCATTATTCTCTTTCTTAAATGAATAACTGTGTTGCAATAAACACGATCTAATCATGTTCATGCTTAACGCAAACACCAAATTACATTTATTTAGGTTTGTCACTAATCCCGAAGGTAGAGATAGCGTGCGATGTTGATCACATCAACTTTGGAAACATTTCCAACACACATCGTCACCTCACACCTAGCTAGTCTCCGTTTATTTTGTAGCTTTTACTTCGAGTTACTAACATGTAGCAACCGAACCAGTATCCAATACCCAGGTGCTACTAGGAGTAGTAGCAAGGTACACATCAATAACACGTATATCAAGACGTTGCCAGCCTTCTTATCTACCAAGTATCTAGGGTTGTTCCGCTTCAGCGACCGCTCTCCTCATAATCGAAGCACTTAGTCTCGGGTTTGGATTCAACTTTGGGTTGCTTCACTGGAGCAACAACTGACTTGCCATCCATGAAGTTTCCCTCCTTGCCCTTGCCCTTCTCGAAACTAGTGGTTTTACTAGCCATCAACACTTGACGCTCCTTCTTGATTTCTACCTTCGCAGTGTCAAACATCACGAACAGCTCACGAATCATTAATTCTATCCCTGGCATTTTATAGTTCATCACCAAGTTCTAGTAGCTTAGTGACAGTGACTTGGAGAACTATATCAATCACTATCTTATCTGGAAGATCAACTCCCACTCGATTCAAGCGATTGTAGCACCCAGCCAATCTGAGCACATGCTCAATGATTGAGCTATTCTCTTTCATCTTGCAGGCAAAGAATCTTGTTGGAGATCTCATATCTCGCAACACGGGCACGAGCCTGAGATTCTAATTTCAGCTCTTAGAACATCTCATATGTTCCGTGATGTTCAAAATGTTTCAGAGCCTCAATTCTAAGTCGTAATGCATGACACACTAAACTATCAAGTAGTCATCAGAACTTGCATGTCAGATGTTCACAACATCTACAGACAATGCTAGAGGGGTTGGCGCACCGAGCGGTGCATTAAGGACATAAGCCTTCTGTGCAGCAGTGAGGACAATCCTAAGATCACGGACCTAGTCCGCAATATTGCTACCATCATCTTTCAAATCTATTTCTCTAGGAACATATAAAAATTCAAGGGAGCTACAGCGCGAGCAAGTAATCTACAACATAATTTGCAAAGACACTACTGACTATGTACATGATAATGAGTTCAATTAATCATATTACTTAAGAACTCCCACTCAAATTGACATCCCTCTGGTCATTCGAGTGATACATGATCCAAATTCACCAACTCAAGTCCGATCATCACGTTAGTTGAGGTGGTTTCAATGGTGAACATCATCATATTGATCATATCTGCTATATGACTCATGTTCGACCTTTCGGTCTCTTGTGTTTCGAGGCCATGTCTGTACATGCTAGGCTCGTCAAGTTTAACCCCGAGTGTTCTGCATGTGCAACACTGGCTTGCACCCGTTGTATGTCTACGTAGAGTCTATCACACCCGATCATCACGTGGTATCTCGACACGAAGAACTTTCGCAATAGTGCACACTCGGGGAGAACACAACTTATCTTGAAATTAAGTGAGGGATCACCTTATAATGCTACCGTCGTCCTAAGCAAAACAAGGTGCATAAAAGGATTAACATCACATGCAAATCATAAGTGACATGATATGGCCATAAACTTGTGCTTTTAATCGCCATCTTGAAAGCATTGGCATGATCTCCATCATCACTGGCACGACACCATGATCTCCATCATCTTGATCTCCATCAACGTGTCGCCATCGGGGTTGTCGCGCCCATCATGCTTCTACTACTATTGCTACCGTTTAGCGATAAAGTAAAGCATTACATAGTGCTTAATGATTGACACGTAGGTCATACAATAATTAAAGACAACCCTATGGCTCTTGTTGGTTGTCGTACGCATCGACATGCAAGTCGTGATATTCTATACATCACATGATCATCTCATACATCACATATATCACATCATGTAATTGGCCATATCACATCACAACATACCCTGCAAAAACAAGTTAGACGTCCTCTAATTGTTGTTGCATGTTTTACGTGGCTGCTATGGGTATCTAGCAAGAACAATACTCACCTACGCATAAACCACAACGGTGATACATTAGTTGCTTTTCAACCTTCTCAAGGACCGCCTTTGTCGAATCCGATCCAACTAAAGTGAGAGAAACTAACACCCGCCAGCCATCTATGCAACAAGTTGTAGTTGAGGGAACCAGTCTCTCGTAAGCGTATGAGTAATGTTGTTCCGGGCCGCTTCATCCCACAATACTATTGTGTTGGGGAACGTAGTAGTAAATCAAAAAATTTCTACGCGTTCACCAAGATCCATCTATGGAGAAACCAGCAACGAGCAAGGGGAGAGTGGATCTTCATACCTTTGAAGATCGCTGAGCGGAAGCGTTACAAGAACGCGGTTGATGGAGTCGTACTCGCAGCGATTCAGATCGCGGTGGATCCGATCAAGTGCCGAACGGACGGCACCTCCGCGTTAAACACACGTGCAGCCCGGTGACGTCTCCTACGCCTTGATCCAGCAAGGAGGGAGGAGAGGTTGAGGGAGAGCTCCGGCAGCACGACGGCGTGGTGGCGATGGAGCTGCGTGGTACTCCGACAGAGCTTTGCTAAGCGCTACGGAGAACGAGGGGAGGAGGAGGTAGGGCTGCACCAGAGAGAGAGGGAGAACCGTGTGTTGTGCAGCCCCAAATACCTCCACTATATATAGGAGAGAGGGAGGAGGGGTGGCTGCACCCTAGGGTTCCACCCTAGGGGTGGCGGCAGCCACCATATGCCATCTGGCCGGCGGCTAGGGCAAGGGAGAGGTGGGGCGCCCTAGGGTGGGCCTTAAGGCCCATCTAAGCCTAGGGTTTGCCCCCCTCCACCTTTGCCACGCCTTGGGCTGGGGTGGGAGGCGCACCAGCACACCTAGGGGCTGGCTCCCTCCCACTCTTAGCCCACGGAACCTTCCGGGGCAGGTGGGCCCACTTGGTGGACCCCCGGAACCCTTCCGGTGGTCCCGGTACACTACCGGTGACACCCGGAACACTTCCGGTAACCAAATCCTCACTTCCTATATATCAATCTTCGTCTCCGGACCATTCCGGGACTCCTCGTGACATCCGGGATCTCATTCGGGACTCCGAACAACCTTCGGTAACCACGTACACTATTTCCCTATAACCCTAGCGTCATCGAACCTTAAGTGTGTAGACCCTACGGGTTCGGGAGACACGTAGACATGACCGAGACACCTCTCCGGCCAATAACCAACAGCGGGATCTGGATACCCATGTTGGCTCCCACGTAATCCACAATGATCTCATCGGATGAACCACGATGTCAGGGATTCAATCAATCCCGTATACAATTCCCTTTGTCTATCGGTATGGTACTTGCCCAAGATTCGATCGTCGGTATCCCCATACCTTGTTCAATCTCGTTACTGGCAAGTCTCTTTACTCGTTCCGTAATACATCATCCCGTGACTAACTCCTTAGTCACATTGAGCTCATAATGATGATGTCTTACCGAGTGGGCCCAGAGATACCTCTCCGTCACACGGAGTGACAAATCCCAGTCTCGATTCGTGTCAACCCAACAGACACTTTCGAAGATACCCGTAGCGTACCTTTATAGCCACCCAGTTACGTTGTGACGTTTGGCACACCCAAAGTATTCCTACGGTATCCGGGAGTTACACAATCTCATGGTCTAAGGAAATGACACTTGACATTGAAAAGCTTTAGCAAACGAACTACACGATCTTTGTGCTATGCTTAGGATTGGGTCTTGTCCATCACATCATTCTCCTAATGATGTGATCCCGTTATCAACGACATCCAATGTCCATGGTCATGAAACCGAGACCATCTATTGATCAACGAGCTAGCCAACTAGAGGCTCACTAGGGACACGTTGTGGTCTATGTATTCACACATGTATTACGGTTTCCGGTTAACACAATTATAGCATGAACAATAGACAATTATCATGAACTAGGAAATACAATAATAACCATTTTATTATTGCCTCTAGGGCATATTGCCAACATATTGAACCAAAAAACGACCAAGGGAGGAAGCAATCTAAGCATTAACGCCCACAAACTATTTGTGTTCTACTCGAGATCTCATCTACACATAGACCTAGCTCATGATGCCACTGTTGGGGAACGTTGCATGGGAAACAACAAAATTCCTACGCACACGCAAGATCTATCCATGGTGATGAGCATCTAAGAGAGGGGGAGTGGATCTACATACCCTTATAGATCGCTAAGCGGGAAATGTTAAGAAACGCGGTTGGTGTAGTCGAACGTCTTCGCGATCCAAATCGCTGAGCATCCCATGATCTCATCACGATCCGTCCCGCGATCCAATCATGATCCATCCCGCAAACTCATCATGATCCGTCCCGCGATCTCATCACGATCTGTCTCGTGATCTTGATCACGGTCCTTCCTATCCAGCGCCGAACGGACGGCACCTCCGCGTTCAGCACACGTACAGCTTGATGACGATATCTGCCTTCTTGATCTAGCAAGAGGGAGCAGAGAGGTAGAAGAGTTCTCCAGCAGCTTGACGGCGCTCCGGCGATGGTGGTGGAGCTATTTCGACAGGGCTTCGCCTAAGCACTGCAGAAATCCGATCTAGAGGAGAAACTATGCACTAGAGGAACGGGTAGCACGTGGCTGAAAATCAAGTGCCAAAAACCCTAAAACCTCTAGTATATATAGGAGGAAGAGAGGAGGAGTCTTGGCCCTCAAGGGCCAGCCCTTGGTTCGGCCGAATCAAGGAGGAGAGGAGGACTCCTCCTCCAATCCTAGTAGGACTAGGATTCCTCCCTATTTTGCCTTTTTCCACCTTTTCTCTTTGGGTTTTCTCTACTAGCCGCATGGGCCTTGTGTGGGACTTCCACCAGACCACTAAGGCCTGGTATTCACTCTCCCACATCCCATGTAGCCTCTTGAGTGGAAATACCCCTCCCGATGGTCTCTCAGTACACTACCGGCACTCCCGATACACTACCGATGAGCTTGAAACTTTTTTGGCGACCAAACTAGATCTTCCTATATATCAATCTTTAGCTCCGGACCATTCCGGAGCTCCTCGTGACATCTAGGATCTCATCCGGGACTCCGAACAACCTTAGGTCACCACCATACATAACTCTATATTACCGAAACGTCACTGAACCTTAAGCGTGCAGACCCTACGGGTTCGAGAACTATGTAGACATGACTGAGACACCTCTATGGTCAATAACCAATAGCGTGACCTGGATGCCCATATTGGTTCCATATATTCTACGAATATCTTTATCGGTCGAACCTCTATGTCAAGGATTCAGTTATTCCTGCATGATATTCCCTTTGTTCTTCGGTATGTTACTTGCCCAAGATTTGATCGTCGGTATCTCCATACCTAGTTCAACCTCGTTACCGGGAAGTCTCTTTACTAGTTCCGTAATACAAGATCCCGTGACTAACACTGAGTCACATTGCTTGCAAGGATTATTGTGATGTTGTATTACCAAGTGGGCCCTGAGATACCTCTCCGTCACATGGAGTAAAAAATCCTAGTCTTGATCTGTCACGCCCAAGTCCTATCCTTATTTTGGCATGAGGGCCTCGACAGGGATAGAGGCGCATCTCGATGCGTTCGCAAGAATGGATATCATTACAAGTACATGTATAGAAGAGATGAGTATATGGAATTGGCTTACACTCGCCACAAGCTACATGAGAGTCACATCAATACAATAACATCTCAAACATCATACATAAGAGCAGGGTCCGACTACAGACGAAATCAAACGATAAAATGACATCCACCCTTGCCATCCCAGGCTGCCGCCTGGAACCCATCCAAGATTGATGAAGAAGAAGAAGAAGAAGAACTCCAAGTCAAATCAAGCAACACGCTCACGTCAAATCATCGCATTACATGTACCTGCAACTATTGTTGCAGTAATCTGTGAGCCACAGGGACTCAGCAATCTCATTTCCAAGGGTATCAAGACTATTAAAGCTTAATAGGTAAGGCATGGTTAAGTGGTGAGGCTGTAGCAAGCGACTAAGCATTTATTTGAGTGGCTAACTTATGAGTACAGAAATTAAAGTATGGTGGTCTACGCATAACGGACGTGAACTAGTAATGATCACTAACTGATCCTGAACACCTAATTACATCAAACATAACCCCACCGTGTTCTTTTTCGGATAAGGACTCACGAGAAGAGACAGTCATGGTTACGCACACAGTTGGTGTATTTTATTAGAGTTTACTTCAAGTTTGCTATGACCGGGTGTTAAACAAAATATCCAAGTTTGCCACATAACCGCGGGCACGGCTTCTCGAAAAGATTTAACCCTACAGGGGTGCTCCAACTCATCCATCATAAATTAACCACACGCAGTGGGAATGACCTCAACCACGGATCTCATGATCTTCCTAGGAAACTCCAAAGGAAATCCAACACCTCGAGATAGCTCGAAGAATATTTACAATTCCTACTCAAGACGTTCGAGAAAGGTAAAAAAAATCCAGCAAGGCCGCCCGACGTGTCGACGAACCCAACACTCATGCGGACCACTGGCCCGGGTTGTTGATTAATTATCCACGGGGTAATTACTCCCTATGCAAGTTCACTAGTTATTAGGCAAATGTAGTACCAATGTTGGGCCTTGCCAGACAAATTTTATTCTAACCCGAAAATCAAGGGGGTCCCATAACAACCCCGAGCATGTTAGGAGCGCTCATTTATGGAACATAACACCGGTTCACAAGTAACTAGGGGCGGCAAGAGTGGAACAAAACACTGAGCAAAAGGCCAAGCCTTCCACCCTTAACCAAGTGTATAGGTGCATTAAATTAAATAGCAGCAATATTGTGATATACCAAAAGAATGACCATGTGGGCACATGGTAGCAATTGCACCTATATCTAGAACGATATAAGAAGGGCTGAGCAAGCGATAACATAGCCAAACAATGGTTTGCTGGGATGTGGAGAGGTTAGAGGGTTATCATGGCAATGTTGGGAGGCTTATCAAACAAGTGGTAGGTAGCGAGACATAACGGTAAAAGACGAGACAACTAGCATGGCAATGATAGTAATGGTATCCAGGGAAATGTGTCATCTTGCCTATGATCCCACTCGGAATAAGATTGAATCCATGAAGAAGACGAACCAACGTAGTCGAACGAATCCTCACACTCCGAACGCTTTCAGAACTCTATCGAAAAGAAGCAATCCGAAACAAACAATCAACACAAGATACACCACAACATATGCAAAACACGATGCACAACAAATATGATGCATGTCCGGTTTAATATGCAATGCATGACAATCACCACAAACAACTTCTACACATTAAAGTGAAGCTCAATATGCACGAGTTGCATATTGACGAAACTCCACGTTCGAATTATTTAGTTCACTCCCGTTAGGTACACGACAATATTAAATGTTGTTAAACATGGCAAGAGGTGAAGCATAAGTAACTATACTATCTAGGCATCTTAAATGAGGTCGGAAACAACTTATAGCTTTTCTGAAATGACCTCATATGTTAATTTCAAAATTGGTCCAGATCTGAACTAAACACATTTTATAATAGTTAAACCACAGAATAAAGCCTACCATGTTATTCTACACGTCATTCTAGTCGATTTACATATATAGAACATCTCAAACGGAGCTACGGTCTAAAAGATATGAGCGATACAAGATGCACATGGCATGAATGCAAATGCATGGGAAATGCAATCACAAAGATCTCAAATCATGAGTGCAGCAAGTTGTTATAAAACTACCTGAGATTCTAAGCAAATTTCATATATGGAATGACCAAAACGGAGCTACGGTTCAACCACAATCATCAAAGCAAGTTTTAGTGAAATCTGCCAAAAATAGCAACATGGCATTTTGAACATATGAAAACAACAGGTTACAATACTCCAAAATGCACAAACTAATCATGGGGCAATAGCATACAACATCCACTTCATTTCATCTTCACAAATCATATTCAAAACATGCATGGATCACTAGGTAGGAAGCTCTCAAGTGGCTACTTGAAAACAATTTCAGACTTAGTGAAAATAGCAGTTTTAGACAGTGCAGGTTTTATCACGAAGGCATATTGACAGCAGTAAAACTATATGCTACAAATCATGAAATGACATGAAACTTAACAGCATGCTAGAGGGCAATATCAACAACAAATAAGTCCATTACACCTACCACAAAAGAGTTCTAGATCACTAGAAAATCACATGGCAAGACAGCAACAAAATATAACAGATTCCAGACTTAGAAATATTTTGGACCCACAAAATGGCAGATTTTATAGCGAGTTGACAACAACAAAATAACACCCAAACATGCATATCTATGACAAGCAAAATGTCCATGGGCTAGGACACATATCAAAGAGCAACTTTCATGTTGAAAATTATTTCATATCATGCCCGGATTAATTCCTACGAAAAAGTCAAAAGGACATCACGACATAAATGACATGCACACGAAATGCTCAAATGGAAAAAATAAATGCACAGATAAATCCTATGGGTTTTTCTACCCCAAAAACATATATAATATGCTTAGGTTCTTGTGGGAAATTAAGCACAATTAAATATGCGGGAATATGGCCTAACCAACTTAAAGCAATTCAACAATGCAAAACAAATGCAAACATCATGACCACATTTTTATCATGCATGAAAATGTGATGCAAATGAGATGAACATTTTTAATTTATGATTTTATTAATTTTGATGCACGGTTAAATAATCATGAAAATGCTATTAAATGCAATTATGCAAAATGACAAGTTAAACATATTTAAACAGGGATGCAAATGGCATAATATTAATCTATGCAATTTTCTAAGCATTTTACATGTTTAAATTATTATAATGCGATGCACGGTTAATTATTTATCAACGTTTTAAATAATAATGCCTGAATAATTAAAAAAACACAAAACACAAAAAAAAGAAAAAGGGGCTGCTCACTTGGGCCGATGGGCTGGCTCGGTGGGAGGTAGAGGCTGGGGCGAGGAGCCGGCTGGGCCTGGCTCGGCCCACGTGGGGCGAGCACAGGTCAATAGGGGCGCGGCCTCTGCTCGATCCCGCCCGATCGGCAGGGCTGGCGGTGGAGCACCGGCGAGGACGACACTGGGGATCGAAGGGAGCCGGGGACGGGGGGAATCCGACGGCGGGCAACGGGATCCGCGGCTGGCGGCGGCGGCCCTCGACGGCCGGGGGAGGTCCGGCAGCGGTTGGGGGACCTTGGTGACAAGGTCGGCGATGGCTCCATGGGTTCCTACGGGAGGAAGAGAGCGGGCGTGAGGGAGAGAGAGCCGGAGGGAGAGAAAGGGGATAGGAGAGGAGAGGCCAGCGGCGAGGAGCGGCGCGGAGGAGCGGCTGCTCCGACGGCCTGGCATGGGGGTGCTCGGGAGGAGCTCGGGCATGGCTGTCATGGGGCTCGGGACGCGATTTGGGGCCCGGATCGGCTCGAACGGGCCCAAATGGGCTCGGCGGGCCCAGATCTGGGTTTCGCGGGCTGGCTGGAGGTGGGAGAAGGGGCTGGCTAGGATTTTGGCACGAGGGACCAGGTGGGGGTTGGCTATATATAGGTTTACGGCTAGGGCTACGGCTTTGTCCGTTTTCGGACTTCCGGATGACGATCCGACGTCCGGAAGCGGAGAGGGGGTTACGTGGTTGTGTAGACGGGCTAAGAGGGGAAGGGAGGGAAGCGGTGCGGTTTTAGACAGTTTAAAACAGCGATAAACATCCGACGATAACCGATGACCGCACTCCTACGGATTACCGACGGGGTACCTAACGAACTCGGATCGCGACGAAAATCGACGGGCGGTCTACCTAAGCTATAACAAGACCGCACGGCAAGTTTCAACTCGATCCGAGAATATTTCTGCGCGCGCTTGAAAACAGTTTTATTTAACGGTGCCGCGGGCGCGTGCGTGTGTGGTTGGTCTCAAACGGCAACGGCAAGAACGACGAGAACCGGCGACTACAAACGGATGCAAGTTTTCGAAAACGGGTGACGATGCAATGCAGATGATGCGAATGATGCGATGATGAATGCGACACCCAGACGAACACATGAAGAGAATGGAAATAAAAGGGGAATCTTCTAGAACGTCGGTCCCAGGCTGTCACAACTCTCCTCCACTACACGAGGATCTCGTCCCGAGATAAAGAATGAAAAGGGGGAAGAGAAAGAGCAAAAGGTAAAACTTAGTTGCTTCTTTGACAAACGAGTGAAACCAATGAATTTGAAGGAAGCAAAGGGAATAAGAATGAGGAACAACAAGAATTCACAGAAAATTTGGGCAGCACTTCCGTAGGAAAGAGAGGCAAAATTTGATATGATGGCAAGAAATTGAAAGACAGGCACCCAAACTTCGGCTGAATTAGAAACAAAACTTCATAAGATGGAAGGATCATGAAAAGATTTGACAGCACTCTGGTTAAATGAATAAGCGAGAAAGCAAATGATCTTGACAAAGCAAGACGATGGATTGAAGAGAGCAACAACACAAGGCCTCCGGAACAAAAGAATAGAAGCTAGATCATTGAAGAGAAGAGAACTGAGAAGGAAAAAGACAACTTCCAGCACCAATGAATTTGAGAAGCATGGTTGAATGGAGTTGATGAAGAATCAACAATGAAAAGAATAGCTCGTTATGGCTTATGGAAAACATCTCAAAATTATGAGGTGGCCACATGCCACAACAAAAACAATTGATTGCTTGAGAGCAACAAGATAAGAAATACTTCTTTCACCAAGAAGAGGAGGAGAAAACTTGGATTATTTGTGACACCATGATAGCAACAATCCTTATAGAATGCTTAAGGTGAAATCCAACCCAAGATAACTCCGAGAAAACAAGATGGGTTTACTTGTCTTATTCTTGACGACTTTTCCTTCGAGACTCCTTATAGCCAAGAATTTAATAACACCATCTTAAAAGACAAAGGAGAAGGAATTGAACTTAGAAATCCAAGATAAAGAACACTTGAGCACCTCCAACAAGAATCTTGAAGAACACTTGAAAATGAAAGGATTCTTGATGATACCACCATAAAGAACCTCCGGAAAAGAGAGGATGATAGAAAAGAATTGAAGGATGCGAAAAGAAAAAGATTGGGGCCTTCCAATGATTAAGATGATGCTTCGGGACAAGATACTTGATCAAAACTAGGAACTCCGGAAACAAAGATGACCACTTGGGATAAGGAATTTGGTATCATGAACAACTCCGGAGGAAGGATTGAAATCAGTTGGATGAAACGAGAATAAGAATTATAATATGCCTATCCTTCATCAAGTTAAATTGATGACAAACAATGGATTACACGAACCACTTATTCTTTTGGAAAGTATAGGAAAGACAGATAGAGCACAAACTTGAAGAAGTCTTTCACGGGAACACCGGAAGAATTCAAAACAAAAGAGGATATCACAAATGAATGATATAACATGAGAATGAAGAGATCATGATCCACCGAACAAAAACTGAAAAAGACACCGGAATAATTGAGATACGGACAAAGGAACAACAATTGAGAAGAATTTGAGAATGAAAGCTGAAAGCTGAGAACGAAGAAATCTTCTGAAATGATGGCCTTCGGGAGGATCGAGAAATGAAAACAACTATGAATGCACCAAATAGATATGGGAGAAATGACTCATGATCAAAACAATTGAGATGATAGCAACAACCTAAAACCATGAGACACTGGAAGAACGAACAATGATTGAGAAACTCTCCTTCGATCTTTAATGCTTAGAATGATGACGAGAAACAACACCATGAATTACTGAGACACTCTGGAATAATGAATAAGGAAGGTTGAGCCAACAATGAAAATGATTTAGATGCGATCTTCAAGAAGGCATATGACTTATGAAAATCATTCTTACATCATATTCAAAAGAACTTGAGGACATCTCCGGAAAGATTAGAAGAGTCACGTAGGATCCTTGGAAAAGACCTGTGGGTTATGGGCCCACTGAAAAGAAACCACCGTTGAAACAATTGATTAAAAGAGAGATTGCACCGGTGCAAATTGAGAACTTGATGATATGAGACCCTTGCAAATCATTTAAGAGGACAAGAATGAAAATGAATGTCTTCTGAGATATATTCAACACTCCGGATAGAATCGAGAGGGATGAATACACAAGAGAAGCTTGGATCAGAATTCCAACATGGGAGAGCAAAAGAGAATGAAAAAAATGATATGATGAACACCAAGAGATTGAATTGAATCCACCGGAAAAGAAAACAAGATGAATACTAATAATGATAACTTGAGCACTGAGCATCTTCATAAAGAATCACCGGAGAAGAATCACACAGGACAAGAATATGAGGATAGATCTTGAAAATGGAACTCTGAGAATCTCCACAGAAATCACCGGAAACAAGATAGAAGAAAAGATAGCAGAAGCATTGATGAAGATAAAGCACTTGGATGAAAATATAATCATTCAAGAAAAAGGGTGGGAGGGTGGGAAAAACAAAGAAAACTTGGGACAGATGGAATGAACTCCGGAAAGAATAAGAGGATTGATCTTGCAATATTGGAGATGATAGAATTATCTTAAAGAGAAGCACACCGGTAGGAAAGAATTGATATGATCACTTGATTGGACAAAATAATTAGTATTCCCACAGAATTATGAGAACACTACTTCAGAAATATATGAAATCACCACTTGACATCGAAGCAACTTGAATTACCATATTCAAAACAAAACGAAGGATAAGGCTTACGGAACAAGCCAGAACAAATACATACCCACTATGCACTTGTTGGAAAGATAATTCTAGGTAACTACTTGAAGTCCCACCTAAGAACTTCCAAAAACTTTCTTGTTTATGCGATTCGGGTTGCAGAATCAGGAACCTGCCCTAGGCAATCAGCTACAACTGCATCCGCAACCTTCCACACCATAATTCAAGAAATTTCCGCAAACTCGTCTAATCTCGAATCCTCGAACTCACAACGATACTAAACCATGGTGGTACCCCGGACGCCTCCCCAGTACTGGGTGACTCCGACCTTATCTCACCACGATAAGTATTGAAGCAATTCCAAACATCCTCCGTCCTGAGATACTAGGAAAACTGAATGATAACAATGTGCCAACATTCCTTGGAGTTTGACTCCCCGAAAGAAATCAAGTCAGACAGGAGGCACCAAGACAGAACCCTTTCACATCGGCATCATATAGTTTCCAAAATACCCGCGTGATCCTAAAAAAAATTTGAACGAGAAGAGGAGTAGAATCAAAATTCCTAAGTCGAATACCTCACCAGAGCATAGAAGAGGAGTAAAAAGAATCCTACTCTCCGATATAACTAGACTCAAAACAGTTTTTCACTAGACTCGACTCGGCCAAGTTCGATCAATCAAGGGGGCTCCTAGGTCAGTATAGGCTCTGATACCAACTTGAAACGCCCAAGACGCGGTCCTATCCTTATTTTGGCATGAGGGCCTCGACAGGGATAGAAGCGCATCTCGATGCGTTCGTAAGAATGGATATCATTACAAGTACATGTATAGAAGAGATGAGTATATGGAATTGGCTTACACTCACCACAAGCTACATCAGAGTCACATCAATACAATAACACCTCAAACATCATACATAAGAGCAGGGTCCGACTACAGACGAAATCAAACGATAAAATGACATCCACCCTTGCCATCCCAGGCTGCCGCCTGGAACCCATCCAAGATTGATGAAGAAGAAGAAGAAGAAGAAGAACTCCAAGTCAAATCAAGCAACACGCTCACGTCAAATCATCGCATTACCTGTACCTACAACTATTGTTGCAGTAATCTGTGAGCCACAGGGACTCAGCAATCTCATTTCCAAGGGTATCAAGACTATTAAAGCTTAATAGGTAAGGCATGGTTAAGTGGTGAGGCTGTAGCAAGCGACTAAGCATTTATTTGAGTGGCTAACTTACGAGTACAGAAATTAAAGTATGGTGGTCTACGCATAACGGTCGTGAACTAGTAATGATCACTAACTGATCCTGAACACCTAATTACATCAAACATAACCCCACCGTCTTCTCTTTCGGATAAGGACTCACGAGAAGAGACAGTCACGGTTACGCACACAGTTGGTGTATTTTATTTGAGTTTACTTCAAGTTTGCTATGACCGGGTGTTAAACAAAATATCCAAGTTTGCCACATAACCGCGGGCACGGCTTCTCGAAAAGATTTAACCCTGCAGGGGTGCTCCAACTCATCCATCATAAATTAACCACACGCAGTGGGAATAACCTCAACCACGGATCTCGTGATCCTCCTCGGCAACTCCAAAGGAAATCCAACACCTCGAGATAGCCCAAAGAATATTTAGAATTCCTACTCAAGATGTTCGAGAAAGGTAAAACAAATCCAGCAAGGCCGCCCGACGTGTCGACGAACCCGATCGGAGCCGCGTATCTCGTTCTCAGGACACGAGGGATTGTCCAAACTTCCGGTAGGCCAAACACAGAGTTGCCCCTGGTAGCCACCGGCGGTTAACAAGTTGGACCAACACTCATGCGGAGCACTGGCCCGGGTTGTTGATTAATTACCCACGGGGTAATTACTCCCTATGCAAGTTCACTAGTTATTAGGCAAATGTAGTACCAATGTTGGGCCTTGCCAGACAAGTTTTATTCTAACCCGAAAATCAAGGGGGTCCCATAACAACCCCGAGCATGTTAAGAGCGCTCATTTATGGAACATAACACCGGTTCACAAGTAACTACGGGCGGCAAGAGTGGAACAAAACACTGAGCAAAAGGCCAAGCCTTCCACCCTTTACCAAATGTATAGGTGCATTAAATTAAATAGCAGCAATATTGTGATATACCAAAAGAATGACCGTGTGGGCACATGGTAGCAATTGCACCTGTAGCTAGAACAATATAAGAAGGGCTGAGCAAGTGATAACATAGCCAAACAATGGTTTGCTGGGATGTGGAGAGGTTAGAGGGTTATCATGGCAATGTTGGGAGGCTTATCAAACAAGTGGTAGGTAGCGAGACATAACGGTAAAAGACGAGACAACTAGCATGGCAATGATAGTAATGGTATCCAGGGAAATGTGTCATCTTGCCTGTGATCCCACTCGGAATAAGATCGAATCCATGAAGAATACGAACCAACGTAGTCGAACGAATCCTCACACTCCGAACGCTTTCGGAACTCTATCGAGAAGAAGCAATCCGAAACAAACAATCAACACAAGATACACCACAACATATGCAAAACACGATGCATAACAAATATGATGCATGTCCGGTTTAATATGCAATGCATGACAATCACCACAAACAACTTCTACACATTAAAGTGAAGCTCAATATGCACGAGTTGCATATTGACGAAACTCCACGTTCGAATTATTTAGTTCACTCCCGTTAGGTACACGACAATATTAAATGTTGTTAAATATGGCAAGAGGTGAAGCATAAGTAACTATACTATCTAGGCATCTTAAATGAGGTCGGAAACAACTTATAGCTTTTCCGAAATGACCTCATATGTTAATTTCAAAATTGGTCCAGATCTGAACTAAACACATTTTATAATAGTTAAACCACAGAATAAAGTCTACCATGTTATTCTACACGTCATTCTAGTCGATTTACATATATAGAACATCTCAAACAGAGCTACGGTCTAAAAGATATGAGCGATACAAGATGCACATGGCATGAATGCAAATGCATGGGAAATGCAATCACAAAGATCTCAAATCATGAGTGCAGAAAGTTTTTATGAAACTACTTGAGATTATAAGCAAATTTCATATATGGAATGACCAAAACGGAGCTACGGTTCAACCACAATCATCAAAACAAGTTTTAGTGAAATCTGCCAAAAACAGCAACATGGCATTTTGAACATATGAAAACAACAGGTTACAATACTCCAAAATGCACAAACTAAGCATTGGGAAATAGCATACAACATCCACTTCATTTCATCTTCACAAATCATATTCAAAACATGCATGGATCACTAGGTAGGAAGCTCTCAAAGTGGCTACTTGAAAACAGTTTCAGACTTAGTAAAAACAGCAGTTTTAGACAGTGCAGTTTTAATTAACGAAGGCATATTGACAGCAGTAAAACTATATGCTACAAATCATGAAATGGCATGAAACTTAACAGCATGCTATAGGGAAATATGAACAACAAATAAGTCCATTACACCTACCACAAAAGAGTTCTAGATCACTAGAAAATCACATGGCAAGACAGCAACAAAATATAACAGATTCCAGACTTAGAAATATTTTGGACCCACAAAATGGCAGATTTTATAGCGAGTTGACAACAACAAAATAACACCCAAACATGCATATCTATGACAAGCAAAATGTCCATGGGCTAGGACACATATCAAAGAGCAACTTTCATGTTGAAAATTATTTCATATCATGCCCGGATTAATTCCTACGAAAAAGTCAAAAGGACATCACGGCAGAAATGATATGCACACGAAATGCTCAAATGGCAAAACTAAATGCACAGATATATCCTATGGGTTTTTCTACCCCGAAAACATATATAATATGCTTAGGTTCTTGTGGGAAATTAAGCACAATTAAATATGCGGGAATATGGCCTAATCAACTTAAAGCAATTCAACAATGCAAAATAAATGCAAACATCATGACCACATTTTTATCATGCATGAAAATGTGGTGCAAATGAGATGAACATTTTTAATTTATGATTTTATTAATTTCTATGCACGGTTAAATAATCATGAAAATGCTATTAAATGCAATTATGCAAAATGACAAGTTAAACATATTTAAACAGGGATGCAAATGGCATAATATTAATCTATGCAATTTTCTAAACATTTTACATGTTTAAATTATTATAATGCGATGCACGGTTAATTATTTATCAACGTTTTAAATAACAATGCCTGAATAATTAAAAAAACACAAAACACAAAAAAAGGCCTACTCACTTGGGCCGATGGGCCAGCTCGGTGGGAGGCAGAGGCTGGGGCGAGGAGCCGGCTGGGCCTGGCTCGGCCCACGCGGGGCGAGCGCAGGTCAATAGGGGCGCGGCCTCTGCTCGATCCCGCCCGATCGGTAGGGCTGGCGGCGGAGCGCCGGCGAGGACGGCGCTAGGGATCGAAGGGAGCCGGGGACGGGGGGAATCCGGCGGCAGGCAACGGGATCCGCGGCTGGCGGCGGTGGCCCTGGACGGCCGGGGGAGGTCCGGCGGCGGTTGGGGGACCTTGGCGGCAAGGTCGGCGGTGGCTCCATGGGTTCCTACGGGAGGAAGAGAGCGGGCGTTAGGGAGAGAGAGCCGGAGGGAGAGAAAGGGGAGAGGGGAGGAGAGGCCAGCGGCGAGGAGCGGCGCGGAGGAGCGGCTGCTCCGGCGGCCTGGCATGGGGGTGCTCGGGAGGAGCTCGGGCATGGCTGTCATGGGGCTCGGGACGCGATTTGGGGCCTGGATCGGCTCGAACGGGCCCAAATGGGCTCGGCGGGCCCAGATCTGGGTTTCGCGGGCTAGCTAGAGGTGGGAGAAGGAGCTGGCTAGGGTTTTGGCACGGGGGACGAGGTGGGGGTTGGCTATATATAGGTTTAGGGTTAGGGCTACGGCTTTGTCCGTTTTTGGACTGCCGGATGACGATCCGACGTCCGGAAGCGGAGAGGGGGTTACGTGGCTGTGTAGACGGGCTAGGAGGGGAAGGGAGGGAAGCGGTGCGGTTTTTAGACAGTTTAAAACAGCGATAAACGTCCGACGATAACCGATGACCGCACTCCTACGGATTACCGACGGGGTACCTAACGAACTCGGATCGCAACGAAAATCGACGGACGGTCTACCTAAGCTATAACAAGACCGCACGGCAAGTTTCAACTCGATCCGAGAATATTTCTGCGCGCGCTTGAAAACGGTTTTATTTAACGGTGCCGCGGGCGCGGGCGTGTGTGGTTGGTCTCGAACGGCAATGGCAAGAACGACGGGAACCGGCGACTACAAATGGATGCAAGTTTTCGAAAACGGGTGACGATGCAATGCAGATGATGCGAATGATGCGATGATGAATGCGACACCCAGACTAACACATGACGAGAACGGAAATAAAAGGGGAATCTTCTGGAACGTCGATCCCGGGCTATCACATGATCCATGCCAACTCAAAAGATACCTTCGGAGATACCTATAGAGCACCTTTATAGTCACCCAGTTACATTGCGACGTTTGATACACACAAGGCACTCTTCCGATGTCCATGAGTTCCATGATCTCATGGTCATAGGAACATATACTTGACATGCAGAAAACAGTAGCAATAAACTAACACGATCATATGCTACGTGTGTAGTTTGGGTCTTGTCCATCACACCATTCTCCTAATGATGTGATCCCGTTATCAAATGACATCTCATGTCCATGGCTAGGAAACCTTAACCATCTTTGATCAACGAGTTAGTCTATTAGAGTCATACTAGGGACATGGTTTTGTCTATGTATCCACACATGCATCTAAGTCTCCGATCAATACAATTATAGCGTGGATAATAAACGATTATCATGAACAAGGAAATATGATAATAACTAATTTATTATTGCCTCTAGGGCATATTTCCAATAGGACATACAATCTTTTGGAAGCTATGAGATGATCCTCAAGCCACGGACCCAGTCCGCATAGTTGCTTCCATCATCTTTCAGCTTGGTTTTCTCTAGGAACGCGTTGAAGTTGAGGGTGACATTAACGTTGGCCATTGGATCTAGAATATAGATTGTAAAGACAATTTTAGACTAAGTTCATGATAATTAAGTTCACATAATCAAATTATTTAATGAACTCCCACTTAGATAGACATCTCTCTAGTCATCCAAGTGACACATGATCCATGTCAACTAGGCCATGTCCGATCATCACGTGACATGGACTAGTCATCCATGGTGAATATCTCCATTTTGATTGTATCTTCTATACGACTCGTGTTCGACCTTTCGGCCTTCCGTATTCCAAGGCCATGTCTGTACATGCTTGGCTCGTCAATCAACCTAAGTGTTTCGCGTGTGTAAATCTGGCTTACACCCGTTGTATGCGAACGTTAGAACCTATCACACCCGATCATCATGTGGTGCTTCCGAACAATGATCCTTAGCAACGGTGCACGGTTAGGGTGAACACATCTCTGGAAATTTTATTGAGAGCTCATCTTATTTACTACCGTTGTTCTAAGCAAATAAGATGTAAACATGATAAACATCACATGCAATCAATATAGTGACATGATATGGCCAATATCATCTTGCTCCTTTGATCTCCATCTTCGGGGCACCATGATCATCACCGTCACCAGCACGACACCATGATCTCCATAATCATGATCTCCATCATCGTGTATTCATGAAGTTGTCTTGCCAACTATTACTTCGACTACTATGGCTAACGTTTAGCAATAAAGTAAGTAATTACATGGCGTTTATGATTGGCATGCAGGTCATACAATAAAATAAGACAACTCCTATGGCTCCTGCCGGTTGTCATACTCATCAACATACAAGTCGTGAATCCTATTACAAGAACATGATCAATCTCATACATCACAATGCATCACATCACATCCTTTGGCCATATCACATCACAAGGGATATGCTGCAAAAACAAGTTAGACGTCCTCTAATTTGTAGTTGCAAGTTTTTACGTGGCTGCTATAGGTTTCTAGCAAGAACATTTCTTACCTATGCCAAAACCACAACGTGATGTGCCAATTGCTATTTACCCTTCGTAAGGAACCTTTTCATCGAATCCAATCCGACTAAGGTGGGAGAGATAAACACCCGCTAGCCACCTTATGCAACAAGTGCATGTCAGGCGGTGGAACCGGTCTCACGTAAGCGTATGTGTAAAGTTGGTCCGGGCTGCTTCATCCCACAATACCACCGAATCAAGATAAGACTAGTAGTGGTAAGCAAATTAACAAGATCGACGCCCACAACAACTTTGTGTTCTACTCGTGCATAGATTCTACGCATAGACCTAGCTCATGATGCCACTGTTGGGACACGTAGTAGTATATCAAAAAAAATCCTACGATCACCAAGATCTATCTATGGAGAAACCAACAACAAGTGGGGAGAGATTGCATCTTCATACCTTTGAAGATCGCTAAGCGGAAGCGTTACAAGAATGCGGTTGGTGGAGTCGTACTCGTAGCGATCCGGATCGCGGTGGACTCCGATCTTAGCGCCGAACAACAGTGCCTCCACGTTCAACACACGTACAGCCCGGTGACATATCCCGCGCCTTGATCCAGAAAGGAGGAGGGATAGGTTGGGGAAGAGCTCCAATAGCAGCACAACGGCGTGGTGGTGGTGGAGCAGCAAGGTATTCTGGCAGGGCTTCGCCTAAGCACTGCGGAGGAGGAAGAAGAGAGGTAGGGCTGCGCCGTGGGAGAGAGAGATCAAATCTTGTCTCAAAACAGCCAAAACCTCAAGTATAGGAGGAGGGAGAGGGAGGGATGCCTTGGCCCCTCCTCCAAGGAGGAGAGGTTCGGCTGAGCTAGGGGAGGAGTCCACCTCCCACAAGGGAGGTGGATCTCCTCCTTTCAAACTCCTTGTTGCCTTATCTCTTTATCCCTATGCGCATGGCCCTTTAGCAAAGGTCTTTCCCAGTCCAATAAGGGCTGGCACACTTTATCTAACAGCCCATAAGGTCTTTTGGTCGTCAGACCCCTCCCGGGGGTCCTCCGGCACCCTCCCGGCACTCCTGGTACACTACCGATGAGCCCGAAAACTTTTCGGTGACCAAAACAGGACTTCCTATATATCAATCTTTACCTCCAAACCATTTCAGAGCTCCTCATGACATCCAGGATCTCATTTGGGACACCGAACAACCTTCGATAATCACGTATACCATTTCCCTATAACCCTAGTGTCATCGAACCTTAAGTGTGTAGACCCTACGTGTTCGGGAGACACGTAGACATGACTGAGACACCTCTCCGGTCAATAACCAACAACGGGATCTGGATACCCATGTTGGCTTCCACATGCTCCATGATGATCTCATCGGACGAACCACGATGTCGGGGATTTAATCAATCATGTATCCAATTCCCTTTGTCTACCGGTATGATACTTGCTGGAGATTCGATCGTCGGTATCCCTATACCTTGTTCAATCCCGTTACCGGCAAGTCTCTTTACACGTTTCGTAACACATCATCCCGTGGCTAACTCCTTAGTCACATTGAGCTCATTATGATGATGTCTTACCGAGTGGGCCCAGAGATACCTCTCCGTCATACAGAGTGACAAATCCCTGTCTCGATTCGTGCCAACCCAACAGACACTTTCGGAGATACCCGTAGTGAACCTTTATAGCCACCCAGTTACGTTGTGATGTTTGGAACACCCAAAGCATTCCTACGGTATCCGGGAGTTGCACAATCTCATGGTCTAAGGAAACGATACTTGACATTGGAAAAGCTTTAGCCAACGAACTACACGATCTATTGCTATGCTTAGGATTGGGTCTTGTCCATCACATCATTCTCCTAATGATGTGATCCCATTATCAACGACATCCAATGTCCATGTCATGAAACCGTGACCATCTATTGATCAACGAGCTGCCAACTAGAGGCTCACTAGGGATATGTTGTGGTCTATGTATTCACACATGTATTACGGTTTCCGGTTAACACAATTATAGCATGAACAATAGACAATTATCATGAACAAGGAAATACAATAATAACCATTTTATTATTGCCTCTAGGGTATATTTCCAATAGAATCAACATGTAAACTTTTGTTTGCACCCCTTATTCCTTTCCCACATCAATGGAGTTATTCCAACAGTGCCTTGTCTCTGGTCTGAAAAGATCCAAGCGGAAGTACCATGCTCGGCAGCGGTAGTACTGCCTACGGGCGGTAGTGCCAATACCTTGTGCTATGCATTATACCGCTGGCTTGGGAGTCTTGACTTTTCGTGTCGGACTTACCAGTTTCTGGACGGTAGTACGGCGCGGTAATACCACTTATAGGCGCTAGTACAGCCTGTTACTTCCGTGCCACTACCGCTCTTCTTTCCTGTTCTGGACCTCTCAGCAAACTCCGAGAGGCAGTAAGGCGAGGTAGTACCATCTAAAGGCGGCATTACCACTCTTGTGGGCGGTAGTACCTCTCAGATGGAACTACCTCCATTCTTATCGCCCCTCTATGTTTGTAGGGTTGTTATAGGCAATCCAAGCGATAGTACCGCTTGGGCGAGTGGTAGTACTTCTCCAGTGACACTACCGTCTCGTGGCTTCATGCCATTGCATGTGTGGCTCAGTCGCCCAAGCGATAGTACCGCTTGTGTGCGGGCTGAGAGGGGATAAAGGTTGAATTTGTTCCCCCCCCCCCACTAGATAAAGGGGTTCTTCTTCCCCAAGAAGACAACCTCTTCCTCCCCAAAGCTCCATCGTTGCTCCAAGCTCCATTTTCGCCTCGTCTCTCTCCCTAGCCAACAAAACTTGTGACTCTTCAAGGGTTTAGTTGAAAGGGACCCGATCTACACTTCCACCAAGAGAAATTTCATTCCCCCACTAATCCCTTGTGGATATTGTTACTCTTGGGTATTTGAGCACCCTAGACGGTTGAGGTCACCTCGGAGCCACATTCCATTATGGTGAAGCTTCGTGATGGTGTTGGGAGCCTCCAATTCAGTTTTGGAGATTGCCCCAACCTTGTTTGTAAAGGTTCGGTCCCCACCTTCAAGGGCACCACTAGTGAAATCACAGCATATCACATTGTGTGAGGGCGTGAGGAGAATATGGTGGCCTTAGTGGCATCTTGGGGATCATTGTGCCTAAACACAGCTCCAACAGAGACGTACTTTCCCTCAAAGGGAAGGAACTTCGGTAACACATCCTCGTCTTCACCGACTCCACTTGTAGTTATCTCCTACCTTTACTTTGTGCAAGCTTTACTAGTGGTGTATCCTTTGCTTGCGTGTATCTTGTTGTTGCTAGCATCATATAGGTTGCTCACCTAGTTGCATATCTAGACAACCTATTTGTTGCTAAAGAAATTTTGTTAAGAAAAGCTAAAAATTGGTAGTTGCCTATTCAGGCCCCCCTCTAGTCAACCATATCGATCCTTTCAAAGGTGGGGCCTAAGCTTTCTCAGCACAATAACATCTTCATCTTCCTCATCAAGAGGTGGCACTTGGCTCTTGTTCTTCTCAGCATCAGATATATGTCTTGTGGTTTTCGTGGGCTTGGATGCATCCTGCTTAGCCTTGGTTGTTGTAGGCTTGGCCTTAGTGGCTGGTTTGCTAGGCATTGCATCAACCATAAGCTTCCTCTGTTTGGGAGGAGATGGGTTTGTAGTTGGTTCCTCCTCTTCTTCCTCTAAAGGATCTTCAAACATGAAAGTAGGTCTTCCCACCACATGTATAGTCCTCTTACTTTCCTTCTTCTTCCAAGACTTCTTTGCCACATACTTGTTTTGCTTGGATGATTCACTAGGGTTCTCCTTGGCAGCAACAGACCCAGGGACCTTTCTTGCAACCATTCTCTCCTTATGGGTACCTGCATACTCTTTCCTGACAGGATTTCTCTTGGAGGTGACCACATCTGGAACAAAATCTGCATCCTCCTCATTAGAATTCTTTTGATTTCTTGCCCTTGTTGGTGCCTTGGGCAAGCCATGAGAACTAGGGATGCCCAGGTCTTCTGAACTGACCTTGGGACTAGTGCCTTCATCCAAGTCTGCACTTGGCTCATTGAACTGATTCTAACCGTCAGTCAAACCTAACATGATGGCAACTGACCCTGTGAATTGGATATAGATGACCATCACAAAATACATAGATTTTTGCAAGTTTTGAACTTAAAGGTTTAGTTTTACGTTTTCACAATATGCAAATCGATTCCATCGATTTTTAGATTTCGGAAATTCCGAGACAACAACAAAGACTTGGTCACACCATTTTGGTTTCATCGAGGTGTGATTCGGTCTCTACGAAGCTGCTCACAGCAAACCCTAAATCCCACTTGAGCGACACCGACTGGACTTGGTTTCACCAAGAAGCCCATGCGTTGTGGCCGAAACCACATTGGTGCCACCGAGTTGTTTTGACTCGGTGGCTCCAAGATTGCTTATCGTGGAGACCTAACCCAAAAAATGTTTGTTCAACCTATTCTAATCGGATTTTTTAGAGGATGGAACGTTGCATATTGTGGCAAGAAGTAAGACTAGACGTAGTGCACATGAATCAAAAAAAGGAGCGCAAAAGGGATCGAGATTTACCCTAACTTGACAGAACATATCTACGGTGGCAATGGCGGGGTCGATTGTCATTAACAGCGATGGAATCATGTGGTGAGGGCGCACTGGAGACGAAAGCGAGCGTCCATAGATAGGAGCGACGACAAGAATGGGGTGCGGGAGTGGATGGTTTGAAGAAATTTTCAAAGTCCATCACACCGATATATATACCCACTAGCTGTCGTTGCCACCGAGACGGAAATATCAGTGGTTGTGAAGTTCATAACTGCCAGTTGACAGAGGAACTCGGTGATGCAGAGATTTCCACATCGGTAGTACCGAGCTAGGAAAACTTGATCAACCCAAGTATTTTCGGTGCATCTCCCAACATGTCGACTGGTCTTTCCCCTTTCACACTAGATCGACCCATCATTCCCAAATCTTTATAAGTGTTAGAAGGGGAGAAAGTCCAGATGGGGATCTTAGTGGATGATGTAGTGAATCTTGTTCGTGGTGGAGTGATTGGCCTGGATCTACTTGAGACCTTCCTCAGTCGACGGATCCAGCCTCTCCAAGCAAGGGACCATGCCATGTGGCACTACTCAGGCCATGAGTGTTGGAAATATGCCCTAGAGGCAATAATAAAATGGTTATTATTATATTTCCTTGTTCATGATAATTGTCTATTGTTCATGCTACAATTGTATTAACTGGAAACCGTAATACATGTGTGAATACATAGACCACAACAAGTCCCTAGTGAGCCTATAGTTGGCTAGCTCGTTGATCAATAGACGCTCACAGTTTCATGACCATGGACATTGGATGTCGTTGATAACGGGATCACATCATTAGGAGAATGATGTGATGGACAAGACCCAATCATAAGCATAGCGCAAGATCGTGTAGTTCGTCTGCTAAAGCTTTTCTAATGTCAAGTATCATTTCCTTAGACCATGAGATTGTGCAACTCCCGGATACCGTAGGAATACTTTGGTTGTGCCAAACATCACAACGTAACTGGGTGGCTATAAAGGTATACTACGGGTATCCTCGAAAGTATCTGTTGGGTTGGCACGAATCGAGACTGGGATTTGTCACTCCGTGTGACGGAGAGGTATCTCTAGGCCCACTCGGTAAGAAATCATCATAATGAGCTCAAAGTGACTAAGGAGTTAGCCACGGGATGATGTGTTATGGAACGAGTAAAGATACTATCTGGTAATGAGATTGAACAAGGTATAGGGATACCGACGATCGAATCTCAGGCAAGTGTCATATCGGTAGACAAAGGGAATTGTATACGGGATTGATTGAATCCAGGACATCGTGGTTCATCCGATGAGATCATCGTGGAGCATGTGGGAACCAAAATGGGTATCTAGATCCCGCTGTTGGTTATTGGCCGGAGAGGTGTCTCGGTCATGTCTACATGCCTCCCGAACCCGTAGGATCTACACACTTAAGGTTCAATGACGCTAGGGTTATAGGGAAATTGTGGACGTGGTCACCAAAGGTTGTTCAGAGTCCCAGATGAGATCCCGGACATCACGAGGAGTTCTGGAATGGTCCAGAGGTAAAGATTCATATATAGGAAGTGAGGTTTTGGTCATCAGAAGTGTTTCGGGCACCACCGGTAACGTACTGGGACCACCGGAAGGGTTCCGGGGGTCCATCGTGCGGGGCCACCGGCACCAGAGGGTTGCGTGAGCCGAAGGTGGGAGGGAACCAGCCCCTAGGTGGGCCGGTGCGCCTCCAATAAGGGCCCAAGGCACAGCAAAGGTGGGCGGGGGGCAAATCGTAAGCGTAGATGGGCCCTAGGCCCACCTAGGGTGCCTCCCCTCCTCTCCCCTCTCTTGGCCGCCGCCCTAGACCCATCTAGGGTTGGCCGCCGGCCCTAGTGTGGGAACCCTAGGGGCTGTGCACCCCTCCTCCTCCTCCTATATATAGTGGAGCCCTTGGGGCTGCCGAGAACACGCATCTCTCTCTCTCTCTCGACGCAGCCCTACCCCTCCTCCTCCTCGTCCCCCGTAGTGCTTGGCGAAGCCCTGTCAGAGTACCATGCAGCTCCACTGTAACCACGCCGTCGTGCTGCCGGAGCTCTCCCTCAACCTCTCCTTCCTCCTTGCTGGATCAAGGCGTAGGAGACGTCACTGGGCAGCACATGTGTTGAACGCGGAGGCGCCGTTGTTCGGCGCTTAGATCGGAATCCACCGCGATCTAAATCGCTGCGAGTACGACTCCACCAACCGCGTTCTAGTAACGCTTCCACTTTGTGATCTTCAAATGTATGAAGATGGACTCCCTCTTTGCTCGTTGCTGGTTTCTCCATAGACTGATCTTGGTGACACATAGGAAAAAATTTGATTTACTACTACATTCCCCAACAGTGGTATCATAGCTAGGTCTATGCGTAGAATCTATGCACGAGTAGAACAGAAGTTGTTGTGGGCATTGATTTTGTCAATTTACTTGCCATTACTAGTTTTATCTTGATTCGGCGGCATTGTGGGATGAAGCAGCCCAGACCGACTTTACACGTACGCTTATGTGAGACTGGTTCCACCGCCTGACATGCACTTGTTGCATAAGGTGGCTAGCGGGTGTCTGTCTCTCCCACTCTAGTCGGATCGGATTCGATGAAAAGGGTCCTTATGAAGGGTAAATAGCAATTGGCATATCATGTTGTGGTTTTTGCGTAGGTAAGAAATGTTCTTGCTAAAAACCTATAGCAGCCACGTAAAAACTTGCAACAACAAATTAGAGGACGTCTAACTTGTTTTTGCAACATATACCGTGTGATGTGATATGGCCAAAGGATGTGATATGATATATGTGATGTATGAGATTGATCATGTTCTTGTAATAGGATTCATGACTGACATGTTCGTGTAGTTCGTCTGCTAAAGCTTTTCTAATGTCAAGTATCATTTCCTTAGACCATGAGATCGTGCAACTCCCGGATATCGTAGGAATACTTTGGGTGTGTCAAACATCACAATGTAACTGGGTGGCTATAATGGTATACTATGGGTATCCCCGAAAGTATCTGTTGGGTTGGCACGAATCGAGACTGGGATTTGTCACTCCGTGTGACGGAGAGGTATCTCTGGGCCCACTCGGTAAGACAACATCATAGTGATCTCAATGTGACTAAGGAGTTATCCACGGGATGAAGTGTTACGGAATGAGTAAAGAGACTTGCCGGTAACAAGACTGAACAAGGTATAGGGATACCGACGATCGAATCTCGGGCAAGTGTCATACCGGTAGACAAAGGGAATTGTATACGGGATTGATTGAATCCCCGACATCGTGGTTCATCCGATGAGATCATCGTGGAGCATGTGGGAACCAACACGGGTATCCAGATCCCGCTGTTGGTTATTGGCCGGAGAGGTGTCTCGGTCATGTCTACATGCCTCCCGAACCCGTAGGGTCTACACACTTAAGGTTCGATGACGCTGGGGTTATAGGGAAATTGTGTACGTGGTCACAAAAGGTTGTTTGGAGTCCCGGATGAGATCTCAGACATCACGAGGAGTTTCGGAATGGTTCGAAGGTAAACATTCATATATAGGAAGTGAGGTTTTGGTCACTGGAAGTGTTTCGGGCACCACTGGTAACGTACCGGGACCACTGGAAGGGTTCCCGGGGTCTGCCGTGTGGGGCCACCGGCACCGAAGGGTTGTGTGGGCCGAAGGTGGGAGGTAACTAGCCCTAGGTGGGCTGGTGCGCCTCCCACAAGGGCCCAAGGAGCAGCAAAGGTGGGAGAGGGGGCAAACCCTAGGTGCAGATGGGCCCTAGGCCCACCTAGGGCGCCGCCCCTCCTCTCCCCTCTCTTGGCCGCCGCCCTAGACCCATCTAGGGCTGGCTGCCGGCCCTAGGGTGGGAACCCTAGGGGATGCGCACCCCTCCTCCTCCTCCTAGATATAGTGGAGCCCTTGGGGCTGCCGAGAACACGCATCTCTCTCTCTCGGCGCAACCCTACCCCTCCTCCTCGTCCTCTGTAGTGCTTGGCGAAGCCCTGCCGGAGTACCACACAGCTCCACCGTCACCATGCCGTCGTGCTGCCGGAGCTCTCCCTCAACCTCTCCTTCCTCCTTGCTGGATCAAGGCGTAGGAGACGTCACCGGGCTGCATGTGTGTTGAACGCGGAGGCGCCGTTGTTTGGCGCTTAGATCGGAATCCACCGCGATCTGAATCGCTGCGAGTACGACTCCACCAACCGCGTTCTAGTAACGCTTCCGCTTTGCGATCTTCAAAGGTATGAAGATGCACTCCCCCTTTGCTTGTTGCTAGTTTCTCCATAGATTGATCTTGGTGACACATAGGAATTTTTTTGATTTACTACTACGTTCCCCAACACTGAGGACTTGACCCGAACGCACCCATAGGAAGTCTGAGAGAAAATTGTCGAGAAGTGGCTTCGGAGCATCACTGGAGCCTGCGACAACCCCCTGGGGGCCAAGCGGATCAAGCCTTTCTCTACTGAGAACCCACCAAAGAATCTGGTAAATTATATCCTTGTCGAATGCTATATTGTTCCGTCGAGTGACTGAGTCTTCGGTCGACTGACTTTATTGTTTGAATTTTGCAGGAGTGGACAAACATGTACTCGCCTGTGCCGAATGGGAATCAGTCTGAGGATGAAGGGGAGAGCGAGGGCGGCAGCGTTGATGCCGATAATGCTGAAGACAGCGAGGATGACTATGAGGACTCGGAAGCGAGGGAGGAAGAAGCAGAGTCTCCGCCTCGCGTTGAGCGTCGCACCAAGCAGCACCAGGACCCAGCGGCTGCCCCGAGCAAGACTAGTAGCTTCGAGCACTCGGGATCTGAAGCGCGACCGGGCCACCACATCAGAGTCGACTGGGAAGGCTGCAAAGCAGCCGAGGACTGACGCGCCAAAGCCTCGGAAGGCCCTTCCTTGAATGAAGATCATCGTGCCCGTTGCTTCAACGTGAGTATTTGTTTTCTTCTTCTGCTTCTGCATGGAACTTTATATTCTTGCTGACCGAGTGGAATTCGTCTATCAGAGCTGCTACTTCAATGATGTTGCCTCCAAGGGATGGAGGAGAAGCCATGGACTTGGATACTGCTGATGTGTCCACCTCCCAACGAGGTATAACAAATCTTCACTTTGTCTTGTTTCTTAAAAAATGATTTGCCAATTGAATACACTAATGTTGTCGACTAGTGCCTGCAGAGATCATCCAACTGGAGGACAATGAAGAGCCGCCTCGGGGTATGAGGGATGAAGGTGCGACCTCAGGCACCCCCCCACTTACGCACCCGAAGAACGTCATCAACCAGAATTGAGCTCGCCACTCCGTTGTGAGTGCTCTGCCAGCCGTTTCAACCATCATGGCCTCAACGGCACTCGGACAGCCTCAAGCAACGCTAGCTACTCCAGCTGCAGCATCGACTCAGCTGACGACTGCCTTTACCATGTATCACGTCCCGGAAGACCAAACTAGAGCAGCCAAAGAAGCCATGATCCAAGCGGAGCAGGTGATGTTGCGCACAAAGGAGGCGTACGAAGCCAACAAGTTGGCTTATGATGCCAGCTCGGCACTCTGCACCAATGTCCAAGTAAGTGCGATTGTAAGTTTGTTTCTGATTGAATTCCTGTCTTTCCTGATTGTACACCCAGTGGGTCCTTTCCTTTTGAAGCATACTTGCATGTTTTCCTCTCGAGTAGACCAGGTCTTAGTCAAGTGAGTTTTGGTCCAGTGGGGGCACTCCGAGTGCACCCACTGGGTGTAGTCCCCGAGACCGCTGTCGAATGGTGATGACATCGGCAGGGGTCTTAGAATTGTTTTGACAACCACTTGACATGTCGAGTGATAGAACATCCAGTGACGGCACGCTGAGTGCACCCACTCGATGTAGTCCCCGAGACCATCGTCGAGTGCTTGCACCGACGGGGGTCTTAGACAATGTTTGTATGCTTGCGCACCTTTTTTTGTTGTTTGCTTGTCACTCGACAGATCAAGTGTTAGCAAGTCCAGTGGGGGCACTCTGAGTGCACCCACTGGGTGTAGTCCCCGAGACCGCCGTCGAGTGCTTGCATCTGCGGGTGTCTGATAGAGACAACTTTTTTGCTCGGACAGGACGGACCTGGTCGAGTGATTTTTAATCCAGTGCGGGCACTCTTAGTGCACCCACTGGGTGTAGTCCCGAGACTACTGTTAGTCATTGACGATGAGCAGTAGTCTTAAGAACTCGGACTCAGGGTCCCTTTTCATACACAGAGTATGCTTACCACTCGATAGGTCGAGTGTATTCTTTACTTTAGTACTTCTGCTCGTGAATGCAGGTTTCATGGATATTATTTCCATCAACCATGATATAATGCAGGTTTCATGGACATCATTTCCATCAACCATGATATGATGCTGGTTTCATGGACATAATTTCCATCAACCATGATATGACGCTTTTCATGGGTGTGGGGTGGGGTGGCGGGCCGCCATCCAGTTGACTGTTCTTGTTCCTTTCCATTCGGGAGCAAAGAAATATAATGTCGATTTAATTTCTATCTTGATGATTTCAGAGAGCTTGTGAACTTGGGACTCGGTACGTTGGCTTGGAGAAGGAGAAGAACCAGCTTCAATTGGATCTGGAAGTCTCCAAGAGTAACCTGGAGCGAGCACAGACTAAGCTGAGGACCTTGTGAGGTAATCTCTATTGACCAACTGTACTACTACTTTCTTCTTCCACCCTTTGAATCGAGTGTCTTCACTCGAGCAGACGTGCACGACGAGAATCGTCGACTCCAAGCGCGTATCAACAATGTTGTTTCTTTAGATACTATGAAGAAAGCGCTGGAGGACAAGGACAAAGCACTCGCTGATACTCAAAAGGCGGCGAAGGAGAAAACTGAAGCTGTCGAGAAGAAGCTTGCCAAAGCCAAGAAGCTGGAGGAGGAGAACTCCAAACTGAAGCAGGAGAAGGCTGACTTGATCAAGAGGACCAAACAACTGACCAAGAGGAGCAATGGCCTGGAGAAGGACTTGGGAGAATTCGCAAGGAAGATGTTCATCATGCTTGACGGTAACTTTCCTTCGTCGAGTGAACTTCCTTTATTCCCACATGGCAATAATGTGACCATCTTCCCATCCTTTCCTCCATACAAAGTTCTGCCTGGACTTTGAAAAATAGACACAAGAAATTGAACCAAATCCGGATCCCACCAAGTCGCTTGTTGGAGATGTTGTGGCTATAAACATGTTCCGCCTCAACGACCGTCTCCAAAGTGTTCAAGCATACATCATTCGACTAAAGACCACACTGGAGAAGGTTGATAAGGAACTGTGGCCTAAAGACACTCTCTAGACTGACCTTGAGTCAATGATGACCCGCCTCAGTGAGATTCCTGGCCGAGTGCAAGCATGGAAAAAGTCAGCTGCTCGTTGTGGGGCCGATGTGCGCTTTCACTCGTCAGAGTCCATTGCAGGGAGGCGAGAGAGGACAAGTTGAAGGCTCTCCATGTGATTAACATGAAGAAACTTCAGTTCGAGGACTTCATGGAGACCTTCATTAACGCAACCACTCGGATCGCCGATAGGATCGACCTGGACACCTCCGTCGAGCCAGCAAGTCCTACCCGTGCTTGAAAAACATTGCTTACAGTTAAACTTTATTTGCCTCGGAATGCCGAGTGAAGATGTAATATCCGTTAAACTTCCTTCGAGCCTTAAGCCTGGGTACCTTTGCTCACGCGTATGACTTTTAATCGCGCTGAAACTTTTGGATTTATCTGCACTTTGATTCCAATCATTCGTTCGACTGAATTTTTTTGCTCCCGAGTGAGAAGAATATACATCACTTGGGTAGAGATTTTAACTTATGCGAAAGCTATTTCACAACTAAGCCCCCTGAGTGAGAGGATTCCTCATCACTCGGATTAGTTTTGAACTTAGGCAAAGACTGGTTCGTAGCTAAGTCCTCGAGTGCGAGGATTGCTCGACACTCGGAGTAGTTTTGAACTTAGGCAAAGACTGGTTCGCAGCTAAGTCTCCGAGTGAATGGACTGCTATCCACTTGGTAGGGTTTTTAACTTAGGAGAAAGCGTGTTCTCAGCTAAGCCCCCAAGTGGAGGATTGCTCGACACTCGGAGTGTTGGAAATATGCCCTAGAGGCAATAATAAAATGGTTATTATTATATTTCCTTGTTAATGATAATTGTCTATTGTTCATGCTACAATTGTATTAACCATAAACCGTAATACATGTGTGAATACATAGACCACAACAAGTCCCTAGTGAGCCTCTAGTTGACTAGCTCGTTGATCAATAGATGGTCATGGTTTCCTGGCCATGGACATTGGATGTCATTGATAACTGGATCACATCATTAGGAGAATCATGTGATGGGCAAGACCCAATCCTAAGCATAGCACAAGATCGTGTATTTCGTTTGCTAGAGCTTTTCTAATATCAAGTATCATTTTCTTAGACCATGAGATTGTGCAAATCCCGGATATTGTAGGAATGCTTTGGGTGTATCAAACGTCACAACGTAACTGGGTGAATATAAAGGTGCACTACAGGTGTCTCTAAAAGTGTCTATTGGGTTGGCACGAATCGAGACTGGGCTTTGTCACTCCATGTGATGGAGAGGTATCTCTGGGCCCACTCGGTAATACATCATCATATTGAGCTCAATGTGACCAAGGAGTTAGTCACGGAATCATGTGTTACAGAACAAGTAAAGAGACTTGTCAGTAACGTGATTGAACAAGGTATAGGGATACCAACGATCGAATCTCGGGCAAGTAACATACCGATGGACAAAGGGAATTGTATACGGGATTAATTGAATCCCCGACATCGTGGTTCATCGGATGAGATCATCGTGGAACATGTGGGAGCCAATATGGGTATCCAGATTCTGCTATTGGTTATTGGCCAGAGAGGTGTCTCGGTCACGACTGCATGGTTCCCAAACCCGTAGGGTCTACACACTTAAGGCTTGATGACACTAGATTTGTAATGGGAATTGTATGTGGTTACCGAAAGTTGTTTGGAGTCCCGGATGAGATTCTGGACGTCATGAGGAGTTCCAAAATGGTCTGGAGGTGAAGATTTATATATGGGAAGTCTAGTTTCAGTCACCGGAAAGGTTTCGAGGTTTATCGGTATTGTACCGGGACCACCGAAGGGGTTCTGGGGGTCCACCAGGAGGGTCCACCTACCCCGAAGGGCCTAATGGGCTGAAGTTCCATGGGAATCAGCCCCTTAGTGGTCTGGTGCACCCCCAAGGGCCCATGGTGCCTAGGGTTGGAAACCCTAGGGGGTGGGGGTGCCTCCCACCTAACTTGGGAGGCAAGTCCCCCCCCCCTTGGTCGTCGTCCCCCTCTAGATGGATCTAAGGGGCCTGACCACCTCTCCCCTTCCCCCTATAAATAGTGGGGGGTGGGAGGGAAGCTGCACCCTTCCCCTGGCGTAGCCCTCCCCCTCTAACACCTCTTCCTCCTCCTCCGTAGTGCTTAGCAAAGCCCGGCTAGAGAACCACGAGCTCCACCGTCACCACGCCATCGTGTTGCCGGAGCTCTCCCTCAACTTCTCCTCCCCCTTGCTAGATCAATAAGGAGGAGACGTCCCCGGGATGTACGTGTGTTGAATGTGAAGGGGTCATCCGTTCGGCGCTTGGATCGAATCTTCCGCAATTTGAATTGCCGCGAGTACGACTCCATCAACGGTGTTCTTTGTAACGCTTCTGCTTAGAGATCTTCAAGGGTACGAGGATGCACTCCCTCTCTCTCATTGATAGCGTATCCTAGATTTATCTTGGTGACACGTAGGAAAATTTTGAATTATTTTGCTACGTTCCCCAACAGTGGCATCATGATCTAGGTCTATGCGTAGATTCTATGCACGAGTAGAACACAAGTAGTTGTGGGCGATGATTTGGTCAATTTTCTTGCCGTTACTAGTCCTATCTTGATTCGGCGGTATTGTGGGATGAAGCGGCCCGAACCGACTTTACACGTACGCTTACGTGAGACTGGTTCCACCGCCTGACATGCACCTGATGCATAAGGTGGCTAGTAGGTGTCTGTCTCTCCCACTTTAGTCGGATCGGATTCGATGAAAAGGGTCCTTATAAAGGTTAAATAGCAATTTGCATATCACTGTTGTGGCTTTTGCGTAGGCAATAAACGTTCTTGCTAGAAACCCATATCAGCCACGTAAAACTTGCAACAACAATTAGAGGACATCTAACTTGTTCTTGTAGGGTATGCTATGTGATGTGATATGGCCAAAAGGATGTGATGAAATATATGTGATGTATGAGATTGATAATGTTCTTGTAATAGGAATCACCACTTGCATGTCGATGAGTATGAAAACCAGCAGGAGCCATAGGAGTTGTCTTAATTTATTGTATGACCTGTGTGTCAATCAAAAACGACATGTAATTACTTTACTTTATTGCTAACCATTAGCCATAGTAGTAGAAGTAGTAGTTGGCGAGACAACTTCATGAAGACACGATGATGGAGATCATGGTGTCGTGTCGCTGACGATGGGGATCATGCCGTGCCCTGAAGATGGAGATCAAAGGCGCAAGATGATATTGGCCATATCATGTCATTTTATGATTTGCATGTGATTTTTATCATGTTCTTACATCTTATTTTCTTAGAACGATGGTAGCATAAATAAGATGATCCCTCACTAAAATTTCAAGAAATGTGTTCCCCCTAAGTGTGCACCATTGCGAAGGATCGTTGTTTCGAAGCACCACGTGATGATCGGGTGTGATAGATTCTAACGTTCGCATACAACGGGTGTAAGCCAGATTTACACACGGAAACACTTAGGTTGACTTGACGAGCCTAGCATGTACAAACATGGCCTTGGAACATGAGAGACCGAAAGTTCGAACATGAGTCGTATAGTAGATGCGATCAACATGGAGATGTTCACCATTGATGACTAGTCCGTCTCACGTGATGATCGGACACGGCCTAGTCGATGTGGATCATGTATCACTTAGATGACTAGAGGGATGTCTATCTGAGTGGGACTTCATTAAATAATTTGATTAGATGAACTTAATTATCATGAACTTAGTATAAAATTGTCTTTACAATCTACCTTGTAGATCCAATGGCCCATGCTAATGTTGCCCTCAACTTCAACGCGTTCCTAGAGAAAACCAAGCTGAAAGACGATGGAAGCAACTATATGGACTGGGTCCGTAACTTGAGGATCATCCTCATAGAGTCCAAGAAATTATATGTCCTTGATGCACCGCTAGGTGACGCACCCGTTTTCCCAGCAACTCAAGACGTTATGACTGCCTAGCAGTCGCGTAGTGATGATTACTCCCTGGTTCAGTGCGGCATGCTTTACAACTTGACTGGGCCTCCAAAAGCGTTTTGATCAACACGGAGCATATGAGATGTTCCAAGAGTTGAGAATGGTTTTCCATGCTCATGCCCAGGTCAAGAGATATGAAGTCTCCGACAAGTTCTTTAGTTGTAAGATGGAGGAAAATAGTTCTATCAGCAAGCACATACTCAAAATGTCTGGGTTGCACAACCCTTGTCTCGGCTGGGAGTTAATCTTCCGGATGACTCGGTTATTGACAGAATCCTCTATTCGCTTCCACCTAGCTACAAGAGCTTTGTGATGAACTACAATATGCCAGGGATGGACAAGTCCATTCATGAGTTAGATTCGATGGTGAAATTAGAGGAGGTGGAAATCAAAAAGGAACATCAAGTGTTGATGGTGGATAAGACCACTAGTTTCAAGAAAGGCAAGGGTAAGAAGAACTTCAAGAAGGACGACAAAGCGGTTGCCACGCTCGGTAAATCAGTTGCCGGGAAGAAGCCCAAGAATGGACCCAAGCCTGAGACTGGGTGCTTTTATCGCAGGGGAACCGGTCACTGGAAGCGGAACTGCCCCAAGTACTTAGCGGATAAGAAGGCCGACAACGTCAAAAGGTATATATGATATACATGTTAGTGATGTGTACCTTACCAGCGCTCATAGTAGCTCCTGGGTATTTGATACCGGTGCGGTTTCTCACATTTGTAACTCAAAACAAGAGCTGCGAAATAAGTGGAGACTAGCAAAGGACGAGGTGACGATGCGCGTCGGGAATGGTTCCAAGGTCGATGTGATCGCCGTAGGCATGCTACCTCTACATCTACCTTCGGGATTAGTTTCAAACCTCAATAATTTTTATTTAGTACCAGCTTTGAGCATGAACATTGTATCTGGATCTCGTTTGATGCGAGATGGCTACTCATTCAAATCCGAGAATAATGGTTGTTCTATTTATATGAGAGATATGTTTTATGGTCATGCCCTGCTAGTCAATGGTTTGTTTTTATTAAATCTCGAACATGATGTTACACATATTCATAGTCTGAATACCAAAGGATGTAAGGTTGATAATGATAGTCACACATAATTGGGGCACTGCCGCCTTGGTCATATTGGTGTCAAACGCATGAAGAAACTCCATGCAGATGGACTTTTGGAGTCTCTTGATTATTGATCATTTGTCATGTGCGAACCATTCCTCATGGGCAAGATGACTAAGACTACATTCTCTGGAACAATGGAGCGAGCAACCAACTTGTTGGAAATAATACATACCGATGTATGTGGACCGATGAGCGTTGAGGCTCGCGGTGGCTATCGTTATGGTCTCACCCTCACTGATGACTTAAGAAGATATGGGTATGTCTAATTAATGAAACACAAGTCTAAGACCTTTGAAAACTTCAAGGAATTTCAGAGTGAGGTAGAGAATTAACGTGACAAGAAAATAAAGTTCTTACGATCTGATCGTGGAGGAGAATATTTGAGTCACGAGTTTGGCACGCACTTAAGGAAATGTGGAATTGTTTCACAACTCACGCCACCGGGCACACCTCAACGTAATGGTGTGTCCGAACGTCGTAATCGCACTCTATTGGATATGTTTCGATATATGATGTCTCTTACTGATTTACCGCTATCATTTTGGGGATATGCATTAGAGACTGCCGCATTCACTTTAAATAGAGCACCGTCTAAATCCGTTGAGACGACACCGTATGAATTATGGTTTGGGAAGAAACCTAAGCTGTCGTTTCTAAAAGTTTGGGGATGCGATGTTTATGTCAAGAAACTTCAACCTGAAAAGCTCGAACCCAAATCGGAAAAGTGCGTCCTCATAGGATACCCTAAGGAAACTATTGGGTATACCTTATACCTCAGATGTGAAGGCAAGATCTTTGTTGCCAAGAATGTATCCTTTCTAGAGAAAGAGTTTCTCTCAAAATAAGTAAGTGGGAGGAAAGTAGAACTTGATGTGGTAATTGTACCCCCTCTCGAACCGGAGAGTAGCGCAGAATGTTTTTGTGTTGCCTGCACCGAATAGAGAGGAAGTTAATGATGATGATCATGAAACTTCTGATCAAGTTACTACTAAACTTTGTAGGTCCATGAGGACACGTTCCACACTAGAGTGGTACGGCAACCCTGTCCTAGAAATCATGTTGTTAGACAACGATGAACCCTTGAACTATGAAGAAGCCATGACGGGCCCGGATCCCAACAAATGGCTTGAAGCCATGAAATCCGAGATAGGATCCATGTATGAGAACAAAGTATGGACTTTGGTGGACTTGCCCAATGATCCGCAAGCCATAGAAAATTAATGGATCTTTAATAAGAAGACTGACGCGGATGGTAATGTGACCGTCTATAAGGCTCGTCTTGTCGCTAAGGGTTATCACAAGTTCAAGGAGTTAACTATGATGAGACCTACTCACCCGTAGTGATGCTGAATTCCGTCCGAATCATGTTAGCAGTTGCCGCATTTTTATGATTATGAGATCTGGCAAATGGATGTCAAAACTGCATTCCTTAACAGTTTCCTTAAGGAAGAATTGTATATGATGCAGCCGGAAGGTTTTGTCGATCCTAAGAATGCCGACAAGGTATGCAAGCTCCAGCACTCCATCTATGGGCTGGTGCAAGCATCTCGGAGTTGGAACATTTGCTTTGATGAGGTGATCAAAGCATTTGGGTTTATACGGACTTATGGAGAAGCCTGTATTTACAAGAAAGTAAGTGGGATCTCTATAGCATTTCTCATTTTATATGTGGATGACATATTGTTGATGGGAAATTATATAGAACTTTTGGAAAGCATAAAGGCCTACTTGAATAAGTGTTTTTCAATGAAGGACCTTGGAGAAGCTGCTTACATATTAGGCATCAAGATCTATAGAGATAGATCGAGACGCCTCATTGGTCTTTCACAAAGCACATACCTTGACAAGATATTGAAGAAGTTCAATATGGATCAGTCCAAGAAGGTGTTCTTGCCTGTATTGCAAGGTGTGAGATTGAGCACAACTCAATGCCCGACCTCGGCAGAAGATAGAGAAAAGATGAGTGCCATCCCCTATGCCTCAGCCATAGGATCTATTATGTATGCCATGCTGTGTACCAGACCTAATCTGAAGCTTGCCATAAGTTTGGTAGGGAGGTACCAAAGTGATCCCGGAATGGAACACTGGACAGCGGTCAAGAATAGCCTTAAGTACCTGAAAAGGACTAAGGATATGTTTCTCATTTATGGAGGTGCCGAAGAGCTCGTCGTAAAGGGTTACGTCGATTCTAGCTTTGACATAGATCCGGATGACTCCAAGTCACAAATCGGATATATGTATATTTTGAAGGGCGGTCAGATGGTGCAGTTGCAAGCAAAGCATCGTGGCGGCATCTACATGTGAAGCAGAGTACATAGCTGCTTCATAAGCAGCACAGGAAGGAGTCTGGATGAAGGAGTTCATCACTGACCTAGGAGTGATTCCAAATGCGTCAGACCCGATGACTCTATTTTGTGACAACACTGGAGCTATTGCCATTGCCAAGGAGCCTAGGTTTCACAAGAAGACCAAGCACATCAAGCGCCGCTTCAACTCCATTCATGGTTACATTCACGATGGAGATATAGATATTTATAAAGTACATATAGATCTAAATGTCGCAGATCCGTTGACTAAACATGTTTCACGAGAGAAACATGATCAACACCATAACTATATGGGTGTTCGATTCATCACAATATAACTAGATTATTGACTCTAGTGCAAGTGGGAGACTGTTGGAAATATGCCCTAGAGGCAATAATAAAAAGGTTATTATTATATTTCCTTGTTCATGATAATTGTCTATTGTTCATGCTACAATTGTATTAATCGGAAACCGTAATACATGTGTGAATACATTGACCACACCATGTCCCTAGTGAGCCTCTAGTTGACTAGCTCGTTGATCAGTAGATGGTCATAGTTTCCTGGCCGTGGACATTGGATGTCGTTGATAACGGGATCACATCATTAGGAGAATGATATGATAGACAAGACCCAATACTAAGCATAGCACAAGATCGTGTAGTTTGTCTGCTAGAGCTTTTCTAATGTCAAGTATCATTTCCTTAGACCATGAGATTGTGCGACTCCCGGATACGGTAGGAATGCTTTGGGTGTATCAAATGTCACAACGTAACTGGGTGACTATAAAGGTGCACTATAGGTGTCTCTGAAAGTGTCTATTGGGTTGGCACGAATCGAGACTGGGATTTGTCACTCCATGTGACGGAGAGTATGTCTGGGCCCACTTGGTAATACATCATCATAATGAGCTCAATGTAACTAAGGAGTTAGTAATGGGATCATGTGTTACGAAACGAGTAAAGAGACTTGTTAGTAACGAGATTGAACAAGGTATAGGGATACCGATGATCGAATCTCGAGCAAGTAACATACTGATGGACAAAGGGGATTGTATACGGCATTAATTGAATCCCCGACATCGTGGTTCATCTGATGAGATCATCGTTGAACATGTGGGAGCCAATATGGGTATCTAGATCCCTCTATTGGTTATTGGCCGGAGAGGTGTCTCGGTCATGACTACATGGTTCCCGAACCCGTAGGGTCTACACACTTAAGGTTCGATGACGCTAGAGTTGTAATGGGAATTGTATGTGGTTACCGAAAGTTGTTCGGAGTCCCGAATGAGGTCCCGGGTGTCATAAGGAGTTCCGTAATGGTCCGGAGCTGAAGATTTATATGTGGGAAGTCTAGTTTCAGTCGCCGGAAAGGTTTTGGTTTTTATCGGTATTGTACCGGGACCACCAAAGGGGTTCCGGGGGTCCATCGGAAGGGTCCACCTGCCCCGGAGGGCCTAATGGGCTGAAGTTGCATGGGAGCCAGCCCCTTAGTGGGATGGTGCACCCCCCCAAGGGCCCATGGCGCCTAGGGCTGGAAACCCTAGGGGGTGGGGGCACCTCCCACCTAACTTGGGAGGCAAGTTTACCCCCCTTGGCCGCCCCCCTAGATGGATCTAAGGGGCGAGACACCTCTCCCTTACCCTTATAAATAGTGGGGGTGTGGGAGGGTAGCTGCACCCTTCCCCCTGGCACAGCTCTCCCCCCTCCTACGCCTCCTCCTCCTCTGTAGCGCTTAGTGAAGCCCTGTGGGAGAACCACGAGCTCCACCGCCACCATGCCGTCGTGCTGCCAAAGCTCTCCCTCCACTTCTCCTCCCCTTGCTGGATCAAGAAGGAGGAGACGTCCTCGGGCTGTACGTGTGTTGAACGCGGAGGCACTATCCATTCGGCACTTGGATCGGATCTTCCGCGATTTGAATCACCGCGAGTACGACTCCATCAACTTCGTTCTTTGTAACGCTTCCGCTTAGCGATCTTCAAGGGTATGAAGATGCACTCCCTCTCTCTCGTTGCTAGGATCTCCTAGATTGATCTTGGTGACACATAGGAAAACTTTAAATTATTGCTATGTTCCCCAACACGGAGTAGTTTTGAACTTAGGCGAAGGCTGGTTCGTAGCTAAGTCTCCGAGTGAATGGACTGCTATCCACTCGGTAGGGTTTTTAACTTAGTCTGAAGCGTGTTCATAGCTAAGCCCCCGAGTGCGAGGATTGCTCGACACTCGGAATAGTTTTGAACTTAGGCGAAGACTGTTTTGCAGCTATGTCTCCGAGTGAATGGACTGCTATCCACTCGGTAAGGTTTTTAACTTAGGCGAAACCATGTTCTCAGCTAAGCTCCCGAGTGCGAGGATTGCTCGACACTCGGAATAGTTTTGAACTTAGGTGAAGACGTTTTCGCAGCTATGTCTCCGAGTGAATGGACTGCTATCCACTCGGTAGGGTTTTTAACTTAGGCGAAAGCGTGTTCGTAGCTAAGCCCCCGAGTGCAAGGATTGCTTGACACTCGAAGTGTTCCCAAATGTGAGATTGTGCGATCGAAATCGACGAAAGACTGCGGAAGTCATACTTGCATAAATGACATTGACTGAAATACTTTTATTACATCAAAACAACTCTGTCTTTCAGGTATAGAAATGATGGAGCAGATTTGCATTCCAAGATCGCAGCTCGTCAATCTTCTTCTTGAGGTTGCAAAGGTGATAGGCTCTGTTGTTTAACACCTTAGTGACGACGAAAGGTCCTTCCCATGCCGGGGCAAGCTTGTGAGGTCGCTGTTGATCCACTCGGAGCACCAAATCACCTTCATGAAACGACCGTCTCTTGACGTGCTTTGGATGGGAGCGACATAGATCTTGCTAGTATGCGGTCATCCAAATCAGAGCCATCTCGCGTTCCTCTTCTAGGAGATCTACGCCATCTTGTCTTGCTTGCTCAGCCTCAGCTTCGGAGTAGAGATCCACTTGAGGGGAATTATGAAGCAGGTCACTCGACAAGACAGCTTCGGCTCAATACACCAAGAAGAAAGGAGTACGTCCAGTTAACCGATTTGGAGTTGTCCTTAGGCCCCACAACACAGACGGTAGTTCAATAACCCAAGCTCCGGCTGCATGATCTACGTCGTGCATGAGTCGAGGCTTCAGCCCTTGCAGAATAAGGCCATTGGCTCGCTCAACTTGACCATTGGTCTGAGGGTGTGCAACCGATGCATAATCCACCCGAGTGCCTTGAGTGAAGCAGAAGTGTCTGAACTCTTCCGAGTCAAAGTTTGAGCCATTATGTGTGATAATACTATGCGGAACTCCATACCGGAAGATTATCTCTCTCATAAATTTGATCGCAGTGCGGGAGTTTAGCTTCTTGATAGGTTTGGCCTCAATCCACTTCGTGAACTTGTCGACTGCAACAAGCAAATGAGTAAATCCACTTTGACATTTCCGAAAGGGGCCAACCATATCCAAACCCCAGACAGCAAACGGCTAGACGAGTGGAATAATCTTCAAGGCAGACACAATCTTGTGTGACAAGTTTGAGTAGAATTGGCATCCTTCACAGTGATCAACAATGTCCTTGGCCATCTCATTAGCATGCGGCCAGAAGAAACCAGCTCGGTACGCTTTGGTGACAATCATTTGAGAGGACGCATGGTGGCCACAGGTTCCCGAGTGAATTTCCTCCAGAATCATTCGACCTTCTTTCAGAGAAATGCATTGTTGAGTCACGCCTGTTGCGCTTTCTTTGTAAAGTTGATCATCCATCACAGTAAAAGCTTTGGACCTGTGCACAATATGTTGGGCTCCAACCTCATCCTCGGGGAGTTCTTGCCTTGCAATGTAGGGCACTGTCCAGTCGGGAATGATGACCAGAACCTCCATGATCAGATCAATGACCATAGGGACATCAACTTCAGTCGGATCAGAGGTGCTCACAGCTTGTGGGGGCTCTTTAGTGAAGGTATCTTCTTACACCAAAGGAGTATGAAGATGCTCTAATAATACATTGCTGGGGATAAGTTTCCGAGTGGAACCAATCTTTGCCAGCTCATGAGCCGCTTGATTCTTCACTCGGGGAACATGATGGAGTTCCAAACCTTTGAATCTCTTCTCGAGTTTTCTAACAGCATTACAGTATCCAGACATAGTAGGGTTCCGAATGTCCCACTCCTTCATCACTTGATTGACCACCAAATCAGAGTCGTCGTAAACCATCAGGCGCTTGACGCCGAGTGAGATGGCCATACGCAACCCATACAGGAGTGCTTCATATTTTGCATCGTTGTTGGAGGAATCAAAGTGAATTTGCAAGACATAACTAAGCTTGTCGCCTTTTGGGGATACCAGAACTATGCCAGCACCAGACCCATTCAACATCTTCGAGCCATCAAAGAACATGGTCCAGTGTGCCGAGTGGATTTGGATTGGCTGCTACTGTTCAACCCACTCGGCCAGGAAATCAGCAAGTGCCTGAGACTTGATCGCCTTTTTAGCTTCGAACTTGGTCTCAAAATATAGGAGCTCAATCGCCCATTTAGCCACTCGACCAGTCGCATCTCGATTGTTGAGGATCTCAAACAACGGAGCATCATTGACGACTGAAATTGAGTGATCCTGAAATTAGTGCGCCACCTTCTTTGCTGATAGATAAATACCATAGACAAGCTTCTGGTAATGTGGGTACCTTTGCTTTGAAGGAGTCAACACTTCAGAAATGTAGTAGACTGGACGTTGGACCTTGTAAGCCTTGCCCTCCTCTTCCCGCTCGATAGTTAGAACTGTACCAACGACCTGATTTGTGGTCGCGATGTACAGGAGCAAAGGCTCTTTGCTGTGCGGAGCAGCAAGCACCGGCTAGGTGGAAAGCAGGGCTTTGAGCTCGAAAAACGCTGCTTCAGCTTCTAGAGTCCACTCGAATGTGTCAGACTTCTTCATCGGTCGGTACAAAGGCAATGCCTTCTCACCAAGACGAGAGATGAATCAACTCAACGCTGCCAGGCAACCTGTGAGCTTCTGAACATTGTGCACTCACACGGGGCTATTCATTTGGGTCAAGGCACTGGTCTTCTCAGGATTGATGTTGATTCCTCGTTCGGAAACGTGAAAACCGAGTAACTTGCCGCTAGGAATGCCGAAAATACACTTAGCTGGATTCAACTTGATATCATACCTCCTCAGATTGGCAAACGTCTCAGCCAAGTCAGACAATAGGTCGGAACCTTTGCGAGACTTCACGACGATATCGTCCATGTAAGCTTCGACATTTCGAGGAATCTGGTCAAATAAACATTTTTGAATCACGCGGAAAGTAGCACCAGCATTCTTCAAACCAAAAGGCATGGTGATATAGCAGAAACACCAGAATGAGGTGATGAAGGCTGTTTTTATTTCATCGGGACCAAACAGACGGATCAGGTGGTAACCGGAGTAAGCATCTAGAAATGATAAATGCTCACACCCCGCAGTCGATTCAACAATCTGATCGATACGGGGGAGCGGGAAATGATCTTTCGGACAGACCCGATTGATATGCTTGAAGTCAATGCACATGCGGAGTGACTTGTCCTTCTTGGGGACCATGATGACATTCGAGAGCCAGTCGGAGTGGTAAATCTCGCGTATGAACTTGGACGCCAAGAGGCAAGCCACCTCCTCACCGATTGCTTTCCATTTTTCTGTCGCCGGCTGACGCAAATGCTCCTTCACGGGCTTGGCCTTTGGATCGACTCTCGGTCGGTGCTCAGCCAGTTCCCTGGGAACCCCCGACATGTCAACAGGCTTCCATGCAAAGATGTCCCAGTTTCATGGAGGAACTGGATGAGCTCGGCTTCCTATTTGCTGTCGAGTGTCATTGATCTGTTGGTCAGGGTAGCAGTCGGATCTGTCGGGTGAATATGCACCTTTTTCACTTCACCTGCCGACTAGAATGCCGATTCAAAAGCGAGCTTCTTGGCACGCAACAGGTCAGCAGGATCAGCACTTTGCTTGTACTCTTCCATCTCAACCATAATCATCTGATGATCGGCAATTTTGGAGCCCTGCTGGAGGCACTCCTCAGACCTCTGTCGATTGTCAGTGACCGTGATCATGCCCTTGGGCGCGGGCATCTTCAGTTTGAGGTACACGTAACATGGACAGGCCATGAAACAGGTGTAAGCTGGTCGACCCAAGATGGCGTAGTACACGCTCTAGAAGTCCACGACTTCAAACGTCAATTTCTCTTTGCAAATTTTTTTATCCATGCCAAACACCACATCCAATGCGATCTGGCCAAGTGATTTGGCCTTCTTCCGAGGGATGACTCCATGAAATTGCATGTTGCTCTCACTGAGTCGGGACATCGGAATGCCCATTCCCTTAAGAGTGTCCACATACAGAATGTTCAGACCACTCCCTCCGTTCATGAGGACCTTGCGGAGCCGAATGCCACCCACAATGGGATCTACCACCAAAGCGTGCCGACCAGGGGTGGCCACATGAGCAGGATGATCCGACTGATCGAATGTGATAGCAGTCTGAGACCACTTGAGGTATATGGAGGTAGCATGAACAACCATGTTAACTTCTCTGTTGATGACTTTCAATCGACTCTTGCTTTCAACGTCAGCGAAAATCAGCAAAGTGGCATTGATCGGGAAAAGTTTCTTTGTCTTCATCATCCTCTTTGTTAGAAGTTTTCTCACTCGACCGGGCCTACTTGAACTGCTGGATCAGTGTACGACACTATCGGGTGGTATGTTTAGGCAATATTAAATTGCCTTCTTCGTCTTTCCTCGTGTGGATTGGACACGGCAAATCCAAAGCATCGGTACTAGACTGATTCTTTCCTTTCTTAGGGGTGAACTGTCCCTTGGACTTCCCCTTATTTTTTTCCTTGTGCCGCCAGAGCGGCTGCCTCTGCCTGAACAGGGCCATCAGCCTTTCGCTTCTGCTTCCGACTGGAATTGCCGCCGACATCATTGTCGACCGCTTTTCATTTGCCGCTGCGGCGGCGGTCTTCTTCTTCACCATTGGCATACCTAGTGGCGATCTCCATCATCTTACTCAGTGAAATATCACCAGCTCGCCCAAACTTCAGGTAAAGCTCTCTGTACTTCACTCTGGCCTTGAAAGCACAAACAACCTGATGCTCGGAAACATTCTCCACTATATGATGCAAAGTGGACCAACTCTGAATGTAATCTCTCAAGGACTTATTGGGCTTCTAAACACAATGTTGCAAATCAATCAAACCAGCAGGATGCTTGTAGGTGCCTTCAAATGTTTTGATGAACACTCGGACAAGATCCTCCTAACAGTGGATGCTAGAAGGAGACAAGCGATTAAGCCACACTCATGACGAACCATCCAACATCAAGGAAAAATGCTTCATTTCTATGTTGTCATTGACCCCACCAATCTGAACAGCCACTCAGTAATCATCCAACCATGTTTATGGCTTTGACTCGCCAGAAAACTTGCTTATCGCAGCCGCCAACCTAAAGTTGGGGAATCTCTGCAGAACGAATGGCTCTACTAAAACACTCGGGACCAGAAATAACAACACTGCTGCCACTCAGGTATTCTCTGTCAAAACCATCTCGGTATGCTCTGCCTCTGTCGATCCGCCTCTAAGTGAGGACGTCTCTTGCATCAAACCCTGGGTTCCGCTCCTCACCGAACGAGCACCTATTGTCCTGGTGTTGGGGCACATATGGACCACTCCGCGGAGGAGTAGGCACTCAACGGTGGTCATCATGGTGAAACTGCTCTCGTCCCTGGTCCCGGTAATGGTCTTCATGGTAACCTCCACCCTTGCGACACAGAGGCAAACCTGGAATGTGTACCGACTGTGAAACAACTGAGTTTTGGCGTTGTGCTGTGTCAAGCACCGCTCTGATCTGCAGAAAACCCCTGCTAGCCTATGAACATGACGATTGAATGGAATCTGGTATTCTAGCTGCTGCTGCAACATGTAAAACTGGAGTGCGGTATACCTCAACATTGTTTTGAGAACCACTCAGAAACAGCTATCGCTGACGTCGACTGGGAGGTGGTGGAGGCTGGCAAGCACGCTCATCGAGTTCCTTCTGAAGCTCTTCGAGCCGAATGCGCGTGGCATCCAAGGCCTGGGCCTCAGCGGTCGCACCGAGGATGGGCGTATGGAGGATCTCCTCGTCCCAGTGCTGCTGGTCATTCGACGCCCCACCAACTTCGTGCCTGTCGTGGCCGAAGCCAGGCGGCGGACTCTCATGAGAACCATCCATAAGGACCTCCGCTGCAGGATCGCAGCTCTCACACTTAGAGGGAACGTCTGATTGATCTCACTCCAAGTCGAACACGTCGTGTAGTGACTCGGTGGGCTCAATCGTCGCAATCTGCAGAGACGAAACTTGGTGAGCCACCGCATGCCTCACCCAGTGCTGGAGCCGTGAGCAACTGGATCGCTTGCGGTGGCAAATAGCGGGGAGGGCCGTAGAGTACGGAGTCAATGGTTGTCGCAGAAGAACACCACAGGAGCTCGCATGGAAGTGCACCGTCCCATGGATCGGGAGCGCCTCAACATCGAGAGGCGCCTCCTGGAGCCATGCAGAATCGTTGGTGATGAAGGTGAGCGCTTTGAAACAGATCTCGTGGCCCAAGAACAAACCACCACCGGAAGACATGATGAAGGGAAAAAATGCAACCTCACCGGAAGTCGCTTAGACGCCTGCCCCATGGTGGGCGCCAACTCTAGTGGGAATGAGTCTGGAAGTAGAAAGTAGGGGTACGAAGGGAGAGGGTAGAGTCCTAGCTACGGTGAGGATGTACACATGATGTATGAGTTCAGGCCCCTCGCATGGATGTAACAGCCCTACGTCTCAGTGCTCGGGAGCTCTTGTCGTGTGGAATGTCTATGTTATAGGGGGTGCGAACCCTTGTGCCAGAGGGGAGGGGTGGCTTATATAGAGTACTCTGCCCCTCATAAGTGCCCGACATCCAAGGGTTCGATCGTGGGAATAAAGTAGTGTGTTACTGGTAACATACAAAATAAATGCTACTAAAGATGAAGGACTGAACACGTGCCTGTTGGCCTCCCAGGGGTGGCTTATGGTCTTCTGTCATCGATTGGTCTTCAAGTCCTTCCGAGTGAAAGGTGACTATCGAGTGGAGTGAGAGGCCTCCGAGTGGATTAACTGTTGAGTGACTTGATCACCATGGGGAATCCAGTCGGAATCTTCCTCATAAACTTTAAGTCCTCTAATATAGTGTCCTTAGCTAGAGTATGTAGGTCAGGCCTAGGACCCTACCCTAGGTACATATCCTCGTCACTAAGTCCATGGAAGCTCCAATACATCTACAAAGACAACAAAACCAAGTAAAAATTATTTTATTATGAAGTGATCTCAATAAAATGCATGAAAAATATAATGTATGCAAAAATGAGCATGAAAATGGCTAGATGGATATGATACAAGGGATTTTGATGTGAAAATGTGCAACAAATGAACTCTATAAGATGACACAAAATCCTCTCATCATATGCCACTTCATCATGAAATATCCATGGGAAAAGACTCACCTGAACATGATGTTGGGAAATGTGGTAGAAAACAAAAAAATGTCCTACGATCAACCAGGAACATTATGAAGATGCAGTAAACGGTTTGGATCAGATCATTAGGAACTCCGAGTTGTAGCATAATAAAACGAGTCGGTGTAGACCATACTTGAAGTCCCTTGAGCCGTCCATGAACAATCCCTCGAACGTAAGACCGAAAGCATGACCTCTCCATAGATTGCAAGTGTTCGATCCGGCAGCGCTTCACCATCCAGGGCTAATCATCGCCCAAGAATTAGAGGAATGAGATTGGAACCACACCGAGCTTTTAATTATGAGGATTAGAGGATCTAGGTCTAGCTCTAATTGATCAACTAGGACCAACTAGAACTAGAGGAGGCTTCAAAACTTGTGTGTCAAAGGGTGCCAAAACCTCTAGTATATGTAGGTGGGAGAAGGGGGAGGGTGCCACACAAGGGGGAAATGTTTCCCCCTCCCTTGTCCGGCCATGAGGATGGAGAAACCCCCTCCAATTCACCCCCTTCCTTCCACAAGGGGGGTAGGGGCGCCACCTCCTATTGGGCTCAAGTGGCCCAAGTAGCTCTCCACCACTTGGAATTTTAAGACTCGTTGGTATTAAATTAAATATAAAAGACTCATAATTATTATTAGATCCGTATACTATTAATTTTACATCTCCCAAAAAAATTCCACCTACATATTATTTATAGGTAATACTCGTTATTACTCGATATTCTCCGAAACCCTTTTGGTGACCTTGAAACGCTTTTGTTTCCTCTTGAAACTATTTTGAATATTAATGAAACTATTTCACAAATATATTCTTATTACTCTCATCCTTATGATGTTCAATAGAACGTGATTTACTTAAGCTTGTGACCCTGTAGGTTTGGTAAACATAGATATGAACACCAATCCTTTGTTCAATGACCAATAATGGAACCATGGATGTCCATATCGATCCCTATGAGTACATGCATGTCATACGAGTGAATCTTTGGCTATCACATGATATTCCCTTTTCTTCACGATACTTTAGAAAACCCAAGGTGATATGTATCAATATTCTCTTGAGTCATACACATGCTCAATATACCGTTCTCCTCGTTACCAATTTTATTCTTCTTTCTCACTGAAATGTTCTGGCATCCCCGTGAGATAGTCACATGTGTATGGATAGACGATGATGGATTCCCCCACACCAAGAGGGCCCTAAGAATACATTTCCATCATCGCAGGAGAAAATTCCACTCTCAAGCTATCGAGTTCCTTGTCAAACTTTTTGGTGAACCTGTAAGTTGTCATTATGATCAGGTTACAAATGACGTTTGATCGACCCCAAGTTCATCGTACTATAAGAAGTGACTACGATACTCTCATGGTCTAAGGAACTAAATCACACGTTAACACTTAGTGTTATAACAATTGACTTCTGAAGATATGATCTCAAAGTATAACAAATAAGTTTGGGTCAATTCAATGTGATTGTTCTTCTAACGTCAACTCTTAATTTTCTTTTAGGATTATCATTGCACTTAACGGTATCCTAGGATCCGGAAAACGTGATCACTAACAATAATTGAGCTAGTCTTAGAGGCAAAACTATGAATCTTATTTTACTATTTATCACACATGCATATGAGTTTTCCACTAAATCGCATAATCCAGGATCATAGCAGTTATAACATAGAATATATACTCTTATGAATGTAGAAATATAAGAATACAATATTATTGCATCTAGGGCATATTTCCAACAGACTCTCACTTGCACTAGAGCTAATAATCTAGTTACATAGTTTCTCTAACACCTGTGGCTATCCGGTGTTCCTCATGCTTCGCTCATGGTAAAGACTTTGTCATTGGATCTGATACATTCAAATCCATGTGAACCTTGAGAACCTTCAGAAAAACCTTATCTACATACTATAATGTGATACTTGTGCTCGATGTGTATGGTCTTCATGTGGGATCTCTGTTCCTTTGCTTGAGCAACAACACCGCTATTATCACAATAGAGCACCATCGGTTTCATTGCACTTGGGACCACACCAACTTCTTCAAGAAACTTCTTGATCCAGATTACCTCCTTTGAAGTTTTTGAGGCCGTAATATACTCTGCTTCTGTCATAGAATCCGCAACAGTGTTCTGTTTGAAGCTTTTCCAAACTACTGCACCACCATTCATGGTGAAAACATAGCCCGATTAAGATTTATAGTCATCTATACCAGTCATGAAGCTAGAATTGGTGTAACCATTTACAATGAGTTCTCCATCTCCATCATAGACTAGGACCTTGTCCTTTGTGCTTCTGAAGTACTTAAGAATATATTTTTATCAGCTGCCCGGTGAGCCACTCCGGGATCACTTTGGTACCTACAACTAACACTTAGCACATAAGAAACATTTGTTCTTGTACATATCATAACATACATGATGTATCCAATTGATGAGGCATATTAGACTCCACTCATCTGCACACACTAATCAACTGTCTTGGCACATTGATTTCTGGTAAGTGTCATGCCATGTGGCATTGCAAGAAACCATTTATTTGCATTCTTCATTTTAAATCTGTTTAAAATCTTTTTAATGCACATGTTCTGGCTTAGCACAATTACATGTGTTGATTTTATCTCTATAGATATTTATGCCCAATATATAAGTTGCTTCGCCAAAGTCTTGACCGGGAACGAAGCATGAAAAATATATACGAACACCCAAGATCCATCTATGGATATGCATAGCAACAAGAGTGTAGAGTGCGTCTACGTACCCTTGTAGACCGTTAAGCGGAAGCGTATATTATGCGGTTGATGTAGTCGTACTCTTCACGATCCAATCGCGATCCAACGCCGAACGAACGACACCTCCGTGTTCAGCACACGTGCAGATCGATGATGTCTCCACCTCCTTGATCTAGCAAGTAAGGGTGGATAAGTAGATGGTATCTCGACCAGCATGATGACATGGTGGAGGAGAAGTACCATCAGGGCTTTGCCAATCCACTCCGAAACTGCAAACAAGGAAGAATGGGAGAGACGGGAGGGAGAGGTCTGCCTTAAGGGAGAGGACTTGTGTAGGATCAAAAGTAGGTCTAGAGGGGGGTGATTAGACTACTTGACCAAATAAAACTATGCTTTTCCCAATTTTAATTCTTGGCAAGTTTTAGCATTCATAACATATCAAGTACACCCTACACATGCAAGTCTAAGAGTATAGCAGCGGAAAGTAACAACAAGCATGAGTAAAAGGATAGGGTAGGAAGATCAAACGCAATTGTAGACACGATGATTTTTCCCGTGGTTACGATAGGTGGTGCTATCGTACATCCACGTTCATGGAGTCTTAAACCCACGGAGGGTAACGGTCGCGAGAGTCCACGTAGGGCTCTATCCACGGAGGGTTCCACGAAGAAGCAACCTTGACTATAACATGACGGCCTACGTCCATGGAGGACTAGCCTTACTCGGGGTATATCTTCACAAAGTAGGCGATCTCCTTGCCCTTACAAACTTCTTGGATCACTCCAGAACATGAAGTAGGAGGATCCCAAGCGACACCTAACCAATCAAGGAGGCACCACCCTGCAAAATGTAATAGACTCGGTATTGACGACGAACTCCTTGCTCTTGTGCTTCAAGATGATAGACTCCTCAACACACAATCTCTCTCTAACGGATTTGGCTTGGTAGAAGAGATGGGATTGGTTGATAGCAACTTGGGGAGGCTATAAATCAAAATCCTTATGGTTGGAGTGGAAGATCTTGACCTCAACAAAAGGGTAGGTGGCTCTCTCTTATAAAACCGAGTAGGATAGGTATGGAATTGTTCTGACTGCTTCTCTTTCAAGTGGGTGGTGGTGAAGGGGTATATATAGGCATCCCCAAAAATCCAACCATTACACACAAAATGACCAACTCGATGACACCGATGTGTTAATATTGGTGGTACCGAAGTGACCAAAAGGTGGCAACTTTTGAATCTCAGTGAGACCGATATAGGAATCTTGATTGCACCGACAAGGTGACCAACGGTCAGAATTGCCAGACTCGTTAACACCGATTCAACATTATCGGACGAACTAAAAGTGTGAACTTGCATAATAGAAAGTTGGCAACCCAACTTGATGGCACCGGAAGCAGTGTCGGCTGCACCGAAGTGGCTAGGGTTTGGGTGAGTCTGTCTAGGGTTTGGAATTGGTGGCACCGGGATAGGAAAGTTGGTTGCACCGATTTTGCATGTTTGTCTAGGTACAGACTTTGGTGGGAGAGCTTGTGGATGTTTTTGGTGACTATCACTTGTGCACGTATGAGCATTTTGTTCACCATCAAAACCTTACCCCCTTTTAATAGTATTGGCTTTCCTATGGACTCAAAATGATTTCTCACAAATGTAAAATGTAGAGTCCTCTTGCTTGAAGCTTGGACAACCTATTTCCTTGAATCTTGGGGTACTTCCACAATCTCTACAATCCTTTTGCCATCCGTATCATTGAACTTTTCTTGAAATATACTTGGTGGAAACATTAGTTCAATGACTCATATGTTGTTATTAATTACCAAAACCACCAAGGGAGCAAATGTGCTTTCAATCTCCCCCTTTTTGGTAATTGATGACACCATATAGATCAAAGGTTCGACAAAGATATAATCAATGAATGTAATCGTCGCTTTGAGAAGTTTGTGATAAGTAAGAGCTCCCCCTAAATTTGTGCATAATTTTAAATTTGCGTTTGAATGCAAATGCACAAGCGATTAGGTAAATGGGTCACTTTTTACATGTCACATACCACTTGGTGGTGCACGAGAATAATTTAGAATGAACATCATAGAACAACACAATCAACCAAAGATGAATGATCATCACATAAGCATTAAGATGATAGGAAATAGTAGCATCACACATTAAAGCATATGATCAAACATCATCAAGTGTGTATCACAAGCAACCAAAAGCAATTGCTTTTTAAAACAAGAAACAAACACCAAAACGCTCTCTCACTCAAAGCCTAAAGATCTATATACACTTCTCCCCCTTTGGCAACAAGTTACCAAAAAGTTCAAAGGCATATATCTAAGCGTTCTTGGGCTGATCTCCTCCGGTTGTTGATGAAGAGGTTGAGAGAATGGCATCAGCAAAGATCTCTGCAGATGTCGTGGATGGAGCTAGAGTGGACACTGGAGGTACTGGAGCTGATGGAGCAGGAGCTATGCTGACAGTAGCAGGAGCTGATGAAGAGGGCCTCAAGTCTGGTGCAGGCATTGTGACTGTTCTAGCCAGAGTAGTGAACTGTGTGCTTGACCTGAGAGGTGATCCATCATCATCATCATCATCATCAACATCATGAGAAGAATAAGAAGTAGAAGAGACTCGAGGAATGTGCACTGAGTCAACTTCCTTCTGAAGCTCTATAACTGTCTTAGACACCTTGTCCACCTTATCACCAAGAACCTTGATCCTTGTCTCAAAGATCCTCACTAGAATGTTTTGGTTGTCCAGAATCCCCTTGATATCCTTCTGCATGCCCTGAACTGCTGAGATCAAAAGATACATTTGCTCGTTTCTGGATCTAGGGGCTTGAGCACTAGCGGCTCGAACTACTTCTGCCTCTTCCTGTGTTGTAGAAGATGTGGGATGATCTGGGTCCATCACCACAACATTATCCTTGAGATCTGGCTGTAGGGGCAGATGTGGATGATCTAGAGAAAATATGTGCTTCTCCAACTAAGATTTGATAAGTATCTAGATGTAGGGTGCATAGAAGCAAGAGCGCTTTTGATCAACAGCCACCCTCTTGATTGTCTCAACAATCAAATCCATAACTCTAATCCTGGTATGTCCGTCAAGGTGGGTCAACATGTTAATGGAGTAGCCTCGGATCATCTTGTCATATCTTGACTTGGGCATCAAGGTATGCCTCAGAATATTGTTCATGGTACGGAGGCCTGCTTGCAGATAGTAGATGGATCCTAGCTTGTGAGATTGCACTTTGTCTGCGGGGATAGGAGTATACATATCCTTCATGGCATTGTGGCTCGCCTTGGATTCTGAGTATACGTCCATATCACCATCCTGAACATCTGGAACTCCTAGAAGTGCAGCCCACTCCTCAACAGTAGATTCATACCTTGCTCCTTTAGTCATCCATACAATTCTACCATCTTCGTAGAAATGTGCAGTGAAGTAGAATTGCATGGTCATCTCATCGTTCCATGCAGTAAGCTCTCTGCCAATGAACTCATCCAGACCAATGCATTGGAAATTATCTTGGACACTTGGAAAGTAGTCCTCATTCTCCTTAATGAATTTCCAATCAACATATCTCATATCGCTAACAGCTGGGCTCTTGTCTAGCAACACTATCTCATAAAAGTCATGTTGCTCTCTGGTGTAGAACCTGTAGTGAACAACACTTTTCTTCCTCTGGGCATAAGGATCTATAGCTCTCCAAGCTCTCAATCCTGAGTCTTTCCTCTTCTTCATGTCTTCAGCAACTAAGTGGCTGACATCATGTACTGGAAGATGTGGTCTGAGCTTCATCAATGTAGTCAAGTCATCATCATCTTCAAGTCTGGAGGAAATTCCCTTGTTCTTTTCAGAAGATGGAATGTCTCTGGTAGTCCTCTTGGACTTCTGTGCAGCAGCTTTCTTGGATGTAGGATTGGTGCTCTTGGATGTGCCAGTCTTTGGCATAGCATCAGCCAAAAGTTTCTTGGCCTTCTTCTTCGGAGAGGCCTTCTCAACATGTTCTTCCTCCTCTTCCTCAGCAGCAACACCAGCAGCCTCCTCTTGATCTTCATACATGGAGGTAGGACTGCCAATCACATGGATAATCCTTTTTTTGGATTTCTTCTCCCCTGCCTCCTTAGGCATAGACTTCCTTGGGGGATCAATAGAGATTGTGGCTCTAGCACTCTCATGTGCTTTGATAGTCTCAGAGCTGGCATAGACCTTGTTGGCAACTCTTCTGGAAGAAGTATCTTCAGTAGCAGACTTCTTAGCGGCCTCTTCTTGCTTCTTGGCAAGAATCTCCTCAGGAACAAACTTTGAATCTTCTTCATCAGAATTTAGCTTCTTCCTGGTCCTGGTGGCAGCCTTGGGCAACCCATGGGAGCTAGGGGTGCCTGGATCTGAGAATGAACTGGACTCTGGGCTTGTGCTTGAACTCATGTCAGCACCCTGCTCTGGCATATTCCGACTGTCCTCAGCACCTGACATACTGACCTTGTGAATAGAGTATAGAAGAGCAGAAGTAGATGAGTCATCACAAAATGAGGCTGGTTTTTGAAAGTTTGAACAATGGGTTTTCAAAGTTTTTGCATTCTGTCAAATGAAAATCGTACAGCCGAAGCAGAATTTTTGGTGCCACCAAGACTGACTGTCCCTCTTAACAGAACCTTGGCACTCTTTTCGGTGAGATCAAAAAGAAGTACTCGGTTCCACCGAGACAGTTCTCAGCAACAAAGAAATTCAAATCGCTGAGCGATTTGTTTGCTTCGCTTCCACCGAGTTCCATTGGGCGGACGACAAAACCCTAGAAAATCTAGTATTCACTACTCTATCGGAATTTTGAGTGGATAGGAGTTCATGCAATGAGTGGCTTATGGATAAACTTGAATCTATTGCGCAAGAATCGGACGAGGAGCACAAAAGAGATCGAATCCATACCCTAACTTGGCACGGATCCTCTACAACGGCGACGAGGGAGAGGATTTCTTCGATGACGGTGATTCCCAGTGGCAGAGGAGCACAGGGAGACAAGGGCGACGAGCAGGGGTCTCGAAGGAGGCAGCTTAGGGTTCTGAGGCGCGACGGTTTGAGGGTGAAATTCAAAGAGTCGGGGTCCACATTATATACTCACCATTGTTGGTGTCACCGATTCTAACTTTTCGGTGTCACCGAGTTCCTCAACTATTAGTTGACACGGAAACTCGATGCAACCGAGAAAATGGAATCGGTGGTACCGAGATTGAAAACCAGATCAACCATAGGCATTCAGTGAGACCGAGATTTTGTGGTTGGTTCCACCGAGATGCACTTGGGAGGTTTTAATGGTCAGTCCTTGTCGATACGGAACTCCGAGTGCTCCACACACAGAGGGATCGAAAATCACTTGTTCAAATTTTGTGATGCAACATGAATAGAGTATGACGTGAGAAAGCATAGATAGATAAAGAGGTGGTCCTAGGCATTCTTGTATATCCAATTAGCAAAAGATAAATCAAAAGCCAAATAGTAACAATTGGATATCCTCAAATGAGTAAATAAATGCAGACCAACATGCTCACACAATAAGATGTCAAATGAAATCATGACAAACATGCACATATACACTAACATCTAACAAGCACTTGGGCGATGACGAATTCATCTATATATGAGTATTTGACTAAGGAACCAAGTAAGAGTACTTGATCATAGGTCATACTCATCGTTTAAGCACAAGTGGGGTTACCACTTTTACATAAAGCATTTAATGTTGTCACATATTAAGAGATGTTTTGACTCAAGTCTTAGAGTAAAGCTCCCCCTTGATGTGACATCCCCCCATAAGAGGGATAAACTAACCTTGGGTTTTGTCGATGAAGACTTCATGTTGGTGAGGTAGTGGTGGATTCTCAAAGTTGATGACGATCACCAAGAGTTGGGAGCATCCTTGTTGTTTCCTTACTCTTCTAACCTACATGGGTTAGTCCCAACATACAAGAGACAAATACAAGGGTATCTATGGACACGGAGTGCAAAGCATATGTGATGATGTCCAATGATTTGTTGAATACCTTGTCCCTTGCTTACCTTTGAGGGAATTCATGACTCCTTGATATATTGCATAGGGTTGATGTTGATTGCAAATAGATCTTGCCAATAATGAATGTGAGTGAATTTCATTGGCGGAGTCACCCCTCAAGAAATTTCTAGTTCTTCTTCTTGGGGACCCACATCAAGTTGATGGGGATCCTTGGTGTTGAAGTAGCACTTGTAGAAGTTGAGCTTGTAGTAGCCTTGGGAACCCACTTCACCAAAGCTTGGGGTTCATCTTCATAGGAGTCAAAGTCCTCTTAAAGCTTGTTCTTGCCCTTGAGCTTGGTGTCTTGTGGTGGAAGGTCATCTTGCAACTTTGTTCCCTTGGGAAGAGTATTTTCATACTTTTACTTTTGAGGAACAAACTTGGGATTGGGGTATTGACCTTCTTCCCATTCAACTCCATTAGCGTTGAACTAGCCAACACCACGATTCTTCCAGTATCCTCCATGCTTGCGTACAATCTCATCAAATTGTTTGTACCCTTCAACAATCTTGTAGATACTTTTCTCTATAATTCCTTTCAATAAATCATTTTCTTGCTCAAGTGTAACTTGGCTAAGAGAATCATCATTAGTGGAATCAATAGAACTACTAGGAGCAACATCATTGGATTTAGCATTTTTATTGTTGCTACTAGATGAAGAACCTTTCTTGCCTTTGTTACTAGTTTGCTTGGATTTGACTTGTGGCATGAATGTAGACAAGAGTAGTCGTTTGGCAAGATAAGATGAAGTCTTCTTTTGGAGATCGACATTGAGAGCTTTAATAAATTCATGTTCTTGATCCAAATTGAGCTTCTCAAAGCGTAGCTTCTCATGAGTTCTTACAAGCTCTGTATGATCTTCAAGAGTAGATTCATGGGCTAACTTAAGAGTGTTGAATTCTTTAGTTAGTTCTTCTATTTTCATATTATCATCGTCAATTGACCTATCTTGACTAGCATGATAAATATCAAGTTCATTATGATCAAAATCACTAGTTTTATCACATAGCAAGTCATCATCATAAAGTAAATCATCTTCATCACTATCGAAATCAAGATATTCGGGGTGTGATACCTTGGGGCCTTTAGCCATGAAGCAACTTCCACTCCCTTCATTTGGTGAATCAAATAGATCATGGGAGTTGGTTATTGTTGGAAATATGCCCTAGAGGCAATAATAAATTAGTTATTATCATATTTCCTTGTTCATGATAATCGTTTATTATCCATGCTATAATTTTATTGATCGGAGACTTAGATGCATGTGTGGATACATAGACAAAACCATGTCCCTAGTATGCCTCTAATATACTAGCTCGTTGATCAAAAGATGGTTAAGGTTTCCTAGCCATGGACATGAGATGTCATTTGATAACGGGGTCACATCATTAGGAGAATGATGTGATGGACAAGACCCAAACTGCAACAAACGTAGCATATGATCGTGTCAGTTTATTGCTACTGTTTTCCGCATGTCAAGTATGTGTTCCTACGACCATGAGATCATGCAACTCACATATATAGGAGGAGTGCCTTGTGTGTATCAAACGTCACAACGTAACTGGGTGACTATAAAGGTGCTCTACAGGTATCTCCGATGGTGTCTGTTGAGTTGGCATGGATCGAGACTAGGATTTGTTACTCCGTGTGATGGAGAGGTATCTCGGGGCCCACTCGGTAATGCAACATCACAATAAGCCTTGCAAGCAATGTGACTAATTGTTAGTTGCGGGATCTTGTATTACGGAATGAGTAAATAGACTTTCCGGTAACGAGGTTGAACTAGGTATGGAGATACCGACGATCGAATCTCGGGCAAGTAACATACCGAAGAACAAAGGGAACGTTATACGGGATTAACTGAATCCTTGACATAGAGGTTCGACCGATAAAGATCTTCGTAGAATATGTAGGAACCAATGTGGACGTCCAGGTCCCGCCATTGGTTATTGACCGTAGAGGTGTCTCGGTCATGTCTACATAGTTCTCGAACCCGCAGGGTCTGCACACTTAAGGTTCGGTGACGTTTCGGTAGTGTAGATTTATGTATGGTGGTGACTGAAGTTTGTTTGGAGTCCCAGATGAGATCCCGGACTTCACGAGGAGCTCCGGAATGGTCCGGAGGTAGTGATTCATATATAGGAAGTCCCAGTTTGGTTTCCGGAAAAGTTTCGGGCTCATCGGTAGTGTACCGGGAGTGGCGGTAGTGTACCGGGAGGCCTCCGGGAGGGGTATTTCGACCCCAAGAGGTCCATGGGCTGTGGGAGAATAATAACCAGCCCTTAGTGGGCTGGGAAAACAGCCACAAAGGCCCATGGCGCAGGAGAGAAAGTCCTAAAGCAAAAAGTGGAAAATCAGCCAATAGGAGGCAATCCTACTCCAACTAGGATTGGAGGTGAAGTAGGATTGCTTCCCACCTCCTATTTCGGCCGACCCAAAGGCCTTGGCTGCCTCTCCTCTCCTCTCCTCCTATATATACTAGTGGATTGGGTGGTTTTTGGACAGAATTTCCGGCCACGTGCTACCCGTTACATCGGTGCATAGTTTCTCCTCTAGATCGGTTTTCTGCAGCGCTTAGGCGAAGCCCTGCCGGAATTGCTCCACCACCATCACCGGAGCGCCGTCACGCTGCCAGAGAACTCTCTCTCCTCTCCACCTCCTCTCGCTGGATCGAGACGGTGGAGATCATCATCAAGCTACACGTGTGCTGAACGCGGAGGTGCCGTCCGTTCGGCGCTAGATCGGAAGGACCGTGATCGAGATCGCGAGACGGTTCGTGATGTGATCACGGAACGGATCGTGATGAGTTCGCGGGACAGATCGTGATCAAGATCGTGAGACGGATCGTGATGAGTTAATGGGACGGATCATGATGGGTTTGCGGGATGGTTCGTGATTGGATCGCGGGACGCTCGGCGATTTGGATCGCGAAGAAGTTCGACTACACCAACCGCGTTTCTTAACGCTTCCCGCTTAGCGATCTACAAGGGTACGTAGATCCACTCTCCCTCTCATAGATGCTCATCACCATGGATAGGTTTGCGTGTGCGTAGGAAATTTTTTGTTTCCCATGCGACGTTCCCCAATAGTGGCATCATGAGCTAGGTTGATGGTTCGATGAGATCTCGAGTAGAACACAAAAGGTTTGTGGGCGTTGATGCTTAGATTGCTTCCTCCCTTGGTCGGATTTTGGTTCAGCGGGATTGTGAGATGAAGCGGCCCGGACCAACATTACTCGTACGCTTACGAGAGACCGGTTCCCTCGACGCAACTTGTTGCTTAGATGGCTTGCGGGTGACAGTTTCTCTCACTTTAGTTGGATCGGATCCGACAAAGGCGGTCCTTGAGAAGGTTGAAAAGCAATCTATGTATCACCGTTGTGGTTTATGCGTAGGTGAGAATCGTTCTTGCTAGATACCCGTAGCAGCCATGTAAAACATGCAACAACAATTAGAGGACGTCTAACTTGTTTTTGCAGGGTATGTTGTGATGTGATATGGCCAATTACATGATGAGAAATATGTGATGTATGCGATGATCATGTGATGTATAGAATTTCACGACTTGCATGTCGTTGAGTACGACAACCGGCAGGAGCCATAGGGTTGTCTTTAATTATTGTATGACCTGCGTGTCAATCATTAAGCGCTATGTAATGCTTTACTTTATCGCTAAGCGGTAGCAATAGAAGTAGAAGCAGGGCTGGCGCCACAACCCCAATGGCAACACATTGATGGAGATCAAGATGATGAAGATCATGGTGTTGTGCCGGTGACGATGGAGATCATGCCGGTGTTTCGAAGATGGAGATCTTAAACACAAGTTCATGGCCATATCATGTCACTTATGAATTGCATGAGATGTTAATCCTTTTATGCACCTTGTTTTGCTTAGTACGGCGGTAGCATTAGAAGGTGATCCCTCACTTGAATTTCAAGATGAACTGTGTTCTCCCCGAGTGTGCACCATTGCGAAAGTTCGTCGTGTTGAGACACCACGTGATGATTGGGTGTGATAGACTCTACGTGCACATACAACGGGTGCAAGCCAGATTTGCACGCGCAGAACACTCGGGTTAAACTTGACGAGCCTATCATGTATAGACATGGCCTCGGAACACAAGAGACCGAAAGGTCGAACATGAGTCATATAGTAGATATGATCAACATAATGATGTTCACCATTGCAGCCACCTCAACTCACGTGATGATCGGACTTGAGTTGGTGAATTTGGATCATGTATCACTCGAATGATCGGAGGGATGTTAATTTGAGTGGGAGTTCTTAAGTAATATGATTAATTGAACTCATTATCATGAACATAGTCAAAGTGTCTTTGCAAATTATGTTGTAGATTACTAGCTCGCGCTGTAGCTCCCTTAAATTTTTATATGTTCCTAGAGAAATAGAGTTGAAAGATGTTGGTAGCAATATTGCAGACTAGGTCCGTGATCTGAGGATTGTCCTCATTGCTGCACAAAAGGCTTATGTCCTTAATGCACCGCTCGGTGCGCCACCCCCTCTAGCGTCGTCTATAGATGTTGTGAACATCTAACATGCACGTTTCGATGACTACTTGATAGTTTAGTGCGTCATGCATTACGGCTTAGAATTGAGCCTCCAAAACGTTTTGAACGTCACGGAACATAGGAGACGTTCTAGGAGCAGAGATTGTGATCTCAGGCTCGTGCCTGTGTTGCGAGATATGAGATCTCCAACAAAGATTCTTTGCCTGTAAGATGAAGGAGAATAGCTCAATCGTTGAGCATGTACTCAGATTGTCTGGGTACTACAATCGCTTGAATCAAGTGGGAGTTGATCTTCTAGATAAGATAGTGATTGATATAGTTCTCCAAGTCACTGTCACTAAAGCTACTAGAACTTAGTGATGAACTATAATACCCCAGGGATAGAAGTATTGATCCCTGAGCTGTTCGCGATGTTTGACACCGCGAAGGTAGAAATCAAGAAGGAGCATCAAGTGTTGATGGTTAATCAAACCACTAGTTTCGAAAAGGGCAAGAGCAAGGAGGGAAACTTCATGGATAGCAAGTCAGTTGCTGCTCCAATGAAGCAACCCAAAGTTGAACTCAAACCCGAGACTAAGTGCTTCTATTATGAGGTGAGAGGTCGCTGAAGCGGAACAACCCTAGATACTTGGTAGATAAGAAGGCTGGCAACATCGACAGAAGTATATTTGATATACGAGTTATTGATGTGTACCTTGCTAGTACTCCTAGTAGCACCTGGGTATTGGATACCGGTTCGGTTGCTAAATGTTAGTAACTCGAAATAAAAGCTACGGAATAAACGGAGAACTAGCTAAGGGTGAGGTGACGATGTGTGTTGGAAATGTTTCCAAGGTTTATGTGATCAACATCGCACGCTCTCTCTACCTTCAAGATTAGTGATGAACCTAAATAAATGTTATTTGGTGTTTTGCTTTGAGCATGAACATGATTAGATCATGTTTGTTGCAATACGGTTATTCATTTAAGTCAGAGAATAATAGTTATTCTGTTTACATGAATAAAACCTTCAATGGTCATGCACCCAGTGAGAGACAATGTGAAAGTTGTTTCACAACACATGCCACCTGGAACACCATAGTGTGATGGTGTGTCCGAACATCATAGTTATGCTCTATTGGACATGGTGCGTGCTATGATGTCTCTTGTCGTTTTACTACTATAATTTTGGGGTTATGCATTAGAGACAACTACATTCACTTTAAAAAGGGCACCATCTAAATCTGTTGAGATGACACCGCGTGAATTATGGTTTGATAGAAACTTAAGCTATCATTTCTTAATGTTTGTGGCTGCGACGCTTGTGTGGAAAATGTTTTCACCTAATGAGGTCGAACCCAAGGCGGACAAATGCATCTTCATAGAATACCCTAAGATCAGTTGGGTGAACCTTCTATCTCAGATCCAAGTGCAAAGTGTTTGTTGCTTAAACGGATCCTTTCTCGAGGAAATGTTTCTCTCGAAAGAATTGAGTGGGAGGAAGATAGAACTTGATGAGGTTGTTAAACTTTTGTTCAACCAGAGAGTAGCGCAACGTAGAAAGATGTTTCTGTGAAGCCTACGTTAGTTGAAGAGGAAGTTAATGATGATGATCATGAAGCTTCAGGATCAAGTTACTATCGAACTTCAAGAGTAGATTCATGGGCTAACTTAAGAGTGTTGAATTCTTTAGTTAGTTCTTCTATTTTCATATTATCATCGTCAATTGACCTATCTTGACTAGCATGATAAATATCAAGTTCATTATGATCAAAATCACTAGTTTTATCACATAGCAAGTCATCATCATAAAGTAAATCATCTTCATCACTATCGAAATCAAGATATTCGGGGTGTGATACCTTGGGGCCTTTAGCCATGAAGCAACTTCCACTCCCTTCATTTGGTGAATCAAATAGATCATGGGAGTTGGTTATTGTTGGAAATATGCCCTAGAGGCAATAATAAATTAGTTATTATCATATTTCCTTATTCATGATAATCGTTTATTATCCATGCTATAAATGTATTGATCGGAGACTTGGATGCATGTGTGGATACATAGACAAAACCATGTCCCTAGTATGCCTCTAATAGACTAGCTCGTTGATCAAAAGATGGTTAAGGTTTCCTAGCCATGGACATGAGATGTCATTTGAAAACGGGGTCACATCACTAGGAGAATGATGTGATGGACAAGACCCAAACTGCAAACGTAGCATATGATCGTGTCAGTTTATTGCTACTGTTTTCCGCATGTCAAGTATGTGTTCCTATGACCATGAGATCATACAACTCACAGATATCGGAGGAGTTCCTTGTGTGTATCAAACGTCGCAACGTAACTGGGTGACTATAAAGGTGCTCTACAGGTATCTCCGATGGTGTCTGTTGAGTTGGCATGGATCGAGACTGGGATTTGTTACTCCGTGTGACGGAGAGGTATCTCGGGGCCCACTCGGTAATGCAACATCACAATAAACCTTGCAAGCAATGTGAATAATTGTTAGTTGTGGGATCTTGTATTACGGAACGATTAAAGAGACTTTCTGGTAACGAGGTTGAACTAGGTATGGAGATACCGATGATCGAATCTCGGGCAAGTAACATACCGAAGAACAAAGGGAACGTTATACGGGATTAACTGAATCCTTGACATAGAGGTTCGACCGATAAAGATCTTCGTAGAATATGTAGGAACCAATGTGGACGTCCAGGTCCCGCCATTGGTTATTGACCGTAGAGGTGTCTCGGTCATGTCTACATAGTTCTCGAACCCGCAGGGTCTGCACACTTAAGGTTCGGTGACGTTTCGGTAGTGTAGAGTTATGTATGGTGGTGACCGAAGTTTGTTCGGAGGCCCGGATGAGATCCCAGACGTCACGAGGAGCTCCGGAATGGTCCAGAGGTAGTGATTCATATATAGGAAGTCCCAGTTTGGTTTCCAGAAAAGTTTCGGGCTCATCGGTAGTGTACCGGGAGTGCCGGTAGTGTACCGGGAGGCCTCCGGGAGGGGTATTTCGACCCCAAGAGGTCCATGGGCTGTGGGAGAATAATAACCAGCCCTTAGTGGGCTTGGAAAACAGCCACAAAGGCCCATGGTGCAGGAGAGAAAGTCCTAAAGCAAAAAGTGGAAAATCAGCCAATAGGAGGCAATCCTACTCCAACTAGGATTGGAGGTGAAGTAGGATTGCTTCCCACCTCCTATTTCGGCCGACCCAAAGGCCTTGGATGCCTCTCCTATCCTCTCCTCCTATATATACTAGTGGATTGGGTGGGTTTTGGACAGAATTTCCGGCCACGTGCTACCCGTTACATCGGTGCATAGTTTCTCCTCTAGATCGGTTTTCTGCAGCGCTTAGGCGAAGCCCTGCCGGAATTGCTCCACCACCATCACCGGAGCGCCGTCACGCTGCCGGTGAACTCTCTCTCCTCTCCACCTCCTCTCGCTGGATCGAGATGGTGGAGATCATCATCAAGCTGCACGTGTGCTGAACGCGGAGGTGCCGTCCGTTCGGCGCTAGATCGGAAGGACCGTGATCGAGATCGCAGGACGGTTCGTGATGTGATCACGGAACGGATCGTGATGTGTTCGCGGGACAGATCATGATCAAGATCGTGAGACGGATCGTGATGAGTTCGCGGGACGGATCATGATGTGTTCGCGGGACGGTTCGTGATTGGATCGCGGGACGCTCGGCGATTTGTATCGCGAAGAAGTTCGACTACACCAACCGCGTTTCTTAACGCTTCCCGCTTAGCGATCTACAAGGGTACGTAGATCCACTCTCCCTCTCGTAGATGCTCATCACCATGGATAGGTTTGCGTGTGCGTAGGAAAATTTTTGTTTCCCATGCGACGTTCCCCAACAGTTGTCACTAGTGCAATTCCAGCAACACCATCATCTTGACTATAGTCGGAGTTTGAGTGATAGCTTCTCTCGGAGTGGTTATCGAAGTCGGAGCCGAAAACCCATTCACCAACATGAGCTTGATGTTTCCTTCTTGAGTAGCTCTTGGTGTATTTCTCCTTCCTCTCCGAGTCCCTACTTCTCTTTGTGGGTTTTCGTTCATAACGATCATCTCTACCCCTTCTCTCTCTTCAAGGTGATTCATCTCTTGAGCTTCGTATTCTAGGTAACTCTTCTTTTCATTTGTAGGGAGCCGAGCACTCATTGGAGTAGTGTCCGGGCTTCCCACAATTGTAGCAGTTTCGATCATGACTTGATGAACGCTTCTCTTCATGTCTTGAGTTGGAGATATGATCTTTGCTTATATTCTTGTAGAACTTGTTGAATTTCTTAACCATGAGGCTTATATCTTTATTTGTAACAAGGTTATCGCTTGAGGTAGCGGGAACATCACTTGTGGATTTGTAAGCACCGCTAGACTTGTGGTGAAGCTCTTCCTTGTCTTTGAGTGTCATCTCATGAGCAACAATTCTACCAATCACTTCCGTTGGTTTGAGATCTTTGTAGTTGGGCATCACTTGGATCAAAGTGCACACGGTGTCATATCTCTCATCCAAGGCTCGAAGTATCTTCTTGATGATGAACTTGTTAGTAATTTCTTTGCTTCCTAAGCCGGCAATCTCATTGGTGATGAGAGCTAGCCTAGAGTACATCTCAGCGAATCCTTCACCATCCTTCATCTTGAACTTATCAAGTTGACCTTGAAAAACATCTAACTTGGATTCTCTCACGGACTTAGTTCCTTTGTGCATATCAACCAAAGTATCCCAAATCTCTTTTGCCTGTTCAAGACGGCTGATTTTGTTGATTCTTTAGGGCATAGGTAGTTGAAGATAATCTCACGTTCTTGAGCATTGAGTTGAAACATCTTCAATTATTCCGCGTTTGCTTCATGATCCTGTTCTTTTCCATCACCAAATAATTCACCTTGCAATCCAACACAAACAACAGCCCAAACGGCAGGATTATGCCCAAGCAAATGCATTTCCATTTTATGCTTCCAACTAGCAAAATTAGTGCCATCAAAGTACGGACCTCTACGGTGATAATTTCCCTCACTAGGTGCCATACTTCTCCTAGGTTGTGAAACAAATGCAATGGAGACCAAAGCTCTGATACCACTTGTAGGATCGAAAGTAGGTCTAGAGGGGGGTGATTAGACTACTTGACCAAATAAAACTATGCTTTTTCCCAATTTCAATTTCTTGGCAAGTTTTAGCATTCATAACATATCAAGTACACCCTTGATATGTCTATGTCATATCTATAATTTTTGATTGTTTCATGCCAATATTCTACAACTTTCATATACTTTTGGCAACTTTTTATACTATTTTTTGGGACTAACATATTGATCCAGTGCCTAGTGCCAGTTCCTGTTTGTTGCATGTTTTTTGTTTTGCAGAAAATCCATATCAAACGAAGTGCAAATGCGATAAAAACTTATGGATATTTTGTTTGGAATATATGTGATTTTTGGGAAAAAGAATCAACGCGAGACGATGCCCGAGGAGGTCACAAGCCTACTAGGCGCGACCCACCCCCTGGTCGCGCCCTGAGGGCTTGTGGCCACCCCTTAGGTCAGTTGGATATGTCCTTTGGCCACAAGAAAGCTATTTTATGGATACAAATTCCCTCCAAATTTCATCCCGGTCAGAGTTACGGATCTCTGGATATTTAAGAAACGGTGAAAGGCCAGAATCTGGGAGCGTAGAAACAGAAGGAAATAGAGAGAGAGATCCAATCTCGGAGGGACAACGCCATGGAGGCCATGGACCAGAGGGTAAACCCTAATCCCATCTAGGGGTGAAGTCAAGGAAGAATAAGAAGGAGGGGGCTCTCACTCCCTCGATCCCGGTGGCATCGAACGCCGTCGGGGCCATCATCGTGATGGTGATCTACTCCAACAACTCCGCCATGTTCACACACACCTCCATCACCTTCCCCCATCTATCTACAACGTTCCACTCCCCTGCAACCCACTATACCCTCTACTTGAACATGTTGCTTTATGCTTCATATTATTATCCAATGGTGTGTTGCCGTCATATGATGTTTGAGTAGATTTTTGTTGTCCTATTGGTTGATTGATGATCGTGATTGGTTTGAGTTGCATGGTTTATTATTGGTGATGTCCTATGGTGCCCTCCGTGTTGCGCAACCGTGAGGGATCCTTGCTGTAGGTTGTTGCAATGTTTTCATGATTTGCCTATGGTGGGTTGCTTGAGTGACAGAAGCATAAACCCGAGTAGGTGGGTTGTTGCATATGGGAGTAAAGAGGACTTGATACCTTATAATGCTATGGTTGGGTTTTACTTTAATGATCTTTAGTAGTTGCGGATGCTTGCTAGAGTTCCAATCATAAGTGCATATGATCCAAGTAGAGAAAGTATGTTAGCTTATGCCTCTCCCTCATATAAAATTGCAATAATGATTACCGGTCTAGTTATCGATTGCCTAGGGACAATTCCGCAACTCCTACCAAAACTTTTCCACACTCGTTAAACTAACTAAGTTTTCTCTTTATCTAAGCAGCCCCTAGTTTTTATTTTCGTGCTCTTTATTATCTTACAGACCTATCCTATCACACCTACAAAGTACTTCTAGTTTCATACTTGTTCTAGGTAAAGCGAACGTTAAGCGTGCGTAGAGTTGTATCAGTGGTCGATAGAACTTGAGGGAATATTTGTTATAACTGTAGCTCCTCGTTGGATTCAACACTCTTACTTAACGAGAAAGGCTACAATTGATCCCCCTATACTTGTGGGTTATCAAGACCTTTTTCTAGCACCGTTTCCGGGGAGCAATAGCGTGGGGTGAATATTCTCGTGTGTGCTTGTTTGCTTTATCACTAAGTAGATTTTATTTGCTGGTCTAAGTTGTTCTATATATTTAGCTATGGATGTGGCACACGAAATACCAAAAAATTAGGTGTACTTGCTACTCATGGAGATGGGGAACCTCCTAAAACCCTCGATGCTCGTTATGTGAAAGAGATTATGCACTACTTTAATAATCCTGAGAAAACCACATTCAATTATATAATGGGAGACACGTTGGATCCACGTGAATACTTTAGGGATTATTGCTTGACTCAAAAACGGAAACTGTTATGGGATCAGATTTATATGTTGAAATGGTATGCTTGGAGTCTATGCCAGAGATATGACTATACTTGTTGCTCTAGGATGAAGGCTCAACACCTTCCTTTTTCATGTAAATTTAATGATAATGAAACCTTGTCTTCTTATGCTAACGGTATTTATGATTACTATGATGTGCGAATAGGGGAATTCGTTGCTTTTAAGGGTGCTTATGAAATTGAATCTTTGTTTGAGAAGTGTGAAAATTATGATGATGTTGTTTATAGACCAGAAATTTTTGCTTTACTTAAATATTGCTATGAGAATTATGCATATAATTCCGATATCAATGCATTTGTTGAGAGAATGTCTGCTGCCTTGGAAGAGACTAATATTTTGCAGGAATCTATGGAAGAAGAAATTGGTGAAACTATGAGCTCATTAGATGAAAAAGATGAGGAGGAGAGCAAAGAACAAAAGGAGCAACAACAGATTAGCTACCCGTGCGCACCTTCTAATGATAGTAACTCTTCAACTCATACATTGTTTAATTTCCCTTCGTTCTTACCGAAGGATGAATGCTATGTTGATTGCTATGATCCCTTGGATTCATTTGAAATATCCCTTTTTGATGAACTAGATGTTTGCTATGCTTGTGGCCATGATGCCAATATGAAAGATGCTTATGGAGATGAACTCGCTATAGTTCCTTATGTTACGAATGAAATTGTTTCTACTGCACCCACGCGAGATAGTCCTATTATCTTTTTGAATTCTCCCAACTACACTATATCAGAGAAGTTTGCACTTATTAAGGATTATATAGATGGGTTGCCTTTTACTATTACACATGATGATTTTGATAGATATAATACGCATGTGCTTGCTTCTCCTACTTGCAATTATTATGAGAGAGGAACTACATCTCCACCTCTCTATGTTTCCAATATGATAAAATTGCAAGAAACTGCTTATGCTATGTATTGGCCTTTACTTTGTGTGCATGAATTGTTCTGTTATGACATGCCGATGCATAGGAAGAGAGTTAGACTTCGTTGTTGCATGATATATGTTAATTTGTGTTCAATACTAAATTACAAATCATTGTTAATTAAAATTGGCTTTCATATACCTTGGGATCCAGGTGGATCCATTACTTAAGCACTTAATGCCTAGCTTAATGGCTTTAAAGAAAGTGCTGCCAGGGAGACAACCAGGAAGTTTTAGAGAGTCATTTAATTATGACGTGTGATTTTATGTAGTTTAAAAACAAAAAAATAAAGTGGGGAACCTAAAGCTTTTTCAAAAACAAAAGTTAAAGTGAGAGCGACGAGCATTGTGAAAGTGGGAGCTAGCCTTGAACTTTGTTCATGCCCATGGAAACTTTGCAAATCTTGATTACAGAAACTTTTCAACAAAAATAATTATCCCCTTGTATAAATCCATTGTATTATAAAAATAATGTACCAAGATTTGCCTTTAGGATGATTAGATTGCTTGTTTGGTGTGTGCAGCGCAAAAACAGAAACCTTGGCTGTAGTGCGTGAATTTACATTTTTTACTGGTATGTCAAAAGTTTCTGATGGTTTTACATAGTACTACTATGCATTTTTTAAATTTTTCCTAATTTTTCAGAATGTTTAGAGTTACATAAGTATTGTGAATGTTCAGATTGCTACAGACTGTCCTGTTTAAGACAGATTCTGTTTTTGATGCATTGTTTTGCTCGTTTTGATGAAACTATTGATTGTATCGGTGGTATAAACCATGGAAAAATTATAATACATTAGCTACAATGCAAAAATAAAATATGAATTGGTTGGCAACAGTACATAAAGTTGTGATTTGATTTATTATACTACGGATCTCATGAGGGTTTTGTAAAGTTTTGTGCGATTGAAGTTTTCAAGTTTTGGGTGAGATCACGATGGATGAAGGACTAAGCTCGGGGATGCCCGAGGCACCCCAAGGTAATATTCAAGGACTCCCAATAAAATAAGCTTGGGGATGCCCCGGAAGGGAACCCCTCTTTCTTCTAACAACCATCGGTAATTTTACTTGGAGCTATATTTTTATTCGTCACATGATATGCGTTGATCTTGGAGCGTCATGTGATTTTTATTTTTATTTTAATAACGCACCATGCTGGTCTGAGATAGTCCTTAGTTGATTTATAGAATGCTTCATGCACCTCACTTATATCTTTTGAGTATTGCTTTATAGAATGCTTCATGTGCTTCACTTATATCATTTGAAGTTTGGATTGCATGTTTCTCTAAACATAGAAAACACCATTAGTAGAATGCTCTTTTGCTTCACTTATATTTGTTAGAGCATGCTAATATCTTTTGTAGAAAGAATTAAATTTTCATTCGTAACTTATATCTATTTAGAGAGTTAACAGGAGTTGGTCATTCACATGGTTAGTCATAAAATCCTACATAAAACTTGTAGATCACTGAATATGATATGTTTGATTCCTTGCAATAGTTTTGCGATATGAAGATGGTAATATGAGAGTCATGCTAGCGAGTAGTTGTGAATTGGAGAAATACCTGTGTTGAAGTTTGTGATTCCCGTAGCATGCACGTATGGTGAACCGTTATGTAACGAAGTAGGAGCATGATTTGTTTAATGATTGTCAACCTTTGTGTGAGGGTCGGGAGCGCGCGATGGTTAACTCCTACCAACCTCTCCCCTAGGAGCATGCATCTAATGCTTGTTTGATAACTAACAGAATTTTGCAATAAATATGTGAGTTCTTTATGACTAATGTTGAGTCCATGGATTATACGCACTCTCACCCTTCCACCTTTCTAGCCTCTATAGTACTGCGCAACTTTCGCTGGTGCATTAAACCCACCTTCCTCAAAACAGCCACCATACACCTTCCTCAAAACAGCCACCATACCTACCTGTTATGTCATTTCCATAGCCATTCCGAGATATATTGCCATGCAACTTCCACCGTTCCGTTTAGTATAACATGCACCATCATTTTAATATTGCTTTGCATGATCGTAAGACAGCTTGCATGATGTTTTCATGGCTTGTCCGGTTTTTTATGTCATTTGCTAGGCTAGATCATTGCACATCCCGGTATCCTACCGGAAGCATTCATATATAGTCGTAGTTTTGTCCTAGGTATCGAGTTGTAAGTAAATAAAAGTGTGATGATTTTCATTATTAGAGCATTGTCTCGTGTGAGAAAAGGATGATGGAAGCTATGAATCCCTTACAAGTTGGGATGAGTCTCCGGACTTAACAAAAAATAAAAGAGGCCAGTGAAGCCCAAATAAATAAATAAATAAGAGGCCAAAGATGCCCACCAAAATAAAAAATAAAAAAATGAGAGAAAGAGAGAAGGGACAATTGCTACTATCTTTTTCCACACTTGTGCTTCAAAGTAGCATCATGATCTTTAGGATAGAGAGTCTCCTATTTTGTCACTTTCATATAACTAGTGGAATTTTTTGCACGACCACTTAGTTTTCCTTTTGAGCTTTCATACACGTATAGCTCTAAGTGCATTACTTGCATGGAAATCCCTACTCACTCACATTGATATCTATTGATGGGCATCTCCATAGCCCGTTGATACGCCTAGTTGATGTGAGCCTATCTTCTCCTTTTTCCTCATCACCTCCACCATATTCTATTCCACCTATATTGCTATATCCATGGCTCATGCTCATGTATTGCGTGAGAGTTGAAAAGGTTTGAGAACATAAAATTGTGAAATAATTGCTTGACTTGTCATCGGGGTTGTGCATGATTTAGATACTTTGTGTGGGGAAGGTGGAGCATAGGCAGACCATATGATTTTGTAGGGATAACTTTCTAAGGCCATGTTATTTTGAAAGGACACGATTGCATTGTTGGTGTGCTCGAAGTATTACTGTTTTTATGTCAATATAGACTATTGCTTTGAATCACTCGTATCTTAATATTCATGCCATGATTAGATTATATGAACAAGATTATGCTAGGTAGCATTCCACATCAAAAATTATCATTTTCCCCATTTACCTACTCGAGGACGAGCGGGAATTAAGCTTGGGGATGCTGATATGTATTTGCCGTATCTATAATTTTTGATTGTTTCATGCCAATATTCTCCACTTTCATATACTTTTGGCAACTTTTTATACTATTTTTGGGACTAACATAATTATCCAGTGCCCAGTGCCAGTTCCTTTTTGTTGCATGTTTTTTGTTTCGCAAAAAATCCATATCAAACAAAGTCCAAAAGTGATAAAAACTTACGTAGATTTTTTTGGAATATATGTGATTTTTTGGAAAAAGGATCAACGCGAGACGATGCCCGAGGAGGTCACAAACCTGCTAAGCGCGGCCCATCCCCTTGGCTATGCCCTAAGGGCTTGTGGCCACCCCTTAGGTCATTTGGAGCTGTACTTTGGCCACAAGAATGCTAATTTATGGATAAAAATCCCCTAAAAATTTCAACCCGTTCGGAGTTACGGATCTCTAGATATTTAAGACATGGTGAAAGGTCAGAATCTAGGAGCACAGAAACAGAAGGAAACAGAGAGAGATCCAATCTCGGAGGGGCTCTCTCCCCTCTACCGCCATGGAGGCCATGAACCATAGGGTAAACCCTTCTCCCATCTAGGGGGAAGGTCAAGGAAGAAGAAGAAGGATGGGGGCTGTCTCCCCCTCTCTCCCAGTGGCACTAAATGCCGCCGGGGCCATCATCGTGACAGTGTTCTACTCCAAAAACTCCGTCATCTTCACCAACACCTCCATCACCTTCCCCCATCTATCTACAGTGGTCCACTCTTGCGCAACCTCCTATACCCTCTACTTGAACATGGTGCTTTATGCTTCATATTTTTATCCAATGATGTGTTGCCATCCTATAATGTTTGAGTAGATTTTTGTTGTCCTATTAGTTGATTGATGATCGTGATTTGTTTGAGTTGCATGTTTTATTATTGCTGCTGTCCTATGGTGCCCTCCGTGTCGTGCAAGCGTGAGGGGTCCTCGCTGTAGGGTGTTGTAATGTGTTCATGATTTTCCTATGGTGGGTTGCTTGAGTGATAGAAGAATAAACCCGAGTAGGTGGGTTGTTGCATATGGGAGTAAAGAGGACTTGTTACCTTATAATGCTATGGTTGGGTTTTACTTTAATGATCTTTAGTGGTTGCGGATGCTTGCTAGAGTTCCAATCATAAGTGCATGTGATCCAAGTAGAGAAAGTATGTTAGCTTATGCCTCTCCCTCATATAAAATTGCAATAATGATTACCGGTCTACTTATCGATTACCTAGGGACAATTCCACAACTCCTACCACCACTTTTCCACACTTGTTAAACTAACTTAGTTGTTTCTTTATGTAAGCAGCCCCTAGTTTTTATTTCCGTGCTCTTTATTATCTTGCAAACCTATCCTATCACACCTACAAAGTACTTCTAGTTTCATACTTGTTCTAGGTAAAGCGAACGTTAAGCGTGTGTAGAGTTGTATCGGTGGTCGATAGAACTTGAGGGAATATTTGTTCTACCTTTAGCTCCTGGTTGGATTCGACACTCTTACTTATCGAGAAAGGCTACAATTGATCCCCTATACTTGTGGGTTATCAAGACATTTTTCTAGCGTCGTTGCCGGGAAGCAATAGCGTGGGGTGAATATTCTCGTGTGTGCTTGTTTGCTTTATCACTAAGTAGATTTTATTTGTTGTTCTAAGTTGTTCCCTATCTTTAGCTATGGATGTGGAACACGAAATAGCAAAAAAATAGGTGTACTTGCTACTCATGGAGATGGGGAACCTCCTAAAACCCTCGATGCTCGTTATGTGAAAGATATTATGCACTACTTTAATAATCCTGAGAAAACCCCATTCAATTATATAATGGGTGACACGTTGGATCAATGTGAATACTTTAGGGATTATCGCTTGACTCAAAGAGGGGAACTGTTATGGGATCAGATTTATATGTTGAAATGGTATGCTTGGAATCTATGCCAGAGATATGATTATACTTGTTGCTCTAGGATGAAGACTCAACTCCTTCCTTTTTCATGTAAATTTAATGATAATGAAACCTTGGCTTCTTATGCTAAAGTTATTTATGATTACTATGATGTCGAACGAACAGGGGAATTCATTGCTGTTAAGGGTGCTTATGAAATTGAATCTTTGTTTGAGAAGTGTGAAAATTATGATGATGTTGTTTATAGACCAGAAATTTTTGCTTTACTTAAATATTGCTATGAGAATTATGAATATAATTCCGATATCGATGCATTTATTGAGAGAATGTCTGCTGCCTTGGAAGAGACTAATATTTTGCAGGAATCTATGGAAGAAGAAATTCCTGAAATTGTGAGTTCATTAGATGAAAGAGATGAGGAGGAGAGCAAAGAACAAAAGGACCAACAGCAGATTAGCTACCCGTGCCCGCCTTCTAATGATAGTAACTCCTCAACCCATACATTGTTTAATTTCCCTTCGTTCTTATGGAATGATGAATGCTATGTTGATTGCTATGATCCCTTGGATTCATTTGAGATATCCCTTTTTGATGAACTTGATGTTTGCTATGCTTGTGGCCATGATGCCAATATGAAAGATGCTTATGGAGATGAACTTGCTATAGTTCCTTATGTTAAGAATGAAATTATTGCTATTGCACCCACGCATGATAGTCCTATTATGTTTTTGAATTCTCCCAACTACACTATATCGGAGAAGTTTGCACTTATGAAGGATTATATAGATGGGTTGCCTTTTACTATTACACATGATGATTTTGATAGATATAATATGCGTGTGCTTGCTGCTCCTACTTGAAATTATTATGAGATAGGAACTACATCTCCACCTCTCTATGTTTCCAATATGATAAAATTGCAAGAAACTGCTTATGCTATGTATTGGCCTTTACTTTGTGTGCATGAATTGTTATTTTGTGACATGCCGATGCATAGGAAGAGAGTTAGACTTCGTTGTTGCATGATATATGTTCCTTTGTGCTCAATGCTAAATTACAAATCATTGTTAATTAAAATTGGCTCTGACCGGGTGGATCCATTACTTGAGCACTTTATGCCTAGCTTAATGGCTTTAAAGAAAGCGCTGCCAGGGAGACAACCTGGAAGTTTTAGAGAGTCATTTAATTTTATTGTGTGATTTTATATAGTTTACAAACAAAAAAATGAAGTGGGGAACCTAAAGCTTTTTCAAAAAGAAAAGTGAAAGTGAGAGAGAAGAGCGTTGTGAAAGTGGGAGCTAGCCTTGAACTTTGTTCATGCCCATGGAAACTTTGCAAATCCTGATTACAGAAACTTTTCAACAAAAATAATTATCCCCTTGTATAAATCCATTCTATTATAAAAATAATGTGCAAAGATTTTCCTTTAGGATGATTAGATTGCTTGTTTGGTGTGTGCAATGCAAAAACAGAAACTTTGGCTGTAGTGCGTGAATTTACATTTTTTTACTCGAATGTCAAAAGTTTCTGATGTTTTTACACAGTACTGCGATGCAAATATTTATATTTTCCTAATGTTTCAGAAGTTTTAGAGTTACAGAAGTATTGTGAATGTTCAGATTGCTACAGACTATCTTGTTTAAGACAGATTCTGTTTTTGATGCATTGTTTTGCTCGTTTTGATGAAACTATCGATTGTATCGGTGGTATAAGCCATGGAAAAATTATAATTCAGTAGCTACAATGCAATAATAAAATATGAATTAGTTGGCAACAGTACATAAAGTTCTGATTTGCTTTATTATACTAATGGATCTCACGAGGGTTTTGTAAAGTTTTGTGTGATTGAAGTTTTCAAGTTTTGGGTGAGATCACGATGGATCAAGGAATAAGGAGTGGAAAGAGACTAAGCTCGGGGATGCCCAAGGCACCCCAAGGTAATATTCAAGGACTCCCAGGAAACTAAGCTTGGGGATGCGCCGGAAGGCATCCCCTCTTTCTTGTAACAACCATCGGTAATTTTACTTGGAGCTATATTTTTATTCATCACATGATATGCGTAAATCTTGGAGCATCGTGTGCTTTTTCTTTTTCTTTTAATAATGCACCATGCTGGTATGAGATATTCATTGGTCGATTTATAGAATGCTTCATGCACCTCACTTATATCTTTTGAGTATGGCTTTATAGAATGCTTCATGTGCTTCACTTATATCATTTGAAGTTTGGATTGCCTGTTTCTCTAAACATAGAAAACCGCCTTTTGTAGAATGCTCTTTTGCTTCACTTATATTTGTTAGAGCGTGGGAATATATTTTGTAGAAAGAATTAAACTCTCGTGCTTCACTTATATATATTTAGAGAGTTAACAGGAGTTGGTCATTCACATGGTTAGTCATAAAATCCTACATAAAAATTGTAGATCACTGAATATGATATGTTTGATTCCTTGCAATATTTTTGCGATATGAAGATGGTAATATGAGAGTCGTGCTAGTGAGTAGTTGTCAATTGGAGAAATACATGTGTTGAAGTTTGTGATTCCCGTAGCATGCACGTATGGTGAACCGTTATGTAACGAAGTTGGAGCATGATTTGTTTAATGATTGTCAACCTTTGTGTGAGGGTCGGGAGCGCGCGATGGTTAACTCCTACCAACCTCTCCCCTAGGAGCATGCGTCTAATGCTTTGTTTGATAACTAATAGACTTTTGCAATAAGTATGTGAGTTCTTTATCACTAATGTTGAGTCCATGGATTATAAGCACTCTCACCCTTCCACCTTGGCTAACCTCTATAATACCGCGCAACTTTCGCCGGTGCATCAGACCCACCTTCCTCAAAACAGCCACCATACACCTTCCTCAAAACAGCCACCATACCTACCTATTATGGCATTTCCATAGCCATTCTGAGATATATTTCCATGAAACTTTCACCGTTCCGTTTAGTATGACATGCACCATCATTTTCATATTGCTTTGCATGATCGTAAGACAGCTTGCATGATGTTTTCATGGCTTGTCAGTTTTTTGATGTCATTTGCTAGGCTAGATCGTTTCAGATCTCGGTATCCTACTGGAAGCATTCATATAGAGTCATATTTTTGTTCTAGGTATCGAGTTGTAAGTAAATAAAAGTGTGATGAATTTCATTATTAGAGCATTGTCCCGTGTGAGAAAACGATGGTGGAAGCTATGAATCCCTCACAAGTTGGGATGAGTCTCCAGACTTTACAAAAAATAAAAGAGGCTAGTGAAGCCCAAATAAATAAATAAATATGAGGCCAAAGATGTCCACCAAAATAAAAAAAGGAAAATAAAGAAATAAAAATGAGAGAAAGAGAGAAGGGACAATTGCTACTATATTTTTCCACACTTGTGCTTTAAAGTAGCACCATGATCTTTAGGATAGAGAGTCTCCTATTTTGTCACTTTCATTTAACTAGTGGAATTTTTTGCACGACCACTTAGTTTTCCTTTTGAGCTTTCATACACTTATAGCTCTAAGTGCATTCGTTGCATGGCAATCCCTACTCACTCACATTGATATCTATTGATGGACATCTCCATAGCCCGTTGATACATGTAGTTGATGTGAGACTATCTTCTCATTTTTCCTCATCACCTCCACCATATTCTATTCCACCTATAATGTTATATCCATGGCTCACGCTCATGTATTGCATGAGAGTTGAAAAGGTTTGAGAACATAAAAAGTGTGAAACAATTGCTTGACTTGTCATCGGGGTTATGCATGATTTAGATACTTTGTGTGGGGAAGATGGAGCATAGCCAGACCATATGATTTTATAGGGATAACTTTCTAAGGACATGTTATTTTGAAAGTACACGGTTGCGTTGTTGGTGCGCTCGAAGTATTACTGTTTTTATGTCAATATTGACTATTGCTTTGAATAACTCGTATCTTAATACTTATGCCATGATTAGATTATATGAACAAGATTATGTTAGGTAGCATTCCACATCAAAAATTATCTTTTTCCCCATTTACCTACTCGAGGAAGAGCAGGAATTAAGCTTGGGGATACTGATACGTCTCCGTCATATCTATAATTTTTGATTGTTTCATGCCAATATTCTACAACTTTCATATACTCTTGGTAACATTTTATACTATTATTTGGGACTAACATATTGATCCAGTGTCGAGTGCCAGTTCACGTTTGTTGCATGTTTTTTGTTTCGCAGAAAATCCATATCAAATGAAGTCCAAATGCGATAAAAACTTACAGAGATTTTTTTGGAATATATGTGATTTTTTGGGAAAAAGGATCAATGCGAGATGATGCCCGAGGAGGTCACAAGCCTGCTAGGTGCGGCCCACCCCCTTGGTCGCGCCCTGAGGGCTTATGGTCACCCCTTAGGTCAATTGGATCTATCCTTTGGCCGCAAGAAATCTAATTTAATGATAAAAATAACCTCAAAATGTCATCCCGATCGGAGTTACGAATCTCCGGATATTTAAGAAACGGTGAAAGGCCAGAATCTGGGAGCGCAGAAACAGAAGGAAACAGAGAGAGAGAGATCCAATCTCGGAGGGGCTCTCGCCCTCCGCCACCATGGAGGCCATGGACCAGAGGGTAAACCCTTCTCCCATATAGGGGTAAGGTCAAGGAAGAATAAGGGGGGTCTCTCTCCCCCTCTCTCCCGGTGGCACCGAACGCCGTCGAGGCCATCATCGTGACGGTGATCTACTCCAACAACTCCGCCATATTCACCAACACCTCCATCACCTTCCCCCATCTATCTACAGCGGTCCACTCTCCCGCAACCCGCTATACCCTCTACTTGAACATGGTGCTTTATGCTTCATATTATTATCCAATGATGTGTTGCCATCCTATGATGTCTGAGTAGATTTTTGTTGTCCTATTGGTTGATTGATGATCATGATTGGTTTGAGTTGCATGTTTTATTATTGGTGATATCCTATGGTGCCCTCCGTGTCGCGCAAGCATGAGGGATCCTTGCTGTAGGGTGTTGCAATGTTTTCATGATTTGCCTATGGTGGTTTGCTTGAGTGACAGAAGCATAAACCCAAGTAGGTGGGTTGTTGCATATGGGAGTAAAGAGGACTTGATGCCTTATAATGCTATGGTTGGGTTTTACTTTAATGATCTTTAGTAGTTGCGGATGCTTGCTAGAGTTCCAATCATAAGTGCATATGATCCAAGTAGAGAAAGTATGTTAGCTTATGCCTCTCCCTCATATAAAATTTCAATAATGATTACCGGTCTAGTTATCGATTGCCTAGGGACAATTCCGCAACTCCTACCACCACTTTTCCACACTCGTTAAACTAACTTAGTTGTTTATTTATCTAAGAAGCCCCTACCTTTTATTTTTGTGCTCTTTATTATCTTGCAAACCTATCCTATCATACCTACAAAGTACTTCTAGTTTCATACTTGTTCTAGGTAAAGCGAACGTTAGGCGTGCGTTGTATTGGTGGTCGATAGAACTTGAGGGTGTATTTGTTCTACATTTAGCTCCTCATTGGGTTTGACACTCTTACTTATCGAGAAAAGCTAAAATCGATCCCCTATTCTTGTGGGTTATCAACCCTGCACATGCAAGTCCAACAGTATAGCCGCGGAAAGTAACAACAAGCATGAGTAAAAGGATAGGGTAGGAAGATCAAACGCAATTGTAGACACGATGATTTTTCCTGTGGTCCGATAGGTGGTGCTATCGTACATCCATGTTCATGGAGTCTTGAACCCACGGAGGGTAACGGTCGCGAGTCCACGGAGGGCTCTACCCACGGAGGGTTCCACAAAGAAGCAACCTTGACTATACCATGACGACCTATGTCCATGGAGGACTAGCCTTACTCAGCATAGATCTTCACAAAGTAGGCGATCTTGTTGCCCTTACAAACTTCTTGGTTCACTCCACAACACAAAGTAGGAGGATCCCAAGCGACACCTAACCAATCTAGCAGGCACCACCCTCCAAAAGGTAATACGCTCGGTAATGACGATGAACTCCTTGCTCTTGTGCTTCAAGATGATAGACTCCTCAACACACAATCTCTCTCACAAAGATTTGACTTTGTAGAAGAGATGGGATTGGTGGAAATCAACTTGGGGAGGCTAGAAATCAAGATCCATATGGTTGGAGTGGAAGATCTTGACCTCAACACAAGGAGAGATGGCTCTCTCTTAGAAAACTGAGTAGGATAGGTATGGAATTGTTCGGAGTGCTTCTCTTTCGAATGGGTGGTGGTGAAGGGGTATATATAGGCATCCCCAAAAATCCAAACGTTACACACAAAATGACCACCTCGGTAACACCGATGTGTTAATCTTGGTGGTACCGAAGTGACCAAAAGGTGGCAACTTTTGAATCTCGGTGAGACCGATATAGAAATCTCAGTTGCACCGACAAGGTGACCAAGGGTCAGAATTGCCAGACTCGTTGATGCCGATTCAACATTCTTGGACAGACCGAAAGTGTGAACTTGCGTAACAGAAAGTTCGCAACCCAACTCAGTAGCACCGAAAGCAGTGTCGGTTGCGTCGAAGTGGCTAGGGTTTGGCTGAGTTTGTCTAGGGTTTGGAATCGGTGGCACCGGGATAGGAAAGTTGGTTGCACCGATTTTGCATGTTTGTCTAGGTATAGACTTTGGTGGGAGAGCTTGTGGATGTTTTTGTGACTATCACTTGTGCACGTATGAGCATTTTGTTCACCATCAAAACCTTACCCCCTTTTAATAGTATTGGCTTTCCTATGGACTCAAAATGATTTCTCACAAATGTAAAATGTAGAGTCCTCTCGCTTGAAGCTTGGCCAACCTATTTCCTTGAATCTTGGGGTACTTCCACAATCTCCACAATCCTTTTGCCATCCCTATCATTGAACTTTTCCTGAAATATACTTGGTGGAAACATTAGTTCAATGACTCATATGTTGTCATTAATTACCAAAACCACCAAGGGAGCAAATGTGCTTTCAATCTCCCCCTTTTTGGTAATTGATGACACCATATAGATCAAAGCTTCGACAAAGATATAATCAATGAATGTAATCGTTGCTTTGAGAAGTATGTGATAAGCAAGAGCTCCCCCTAAATTTTTGCATAATTTTAAATTTGCGTTTGAATGCAAATGCACAATCGATTAGGTACATGGGTCACAATCTCCCACGTTTGAGAAGTAGGAGGCAAGGGGAGGAGGGGCGCAGCCTTGACCCCTCCTCCAAGGGAGGGGTGGCGGCCAAGAGGGACTCCTCCCCAAGGCACCTCCGAAGTGCCTTGACCCTCAAGGTTTCTACCCCCCTATCCGCATGGACCCTTGGGGGATTCCCAATAAGGCTAGGGCATCCCCCTGCAACCCATGATATAGGCAAAGTTGTCCTTGTTGTTCGATGAGATGTGGCTATCGTTTTTGGTAGAGTCGACTTTGATGATCCGACTACGAACGCGCGAGAATTTCATGCCCTAGGAATCCTTAAACCAACTCCGAGAGGTTATTGACCACGCCGGAGCATGATCAACCTGACCACGAGGGTCTGTTTCCTGCATGCAAACAAAGAACAAGCAACAAACTGAGATTGCAATCTGGATATTGCGAATATAAGAGGAAAAGTTTTATTGATGAAAGTAGGGTTCTGTGACGTCTTGGTCTGATCATGGAACACAAACAAAGGAAGCGAAGTTGCATCTATGGCGAACTTTTAATCTAAACAAACCCCAAATCTAAAATGATGCCCTAAGGTTTATATATATATGGGGGAAGAGAGGGGGATTTTGTGGCCCCTTGGAGGAGGGGTCCAAAACCAACCCTAACTCACTTTACCCACACATATAGACTCTAAAAATAGCCTATAAAATGGTATTTCGAAATTACATGGGACTGGCCCATAAATAAGGTGACGCGGCACCTATAATAGCCTATGGACGAAATTAATGAAGTGGCATCTTGTATATTTCTTCCAAGCCTTCAAGCTCTCCTTATGGTGGCTTCAAAGTGCGAAAATCACCATTGGAAGCTCCGTTGTTCTTTATCGTGCGCACACCTTCTTCTCCATGCTTGCTCCCACTCCAATGGACATCCTTCTTGTCCATGTCAGGTCCTTCATTCATAAGTAAAACAAAAGTGTCTAACTTAGGCATGATCTTTTGTTCATGAACACTAGAACAATTTCCAACAAACGAAAGTACATGGTGATTCAATTGGCGTGCGCAAGCTCTAGTAACTGGTCCAGTATGTATAGTAGCAGGGGATATGGGTGTAAGCATGGGATGTGGGTCCTCATCATCCTCCCCTTCTTGAACTGAAGTTATCCTCAGCAGAAGCTCATCTTCCTCACCCAAATAAGGCTTCAAATATGCAATGTTAAAAGTGGGACTAAACCCAAACTCTACAGTCAGCTCAAGTTTATATGCATTATCATTTATTTTCACTAACACCTTAAAAGAACCATCATCACGTGGCATTAGCTTTGACTTGCGCAAATCAGGAAATCTATCCTTACACAAATGTAACCAAACAAGATCTCCAGGTGCAAATACAACATGTTTTCTACACTTATCTCTAGCAAGTTTGTATTTAGCATTCATACGCTCCATGTTTTGCTTGGTTAACTCATGCATCTTTAATATCAATCCAGCATGTTCTTTAGTATCAAAATTAACCTTCTGCGAAGATGGAAGAGATAACAAATCAATAGGTGCACGAGGTAAGAAACCATACACAACTTCAAAAGAGTGCATCTTAGTAGTAGAATACAATGAACAATTATAAGCAGATTCAATATGAGGCAAGCATTCTTCCCACATTTTCAAGTTATTCTTCAAAATAGCCCTAAGCATAGAAGACAATGATCTATTGACTACTTCAGTTTGTCCATCAGTTTGGGGATGACATGTAGTACTAAAAAGCAGTTTAGTCCCCAACTTAGCCCATAAACATCTCCTAAAGTTGCTAAGAAATTTAGCATCACAATCTAAAACAATTGTATTTGGCACACCATGCAAGCGAATAATTGCACGAAAGAACAAATCAGCAACATTAGCGGCAGCATCACTTTTACAACATGGTATAAAGTGTGCCATTTTGGAAAATCTATCCACGACAAAAAACTATGCTATCCCTCCCCTTCTTTGTTCGAGGTAAACCTAAAACAAAGTCCATAGATATATCCTCCCAAGGAACACTAGGTACATGCAAAGGCATATATAAACCATGAGGATTGCGTCGTGACTTAGATATTTGACATGTGCTGCATCGAGCAACAAAGTGCTCAACATCTCATCTCATCTTTGGTCAAAAGAAATGTGTAGTAGTATGTTATCAATCTTCTTCAAGCCAAAGTGTCCCATTACTCCTCCTTCATGTGTTGGGAGACGTAGTAGTAAATCAAAAAAATTCCTACGATCACCAAGATCCATCTATGTAGAAACCAGCAACGAGTAAGGGGAGAGTGCATCTTCATACCTTTGAAGATCGCAAAGTGGAAGCATTACTAGAACACCGTTGGTGGAGTCGTACTCACAGCGATTCAGATCGCAGTGGAATCCGATCTAAGCGCCGAACAACGGCGCCTCCGCGTTCAACACACGTGCAGCCCGATGACGTCTCCTACGCCTTGATCTACCAAGGAGGAAGGAGAGGTTGAGGGAGAGCTCCATTAGCACGATGGGGTGGTGACGGTGGAGCTGCATGGTACTCCGACAGAGCTTCGCTAAGCACTACGGAGAACGAGGAGTAGGAGGAGTAGGGCTGTGTCGAGGGAGGAAGAAACTTGTGTGTATGGCATCCCCCAAAACCCCACTATATATAGGAGGAGGAGGAGGTACGGTGAAGCCCCTATGGTTCCCACCCTAGGGGCTGGCGGCAACCCTAGATGAGACTTGGGCGCGGCGGCCAAGGGAGGTGAGAGGGGTGCGACAGCCCTAGGGTGGGCCTAGGGCCCATCACGCCTAGGGTTTGCCCCCCTCTCCTTTGTTGCGCCTTGGTCTAGGGTGGAGGGCGCACCAGCCCACTCTGGGGCTGGTCCCTTCCTACTCTAGGCCCATGCAGCCTTCCGGGGCTATTGGCCCCTCCTGGTGGACCCCCAGAACCCTTTCGGTGGTCCCGGTACATTACCAGTGATGCCCGGAACACTTCCGGTAACCAAATCCTCACTTCCTATATATCATTCTTTACCTCCGAACAATTCCGGAACTCCTCGTGACATCCCGGATCTCATTCGGGACTCCGAACAACCTTCGGTAACCACGTACACTATTTCCCTATAACCCTAGCGTCATCGAACCTTAAGTGTGTAGACCCTACCGGTTCGGGAGGCACGTAGACATGACCGAGACACTTCTCTGGTCAATAACCAACAGCAGGATCTGGATACCCATGTTGGCTCCCACATGCTCCTTGATGATCTCATCGGATGAACCATGATGTCGGGGATTCAATCAATCCCGCATACAATTCCCTTTGTCTACCGGTATGATACTTGCCCGAGATTCGATTGTCGGTATCCCTATACCTTGTTCAATCTCGTTATCGGCAAGTTTCTTTACTCGTTCCGTAACACATCATCCCGTGGCTAACTCCTTAGTCACATTGAGCTCACTATGATGATGTCTTACCGAGTGGGCCCAAAGATAGGTCCCCGTCACACGGAGTGACAAATCCCAGTCTCGATTCGTGCCAACCCAACAGATACTTTCGGAGATACCTATAGTGTACCGTTATAGCCACCCAGTTACGTTGTGACGTTTGGCACACCCAAAGCATTCCTACGGTATCCGGGAGTTGCACAATCTCATGGTCTAAGGAAACAATACTTGACATTAGAAAAGCTTTAGTAGACGAACTACACAATCTGGAGCTATGCTTAGGATTGGGTCTTGTCCATCACATCATTCTCCTAATGATGTGATCCCGTTATCAATGACATCCAATGTCCATGGTCATGAAACCGTGACCATCTATTGATCAACGAGCTAGCCAACTAGAGGCTCACTAGGGACATTTTGTGTTCTATGTATTCACACATGCATTATGGTTTCTGGTTAATACAATTATAGCATGAACAATAGACAATTATCATGAACAAGGAAATACAATAAGAACCATTTTATTATTGCCTCTAGGGCATATTTCCAACAGTCTCCCACTTGCACTAGAGTCAATAATCTAGTTACATTGTGATGTATCGAGCACCCATAGAGTTCTGGTGTTGATCTTGTTTTGCTCGTGAGAGAGGTTTAGTCAACGGATCTGTGACATTCAGATTCGTATGTACTTTACAAATATCTATATCTCCTTCCTAAATGTAATCACGAATGGAGTTAAAAGGGGCGTTTGTTGTGTCTTGTCTTCTTTTGAAACATGGGCTCCTTGGCAAGGGCAATAGCTCCAGTGTTGTCACCAAATAGAGTCCTCGCGCCCGACGCAGTGGGAATCACTCCTACGTCAGTGATGAACTCCTTCATCCAGACTCCGTCCTTTGCTGCTTTCGAAACAGCTATGTACTCCGCTTCACATGTAGATGCCGCCATGACGCTTTGCTTGCTGCTGCACCAGCTTACTGCCCCTCCGTTCAAAATATACATATATCCGATTTGTGACTTGGAGTCATCCGGATCTATGTCGAACCTAGCATCAACGTAACCCTTTACGACGAGCTCTTCGGCACCTCCATATACGAGAAACATGTCCTTGGTCCTTTTCAGGTACTTCAGGATATTCTTGACCGCTGTCCAATGTTCCGCTCCGGGATCACCTTTTCAGGTACTTCAGGATATTCTTGACCGCTGTCCAGTGTTCTGTTCCGGGATCACTTTGGTATCTCCTTACCATACTTATGGCAAGGTTCACATCAGGTCTGGTACACAGCATGGCATACATAATAGAGCCTATGGCTGAAGCATAGGGGATGACACTCATCTCTTCTCTATCCTTTGTCGTGGTCGGGCATTGAGTCATACTCAATCTCACACCCTATAACACAGGCAAGAACCCCTTCTTGGACTGATCCATATTGAACTTCTTCAATATCTTGTCAAGGTATGTGCTCTATGAAAGACCTATGAGGCGTCTCGATCTATCTCTATAAATCTTGATGCCTAATATGTAAGCAACTTCTCCAAGGTCCTTCATTGAAAACCACTTATTAAGTAGGCCTTTATGTTTTCCAAAAGTTCTATATTATTTCCCATCAACAATATGTCATCCACATATAATATGAGAAATGCTACAGAGCTCCCACTCACTTTCTTGTAAATACAGGGTTCTGCATAAACCTGTATAAACCCAAATGCTTGCACCAGCCCATAGATGGAGTGCTGGAGCTTGCATACCTTGTTAGCATTCTTAGGATCGACAAAACCTTCCAGGTGCATCATATATAGTTCTTCCTTGAGGAAGCCATTAAGGAATGCCATTTTGACGTCCATTTGCCAGATCTCATAATCATAAAATGCGGCAATTGCTAACATGATTCGGACAGACTCCAGCATCGCTACGGGTGAGAAAGTCTCATCATAGTCAACTCCTTGAACTTGTTGATAACCCTTAGCGACAAGCCGTGCCTTATAGACGGTCACATTACCATCCGTGTCAGTCTTCTTCTTAAAGATCCATTTATTATCTATGGCTCGCTTATCATCAGGAAAGTCCACCAAAGTCCATACTTTTATCTCATACATGGATCCTATCTCGGATTTCATGGCTTCAAGCCATTTGTTGGAATCTAGGCCCGCCATCGCTTCTTCATAGTTCGAAGGTTCACCGTTGTCCGACAACATGATCTCCAGGACAGGGTTGTTGTACCACTCTGGTGGGGAACGTGTCCTAGTGGACCTTCGACGTTCAATAGTAACTTGATTTGAAGTTTCATGATCATCATCATTAACTTCCTTTCCAGCCGGTGTAGGCTCCACGGAAACGACTTCCCGTGCTATGCTACTCTCCGGTTCGAGTGGAGGTACAATTACCTCATCTAGTTATATTTTCCTCCCACTTACTTCTTTCGAGAGAAACTCTTTCTCGAGAAAGGATCCATTCTTGGCAACAAAGACTTTGCCTTCGGATCTGAGGTAGAAGGTATACCCAATAGTCTCTTTGGGATATCCTATGAAGACGCACTTTTCCGCTTTGGGTTCGAGCTTCTCACGTTAAAGTTTCTTCACATAAGCATCGCATCCCCAAACTTTTAGAAACGACAGCTTAGGTTTCTTTCCAAACCATAATTCATACAGTGTCATCTCACTCAGGTTTCTTTCCAAACCATCTAGGCCCGCCATCGCTTCTTGATAGTTCGAAGGTTCACCGTTGTCCAACAACATGATTTCCAGGAGAGGGTTGTCGTACCACTCTGGTGCGGAACGTGTCCTAGTGGACCTTCGAATAGCAACTTGATCTAAAGTTTCATGATCATCATCATTAACTTCCTCTCCAGCCGGTGCAGGCTCCATAGAAACAACTTCACGTGAAGCGCTACTCTCTGGTTCGAGTGGAGGTACAATTACCTCATCAAGTTCTATTTTCCTCACACTTACTTCTTTCGAGAGAAACTCTTTCTCTAGAAAGGATCCATTCTTGGCAACAAAGACTTTGCCTTCTGATCTGAGGTAGAAGGTATACCCAATAGTTTCTTTGGGGTATCCTATGAAGACACACTTTTCTGCTTTGGGTTCGAGCTTCTCAGGTTGAAGTTTCTTCACATAAGCATCATATGCCAAAACTTTCAGAAATTACATCTTAGGTTTCTTTCCAAACCATAATTCATACGTTGTCGTCTCAACGGACTTTGATGGTGCCCTATTTAAAGTGAATGTGGCAGTCTCTAATGCATATCCCCAAAATGATAGCGGTAAGTCAGTAAGAGACATCATAGATCACACCATATCCAATAGAGTGCAATTGCGACGTTCAGACACACCATTTAGTTGAGGTCTGCTGGGCGGCGTGAGTTTTGAAACGATTCCACATTCCCTTAGGTGCGTGCCAAACTCGTGACTCAAATATTCTCTGCCACGATTAGATCGTAGGCACTTTATTTTCCTGTCATGTTGATTCTCTACCTCACTCTGAAATTCCTTGAACCTTTCAAAGGTTTCAGACTTGTGTTTCATTAAGTAGACATACCCATATCTGCTCAAGTCATCAGTGAGGGTGAGAACATAACGGTAGCCACCGCGAGCCTCGATGCTCATTGGACCGCATACATCGGTATGTATTATCTCCAACAAGTCAGTTGCTCGCTCCATTGTTCCGGAGAACGGAGTCTTGGTCATCATGCCCATGAGGCATGGTTCGCACGTGTCAAATGATTCAAAATCAAGAGACTCCAAAAGTCCATCAGCATGGATTTTCTTCATGCGTTTGACACCAATATGGCCAAGGCGGTAGTGCCACATGTAAGTGGGACTATCGTTATCAATCTTACATCTTTTGGTACTCACACTATGGACATGTGTAACATCACGTTCGAGATTCATCAAAAATAAACCATTGACCAGAGGATTCTGTCAATAACCGAGTCATCCAGAAGATTAACTCCCAGGTGAGTCAAGCGGTTGTGCAACCCAGACATTTTGACTATGTGCTCACTGACAGAACTATTCTCCTCCATCTTACAACTGAAGAACTTGTCAGAGACATCATATCTCTCGACCCGGGCATGAGCTTGGAAAACCAATTTCAGCTCTTGGAACATCTCATATGCTCTGTGTTGCTCAAAACACTTTTGGAGCCACGATTCTAAACTGTAAAGCATGCTGCACTGAACCAGGGAGTAATCATCACAGCGCGACTGCCAGGCGTTCATAACGTCCTGAGCCACTGGGAAAATGGGTGTGTCACCTAGCGGTGCATCAAGGACATATAATCTTTTGGAAGCTATGAGGATGATCCTCAAGCTACGGACCCAGTCCGCATAGTTGCTTCCATCATCTTTTAGCTTGGTTTTCTCTAGGAACGCGTTGAAGTTGAGGGCAACATTAGCATTGGCCATTGGATCTACAATATAGATTGTAAAGACAATTTTAGACTAAGTTCATGTTAATTAAGTTCACATAATCAAATTATTTAATGAACCCCCACTTAGATACACATCTCTCTAGTTATCCAAGTGACACGTGATCCATGTCAACTAGCCTGTGTCCGAGCACCACGTGAGACGGACTAGTCATCCATGGTGAACATCTCCATGTTGATCGTATATTCTATACGACTCATGTTCGACCTTTCGGTCTTCGTGTTCCGAGGCCATGTCTGTAAATGCTAGGCTCTTCAAGTCAACCTAAGTGTATCACGTGTGTAAATCCCGCTTACACCCGTTGTATGCGAACGTTAGAACCTATCACAGATGATCATCACGTGATGCTTCGGAACAACAATCCTTAGCAATGGTGTATAGTTAGGGTGAACACTTTTCTTGAAATTTTAGTGAGGGGTCATCTTATTTAGCTACTGGCGTTCTAAGCAAATAAGATGTGAACATGATAAACATCACATGCAATCAATATAGTGACATGCTATGGCTAATATCATCTTGCTGCTTTGATCTCCATCTTCAGGGCACCATGATCATCAATGTCACCGGCACGACACTATGATCTCCATCATCATGGTCTCCATCATCGTGTCTTCATGAAGTTATCTCGCCAACTATTACTTATACTACTAAGGCTAACGATTAGCAATAAAGTAAAGTAATTACATGGCGTTTATGATTGACGCGCATGTCATACAATAAAATAAGACAACTCCTATGGCTCCTGCCGGTTTTCATACTCATCGACATGCAAGTCATGAATCCTATTACAAGAACACGATCAATCTCATATATCACAGCGCATCACATCACATCCTTTGGCCATATCACATCACAAGGCATATGCTGCAAAAACAAGTTAGACGTCCTCTAATTTGTAGTTGCAAGTATTTATGTGGCTGCTATAGGTTTCTAGCAAGAACGTTTCTTACCTATGCCAAAACCACAACATTATATGCCAATTGCTATTTACCATTCGTAAGGACCCTTTTCATCGAATCCAATCTGAATAAGGTGGGAGAGATAGACACCCGCTAGCCACCTTATGCAACAAGTGCATGTCAGGCGGTGGAACCGGTCTCACGTAAGCGTATGTGTAAAGTTGTTCCGGGCTGCTTCATCCCACAATACCGCTGAATCAAGATAAGACTAGTAACGGTAAGCAAATTAACAAGATCGACGCCCACAACAACTTGTGTTCTACTCGTGCATAGATTCTACGCATAGACCTAGCTCAGGAGGAAGAAACTTGTGTGTATGGCAGCCCCCAAAACCCCACTATATATAGGAGGAGGAGGTAGGGTGTAGACCCTAGGGTTCCCACCCTAGGGGCCAGCAGCATCCCTAGATGGGACTTGGGCGCGGCGGCCAAGGGAGGGGAGAGGGGTGCGGCAGCCCTAGGGTGGGCCTAGGGCCCATCACGCCTAGGGTTTACCCCGCCTATCTCCTTTGCTGCGCCTTGGTCTAGGTTGGAGGGCGCACCAGCCCACTCTAGGACTGGTCCCTTCACACTCCAGGCCCATGCAGCCTTCCGGGGCTGGTGGCCCCTCCTGGTGGACCCCCGGAACTCTTCTTGTGGTCTCGATACGTTACCGGTGATGCCCGGAACACTTCCAATAACCAAATCCTCACTTCCTATATATCATTCTTTACCTCCGGACCATTTCGAAACTCCTCGTGACGTCCGGGATCTCATCCGGGACTCCGAACAACCTTTGGTAACCACATACACTATTTCCCTATAACTCTAGCGTCGTCGAACCTTAAGTGTGTAGACCCTACGGGTTCGGGAGGCATGTAGACATGATCGAGACACTTCTCCGGTCAATAACCAACAGGGGGATCGGGATACCCATGTTGGCTCCCACATGCTCCACGATGATCTCATCAGATGAACCATGATGTCGAGGATTCAATCAATCCCGCATACAATTCCCTTTGTCTACCGGTATGATACTTGCCCGAGATTCGATCGTCGGTATCCCTATACCTTGTTCAATCTCATTACCGGCAAGTCTCTTTACTCGTTCTGTAACACATCATCCCGTGGCTAACTCTTTGGTCACATTGAGATCATTATGATGATGCCTTACCGAGTGGTCCCAAAGATACCTCTCCGTCACACGGAGTGACAAATCCCAGTCTCGATTCGCGCCAACCCAACAGATACTTTCGGAGATACCTGTAGTGTACCTTTATAGCCACCTAGTTACGATGTGACGTTTGGAACACCCAAAGCATTCCTACGGTATCCAGGAGTTGCACAATCTCATGGTCTAAGGAAACGATACTTGACATTAGAAAAGCTTTACCAAACGAACTACATGATCTTGTGATATGCTTAGGATTGGGTCTTGTCCATCACATCATTATCCTAATGATGTGATCCCGTTATCAATGCCATCCAATGTCCATGGTAATGAAACTGTGACCATCTATTGATCAACGAGCTAGCCAACTAGAGGCTGACTAGGGACATTTTGTGGTCTATGTATTCACACATGCATTACGGTTTTTGGTTAATACAATTATAGCATGAACAATAGACAATTATCATGAACAAGGAAATACAATAATAACCATTTTATTATTGCCTCTAGGGCATATTTCCAATAGTCTCCCACTTGCACTAGAGGTAATAATCTAGTTACATTGTGATGTATCGAGCACCCATAGAGTTCTGGTGTTGATCATGTTTTGCTCGTGAGAGATGTTTAATCGACGGATCCGCGACATTCAGATCCGTATATCCTTTACAAATATCTATATCTCCTTCCTAAATGTAATCACGAATGGAGTTGAAGCGGCGTTTGATGTGTCTTGTCTTCTTGTGAAACCTGGGCTCCTTAGCAAGGGAAATATCTCCAGTATTGTCACACAATAGAGTCATCGGGCCCGACGCAGTGGGAATCACTCCTAGGTCGGTGATGAACTCCTTCATCCAGACTCCTTCCTTTGCTGCTTCCGAAACAGCTATGTACTCCGCTCCACATGTAGATGCCGCCACAACGCTTTGCTTGCTGCTGCACCAGCTTACTACCCCTCCATTCAAAATATACACATATCCGGTTTGTGACTTGGAGTCATCCGGATCTGTATCGAAGCTAGCATCAACGTAACCCTTTACGACAAGCTCTTCGGCACCTCCATATATGAGAAACATGTCCTTGGTCCTTTTCAGGTACTTCAGGATATTCTTGACCGTTGTCCAGTGTTCTGCTCCGGGATCACTTTGGTACCTCCCTACCATACTTATGGCAAGGTTCACATCAGGTCTGGTACATAGCATGGCATACATAATATAGCCTATGGCTGAAGCATAGGGGATGACACTCATCTCTTCTCTATCCTTTGCCGTGGTCGGGCATTGAGTCATACTCAATCTCACACCTTGTAACACAGGCAAGAACCCCTTCTTGGACTGATCCATATTGAACTTCTTCAATATCTTGTCAAGGTATGTGCTCTGTGAAAGACCTATGAGGCATCTCGATCTATCTCTATAGATCTTGTTGCCTAATATGTAAGCAGCTTCTCCAAGGTCCATCATTGAAAAACACTTATTCAAGTAGGCCTTTATGCTTTCCAAAAGTTTTATATTATTTCCCATCAACAATATGGCATCCACATATAATATGAGAAATGCTACAGAGCTCCCACTCACTTTCTTGTAAATACAGGGTTCTCCATAAACATGTATAAACCCAAATGCTTTAATCACCTCATTAAAGCGAATGTTCCAACTCCGAGATGCTTGCACCAGCCCATAGATGGAGCGCTGGAGCTTGCATACCTTGTTAGCATTCTTAGGATCAACAAAACCTTCCGGCTATATCATATACAGTTCTTCCTTAAGGAAGCCATTAAGGAATGTCGTTTTGACGTCCATTTGCCAGATCTCATAATCATAAAATGCGGCAATTGCTAATATGATTCAGACGGACTTCAGCATCGCTACGGGTGAGAAAGTCTCATCGTAGTCAACTCCTTGAAGTTGTCGATAACCCTTAGCGACAAGTCGAGCCTTACAGACGGTCACATTACCATCTGCGTCAGTCTACTTCTTAAAGAGCCATTTATTTTCTATGGCTCGCTTATCATCAGGCAAGTCCACCAAAGTCCATACTTTGTTCAAATACATGGATCCTATCTCGGATTTCATGTCTTCAAGCCATTTGTTGGAATCTGGACCCGCCATCGCTTCTTCATAGCTCAAAGGTTCACCATTGTCCAACAACATGATTTCCAGGATAGGGTTGTCGTACCACTTTGGTGCAGAACGTGTCCTAGTGGACCTTCGAATAGCAACTTGATCTGAAGTTTCATGATCATCATCATTAACTTCCTCTCCTGCTGGTGCAGGCTCCACAGAAACAACTTCCCGTGTTGCGCTACTCTCCGGTTCGAGTGGAGGTACAATTACCTCATCAAGTTCTATTTTCCTCACACTTACTTCTTTCGAGAGAAACTCTTTCTCTAGAAAGGATCCATTCTTGGCAACAAAGACTTTGCCTTCTGATCTGAGGTAGAAGGTATACCCAATAGTTTCTTTGGGGTATCCTATGAAGACACACTTTTCCGCTTTGGGTTCGAGCTTCTCAGGTTGAAGTTTCTTCACAAAAGCATCACATCCCAAAACTTTCAGAAATGACATCTTAGGTTTCTTTCCAAACCATAATTCATACATTGTCGTCTCAACGGACTTTGATAGTGCCCTATTTAAAGTGAATGTGGCAGTCTCTAATGCATATCCCCAAAATGATAGCGGTAAGTCAAAGAGATATCATAGATCACACCATATACAATAGAGTGCGATTGCGACGTTCAGACACACCATTTAGTTGAGGTCTGTTGGGCGGCGTGAGTTGTGAAACAATTCCACATTCCCTTAGGTGCGTGCCAAACTCGTGACTCAAATATTCTCCGCCACGATCAGATCGTAGGCACTTTATTTTCCTGTCACGTTGATTCTCTACCTCACTCTGAAATTCCTTGAACCTTTCAAAGGTTTCAGACTTGTGTTTCATTAAGTAGACATACCCATATCTGCTCAAGTCATCAGTGAGGGTGAGAACATAACGGTAGCCACCGCGAGCCTCGATGCTCATTGGACCGCATACATCGGTATGTATTATCTCCAACAAGTCAGTTGCTCGCTCCATTGTTCCGGAGAACAGAGTCTTGGTCATCTTGCCCATGAGGCATGTTTCGCACGTGTCAAATGATTCAAAATCAAGAGACTCCAAAAGTCCATCATGCGTTTGACACCAATATGGCCAAGGCGGCAGTGCCACATGTAAGTGGGACTATCATTATCAATCTTACATATTTTGGTACTCACACTATGGACATGTGTAACATCACGTTCGAGATTCATAAAAAATAAACCATTGACCAACGGGGCATGACCATAAAACATTTCTCTCATATAAATAGAACAACCATTATTCTCAGATTTAAATGAGTAGCCATCTCGCATCAAACAAGATCCAGATACAATGTTCATGCTCAAAGCTGGTACAAAATAACAATTATTGAGGTTTAAAACTAATCCCGAAGGTAGATGTACAGGTAGCGTGCCGACGGTGATCACATCGACCTTGGAACCATTCCTGACGCACATCGTCACCTCGTCCTTTGCCAGCCTTCGCTTATTCCGCAGCTCCTGCTTGGAGTTACAAATGTGAGCAACTGCACAGGTATCAAATACTCAGGAGCTACTACGAGCGCAGGTAAGGTACACATCAATAACAAGTATATCACATATACCTTTAACGTTGTCGGCCTTCTTATCCGCTAAGTACTTGGGGCAGTTCCACTTCCAGTGACCGGTACCCTTGCAATAAAAGCACTTAGTCTCAAGCTTGGGTCCATTCTTGTTCTTCTTCCCGATAACTTGCTTACCGGGCGCGACAATTGCTTTGCCGTCCTTCTTTAAGTTCTTCTTACCCCTGCCTTTCTTGAAACTAGTGGTCTTATTCACCATCAACACTTGATGCTCCTTTATGATCTCGACCTCCGCTGATTTCAGCATCAAGTACAACTCGGGAATGGACTTCTCCATACCCTACATGTTGTAGTTCATCACAAAGCTCTTATAGCTAGGTGGGAGCGACTAGAGGATTCTGCCAATAACCGAGTCATTCGGAAGATTAACTCCTAGTTGAGTCAAGCGGTTGTGCAACCCAGACATTTTGAGTATGTGCTCACTAACAAAACTATTCTCCTCCATCTTACAACTGAAGAATTTGTCGGAGACATCATATCTCTCGACCCGGGCATGATCTTTGAAAACCAATTTCAGCTCTTGGAACATCTCATATGCTCTGTGTTGCTCAAAACGCTTTTGGAGCCCTGGTTCTAAACTGTAAAGCATGCTGCACTGAACCAGGGAGTAATCATCATAGCGTGACTGCCAGGCGTTCATAACATCCTGAGCCACTGGGAAAATGGGTGCGTCACCTAGCGGTGCATCAAGGTCATACAATCTTTTGGAAGCTATGAGGATGATCCTCAAGCTATGGAGCCAGTCTGCATAGTTGCTTCCATCATCTTTCAGCTTGGTTTTCTCTAGGAACGCGTTGAAGTTGAGGGCAACATTAGCGTTGGCCATTGGATCTAGAATATAGATTGTAAAGAAAATTTTAGACTAAGTTCATGATAATTAAGTTCACATAATCAAATTATTTAATGAACTCCCGCTTAGATAGACATCTCTCTAGTCATCCAAGTGACACATGATCCATGTCAAGTAGCCCGTGTCTGATCATCATGTGAGACGGACTAGTCATCCATGGTGAACATATCCATGTTGATCGTATCTTCTATACGACTCATGTTCGACCTTTCGGTCTCCGTGTTCCGAGGTCATGTCTGTACATGCTAGGCTCATCAAGTCAACCTAAGTGTATCGTGTGTGTAAATCTGGCTTACACCTGTTGTATGCGAACGTTAGAACCTATCACACCCGATCATCACGTGGTGCTTCGTAACAATGATCCTTAGCAACGGTGCACAGTTAGGGTGAACACATTTCTTGTAATTTTAGTGAGAGATCATCTTATTTAGCTACTGTTGTTCTAAGCAAATAAGATGTAAACATGATAAACATCACGTGCAATCAATATAGTGACATGATATGGCTAATATCATCTTGCTCCTTTGATCTCCATCTTCGGGGCACCATGATCATCAATGTCACCGGCACGACACCATGATCTCCATCATCGTGTCTTCATGAAGATGTCTCGCCAACTATTACTTCTACTACTAAGGCTAACGATTAGCAATAAAGTAAAGTAATTACATGGCGTTTATGATTGACATGCATGTCATACAATAAAATAAGACAACTCCTAGCCGGTTGTCATACTCATCGACATGCAAGTCATGAATCCTATTACAAGAACATGATCAATCTCATACATCACAATGCATCACATCACATCCTTTGGCCATATCACATCACAAGGCATATGCTGCAAAAACAAGTTAGGCGTCCTCTAATTTGTAGTTGCAAGTTTTTACGTGGCTGCTATAGGTTTCTAGAAAGAACGTTTCTTACCTACAGAAAAACCACAACGTGATATGCCAATTGCTATTTCCCCTTCATAAGGACCCTTTTCATCAAATCCAATTTGACTAAGGTGGGAGAGACAGACACCTGCTAGCCACCTTTTGCAACAAGTGCATGTCAGGCGGTGGAACTGGTCTCACATAAGCGTACGTGTAAAGTTGGTCCGGGCCGCTTCATCCCACAATACTGCCGAATCAAGATAAGACTAGTAACGGTAAGCAAATTAACAAGATTGACGCTCACAACAACTTGTGTTCTACTCGTGCATAGATTCTATGCATAGACCTAGCTCATGATACCACTGTTGGGAGACGTAGTAGTAAATCAAAAAAATTCCTACGATCACCAAGATCCATCTATGTAGAAACCAGCAACGAGTAAGGGGAGAGTGCATCTTCATACCTTTCAAGATCGCAAAGCGGAAGTGTTACTAGAACGCGGTTGGTGGAGTCGTACTCATAGCAATTCAGATCGCGGTGAATCTGATCTAAGCGTCGAACAACGACGCCTCCGCGTTCAACACACGTGCAGCCCGATGACGTCTCCTATGCCTTGATCCGGCAAGGAGGAAGGAGAGGTTTAGGGAGATCTCCGGCAGCATGACGGCGTGGTGACGGTGGAGCTGCGTGGTACTCCGGCAGAGCTTTGCTAAGCACTATGGAGAACGAGGAGTAGGAGGAGTAGGGCTGCGCCGAGGGAGGAAGAAACTTGTGTGTATGGCATCCCCCAAAACCCCACTATATATAGGAGGAGGAGGAGGTAGGGTGCAGCCCCTAGGGTTCCCACTCTAGAGGCCGGCAGCAACCCTAGATGGGACTTGGGTGCGGCGGCCAAGGGAGGGGAGAGGGGTGCGGCAGCCCTAGGGTGGGCCTAGGGCCCATCACGCCTAGGGTTTGCCCCCTCTCTCCTTTGTTGCACCTTGGGCTAGGGTGGAGGGCACACCAGCCCACTCTAGGGCTGGTCCCTTCCCACTCTAGGCCCATGTAGCCTTCCGGGGATGGTGGCCCCTCCCGATGGACCCTCGGAACCCTTCCGGTGGTCTCGGTACGTTACCGGTGATGCCCGGAACACTTCCGGTAACCAAATCCTCACTTCCTATATATCATTCTTTACCTCCAGACCATTCCGAAACTCCTCGTGACATTCAGGATATCATCCAGGACTCTGAACATCCTTCGGTAACCACGTACACTATTTCCCTATAACCCTAGTGTCATCGAACCTTAAGTGTGTAGACTCTATGGGTCGGGAGGCACGTAGACATGACCGAGACACTTCTCTGGTCAATAACCAACAGCGGGATCTAGATACCCATGTTGGCTCCCACATGCTCCATGATGATCTCATCAGATGAACCACGATGTCGGGGATTCAATCAATCCCGCATACAATTCCCTTTGTCTACCGGTATGATACTTGCCCGAGATTCGATCGTCGGTATCCATATACCTTGTTCAATATCGTTACCGGCAAGTCTCTTTACTCGTTCCGTAACACATCATCCCGTGGCTAACTCCTTAGTCACATTGATCTCATTATGATGATGTCTTACCGAGTGGGCCTAGAGATACCTCTCCGTCACACGGAGTGACAAATCCCAGTCTCTATTCGTGCCAACCCAACAGATACTTTTGGAGATACCTGTAGTGTACCTTTATAGCCACCTAGTTATGTTGTGACGTTTGGCACACCCAAAGCATTGCTATGGTATCCGGGAGTTGCACAATATCATGGTCTAAGGAAACGATACTTGACATTAGAAAAGCTTTAGCAAACGAACTACACGATCTTGTGCTATGCTTAGGATTGGGTCTTGTCCATCAAATCATTCTCCTAATGATGTGATCCCATTATCAATGACATCCAATGTCGATGGTCATGAAACCGTGACCATCTATTGATCAATGAGCTAGCCAACTAGAGGCTCACTAGGGACATTTTATGGTCTATGAATTCACACATGCATTACGGTTTCTGGTTAATACAATTATAGCATGAACAATAGACAATTATCATGTACAAGGAAATACAATAATAACCATTTTATTATTGCCTCTAGGGCATATTTCCAACATCATGCACCTCCTGCAAGGCTGCAACATCAAAAGATGAACGGAGCTAGGTGGAATGCATAGCTTGTTAGCACGAAACACAAATCCATCATTAATTACAAACTTTTCCCATGTTCTCCCTTCTTTAGAATTCTCCAACACATCTTTAAGTTCATCATCATGCACATATTGATCTTTGATGGTCTCCAAACCAAATATTTTAAAGTCAAGTTGTCAAAGCATAGTATAACGACGAGACAATGCATCAACAATAATATTTTCTTTACCCTTCTTGAGTTTAATGACATAAGGGAAAGTCTCAATGAATTCAACCCATTTAGCATGTATACGGTTTAGTTTTGCTTGACTTTTAATATGTTTCAACGATTCATGATCAAAATGTATGACAAATTCTTTGGTCCATAAATAATGTTGCCATGTTTCCAAAGTCCGAACAAGAGCATATAATTCCTTATCATAAGTAGAATAATTCAGACTAGGCCCACTCAATTTTTCAAAAAGTATGCAATAGGTTTACCATCTTGTAATAACACACCTCCTAATCTAGTTCCACTAGCATCACATTCAATCTCAAAAGTCTTATTAAAATTAGGAAGTTGGAGTAATGGAGCATGTTTTAACTTATCTTTCAATGCCATGAATGCTTCTTCCTGTGCGGTACCCCAAACAAAAGGCACATCCTTCTTTGTAAGCTCATTTAGAGGTGCAGCAATGGTGCTGAAATCCCTCACAAAACGCCTATAGAAACTAGCGAGTCCAATAAAACTCCTCACTTGTGCGACCATTTTGGGTTGCGACCAACCTCAATAGCTTCCATATTGGCTTTATCAACTTAAATTCCGTGTGGAGTAACAACATAGACAAGAAAAGATACTCGGTCGGTGCAAAAGGTGCACTTCCCAAGATTACCAAACAAACGTGCATCATGTAGAGCATTAAAAACAGCGCACAAATGATCCAAGTATTCCTCCAAAGATCTACTATAAATCAATATATCATCAAAGTAGACTACCACAAATCGTCCAATGAAAGCACGTAAAACCTCGTTCATTAATCTCATGAAAGTGCTAGGTGCATTAGTTAACCCAAAAGGCATGACTAACCACTCATATAATCCAAACTTAGTTTTAAATGTTTTTTCCATTCATCTCCCAATTTCATACGAATTTGATGGTATCCACTACGGAAATCAACTTTGGAGAAAATTGTAGAGCCACTTAATTCATTAAGCATATCATCTAGCCTAGGAATAGGATGACGGTAATGAATAGTAATATTAATGCCTCTACAATCCACACACATACATGATGTACCATCCTTTTTTGGCACGAGAATAATAGGAACAACACAATGACTAAGGGATTCACGTATATAATCTTTGTCGAGCAGCTCTTGTACTTGACGCATAATCTCCTTTGTCTCCTCTGGATTGGTATGGTATGGCACACAGTTGGGTAGCGATGCACCGGGAATCAAGTCAATTTGATGCTCAATCCCTCGAATAGGTGGTAACCCCGATGGCACGTCTTGTGGAAAGACGTCAGCGAACTCCTGCAAGATGTTAGTGACAGCAGGAGGCAAAGAAGGAGGCATGTCCTCGAATGAAAATAATACCTTGTTGCATATGAAAGCATAGCAAATAGATGTAGTAACATCCAAATCAGTAGTGTCAGATTTGGCAAGTAAACAACCACTCTTCAGTTTTTTATCGAGGGTTCAAATCCCTCTCTCTCCTTTTTCTTATTGAATATGTTTGTTTCTTTCATTTTTTTTATTCTGTCCCTTATTTTTCTTTCATAAAAAGGAATGAATGGCTCGGCTAGATAGAATAACCGAGCCAGAACAGAAAAAAAGTAGAACAGGTATAAATAAGAAAATCTTAGTTAAGAGGGTTCATGTAAAGAACAGGTTCCAAATCACGATCGATTCCCTTTTCAAAACCTGCTGCAGCAGCTCGGGCTCTTCCTGCATGCCATAAATGGCCCACAAAAAGGAAGAATCCTAGAACAAAATGAGAAGTTGATAACCAACTTCTAGGAGAGACATAATTAACTGCATTGATCTCGGTCGCTACGCCACCCACGGAATTTAAAGAGCCTAAAGGAGTGTGGGTCATATATTCTGCTGAGCGTCGTTCTTGCCAAGGTTGTATGTCTTTTTTCAACCTACTCAAGTCCAAACTGTTGGGGCCCCTTAGAGGTTCTAACCATGGAGCACGAAGGTCCCAAAAATGCATAGTTTCCCCTCCAAAGATAACCTCCCCAGTTGGGGAACGCATTAGATATTTCCCTAAACCTGTGGGTCCTTGAGCGGATCCCACATTAGCTCCAAGATGCTGGTCTCTAACTTTTTCAGATGCAACACTAGATGATTGTTTATGAGGCTTATTATGTTGCTCAAATTACTCTGCCACAACCTGATTTTTACTCTCACGTTGCTCCTATTTTGCTTTACTAGCTCTAGCAATGTCATCTTTCATAATATGATTAGGAGACATATGAACCAAAGTTATATTTTATCCTTATGAACAAGAGTATAGTGATTTGTCCTACCATGGTGTACAATTTTTTTTATCAAATTGACATGCTCTACCAAGTAAAACAGAGGATGCTTGCATGGGTACCACATCACAATCAACATAATCAGAATATGTGGCAATTCTAAAGTGCACATGAATAGTGTGCGTTACCTTAACCTTGCCACTATTATTGAGCCATTGGATGTAATAAGGATGAGGATGTGGTCTGGTGGTTAGAGACAGCTTATCCACCATGTTCATGCTATCCAAGTTGTTGCAACTCCCTCCATCGATGATGACGCAAACAAATTATTCCTTCACAACTCCCTTTGTATGGAACAAGTTGTGCCTCTGATTTTGCTCAACCTGTGTGATTTGCACACTCAGAACACATTGAGCAACTAAACTTTCATACATGTCAGCGTAATCAACAGCCATGTAGTGTGTCTCTTGTTCACTATCCTTGGCACCCTGTTCTTCACTTGCAATAAGAGCCAAAGTCTCCTCATCATAATCACTAGCGGACGCATATCAACCATCCTCATTAACAATCATCATGCGCTTGGAAGGGAATTCTCTCGCATAGTGACCTTCACCCTTGCAACAACAGCAAATAACCTCATGTGTTTGCCCTGTAGATGCTATGGATGAAGAAGAGCTTTGTGCAGGCCCCGAAGGTGTGCCCTTGATGAAGGCTGCTGGTGGTGCCTGTTTTCTCGTATCTCTGTTGGAGTTGGCGACTAAAGTAACTGGTGTTGTAGTAGGACGTGTGGAAGTAGATGATATACGTGGTGTCCATGATGAAGCTCGACCTACAGAAAAATTAGCTCTCGCCATTGCATGTCGATCCTGCACTTCACGTTCAGCCTTGCAAGCAAGATGGAATAAACAAGTGATAGTGTTATACTCCTTGTACTCGAGAATAGTATGAATCTCTCTATTTAATCAACCCATAAAACATGCAAGCATAACTTCATTCTCCTCAACAATACCACATCTAATCATCCCTGTTTGTAATGCCTGATAGTATTCCTCTACAGAATTTTTTCCTTGTCTTAAACGCTGCAAATTTTGAAGCAATTCACGTTGATAATATGGTGGAACCCAATGATTACGCATAGCAGTTTTCAAAGCAGCCCAAGTAGTTGGAATATTGGCATGATGTATTCTAAAATCTCCAGACCACCAAACACAAGCAAAACTAGTGAAAGAACAAACAACAGCAACAACACATCTATCCTCAGGGAATTGTAAGCATGTAAAATGTTGTTCTGTTTCTTACTCCCATGTAAGATATATATCAGGAACATATCTACCATCAAATGTAGGAATATTCAATTTAAGTTTAGGGAGATGGTCATGATCCCGTACCTGAGGGCGTGGTGGAGCCCTACCGTTGCAAATGTATCCATGTGGACGACCTGGTGCGTGTGGTGGTAGTTGTCCCTGGTGCTGATTTGGAGCAACCTCTCCCTCATCATCGTAATCACCATCATCATCTTCATGCTGCTCAATGACAGTAGAAGCAGCAGCCACAAAAGATGCAACAGTAGCAATGACACCAGAATTTTTCTGGCCTTGGTCAAGAGCCACATGTCATGCCCATCCCACGAAATTCTGGCCTTGTTGTTGTTGTTGTTGTTGTTGTTGTTGTTGTTGTTGTTCTCAAACCTTTTCAACTTTCACGCAATACATGAGCATGAGCCATGGATATAGCATTATAGGTGGAATAGAATATGGAGGAGGTGCAAGGGAAAAAGGAGAAGATAGTCTCACATCAACTAGGCGTATCAACGGGTTATGGAGATGCCCGTCAATAGATATCAATGTGAGTGAGTAGGGATTGACATGCAACAAATGCACTTAAAGTTATAAGTGTATGAAAGCTCAAAAATAAAACTAAGTGGTCATGCATAATGAATATCCACTAGTTATATGAAAGCGACAAAATAGGAGACTCTCTATCATGAAGATCATGGTGCTACTTTGAAGCACAAATGTGGAAAAAGTAGTAACAATTGTCCCTTCTCTCTTTCTCTCATTTTTTCATTTTTTTTTATTTTCTTGGGCTTCTTTGGCATCTTTTATTTTTTTGGTTTGGGCTTCACTGGCCTCTTCTATTTTTTGTAAAGTCCGGATACTCGCCCAACTTGTGAGGGAGTCATAGCCTCCATCATCTCTTTCTCTCATTGGACAATGCTCTATTAATGAAAAATCATCACACTTTTATTTACTTATAACTCAAAGAAAAAGAAATTAACAACTCGATTCCTATGACAAGATATAACTCTATATGCAATATGAAGTGATGACGCAAGTCATAAAAAACTACATGGTGGAAGTTGCATGGCAATATATCTCGGAATGGCTATGAAAATGCCATAATAGGTAGGTATGGTGGCTCTTTTGAGGAATATATGGTGTCTGTTTTGAGGAACAAGGGTTTGATGTACCGGCGAAAGTTGCGCGGTACTACAGAGGCTAGCAAAGATGGAAGGGTGAGAGTGCGTATAATCCATGGACTCACATTAGTCGTAAAGAACTCACATACTTATTGCAAAAGTCTATTCGTTATCAAACAAAGCATTAGACACATGATCCTAGGGGATAGGTTGGTAGGAGTTAACCATCGCGCGCTCCCGACCCTCACACAAAGGTCGACAATCATTAGACAAGTCATGCTCCGACTTCGTTACATAACGGTTCACCATACGTGCATGCTACAGGAATCACAAGCTTTAACACATGTATCTATTCAATTCACAACTACTCACTAGCATGACTCTCATATTACCATCTCTATTATCTTAAAACTATATGCAAGGAATCAAACTTCTCATAGTTTTTAATGCACTTAATATGAAAGTTTTTATTATATCCCTCTTGGATGCCCATTATACTAGGACTAAATTCATAACCTAAAAAATTACCATGATGTTTTAAGAAACTCTCAAAATAATATAAGTGAGGTACGAGAGTTCAATAATTTCTATAAAATATAACACCACCATGTTATAAAAAGATATAAGTGAAGCATTAGAGCAACATTGCCTAGCTCAAAAGATATAAGTGAAGATCAATGAGTAGTCAAACAATTAAGTAGCTATGTGAGGACTCTCTCTCTCTATCCCTCAATAAATATTTTCAGATCTTAAGTACTTTATTCAAACAACAAGCAAAAGAAAAATATCACTCCAATAATAGCACGCATTATGTGAACGAATAAAAATTTAGGCTCAACATAGGCTAACCAATAATTGTTGATGAAGAGAGGTGGGATGCATAGCATCCCCAAGCTTAGATGCTTGATACTTCTTGAAATATTTACTTAGGTTGCCTTGGTCATCCCCAAGCTTGAGCTTTTCTATCTCGTTCAATCCTCTCATACCACGGTTTCACCTATTCTCAAAAACTTCATCCACACAAAACTCAAAAAGAACTCGTGAGATAGGTTAGTACACTTAATAATAAATCAACTCTTTATGTACTGCCAATACAAGTTTAATAATAATTTTCAAACATTAGGTACTATATACAATCATTTCCACAATTTATATCTACCAATATAAGCTATGGAAACTACAGGATAAGTAGATAACGAAACTATGACACCAATATGTCCAAACGGAACAGTGTGTAGCAATTTATGAAAACAGTGTACTTATGTAACTCAAAAAATTATGCAAATTTAGTAAATGCAATAAAATTTATATTACCATACTGTGTAAAAAATTCAGAAACTTTCCTTATTCCAGTAAAATATGAAAATTCAAACACTACAGCCAAAGTTTCTGTTTTTACATAGCACTAATCAAAACATGCAATGCAAGCATCCTAAAGGAAATTCTTGGAACCTTTTATTGAAAAACAAGATTATAAATAAAACCTAACAGAAAATAACTAAATATAATGATGATCCAAGCAAAACACATAACATGTGACGAATAAAAATATAGCTCCAAGTAAGATATACCGATAGTGTTGAAGACGAAAGAGGGGATGCCTTCCGGGGCATCCCCAAGCTTAGACACTTGATTCTTCCTTTAATATTGCCTTGGGGGTTACTTGGTAATACACAATCTTAGGTTCTTGTAACTCCTTATTCTCCTCATATCGGTGTCTCACCCAAAACTTGAAAACTTCAATCACACAAAACTTAACGGAACTTCGTGAGATGGGTTAGTGTAGTAAATATAGATCATTCACTTCGGTACTCTCAAGACAAGATTAATAATTTTTCCCACATGATACCTACTATATTACATCATTCCCACAATTTATATTACTCAATATAAGCTATAGAAACACTTGAAACAAGCAAACTATGCATGCAAAACAGAATCTGTCAAAAACAGAACAATCTGTAAAGATCTGAATGATCACCAAATTTCCCTGACTAACATTTCTGAAAAATAAGGACAACTCAAGGAATTTGCATACAAAGTTTGTGTAAAAATTGCAGAATTTTTGACACTCCAGTAAAATCAGATAATTCATATATTGGACAAAAAACTTTCAGTTTTTGCACAGAATCAATCAAGCAAGTATCCACACTATCCCAAAGGCTTTACTTGGTACTTTATTGAAATAAAAGACAAAAAACATGATTAATACAGTAGCTTAATCATGTGAACACACAAAAATAGAAAGTAAAAGTGTTGGGTTGTCTCCGAACAAGCGCTTTTCTTTAATGCCTTTTAGCTAGGCATGATGATTTCAATGATGCTCACATAGGAATAGTAATTGGAACATGCAAAAGAGCATCATGAATCTCATGACAAGCACATTTAAGTCTAACCCACTTCCTATGAATAGGGACTTTGTGAGCAAAAAAATTATGGGAGCAAGAATCATCTAGCCTAGGAAGGCAAAACAAGCATAACTTCAAAACTTTGAACACATAGAGAGGAAACTTGATATTATTGCAACTCCAACACGCATATGTTCCTCCATCATAATAATTTTTAGTAGCACCATGAAGAAATTCCACAATATAACCATCACATAAATCATTATTTTGATGATGCACAAGCATAGAAAATTTGTCACTCTCCACATAAGCAATTCTCTTCTCATTCAAAATAGTGGGAGCAAACTCAACAAAATAACTATCATGACATACTTGATTGACATAACAACTTTGAATATTAAAATCATGATGACAAGTTTCATGGTTACCATTACTCTTTATATCATACGTTTCATCACAATAATCATCATAGATAGGAGGCATGTCATAATCATAATAGTTTTGCTCATCAAAACTTGGGGGGCTAAAAATATCATCTTCATCAAACATAGCACCCCCAAGCTTGTGGCTTTGCAGATCATTAGCATCATGAATATTCATAGAATTCATACTAACAATATCACTATCATGCTCATCACTCAAATATTTAGTGCCAAACATTTTAATAACTTCTTCTTTTAACACTTGAGCACAATTTTCATTTCCATCATTTTCACGAAAGACATTAAAAAGATGAAGCATATGAGGCAACCTCAATTCCATTTTTTTAGTTTTCTTTTATAAAACCAAACTAGTGAAAAACAAGAAACTAAAAGATTTGATTGCAAGATCTAAAGATACACCTTCAAGCACTCACCTCCCCGGCAACGGGGCTAGAAAAGAGCTTGATGTCTACTACACAACCTTCTTCTTGTAGACTCGTGTTGGGCCTCCAAGCGTAGATTTTTGTAGGACAATGGTAATTTTACCTCAAGTGGATGACCTAAGGTTTATAAATCCATAGGAGGTGTAGGATGAAGATGGTCTCTCTCAAACAACCTGCAATCAAATAGGAAAGAGTCTTGTGTGTCCCCAACACACCTAATACAATGGTAAATTGTATAGGTGCACTACTTCGGCGAAGAGATGGTGATTCAAGTGCAATATGGATGGTAGATATAGTTTTTTGTAATCTGAAAATATAAAAACAGCAAGGTAACTAGTAACAAAAGTGAGCACAAACGGTATTGCAATGCTTAGAAACAAGGCCTAGGGTTCATACTTTCACTAGTGCAAGTTCTCTCAACAATAATGGCATAGTTGAATCATATGTAAATCCCTCACGTGCGACAACGAGTTCACTCCAAAGTTACAAATAGTGGAGAACAAACGTAGAAATTATTCTAGGGTACGAAACCACCTCAAAGTTATCTTTTCTGATCAATCTTATGAGCTATCCCTATGAGTGTCACGAACAGCCCTAGAGTTCGCACTAAGATAACACCTTAAGATACACATCAACCAAAAACCTAATGTCACCTAGATACCCCAATGTCACCTCGAGTACCCATGGGTTTGATTATACGATATGCATCACATAATTTCATATTCATTAATCCAACACAAAGAACTTCAAAGAGTGGCCCAAAGTTTCTACCGGAAAGTCAAGACGAAAACGTGTGCCAACCCCTATGCATAGATTCCCAAGGTGACGGAACCCGCAAGTTGATCACCAAAACATACATCAAGTGAATCAATAGAACATCCCATTGTCACCACAGATATCCCATCGCAAGACATACATTAAGTGTTCTCAAATCCTTAAAGACTCAATCCGATAAGAAAACTTCAAGGGAAAACTCAATTCATCACAAGAAGATAGAGAGGGGGAAACTCCATATGATTAAATCTATATCAATAATGCTCGCGGTACATCAAGATCGTGTCATCTCAAGAACATGAGAGAGAGAGAGAGATCAAACACATAGCTACTGGTACATACCCTCAGCCTCGAGGGTGAACTACTCCCTCCTTGTCATGGAGAGCGTCGGGATGATGAAGATGACCTCAGGTGATGGTTTCCCCCTCCGGCAGGGTGCCAGAACGGGCTCCCGATTGGTTTTTCATGGCTTTGGAGGTTTGCGGTGGCGGAACTCCCGATCTAGGTTCTGCGTTGGAGTTTCTAGAATATTTGACAATTTATAGAGATGAGAGGGAGATCGGTGGACTCTCGATGGGCCCACAAGCCTGGTGGCCGCGGCCAGGGGGGTGGCCGTGCCCCTGAGGCTTGTGGCCTCCTCGGGAACCTTCTGGCCCAACTCTGATGCTCCGTAGGTCTCTTCTGGTCCAAAAAAATCACCGTAAAGTTTTATTCCGTTTGGACTCCGTTTGATATTCCTTTTCTGTAAAACTCAAAAACAAGGAAAAAACAGGAACTAGCACTGGGCTCTGGGTTAATAGGTTAGTCCCAAAAATAATATAAAGTTGTGGTAAAATGATTGTAAAACATCCAAGAATGGTAATATAGCAGCATGAAACAAGCAAAAATTATAGATACGTTGGAGACGTACCACCCAACAATCGTGGTAAGTCTTCAGGGTAGACTTCCAAAACCCTCAAAAACTGGTCACCCGGCGATCCACAATTGACTGATGGATGCTCTAGACCAAGGTCACTCCATGATCCCCAATTGACTGCAGGATGCACTAGACCATGATGCCTAACCATCTGGAAGATACACAGTCTTCAAAGGTAACAAGCATCGGTTCCACACAAGAATAATCTCTTCAGTGATGCTCAATCGCTTTGGGTTTGGTGGTTTGGGTTTGGGTTTTTCCTCACTGATGATTTTCTCTCAAAGTCCTCGGAGGTGGGTTTCTCTCAAATGACAAGTGTCAGTTCTCTCTCGGAGCAGCCAACCAACTAGTGGTTGTGGGGGGTGGCTATTTATAGCTAGGGTGCAACCTGACATGATAAGACATAAATGCCCCCAATGATATGACTGTTATGTGGATATGATGATTGGGGACAGCTAGCGCTGAGCACAACAATGGTCAGAATTTCGAACTATGAAAGTCCCCAGGCTTATCATATTCCTCACTTGTAGGCAATTCACACTGGCGAAATCCTAACTCCTCAGTCAGACCAATTTCCTCAGAGACCAGAAGAACTTCGTCTTTGTCACTAAAGAACTTGACTGAACTGCAAGAGATTTCCAAAGGCTTCACTCGAAGGATTGGATGGGTTGAGGCTTTTGAGTTGAACATCAGTTGGAAATTTTTCTTAGTATTACCTCGGCCCCCTTTAACAGTACGGTGTTTCCTATAACTCAAAGAAAGGGAATGAAACTACGAAAACAAAAGTCTTCATGCTTCATAGTCCTCGTTCATATTTCAAGGTCACACCAACTTCTTCATTTTCAAAGTCTTCAGGGAATACCAAAGTCTTTAGCAAAGTCTTCACCAAAGTCTTTAGTTGAAGACATACATTTTTAGGGGATGGTAATCTTTGAATATGTCAAACTCCTCATCGACTTATAGAGCCTGTGTACACTCACACACACATTAGTTCCTTAACCTATAAGTCTTCAATACACCAAAATCACTAAGGGGCACTAGATGCACTTACACTAGGCTAGAACGTAGTAGAGACGTGAGCCTAGAACACCACCAAAATCTCGACGCTACATGTAATCAAGGGAAGAGCACATTCTGATTTTTTTTGTTTTTTGTGCCTCTTTTTTTTGCTCAGAAAGTCACTAATGGCAAGTGTCTCAAAACTCTTCCCAAGTCGTATAAATATGATAGGCACAAAAAAATGACTTTTTTGGGGGAGCGGTTTGGGGCTGCAACGACCAAAAATTGCGACAAAAAATCATTAATGATGGCAGGTGTCTCAAAACGCTCCGCAAAGCCTAAATACAGGATAGGAAAAAAATATTTCCACCCGCTGAAATTTCGGCCTAAAAACTGATTTGAAAACTGTGCCAGACCCTTTATTTTCCCGAAACCTACTCAGGCAAGAAAACACGAATCTGAAAACAAAGGGATCTCGAAATCAAACCTAATGTGGGATAGACTCGGATTGGTGGTGGATATGTGGTAGTATATATGTATACGGATGGAGGGCAAATATATGGTGGTGTTATATGGACTTGGATTGGTGGCAGATATGTTGTGGTATATATTGCAACGGCGATGACAGTAGCATGGTGGTCGTATATGGCAACAATGATGAAGATGGCCTGGTGGTGGTATATGGCAGCGACAAGGAAGATGGTGTGGTGGCGGCGTGACAACTTGTGAATAGAACTCGAAGCTCTAAAATACTAGACTCTAATACCAGCAACTTGACACGACGATGCAACCGCCAATTCAAAAAAACAAACACCAAATAGAAAATTGCAACTGCTCAAATTGGTTCGGATATGATGATCTAACCCTAATTTTCTTGTTAGCTTTTTCGTAGACTATTGGTATGAAGAACAGATATGATCTAACTACAAAAAACTAGTACAATCTCACTGAGAAATTTGGAGCTCTGACACCACTTGATAGAGGCGAATTTGTCCTTGTCTTTCGATGAGATGTGGCTATCATTTTTGGTAGAGTCGACTTTGACGATTCGACTATGAACTTATGAGGATGTCGCGCCTTAGCAATCGCTAAACCAACTCCGAGAGGTTATTGACCACGCCGAAGCACGATCAACTTGACCATGAAGGTCTGTTTCCTGCACGCAAACAAAGAACAAGCAAAAAACTGAGATTGCAATCTGGATATTGCGAATATAAGAGGAAAGCTTTATTGATGAAAGTGGGGTTCTCTGACGTCTTGGTCTGGTCGTGAAACACAAAGGACGTGAAGTTGCAGCTATGGCAAACTTGTAATCTAAGCAAAACCTATGTCTAAAATAGCACCTTAAGGGTTGTATATATGGGGGAAGAGAGGGGGTTTCGTGGCCCCTTGGAGGAAGGGTCTGAAACCAACCCTAACTCAGTGTCCCCACACATACAGACTCTAAAAACAGCCTATAAAGTGGTATTTTAAAATTACATGGGCCTGGCCCAAAAATAAGGTGACGCAACACCTATAATAGCCTCTGGGCGAAATTAATGAAGTACATCTTGTATATTTCGTCCAAGCCTTCAAGCTCTCCTTATGGTGTCTTCAAAGTGCGAAAATCACCATTGGAAGCTCCGTTGTTCTTTCCTGCGCGCACACCTTCTTCTCCATGCTTGTTCCCGCTCCAATGGCCATCCTTCTTGTCCATGATAGGTTCTTCATTCGTAAGTAAAACAAAAGTATCTAACTTAGGCAGCATCATATGTTCATAAACATTAGAAGGATTTCTAGGAAACGTAAGTACCTGGTAATTCAATTAGCATGCGCGATCTCTAGTAATTGGTCCAGTATGTATAGAAGTAGGGGTTGTGGGTGTAACAATGGTATTGATGTTCTCATCATCCCATGCTGGCTTAAGGGGCATGGTGGAACCCTCCATGGACTTCGGGACCCCTCCAAAATCCTCCGGAACCTTCTCGGTAGAATACCGCCAAAATCCAAAACTTTCCCGGTAGCCAAAATGTGACTTCCCATATATAAATCTTTACCTCCGGACCATTGCAGAGCTCCTCATGATGTTCCAGATCTCATCCGGGACTCCGAACAACGTTCGGTCACCAACGTACATATCCAAATACTACTCTAGCATCATCGAACGTTAAGCGTGCAGACCGTACGGGTTCGAGAATCATGTAGACATGACCAAGACACCTCTCTGGTCAATATCCAATAGCGGGACCTGGATGGCCATATTGATTACTACATATTCCACGAAGATCTTTATTGGTCAAACCACGATGTCAAGGATCCAGTCAATCCCATATGCAGTTCCCTTTGTCTATCGGTATGTTACTTTCCCGAGATTCGATCGTCGGTATCTTCATACCTAGTTCAATCTCGTTACCGGCAAGTCTCTTACTTGTTCCAGAATACAAAATCTCGTGACTAACTCGTTATCCACATTGCTTGCAAGCTTCTTGTGATGTTGTATTACCGAGAGGGCCCAGAGATACCTCTCCGTCATATAGAGTGACAAATCCGAGTCTCGATCCACGCCAACCCAACAGACACCTTTAGAGATACCTATAGATAACCTTTATGATCACCCATCTACGAAGTAACGTTTGATAGCACACAAGGTATTCCTACGGTGTCAGGGAGTTGCATGATCTCATGCTCTTAGGAACAGATACTTGACATGAAGAAAGCAGTGGCAATAAACGTAAGTGATATGATCATATGCTAAGCTTATGGTTGGGTCTTCTCCATCACATCATTCTCTTAATGATGTGATCCCATTATCAAATGAAAACTGATGTCTATGGTTAGGAAACCCTAACCATCTTTGATCAACGAGTTAGTCTAGTAGAGGCTCACTAGGGACACGGTGTTGTCTATGTATCCACACATGTATTTAAGGTTCCGGTATGACCATGTAAATATGATAATAAACTTTTATCGTGAACATGTAAATATGATAATAACCAATTTATTATTGCCTATAGGGTGTATTTCCAACAAGTCTTTCATAAAAAAACACTCTATAAATAATTTTTATCGTGCTGAGAAACTTTATACCATTCCCAATCAACAATATGTGATCTATATATAAGATTAGAAATGCTACAGAGCTCCCACTAAAATTCTTGTATACACAAGATTATTCATCATTTTTAATGAAGTCAAACTCTTTAACCACTTCATCAAAAAGTGTTAGTAGATAGACCTTTGGAGCTTGCACATCTTTCTGACATCTTTAGGTTTGACAAAACCTTCTGGTTGTGTCATATATACATACTATCTGAGATATAAATTTAGGAAAGTAGTTTTGATATCCATCTGCCATATCTCGTATTCAAAATATGCAGCAATGGCCATCAGAATCCGCACAAACTTTGGCATAACTATTGGTGAGAGAGTTTCATCATAATCAACTTCCTTAACATGTGCAAACCTTTCACAACTAGTCTTGCTTTATAGATATTAGGATTACCATCAACATCTATTTTTATTTTGAAGATCCATTCACATGGTATGGGCTTCACATGCTCTAGAGAATCAACCAAGTTCCAAACTTGATCATCGTTCATGGACTCCATTTCGGTTTGCATGGCCTTAGGCCATTCTTTTGAGCTGGGCACTGTTGGGGAACGTCGCATGGGAAACAAAAAATTTCCTACGCACACGCAAACCTATCCATGGTGATGAGCGTCTACGAGAGGGAGAGTGGATCTACGTACCCTTGTAGATCGCTAAGCGGGAAGCGTTAGGAAATGCGGTTGGTGTAGTCGAACTTCTTCGCGATCCAAATCGCCGAGCGTCCCGCGATCCAATCACGAACCGTCCTGGGAACACATCATGATCCGTCCCGCGAACTCATCACGATCCGTCTCACGATCTTGATCACGATCTGTCCCGCGAACTCATCACGATCCGTTCCGTGATCACATCACGAACCGTCTCGCGATCTCGATCACGGTCCTTCCGATCTAGCGCCGAACGGACGGCACCTCCGCGTTCAGCACACGTGCAGCTTGATGACGATCTCCACCGTCTCGATCCAACGAGAGGAGGTGGAGAGGAGAGAGTTCACCGGTAGCGTGACGGCGCTCCGGTGATGGTGGTGGAGCAATTCCGGCAGGGCTTCGCCTAAGCGCTGCAGAAAACCGATCTAGAGGAGAAACTATGCACCGGTGTAACGGGTAGCACGTGGCCGGAAATTCTCTCCAAAAACCACCCAGTCCACTAGTATATATAGGAGGAGAGGAGAGGACAGACATCCAAGGCCTTTGGGTGGGCCGAAATAGGAGGTGGGAAGCAATCCTACTTCACCTCCAATCCTAGTTGGAGTAGGATTGCCTCCTATTGGCTGATTTTCCACTTTTTGCTTTAGGACTTTCTCTCCTGCGCCATGGGCCTTTGTGGCTGTTTTCCCAGCCCACTAAGGGCTGGTTATTATTCTCCCACAGCCCATGGACCTCTTGGGGTCGAAATACCCCTCCCGAAGGCCTCCCGGTACACTACCGGCACTCCCGGTACACTACCGATGAACCCGAAACTTTTCCGGAAACCAAACTGGGACTTCCTATATATGAATCTTTACCTCCAGACCATTCCGGAGCTCCTCATGATATCTGGGATCTCATCCGGAACTCTGAACAAACTTTGGTCACCACCATACATAACTCTACACTACCGAAACGTCACCGAACCTTAAGTGTGCAGACCCTGCGGGTTCGAGAACTATGTAGACATGACCGAGACACCTCTACGGTCAATAACCAATGGCGGGACCTAGACATCCACATTGGTTCCTACATATTCTACGAAGATCTTTATCGGTCGAACCTCTATGTCAAGGATTCAGTTAATCCCGTATAACGTTCCCTTTGTTCTTCGGTATGTTACTTGCCCGAGATTCGATCGTCGGTATCTCCATACCTAGTTCAACCTCGTTACTGACAAGTCTCTTTACTCGTTTCGTAATACAAGATCCCACAACTAACAATTAGTCACATTGCTTGCAAGGCTTATTGTGATGTTGCATACCGAGTGGGCCCCGAGATACCTCTCCGTCACACGGAGTAACAAATCCCAGTCTCGATCCATGCCAACTCAACAGACACCATTGGATATACCTGTAGAGCACCTTTATAGTCACCCAGTTACGTTGCGACGTTTGATACACACAAGACACTCCTCCGATATCTGTGAGTTGCATGATCTCATGGTCATAGGAACACATACTTGACATGCGGAAAACAGTAGCAATAAACTGACACGATCATATGCTACGTTTGCAGTTTGGGTCTTGTCCATCACATCATTCTCCTAATGATGTGACCCCGTTATCAAATGACATCTCATGTCCATGGCTAGGAAACCTTAACCATCTTTTGATCAACGAGCTAGTCTATTAGAGGCATACTAGGGACATGGTTTTGTCTATGTATCCACACATGCATTTAAGTCTCCGATCAATACAATTATAGCATGGATAATAAACGATTATCATGAACAAGGAAATATGATAATAACTAATTTATTATTGCCTCTAGGGCATATTTCCAACAGGAACCTCCATTGTTTCTCTGTAGTGCGAAGGTTTATCTTCCTCTAATATGAATATTTCATTGCAAAACCACTCAGGAGGTTTGAAAACTCTCCCTGGCCTACGTGGTCCGGTTACGGTCTTAACTGGACTTTTCATAGCTGGTGTAGTAACTTCGGGTTCAGTTGTGCGGACAACTTCTGGAATAGATTCTGTTTCGTTAGTCCCGTTTACTTCTAAAGATTGAGTAATCTCGTCAAGCTCTACTGGCCTCCCACTTACTTCTTGCAAGAAACTCCTTCTTGAGGAAGTGTCCATTCTTTGCATGAAACACTTTGTCTTCACACTTTTGGTAGGAGGTATACCCAATTGTCTATTTGGGATATCCTATAAAGTACCATTTATCTGCTTTGGATCAAGCTTATTTGGTTGCAAACGTTTCACATAAGCTTCATAACCCTAAACTTTTAGATGTGGGGTTTGGTTTCTTCCCATTCCATAACTCATATGGTGTCGTCTTTACAGATTTAGAAGGTGCTTAGTGTGTGTGTTTCTGTTTCAAGTGCATATCTTCAAAATGGTAAAGTAGATTGGTAAATGACATCATTGGCATCACCATTTCTAACAAGGTGCGGCTACGCCTTTCAGACACTCCATTTCTCTATGGAGTTCCGGGAGGAGTAACTTGTGAAACAATTCCACGATCACTTAGCTGTTTGCTAAACTCACGACTTAGATATTCTCTACCATGATCCAGTGTAGAAACTTTATTCTCTTTGCCACGATGATTCTCAACTTTTTTCTAACATTCCTTAAGCTTTTCAAATGTTTCAGACCTACATTTCATCGAGTAAATATAATCATAGCTACTCAAATCATGAGGGAATGTTATGAAGTATAAATAGCAACCGCACGACTGGAATACTCATTGAACCACATACATCACTATGTATTATATCCAACAATTCATGTGCCCATCTAGGATGACACGGCGTTTTAGTCATTTCGCCCATCAGACATGCTTTGCATGTGTCAAATGATTCAAAATCAAATGATGTTAATACTCCATCTTTCTAAAGTTTTTGCATTAGTTGTTCTTCTGATGACCAAGAAGACAGTGCCACATGTAAGTGATATTATCAGTTTTCTTAAAATGTTTAGCATTAATTTTATAGATATCTTTTTCATGTTCAAGATATGAATAAGCCATCAACCATGGGTGCAAAACCATAAAACATATTGTTATAAAATATTGTAAAATCATTGCTCTCAGACTTATAAGAACAACCATCATTTATCAAACATGATCCAGAGATAATGTTCTCACATAACTTCGGAACAAAATAACAATTATTTAACTCAAGGATAAAACCTGAAGGTAAACTTAAAGACATGACACCATGACATCGATGGTTATAGCATAGAATATAATTTCTTAATTATGAATATAGAAATATAATAAAATATTATTGCCTCTAGGGCATATTTTCAACAGATGCAACCATACGTAAAGAAATTGCATCTCAACATTCAAACATGCATGGGTAATTTCATCCTCTTGTGCTATTTACATTTAATATATATTTTAAAATTGTACAATAGTTAATCACAAAAACATGTGTATTTTCGGTTTTAATTATCATATTATTACTTCAAATATACATTTTTTATACAACAAAATTTCATAGAAATACATTTTTAAATATTCAGACAACAACACGAAGGGCGTTATCTAGTCTCTACCTAATAATAAAGCACCGATAGCTTCTGGTCGTATGTCGTGGCATTTTTTACAAAAAGGCCCCTGTGTTTTATGATAATTGAACCCGCAGTCCTTGCTTAATAAGTAAGAAAACGTTTCAGACGTGGTGGGCGTTGGCTTGAGCTAGGCGAGGGATGATGGCGCCAGTCGCAGGAGAGGATGGGGGCGCCGACGGTTGGCGAACTTGGAGGCGGCGTCTGTGCGACGGCGTCCGTGGTGGTGGCAGCGACGGCGACGACGACAGCGACGCGACTACGGACCGACGGGGGATGGAGGCCGTCTCGCCGGGGCTCGGGTGTGGAAGCATGGCGTCAGGCCATTGCCGGTAGCGTCGAGGCCGGGGCACGCACGGACAAGGCGCCCCGGGTGAGATGCCGCGGTGTGTGGGCGGACTGAGCAGGGCGTTCACCGACGGACTGCAGGCGGCTGCGTCGACGCCCGTCGAGGTGAAGAAATTGGATGATTCAGATAGGGGAAGCAGCCAAACCTGGGCCTTGAGAGGAACAAATTGGGATGGTGCGGATAGGGGAAGCAGCCATGGCCTCACTCGGCCAGGAGCTCGTGGTGGGGTGGCATTGTGGCCCTCGCCGGCAGGTGGCTTGGAGGTGCCGGAACAAGGCGGCGACGACGCATAGGTGTGTGGGGGCGAGCGGAATCTAGCAACGGCGACGCGCGAGGCAAGGGGGCAACAACTATGGCGCCTCCATGGCAAGCAGGGGAGGTGAAGAGGGCGCGCGAGGATGTGCCTGGGGCAGTAGGAGAGGAGGAAACGGTGGACGACACAACGGCTTGTGCTCGCGGGGAACGCGCCCAGCCAGCCCCCGCACGTGTTGGAGGCCCTGCACAATGCAGCCTCCGTCGCCGCTACACACCCACCGGGAGGAAGGGCTCCACCATCACGGCACAACCCAAGAGAGCAGAGCGCCGCCGCCCCAGTCGATGTGGACAGAACCTCTCGCGCGGAGGGAAAGGGAGGGGGTGAACCCGGCAGTGCTGGAGCTTGGTGGGGGAAGGGAAGGAGGGGAAGGGGCGGGGTCCCAGTGGCGGTGTGGCTCAGGCGGCACAACGGCGGCGCATCCCAGTGAGAGGTCGTGGATGGGAGGAGGTCCTGTCAAAGGCTTCGCTTGGCGAGAGCCTCACGCAAGAGAAAAAAGATAAGGGTGCGAGCCAGCACCAGCCATGCGGATGGTTTCTTCTAGGCCGCTAGCTAGCGTGGCAGCAATTGGTGGTTTTCCTGTTTTTAATTAAAGGTACATTCTGGATCCTTCACACATGTTATTAGCGTGAATGTTAGCCTTCACACATATGTTTGCTCTTTTTTCTTTTGAAAATGTGTTTGCTTTCCAAACTATGCACATGTTGTCTTTTTGTTTTAAGGTTGAATTCGACTCATCTACTTTTTTAATTTTTTTGACTATGTTTATGTTCCTCGTGAACTCATACTGACGGGCTGCTACGACACGAGAATTGAAAAGGTAACAAACACAATACGTAGATGGATAGGCAATGTTCGAAAAATGCGTTTGAAGGCCGAGATCTATGAAGGCCTCCAAAAGCAATTTTCAAACTTCATGAAAATTCATATTTTTATATTTTATTTTTTTTTGAAAATAAATAGAGAGATAAGTGAGGGCATAACACACATGTGTGTAAATTTTAGAAAAAGTACATTGAAACGAGGCTTGTGCAAAAAAAGACAAATATGGACTTTTTAACACATGATACTATTCATCGTTCGAGGCCATGAATTTATCTTTTTTGTGCAGATCGTATTTCGAGATATTTCATTCTAAAAATTTACACACATATAAATATCATCCTTCTTTACTTGCATAAATTTTTTCAATTTTTTTGAAACTGGAAAATTTAAAATTTGAACTATTCAGAAATTTCGAGCTTCATGGAGCTCGGCCTCCAAAGGTCCATTCTCCGTAATGTTCGACTAACATATATATATGCAGGTTAGAACATACACGGTGAAAATATATATGCTTGCACGTTCAATAAAAATACATGCAAAATAAATTATCTTCATGCATTGTTGATATCGGTTCATAGGAGTGCATACTCAAATCGTCGATGTCAAACATTTATATTTCATCCCTTATTAAATGAGAAGAGTACGACAATATAAGTATGATGAACTATGACACTACAAGTGAGAAGAGTACGGTGAAAAAATCCATGCTACCTTACAATGTCCGACGCTAAACTATAAATTACGTTATAACGTGTAGTATGAGGTGGCGGACGTCAACATGCACAGTGTTATTACAATGGGTGTCGTTTTTTCTTCCGTTTCAACGCACGGACATATTTGTTAGTACTAATAATTTAGGCCTAATAAGACGCGGGCTGTTTGTAGTCATGCCGTGCTGGGCCTGCCCTTTTAACTATTGTGTCAGCCTTCGGGCTGGCACGGGCCATGCCGTGCCGGACCGGCCCATATGGCCAGGTTTGGTGGCATGTCACGGCCCAAGAACGAGATATTACGGCCCAACAAATACGGCATCTCCTCCCACGGAACCCTCCGCACGTGTCACTGTTTTTATCCACACATGGCCGCGACCTCGCCGTCGCCGATGAGGGTCGTCGCCCCCGCGTTTACCCCGCCTCCGTTATCTCAGAGGATCACCCGTATCTCTACCGTGTCTTTCGTCCGCCTTCACCAATGCCGCTCACGCACAGCTCACCGGTGGTGCCCTGCACAGTGCCGCGGGAAGCCGGCCGTCAGTGGCGTGGTCGAGGACGACGAGGAGGACACTGCGCGGGAGGCTTTAAATCCTGAGGAAAAAGAGGAGGAGTCTGCTGGCGCAGGGAGCTGGGGGCTGGGTTGGTTCAGGCTTGATGAGGTTGGGATGGACATCCTGGGCATCGCCGTGCCCGCCGTGCTTGCACTCGCCGCCGACCCCATCACAGCGCTCGTTGACACCGCCTTCGTCGGACATATCGGTAACTAAATCACCTGGATTCCTCACATCTTCTTCACAATCCCGCCTTCAGCTTTGAGCTCAAATGATTGAGTAATTCCATCTATATTGAAAATGTCAAATTACTTCACGATAAGTTTCAGTGCAGAATTCAGTAGAGAAGCTCAGGTGTGCATACCTGCTGTTTCATGTTTTGTTGATGAGATTTTGTACATCGATTTCATAGTCTTTAATTCCTGTCTCCAGGCTCGGTTGAACTTGCTGCCGTTGGTGTATCCATATCTGTCTTCAACCTGGTGTCCAAGCTGTTTAATGTGCCACTGCTTAATATCACCACATCCTTTGTTGCTGAGCAGCAAGCAGTGGATGCCAAGTATAGCGGCGAAGGAGAAAGTAAGCAAGTTTGAAGTTTTATTCATCTAGTTAGAATCAACAATTTTGTTTGCGTTACACTGATTACTGTTTAGTTCTCACCTAGGAGATGAAGTGTCGAGCACCCGAGAGCAGGCAAGTGAAAAAAGAAAGTTTCTCCCAGCGGTGTCAACATCCTTGGCTCTGGCTGCTGGCATCGGGTTGATGGAAATGGTGGCACTTATTGTTGGATCTGGGACACTAATGGACATCGTTGGTATACCTGTCGTACGTAAGACTAATTTACTGTTGTACTTAGATTTCTTGGATCTATAGTTGTTAAGGTGTGGTACCTGGATGATTCAGAATTGAGTATTCTCTTGTGTTTGTGATTCCTAATGCATACCTGAAATGTCAAAATTATTTCTTGGACCTCTGTTTCTTGTTTTCTCACATGCTTGACTGCTAAATTTGGAGCAAGATAAAGTAGCCTTTGCTCATCCTGGGAAGATGAGACTGGATAAGAATGATATTATGCCATTTGGACATATGATTTTATGGTACTTCCAAATATGGGTGTCTACTTGCTATATAAATAACTATTTGAATCTTATCTTATCTTAAACTTGACTGCCAAGTGTGGAAACTATCTTCCTAACATTATCACCGAAACTTACCAAGTTGATAGCCCAGTAGACATTAGGCTGTTACTTAGCCCAATAGCTAAATTCGCCGGCTTGATTTGCCTGCGAAAAATTGTGCTTCATCGAAAAGATTTTGCCTGCGACACCAGCTTTATTTGTCTATTCATTTTTTGTTGTTGAATTAAGGTTATGTAAGCATGGAATTATTGTACAGTACAAGATTTGTGACTAGTTCTTAGTGATATTCCGGCTCAAACATAACTTCTTCTATTGAAAAACCAACACAGGATTCACCTATGCGAGCACCGGCAGAACAGTTTCTTACTTTAAGGGCATATGGTGCTCCGCCAGTCGTAGTTGCACTTGCAGCACAAGGTGCATTTCGTGGTTTCATGGATACAAAGACACCTTTGTATGCTGTGGGTAAGATTATGCAAACAGATCTTTGTTGTTACATCTGACTTCCTGGTTAAGATGCCATATGTTATTGACTTGAAATATTGCAGTAAGAAACTAAGTGTCTGTGGATCTATGATGCATGCAGTTGCTGGCAACCTAGTAAATGCAATACTGGATGCCATATTTATCTTCCCACTTGGTCTAGGTGTAAGTGGCGCTGCATTGGCAACTGTAACTTCTGAGTATGTTGAAGCCATTATGAGATCTTTTACCTTTTTTGCTTCCTCCTGTTATTATCAATATTTATAGACTGCGTAAACTATTTGCATCCATCTGCATTTGTTCAGGTACTTGGCAGCATTCATCCTCCTATGGAAGCTGAATAACGAACTAGTTCTGTTCTCATGGAATTTCATTGGCGGTGATATTATCCGCTACCTGAAATCTGGTTGGCCAATATCCCTCATGTTCATTTCCTAAGACTTCACAACATAGTGTTTTGCTTCCTTGTGAGAATTTTTTGGTCTATACAGAAAGGCAAGAGGATATTCATGAATTCAATTCCGCTTAGTAATCACCCAATTAAGCATCCCTTAAATGTTGCTGCAACATACCTATATGATAGCCACTCTAACATTAGTGTTTTTCTAGGTGCTTTGCTAATTGCCAGGACGATCGCAGTAATCCTTCCATTATGGCTGTCGACATCCCTGGCCGCAAGACAAGGGCCTGTTCCAATGGCTGGCTATGAGATAAGCTTGCAAGTCTGGTTAACAATTTCTCTACTTAATGATGCACTGGCTCTTGCTGGTCAGGTCTGTACATTCACAGGAACAGGCATTTAATCTCTAGGTCGATACCTTCGTATGTATCTGAAGTAACTTAATGCAGGCTCTACTTGCAACTGAATATGCAAAAGGGAACTACAAGCAGGCCCGCTTGGTTTTGTACAGAGTTCTGCAGGTTACGAAGATATTATATTCACTCACTATTGCTTGTTAAGCTTCTCGTCTTCCTTAGCTTTAATGAACAATCATATGCTGACGATGCATCTATTTTCCTGCAGATTGGAGGTGTCACTGGTCTTGCACTTGCTGCGACCTTGTTCCTTGGGTTTGGATATTTGACCTTGCTATTTACAGATGATCCAGCAGCTCTAGATGTTGCACAGTCTGGAGTCTGGGTAAGGAGAATTATAAGAAGTCAATACTTTGTTTCTCAAGTCACAATGACCTTATATTCATTGAATAAATGTGGAATTATTGCAGTTTGTCACTATTACTCAGCCGATAAATGCTATTGCTTTTGTGTTTGATGGGCTCTACTACGGTGTTTCTGACTTCGGCTATGCCGCATATTCCACGGTGCTGTTTCTATCCCCACTATTGGTGTTACCGGTTATAACTCCAACGTTTTCATCTTAACGATGTCCATATACTGGCCATTTTAGCTTTTCGCGGGGGTCGTCTCCTCAGCCTTCCTCCTTGTCGTTGCTCCCAACTTTGGTCTTGGTGGTGTATGGGCTGGTCTTACTCTTTTTATGGGTCTGCGAGCAATTGCCGGGTTCTGGAGGTAATTCCCTTGCTCTTGTTTTGGTAGGAATTGTTTTAAGACATGGAACTTGCATGGCTTTGTTAGAAATCAAGTTCCAGACTTGGATTAGAATGGAAAGAATGATCCTTATTCTGGGAAAGAAAATCTGTCAGTGGCTTGAGCGAACTCTTCCCCTTCTGATTTTTCAGGTTAGGGAGCAAAGGTGGACCATGGGAAATAGTCTGGTCAAAGACTGATTAATATACCAAGAATACGCAGGAAGCAGTTTGAGGCAATCACAGTGGAACATTTTAAGGTAATAGTCACAGTGCATGACCGTGGATGTTGAACGATTTGATCTCAAACAGCACAACATTGTAAGGTAATCGCACAAGGGTCATCAGAAGGAAGAAAACCTAGGCAGATGGCAAGTGAGGTCACAATCATGTACTCCCTCCGTCCCAAAATAAGTGTCTCAACTTTGTACGGAGACACTTATTTTGGGACGGAGGGAGTAGAACACAAGAAGAGGGACTGTTTTATCTCAAAAGAAAAAGAGACGAAGAGGGACTGCTTCTGCAGTAGGACAGATGAGAGGCTGCAGAAGGTGGGTAGGTGTTCCCTCTTGCTGTGTCTGCTGCAGGATGTTGTTTCACCCTTCAACTGTACAAGGAAGCTGTGTACACAAGTACGTACTACCTCTGTACACTTTTATAAGACGTTTTAGATCACTAAAGTAGTGGTCTAAAACGTCTTATAAAAGTTTACGGAGGGAGTACTAGATACTCGGAGGCCTCCTATGTATTTTTCTGCCTTTGTGCCATGTAGGAGTGAATTTGCCATATTTTCTTCAGATATGCAAGTGCACAGATGATGGGGTAGTGGTCATTCTCTGTCATTACTCTTGAGTATGTACAATTTCGAGTAATATGATTTCGTTTGGAGCTTCCAAGAGAACCACTTATCATTTAGAATGGACAGCCGCATTTTTTCCTAGGTTTTCTTTTCAGGAAGATGGCTACTTGTATCTTTTCTCTGTGTTTCTTATTATTTTCCTTGGTTTTTGTGAGTGATGAAATCCCTATTTCAATTGCTTAAGCGCTGGTTGGTACCAGCAAACCTCTCTACTCTGACGCAGGAATATGGTAAAAATTATGTAGGATGATTGTGGTTTGTATTTAGAGAGAAGGGGTACTAATAACGTTACAAAAAAGGTAACTGATGAAAGTCTGCACTCGTTGTTTTGCTTTCGTTTGGAATTCCTTTGTACTCACTTCATTAGCATACTGCAAAAAAGAGTGTTGTGAGACAAATAAATAGCTCAACCAAATTGGTAATTTATTTGCAAGAGCTCGGTGATGCAAGAGGTGTTGCTTCGAGGTAATTGGCTTGCTTGCGTCTTCAGCTATTCACATGTAGAGTACTCCCTCCGTAAAGAAATATAAAAATGATAGTGATCTAAACGCTTTTATATTTCTTTACGGAGGGAGTGTATCATTCTTTTTCTGCCGCGAGTATAGTACTATCATATGAACTATTTTTCTAAACCAAAGGAAAATAGATCCAATCTCCTCTTGAAAGGCAAGCCAAAAGTGTGAATGCTTTTTTCCTTGACTTAATAAGTCAGCATACAACAACCTCAGGTTTCCTGTAAAGGGGGACGAATGATCGTAATTTTAGCAAAGCTACTTATGAAAATGGTGCATGAAGTCACTCATGCCACCATGTTCTAGCTCGGATGGGGTTCACCACCTCCATTGGTGCCTCTCCGATGATGCGTGAGTAGTTCTTTGTAGACCTTCGGGTTTGTAGTTAGTAGCTAGATGGCTTTCTCTCTCTTGCTGAATTCTCAATACAATGGTCTCTTGGAAATCCATATGATGTAACTCTTTTGCGGTGTGTTTGTTGGGATCGATGAACTTTTTGTTTATGATCAGATCTATCTTTTTATATCCATGAAAGTTTTTTGAGTTTCTTTGATCTCTTATATGCATGATTGCTTATAGCCTCGTATTTCTTCTCCGATATTTGGGTTTTGTTTGGCCAACTTGATCTATTTATCTTGCAATGGGAAGAGGTGCTTTGTAGTGGGTTCGATCTTACGGTGCTTGATCCCAGTGATAGAAAGGGAAACGACACGTATGTATCGTTGCTACTAAGGATAAAACGATGGGGTCTATCCCTACATAGATAGATCTTGTCTACATCATGTCATTGTTCTTATTGCATTACTCGTTTCTCCATGAACTTGTTGGGAGAGGTAGTAGTAAATCAAAATTTTCTACGCGTTTACCAAGATCTATCTATGGAGAAACCAGCAAAGAGAGGGAAGAGATTGCATCTTCATACCTTTGAAGATCGCTAAGCGGAAGCGTTACAAGAACGCGGTTGGTGGAGTCATACTCGTAGCGATTTAGATCGCGGTGGACTCCGATCTTAGCGCCGAACAACGGCGCCTCGGCGTTCAACACACGTGCAGCCCAGTGACGTCTCCTATGCCTTGATCCAGCAAGGACGGACGAGAGGTTGAGGGAGAGCTCCGACAGCACGACGGCATGGTGATGGTGGAGCTGCATGGTCTCCGGCAGGGCTTCGCCAAGCACTACGGAGAACGAGGAGAGGGAGGAGTAGGGCTGCGCCGAGAGGAGAGGAACTCATGTGTTGCAGCCCTACAAAACCCCACATATATATAGGGGGAAGGAGGAGGAGGCACCCCATCTAGGTTTCCCACCCTAGAGGGTGCGGCAGCCCTAGATGGGAGGGCCGGCGGCCAAGGTGGGAGGAGGGGTGGCGCCCTAGGGTGGGCCTTGGGACCATCCACGCCTAGGGTTTGCCCCTTCCACCCCTTGCTGCGCCTTGGGCTGGGGTGGGAGGTGCACCAGCCCACCTAGGGGCTGGTTCCCTCCCACCCTTGGCCCATGAAACCTTCAGGGGCCCATGGCCCCTCCCGGTGGACCCCTGGAACCCTTCTGGTGGTCCCGGTACACTACCAGTGACGCCCGAAACACTTCCGATGACCGAAACCTCACTTCCTATATATGAATCTTTACCTACAGACCATTCCGGAGCTCCTCATGACATCCGGGGTCTCATCCGGGACTCATAACAACCTTCGGTAACCACGTACACTATTTCCCTATAACCCTAGCGTCATCGAACCTTAAGTGTGTAGACCCTCCGGGTTCAGGAGACATGTAGACATGATCGAGACACCTCTCCGGTCAATAACCAACATCAGGATCTTGATACCCATGTTGGCTCCCACATGCTCCACGATGATCTCATCGGATGAACCACGATGTCGGGGATTCAATCAATCCCGTATACAATTCCCTTTGTCTATCGGTATGATACTTGCCCGAGATTCGATCATCGGTATCCCTATACCTTGTTCAATCTCGTTACCGGCAAGTCTCTTTACTCGTTCGGTAACACATCATCCCGTGGCTAACTCCTTAGTCATATTGAGCTCATTATGATGATGTCTTACCGAGTGGGCCCACAGATACCTCTCCATCATACGGAGTGACAAATCCCAGTCTCGATTCGTGCCAACCCAACAGACACTTTCGGAGATACCCGTAGTGCACCTTTATAGCCACCCAGTTACGTTGTGACGTTTGGCACACCGAAAGCATTCCTACGGTATCCGGGAGTTGCACAATCTCATGGTCTAAGGAAACAATACTTGACATTGGAAAAGCTTTAGTAGACGAACTACACGATCTTGTGCTATGCTTAGGATTGGGTCTTGTCCATCATATCATTCTCCTAATGATCTGATCTCGTTATCAACGACATCCAATGTCCATGGTCATGAAACCGTGACCATCTATTGATCAACGAGCTAGCCAACTAGAGGCTCACTAGGGACATGTTGTGGTCTATGTATTCACACATGTATTACGGTTTCCGGTTAATACAATTAGAGCATGAACAATAGACAATTATCATGAACAAGGAAATACAATAATAACCATTTTATTATTGCCTCTAGGGCATATTTCCAACAGTCTCCCACTTGCACTGGAGTCAATAATCTAGTTACATTCTGATGAATCGAACACCCATAGCATTCTGGTGTTGATCATGTTTTGCTCGTGAGAGAGGTTTAGTCAACGGATCTGTGACATTCAGATCCGTATGTACTTTACAAATATCTATATCTCCCTCCTGAATGTAATCACGGATAGAGTTGAAGCAACGCTTGATGTGTCTTGTCTTCTTGTGAAACTTGGGCTCCTTCGCAAGGGCAATAGCTCCAGCGTTGTCACAGAATAGAGTCATCAGGCCCGATGCATTGGGAATCACTCCTAGGTAGGTGATGAACTCCTTCATCCAGACTCCTTCCTTTGTAGCTTCCGAAGCAGCAATGTACTCCGCTTCACATGTAGATGCCGCCACGACGCTTTGCTTGTTGCTGCACCAGCTGACTGCCCCTCCGTTCAAAATATACACGTATCCGGTTTGCCTTGGAGTCGTCCGGATCTGTGTCGAAACTAGCATCGACGTAACCCTTTACGACGAGCTCTTCGGCACCTCCATATACGAGGAACATGTCCTTTGTCCTTTTCAGGTACTTCAGGATATTCTTGACCGATGTCCAGTGTTCCGCTTCGGGATCACTTTGGTACCTCCCTACCAAATTTATGGCAAGGTTCACATCAGGTCTAGTACACAACATGGCATACATAATAGAGCCTATGGCTGAAGCATAGGGGATGACACTCATCTCTTCTCTATCCTTTGCCGTGGTCGGGCATTGAGTCGTACTCAATCTCACACCCTATAACACAGGCAAGAACCCCTTCTTGGACTGATCCATATTGAACTTCTTCAATATCTTTTCAAGGTATGTGCTTTGTGAAAGACCTATGAGGCGTCTCGATCTATCTCTATAGATCTTAATGCCTAATATGTAAGCAGCTTCTCCAAGATCCTTCATTGAAAAACATTTATTCAAGTAGGCCTTTACACTTTCCAAAAGTTCTATATCATTTCCCATTATCAGTATATCATCCACATATAATATGAGAAATGCTACAGAGCTCCCACTCACTTTCTTGTAAATACAGGGCTCTCCATAAACCTGTACAAACCCAAATGCTTTAATCACCTCATTAAAGCGAATGTTCCAACTCCGAGATGCTTGCACCAGCCCATAGATGGAGCGCTGGAGCTTGCATACCTTGTTAGCATCTTTAGGATTGACAAAACCTTCCGGCTGCATCATATACAGTTCTTCCTTAAGGAAGCCATTAAGGAATGCCGTTTTGATGTCCATTTGCCAGATCTCATAATCATAAAATGCGGCAATTGCTAACATGATTTGGACAGACTTCAGCATCGCTACGGGTGAGAAAGTCTCATCGTAGTCAACTCCTTGAACGTGTCGTAATCCTTAGTGACAAGTCGAGCCTTATAGACGGTCACATTACCATCTGCGTCAGTCTTCTTCTTAAGGATCCATTTATTTTCAATGGCTCGCTTATCATCAGGCAAGTCCACCAAAGTCCACACTTTGTTCTCATACATGGATCCTATCTCGGATTTCATGGCTTCAAGCCATTTGTTGGAATCCGGGCCTGCCATCGCTTCTTCATAGTTCGAAGGTTCACCGTTGTCCAACAACATGATCTCCAGGACAGGGTGTCGTACCACTCTGGTGCGGAACGTGTCCTAGTGGACCTACGACGTTCAATAGTAACTTGATCTGAAGTTTCATGATCATCATCATTAACTTCCTCTCCAGCCAGTGTAGGCTCCATGGAAATGACTTCCCGTGCTGCGCTACTCTTCGGTTCGAGTGGAGGTACAATTACCTCATCTAGTTCTATTTTCCTCCCACTTACTTCTTTCGAGAGAAAATCTTTCTCGAGAGAGGATCCATTCTTGGCAACAAAGACTTTGCCTTCGGATATGAGGTAGAAGGTATACCCAATAGTCTCTTTGGGATATCCTATGAAGATGCACTTTTCCGCTTTGGGTTCGAGCTTCTCAGGTTGAAGTATCTTCACATAAGCCTCGCATCCCCAAACTTTTAGAAACGATAGCTTAGGTTTCTTTCCAAACCATAATTCATATGGTGTCGTCTCAACGGACTTTGACGGTGCCCTATTTAAAGTGAATGCGGTAGTCTCTAATGCATATCCCCAAAATAATAGCAGTAAGTCGAGAGACATCATAGATCGCACCATATCCAATAGAGTGCGATTATGACGTTCAGACACACCATTTCGCTGAGGTGTGCCAGGCGGCGTGAGCTGTGAAACGATTCCACATTTCCTTAGGTGCGTGCCAAACTCGTGACTCAAATATTCTTCGCCACAATCAGATCATAGGCACTGTATTTTCTTGTCACGTTGATTCTCTACCTCACTCTAAAATTCCTCGAACCTTTCAAAGGTTTCAGACTTGTGTTTCATTAAGTAGACATACCCTTATCTGCTCAAGTCATCAGTGAGGGTGAGAACATAACGGTAGCCACCGCGAGCCTCCAATAAGTCAGTTACTCGTTCCATTGTTCCGGAGAACAGAGTCTTGGTCATCTTGCCCATGAGGCATGGTTCGCACATGTCAAATGATTTGAAATCAAGAGACACCAAAAGTCCATCAGCATGGACCTTCTTCATGCGTTTGACACCAATATGACCAAGGCGGTAGTGCCACATGTAAGTGGGACTATCGTTATCAACCTTACGCTTTTTGGTACTCACACTATGGACATGTGTAGCATCATGTTCGAGATTCATCAAAAATAAACCATTGACCAGCATGACCATAAAACATTTCTCTCATATAAATAGAACAACCATTATTCTCAAATTTAAATGAGTAGCCATCTCGCATCAAACGAGATCCAGATACAATGTTCATGCTCAAAGCTGGTACTAAATAACAATTATTAAGGTTTAACACTAATCCCGAAGGTAGATGTAGAGGTAGGGTGCCGACGGCGATCACATCGACCTTGGAACCATTCCCGACGCGCATCGTCACCTCATCCTTTGCCAGTCTCCGCTTATTCCGCAGCTCCTTCTTGGAGTTACAAATGTGAGCAACTGCACCGGTATCAAATACCCAGGATCTACTATGAGCGCTGGTTAGGTACACATCAATAACAAGTATATCACATATACCTTTAACGTTGCCGGCCTTCTTATTCGCTAAGTACTTGGGGCAGTTCCGCTTCCAGTGACCGGTACCCTTGCAATAAAAGCACTCAGTCTCAGGCTTGGGTCCATTCTTGTTGTTGTTCTTGACAACTTGCTTACCGGGCACGGCAACAACTTTGCCGTCCTTCTTGAAGTTCTTCTTACCCTTGCCTTTCTTGAAACTAGTGGTCTTATTCACCATCAACACTTGATGCTCCTTTTTGATCTCGACCTCCGCTGATTTCAGCATTGAGTACAACTCAGGAATGGACTTCTCCATACCTTGTGTGTTGTAGTTCATCACGAAGCTTTTGTAGCTAGGTGGAAGCAACTGGAGGATTTTGTCAATGACCGAGTCATCCGGGAGATTAACTCCCAGTAGAGTCAAGCGGTTGTGCAACCCAGACATTTTGAGTATGTGCTCACTGACAGAACTGTTCTCCTCCATCTTACAGCTAAAGAACTTGTCTGAGACGTCATATCTCTCGACCCGGGCATGAGCTTGGACAAGCAGTTTCAGCTCTTGGAACATCTCATATGATCCGTGTTGCTCAAAACACTTTTGGACCCCCGGTTCTAAACTGTAAAGCATGCCGCACTGAACAAGGGAGTAATCATCGTAGCGTGACTGCCAAGCGTTCGTAACGTCTTGGTCTGCTGGGAAAATGGGTGGGTCACCTAGTGGTGCATCAAGGACATAAAATCTCTTGGAAGCTATGAGGATGATCCTCAAGCTACGGACCTAGTCCGCATAGTTGCGTCCATCATCTTTCAGCTTGGTTTTCTCTCGGAACGCGTTGAAGTTGAGGGTGACATTAGCGTTGGCCATTGGATCTACAATATAGATTGTAAAGACAATTTTAGACTAAGTTCATGATAATTAAGTTCACATAATCAAATTATTTAATGAACTCCCACTTATATGGACATCTCCCTAGTCATCCAAGTGATACATGATCCACGTCAACTAGCACGTGTCCGATCATCACGTGAGACGGACTAGTCATCCATGGTGAACATCTCCATGTTGATCGTATCTTCTATATGACTCATGTTCGACCTTTCGGTCTTCTGTGTTCCGAGGCCATGTTTGTACATGCTAGGCTCTTCAAGTCAACCTAAGTGTTTCGCATGTGTAAATCTGGCTTACACCCATTGTATGCGAACGTTAGAACCTATCACACCCGATCATCACATGGTGCTTCGAAACAACGATCCTTAGCAGCGGTGCACAGTTAGGGTGAACACCTTTCTTGAAATTTTATTGAGGGATCATATTATTTACTACCATCGTTCTAAGCAAATAAGATGTAAACATGATAAACATCATATGCAATCAATATAGTGACATGATATGGCCAATATCATCTTGCTCCTTTGATCTCCATCTTCGGGGCACCATGATCATCACTATCACTGGCACGACACCATGATCTCCATCATCATGTCTTCATGAAGTTGTCTCGCCAATTATTACTTCTACTACTATGGCTAACGTTTAGCAATAAAGTAAAGTAATTACATGGCATTTATGATTGACACGCAGGTCATACAATAAAATAAGACAACTCCTATGGCTCCTGCCGGTTGTCATACTCATCGACATGCAAGTCGTGAATCCTATTACAAGAACATGATCAATCTCATACATCACAATGCATCACATCACATCCTTTGGCCATATTACATCACAAGGCATATGCTGCAAAAACAAGTTAGACGTCCTCTAATTTGTAGTTACAAGTTTTTATGTGGCTGCTATAGGTTTCTAGCAAGAACGTTTCTTACCTACGCCAAAACCACAATGTGATATGCCAATTGCTATTTACCCTTAATGAGGACCCTTTTCATCGAATCCAATCCGACTAAGGTGGGAGAGACAGACACCCGCTAGCCACCTTATGCAACAAGTGCATGTCAGGCGGTGGAACCGGTCTCACGTAAGCGTACGTGTAAAGTTGATCTGGGCCGCTTCATCCCACAATACCAGCGAATCAAGATAAGACTAGTAGTGGTAAGCAAATTAACAAGATCAACGCCCACAACAACTTTGTGTACTACCCGTCCATAGATTCTACGCATAGACCTAGCTCATGATGCCACTGTTGGGAGACGTAGTAGTAAATCAAAAATTTCTATGCGTTCACCAAGATCTATATATGGAGAAACCAGCAACGAGAGGGAAGAGATTGCATCTTCATACCTTTCAAGATTGCTAAGAGGAAGAGTTACAAGAACGCGGTTGGTGGAGTCGTACTCATAGCGATTCAGATCGCGATGGACTCCGATCTTAGCGCCGAACAATGGCGCCTCCGCGTTCAACACACGTGCAGCCCGGTGACGTCTCCTACGCCTTGATCCATCAAGGAGGGAGGAGAGGTTGAGGAAGAGCTCCGGTAGCACGACGACGTGGTGACGGTGGAGCTATGTGGTCTCCGGCAGGGCTTCGCCAAGCACTACGGAGAACGAGGAGAGGGAGGAGTAGAGCTGCGCCGAGAGGAGAGGAACTCGTGTGTTGCAGCCCTCCAAAACCCCACATATATATAGGGGGAAGGAGGAGGAGGCACCCCATCTAGGTTTCCCACCCTAGAGGGTGCGGCAGCCCTAGATGGGAGGGCCGCGGCCAAAGTGGGAGGAGGGGCGGCGCCGTAGGGTGGGCCTTGGGCCCATCCACGCCTAGGGTTTGCCCCCTCCAACCCTTGTTGCGCCTTGGGCTGGGGTGGGAGGCGCACCAGCCCACCTAGGGGCTGGTTCCCTCCCACTCTTGGCCCATGAAACCTTCCAGGGCCTGGAGCCCCTCCCGGTGGACCCCGGAACCCTTCCGGTGGTTACAGTACAGTACCGGTGACGCCCAAAACACTTTCGGTGACCGAAACCTCACTTCCTATATATGAATCTTTACCTCCGGACCATTCTGGAGCTCCTCGTGACATCCGGTATCTCATCCGGGACTCCGAAAAACCTTCGGTAACCATGTACACTATTCCCCTGTAACCCTAGCGTCATCGAACCTTAAGTGTGTAGATCCTACGGGTTCGGGAGACACGTAGACATGACCGAGACACCTCTCCAGTCAATAACCAACAGCACGATCTGGATACCCATGTTGGCTCCCACATGCTCCACGATGATCTCATCGGATGAACCACGATGTCGGGGATTCAATCAATCCCGTATACAATTCCCTTTGTCTACCGGTATGATACTTGTCCGAGATTCGATCGTCGGTATCCCTATACCTTGTTCAATCTTGTTACCGACAAGTCTGTTTAATCGTTCCGTAACACATCATCCCGTGGCTAACTCCTTAGTCACATTGAGCTCATTATGATGATGTCTTACCGAGTGGGCCCAGAGATACCTCTCCGTCATACGGAGTGACAAATCGCAGTCTCGATTCGTGCCAACCCAACAGACACTTTTGGAGATACCTGTAGTGCACCTTTATAGCCACCCAGTTACGTTGTGATGTTTGGCACACCCAAATCATTCCTACGGTATCCAGGAGTTGCACAATCTCATGGTCTAAGGAAACGATACTTGACATTGGAAAAGCTTTAGCAGACGAACTACACGATCTTGTGCTATGCTTAGGATTGGGTCTTGTCCATCACATCATTCTCCTAATGATGTGATCTCGTTATCAACGACATCCAATGTCCATGGTCATGAAACCGTGACCATCTATTGATCAACGAGCTAGCCAACTAGAGGCTCACTAGGGACATGTTGTGGTCTATGTATTCACACATGTATTACGGTTTCCGATTAATACAATGATAGCATGAACAATAGACAATTATCATGAACAAGGAAATACAATAATAACCATTTTATTATTGCCTCTAGGGCATATTTCCAACAGAACTTAATACACTAGATGCATGTTGGATAGCGGTCGGTGTGTGGAGTAATAGTAGTAGATGTAGGCAGGAGTCGGTCTACTAATCTTGGACATGATACCTATGTAATGATCATTGCTTGGATATCGTCATGAGTATTTGAAGTTCTATCAATTGCCCATAGTAATTTGTTCACCCATCGTTTGCTATTTTTCTCGAGAGAAGCCACAAGTGACACCTACGGCCCCGGGTCTTTCTTTCTCATATATTTGCCTTTGCGGTCTACTTTTCTCTTGCATCTATTAAACGAAAAACACAAAAATACCTTGCTGCGTTTTATTTATATTTATTTTATTTGCGATCTATCTATAAAATTACTACAAATCTTTCTCTCGTCCACGTGGCTTTCTGGCGCCGTACCCTGGAAGGGATTGACAACCCCTTTAACACGTCGGGGTGCGAGGATTTGTTATCTGTGTGCAGGGTCTGTTTACATTGTGTTGCTTGGTTCTCCTACTGGTTCGATAACCTTGGTTTCATATCTGAGGGAAATACCTGTCGTCGTTGTGCTGCATCATCCCTTCCTCTTTGGGGAAATACCGACGTAGCTTCAAGCGACATCAGCAGTAGTTCCCCTGAATTTCAATGTGTTCCGAGAGAAAGCCAAGTTGAAACATGATGGAAGTAACTTTGTAGTCTAGGCCCGTAATCTAAGGAGTATCCACACAGCTTCCCAAAATGTTTATGTCCTTGATGCACCGCTCGGTGAAGCACACGCTCCAGTCACGTCTGCAGACGTTGTGAACGCCTGGCTGGCGCGTTCTGAAGATTACTCAATAGTTCAATGTGCAATGTTGTATGGCTTAGAACTGGGACTTCAAAGGTGTTTTGAAAATCATGGATCATATGAGATGTTCCAGGAGTTGAAGTGTATCTTTGAGAACAATGCCCCGATCGAGAGGTATGATACCTTCGATAAGTTCTATGCTTGCAAGATGGAGAAGAACGGGTCTGTCAATGAACATATAGTCAGAATGTCTTGGTATTCAAACCATCTGACTAAGTTACGGATGCCCCGTCTGCCAGAGGCGGTCACTGACAGAGTTCTTCAATCACTGCCACCTAGCTACAAAAGCTTCGTGATGAACTATAACATGCAAGGGGGATAACAAGTCAGTGGCCAAGCTGTTTGTGATGCAGAAAGTTGCTGAGTCAGAAATCTAGAAGGTGCATCAAGTGTTGATGGTCAATAAAACCACTAGTTTCAAGAAGAATGGCAAGGGAAAGAAGGGTAACTCCAAGAAGAGTGGCAAAGCAGTCGCCCCTCCTGTGAAGAAACCCGATACGTCTCCAACGTATCTATAATTTTTTATTGTTCCATGCTATTATATTATCTGTTTTGGATGTTTTATATGCATTAATATTCTATTTTATATTATTTTTGGGACTAACCTATTAACCTAGTGCCCAGTGCCAGTTTATGTTTTTTCCGTGTTTTCGAGTATTGCAGAAAAGGAATATCAAACGGAGTCCAAACGGAATAAAATTCTAGGATGATTTTTCTTGGACCAAAAGAAACCCAGGAGACTTGTAGAAGAGGCCAAAAGGTCTACGGGTGGGCCACAAGCCACCCCAGCATCGCCAAGGGGCGCCCCTTGGCTTGTGGGCCCCCCGTAGCTCATCCAAACCTAATCTTCAGCCTATAAATTCAAAAATATTCCCTCAATACCAAAAAGGGCGACGATAATACTTTTCCGCCACCGGAAGCCTCCGTTCGTGAGAGATCCAATATTGGAGCCTTTTCCGATAATCTGCTAGAGGGGGATTCGATCATGGAGGGCCTCTTCATCAACTCCATTGCCCTTCCGGTGATGCGTGAGTAGTTCATCACAGACCTACGGATCCATAGCTAGTAGCTAGATGGATTCTTCTCTCTCTTTCTTCTTCAATACCATCTTCTTCATGATCTTCATGGGGATCTATCCGATGTAATACTCTTTTGCGGTGTGTTTGTCGAAATCTGATGAATTGTGGGTTTATGATTAGATTATCTATGAATATTATTAGAATCTTCTCTGAATTCTTATATGCATGATTTCATATGTTTGCAAGTCTCTTCGAGTTATAGGTTTGGTTTGGCTAACTAGATTGGTAATTCTTGCAATGAGACAAGTGCTTAGTTTTGGGTTCAATATTGCAGTGTCCTCACCCAGTGATAGTAGGGTTAGTGAGGCATGTATTTGTATTGTTGCCATCAAGGGTAAAAGACGAGGTTTTCATCATGTTGCTTGAGTTTATCCCTCCACATCATGTCATCTTACTTAATGCGTTACTCTGTTCTTCATGAACGTAATACTCTAGATGTAGGCAAGAGTCGGTCGATGTGTGGAGTAATAGTAGTAGATGCAGATCATTTCGGTCTACTTGATACGGACGTGATGCTTATATGCATATTCATTTCCTTGGATATCATCATAACTATGCGCCTTTCTATCAATTGCTCGACAGTAATTTGTTCACCCACCGTATTATTTTCCTTCAAGAGAGAAGCCTCTAGTGAAACCTACGGCCCCGGGTCTATTTTCCATATTATATTTTCAGATCTATAAATCAAAAACACCTTTCTGCAATTTTATTTACTTTTACTTCTCGCAATCTCTCATATCTATCTCTATCAGATCTCATCCTTGCAAGTAACCATGAAGGGATTGACAACCCCTTTATAGCGTTGAGTGCAAGTGTTTGATTGTTTGTGCAGGTGCATAAATTGGGGCCTTGCTTCTTCCCCCTACTAGATTGATACCTTGGTTCTCAACAACTGAGGGAAATACTTATCTACTTTGCTGCATCACCCTTTCCTCTTCAAGGGAAAACCAACGCAAGCTCAAGAAGTAGCAAGAAGGATTTCTGGTGCCGTTGTTGGGGAGGATACACATCAAGCCTACCAAGTACCCATCACAAACTCATCTCTTGCATTTACATTATTTGCCATTTGCCTCTTGTTTTCCTCTCCCCCACTTCTAAAACGATGTTAAAAAAAACCAAAAAGATTTGCCTTTTTATTCGCCGTTCTTCTGTTCATCTTTTCGTTTGCTTGTGTGCTTGATTGCTTGCTTTGTCGCGATGTCTGAGAACTACAAATTGTGTGACTTCTCCAATACTAATAATAATGATTTTATTAGTACTCCGATTGCTCCCTCCAGTAGTGCAGAATCTTATGAAATTAATGCCCCTTTGCTTATCTTGTTATGAAAGAACAATTTTCCGGCCTTCCTAGTGAAGATGCCGCATCCCATCTAAATACTTTCATTGAGTTGTGTGACATGCAAAATAAGAAATATATGGATAATGATATTGTTAAATTGAAGCTATTTCCATTCTCACTACGAGATCGTGCTAAAACTTGGTTTTCATCTTTGCCTAAAAATAGTATTGATTCATGGAATAAGTGTAAAGATGCTTTTATTTCCAAGTACTTTATGCTCGCTAAGATCACCTCCCTTAGGAATGATATAATGAGTTTGAAGCAACTTGATCATGAGCATGTTGCACAATCTTAGGAGAGGATGAAATTAATGATTAGAAATTGCCCCACACATGGTTTGAGTTTATGGATGATTATACATTTTTTTATGCGGGATTGAATTTTGCTTCTAGGAATCTTTTAGATTCGGTCGCGGGTGGTACTTTTATGGAAATCACATTAGGGGAATCTACTAAACTCCTAGATAATATTATGTTAAGTTACTCCCAATGGCATACCGAAAGATCTCCTACTAGTAAAAAAGTGCATGCTACTGAAGAAATAAATACTTTGAGTGAAAAGATGGATGAATTAATTAAATTTTTTGCTATTAATAGTGCTCCTATTGATCCTAATGATATGCCTTTGTCTTATTTGATTGGGAATAATAATGAATCTATGGATGTGAATTTTGTTTGTAGGAACAATTTTGGTAATAACGCGCATAAATGTAATTTCAACCCTAGGCCGTTTCCTAGTAATTCCTCTAATAATTATGGTAATTCCTACAACAATCCTTATGGAAATTATAATAATATTCCCTCTGATCTTGAGAATAATATTAATGAATTTATTAGTTCTCGAAACGTTTCCAGTGCTTCGATTGAAGAAAAATTGCTCAAGATTAATGATTTGTCTAGGAACGTTGATAGAATTTCGCTTGAGTTTGATTCTTTGAAAATTAGATCTACTCCACCCAAGCTTGATATTAATGAGTCTTTAAAAGCTATGAGAACTTCTATTGATGTGTGTAAGGAAAGAACCGCTAGAATGCGTGCTAAGCATGAATGGCTTGAAAAAGTATGTTCTAATGATAATAATGATGAAGATATTAAAGTGATTCATGTGACTCCTATTCAATCTCTGTTTTGTAATATAAATCTTGATAAATATGGGACTGGATATAAGTCAACTTTAGTTAAAATTCATGCCAATGATTCGGAGTTTATAGATCTTAATGCTAAAATTTATAAAAGTGGGATTGAAGAGGTCAAAACTTTAAATAGCAATGAACCCACTCTTTTGGATTTCAGGGACTTCAATTATGATAGCTATTATTTGATTTATTGTATTTCCTTGTTGCAATATATGTTGAATTCTCCGCATGCTTATAATCAAAATAAGGCTTTTACTAAACATATCGTTGATGCTATGATGAAATCTTTTAAAGAAAAACTTGAGTTGGAAGTTTCCATACCTAGAAAGATTTATGATGAGTGGGAACCTACTGTTAAGATTAAAATTAAATATTATGAGTGTGATGCTTTGTGTGATTTGGGTGCTAGTGTTTCCACGATTTTGAAAACTTTATGTGATGTGCTAGGTTTTGATGAACTTGATGATTGCTCTTTAAATTTGCATCTAGCAGATTCCACTATTAAGAAACCTATGGGAAGTATTTATGATGTTCTGATTGTTGCAAATAGGAATTATGTGCCCATATATTTCATTGTTCTTGATATAGATTGCAATACTACATGTCCTATTATTTTTGGTAGACCTTTCCTTAGAACGACTGGTGCAATTATTGATATGATAGAAGGAAACATTAGATTCCAATTTCCATTAAGGAAAGGCATGTAACACTTTCCTAGAAATAAAATAAGATTACCTTATGAATCTATTATGATAGCTGCTTATGGATTTCATACCAAAGATGACAATACCTAGATCTATTACGTTATGCCTAGCTAAGGGGCGTTAAACAATAGCGCTTGTTGGGAGGCAACCCAATTTTATTTTTATGTTTTGTTTTTTATTCTGTTTTTGAGTGTCTCACACATTATTACCTATGTAGTAATTGTGTTTTGGTGTTTTAATTAGTGTTTGAGCCAAGTAAGACATTTGGGATGGTCTATGGTGATTGTTGATTTGATCTTGCTGAAAACAGAAACTTTTGCGCTCAGTCCAGGAATTTTATAAATTTACCAGAATGTCAAATTAGTCTGAAATTTTTACACAATATTTATATACAAATTTCCCTGGTTTTCCTAAGTTTTCAAAACTTTTGGAGTTACAGAAGTATTCGAAATTTACAGATTGCTATAGACTGTTCTGTTTTTTACAGATTCTATTTTGTTTGTGTTGTTTACTTATTTTGATGTATCTATAGGTTGTATCGGGGAGTATGAACCATGGAGAAGTTGGAATACAGTAGATATTACACCAATATAAATAAATAATGAGTTCACAACAGTACCTAAAGTGGTGATTTATTTTTCTTATACTAACAGATCTCACGAGTTTTCTATTGAGTTTTGTGTTGTGAAGTTTTCATGTTTTGGGTAAAGATTTGATGGACTATGGAATAAGGAGTGGAAAAAGACTAAGCTTGGGGATGCCCCAGAAGGCATCCCCTCTTTCGTCTTCATTCCATCGGTAAATTTACTTGAGGCTATATTTTTATTCACCACATGATATGTGTTTTGCTTGGAGCGTGTTGTATGATATGAGTCTTTGCTTTTTAGTTTTCCACAGTCGTCCTTGATTAACACATATTTTGAGAGATACACACATGAATCGTGAATTTATTAGAATACTCTATGTGCTTCACTTATATCTTTTAAGCTAGGCAATTTTGCTCTAGTGCTTCACTTATATGTTTTTAGAGCACGGTGGTGTTTTATTTTATAGAAATAATTGAACTCTCGTACCTCACTTATTATATTTTGAGAGTCTTTAAACAGCATGGTAATTGGTTTAGGTTATGAATTTAGTCCTAATATAATGGGCATCCAAGAGGGATATAATAAACACTTTCATATAAAGTGCATTGAATACTATGAGAAGTTTGATTCCTTGCATCTGTTTTGAGATATAAAGATGATGATAATAGAGTCTTGCCAGTGAGTAATTGTCGATTGGTAGAAATACTTCTGTTAAAGGTTTGTGATTCTTGTAGCATGCACGTATGGTGAAATGTTATGTAACAAAGTCGGAGCATGATTTGTTTATTGATTTTCATCCTTTGTTTGAGGGTCAGGAGCGCGCGATGGTTAACTCCTACCAACCTCTCCCCTAGGAGCATGCGTCTAATACCTGGCTTCGATAACTAATATACTTCTGCAATAAGTATGTGAGTTCTTTATGACTAATGTGAGTCCATGGATTATACGCACTCTCACCCTTCTGCCATTGCTAGCCTCTCTAGTACCCCAAACTTTTGCTGGTGCATTACACCCACCATATATCCTTCCTCAAAACAGACACCATACCTACCTATTATGGCATTTCCATAGCCATTCCAAGATATATTGACATGCAACTTCCATCGTTCCATTTATTATGACACGCACCATCATTTTCATATTGCTTTGCATGATCATAAGATAGCTAGCATGATGTTTTCATGGCTTGTCTGTTTTTTGCTGTCCTTTGCTATGCTAGATCATTGCACATCTCGGTACACCGTTGGAGGCATTCGTATAGAGTCATATTTTGTTCTAGGTATGAAGTTGTAATTCTTGAGTTGTAAGTAAATAAAAGTGTGATGATCATCATTATTAGAGCATTATATCATGTGAGGAAAGGATGATGGAAGCTATGATTCCCTCACGAGTTGGGATGAGACTTCGGACTTTATGAAAAATAAAAGAGGCCAATGAATCCCAAATAAAAAAGAGGCCAAATATGCCCACCAAAAACATGAGAGAAAAGAGAGAAGGGACAATGCTACTATCTTTTTTTCCAAACTTGTGATTCAAAGTGGCACCATGATCTTCATGATAGAGAGTCTCCTATTTTGTCACTTTCATATACTAGTGGGAATTTTTAATTATAAAACTTGGCTTGTATATTCCAATGATGGTCTTCCGCAAATTTCCCTAGGTCTTCGTGAGCAAGCAAGTTGGATGCACACCCGCTTAGTTTCTTTTTGAGCTTTCATACAGTTATAGCTCTAGTGCATTCGTTGCATGGCAATCCCTACTTATTCACATTGATATCTATTAATGGGCATATCCATAGCCCGTTGATACGACTAGTTGATGTGAGACTATCTTCTCCTTTTCTTCATAACCTCCACCATATTTTATTCCACCTATAGTGCTATATCCATGGCTCACGCTCATGTATTTCCTGAGAGTTGAAAAGGTTTGAGAAGATAAAATGGGTGAAACAATTGCTTGACTTGTCATCGGGGTTGTGTATGATATAAATACTTTGTGTGGGGAAGATGGAGAATAGCGATACTATATGATTTTGTAGGGATAACTTTCTTTTGCCATGTTATTTTGAAGAGACACAATTGCTTTGTTAGTATGCTTGAAATATTACTGTTTTTATGTCAACATTAAGCTTTTGTTTTGAGTCTTATGGATCTAAACATTCATGCCACAATAAATAATATTACATGGATAAATATGTTAGGTAGCATTCCACATCAAAAAATTTGTTTTTTATCATTTACCTACTCGAGGGCTTGGGGATGCTGATACATCTCCAACGTATCTATAATTTTTTATTGTTCCATCCTATTATATTATTTGTTCTGGATGTTTTATATGCATTAATATGCCATTTTATATTATTTTTGGGACTAACCTATTAACCTAGTGCCTAGTGCTAGTTTCTGGTTTTTCCTTGTTTTCGACTATTGCAGAAAAGGAATATCAAACGGAGTCCAAACGGAATAAAATTCTATGATGATTTTTCTTGGACCAAAAGAAACCCAGGAGACTTGGAGAAGAGGCCAGAAGGTCTACGGGTGGGCCACAAGCCACCCCGGGGCGGCCAGGGGGCGAGCCCCTACCTTGTGGGCCCCCTGTAGCTCCTCCAACCCTAATCTTTGGCCTATAAATTCAGAAATATTCCCCCAATACCCAAAAGAGCGATGATAATACTTTTCCACCGCCAGAAGCCTTCATTCCCGAGAGATCCAATCTTGGAGCCTTTTCCGGTAATATGCGGGAGGGGGATACAATCATGGAGTGCGTCTACATCAACTCCATTGCCATTCCGATGATGCGTGTGTAGTTCACCACAGACCTACGGGGCCATAGCTAGTAGCTAGATGGCTTATTCTCTCTCTTTGTTCTTCAATACCATGTTCTCCATGATCTTCATGGGGATCTATCCGATGTAATACTCTTTTGCGATGTGTTTGTCGAGATGCGATGAACTGTGGGTTTATGATCACATTATCTATGAATATTATCTGAATCTTCTCTGAATTCTTATATGCATGATTTCATATCTTTGCAAGTCTCTTCGAGTTATTGGTTTGGTTTGGCCAACTATATTGGTAATTCTTGCAATGGGAGAAGTGCTCAGTTTTGGGTTCAATCTTGCGGTGTCTTCACCCAGTGACATACTAGGGGTAGCATGGCACGTATTTGTATTGTTGCCATCAAGGATAAATATATGGGGTTTTCATCATATTTATTGAGTTTATCCCTCTACATCATGTCATCTTACTTAATGCATTACTCTGTTGTTCATGAACTTAATACTCTAGATGCAGGCAGGAGTCGGTCGATGTGTGGAGTAATAGTAGTAGATCCAGAATCGTTTCGGTCTACTTGACACGGATGTGATGCCTATATGCATAATCATTTCCTTGGATATTGTCATAACTATGTGCTTTTCTATCAATTGCTCGATAGTAATTTGTTCACCCACTGTATTATTATCCTTCAAGAGAGAAGCCTTAACCTATGGCCCCTGGGTCTATTTTCCATATTATATTTTCAGATATATAAAACAAAAATACCAATAATACCTTGCTGCAATTTTATTTACTTTTACTTCTCACAATATTTCATATCTATCTCTATCAGATCTCATCCTTGCAAGTAACCGTGAAGGGATTGACAACCCCTTTATAGCATTCGGTGCAAGTGTTTGATTGTTTGTGCAGGTGCATAAATTGGGGCCTTGCTTCTTCCCCCTACTGGATTGATACCTTGGTTCTCAACAACTGAGGGAAATACTTATCTACTTTGCTGCATCACCTTTCCTCTTCAAGGGAAACCAGCGCAAGCTCAAGAAGTAGCAAAATCCAAAGCTGGACCCAACCTAGAAACTGAGTGCTTTCATTGCAAGGGAACTAGCCATTGGAAGCGGAACTTCCCCAAGTATCTGCCCGACAAGAAGTTAGCCAACACCAAACAAGGTATATATGATATACATGTTATTGATGTGTACCTTACCAACTCTCATTGTAGTGCCTGGGTATTTGATACTGGTTCGGTTGCTCACATTTGCAATTCAAAGCAAGAGCTACGGAATAGACGGAGGCTTGCAAAGGACAAAGTGACGATGCGTGTGGGAAATGGTTACAAGGTTGATGTGATCGTCGTCGGCACCTCACTCTTCGATTACATTGGGATTAGTTATGAACCTAAATAATTGTTATTTAGTGCTCGCGTTAAGCATGAACATTATATCTGGATCTTGTTTATTGCAAGACAGTTACTCATTTAAATCATAGAATAATGGTTGTTCTATTTATATGAGTAATATCTTTTATGGTCATGCACCCAATGTGAGGGGTTTATTCTTATTGAATCTCGACAGTGATGATACACATGTTCATAACATTGATACCAAAAGATGTAGAGTTGATAATGATAGTACCACTTTCTTATGGCACTGCCGCTTAGGTCACATTGCTGTAAAACGCATGAAGAAGCATCATGCTCATGGACTTTTGGAGTCACTTGATTTCGAATCACTTGACACATGTGAACCATGCCTCATGGGCAAGATGACTAAGACCCCGTTCTCTGGAACAATGGAATGGGCAAGTGACTTGCTGGAAATCATACATACTAATGTGTGCAGTCCGATAAGCATTGAGGCACACGATGGATATCATTACTTTCTCACCAACACTGATGACTTAAGTAGATATGGGTATATTTACTTAATGAACCACAAGTCTGAAAGGTTTGAAAAGTTCAAGCAATTTCAGAGTGAAGTTGAGAATCATCGTAACAAGAAGATTAAATTTCTACGATATGATCGAGGAGGAAAATATCTGAGTTATGAGTTTGGCAGTCACTTAAGACAATGTGGAATTGTTTCACAATTGACACCGCCTGGAACATTACAATGCAATGGTGTGTCCAAACATCATAATCGAACCTTATTGGATATGGTGCGTTCTATGATGTCTCTTGCCGATTTGCCACTATCATTTTGGGGTTATGCATTAGAGACAGCTGCATTCACTTTAAATAGGGTACCATCAAAAACTGTTGAGACGATGCCATGTGAACTGTTGTTTCGCAAGAAACCAAAGTTGTCGTTTCTTAAAGTTTGGGGATGTGATGCTTATGTCAAAAAGCTTCAGCCTGAAAAGCTGGAACCCAAACTGGAGAAATGCATCTTCATAGGATACCCAAAAGGGACGGTTGGGTATACCTTCTATCTCAAATCCGAAGGCAAAGTGTTTTTCACTAAGAACTGGTCGTTCTCAAGAAAGAGTTTCTCTCAAAATAATTGAGTGGGAGGAAGATAGAACTTGATGAGGTTGTTGAACCTTTGTTTCAACCAGAGAGTAGCGCAGCGTAGAAAGATGTTTCTGTGGAGCCTGCATCAGTTGAAGAGGAAGTTAATGATGGAGATCATGAAGCTTCGAATCAAGTTACTAGCAAACCTCGTAGGTCGACAAGGGCACGTACTGCTCCTAAGTGGTACGGTAACCCTGTCTTAGAGGTCATGTTGTTGGACAACAATGAACCTACGAGCTATGGAGAAGCGATGATGGGCCCAGATTCCAACAAATGGTTAGAGGCCATGAAATCCGAGATGGCATCCATGTATGAAAAAAAAGTATGGACTTTGGAAGTAATACTTGAAGGGCGAAAGGCCATTCAAAATAAATGGATCTTTAAGAACAAGACGGGCGTGGACGATAATGTCAGCATCTATAAAGCTTGACTTGTGGCAAAGGGTTTTTCATAAGTTCGAGGAATTGACTACAATGAGACCTTCTCAACCGTAGCGATGCTTAAGTTCGTCAGAATCATGTTAGCAATAGCTGCATTTTCCGATTATGAAATTTGGCAGATGGATGTCAAAACAACGTTCCTTAATAGTTTCCTTAAGGAAGAGTTGTATATGATTAGTTTGCAAACTCCAGCAATCCATTTATGGACTGGTGCAAGCATCTCGGAGTTGGAATCTTCGCTTTGATGAGGTGATCAAAGCTTTCGGGTTTATACAAGTTTACGGAGAAGCTTGTATTTACAAGAAAGTGAGTGGGAGCTCTATAGCGTTTCTAATATTATATGTGGATGACATATTGCTGATTGGAAACAATATAGAAATGTTGGAAAATGTGAAGGAATATTTGAACAAGAGTTTTTCAATGAAGGACCTAGGAGAAGCTGCTTTCATATTACGCATCAAGATCTATATAGATAGATCGAGACACTTAATAGGACTTTCACAGAGAACATACCTTGACAAATTTTGAAGAAGTTCAAAATGGATCGGTCCAAGAAGGGGTTCTTGCCTGTATTGCAAGGTGTGAAGTTGTGTAAGACCCAATGCCCAGTGACTGCAGAGGATAGAGAGAAGATGAGTGTCATACCCTATGCTTCAACCATAGGCTCTATCATGTATGCAATGATGTGCACAAGACCCAATGTCAGCCTTGCCATAAGTATGGCTGGAAGTGTTCAAAGTGATCCAGGAATGGAACACTGGACGGCGGTCAAGAATATCCTTAAGTACCCGAAAAGGACTAAGGAAATGTTTATCCTTTATGGAGGTGATCAAGAGCTCGTCGTAAAGGATTAGGTCGATGCGAGCTTTGGCACTGATCTGGATGACTCTAAGCCTTAAACCGGATACGTACACATTCTCAAGGGGGGACCGGTAAGCTGGTGCAGTTCCAAGCAGAGCGTGGTAGCAGATTCTACATACGAAGCGGAGTACTTCGCTGCCTCGGAGGAGGCGAAGGAAGGTGTCTGGATGAAGGAGTTCATGAAAGATCTTGGAGTAGTGCCCACTGCATTGGACCCAATGAATCTGTTCTGTGGCAACACTGGTGCCATTGCTCTGGCCAAGGAACCAAGGTTTCACAAGAGGACCAGACACATAAAGAGACGCTTCAATTCCATCCGCGATTACTATTGGAAATATGCCCTAGAGGCAATAATAAATTAGTTATTATCATATTTCCTTGTTCATGATAATCGTTTATTATCCATGCTATAATTGTATTGATCGGAGACTTAGATGCATGTGTGGATACATAGACAAAACCATGTCCCTAGTATGCCTCTAATAGACTAGCTCGTTGATCAAAGATGGTTAAGGTTTCCTAGCCATGGACATGAGATGTCATTTGATAACGGGATCACATCATTAGGAGAATGATGTGATGGACAAGACCCAAACTACAAACGTAGCATATGATCGTGTCAGTTTAATGCTACTGTTTTCTACATGTCAAGTATCTATTCCTATGACCATGAGATCATGCAACTCACTGACACCGGAGGAGTGACTTGTTTGTATCAAACGTCGCAACGTAACTGGGTGAATATAAAGGTGCTCTACAGGTATCTCTGAGGGTGTCTGTTGAGTTGGCATGGATCAAGACTGGGATTTGTTACTCCGTGTGACGGAGAGGTATCTCAGGGCCCACTCGGTAATACAACATCACAATAAGCCTTGCAAGCAATGTGACTAAGTGTTAGTCACGGGATCTTGTATTATGGAACGAGTAAAGAGACTTGCCGATAATGAGGTTGAACTAGGTATGGAGATACCGACGATCGAATCTCGAGCAAGTAACATACCGAAGAACAAAGGGAACATCATACGGGATTAACTGAATCCTTGACATAGAGGTTCGACCGATAAAGATCTTTGTAGAATATGTAGGAACTTAGGGTTTTGGCACATGATTTTCAGCCATGTGCTACCCGTTCCTCTAGTGCATAGTTTCCCCTCTAGATCGGTTTTCTGTGGTGCTTAGGCGAAGCCCTGCCGGAATTGCTCCACTACCATCTCTGCGGCGCCATCATGCTGCCAAAGAACTCGTCTACCTCTTCGCTCCCTCTTGCTAGATCAAGAAGGCGGAGATCGTCATCGAGTAGTACATGTGCTGATCGCAGAGGTGTCGTCCGTTCGGCGCTAGATCGGAAGGACCGTGATCAAGATCGCAAGACGGATCATGATGAGATTGCGGAACGGATCGTGATGAGATCGCGGGACGGATCGTGATGAGTTCACGGGACAGGTCATGATTGGATTGCAGGACGGATCGTGATGAGATCGTGGGACGCTCGGTGATTTGGATGCGAAGATGTTCGACTACACCAACCGTGTTTCTTAACGCTTCCCGCTTAGCGATCTACAAGGGTATGTAGATCCACTCTCCCTCTAGTAGATGCTCATCACCATGGATAGATCTTGCGTGTGTGTAGGAAATTTTTCTTTCCCATGCAATGTTCCCCAACAGTGGTATCAGAGCTAGGTCTATGTGTAGATGAGATCTCGAGTAGAACACAAAGAGTTTGTGGCCGTTGATGCTTAGATTGCTTCCTCCCTTGGTTGTGTTTTGGTTCAACGGTATTGTGGGATGTAGCGGCCTGGACCAACCTTACTCGTATGCTTACAAGAGACCGGTTTCCATCGACTGACGTGTAACTTCGTTACACAAAGATGGCTGGCGGGTGTCTGTCTCTCCTACTTTAGTAGGAACGGATTCGACAAAGGCGGTCCTTGAGAAGGTTGAAAAGCAATTTATGTATCACCGTTGTGATTTTGTGTAGGTGAGAATTGTTCTTGCTAGATACCCGTAGCAGCCACGTAAAACATGCAACAACAATTAGAGGACGTCTAACTTGTTTTTGCAGGGTATGTTGTGATGTGATATGGCCAATTACATGATGAGATATATGTGATGTATGAGATGATCATGTATTTTATAGAATATCACGACTTGCATGTCGATGAGTACAGTAATCAGCAGGAGTCATAGGGTTGTCTTTAATTATTGCATGACATGTGTGTCAATCATTAAGCGCTATGTAATGCTTTACTTTATCGCTAAACGGTAGCAATAGTAGTAGAAGCATGGTGGGTGCGACAACCCCAATGGCGACACTTTGATGGAGATCAAGATGATGGAGATCATGGTGTCATGCCGGTGACGATGGAGATCATGCCAGTGCTTTCAAGATGGTGATCAAAAGCACAAGTTCATGGCCATATCATGTCACTTATGATTTGCATGTGATGTTAATCCTTTCATGCACCTTGTTTTGCTTAGGATGACGGTAGCATTATCAGGTCATCCCTCACTTAATTTCAAGATAAATTGTGTTCTCCCCGAGTGTGCACCGTTGCGAAAGTTCGTCGTGTCGAGACACCACGTGATGATCGGGTGTGATAGACTCTACGTTCACATACAACGGGTACAAGCCAGTGTTGCACATGCAGAACACTCGGGTTAAACTTGACGAGCCTAGCATGTACATACATGGCCTCGGAACACAAGAGACCGAAAGGTCGAATATGAGTCATATAGTAGATATGATCAACATGATGATGTTCACCATTGAAACCACCTCAACTCACATGATGATCGGACTTGAATTGGTGAATTTGGATCATGTATCACTCGAATGACCGAAGGGATGTCAATTTTAGTGGGAGTTCTTCAGTAATATGATTAATTGAACTCATTATCATGAACATAGTCAGTTCTGTCTTTGCAAATTATGTTGTAGATTACTTGCTCGCGTTGTAGCTCCCTTGAATTTTTATATGTTCCTGGAGAAATAGAGTTGAAAGATGATGGTAGCAATATTACAGACTTGGGTCCGTGATCTGAGGATTGTCCTCATTGCTACACAGAAGGCTTATGTCCTTAATGCACAGCTTGGTGCGCCACCCCGTCTAGCTTCGTCTGTAGATGTTGTGAACATCTGACATGCGCGTTTTGATGACTACTTGATAGTTTAGTGTGTCATGCATTACAGCTTAGAATTGAGGTTCCGAAACATTTTGAACGTCTTGGGACATATGAGATGTTCTAAGAGCTGAAATTAGGATCTCAGGCTCGTGCCCGTGTTGCGACATATCAGATCTCCAACAAGATTCTTTGCCTTCAAGATGAAAGAGAATAGCTCAATCATTGAGCATGTGCTCAGATTGTCTGGGTGCTACATGATGGGAGACGTAGTAGTAAATCAAAAAATTCCTACGTGTCACCAAGATCTATCTAGGAGAAACCAGCAACCAGTGGGGAGAGATTGCATCTTCATACCTTTGAAGATCACTAAGCGGAAGCGTTACAAGAACACGGTTGGTGGAGTCGTACTCGTAGCGATTCAGATCGCGGTGGACTCTGATCTTAGCGCCGAACAACGGCGCCTCCGTGTTCAACACACGTACATCCTGGTGACATCTCCCACGCCTTGATCCAGCAAGGAGGAGGGACAGGTTGGGGAAGATCTCCAACAGCAGCATGACAGCGTGGTGGTGGTGAAGCAGCAAGGTATTCCGGCAGGGCTTCGCCTAAGCACTGCGGAGCAGGAAGAAGAGAGGTAGGGCTGTGCCATGGGAGAGAGAGATCGTGTCTCAAATCATCCCCAATACCTTGGATATATATAGGAGGAGGGAGAGGGAGGGCTTCCTTGGCCCCTCCTCCAAGGAGGAGAGGTTCGGCCGAACCTAGGGAGGAGTCCACCTCTCACAACGGAGGTGGATCTCTTCCTATTGAATCCTTTTCAGCCTTATCTCTTATCCCTAGCCACATGGGCCCTTTCGAAAGGTCTTGGCCAGCTCAATAAGGGCTGGTAGACCTCCTCTAAGGGCCCACGAAGTCCTTTGGTCGTCACACCCCTCCCGGGGTCCTCCGGCACCCTCCCGGCACTCCCGGTACACTACCGATGAGCCCGAAAACTTTCCGGTGACCAAAACTGGACTTCCTATATATCACTCTTTAACTCCGGACCATTTCGGAGCTCCTCGTGACATCCGGGATCTCATCCGGGACTCCGAAGAACCTTCGGTAATCACGTATACCATTTCCCTATAACCCTAGCGTCATCGAACCTTAAGTGTGTAGACCCTACGGGTTCGGGAGACACGTAGACATGACCGAGACACCTCTCCAGTCAATAACCAACAGCGGGATCTGGATACCCATGTTGACTCCCACATGCTCCACGATGATCTCATCTGATGAACCATGATGTCGGGGATTCAATCAATCCCGTATGCAATTCCCTTTGTCTATCGGTATGATACTTGCCCGAGATCTGATTGTCGGTATCCCTATACCTTGTTCAATATCGTTACGGGCAAGTCTCTTTACTCGTTCCGTAACACATCATCCCGTGGCTAAATCCTTTAGTCACATTGATCTCATTATTATGATGTCTTACCGAGTGGGCCCAGAGATACCTCTCCGTCACACGGAGTGACAAATCCCAGTCTCGATTCGTGCCAACCCAACAGACACTTTCGGAGATACCCGTAGTGCACCTTTATAGCCACCCAGTTACGTAGTGACGTTTGGCACACCCAAAGCATTCCTATGGTATCTGGGAGTTGCACAATCTCATGGTCTAAGGAAACGATACTTGACATTGAAAAGCTTTAGCAAACGAACTACACGATCTTGTGCTATGCTCAGGATTGGGTCTTGTCCATCACATCATTCTCCTAATGATGTGATCCCGTTATCAACAACATCCAATGCCCATGGTCATGAAACCGTGACCATCTATTGATCAACGAGCTAGCCAACTAGATGCTCAGTAGGGACATGTTGTGGTCTATGTATTCACACATGTATTACGGTTTCCGGTTAATACAACTATAGCATGAACAATAGACAATTATCATGAACAAGGAAATACAATAATAACCATTTTATTATTGCCTCTAGGGCATATTTCCAATAGTCTCCCACTTGCACTAGAGTCAATAATCTAGTTACATTGTCATGAATGTGAACACCCATAGCATTCTGGTGTTGATCATGTTTTGCTCATGAGAGAGGTTTAGTCAACGGATCTGCAACATTCAGATCCGTATGCACTTTACAAATATCTATATCTCCCTCCTGAATGTAATCACGGATGGAGTTGAAGCCACTCACTTTCTTGTAAATACAGGGTTCTCCATAAACCTGTACAAACCGAAACGCTTTAATCACCTCATTAAAGCGAATGTTCCAACTCCGAGATGCTTGCACCAGCCCATAGATGGAGCGTTCGAGCTTGCATACTTTGTTAGCATCTTTAGGATCGAAAAAACCTTCCGGCTGCATCATATACAGTTCTTCCTTCAGGAAGCCATTAAGGAACGCTGTTTTGACGTCCATTTTCCAGATCTCATAATCATAAAATGCGGCAATTGTAGCATGATTCGGACAGACTTCAGCATCGCTATAGGTGAGAAAGTTTCATCGTAGTCAACTCCTTGAACTTGTCGATAACCATTAGCAACAAGCCGAGCCTTATAGACGGTCACATTACCATCTGTGTAAGTCTTTACTTAAAGATCCATTTATTTTCCCTGGCTCGCTTATCATCAGGAAAGTCCACCAAAGTCCTTACTTTGTTCTCACACATGGATCCTATCTCGGATTTCATGGCCTCAAGCCATTAGTTGGAATCCGGGACCGCCATCGCTTCTTCATAGTTCGAAGGTTCAACGTTGTCCAACAACATGATCTCCAGGACAGGGTTGCCGTACCACTCTGGTGCGGAACATGTCCTAGTGGACCTTCGACATTCAATAGTAACTTGATCTGAAGTTTCATGATCATCATCATTAACTTCCTCTCCAGTTGGTGTAGGCTCCACAGAAACAACTTCCTGTGATGTGCTACTTCCGATTCGAGTGGAGGTACAATTACCTCATCAAGTTCTATTTTCCTCCTACTTACTTCTTTCGAGAGAAACTCTTTCTCGAGAAAGGATCCATTCTTGGCAACAAAGACTTTGCCTTCGGATCTGAGGTAGAAGGTATACCCAATAGTCTCTTTGAGATATCCTATGAAGACGCACTTTTCCGCTTTGGGTTCGAGCTTCTCAGGTTGAAGTCTCTTCACGTAAGCATCGCATCCCCAAACTTTTAGAAACAACAGCTTAGGTTTCTTTCCAAACCATAATTCATACGGTGTCGTCTCAACGGACTTTGACGGTGCCCTATTTAAAGTGAATGCGGCAGTCTCTAATGCATATCCCCAAAATGATAGCGGTAAGTCGGTAAGAGACATCATAGATCGCACCATATCCAATAGACTGCAATTACGACGTTCAGACACACCATTTCGCTGAGGTGTGCCAGGCAGCGTGAGTTGTGAAACAATTCCACATTTCCTTAGGTGCGTGCCAAACTCGTGACTTAAATATTCTCCGCCACGATCAGATCGTAGGCACTTTATTTTCATGTCACATTGATTATCTACCTCACTCTAAATTCCTTGAACCTTTCAAAGGTTTCAGACTTGTGTTTCATCAAGTAGACATACCCATATCTGCTCAAGTCATCAGTGAGGGTGAGAACATAATGGTAGCCACCGCAAGCCTCGACGCTCATTGGACCGCATACATCGGTATGTATTATCTCCAACAAGTCAGTTGCTCGCTCCATTGTTCCGGAGAACGAAGTCTTGGCCATCTTGCCCATGAGGCATGGTTCGCATGTGTCAAATGATTCAAAATCAAGAGACTCCAAAAGTCCATCAACATGGAGCTTCTTCATGCGTTTGACACCAATATGACCAAGGCGGTAGTGCCACATGTAAGTGGGACTATCATTATCAACCTTACACTTTTTGGTACTCGCACTATGGACATGTGTAACATCACGTTCGAGATTCATCAAAAATAAACCATTGACCAGCGGGGCATGACCATAAAACATTTCTCTCATATAAATAGAACAACCATTATTCTCAGATTTAAATGAGTAGCCATCTCGCATCAAACGAGATACAGATACAATGCTCATGCTCAAAGTTGGTACTAAATAACAATTATTGAGGTTTAACACTAATCCCGAAGGTAGATGTAGAGGTAGCGTGCCGACGGCGATCACATCGACCTTGGAACCATTCCCGACGCGCATCGTCACCTCGTCCTTTGCCAGTCTCCGCTTATTCCACAGCTCCTGCTTGGAGTTACAAATGTGAGCAACTGCACCGGTATCAAATACCTAGGAGCTACTATGAGCGCTAGTTAGGTACACATCAATAACAAGTATATCACATATACCTTTAACGTTGCCGGCCTTCTTATCCTCTAAGTACTTGGGGCAGTTCCGCTTCCAGTGACCGGTACCCTTGCAATAAAAGCACTCAGTCTCAGGCTTGGGTCCATGCTTGTTCTTCTTCCCGGCAACTTGCTTACCGGGCGTGGCAACAGCTTTGCCGTCCTTCTTGAAGTTCTTCTTACCCTTGCCTTTCTTGAAACTAGTGGTCTTATTCACCGTCAACACTTGATGCTCCTTTTTGATCTCGACCTCCGCTGATTTCAGCATCGAGTACAACTCAAGAATGGACTTCTCCATCCCCTGCATGTTGTAGTTCGTCACAAAGCACTTGTAGCTAGGTGGAAGCGACTGGAGGATTCTGTAAATGACCGAGTCATCTAGAAGATTAACTCCCAGCTGAGTCAAGCAGTTGTGCAACCCAGACATTTTGAGTATGTGCTCACTAACAGAACTATTCTCCTCCATCTTATAGCTGGAGAACTTGTGAGAGACGTCATATCTCTCGACCCGGGCATGAGCTTGGAAAACCAGTTTCAGCTCCTGGAACATCTCATATGCTCTGTGTTGCTCAAAACGCTTTTGCAGCCCCGGTTCTAAACTGTAAGCATGTCGCACTAAACAAGGGAGTAATCATCGCAGCGTGACTGCCAAGCATTCGTAACGTCTTGGTCAATGGGTAGGTCACCTAGCGGTGCATCAAGGACATACAATCTCTTGGAAGCTATGAGGATGATCCTCAAACCACGGACCAAGTCCGCATAGTTGCTTCCATCATCTTTCAGCTTGGTTTTCTCTAGGAATGCATTGAAGTTGAGGGTGACATTAGCGTTTGGCCATTGGATCTACAATATAGATTGTAACGACAATTTTATACTAAGTTTATGATAATTAAGTTCACATAATCAAATTATTTAATGAACTCCCACTTAGATAGACATCTCTCTAGTCATCCAAGTGACACATGATCCATGTCAACTAGCCCGTGTCCGATCACCACGTGAGATGGACTAGTCATCCATGGTGAACATCTCCATGTTGATCGTATCTTCTATACGACTCATGTTCGACCTTTCGGTCTTCCGTGTTCTAGGGCCATGTCTGTACATGCTAGGCTCGTCAAGTCAACCTAAGTGTTTCGCGTGTGTAAATCTGGCTTACACCCGTTGTATGCGAACGTTAGAACCTATCACACCCGATCATCACGTGGTGCTTCGGAACAACGATCCTTAGCAACGGTGCACAGTTAGGGTGAACACTTTTCTTGAAATTTTATTGAGAGATCATCTTATTTACTACCGTCGTTCTAAGCAAATAAGATGTAAACATGATAAACATCACATGCAATCAATATAGTGACATGATATGGCCAATATCATCTTGCTCTTTTGATCTCCATCTTCGTGGCACCATGATCATCACTGTCACCGGCACGACACCATGATCTCCATCATCATGATCTCTACTCGTGCATAGATTCTATGCATAGACCTAGCTCATGATGCCAGTGATGGGAGACGTAGTAGTAAATCAAAAAAATTCCTAGTGTCACCAAGATCTATCTAGGAGATACCAATAATGAGTGGGGAGAGATTGCATCTTCATACCTTTGAAGATCGCTAAGCGGAAGCATTACAAGAACACGGTTGGTGGAGTCGTACTCGTAGCGATTCAGATCGCGGTGGACTCCGATCTTAGCACCGAACAATGGCGCCTCCACGTTCAAAACACGTACAGCCCGGTGATGTCTCCCGTGCCTTGATCCAGCAAGGAGGAGGCAGAGGTTGGGGAAGAGCTCCAACAGCAGCACGATGGTGTGGTGGTGGTGAAGCAGCAAGGTATTCCGGTAGGGCTTCGCCTAAGCACTGCGGAGCAGGAAGAAGAGAGGTAGGGCTGCGCCGTGGGAGAGAGAGATCGTGTCTCAAATCAGCCCCAATACCTTGGATATATATAGGAGGAGGGAGAGGGAGGGCTTCCTTGGCCCCTCCTCCAAGGAGGATAGGTTGGGCCGAACCTAGGGAGGAGTCCACCTCCCACAAGGGAGGTGGATCTCTTCCTTTTGAATCCTTTTCAGCCTTATCTCTTATCCCTAGCCGCATGGGCCCTTTAGGAAGGTCTTGGCCAGCCCAATAAGGGTTGGTACACCTCCTCTAAGGGCCCACTAAGTCCTTTGGTCGTCACACCCCTCCCGGGGGTCCTCCGGCACCCTCCCGGCACTCCCGGTACACTACAGATGAGCCCAAAAACTTTCCGGTGACCAAAACTGGACTTCCTATATATCAATCTTTACCTCCGGACCATTCCGGAGCTCCTCGTGATGTTCGGGATCTCATACAGGACTCCGAACAACCTTCAGTAATCACGTATACAATTTCCCTATAACCCTAGTGCCATCGAACATTAAGTGTGTAGACCCTACGGGTTCGGGAGACACGTAGACATGACCGAGACACCTCTACGGTCAATAACCAACAGCGGGATCTGGATACCCATGTTGGCTCCCACATGCTCCACGATGATGTCATCAGATGAACCACGATGTCGGGGATTCAATCAATCCCGTATGCAATTCCCTTTGTCTATCGGTATGATACTAGCCCGAGATTCGATCGTCGGTATCCCTATACCTTGTTCAATCTTGTTACCGGCAAGTCTCTTTACTCGTTCCGTAACACATCATCTCATGGCTAACTCCTTTAGTCACATTGATCTCATTATGATGATGTCTTACCAAGTGGGCCTAGAGATACCTCTCCGTCACACGGAGTCACAAATCCCAGTCTCGATTCGTGCCAACCCAACAGACACTTTCGGAGATACCCGTAGTGCACCTTTATAGCCACGCAGTTAGGTTGTGACGTTTGGCACACCCAAAGCATTCCTATGGTATCCATGAGTAGCACAATCTCATGGTCTAAGGAAACGATACTTCACATTGAAAAGCTTTAGCAAACGAACTACACGATCTTGTGCTATGCTCAGGATTGGGTCTTGTCCATCACATCATTCTCCTAATGATGTGATCCCGTTATCAACAACATCCAATGCCCATGGTCATGAAACCGTGACCATCTATTGATCAACGAGCTAGCCAACTAGATGCTCAGTAGGGACATGTTGTGGTCTATGTATTCACACATGTATTACGGTTTCCGGTTAATACAACTATAGCATGAACAATAGACAATTATCATGAACAAGGAAATACAATAATAACCATTTTATTATTGCCTCTAGGGCATATTTCCAATAGTCTCCCACTTGCACTAGAGTCAATAATCTAGTTACATTGTCATGAATGTGAACACCCATAGCATTCTGGTGTTGGTCATGTTTTTCTCGTGAGAGAGGTTTAGTCAACGGATCTGCAACATTTAGATCCGTATACACTTTACAAATATCAATATCTCCCTCCTGAATGTAATCACGGATGGAGTTGAAGCGGCGCTTGATGTGTCTTGTCTTCTTGTGAAATCTGGGCTCCTTCGCAAGGGCAATAGCTCCAGTGTTGTCACAGAATAGAGTCATCAGGCCCGACGCACTTGGAATCACTCCTAGGTCGGTGATGAACTCCTTTATCCAGACTACTTCCTTTGCTGCTTCGGAAGCAGCTATGTACTCCGCTTCACATGTAGATGCTGCCACGATGCTTTGCTTGCTGCTGCACCAGCTGACTGCCCCTCCATTCAAAATATACACGTATCCGGTTTGCGACTTGGAGTCGTCCGGATGTGTGTTGAAGCTAGCATCGACGTAACCCTTTATGACGAGCTCTTCGACACCTCCATACACGACAAACATGTCCTTCGTCCTTTTCAGGTACTTCAGGATATTCTTGACCGCTGTCCAGTGTTCCGCTCTGGGATCACTTTGGTACCTCCCTACCAAACTTACGGCAAGGTTCACATTAGGTCTGGTACACGACGTGGCATACACAATAGAGCCTATGGCTGAAGCATAGGGGATTACACTCATCTCTTCTCTATCTTTTGCCGTGGTCGGGCATTGAGTCGTACTCAATCTCACACCCTGTAGCACAGGCAAGAACCCCTTTTTGGACTGATCCATATTGAACTTCTTCAATATCTTTTCAAGGTATGTGCTTTGTGAAAGACCTATGAGGCGTCTTGATCTATCTCTATAGATCTTAATACCTAATATGTAAGCAGCTTCTCCAAGGTCCTTCATTGAAAAACACTTATTCAAGTAGGCCTTTACACTTTCCAAGAGTTCTATATCATTTCCCATTATTAGTATGTCATCCACATATAATACGAGAAATGCTACAGAGCTCCCACTCACTTTCTTATAAATACAGGGTTCTCCATAAACCTGTACAAACCCAAACGCTTTAATCACCTCATTAAAGCGAATGTTCCAACTCCGAGATGCTTGCACCAGCCCATAGATGGAGCGATGGAGCTTGCATACTTTGTTAGCATCTTAGGATCGACAAAACCTTCCAGCTGCATCATATACAGTTCTTCCTTCAGGAAGCCATTAAGGAACGTCGTTTTGACGTCCATTTGCCAAATCTCATAATCATAAAATGTGGAAATTGCTAACATGATTCGGACAGACTTCAGCATCGCTACAGGTGAGAAAGTCTCATCATAGTCAACTCCTTGAACTTGACGATAACCTGTAGCGACAAGCCGAGCCTTATAGACGGTCACATTACCATCTGCGTCAGTCTTCTTCTTAAAGATCCATTTATTTTCAATGGCTCGCTTATCATCAGGCAAGTCCACCAAAGTCCATACTTTGTTCTCATACATGGATCCTATCTCGGATTTCATGGCCTCAAGCCATTTGTTGGAGTTTGGGCCCGCCATCGCTTCTTCATAGTTCGAAGGTTCACCGTTGTCCAACAACATGATCTCCAGGACAGGGTTGTCGTACCACTCTGGTGCGGAACGTATCCTAGTGGACCTTCGACATTCAACAGTAACTTGATCTGATGTTTCGTGATCATCATCATTAACTTCCTCTCCAGCCGGTGTAGGCTCCACAGAAACAACTTCCTATGCTGCGCTACTCTCCGGTTCGAGTGAAGGTACAATTACCTCATCAAGTTCTATTTTCATCCTACTTACTTCTTTCGAGAGAAACTCTTTCTCGAGAAAGGATCCATTCTTGGCAACAAAGACTTTGCCTTTGGATCTGAGGTAGAAGGTATGCCCAATAGTCTCTTTGGGATATACTATGAAGACGCACTTTTCCGCTTTTCGTTCAAGCTTCTCAGGTTGAAGTTTCTTCACGTAAGAATCGCATCCCCAAACTTTTAGAAATGACAGCTTAGGTTTATTTCCAAACCATAGTTCATACAGTGTCATCTCAACGGACTTTGATGGTGCCCTATTTAAAGTAAATGCGGCAGTCTCTAATGCATATCCCCAAAATGATAGCGGTAAGTCAGTAAGAGACATCATAGATCGCACCATATCCAATAGAGTGCGATTACGAAGTTCAGACACACCATTTCGCTGAGGTGTGCCAGGCAGCATGAGTTGTGAAACAATTCCACATTTCCTTAGGTGCGTGCCAAACTCGTGACTTCAATGTTCTCCTCCACGATCAGATCGTAGGCACTTTATTTTCATGTCACGTTGATTCTCTACCTCACTCTTAAATTCCTTGAACCTTTCAAAGGTTTCAGACTTGTGTTTCATCAAGTAGACATACCCATATCTGCTCAAGTCATCAATGAGGGTGAGAACATAACGGTAGCCACCGCGAGCCTCGACGCTCATTGGACCGCATACATCGGTATGTATTATCTCCAACAAGTCAGTTGCTCGCTCCATTGTTTCGGAGAACGGAGTCTTGGTTATCTTGCCCATGAGGCAAGGTTCGCACGTGTCAAATGATTCAAAATCAAGAGACTCCAAAAGTCCATCAGCATGGAGCTTCTTCATGCGTTTGACACCAATATGACCAAGGCGGCAGTGCCACATGTAAGTGGGACTATTGTTATCAACCTTACACTTTTTGGTACTCACACTATGGACATGTCTAACATCACGTTCGAGATTCATCAAAAATAAACCATTGACCAGCGGGGCATGACCATAAAACATTTCTCTCATATAAATAGAACAACCATTATTCTCATATTTAAATGAGTAGCCATCTCGCATCAAACGAGATCCATATACAATGTTCATGCTCAAAGATGGTACTAAATAACAATTATTGAGGTTTAACACTAATCCCGAAGGTAGATGTAGTGGTAGCATGCCGACGGCGATCACATCGACCTTGGAACCTCCTTTAGCATCGTCTATAGATGTTGTGAACATCTGACATGCGTGTTTTGATGACTACTTGATAGTTTAGTGCATCATGCATTACGGCTTAGAATTGAGGCTCCGAAACATTTTGAACGTCATGGAACATATGAGATGTTCTAAGAGCTGAAATTAGGATCTCGGGCTCATGCCCGTGTTGCGAGATATGAGATCTCCAACAAGATTCTTTGCCTGCAAGATGAAAGAGAATAGCTCAATCATTGAGCATGTGCTCAGATAGTCTGGGTGCTACAATTGCTTGAATCGAGTGGGAGTTGATCTTCCAGATAAGATAGTGATTGACATAGTTCTCCAAGTCACTGTCACTAAGATACTAGAACTTGGTGGTGAACTATAAAATGCCAGGTATAGAAATAATGATCCCTAAGCTGTTCGCGATGTTTGACACCGCGAAGGAAGAAATCAAGAAGGAGCGTCAAGTGTTGATGGTTAGTCAAACCACTAGTTTCGAGAAGGGCAAGAGCAAGGAGGGAAACTTCATGGATAGCAAGTCAGTTGCTGCTCCAGTAAAGGAACCCAAAGTAGAACCCAAACCCGATACTAAGTGCTTCGATTATGAGGAGAGTAGTCGCTGAAGCGGAACAACCCTAGATACTTGGTAGATAAGAAGGCTGGCAACATCGACAGAAGTATATTTGATATACGTGTTAATGATGTGTACCTTGCGAGTACTCCTAGTAGCACCTGGGTATTGGATACCGGTTCGGTTACTAAATGTTAGTAAATCGAAATAAAAGGTACGAAATAAACGGAGAACTAGCTAAGGGTGAGGTGACGATGTGTGTTGGAAATGTTTCCAAGGTTGATGTGATCAACATCGCACGCTCTCTCTACCTTCGGGATTAGTGGAGAACCTAAATAAATGTTATTTGGTGTTTTTGCGTTGAGCATGAATGTGATTAGATCGTGTTTATTGCAACATGGTTATTCATTTAAGTTAGAGAATAATTGTTATTCTATTTACATGAATAATACCTTCAATGGTCATGCACCTAGTGAGAATGGTTTGTTGAATCTTGATCATAGTAATACACATGTTCATAACATTGATGCCAAAAGATACAAAGTTAATAATGATAGTACCACATACTTGTGGCACTGCCGCTAAATGTCATATTGGTATAAAACGCATGAAGAAACTCCATGCCGATGGATCTTTGGACTCATTCGATTTCGAATCGGTTGAGACATGCGAACCATGCCTCTTGGTCAAGATGACTAAGGACCCCGTTTTCTGGTTTGATGGAGCGGGCAAGTGATTTATTGGAAATGATACATGTTGATGTATGCAATCCAATGAGTCTTATAGCATGCAGTGGATATTGTTATTTTCTTACCTTCACTGATGATTTAAGTAGATATAGTGTATATGTCGTGGATTTATCATGGCAGATGTCTGGTTGAATGGACTTGGATTCGAGGCCATCGCTAACGGGGTGGACTCAAAGGGGTTGATCGGGACGAAGACACGGATTTACCCAGGTTCGGCCCCTCAAGTCGAGGTAATGGCCTACGTCCTGCTTGTGTTTGTATTATTTTTGTATCGATTACAAGGAGCTAGAAGCTGGACCTAGTTCTCGATAACCTATCCTCTAAGTCACCCCGGGTCTGCCTTTATATAGGAGGTCAGGACCACCGGGTCTTTACAATTATCTATCCGGGTCTTCTTGTGACTCCGAGTCTCTTTCTATCTTTCTATCCAAGTTTTCCTTGAGGCGGCTTACACACCCGGGTCTTCTACGTCCGGGCCATCATGCGGCTCACATCTTGAGCCGTCTATCTTTCTAGGCCACCAGTCTTACGGCTCACCCATGGGCCGGCTTACAAGTCATCAATATGAACCGGAGCCTCTAAGGCGGGTCATATTGCGGGGTTATATCCCCAACATTAGGCCCTAGGCTGAATTGAGCTTGCTCACTTCATCCTTCTCTTCTGATTTTGGCGAGTCACCCGGAAATGACCCGGCGTGACGTCATGAGATCCGCTGACGTATCACCGAATCTTTCATTAAACAGTCATCCCGAGAATCGAGGCATCCGCCTCGGTCAAACGGTGTCGTCTCCTGGATTTTCGCGCCTTCCTCATTCCCTCTTTAAATACGACTCATGCGGGTCAAAGCCTTTCACTCTTCCCACTTGCGCCTCTTCTTCTTCTTCATGTCGTCGACGCTCCAGCGTCCTCGTCGTCCGGCGCCATCTTCACAGCTACACCAACCGGGCCGCTGCATCACCCTGATTCGTACCAGAAATCTTCCGCCTCTGCCGCGACATCTCCGGTGAGTTCTCCTTCTTCTTAGATCACCCACCATCATAGTAGAGTTTCACCGGGGCTCCGCCGCCACCACTTGGGCTCCGGCACCGCCACCGCGAGTATATCTTGATGTCGTTGGCGCCTTTAGAGTGCGCTCTCACCTCGCCGTCACGCGCGGGCCGACCGCGCGTAATGTGCGGACCGCGATGGCTCCGGTCCATTTTCTTTTCTTCCGCTGTTCATCGCTAGGTCAGGATTAAAAATCCTTTTCTCCGCTTTTGTAGATCCGTAGCCATAGTAGTAGTTTGTGGAATCTGTTTTTTAGGACTTGGCCGATTTTCAATCTTCCTTTCCTCTGTTGAGTTGCTAAGCTTCTCCAGCTCTCATCAACCGGGTCTTTCCACCTTATCCATAGAACCCTTAAACCTGTAAGTCGTCATAAATATTTGCTTGCGCTTGACTCATCACGCCCTTTACCTTGCACAGTACTTAAGACGCCAATATGTCTCGTGCGTCCAACTCATGCAACTGGGTTGGTTCTTGTGTTACGGAGGAGTACTTAGGAGATTATGTTGAAGCGGGTACTCTCCCTCCCAAATAGGTCCTCAATTGGCGGGTTCCGGGTAAAGAGACCCGGCCTTCTCCCCAAAAAGGAGAGATAGTAGTCTTCACTGATCACATCAAGCGAGGGTTCGTGCCGCTCGGCTCTAAGTTTTTCCGGGATGTTCTTCATTTTTACAAGTTGCATCCTCAAGACTTGGCACCCAACTCCATCTCAAACATCTGCAACTTCCAAGTTCTCTACGAAGCTTATCTGCAAACTAAGCCGTCCGTGGGGTTCTTTTGAGAGTTCTTCTATGCCAACCGCCAAACTGAAATGAAGGGTGGTCCGAGTCTAGAGCTAGGCGGCATTTCTATTCAACGCCGCCGAGACATCATATTTCCTGCCACTCCAATGCCGAGTCACCCAAAGGATTGGAATAAGACGTGGTTCTACTGCCAAGAGACCTCTCCTGAGAAAGAGCACTCGTTGGGGGGTTACCGCCCCTCCCGGCTTAGGACAGACACAGAGCTTCCCGGTCGGCTCTCAGCCTTAGAGCGTGCTAGATACGAGCCGTTCCATGCCAAGATCAAAGCGCTCCTGGCCAACGGTTTAATAGGATTGGATTTGATCCGCTGCTGGATTTCCTGGCGGATCATGCCTTTAAGCCGTAGAGGTCGGCTTATGTGCGAGTACGAAGGCAAATATGACAGCTCGTTGTGCTTCAGCAAGTCACCACTGACAGAGGATGATATTACCACTACCATATGGAGCCTTGTCCACGAAGCCTCCGGCTCATGCAGTGTCATCGGCCTGGCGCCTTTCTGCGTTAATAATCTGGCTCCCGATGTAAGTTAATCTCTTCCCATCCGTCTCTTAGATGTTGCCTGTACTTTGTTGATTTGCTATTCATTCTCTGGGTCATTCCTGTAGGCCGACTCAGAATTCTAGAAGAAGGAATATGTTGCCCCTCCAAAGAAATCCAGGAAGAAGGGCACAACCAAGAGGGCTAAAAAAGATGCCCCGCAAGAGAATTTGTTTGACCCGCCACCATCATCCAGCTCAGAGGTAATACTTTAATTGCTTTGCTTGATATTTTACCTTCCTGCTTTATTAATGCTTGTTTTACTCGCAGGATGAAGTGGAAACCAGCCACGCCAATGCTCCTGAGGTAAATTATGTTTCTTCCGGCTCAGAATGTTTCGTCCCCCGAAAGCCGCGGCGGGTTATCAGAAAAGTTCCTCTTTCGCATCCTCTTGCTTACCTGGCTCCCGATTTTCTCTTGAAAAAGCAATAGCAGGCCGAGCGTCGACAGACTCGAAGCACCGGCTCTACTGAGCTCGTGTCCGAGTTACCAAATTCTCCGGCTCCAAAGAAACGCCCCGCAGAGGTTTATGTCTCTACTTTTCCCTTGACTTTCCTTTGTAAACTTGACACTTTCTCATCTATCTGTTTTATTCTTTTTAGAAATCCCCTTCCTCTGGCGACTCTTCGGCGTCAGTTCTACCACCGCCCAAGATCAATCCAATGTAAGCATTCCTTACTATGATATCCGGACATCCGGCTCTTAATATGATAGCAACATCTTCGACTATTGATCCTTCTATTTTGCAGTGCTCAAGCCAAGCGTCGCAAGACCAACAAGCCCTCCCCCGGCCCTATTATCCAACAGCCGGAGCTCGAACAACTGGAGGAGGCTGAAGCAGAAGAAAATCCAGAAGCTGCCTCCACAGAACCGACCGCTGTCGATGTCATCATCGAGAGCCCTCCAAGGGCTCCTTCAAAACCGGCGACTCCTGCCAAGACCCCTGCAACTCCAGATGTTGTTATCACCGGGTCTGGTCATCAAACTCCTCCGGCTCATGTGCTGACCAAGCATACAGAGCCGGCCAAGGCCTCGAAGAAGCTGAACTTTGACTCTTCATACGAGAAGATGACAGCTGAGGAACTCCACACCGGGTATATAAACCGGGTTACCACTAGCCGGGATCTGGAACTTCGGCTGGTCTCTTTAATGAAGACAAAATACGAGGTACTCTTCTTGTTGCCATACCCTTACTTAGCCCCAAAGGGCCGGTTCAATGTACTCAATCGTTGAACCGGGTCTTTGTTTAACTTTCTGTCCGAAAAAATTCATAGCCATTGTCCCCTAGAGTCGGCTTAATTTGCCAAAATTGAGTCGGATCTTCCTTTAAATGACTTAAACCGCCAGTCGTAGCCCCCAAGGGCCGGCTCAAACTTGACGAAGTTGAGTCGGATCTTTAGTGTAGATATCTTGAAGAATCGCCTGCAGCCCCCAAGGGCTGGCTCAAAACTTAACAAAGTTTGAGTCGAGGCTTCCATTAGAAGTAAAGTGAAGAGCCATAGTGTAGCCCCCAAGGGCCGACTCAAAACTTAACAAAGTTTGAGTCGGGGCTTCCATTAGAAGTAAATTGAAGAGCCATAGTGTAGCCCCCAAGTTCCGGATTAACTTTGAAGAAGATGAACCGGAACTACATTGCGTACTCAAAGATCAAACATACATTAGCCCCCAAGTGTCAAATATATTGCTTGCAATCTATTTGAGACTTGCATAATCTTTGTTGTCAACACTCATCATTTGATATGACCTTTCCTTTAGCGGCTTATCCTGTATTTTGATGTTTTGCAGGAAACTTTAAGTGAAGCCGGGTCTCAATTGGCGGATCTGAAGGCCAACTTGGCGGCTCGGCAAGAAGCCCGAAGCATTGCTGATGGAAAGTGCTGGCTTCTCTCTGAGGAGCTGGCCAATGCCACTGCTGAGCTTACCTCTTTGAAAGAGACGGCAGAATCTGAAAAGTCCGCTCTGACCAAACAGGCGGACGACGCCGACCAGCGGCTTATAGCTGTGGCGGAGGAACTCCAAGGCCTGAAGCGGCACATAGTGAAGATGTCAGCCGCCCTATTGGTAAGCTTCTGTTTTACTTTGTATTTTAACATTACTATTGAAAAAATTGGCGACTCATTAACTTTATCCGACTTATCCAGGTCCCAGGAGCCAGCAGTTGGCTTCTGATAGCCTGCTACCACTGAAGGCCATCTACACCTTTGTGGAACAACTATACTGCGACACCATCTTCACCATCAAGAGTGTTCAATATAAGGAGAAGATCCCCACTGCTCTGAAAGGGGTCTTGGAACTCTTCTCCACCATGCCAAAACAGATTGAAGAACTGAAGAAATCAGCTTTTCGTCAAGGAGTGGTCGCCGGATTGAGCCGGGCTCTGGCCTTCGCCCCTGAGCTGACGCCGGCTGAAATGATGGATGGCTATCCATCGAAGAAAGACAATGACTTAGAATTCACAGAGGCGGACTACATTCAGTGTGTCAAGGACTCCCGCTTCTTGGCGTCTGTACTTGCAGATGAAGCCAACTTAAATGTCTACCAGGCGGCTTATGATGGCGAGGATAAGAGGATCCGCGGGCCTCTCTACGAGTGGAAATCTCTAACACCCGCCCGCAGTAAGGAACTCTTTCCTAATGATCTCGACACGTCTCCCTTTTTTGAGGAAGGGTCATTCGCTGCGCTGGCTGAATGCAACTAGGATTTGGAAACTCTCTAGATGAAGCCAGTAGAAGAGCCGGAGCAGGATGATCTGGCCGTCTGACTTTGCATTTTGTAACCTTCTGAGCGATGGCTCATGCAATGACCCGCCGTGGGTGGTTGAAACTTGGTAATGCCTTTTCTCCCTCTGAGAGCAATTTTTGTAATAGCTTAAGGATGACTCTGCCATTCTAAAGATAGTGCCGGCTGTATATATTTCCATCTCTTTGTGCATACTTTCCGTCTCTCCTTGTTTCAATTTGATGTGTTGCCGGCTCTCCATTGATTGATCGCTCCTTTGCGTAAATATACCTTGAGCTTTTCTGATGAGGGGTGTTTGTCTTTGAAGACGTCATTCCTTCTCCAGAAGATTAGAGCCGGATAATATCTTTGGAAACTTGAATTTTGTCAACTGGAGCAACATGGCTCCGACTCTTGTCAGATTAATCCATTAAGGAGCCGGTTGTCTTAGGATAATGTAAGCTATACCTGATGGTAAGAAGCCTCTATCGACAACTGCGGCTATTAATGAACCGGAAGCGTCCTAAAGCCGGCTGTATGAAGGGTAATGTAAGCTATACCTGACGGTAAGAAGCCTCCTGTTAACAGCAAATGTTGTATGCGCGAACGTCGGCTGCCGGTGGGAGATGTAAGCTATACCACAAGGCAAGAAGCCTCCATCGACAGCCGCGGCTAATAATTAGCCTGAGACGGCATAAAGCCGGCTGTTTGAAAGGAGATGTAAGCTATACCCCAAGGAAAGAAGCCTCTTTCAATAGCTACAGTTGATAAGCAACTGAGTTTTGGCGTAAACACCGGTTGTTAGGGTGAGATAAGCAAGCCCGTCGGTAAGAAGCCCCCTTCGACAACCGCAGTTAATAAGTAACCGGAAGTGGCATAAAGCCGGCCATTAGGGTGAGATAAGCGATACTCGTCGGTAAGAAGCCCCCTTCGATGGCCGCAGTTGATAAGCAACTAGAATTTGGTGTACACGTTGTTGTCTTAGGGTCATGTAAGCTATACCAAAGGTAAGAAGCCTCCATCAACAGCAACGCTTAATGTAACCAAACTAGGCATAAAGCCAACTATGCAAGGGATATGTAAGCTATACCCGAAGGCAAGAAGCCTCCTTGCAACAGTTTAATAACAGCTGGTTGTGCAAAGGAGATGTAAGCTATACCCGAAGGCAAGAAGCCTCTTTGCAACAGTGCTTAATTGGGCATAAGGCCAACTATGCAAGGGAGATGTAAGCTATACCCGAAGGCAAGAAGCCTCCTTGCAACAGTTTAATAACAGTTGGCTGTGCAAAGGAGATGTAAGCTATACCCGAAGGCAAGAAGCCTCTTTGCAACAGTGCTTAATTGGGCATAAAGCCAACTGTGCAAGGGAAATGTAAGCTATACCCGAAGGCAAGAAGCCTCCTTGCAACAGTTTAATAACAGCTGGCTGTGCAAAGGAGATGTAAGCTATACCCGAAGGCAAGAAGCCTCTTTGCAATAGTGCTTAATTGGGCATAACGCCGGCTGTGCAAGGGAGATGTAAGCTATACCCAAAGGCAAGAAGCCTCCTTGCAACAGCGTAAAAGCAGACTGTGCAGGGGAGATGTAAGATATACCCGAAGGCAAGAAGCCTCCCTGCAACAGCGCTTGATAGGGCATAAAGCCGGATGATAGATCAGCCATTTTGACGGCGAACAAACCACTTCAACTCAACTTTTTGAGTCGGAAAAATTTCATCTTGATTGCACAAAGATATACATAAGAGCAGAGGCCCCAGTCTTTGCGGGGATGCTAGCTTTTACTCATGTAAGCATGATAATATATAATCATAGCGGCTTTCAACGCCTGCTAAGTAAAGTATGGTCGCAGATGTGCGATATTCCATGGCCGCAACGTCTCTTGACCCGCGGTTTCCGACTCATCTCGGATATCAATGAGGTAATATGACCCATTGTTAAGGTTTCGGCTGATCACAAAAGGCCCCTCCCATGGTGGAGATAACTTATGCATTCCAGATTGGTCTTGAATCAATCGGAGCACCAGGTCACCTTCCTGGAACGTCTGGGTCTTCACCCTGTGGCTATGATAGCGTCGCAAGTCTTGTTGATAAATTGCCGACCTGGCTGCTGCTAACTCTCGTGCTTCATCCAAGGCCTCCAACGCATGTTGGCGTGCTACCTCATTGTCCGTCTCAACATAAGCTGCTACCCTTGGTGAGTCATGCCGGATATCGCTGGGTAGAACCGCCTTAGCACCATACACCATGAAGAAAGGCATAAAACATGTAGATCTGTTAGGGGTAGTTCTGATGCTCCATAAGACGGAAGGCAACTCCTCAACCCAACATCCGGGTGTCCGCTTCAAAGGAACCATGAGCCGTGGTTTCACTCCTCTTAAAATTTCCTGATTGGCTCGCTCCGCCTGACCATTAGACTGTGGATGTGCCACGGCTGAAACGTCAAGCCGGATATGCTCCTTCTCACAGAACGCTTTCATAGCTCCTTTGGATAGATTTGTTCCATTGTCCGTAATGATACTGTGCGGGTAACCAAAGCGATAGATCAGCTTCTTAATAAATTGAACCGCTATAGCCGCGTCACATTTGCTGACCGGCTCTGCCTCTACCCACTTAGTAAATTTATCAATCGCCACCAGAAGGTGTGTTTTCTTATCCTTGGATCTCTTGAAAGGTCCTACCATATCAAGCCCCCAGACCGCAAACGGCCAAGTGATTGGTATCATCCTCGACTCTTGAGCTAGAACGTGAGCACGCCGGCCAAACTTCTGACAACCCTCACACTTACGGACTAAGTCTTCTGCATCTTTGTGAGCTGTCAACCAGAAAAACCCATGTCGAAAAGCCTTGGCCACTAAATATTTTGACCCGGCATGATGTCCACAGTCGCCAGCATGAATTTCACTCAAGATCTACCGGCCCTCCTCCGATGAGACGCAGCGCTGAAAGACACCCGTCACACTACACTTATGTAACTCACCATTGATAATCGTCATAGACTTAGAATGCCGGGTGATCTTCCTGGCCAGATCCTCCTCCTGAGGCAATTCGCCGTGTGTTAGATACGCCAAATAAGGAATAGTCCAGTCTGGGATAGCATGCAGAGCCGCCACCAATTCTGCCTCCGGGTCAGGAATAGCCAGATCCTCCTCAGAGGGTATCTTGACAGTCGGATGATGCAATACGTCCAGAAAAACATTAGGTGGTACCGGCTTTCGTTGAGAACCTAACCGTGATAAGGCATCAGCCGCCTCATTCCTGCGACGATCAATATGATCCACCTGGTACCCCTTGAAGTGACTGGTAATGATATCAACCGCCTGTCGATAAGCCGCCATCCACGGATCCTTGGAGTCCCAAGTACCTGAAATTTGCTGACCCACAAGATCTGAGTCGCCTAAACATCTGACCCGGCTTAAGTTCATCTCTTTAGCGACTCTGAGACCATGAAGTAGTGCCTCATACTCAGTTGCATTATTAGTACAAGGAAACATTAGCCGGAGCACATAACAAAACTTGTCACCCTTCGGGGAGGTGAGAACAACCCCTGCACCGGACCCCTCTAGCTGCTTGGACCCATCAAAGTGTATAGTCCAGTATGTGTTATCCGGCTTCTCTTCAGGTGCTTGACATTCTGTCCAATCATTTATGAAATCCATCAAAGCTTGAGACTTTATTGTTGTACGAGGAACATATTTGATGTTAAGAGGACCCAGCTCTAAGGCCCACTTGGCAATCCTCCCTGCGGCTTCTCTATTTTGAATGATATCTCCCAACGGGGCAAAACTGACCACGGTTATCTGGTGCCCCAAAAAGTAGTGTTTTAACTTGCGGTTAGCCATGAAAACTCCGTATACCAGCTTCTGCCAATGCGGATACCTCTGCTTAGACTCTGCCAAAACTTCACTGATGTAATAAACCGGCCTTCACAGGATATTCCTTCCCTGCCTCCTTGCGCTCAACCACAATTGCTACACTAACCGCTCTGTTGTTAGCCGCCACATAAAGGAGCAACGGCTCTTTCTCAGCCGGAGCAGCTAACACTTGCGGCTCGGTCAACTGTTTTTTAAGAGCTTCAAGTGCTTCAGCCGCTGCCTTGCTCCACTTAATCTTGTTTGTCTTCTTCATCATCTGGTATAAGGGAATGGCCTTCTCCCCAAGCCGGCTTATGAACCGGCTCAACGCAGCAATCCGTCCTGCAAGGCGCTGAACGTCATTAATGCACGTCGGCTCTCCTAAAGAAGTGATAGCCTTAATTTTATCTGGGTTAGCCTCGATGCCCCGCTCAGAGACCAAGAAACGCAAAAGCTTTCCTGCTGGAACACCAAAAACACACTTCGTCGGGTTAAGCATCATCTTGTAGACCCGGAGATTGTCAAAAGTTTCCTTCAGATCCTCTAGGAGAGTTTCCTTCTTTCTGGATTTAACCACGATGTCGTCTACGTATGCATGAACATTTCGGCCGATCTGACTGTGAAGGCAGTTCTGCACACATCGTTGGTAAGTCGCCTGGGCACTCTTGAGCCCGAAAGGCATGGAGACGTAGCAGAACACTCCAAAGGGTGTAATAAACGCCGTCTTCTCCTGATCTTTCATTGCCATCTTGATCTGATGATAACCTGAATATGCATCCAGGAAGCATAAACTTTCACACCCGGCTGTAGCATCAATAATCCGATCGATACGAGGGAGTGCAAAAGGGTCAGCCGGGCAAGCCTTGTTAAGGTCCGTGTAATCTATACACATATGCCAGGTGCCGTTCTTTTTGAGCACTAGCACCGGGTTAGCCAACCACTCCGGGTGAAAAACTTCCACTATAAAGCCTGCAACCGAGAGTCGGGCAACTTCCTCCCCAATAGCTTTACGTCTCTCTTCGTTGAACCATCGCAGAAACTATTTAATCGGCTTAAACTTCGGATCCACATTAAGGTTGTGCTTAGCGAACTCTCTCGGTACACCCGGCATGTCAGAAGGCTTCCATGCAAATATGTCCCGATTCTCACGGATGAATTCGATGAGCGCGCTTTCCTATTTGGGATCCATGTGAGCCCCAATGATGAACTGCTTGGATGAGTCGCCCGGATTGAAATCTACTGCCTTGGTATCATCCGCTGAGTGGCGGCTCAACTACCATAGTAGGCTTCTTCAGCAGGGTCATATCCTCTGGGTCAATGTTCTCCTTGTAGAACTTCAGCTCCTCCTGGGCACAACTAGACTCTACATACGCCGCATCTCATTCCTCACACTCGAGAGCCGTTTTCCGATCACCGTGAACGGTAATTGTACCATTTAAGCCAGGCATTTTGAGTTGTAAATAAACATAGCAATGCCTAGCCATAAATTTGGCATAAGCCGACCTCCCAAACAATGCATTATAGGGACTTTTGATTTTAACTACCTCAAACCACAAGGACTCCACCATGTAATTATACTCATCGCCAAAAGCCACTTCCAAAGAAATCCGGCCCACTGGGTATGCCGACTTACCCAGGACCACACCATGAAAGACGGTGGAGGAAGGTTTGAGGTCTTTGTCAAGCAACTTCATCCGCCGGAAAGTGTCATAATAAAGGATGTTGATACTGTTGCCTCCATCCATGAGCACCTTGTTCACCATATGGCCATTCACCTGAGGGGCCACAACTAAAGCTAGCCGGCCCAGGTCATCTACCCGCGGCGAGTGATCCTCCCGGCTCCACATTATGTCATACTCAGACCATGGTAAGTACCGCGGGAGAGCCGGAGCAACCGCATTAACCGCTCGCCTCCACAACTTCTCGTCTCGTTTACTGTGACCGGTCGTGAACACGTGATACTGTCCAGAACTAAGCTGCTTCGGGTTACTCTGAAACCCGGATTGATTGCGCTATTGCTGCTGCTGATTGTTGTTATTGCTGTTGTGGCCAGGATGCTGTTGGTGCTCCCCTTGGTTATTCTGACCCGGATGCCCGGCTCCTGAACCACCGGCGCCAAATCCAGCCCCTGACCCGCCGTGCCCTAAGCCGCCAGGCGGGCCACCGCCCTGGTTATTGTGTGGTTGGGAATGCTGGTTTGTGAATCTCTGCATGATAAAGCAATCACCCCACGCATGTAACGCCGGCTTATCAGGCGTGCTGTGCTCCCGACAAGGCTTCCTAAGCGCTTCTTCTAAATTGAAAGGACCTATGTTCCTTTGGTGAAACGGCCTGAATTTTCCGTTCCCCTTGGGATGGTTCTGTTTCGTGTTGGTGTTTGCCACTAGCTCTGACCCACCATCAGCGTTCTTCCGTTTATTCTAATTCCCATTGTTCACAAAGCCTTTGCCTTGATTGTTATTCTTCCCTTGATTGGCTTTCTCATCATCCGAACCTGGGTCCTTGGTGTTATCTGAGTCGGCATACTTTGTCAGGGCCATCATGAGCTCTCCCATATCCTGACAAATGCGCTTGAGTCGGCCGAGCTTCTGTTTCAATGGAACAAAATGACAGTTCTTTTCCAGAATAAGCACCGGTTGAGCCGCCGTGATCTGCTCTGAAGAATGAATAACGGTCGACACCCGCTGGACCCAATGATGGGCCGACTCATTTTCCTGTCGAACACAATGGTCCAAGTCTACAATGGTCATAGGCTGCTTACAGGTCCCCTGAAAATTCTTAATAAACTTCGCTCTTAGCTCCGCCCATGAACTTATCGTGTTAGGCGGCAGACCTTTCAACCATGTGCGAGCCGGACCCTCAAGCATCATGATGAAATATTTTGCACATACCGCCTCACTGACGTCCAGCATCTCCATGGCCAGCTCATAACTCTCAACCCAAGCCTCAGAGGGTAGATCAGCTGTGTAATTCGGAACTTTTCGAGGCCCCTTAAAATCTTTCGGTAGTCGTTCACTTCCCAGAGCCGGAGTTAAACATGGCACCCCTACGGCTCTGGTACTAACTACTCCCATTGAGACGAAAAGCCCCGGCTCTGGACGGGTTGCCGCTATCTCCGCCTCTCGCCTGTTCCTCGCCCGGTTCGCAAGGGCTTGTGCATCTAGAGCCGCCTGCTCGTCCTCCGGTGGTCCCCGACGTGGATGACTGCTGGAACACGCCGGCGACTCGTAGCGCCGGCTGAAACTTCGACTGGGAAGGGGGTAGAGTGAACCCGGCTCCGGCTGTGAGCATATCTCTCTTGCTGGGCCATGGCCGTCTGTAAATATCTAATGGCGTTTCGCACGTCCTCCGCAAAGGGTGCTTCATCTGGGATGGGAATCGTCCCAAGCCGGGTGGCCGCCGCCACCATGTTCTCGGCTAGGTTAGAGTAATGACCCGCTGGTGTCAGAAAGGCTCTAGGTGAAGTTTGGTTATGCTAGGGTGGATGAGTTGCCGGGCGTTCCATCGGGCGGCTTTCCGGCGCGCCCGCAACCCGCCCCGCACTAGGGGTATTAAACAGGTTCCTTGCTTCGTAACGTTCTGGAAGACGGGATTGACGCCTCCTCTGGTGCACCGCGGCTGCTGACCTTTGTTCCAGCTCCAGATGGAAAGCATCTGCCTTGATACGCTTCGCTTCTTCCTCCATCTGGATCTTCAGCTCAACCATCCTTTGTCGTTCCTCTGCCATCCAGCCCTTGATCTGTGCCACCTCTAGATTCCAGGCTCCTTGATTATCCGGTGTTACTTCCATGGCCATGAGAGTTGTAAGCTCGTTCATCAATTCCACTAGAACCTGAGCCGGCGGTGGCGGGCTATCACCCGCTGTGGCGACTCCCGCAGTTGTGTGATCGGCGGCTGGAGCCGATCCTGCCATGAACACCGCCGCATGAACCGGGGGTCTCGGAGCATCCGACTCAAAGCCCTCTACCTCAGAATAGGTGCCGTAGTAGCCCCCAAGGCCACCGTTACTGAGCCGATACACTAACTCTGTCTCCCCACTAGAGGACTCATCTTCCGAGCAAACAAGAGTTCCCTGTGACCCGGACGCTTCCAGGTCCATACCTTGAGTGAAGCCCACGAGATTATGCTTTTGACCTGGATGGGCACGGGCAGGCCGCACACCACTCGCAGATTGGAGACGCCGAGCCGGCTCGACGATGTTGGTGCAGATGTCCGGCCCGGGTGTAGAGCCGGCCGCGGCGACTCTTGCTCATCCTTCCAACCACGTATCCCTCGAGCCCTAGGAGAGATCCCTTTGAGAACTCAACACCACCAAGCGCTAGCCCCACGGTGGGCGCCAACTGTCGTGGATTTATCACGGCAGATGTCCGGTTGAACGGACTTGGATTCGAGGCCATCGCTAACGGGGTGGACTCAAAGGGGTTGATCGGGACGAAAGACACGGATTTACCCAGGTTTGGCCCCTCAACTCGAGGTAATAGCCTACGTCCTGCTTGTGTTTGTATTGCTTGTGTATCGATTACAAGGAGCTAGAAGCTGGACCTAGTTCTCGATAACCTATCCTCTAAGTCACCCCGGGTCTGCCTTTATATAGGAGGTCAGGACCACCGGGTCTTTACAATTATCTATCCGGGTCTTCTTGTGACTCCGAGTCTCTTTCTATCTTTCTATCCAAGTTGTCCTTGAGGCGTCTTACACACCCGGGTCTTCTATGTCCGGGCCATCATGCGGCCCACATCTTGAGCCGTCTATCTTCCTGGGCCACCAGTCTTACGGCTCACCCATGGGACGGCTTACAAGTCATCAAATGAACCGGAGCCTCTAAGGCGGGTCATATTGTGGGGTTATATCCCCAACAGTATATTTACTTAATGAAACACAAGTCTGAATCGTTCGAAAGGTTCAAGCAAATTAAGAGTGAAGTTTAAGATCATCATGACAAGAAGAAATGTCTGCGATATGATCGTGGAGGTGAATATATGAGTTACGATTTTGGCATACAACTTTAGACAATGTGAAAGTTGTTTCACAACACATGCCACCTGGAACACCATAGCGTGATGGTGTGTCCAAACGTCGTAGTTGTGCTCTATTCGATATGGTGCGTGCTATGATGTCTCTTATCGTTTTGCTACTATAATTTTGGGGTTATGCATTAGAGACAACTACATTCACTTTAAATAGGGCACCATCTAAATCCGTTGAGATGACACCGTATGGTTTGATAGAAACCTAAGCTGTCATTTCTTAATGTTTGGGGCTACAACACTTATGTGAAAAAGGTTTTCACCTAATGTGCTCAAACCCAAAGCGGACAAATACATCTTCATAGAATACCCTAAGGACAGTTCGATAAACCTTCTATCTCAGATCCAAGCATAAAGTGTTTGTTGCTAAAACTAGGTCCTTTCTCGAGAAAGAGTTTCTCTCGAAAGAATTGAGTGGGAGGAAGATAGAACTTGATGAGGTTGTTGAACCTTTGTTTCAACCAGAGAGTAGTGCAGCGCAGAAAGATGTTTCTGTGGAACCTACGTCGATTGAAGAGGAAGTAAATGATGATGATCATGAAGCTTTGGATCAAGTTACTATCGAACCTCATAGGTCGACAAGGATGTGTACTGCTCTTGAGCGGTATGACAACCCTGTCTTGGAGGTCATGTTGTTGGACAACGATGAACCTACGAGCTGTGGAGAAGCGATGATGGGACCGAATTCTGACAAATGGTTAGAGGCCATGAAATTCGAGAAAGGATCCATGTATGAAAACCAATTATAGACTTTGGTAGACTTGCTCGTTGGACGGCTAGTCGTTGAGTACAAATGGACCTTTAAGATGAAGACAGACGCTGATGGTGAATGTCACCATTTATAAAGCTCGACTTGTAGCAAAGAAGTTTCCGCCAAGTTCAAGGAGTTGACTGCGATGAGACTTTCTCACTCGTAGCGATGCTAAAGTCTATTGGAATTATGTTAGCAGTTGCTGCATTTTTCAATTATGAAATCTGGCAGATGGATGCCAAAACATCATTTCCTTCCTTAAGGAAAGGTTGTATGAGATACAACCAGAAGGTTTTGTCAGTCCTAAGGATGCTAAAAGGTGTGCAAGCTTCAGTCATCCTTCATGAACTGAAGCAAGCATCTCGGAGTTGGAATATACACTTTGATGAGGTGATCAAATTTTTTGAGTCTATGCAAAGTTTATGAGAAACTTGTATTTACAATAAAGTGAGTGGGAGCACTATAGAGTTTCTGGTAAGCATATGTGGTTGACATTTGTTGATCGGAAATGATGTAGAATTTCTGGAAAGCATAAACGGTTGTTTGAAAAGAGTTTCTCAAAGGAAGACCTGGATAAAGCTACCTAATTGTAGAGCATCAAGATCTACGGAGATAGATCAAGATGCTTGATGAGACTTTCAATGAGTACATACTTTGACAAGATTTTGAAAGAGTTCAAAATGGATCAGTCGGAGAAAGAGTTCTCGCCTGATTTGTAAGGTGTGAAGTTGAGTGAGACTCAAAGCTCGACAACGGTAGAAGAAAGAGAAAGGACGAACGTCGTCCCCTCTGCCTTAGGCATAGGCTCTGTATAGTATGCCATGTTGTGTACCGCACCTGTGTGTGCCTTGCCATGAGTCCGTCAAGGGGTGAAAGAGTGATCTAGGAGTGGATCACTGGATAGCGGTCAAGATCATCCTTAGTAACTAAAAGACTAAGGAAATGTTTCTCGATATTGGAGGTAAGAAAGAGTTCGTCGTAAAGAGTTACGCCGATGCAAGCTTTGACACCAATCCAGATGACTCTTAGTAGCAATCCGGATACGTATAGTGGAGCAGCCATTTGAGTACCAAGTGGAGTGTGGTAGCGGTGTTTACAGTTTGACATAGAGATTTGCAAAGTACACACGGATTGGAATGTCACAGACCCGTTGACTATAAGACCTCTCTCACATGCAAAGCATGATCGAGCCCCAGAACTCATTGGATGTTAGATTCATAATAATGCGAATCACATGGTGATGTGAACTAGATTATTGACTCTAGTGCAAGTGGGAGACTATTGGAAATATGCCCTAGAGGCAATGATAAATTAGTTATTATCATATTTCCTTGTTCATGATAATCGTTTATTATCCATGCTATAATTGTATTGATCAGAGGCTTAGATGCATGTGTGGATACATAGACAAAACCATGTCCCTAGTATGCCTCAAATAGACTAGCTCGTTGATCAAAGATGGTTAAGTTTTCCTAGCCATGGACAAGAGATGTCATTTGATAACGGGATCACATCATTAGGAGAATGATGTGATGGACAAGACCCAAACTACAAACGTAGCATATGATCGTGTCAGTTTAATGCTACTGTTTTCTGCATGTCAAGTATCTGTTCCTATGACCATGAGATCATGCAACTCACTGACATCGGAGGAGTGCCTTGTGTGTATCAAACGTCGCAACATAACTGGGTGGCTATAAAGGTGCTCTACGAGTATCTCCGAGGGTGTGAGTTGGCATGGATCAAGACTGGGATTTGTTACTCTGTGTGATGGAGAGGTATCTCAGGGCCCACTCGGTAATACAACATCACAATAAGCCTTGCAAGCAATGTGACTAAGTGTTAGTCAAGGGATCTTGTATTATGGAACGAGTAAAGAGACTTGCCGACAACGAGGTTGAACTAGGTATGGAGATACCGACAATCGAATCTCGGGAAAGTAACATACCGAAGAACAAAGGACACATCATACGTGATTAACTGAATCCTTGACATAGAGGTTTGACCAATAAAGATCTTTGTAGAATATGTAGGAACCAATATGGACATCCAGGTCCCGCTATTGGTTATTGACCGTAGAGGTGTCTCGGTCATGTCTACATAGTTCTCGAACCGGCATGGTCTGCACACTTAAGGTTTGGTGACGTTTTGGTTGTATAAAGATATGTATGGTGGTGACTGAAGGTTGTTCGGAGTCCCGGATGAGATCCCGGACGTCACGAGGAGCTCCGGAATGGTCCGGAGGTAAATATTGATATATAGGAAGTCCTATTTTGGTCGTCGGAAAGTTTCGGGCTTATCGGTAGTGTACCAGGAGTGCCGGTAGTGTACCGGGAGACCATCGGGAGGGGTATTTCTACCCAAGAGGCTACATGGGCTGTGGGAGGATGAATACCAGCCCTTAGTGGGCTGGAGTAAGTCCCACAAAGGGCCCATGTGGCTGGGAAGAAAAAGCCCAAAAGGAAAAAGGTGGAAAAAGGCAAAAGGGCTAAATTAGGAAGGAGTCATAATCCTACTAGGAGTGGAGGAGGAGGACTCCTCCCTCCTGGTTTGGCCGACCCAAGGGATGGTTCCTTGCGATCCAAGCCTCCTCCTCCTCTCCTCCTATATATACTAGAGGGTTTTAGGGTTTTGGCACATGATTTTCAGCCACGTGCTACCTGTTCCTCTAGTGCATAGTTTCTCCTCTAGATCGGTTTTCTGCGGTGCTTAGGCGAAGCCCTGCCGGAATTTCTCCACTATCATCGCCGCGGCGCCGTCATGCTGCCAGAGAACTCATCTACCTCTCCTCTCCCTCTTGCTAGATCAAGAAGGCGGAGATCGTCATCGAGCTATACGTGTGCTGAACGCGGAGGTGTCATCCGTTCGGCGCTAGATCGGAAGGACCGTGATCAAGATCACGAGACGGATCGTGATGAGATTGCGGGACAGGTCACGATGAGTTCGTGGGACAGATCGTGATTGGATCGTAGTACGAATCGTGATGAGATCGCGGGACGCTCGGCGATTTGGATCGCGAAGACGTTCGACTACACCAACCGCGTTTCTTAAAGCTTCCCGCTTAGCGATCTACAACGGTATGTAGATCCACTCTCCCTCTCGTAGATGCTCATCACCATGGATAGATCTTGCGTGTGCATAGGAAATTTTTTGTTTCCTATGCAACGTTCCCCAACAATTACATCAAGGAGGAGGACATAAATATTTGCAAAGTGCACACGGATCTGAATGTCACACACCCGTTGACTGAACCTCTTCCAAGGGCTAAACATGATCAACACCGGAACTGTATGTGTGTTAGATTCATTACAATGTAAATCACATAGTGATGTGAGTTAGATTATTGACTCTAGTGCAAGTGGGACACTGCTGGAAATATGCCCTAGAGGCAATAATAAAGTGGTTATTATTGTTAGGAGAGGTAGTAGTAAATCCAAAAAATTCCTCTGTGTCACCAAGATCTATCTAGGAGAAACCAGCAATGAGTGGGGAGATATTGCATCTTCATACCTTTGAAGATCGCTAAGCGGAAGCGTTATAAGAACGCGGTTGGTGGAGTCGTACTCGCTGCGATTCAGATCGCGGTGGATTTCGATCTAAGCGCCGAACAACGGCGCCTCCGCGTTCAACACATGTATAGCCCGGTGACGTCTCCCGCGCCTTGATCCAGCAAGGAGGAGGGAGAGGTTGGGAAAGATCTCCAACAGCAGCACGACGGCATGGTGGTGGTGGAGTAGCAAGGTATTCCGGCAGGGCTTTGCCTAAGCACTGCGGAGGAGGAAGAAGAGAGGTAGGGCTGCACCATGGGAGAGAGAGATCATGTCTCAAATCAGCCCCAATACCTTGGATATATATAGGATGAGGGAGAGGGAGGTCTGCCTTGGCCTCTCCTCCAAGGAGGAGAGGTTCGGCCGAAGCTAGGGAGGAGTCCACCTCCCACAAGGGAGGTGGATCTCTTCCTTTTGAATCTCCTTTAGGCTTATCTCTTTATCACTAGCCGCATGGGCCTTTCCGGAAGGAATTGTCCAGCCCAATAAGGTCTGGTACACCTCCTCTAACAGCCCACGAAGTCCTTTGGTCGTCACACCCCTCCCGGGGTCCACCGGCACCCTCCCCGCACTCCCGGTACACTACCGATGAGCCCGAAAACTTTCCGGTGACCAAAACAGGACTTCCTATATATCAACCTTTACCTCCGGACCATTCCAGAGATCCTCGTGACACCCGGTATCTCATACGGGACTCCGAACAACCTTCGGTGATCACGTATACCATTTCCCTATAACCCTAGCGTCAGTGAACCTTAAGTGTGTAGACCCTACGGGTTCGGGAGACACGTAGACATGACCGAGACACCTCTCCAGTCAATAACCAAAAGAGGGATCTGGATACCCATGTTGGCTCCCACATGCTCCATGATGATCTCATTGGATGAACCACGATGTCGGGGATTCAATCAATCCCGTGTTCAATTCCCTTTGTCTACCGGTATGATACTTGCCCGAGATTCGATCGTCGGTATCCCTATACCTTGTTCAATCTCGTTACCGGCAAGTCTCTTTACTCGTTCCGTAACACATCATCCCGTGGCTAACTCCTTAGTCACATTGAGCTCATTATGATGATGTCTTACCGAGTGGGCCTAGAGATACCTCTCCATCACACGGAGTGACAAATCCGAGTCTCGATTCGTGCCAACACAACAGACACTTTCGGAGATACCCATAGTGTACCTTTATACCCACCCAGTTACATTGTGACGTTTGGCACACCCAAAGCATTCCTACGATATCCGGGAGTTGCACAATCTCATGGTCTAAGGAAACGATACTTGAGATTGAAAAGCTTTAGCAAACGAACTACACAATCTTGTGCTATGATCAGGATTGGGTCTTGTCCATCACATCATTCTCCAAATGATGTGATCCCGTTATCAACTACATCCAATGTCCATGGTCAAGAAACTGTGACCATCTATTGATCAACGAGATAGTCAACTAGAGGCTCACTAGGGACACGTTGTGGTCTATGTATTCACACATGCATTCTGGTTTCCGGTTAATACAATTATAGCATGAACAATAGACAATTATCATGAACAAGGAAATACAATAATAACCATTTTATTATTGCCTCTAGGGCACATTTCCAACAGTCTCCCACTTGCACTAGAGTCAATAATCTAGTTACATTGTGATGAATCGAACACCCATAGCATTCTAGTGTTGATCATGTTTTGCTCGTGAGAGAGGTTTAGTCAACGGATCTGCGACATTAAGATCCGTATGTACTTTACAAATATCTATATCTCCCTCCTGAATGTAATCACGGATGGAGTTGAAGCGGCGCTTGATGTGTCTTGTCTTCTTGTGAAACCTGGGCTCCTTTGCAAGGGCAATAGCTCCAGTGTTGTCACAGAATAGACTCATCGGGCCCGACGCACTTGGAATTACTCCTAGGTCGGTGATGAACTCCTTCATCCAGACTCCTTCCTTTGCTGCTTCTGAAGCAGCTATGTACTCCGCTTCACATGTAGATGCCACCACGACGCTTTGCTTGCTGCTGCACCAGCTGACTGCCCCTCCGTTCAAAACATACACGTATTCGGTTTGCGATTTGGAATCATCTGGATCTGTGTCGAAGCTAGCATCGACATAACCCTTTACGACGAGCTCTTCGGCACCTCATATACGAGAAACATGTCATTTATCCTTTTCAGGTACTACAGGATATTCTTGACCGCTGTCCAGTGTTGCGCTCTGGGATCACTTTGGTACCTCCCTACCAAACTTATGGCAAGGTTCACATCAGGTCTGGTACACAACATGGCATACATAATAGAGCCTGTGGCTGCAGCATAAGGGATGACACTCATCTCTTCTCTATCCTTTGCCGTGGTCGGGCATTGAGTCGTACTCAATCTTACACCTTGTAACACAGGCAAGAACCCCTTCTCGGACTGATCCATATTGAAATTCTTCAATATCTTTTCAAGGTATGTGCTTTGTGAAAGACCTATGAGGCGTCTCGATCTATCTCTATAGATCTTAATGCCTAATATGTAAGCAGCTTCTCCAAGGTCCTTCATTGAAAAACACTTATTCAAGTTGGGCTTTACACTTTCCAAGAGTTCTATATCATTTCCCATTATCAGTATGTCATCCACATATAATACGAGAAACGCTATAGAGCTCCCACTCACTTTCTTGTAAATACAGGGTTCCCCATAAACCTGTACAAACCCAAATGCTTTAATCACCTCATTAAAGCGAATGTTCCAACTCCGAGATGCTTGCAGCTCGAGCTTGCATACTTTGTTAGCATCTTTAGGATCGACAAAACCTTCCGGCTGCATCATATACAGTTCTTCCTAGAGGAAGCCATTAAGGAATGCCGTTTTGACGTCCATTTGTCAGATCTCATAATCATAAAATGCGGCAATTGCTAACATGATTCGGACAGACTTCAGCATCGCCACGGGTGAGAAAGTCTCATCGTAGTCAACTCCTTGAACTTGTCGATAACCCTTAGCGACAAGCGGAGCCTTATAGACGGTCACATTACCATCCGCGTCAGTCTTCTTCTTAAAGATCCATTTATTTTCCATGGCTCGCTTATCATCAAGCAAGTCCACCAAAGTCCATACTTTGTTCTCATACATGGATCCTATCTCGGATTTCATGGCCTCAAGCCATTTGTTGGAATCCGGGCCCGCCATCGCTTCTTCATAGTTCGAAGGTTCATCGTTGTCCAACAACATGATCTCTAGGACAGGGTTGTCGTACCACTCTGGTGCGGAACGTGTCCTAGTGGACTTTCAACGTTCAATAGTAACTTGATCTAAAGTTTCATGATCATCATCATTAGCTTCCTCTCGAGCCGGTGTAGCCACCATAGAAACAACTTCCTGTGCTACGCTACTCTCCGGTTCGAGTGGAGGTACAATTACCTCATCAAGTTCTATTTTCCTCCCACTTACTTCTTTCGAGAGAAACTCTTTCTCGAGAAAGGATCCATTCTTGGCAACAAAGACTTTGCCTTCGGATTTGAGGTAGAAACCCAGTAGTCTCTTTGGGATATCCTATGAAGACGCACTTTTTCGCTTTGGGTTTAAGCTTCTCAGGTTGAAGTTTCTTCACATAAGCATCGCATCCCCAAACTTTTAGAAACGACAGCTTAGGTTTCCTCCCAAACCATAATTCATATGATGTCGTCTCAACGGATTTTGACAGTGCCCTATTTAAAGTGAATGCGGCAGTCTCTAATGCATATCCCCAAAATGATAGCGGTAAGTCGGTAAGAGACATCATAGATCGCACCATATCCAATAGAGTGCGATTACGACGTTCAGAAACACCATTTCTCTGAGGTGTGCCAGGCAGCGTGAGTTGTGAAACAATTCCACATTTCCTTAGGTGCGTGCCAATCTCGTGACTCAAATATTCTCCACCACGATCAGATCGTAGGCACTTTATTTTTCTGTCACGTTGATTCTCTACCTCACTCTGAAATTCCTTGAACCTTTCAAAGGTTTCAGACTTGTGTTTCATCAATTAGACATACTCATATCTGCTCAAGTCATCAGTGAGGGTGAGAACATAACGGTAGCCACCGCGAGCCTTGACGCTCATTGGACCGCATACATCGGTATGTATTATTTCCAACAAGTCGGTTGCTCGCTCCATTGTTCCGAAGAACGGAGTCTTGGTCATCTTGCCCATGAGGCATGGTTCGCACGTGTCAAATGATTCAAAATCAAGAGACTCCAAAAGTCCATCGGCATGGAGCTTCTTCATGCGTTTGACACCAATATGACCAAGACGGCAGTGCTACATGTAAGTGGGACTAGCGTCATCAACCTTGCACTTTTTGGTACTCACACTATGGACATGTGTAACATCACATTCGAGATTCATCAAAAATAAACCATTGACCAGCGGGGCATGACCATAAAACATTTCTCTCATATAAATAGAACCATTATTCTCAGATTTAAATGAGTAGCCATCTCGCATCAAATGAGATCTAGATACAATGTTCATGCTCAAAGATGGCACTAAATAACAATTATTGAGGTTTAGCACTAATCCCGAAGGTAGATGTAGAGGTAGCGTGCCGACGGCGATCACATCGACCTTGGAACCATTCCTGACGCGCATCGTCACCTCGTCCTTTGCCAGTCTCCACTTATTCCGCAGCTCCTGCTTGGAGTTACAAATGTGAGCAACTGCACCGATATCAAATACCTAGGAGCTACTACGAGCACTGGTTAGGTACACATCAATAACAAGTATATCACATATACCTTTAACGTTGTTGGCCTTCTTATCCGTGAAGTACTTGGGGGCAGTTCCGCTTCCAGTGATCGGTACCCTTGCAATAAAAGCACTCGGTCTCAGGCTTGGGTCCATGCTTGTTCTTCTTCCCGGCAACTTGCTTATCGGGCGCGGCAACAGCTTTGCCGTCCTTCTTGAAGTTCTTATTACCCTTGCCTTTCTTGAAACTAGTGGTCTTATTCACCATCAACACTTGATGCTCCTTTTTGATCTTGACCTCCGCTGATTTCAGCATCGAGTACAACTTAGGAATGGACCTCTCCATCCCCTGCATGTTGTAGTTCATCACAAAGCTCTTATAGCTAGCTGGAAGCGACTGGAGGATTCTGTCAATGATTGAGTCATCCGGGAGATTAACTCGCAGTTGAGTCAAGCGGTTGTGTAACCCACACATTTTGAGTATGTTCTCATTGACAGAACTATTCTCCTCCATCTTACAGCTGAAGAACTTGTCGGAGACGTCATATCTCTCGACCCGGGCATGAGCTTGGAAAACCAGTTTCAGCTCTTGGAACATCTCATCTGCTCCGTGTTGCTCAAAATGCTTTTGGAGCCCTGGTTCTAAACTGTAAAGCATGCCGCACTTAACAAGGGAGTAATCATCACAGTGTGACTGCCAAGCGTTCGTAACGTCTTGATCCGCTGGGAAAATGGGTGGGTCACCTAGCGGTGCATCAAGGACATACAATCTCTTGGAAGCTATGAGGATGATCCTCAAGCTACGGACCCAGTCCGCATAGTTGCTTCCATCATCTTTCAGCTTGGTTTTCTCTAGGAACGCATTGAAGTTGAGGGTGACATTAGCGTTGGCCATTGGATCTACAATATAGATTGTAAAGACAATTTAGACTAAGTTCATGGTAATTAAGTTCACATAATCAAATTATTTAATGAACTCCCACTCAGATAGACATCTCTCTAGTCATCCAAGTGATACATGATCCATGTCAACTAGCCCGTGTCCGATCATCACGTGAGACGGACTAGTCATCCATGGTGAACATCTCCATGTTGATCGTATCTTCTATACGACTCATGTTCGACCTTTTGGTCTTCCGTGTTCTGGGGCCATGTCTGTACATGCTAGGCTCGTCAAGTCAACCTAAGTGTTTCGCGTGTGTAAATCTGGCTTACACCCGTTGTATGCGAACGTTAGAACCTATCACACCCGATCATCACGTGGTGCTTCGGAACAACGATCCTTAGCAACGGTGCACAGTTAGGGTGAACACTTTTCTTGAAATTTTATTGAGAGATCATCTTATTTACTACCGTCGTTCTAAGCAAATAAGATGTAAACATGATAAACATCACATGCAATCAATATAGTGACATGATATGGCCAATATCATCTTGCTCTTTTGATCTCCATATTCGTGGCACCATGATCATCACTGTCACCGGCACGACACCATGATCTCCATCATCATGATCTCCATCAACGTGTCTTTGTGAAGTTGTCTCGCCAACTATTACTTCTACTACTATGGCTAACGTTTAGCAATAAAGTAAAGTAATTACATGGCGTTTATGATTGACACGCAGGTCATACAATAAAATAAGACAACTCATATGGCTCCTGCCGGTTGTCATACTCATCAACATGCAAGTCGTGAATCCTATTACAAGAACATGATCAATCTCATACATCACAATGCATCACATCACATCCTTTGGCCATATCACATCACAAGGCATATGCTGCAAAAACAAGTTAGACGTCCTCTAATTTGTAGTTGCAAGTTTTTACGTGGCTGCTATAGGTTTCTAGCAAGAACGTTTCTTACCTACGCCAAAACCACAACGTGATATGCCAATTGCTATTTACCCTTCATAAGGACCCTTTTCATCGAATCCAATCCGACTAAGGTGGGAGAGACAGACACCCGCTAGCCACCTTATGCAACAAGTGCATGTCAGGCGGTGGAACCAGTCTCACGTAAGCGTACGTGTAAAGTCGGTCCGGGCCGCTTCATCCCACAATACCGCTGAATCAAGATAAGACTAGTAGTGGTAAGCAAATTAACAAGATCGACGCCCACAACTGCTTTGTATTCTACTCGTGCATAGATTCTACGCATAGACCTAGCTCATGATGCCACTGATGGGAGACGTAGTAGTAAATCAAAAAAATTCCTACGTGTCACCAAGATCTATCTAGGAGAAACCAGCAACGAGTGGGGAGAGATTGCATCTTCATACCTTTGAAGATCGCTAAGCGGAAAGCATTACAAGAACGCGGTTGGTGGAGTCGTACTCGTAGCGATTCAGATCGCGGTGGACTCCGATCTTAGCACTGAACAACGGCGCCTCCGCGTTCAACACACGTACAGCCCGGTGACGTCTCCCGCGCCTTGATCCAGCAAGGAGGAGGCAGAGGTTGGGGAAGAGCTCCAATAGCAGCACGACGGCGTGGTGGTGCTGAAGCAGCAAGGTATTCCGGCAGGGCTTCGCCTAAGCACTACGGAACAGGAAGAAGAGAGGTAGGGCTGCGCCGTGGGAGAGAGAGATCGTGTCTCAAATCAGCCCCAATACCTTGGATATATATAGGAGGAGGGAGAGGGAGGGCTGCCTTGGACCCTCCTCCAGGGAGGAGAGGTTCGACCGAACCTAGGGAGGAGTCCACCTCCCACAAGGGAGGTGGATCTCTTCCTTTTGAATCTTCTTTAGCCTTATCTCTTATCCCTAGTCGCATGGGCCCTTCCGGAAGGTCTTGGCCAGCCCAATAAGGGCTGGTACACCTCCTCTAAGGGCCCACGAAGTCCTTTGGTCGTCACACCCCTCCCGGGGGTCCTCCGGCACCCTCCCGGCACTCCCGGTACACTACCAATGAGCCCGAAAACTTTCCGGTGACCAAAACTGGACTTCCTATATATCAGTCTTTACCTCCGGGCCATTATGGAGCTCCACGTGACGTTCGGGATCTCATCCGGGACTCCGAACAACCTAGGGTGATCACGTATACCATTTCCCTATAACCCTAGCATCATCGAACCTTAAGTGTGTAGACCCTACGGGTTCGGGAGACACGTAGACATGACCGAGACACCTCTTTGGTCAATAACCAACAACGGGATCTGGATACCCATGTTGGCTCCCACATGCTCCATGATGATCTCATCGGATGAACCATGATGTCGGGGATTCAATCAATCTCGTATTCAATTCCCTTTGTCTACCGATATGATACTTGCCCGAGATTCGATCGTCGGTATCCTTATACCTTGTTCAATCTCGTTACCGGCAAGTCTGTTACTCGTTTAGTAACACATCATCCCGTGGCTAATGCCTTAGTCACATTGAGGTCATTATGATGATGTCTTACCGAGTGGGCCTAGAGATACCTCTCCGTCACACGGAGTGACAAATCCCAGTCTCGATTCGTGCCAACCCAACAGACACTTTCGGAGATACCCGTAGTGTACCTTTATAGCCACCCGGTTACGTTGTGACGTTTGGCACACCCAAAGCATTCCTACGGTATCCAGGAGTTGCACAATCTCATGGTCTAAGGAAACGATACTTGACATTAAAAAGCTTTAGCAAACGAACTACACGATCTTGTGCTATGCTCAGGATTGGGTCTTGTCCATCAAATCATTCTCCTAATGATGTGATCCCGTTATCAACTACATCCAATGTCCATGGTCATGGAACCGTGACCATCTATTGATCAACAAGCTAGTCAACTAGAGGCTCACTAGGGACACATTGTGGTCTATGTATTCACACATGCATTCTGGTTTCCGGTTAATACAATTATAGCATGAACAATAGACAATTATCATGAAGAAGGAAATACAATAATAACCATTTTATTATTGCCTCTAGGGCATATTTCCAACAATTATTATATTTCCTTGTTCATGAAGATCGTTTATTATCCATGCTATAATTGTATTGATTGGAAACTCAAATGCATGTGTGGATACATAGACAACACTGTGTCCCTAGTATGCCTCTAGAAGACTCGCTCGTTGATCAAATGTGGTAAGGATTTCCTAGACATAGACATGAGATGTCATTTTATAACGGGATCACATCATTAGGAGAATGATGTGATGGACAAGACCCAAACTATGAACGTAGCATGTGATCGTGTCAGATTATTGCTATAGTTTTATCCATGTCAAATATTTGTACCTATGACCACGAGATCATGCAACTCACTAATACCGGAGGAATACCCTTTGTGTATAAAATGTCGCAACGTAACTGGATGACTATAAAGATGCTCTACATGTATCTCTGAGGGTGTCTATTTAGTGGGCATGGATCAAGACTGGGATTTGTTACTCCATGTGACGGAGAGGTATCTCAGGGCCCACTCGATAATCAACATCATAATGAGCCTTGCAAGTAAAGTGACTAAAGAGTTAGCCATAGGATCTTGTATTACGGAACGAGTAAAGAGACTTGCCGGTAGCGAGATTGAACTAGGTATAGAGATATCGACGATCAAATCTCGGGCAAGTAACATGTCGAGGAACAAAGGGAACTACATACGGGATTAACTGAATCTTTGACATAGAGGTTCAACCGATAAAGATCTTCATAGAATATGTAGGAACCAATATGGGCATGCAGGTCCTGCTATTGGTTATTGACCGTAGAGGTGTCTCGGTCATGTCTACATAGTTCTCAAACCCGTAGGGTCTGCACACTTAACATTCGATGACGTTTCAGTAGTATTGAGTTATGTATGTTGGTGACCTAAGGTTGTTCGGAGTCCCGAATGAGATCCCAGACGCCATGAGGAGCTTCGGAATGTTCCGTAGGTAAAGATTGATATATAGGAAAGTGGTGTTTGAACTCCGGAAAAGTTTCGGGCATTTCTGGTAGTGTACCGGGAGTGACGAATGGTTTTCGGGGGTCCACCAAGTGGGGACCACCCACCCCAAGGGGCCACATGGGCCTTAGCGGTGGCGCACCATCCCCTGGTGGGATGGGCGGCCAGCCCCTATGGGCCTATGCGCAAGAGAGAGGAGAGGGGGGAGTCCTAATAGGAGGAGGACTCCTCCCGTGCCCACCTCCTAATTGGAGGGGGACTCCTCCTCTTCCTGGTTCGGCCGACCCTAAGGGGAAACCCTAGGGCACCAGACCCTCCCCTCCCTCCTATATATATTGGAGGGTAGAGAGGCCAGCCGCACCCCAAGCCATGGTGTATCCCTCTCTTCCCCCGTCTAGACCGTTTTTCCTCTAGATCGATTCGACGGTGCTTGGCAAAGCCCTGCCGGATCAGCTCCACCACCACCGTCACCACGCCATCGTGTTGCCGGAGTACTCATCTACCTCTCCACCCCCTCTTCGACTTGCGATTTGGATCGCGAAGACGTTCGACTACATCAACCGTGTTTATTAACGCTTCCTGCTTAGCGATCTACAAGGGTATGTAGATCCACTCTCCCTCTCGTAGATGCTCATCACCATGGATAGATCTTGTGTGTGCGTAGGAATTTTTTTGTTTCCTATGCAACTTTCCCCAACAGTGTAGAGGCCATGGGCAGGCGAGCGGTTCCGGAATCGGTGTGGTGGCAAGGTGTGAGGGGTGAATTTGGCAAGGAAAAGGGTGAATCTCGCCTGACAGAGATGTCCCACGCGCCGCTTTTCCTTCCCCTGAAGCCCCCAAGTGCCCCCTAGCGCGTTGGGTTCGGACTGGGATCGCCGGCCTCCCAAAAGGCCCAATCGGCGGAAATCAGCATCCTGGGAGGCGACTGGTTTTTTTCGACACTGGCGATAAAATAGTGGCATGTGGGGGGGGAGGGGGGCTGTTGGGGATGCGGCTAGAGAAGCTCTTATGGCGAGCTGGTTTCCGTAGACGGGCATCAACGAGAAGCTGAGTGATGGGATTGCTTCTATCCTGGAATCAAAGTTGCCCAGTCCATTCCTAAGACAACACCAAGTTCCAACCGTAAAAGGGAATGGCTAGGGACCAGCCGGCTGAATTTGCTTTTTTGGGTTAGTTGATTTGTTCCCAGCTATTGGATGCAAAAGCAATGGCGAGATCTCCTTCTTCTACCTTCTGGAAACTCTATTCATCGTCTTCCTCCTCCCCATCTTGATCTGAATGCCCACAACCCCTGGCCAGACCGCCTCGCTGCCCTGCTCTCCTCTTGACCTCCCCTACCGCCATGCTTGTCACCGCCCCCGGTCATCCCTCTACAGCCGGCGAGCTACCGATTTCTCCGATGAACCTGCACCCTGACACACCCATAAGATAGACAAGGACTCCCCCTCCCCCAAACTCTAATGGCCTCTTTGATTCGCAGGATTTTCAAAATGTAGGAATAGGAAAAACGTAGAAATAGAGTGTCATGTCTTTTTCTACCCTACATGCTTTGAGAGTGTGTTTGACTGATAGCACAGGAAAAACAAAGAAATTCTACAAAGTGATTTGAGTGGATGAAAATTTTCCACTAAAATGTACTCCCTCCGTCCCGAATTAAGTGACGCAGGAGAGAAAGTTTTTGCACTAATGTCAATTTCACACTACAGTCCAATACATTTTAAATTCTGACTACAAGCTCCCCAGCACGGATGCACCTCGCGAACCCAACGCCCCACTAGCGCCTGGCGACCCCAGCACCTCACCGGGGCAGGATCTCGCTAGCGCCTTGCCGGGGCCTCCCTCAAGCTCCTGCAGAATCCCAACAGCCCTGATCTCCCTACCGGGGGCGGGATCTCCCTGCTCCCACTCGAGGAGCTGCTTCTCTCCTGCCGCCGGAACTGCTTCTCCCCCTGCCGCCGGTGGAGCTCCCTCCTCAAGCTCCTTCCATCAAGCTCCTGCTCCCGCTGGAGGCTCTGCTTGCCGGAGCGCCTCCCCGTCAGGTTCCTGCTCAAAATCCAGGCTCTGCTTGCTGGAGCTCCTTGTACTCCTGCCGCTGGTGGAGCTCTTGCCCCCTTGCCCCACGGCCACTGCAATCCAGAAGAAATTTGGTGAATCCAGGTACTCAAACTTTCAGATGCAAGTTGCATGCATAATTCAGATGGTTGCATGCATAATTCATATGCAAGTTGAACAAGGAATAACAAGACAAGTTTCTACTCCAAAAAAATTCATAGCCATCACTACCATTTTCACAACCTCGAGCAGTCCATCCTGCATCGCACCGGAGTTGCAGTAGCAGCAATGGCAAGAGTGTCCTAGTTACGCAATGCATGCAGGGCTACCCATAGCAGAACCTGATGAACATGAGTATCCTGATCATATGATTGATGGAGAACATTAATTTGTTAAGTGTAACAACAACTAAAAGATGAGCTGAGAGAGACATGAAGATGAGCTTCTAACTACTGTTGCCATTACTGAATTGATCAGTCTGCTTCTAACTAAGATGAGGTGAGAGAGACATGAAGGAGACATGCATGCAATCTTTCTATCTTGTGATGCTCGACTGGTTGCCGAGACCAAGGCTCTTATAGAGGAAGGAGAGAGAGGGGAGTGAGGGAAGGAGAGAGAGGAGTAATGTGGAATATTCTGTATGTCTTGTCTTCTTTATTTGAATTTATTGGAATTCATTTGAATGTGTTGGTATTTATTGGAATTTAAACATGGCCATCTACTCATGGGCAGTGCTACTCTACATCTATTATGAACAAAGATTATTTTTGAATATTAATGAGAAAAGAGGATAGCCATGGAACAATTGATGTTAGCACTTGTTCTTACTCAACCTATTGTGAACAAAATTATGACACCAACTCAATCATTGTTCTTGTTGTGAGCACTAGTATGCGACCAACTCAATCAGATAAGAACAACCATTTTTTTCTCGACACAGTTTACTCACTAAAATGGATTATTGTGTTTGATGTGTGGCCACGAACCAGTGGTACAACTTCACACAAAAAATCCCCCGTCGTTTTATAACCATAACATCTGCTTGTTCAAGATTCAGGAAAACAGTTTGCTACAGGGAAACATTCAGATGAGTTTGCTAGAGGGAAACATTCAGTTCTTCTTGACTAGCTGTGTGTTCCCCGGCTACACTAAACGTGGTTCCCCGGCTACACTTCCACATAAAACAAAAACTTGGGACACATGAATCAGTTAGCTGTGTGTCGAAGCTGTTGCTCCAAAACGGATCGAAGCAATCACCTGATGGCCGGTGGCTGGTGGACGGCGGTGCAACAGGCGTCGCCGGCCTTCTAGTCGGGGCAGGCGGCGTCCATGGACACCCCGTACACCTGCAACGCCTGGAACGAGACCATGGCCTGAATCCATCCAGCCATAGACCCAGAAAGAAACCGAATGCAACAATCGAAGTGGAAGGGGAATCAATTGATTGTATCACGGGGGAGTGGGCGATGTGGATAAGATGGAGACCTCGTAGTCCTCCATGTAGTCCCCACAAAGCAGGAGCACCCTCTTGGCAGCCATGGCGGTTGTGCTCACCTCCCAAACATGCACCCACGCGAGATGCCAGGAGCTTCCCCACCACCGGATCGAGCTTCCCCACCACCGGATCTACAACGCCACCACCGGATCCGGCACTTCCGCCACCGGATGCGTCGAAAAATCGATGCTTTTCTGCCACCGAGCGCTGGAGGTGAAGCGCGAGGCGAGGCAAGGTGAGATGGGGGCGAGGTGCAGCTTCATAGAGCCAGGAGGGGAGAAGGCGGGGAGGAGGACGATAGCGAGGAGGTCGGGAGGACGGCGGCGAGGAGGATGTCGGCGAGGAGGACGAGAGGAGGGCGCGGGGGGAGAGGAGTGACACGGGGAGGAGAGGAGTGACTGCGAGGAGGGGAGACTGCAGGGGTGGGAGGACTTGTTCGTGGTTAAGTGAAATGGCAGGGGGCTTTTTTGCAGATTTGCCGTCGCGTCACTTAATTCGGGACGAAGGGAGTAATTCAAATGAATCACATGAAAAGATTCCATCAAATGACCATCGTAGAAAAAAAATCCTAAGGATCCAAATTCTCCAAAAATCCAATTAAATTTCTTTGTATCAAAGGAGCCCTAAGATAGACAAGATCAAACTGCCGCCGGTGTGCTTCGTGGTTCCTGCTTCCTTCTCCATCGAATCGACTGGTCCTAATTCGAAATTCATGCGATTTACATCCAGCAAAACTAGAATGTAAAAAGTTATCGTCATGATTTTTCTGTTTGGCATGCCCATTTGACACATCTACTGGGTTCTTTACAATGTTTGCAAGCTTTACCTCATTTATCAGAAATGAAGAAATGCAGGTGAATTGTCTGTTTCCTTGTACCTAGTTGTGAGTTGGGAAGATGGATGGGTGCATCACAGCCAACGATGGTGTGTCATGTTTTCCTCGCCTAACAATGAAAGGTCTGCTCCATCTTCATGTAGGCGTTCCATTTCCTTGTTGTACTACACTGGATCGCAACATTGCATCTGCATCTACATCACCTCACTTTGTCTGGACTCTGGAGTAGCCCTAGGTGTCGGTTTTGTGCTTGTAACGGGGAGGAGGGGGGCTGTCCCGTTCATCCCACCGACACGGTTCCTTCACTAGTATGCGACCAAGGGGAAAAAGAAGTAGTGGGAAAATGGGTGCAGCCGTCCCTAACCGTTGACCCGTCGCATCCGCCGGGGTGGTGCGTCGGTGCTAAGAAGCCAACCAGCCACCAATTCTCCGATACAAAACCATCCATTCGCAGCGCAGCATCCTCCTCACTTCCTCAGATCCAAATCGCGCGCGAGAGAGCAAGGGAGGAAGAAAGGGAGAGATCTCGCCTAGCGCCGCCCCGAATCCGCCATGGCTTCGGCCGCGCCGCCCCTCCTCCCCACCTCCGTCCCGACCGCCGCGCCCGCCACCGTCCTCCCCGCCGCCCCGGACGCCGCCACCTCCATCGCCTCCCCGGACCCGGCCGCCACGCGCGCCTTCCTGGGCCGCCTCTACGACTCCGCCAAGCGCTCGCTCTCGGGCGCCCGCCCCTGGCCCGAGCTCCTCGACCGCGCCGCGCTCTCGCGCCCGGACTCCCTCTCCGACGCCACCGCCCGCCTCCGCAAGAACCTCGCCTACTTCCGCGTCAACTACGCCGCGCTCGTCGCGCTCTCCCTCGCGGTCTCCCTCCTCGCGCACCCATTCTCGCTCGCCGCCCTCCTCGCGCTCCTCGCCGCCTGGTGCTTCCTCTACCTCCTCCGCCCCGCCGACGCCGCCCCGCTCGCCGCCTTCGGCCGCACGTTCTCCGACAGGGAGACGCTTGGGGGCCTCATCGCCGCCTCCGTCTTCGTCGTCTTCCTCACGTCTGTCGGCGGGATCATCTTCTCCGCGCTGGCGCTCGGCGCCGCCGTCGTCTGCGCGCACGGGGCCTTCCGCGTGCCCGAGGACCTCTTCCTCGACGAGGTGCCCGACCAGGGCCTCGTAGGAAACGGCGCCACCCTCAACCTCCTCTCCTTCATCAACGGCGCCGACGGAGGAGGACGCGTCTGAGCCAGCCTCCATCCTCAGCTCTCATCTGCTACTCGGAAGAGACAAGTCAGTGGCTGGTTGATTCGTTTTTCCAGAAACGAAATGCTTCTACTTGTTTGAGATCATATATACTATGCATTGCCTTTAGGAGCATGATGAGAAGATTAGAAGAGGATGCATTGGAGTTATACTACACACAGAGGATACACATAAAAAGGAACCTTGGGATCTAGTTTTGTTTCATTTTGCATTTGATATTGCTGTATCATGACAAAGTTGAAATTATTAGTATTGATATTCATATGACATGTCTCGTTGTTACTAGCATACATACAGAACAAAATAAATTTGCTGCTCCTCATCTTAGCATGAAATGAAATATATGATGATTAATTACACCGTTTCTTTTAAGAGATCGATCCATGTGGTTTCACATATGATCTTGATTCTGGCGCGGAGGGATTTTGCTGTTGGATCTAGGATTCTAGGTGATTCATTTTCGATCATAGTAGAATTTGCTTTTTTATGCTATTGTATCTTGCATCCTGATTGGAATGGCCTGTTTATTCTTTGCTATTGGGACAAGTCTAGTATCGATCTTATTTGAGAAAAATGTTATCATCGATCGAATTCCAATGACAGCAGTCGATGCAAAGCGGTGAAACAAGTTATGTAAGCATGATTTGAGATCTCCTTTTACCGTCCCCAAAAGAGCCGATAAATAACGGAAATGTATTTTTGCTGCGTAAAAAATCTAGCTGCTCGCAGCTAACGCTCTCATCGTCACTGGTCGCGTTGCACGAGTCTTCAGGCACGTCACATTGCCATGTCACGGTACATGTCTCCTCCGCGCCGACGGTATGAGGTGGTTGCCGATTCCTCAGTCGAATCGAGCGCTGTTGGTCGCCACCGTTGAGGGCTGCTCCTCTGCTTCCACAATGTAGCGGTTGAGGGCTGCTCCTCTGCTTCCACAATGTAGTTTTGACGGAGATATATTGCCACACACACACACACACACACCCCACACCCTTTTCTCTTCTGTTCACACTAGATGACCCGTTGCGCCCATGACGCAAAAAGCATTGACGAGCCAAGCATTGTAAGCATATGTATATGACAGTTTAATGAACATACTTTTATCTGATTACATGGCATCATGATTCATCAAAAGGAAATAATGACATTACTTGATAACTGCATATCATAAGCAAATATAATTTGAGTGCTGACATTGTGTTCTAAGAGAACCCAGTGCTGATACACATCGTCCTAATTATCCCAAAGGCACCTTGTTGGTGTGATAATAATTCTTGTTTGTTGTACCAAATAATGCCATCCTTGTGTTCCTCCAGTCTATCTATATTACAATGCCCTCCTGGTGTTGGTTTCTGCAGGAAGTTTATATATAAGATTATCGATAGTTAGTCTGATAATCAAATAAGATCATGCAAATGTATATTTTGGAGGGTGATTCTTAACGGTAATGAGCAAGATAAAATACAACAATGGGAATATATTGTGCAATGCTAACTGGGAGAAATTATTCTGACTATGAGTCGGTTATATAGGAGTCATATCAGTTTTCAGATAACTAAAATATGGATGTTGGATTCGTAGCAGGTTAACAGTACACAAGTCAACTAAGACTATGAGTCGGTGATATAGGATTCATAACAGTTTTCACTATGCTTATCCAGACACGTATAATTTACATACTAAAATTTGCAATTTGAGAACTGAAATGGCTGCTCCAATGGTTGTGCGTATATTTTATAACAAGTGAAGTTGCCAAAGTACAGTGTCAATCATACTAAGAACATTGGTTGTGAAATTCATTGGCGTGAAATTCATTGGCCACATCTCTTCTCCAAATCTGCAAAAGGAACATAGTGCAAATAAAGATAATTCAGTAGTATTATTTCATATTATCTATGAGAAATTTGTTTTAGTTACATTGGGTAGAAATATATGTGCAAGGGAGGTGACATGCCACAGCATGAGCATTCATTTTACCGAACAATCTAGAAGTAATAATACAAAAGTTCATATTAGCCATGACTAAACTGCATAACAACCATAGATTGTGTTCAGCCATTAACTATACAGCCCATGCGTTGCTCCTACTATTTTTTCACTCGCTTCACTTCTTGCAATTTTAGAAGAATTTGAAGCTTTTTAACCCTAATATCCAAAATCCCTTATAAGAATGTTCATCTTCCAGCGACAATTATTTTTCTCCAAAGCAAGAGCTTGTATTACTTTTACCATGAATACAATATGCCTTCTAACATAGGAGAAGGTTATCACTAATTATCCCATTCAGACACTGCGAACATAAATTGCTCTACTCACTAAAGAATACCAGAGAAGAAAATAGATCACTCAAAATACAGAGGTATAACTTTAGAAATCCAAGGAGTGACAACCCTGAGATATCGAGGTAGGCCCATAAATCATTTCTTCAGGTCGCAAAATAACTTTCCCTGTGTGAAGGTAATTTGATGCCTATGTTGGTAATGTTTTCAAATAAAAATTTATCTCAGAGCAACACAATTTCCAAAATTAATTTACATGTATGGTATCAAGATGCATTACACAACAAGCTATATCAGTTCAGCAACTTAAGCTTGAAGATGTTTCGCCAGAATCGCTACAACTATCTATACAAAATTTAATTCAATATAAATCTGTTGTGTGAGCTTGAAAAAGTAGACCACGATAGATTAAAAGCCAAAAGGAAGGACCGAAGGATAGATAATTAAGTACTCTAATCTCGCCGCCTCAAGATCGGAAACAGGGGCACCCAGCTCTGGTTGGCCCGTGGTAGCCACTCCATGGTAGATATAGCCGCCGAGCAGTATCAACCATGGCATGAATTAGAAGCAAATTCATTCGCTACACCTACCAAAGGAAGGCCTTACTAAGCAAATAAACATCACCACTGAAAAATAATGTAATCAACTTGAAAAAGCAACTATATCATTCTGACCGACTTTGTTCAAACACGACCAGACTCCAGACCACTTTTTTTTATGTCATTAGTTCTAAAAGGAGTGATACAAGACTGCTGGTCGTACAAAAAAGAATCATTTCATATTTTAAATAGAAAATATGAGTAGGACCGTTGGAGGTACAAATGAGAATCATTTCATATTACAAATAGAACATACCTTTGCATCAGTAAATGTCGATTTACATTTAGACATCCAATAGATCCAAAGTGCGCACATAGTTATAATTGTAGACCACACGGTATCCGTTACCAAGTTATTTATTGTTCCCTTGTAGAAGTGAAGAGTAGTGTAATGTGACACTATTGGTACAGAAAAACTGCTGCAACTACGAAACGAAAAAGTGAATTTTTTTGCTTATGCACAATATTCATATAAATAGATATATCAGGAAGTTATTCTAATACTCTTGTAACATAATATAATAACTAATATATTAACAACACTATTGTTTGAAGGGTCCAATTAGAAGTTCCTAGTTATTTTATTGTGCCAAGCAATCTGTGTGCTGCAATCTAACCATGCAAACTTTTGTTCAGTCTTCGCTGATATCATAAGAAGGCGCACATCATCAAATCCGACGAATACCGAAAGATGGATAAACACTCGGCCTTTCCTAATGAGCATGTTGAGCCAATCAAGAAGGCAAAAACGAAATGAACAAAGCAATTGCAACTGAAGAAATCAACACGCTCCCCGCAAATAACACATCTTAATAACCTAATAAAAATGAAACTGCAGTCCATAGGGCTGGTTGCAAAGTTTACTATGATAACATAACCACCCTATTATTCCCGAAGAAAATAAGCAAGAGTCTCCAAAATCTCTTCCTTTGCAATGAAAAATAAAATATATTAAACAACACATAAGGTGGTCACCAGCATCACTGCTCCTTCTCCCCACATCCGTTCCTCACCTCAACCGTGCAGACCCAGCTTTCATATGCATAAGATGATTCAGAAAAGTACAGTGTAGGATTACATAATATTATTTTTCATCAACCAGTAATAAAATGGGCATTTATGTCAATAAGAATAAAGGGGGATGATGCTTACTTTAACATGCTTGTGTACTGGTAGGCTTACGTGAACACTCTCCAGGTCAGTATGCACGATTCCACAGCTATATATGTAGACAACTTACCTGCAGTGACAAAAAATAGCTCAAGTGATTCGGCCATAGTCCGATGTCCAGGTATTATTATGTCGCATACTTGTACTTTCCAAAGCATCTACAGTTCGAACTAAGAAAACCAATTTTTTTTCTTCATCACACAATGGCTGTCACTGTGTAAGTTTTAGCCAGAATTGTAAATGTCATGACATATAAAAGAAAAAACAAAGATTGTCTAATACCCATCAGTTGTTCAGATTTCCATTAATCCAAACCAGAAAAAAAATCATCTTTGTTACTGCCATCGATGGTCATTTCCATTCAGAATAGCAGAGGCAGACATCCTACGCTGTCAACAAATTTAATAGTTTCATCTTACACAAATAGCTTATGAAAGGTTTCGTTGTCAACCAATAGAACTCCAGTTGTCAACAAATTTAATCGCATACTTGTTATAAAATTGAAAAGGGAAAATAGTGGCATTAAAAAATTTCATAGTAATTGTGAACTGAGTTCTACATGAGAAGCCATCCATCTTACTTCTCACCAATTTTTTCAGAAAATCAAAGTAGTCCAAAGAAGTACTTTACTATTCAGACAAAAATCCTATAGATCTTAAGAAAAAATAAATCCAAACACCATGTTTTGAGCAGTATGACTGTGTGTTTCTAATTCACCTGGGCTGCCATGGCTTGCTGCTCTAAGGCCGTCCATCCCCCATATCCTCCATAGTTTACTGCTCCAAACCTGAGCAGCCCCCAAATCCTCCATGGTTTACTGCTATTGCGTGCTTCTTCACGGTAGAGAGAGAGAGAGAGAGAGAGAGAGAGAGACGCTCACCCGTGGTCGAGCTGCCTGGCTAGCGGCGTCCCCTGGCTCGCGGGCGTCAGAAGCGTCTCCATGGCGAACAAGGTCCGGCCTGCTCCTCCCGCAAGTCGTCGGTCCCCTTCCATCTTCCCTGCAGCTCCACCCCATAGAGATGAGAGCTACCACCGCTGCTCCTTGTCCATGTCGTCGGGTTCTCCTCGACTCGGGTCCCCCCACCACAGGTCTCTCCTGCTTCTTCAGCCGAACCACGAAGATCCGGTCATCCCTGCTCTCCATGGAGACGCCCGATCTGGAACCACGCGTCGTCGATGGTCGTGTGTGGTCGCGTGGATGATGAAGAAAAGGAAGGCGAGGTGGAGCTGCTATGGGAGAGAGGTGGAAGAGGAGATGGCGGCGGCTGCCAGGAGGGAGTAAGAGCATCTCCAGCCTTGGACAGCCCAAGGACCGAAATAGTCTCGGGGAATAAAGTCGGTCTTGGGGGCTCGTTTTTCCGGTCGAACCCCCGAGGTCGTCCCACAACCGTCGTTTTCGGTCAATTATCGGCGTAGAATCGGTCCAAATTTGACCCCGTTTCGACGCTATTTCGGTTTTGAAATCAACAAAATGGCGCTTTTTGGCATAAAATGAACAAAATCGGCGTTCTTTCGGCATAAATTCAACAAAAAACTGAATGTTTCGTACCAAAGTTCATCATACAAATTAATACAAAATTAAATAGTTCAATGAAGCAAGTTCCAACATAAATTAAAACAAATCGAGCTAGGCGTTGCCCTTAAGCCTTCATAGGTGCTCCACCAGATCGTCTTGCAGTTCTTGATGCACTTGTGGGTCTCGGATCTCCTGACGCATATTGAGGTAGGCAGTCCATGTTGCTGGTACCTGGTGATCAACAACTGCAAGAGGTCCCATCCTGTGATATGGTTCAGGATCAAACACGGGCTCTTCCTGCTCGCTCTCAATGATCATGTTGTGCAAGCAGACACAACAATTCATGATCTCCCAGATCTGCCTTTTGGACCATGTCATAGCGGGGTACCTGACAACAGCAAATCGCGATTGGAGCACACCAAATGCTCGCTCGACATCTTTCCTGCAAGCCTCCTGACACTTAGCAAAGTGTGCCTTCTTTGGCGCCACAGGTTTTGAGATAGTCTTCACAAATGTGGACCATCTCGGATAGATACCATCTGTTAGATAGTATCCCTTGTTGTATTGGCGTCCATTGACCTCAAAGTTCACCGGAGGAGCATGACCTTCAATAAGCTTGGCGAAGACATTCGAGCACTGCAAGACGTTGATATCATTGTGAGTTCCTGGCATACCAAAGAAGGAGTGCCAAATCCATAGGTCATGTGTGTTGGAAATATGCCCTAGAGGCAATAATAAATTAGTTATTATCATATTTCCTTGTTCATGATAATCGTTTATTATCCATGCTATAATTGTATTGACCGGAGACTTAAATGCATGTGTGGATACATAGACAAAACCATGTCCCTAGTATGCCTCTAATGGACTAGCTCGTTGATCAAAGTATGGTTAAGGTTTCCTAGCCATGGACATGAGATGTCATTTGATAACGGGATCACATCATTAGGAGAATGATGTGATGGATAAGACCCAAATTACAAACATAGCATATGATCGTGTCAGTTTATTGCTACTGTTTTCTGCATGTCAAGTATATGTTCCTATGACCATGAGATCATGCAACTCACGGATATCGGAGGAGTGCCTTGTGTGTATCAAACGTCGCAACGTAACTGGGTGACTATAAAGGTGCTCTACAGGTATCTCCGATGGTGTCTGTTGAGTTGGCATGGATCGAGACTGGGATTTGTTACTCCGTGTGACGGAGAGGTATCTCGAGGCCCACTCGGTAATGCAACATCACAATAAGCCTTGCAAGCAATGTGACTAATTGTTAGTTGCGGGATCTTGTATTACGGAACGAGTAAAGAGACTTGCCGGTAACGAGGTTGAACTAGGTATGGAGATACCGACGATCGAATCTCGGGCAAGTAACATACCGAAGAACAAAGGGAACGTTATACGGGATTAACTGAATCCTTGACATAGAGGTTCGACCGATAAAGATCTTCGTAGAATATGTAGGAACCAATGTGGACGTCCAGGTCCCGCCATTGGTTATTGACCGTAGAGGTGTCTCGGTCATGTCTACATAGTTCTCGAACCCGCAGGGTCTACACACTTAAGGTTCGGTGACGTTTCAGTAATGTAGAGTTATGTATGGTGGTGACCGAAGTTTGTTTGGAGTCCCGGATGATATCCCGGACGTCACGAGGAGATCCGGAATGGTCCGGAGGTAAAGATTCATATATAGGAAGTCCCAGTTTGGTTTCCGGAAAAGTTTCGGGCTCATCGGTAGTGTACCGGGAGTGCCGGTAGTGTACCGGGAGGCCTCCGGGAGGGGTATTTCGACCCCAAGAGGTCCATGGGCTGCGGGAGAATAATAACCAGCCCTTAGTGGGCTGGGAAAACAGCCACAAAGGCCCATGGCGTAGGAGAGAAAGTCCTAAAGCAAAAAGTGGAAAATCAGCCAATAGGAGGCAATCCTACTCCAACTAGGATTGGAGGTGAAGTAGGATTGCTTCCCACCTCCTATTTTGGCCGACCCAAAGGCCTTGGCTGCCTCTCCTCTCCTCTCCTCCTATATATACTAGTGGATTGGGTGGTTTTTGGACAGAATTTCCGGCCACGTGCTACCCGTTTCACCGGTGCACAGTTTCTCCTCTAGATCGGTTTTTCGCAGCGCTTAGGCGAAGCCCTATCGGAATCACTCCACCACCATCACCGGAGCGCCGTCACGCTGCCGGTGAACTCTCTCTCCTCTCCACCTCCTCTTGCTGGATCAAGACGGTGGAGATCGTCATCAAGCTGCACGTGTGCTGAACGCGGAGGTGCCGTCCGTTCGGCGCTAGATTGGTAGGACCGTGATCGAGATCGCGAGACAGTTCGTGATGAGATCGCGGAACGGATCGTGATGAGTTCGCGGTACAGACCGTGATCAAGATCGTGAGACAGATCGTGATGAGATCGCGGGACGGATCGTGATGAGTTCACGGGACGGATCGTGATTGGATCGCGGGACGGATCGTGATGAGATCGCGGGACGCTCGGCGATTTGGATCGCGAAGATGTTCGACTACACCAACCGCGTTTCTTAACGCTTCCCGCTTAGCGATCTACAAGGGTATGTAGATCCACTCTCCCTCTCGTAGATGCTCATCACCATGGATAGGTTTGCGTGTGCGTAGGAAAATTTTTGTTTCCCATGCGACGTTCCCCAACAGTGGTATCAGAGCTAGGTTGATGGTTCGATGAGATCTCGAGTAGAACACAAAAGGTTTGTGGGCGTTGATGCTTAGATTGCTTCCTCCCTTGGTCGTATTTTGGTTCAGCGGGATTGTGAGATGAAGCGGCCCGTGTTGGGGAACGTCGCATGGGAAACAAAAAATTTCCTACGCACACGCAAACCTATCCATGGTGATGAGCATCTACGAGAGGGAGAGTGGATCTACATACCCTTGTAGATCGCTAAGCGGGAAGCGTTAAGAAACACGGTTGGTGTAGTCGAACAGCTTCGCGATCCAAATCGCCGAGCGTCCCGCGATCTCATCACGATCCGTCCCGCGATCCAATCACGATCCGTCCCGTGAACTCATCACGATCCGTCCCGCGATCTTGATCACGATTTGTCCCGCGAACTCATCACGATCCGTCTCACGATCTTGATCACGATCTGTCCCACGAACTCATCACGATCCGTTCCGTGATCACATCACGAACCATCTCGCGATCTCGATCACGGTCCTTCCGATCTAGCGCCGAACGGACGGCACCTCCGCGTTCAGCACACGTGCAGCTTGATGACGATCTCCACCGTCTTGATCCAGCGAGAGGAGGTGGAGAGGAGAGAGAGTTCATCGGCAGCGTGACGACGCTCCGGTGATGGTGGTGGAGCAATTCCGGCAGGGCTTCGCCTAAGCGCTGCGGAACTACGATCTAGAGGAGAAACTATGCACCGGTGGAACGGGTAGCACGTGGCCGGAAATTCTGTCCAAAAACCACCCAATCCACTAGTATATATAGGAGGAGAGGAGAGGAGAGGCAGCCAAGGCCTTTGGGTCGGCCGAAATAGGAGGTGGGAGCAATCCTACTTCACCTCCAATCCTAGTTGGAGTAGGATTTCCTCCTATTGGCTGATTTTCCACTTTTTGCTTTAGGACTTTCTCTCCTGCGCCATGGGCCTTTGTGGCTGTTTTCCCAGCCCACTAAGGGATGGTTATTATTCTCCCGCAGCCCATGGACCTCTTGGGGTCGAAATACCCCTCCCGGTACACTACCGGCACTCCCGGTACACTACCGATGAGCCCGAAACTTTTCCGGAAACCAAACTGGGACTTCCTATATATGAATCTTTACCTCCGGACCATTCCGGAGCTCCTCGTGACGTCCGGGATCTCATCCGGGACTCCAAACAAACTTCGGTCACCACCATACATAACTCTACATTACCGAAACGTCACCGAACCTTAAGTGTGCAGACCCTGCGGGTTCGAGAACTATGTAGACATGACCGAGACACCTCTACGGGCAATAACCAATGGCGGGACCTAGACGTCCACATTGGTTCCTACATATTCTACGAAGATCTTTATCGGTCGAACCTCTATGTCAAGGATTCAGTTAATCCCGTATAACGTTCCCTTTGTTCTTCGGTATGTTACTTGCCCGAGATTCGATCGTCGGTATCTCCATACCTAGTTCAACCTCGTTACCGGCAAGTCTCTTTACTCGTTCCGTAATACAATCCCGCAACTAACAATTAGTCACATTGCTTGCAAGGCTTATTGTGATGTTGCATTACCGAGTGGGCCTCGAGATACCTCTCCGTCACACGGAGTAACAAATCCCAGTCTCGATCCATGCCAACTCAACAGACACCATCGGAGATACCTGTAGAGCACCTTTATAGTCACCCAGTTACGTTGCGACGTTTGATACACACAAGGCACTCTTCCGATATCCGTGAGTTGCATGATCTCATGGTCATAGGAACATATACTTGACATGCAGAAAACAGTAGCAATAAACTGACATGATCATATGCTATGTTTGTAGTTTGGGTCTTGTCCACCACATCATTCTCCTAATGATGTGATCCCGTTATCAAATGACATCTCATGTCCATGGCTAGGAAACCTTAACCATCTTTTGATCAACGAGCTAGTCTACTAGAGGCATACTAGGGACATGGTTTTGTCTATGTATCCACACATGCATTTAAGTCTCCGATCAATACAATTATAGCATGGATAATAAACGATTATCATGAACAAGGAAATATGATAATAACTAATTTATTATTGCCTCTAGGGCATATTTCCAACAGTCTCCCACTTGCACTAGAGTCAGTAATCTAGTTCACATCACCATGTGATTCGCATTGTTATGAATCTAATACCCAATGAGTTCTGGGGCTCGATAATGCTTTGCATGTGAGAGAGGTCTTATATTCAACGGGTCTGCAATATTCAGATCCGTGTGTACTTTGCAAATTTCTATGTCAAACCGAAAACATTGCTACCACACTCCACTTGGTACTATTCCAAATGGCTGCTCCACTATACGTATCCAGATTGCTACTACGAGTTATCCTGATTGGTGTTAAAGCTTGCATCGACGTAACTCTTTACGGCGAACTCTTTATCACCTCCATAATCGAGAAACATCTCCTTAGTCTTTTAGTTACTAAGGACAATCTTGACCGCTGTCCAGTGCTCCATTCCAGGATCACTTTGAAACCTTCCAGCCATACTTATGGCAAGGCTGACATCGGGTCTTGTGCATAGCATTGCATACATGATAGAGCCTATGGCTGAAGCATAGGTGATGACACTCATCCTTTTTCTATCTTGTGCAGTCACTGGGCATTGAGTCATACTCAATTTTATACCTTACCAATCAGGCGAGAACTCTTTCTCTGACTGATCCATTTTGAACTCTTTCAAAATCTTGTCAAGGTACGTGCTCATTGAAAGTTTCATCAGGTATCTTGATCTATCTCTATAGATCTTGATGCTCAACAATTAGGTAGCTTTATCCAGGTCTTCCTTTGAAAAATCACTTTTCAAACAACCTTTTATGCCTTCCAGAAATTCTACATTATTTCCGATCAACAATATGTCAACCACATATACTTATCAGAAACTCTACAGTGCTCCCACTCACTTTATTGCAAATACAAGTTTCTCGTAAACTTTGTATAAACATCAAAACTTTGATCACCTCATCAAAGCGTATATTCCAACTCCGAGATACTTGCTTCAGTCCATGGAAGGATCACCGAAGCTTGCACACCTTTTAGCATCCTTAGGCCTGACAACACCTTCTGGTTGTATCACATACAACCTTTCCTCAAGTAAACTGTTAAGGAAACGATGTTTTGACATCCATCTGCCAGATTTCATAATTGAAAACACAGCAACTGCTCACATAATTCCAACAGACTTTTAGCATCGCTACGAGTGAGAAAGCCTCATCGCAGTCAACTCCTTGAACTTGTCACAAACAACTTTGCAACAAGTCGAGCTTTACAAATGGTGACATTCACCATCAGTGTCTGTCTTCATTCTAAAGGTCCATTTGTACTCAACGACCTGCCGTCTAACGAGCAAGTCTACCAAAGTCTATACTTGGTTTTCATACATGGATCCTATCTCGGATTTCATGGCCTCTAACCATTCGTCGGAATCCGGGCCCATCATCGCTTCTCCATAGCTCGTAGGTTCATCGTTGTCCAACAACATGATCTCCAAGACAGAGTTGTCGTACCACTTAGGAGCAGTACACATCCTTGTCGACCCACGAAGTTCGATAGTAACTTGATCCTGAAGCTTCATGATCATCATCATTAACTTCCTCTTCAACTAACGTAGGCTTCACAGAAACATCTTTCTGCGCTGCGCTACTCTCTGGCTGAACAAAGGTTCAACAACCTCATCAAGTTCTATCTTCCTCCCACTCAATTCTTTCAAGAGAAACATTTCCTCGAGAAAGGATCCATTTAAGCAACAAACATTTTGCACTAGGATCTGAGATTAAAGGTTCACCCAACTGATCTTAGGGTATTCTATGAAGATGCAATTTGTCCGCCTTGGGTTCGACCTCATTAGGTGAAAACATTTTCCACACAAGTGTCACATCCCAAAATATTAAGAAATGACAGCTTAGGTTTCTATCAAACCATAATTCACATGGTGTCATCTCAACGGATTTAGATGGTGCCCTATTTAAAGTGAATGTAGTTGTCTCTAATGCATAACCCCAAAATTATAGAAGTAAAACGACAAGAGACATCATATTACGCACCATGTCCAATAGAGCATAACTATGATGTTCGGACACACCATCACACTATGGTGTTCCAGGTGGCGTTTAGTTGTGAAACAACTTTCACATTGTCTTAAGTTGTATGCCAAACTCGTGACTCAGATATTCACCTCCACGATCATATCGCAGTCATTTTTATCTTCTTGTCACGATGATCTTTAAACTTCACTCTGAATTTGCTTGAACCTTTCAAACGATTCAGACTTGTGTTTCATTAAGTAAATATACACTATATCTACTCAAATCATCAGTGAAGGTAAGAAAATAACGATATCCACTGCACGCTACAAGACTCACTAGATTGCATACATCAACATCTATCATTTCCAATGAATCACTTGCCCGCTCCATCCAACGGGGTCCTTTAGTCATCTTGCCCAAGAGGCATGGTTCGCATGTCTCAACCGATTCGAAATCGAATGAGTCCAAATATCCATCAGCATGGAGTTTCTACATGCGCTTTATACCAATATGACATTTAGCGACAGTGCCACAAGTATGTGGTACTATGATTATTAACTTTGTGTCTTTTGACATCAATGTTATGAACGTGTGTAATACTACGATCAAGATTTCAACAAACCATTCTCACTGGGTGCATGACCATTGAAGGTATTATTCATGTAAACAGAATAACCATTATTCTCTAACTTAAATGAATAACCGTATTGCAATAAACATGATCTAATCATGTTCATGCTCAACGCAAAACACCAAATAACATTTATTTAGGTTCGTCACTAATCCTGAAGGTAGAGAGAGCGTGCGATGTTGATCACATCAACCTTGGAAACACTTCCAACACATATCGTCACCTCACCCTTAGCTAGTTCTCCGTTTATTCCGTAGCTTTTATTTCGAGTTACTAACATTTAGCAACCGAACCGGTATCCAATACCCAGGTGCTACTAAGAGTACTAGCAAGGTACACATCAATAACTCGTATATCAAATATACTTCTGTCGATGTTGCCAGCCTTCTTATCTACCAAGTATCTAGGGTTGTTCCGCTTCAGCGACCTCTCACCTCATAATAGAAGCACTTAGTCTCGGGTTTGAGTTCAACTTTGGGTTGCTTCACTGGAGCAGCAACTGACTTGCTATCCATGAAGTTTCCCTCCTTGCTCTTGCCCTTTTCGAAACTAGTGGTTTGATTAACCATCAACACTTGACGCTCCTTCTTGATTTCTACCTTCGCGGTGTCAAACATCGCGAACAGCTCATGGATCAATACTTCTATCCCTGGTGTATTATAGTTCATCACTAAGTTCTAGTAGCTTTAGTGACAGTGACTTGGAGAACTATATCAATCACTATCTTATCTGGAAGATCAACTCCCACTTGATTCAAGCGATTGTAGTACCCAGACAATCTGAGTACATGCTCAACGATTGAGCTATTCTCCTTCATCTTACAGGCAAAGAATCTTGTTGGAGATCTCATATCTCGCAACACACGCACGAGCCTGAGATCACAATCTCTGCTCCTAGAACATCTCTCATATGTTCCGTGATGTTCAAAACGTTTCCGAGCCTCAATTCTAAGCCGTAATGCATGACGCACTAAACTATCAAGTAGTCATCGAAACGTGCCTGTCAGATGTTCACAACATCTATAGACGACGCTAGAGGGGGTGGCGCACCGAGCGGTGCATTAAGGACATAAGCCTTCTGTGAAGCAATGAGGACAATCCTCAGATCACGGACCCAGTCCGCAATATTGCTACCAACATCTTTCAACTCTATTTCTCTAGGAACATATAAAAATACAAGGGAGCTACAACGCGAGCTAGTAATCTACAACATAATTTGCAAAGACACTTTGACTATGTTCATGATAATGAGTTCAATTAATCATATTACTTAAGAACTCCCACTCAAATTGACATCCCTCGGGTCATTCGAGTGATACATGATCCAAATTCACCAACTCAAGTCCGATCATCACGTGAGTTAAGGTGGCTTCAATGGTGAACATCATTATGTTGATCATATCCACTATATGACTCATGCTCGACCTTTCGGTCTCTTGTGTTCCGAGGCCATGTCTGTACATGCTAGGCTCGTCGAGTTTAACCCGAGTGTTCTGCGCGTGCAAATCTGGCTTGCACCCGTTGTATGTGAACGTAGAGTCTATCACACCCGATCATCACGTGGTGTCTCAACACGACGAACTTTCGCAATGGTGCACACTCAGGGAGAACACAATTTATCTTGAAATTAAGTGAGGGATCACCTTATAATGCTACCGTCGTCCTAAGCAAAACAAGGTGCATAAAAAGGATTAACATCACATGCAAATCATAAGTGACATGATATGGCCATGAACTTGTGCTTTTGATCTCCATCTAGAAAGCACCGGCATGATCTCCATCGTCACCGGCATGACACCATGATCTCCATCAACGTGTCGCCATCGGGGTTGTCACGCCCTGCATGCTTCTACTACTATTGCTACCGTAGCGATAAAGTAAAGCATTACATAGTGCTTAATGATTGACACGCAGGTCATACAATAATTAAAGACAACCCTATGGCTCCTGCCGGTTGCCGTACTCATCGACATGCAAGTCGTGATAATCTATACATCACATGATCATCTCATACATCACATATATCACATCATGTAATTGGCCATATCATATCACAACATACCCTGCAAAAACAAGTTAGACGTCCTCTAATTGTTGTTGCAAGTTTTACGTGGCTGCTACGGGTATCTAGCAAGAACGATTCTCACCTACGCATAAACCACAACGGTGATACATAGATTGCTTTTCAACCTTCTCAAGGACCGCCTTTGTCGGATCCGATCCAACTAAAGTGAGAGAAACTGTCACCCGCAAGCCATCTAAGCAACAAGTTGCATCGAGGGAACCGGTCTCTCGTAAGCGTACGAGTAATGTTGGTCCGGGCCGCTTCATCTCACAATCCCGCTAAACCAAAATCCGACCAAGGGAGGAAGCAATCTAAGCATCAATGCCCACAAACCTTTTGTGTTCTACTCGAGATCTCATCGAACCATCAACCTAGCTCATGATGCCACTGTTGGGGAACGTCGCATGGGAAACAAAAATTTTCCTACGCACACGCAAACCTATCCATGGCGATGAGCATCTACGAGAGGGAGAGTGGATCTACATACCCTTGTAGATCGCTAAGCGGGAAGCGTTAAGAAACGCGGTTGGTGTAGTCGAACAGCTTCGCGATCCAAATCGCCGAGCGTCCCGCGATCTCATCACGATCCGTCCCGCGATCCAATCACGATCCGTCCCGTGAACTCATCACGATCCGTCCCGCGATCTTGATCACGATTTGTCCCGTGAACTCATCACGATCCATCTCACGATCTTGATCACGATCTGTCCCATGAACTCATCACGATCCGTTCCGTGATCACATCACGAACCGTCTCGCGATCTCGATCACGGTCCTTCCGATCTAGCGCCGAATGGACGGCACCTCCGCGTTCAGCACACGTGCAGCTTGATGACGATCTCCAACGTCTCGATCCAGCGAGAGGAGGTGGAGAGGAGAGAGAGTTCACCGGCAGCGTGACGGCGCTCCGGTGATGGTGGTGGAGCAATTCCGGCAGGGCTTCGCCTAAGCGCTGCGGAACTACGATCTAGAGGAGAAACTATGCACCGGTGGAACGGGTAGCACGTGGCCGGAAATTCTGTCCAAAAACCACCCAATCCACTAGTATATATAGGAGGAGAGGAGAGGAGAGGCATCCAAGGCCTTTGGGTCGGCCGAAATAGGAGGTGGGAGCAATCCTACTTCACCTCCAATCCTAGTTGGAGTAGGATTGCCTCCTATTGGTTGATTTTCCACTTTTTTTGCTTTAGGACTTTCTCTCCTGCGCCATGGGCCTTTGTGGCTGTTTTCCCAGCCCACTAAGGGCTGGTTATTATTCTCCCACAGCCCATGGACCTCTTGGGGTCGAAATACCCCTCCCGGAGGTCCTCCGGTACACTACCGGCACTCCCGGTACAATACCGATACTCCCGGTACACAACCGATGAGCCCGAAACTTTTCCGGAAACCAAACTGGGACTTCCTATATATGAATCTTTACCTACGGACCATTCCGGAGCTCCTCGTGACGTCCGGGATCTCATCCGGGACTCCGAACAACCTTCGGTCACCACCATACATAACTCTACACTACCGAAACGTCACCGAACCTTAAGTGTGCAGACCCTGCGGGTTCGAGAACTATGTAGACATGACCGAGACACCTCTACAGTCAATAACCAATGGCGGGACCTGGACGTCCACATTGGTTCCTACATATTCTACGAAGATCTTTATCGGTCGAACCTCTATGTCAAGGATTCAGTTAATCCCGTATAACGTTCCCTTTGTTCTTCGGTATGTTACTTGCCCGAGATTCGATCGTCGGTATCTCCATACCTAGTTCAACCTCGTTACCGGCAAGTCTCTTTACTCGTTTCGTAATACAAGATCCCGCAACTAACAATTAGTCACATTGCTTGCAAGGCTTATTGTGATGTTGCATTACCGAGTGGGCCCCGAGATACCTCTCCGTTACACGGAGTAACAAATCCCAGTCTCGATCCATGCCAACTCAACAGACACCATCGGAGATACCTGTAGAGCACCTTTATAGTCACCCAGTTACGTTGCGACGTTTGATACACACAAGGCACTCCTCCGATATCCGTGAGTTGCATGATCTCATGGTCATAGGAACATATACTTGACATGCAGAAAACAGTAGCAATAAACTGACATGATCATATGCTATGTTTGTAGTTTGGGTCTTGTCCACCACATCATTCTCCTAATGATGTGATCCCGTTATCAAATGACATCTCATGTCCATGGCTAGGAAACCTTAACCATCTTTTGATCAACGAGCTAGTCTACTAGAGGCATACTAGGGACATGGTTTTGTCTATGTATCCACACATGCATTTAAGTCTCCGATCAATACAATTATAGCATGGATAATAAACGATTATCATGAACAAGGAAATATGATAATAACTAATTTATTATTGCCTCTAGGGCATATTTCCAACAGTCTCCCACTTGCACTAGAGTCAATAATCTAGTTCACATCACCATGTGATTCGCATTGTTATGAATCTAACACCCAATGAGTTCTGGGGCTCGATAATGCTTTGCATGTGAGAGAGGTCTTATAGTCAACGGGTCTGCGATATTCAGATCCGTGTGTACTTTGCAAATTTCTATGTCAAACCGAAAACATTGCTACCACACTCCACTTGGTACTATTCCAAATGGCTGCTCCACTATACGTATCCAGATTGCTACTACGAGTCATCCTGATTGGTGTTAAAGCTTGCATCGACGTAACTCTTTACGGCGAACTCTTTATCACCTCCATAATTGGTATTGTGTGTGCAGGTGCTGTTAAATACAAGTTGTCATGGTTCTCTTACTGGTTCGATAATATTGGTTATAACTGATGGAAATACTTATTGCTACTATATTGCTCCACCGTTCCTCTTAGAGGAAAAACCAAACAGAGCTCACAAGTAGCAGAAAGAATTTCTGGCGCCGTTGCCACAGAGACATCACCAACTTTGCTCAAGTTCCCTTCACACAAACTATCAATTACTTGTATTACTTTTATATTGTCTTATTATTTATCTTTATATTCGCTTTTATAAAAAAAAATCAAAGAATCAAAAATATATCTATTTGCTTGTTTGCCTACTTTACTACTTTACTTGTTTGCTTGTTAGTTTGCTCGCTTTGTCGCTATGTCTCAAGATACTTCTCTTGCCACTAGTGTGGAGTCGTCACCTAGAAATAGGGGAGGTGAAAAATTTAAAAGAAACTTGGAGGAAATTCCTAGTGATGAATTTCCTAAGGAAATAGATGAAAATTTGACTAGTGAAGAAGACACTACCACCATCCATAGAAAAATACTTCAAGTAGGTAGTGGTGATATTGTTGGAAGAGGTGTTTTACAAGATTTCTTTGCTTGTGCGAGAACACTACCCATGTTAGGAGGTTGCATTCTTGCTACGGCAACTAGTTATACGGATTCTATTACTTTACTTGTGGCTGAATTTGAGAGGCAATTTGTGCATATGCATCCCTCTATAGAAGGAATGATGCTAGAATTTTCCAATATCGATGATGCTAGAGTTAAGCGTTTGGTTACAATATTCTTGTTAAGGAATTCATTTACCTCACGAAGGACTCAATGGAAATATTTTCCCACTATAATATAAAAACTGAGTGTCCACCAATAGAAAGAATTTTATATGATAATGATGATATAAGGAAGTTGAAATCGATTGATCCTGATGAGTATGTTGGGAACCTTAGAAAAAGGCCCCCTTCTATCTTGATTGATAAGTTATCCATAAATAATGATGGTTTTTCTATAGAAAGAACAATGTGAGAGAATATATTTATAGGAACATTTATAATAAAGATATAGCCATCACTTACAAAGGGCTAAAGAGGAGCGTCCTATTATTGAACTTGATCTTTTGGATCCTTGCCCTATCAAGTATAGCCCTTTTAATTACTTTCTTCTACCCATTAGGCAATTTTCTTGTGAAAGAAGAGAGTGTAGGATCGAAAGTAGGTCTAGAGGGGGATTAGACTACTTGACCAATTGAAAATCTACTTCTTCCCAATTTTAAGTGTTGGCAGATTTTAGCATTCATATCAAGTCAAGCACACCCTACACATGCATGTCTATGATTATAGCATCGGAAAGTAAAGACAAGCTTGTAAGTAAAGGAAGGGTAGGAAGATCAAAAGCAATTTGAAGACACGATGATTTTTTCCCGTGGTTCCGATAGGTGATGCTATCGTATGTCCATGTTTATGGAGTCTTCAACCCACGGAGGGTAATGGTCACGAGAGTCCACGGAGGGCTCTACCCACGGAGGGTTCCACGAAGAAGCAACCTTGACTATACCATGAGGACTATCCTAACTCGGGGTAGATCTTCACGAAGTAGGCGATCTCCTTGCCCTTACAAACTTCTTAGTTCACTTGACAAGACGAAGTAGGAGGCTCCCAAGCGACACCTAACCAATCTAGGAGGCACCACCCTCCAAAAGGTAATAGGCTCGACAATGTCGATGAACTCCTTGCTCTTGTTCTTCAATATGATAAACTCCTCAACACACAATCACCCTCTCACAAATTTGGCTTGGTGGAAGAGATTGATTGGGTGGAAAGCACCTTGGGGAGGCTAGAGATCAAGATTCATATGGTTGGAATGGAATGACATGATCTCAACACATGAGTAGGTGGCTCTCTCTTAGAAAATCAGTTGGTATGAGTGGGGATCTGTTCTGAGTGCTTCACTTGCAAGTAGGTGGTGGTGCAGGGGTATATATAGGCATCTCCAAAAATCCAACCATTACACCTAATAAGTCAGACTTGGTGACACCGATGTGTTAATCTCGGTGGTACCAAGTTGCCTCTAAGGTAGCAACTTTTGAATCTAGGTGAGACCGATATATAAAACTCGGTTGCACTGATAAGGTGACCAAAGGTGAGATTACCAAACTCAATGACGCCGATTCAATAAACTCAATTGTATCAATTTTGTGAATTTGTGTAACAGGAAGTTGGCAACCCAAACTCGGTGGTATCGAAGCAGAATCGGTTGCACCGAAGGGCTAGGGTATGGCTGAGTCTGTCTGAGGCTGAGAATCGGTGGCACCGAGTGGAAAGTGTGGGTTGCACTGATTTTGGGTATTTGGCTTTGGACAGACTTTTGTGGAAGAGCTTTTGGGTGTATGTGGTGACTATCACTTTGTGCACGTATGAGCATTTTGTTCACCAACAAATACCTTACCCGCTTTTAATAGTATTGGCTTTCCTATGGACTCGAAGTGATTTCTCACAAAGAAAATGTAGAGTCCTCTTGCTTGAAGCTTTGCCAATCTATTTCCTTTCATCTTGGGGTATTCCACAATCCTTTTGCCAACCCATCATTGAACTTTTCTTCAAACATGCTTAGTGGAAACATTAGTTCAATGACATATATGTTGTTATTAATTACCAAAACCACCAAGGGAGAAAATGTGCTTTCAGAGAGTATGACATTATTATGAATGACATTCCCTGTGATTATGAGAATACTTGAAACAATGCATTATGCCTAGCTAGGGGCATAAAACAATAGCGCTTGTTGGGAGGCAACCCAATAGTTATCTTAAATTTTCCTTTTCCTTTATGTTATTTCAAGTTCACGCAATTTTTGCTACTTTAATGGTTGTAATTTTTTGTTTGTGGAAAGTAATGCCTTTATGATGATTTGGAAGATAGTAGAATTGATGTTGTGCAAACACTGAATATTTTACGCCCACTGCAGAATTTCTTTAATTTTAGGAGAGCATCTTTTTTATATGAAATATTTACATAATATTGATATAAAAAATTTCCAGGTTGTCCTAATTTTTCAAAATATGTGGAGTTACAAAAGTATGGTTTTAGCACAGATCACTACAGAATGTTCTATTTTAGACAGATTCTGTTTTTGCTTGCATAGTTTGCTTGTTTTGATGATGCTATGGATTGTATCAGGGGTTATAAGCCATGGAGAAGTTGGAATGTAGTACCGATTAGGCAATAATAAAATATGAATCAATTTGTAATATTAACTAAACATATTTGATATCTATTATACTAACGAACCTCATGAGGTTTTGTTGAGTTTTGTGTGCTGAAGTTTTCATGTTTTGGGTGAGACAACTATGAATGAAGGACTAGGAGCGGCAAGACCCTAAGCTTGGGCATGTCCAAGGCACCCCAAGGTAATATTCAAGGAATACCCAAGCATCTAAGCTTGGGGATGCCCCTAGAGGCATCCCCTGTTTCATTTCCAATCTATCGATATGTCACTTGGAGCTATATTTTTATTCGTCACATGATATGAGTTTTTTCTTGGAGTGTCGTTTACTATAGTTTATTTTCCTTTTAGTTTGGCACAATCACAATTTTCTGGAAACACTTTTCGAGTGAGACACCCATCCATCATAATTTGTTAAATTCTCCATGCGCTTCACTTATATCTTTTGAGCTAGGCAGTTGCTCTAGTGCTTCACTTATATCTTCTTAGAGCATGACGGAGGTCGTATTTTATAGAAATATATGACCTCTCATGCTTTACTTAAATCTTTATGAGAGTATAAGGCAATAGGAATGGTAATTTGCATGTATTATAAGACTAGTCCAAAAAGGATAGGTATTCTAGGGGGATACAATAAAAACTTTCATGTAGCTCACAAAAGATGAAACATGGGTTAATTATATTGATTTAGTAATATGAAAGGATATTGGTTTATGATCATTGGTTAGTAGGAATATCGGTATCAAAGTTTGTTATTTAATTCTCATCTACTTATTGGTCATGGAATGGTGATGAGGTGTGAGCATTTTTATGTCTGCAATGAAATACTATCGTGTTGTTCGAATCGGGGGTGCACGATGGTTAACTCCTCCCAATCTCCACCCTAGGGGCATGCAACAGTGCTTTGCTTTGAGAGAGCAAGGATTTGCAATAAGTATATGAGTTCTTTATGAATAATGTGAGTGCATGGATATACGCACTCTCACCTCTCCTTAATTTGCTAGCCTCCTCGGTACTGTGCATTGGCCTTTCTCACCTCGAGATTCGGTGCAAACTTCGTCGGTGCATCCAAACCACGTGGTATGATTTTCTCTATCGCACTTAAGCCACCTTATATATTCCTCAAAACATCCACCATACCAACCTATCATGACATTTCCATAGCCATTCTGAGATATATTCCCATGCAACTTCCACCGTTCCGTCACATGACATGTGTGTTCATCATTATATTACTTTGCATGATCATATAGAGCTGACATAGTATTTGTGGCAAATCCACCACTCATCATTAATTGCATGTTACGCTAGATCATTCTACATCCTAGTACACCGCCATAGGTATTCATATAGAGTCATATTATTCTTTATGAGTTGTCATTTCGAGTTGTAAGTAAATAAAACTGTGATGATCATCATTATTAGAGCATTGTCCCAGTGAGGAAAGAATGATGGAGACTATGATTCCCCCACAAGTCGGGATGAGACTCCGGACGAAAAATTAAAAAATGGGGGAGGCCAAATGAGACCACCACAAAAAAGGAGAAACGAAAAAAAATGATGAAGAAAAAAAATAAAAAAATGAAAAGAAAAAAATCAGAGAAAGAGAGAAAAGGGACTTTTCTACTATCCTTTACCACACTTGTGCCTCAAAGTGGCACCATGTTCTTCATATAGAGAGTCTCCAGTTTTGCCACTTTCATATACTAGTGGCAATATTTCGTTATAAAACTTGGCTTGTATATTCTGATGACGTGCTTCCTCAAATGCCCGAGGTCTTCATGAGCAAGCAAGTTGAATGCACACCCACTTAGTTACATATGAGCTTTCATTCACTTATAGCTCTAGTGCATCCGTTTCGTGGCATTCCCCACTCCTTGAATTGATATCGATTGATGGGCATCTCCATAGCCCGTTAATTTGCCTAGTTGATGTGAGACTTTCCCACGTTTGACTCCTTTGATATCTACCACCATATTCTATTCCACCCATATGCTATATCCATGGCTCACGCTCATGTATTGCATGAAGTTGAAAATGATGAAGCGTGTTAGAAGTACGTTCCAATTGCCTGGTTTGACACTAGGGTGCTCATGATTTATACTTATGGGATTAATGTGGAGTCATGTTATACTTAATATGATAAAATGAGTAGGGGGTAAAATTCTTTAATGTTTGTATATTTTGAAACAGTAATGATTATGCTTCTTATCGTCATGGATATTATTATGTTAATGTCAATTGATTCATAGTTTCTCAAATATCTACACCTGAATTAGATTACATGTTGGGTAGCATGCCAAATCAAAAATTATGTATCATTTACCTACTCGAGGACAAACATGAATTAAGCTTGGGGACGATACGTCTTTGACGTATCTATAATTTTTTATTGTTTCATGCTATTATATTATCAATCTTGAGTACTTTATATGCAATTATATGCTATTTTATATCTTTTTGGAACTAACCTATTAACTGAGTGCCCAGTGTCAGTTTATGTTTTCCCTTGTTTTTAGAATTTTTAGAAAATTAATATCAAACGAAGTCAAAATTGGATAAAAAATGACGGGAGTTATTTTTGGAACAGAAGACACGGGAAGATTCAGGAGGAGGCGAGAAGACCTTGGTACTCATTGAGGGAAATACTTATCACTACTATATTGCTTCACCCTTCCTCTCCGGGAAAAACCCAACACAACTCACAAGTAGCAGTACTGAATATGCTTAAGGATATGAACATATAATCTTCCACCAAGTAAACCAACTAGAAGGAACTACGAGATGTAATCAACACTACTAGTAACCCATAGCTACAAATCTGAGATTTTGGGACAAAGATTGAATACAAGAGATGACTAGGGTTTGAGATGAGATGGTGTTGGTGAAGATGTTGATGAAGATTGGTCCTCCCATGATTAGAGGATCATTGGTGATGTCGATGGCCTCGATTTCCCTCTCCCACGGGGAAGTATCCTCGACGAAATCACTGCCTCGTAGAGCAAAAGTGCTCTTGCCCAAGTTCTACCTCGATATGGAGGTTCTCCATCCCGAAAGTCTTCCTATTATTTTTTTCTAGGCCAAAAGACTTCATATAGCGAAAGGAGGCACCAAAGGCCTGTTGTGGCCTCACAAGACATCAGGGCGTGGATTTTAGGGCAGGGTGGCCCTCTTGTGGACAGCAGGTGGCCCCCTCCAGCAGTTCTTAATTCCAGTATTTTTTTTATATTAAATAAAAATCTTCATGAAATTTCAAGTCATTTGGAGCTTAGTAGAATAACTATCTTTGTTGTAGCTCTTTTAGGTCCAGAATTCCAGCTGGTAGTAATTTTCCTCTCCATGTAAATCTAGCAAATTAAGATAGAAAAGGCATTAGAATTACATCATAAAGTGAAATAATGACCAAACACATTATAAATAATAGTAGGAAAACATGATACAAAATGGACGTATCACAACTCGATGGATCGCCTCCAGATCGACGATAGCGTCGGTTGTGGCATGGATTTTCTGCCCCAAAACAACTTTTTATATTTGACGATATTACTCTTCTTGCTGGTTCAACTAACCACCTCGGATCATTAGATTTAGAAACATGGAATATTGTGCAGACTCCCACGCGAAATTCGCGTTTTTGATGTCAAACCATACTAAAGATGACACCAGTACTCCCGTCCAGATCATGAAATTGATCTCAACTCAAGATCATGACGTGGACCATATATACCTCGGATCCGTCCTTGAGCATGGAGTTGAGTACCATCATCGTGGATTAGTCATCTAGCCTCACCGACGAAGACCTCGAGACCATGACATATCGTATCTCGGGCAAATTGCAACTGAGCCCAACCTTCAACCATGTCATGGGTGAAGGGGATAAGGCTCTCTTGAATGAGATACTAGATTGGATTCACAACCTCACAATCTTGTATGATTGGAACTCTATGCATGACCAGATATGGGAGAATTCAGGAGAGACTGGAATTTTCGGACCATCCACCACCAACTTAGTTGCTATCGTTGATTACTCAATCCACGTTCTAGCCAACACCTTTGAGGAGGCAACTGACATGGTTAAAGATGTCCGTGAAACTTCAGACACCGCCCCACCATCAACCGTCAATCACACCGGCAACTAGGCCATGACCTGCACCTATGATGTCTAATGGTGGACACCCCAAGTACAAAGGAGAAGGAAATCTGAAGCACCAACACATGGGCAGCCATAAGGGGGGCATCGATAAGGCGACACAAGTAACAGTGGCACCAAATAAAGGGATGACATCGATGGAGAATGGTAACGATGATGTCGACAATGACAATGGAGATGATAAGGTCAATAGGGATGATGATGACGCCGAGGACAATGATTACAACCCGGAGGCCGAGGAGGGATGAAGCCTCACCCCCGACGAGTATGATGATTTCCAGCAGCCCCTTGAGGGACCTAGATCTAAACCTTGCACACGAAATTGTACAACACGACCAAAAGCATTAAAAACAAGTCTCATCATTTTAAAGACGAAGAAGACAAACTGATCAAAATATCGATCGAGCTCCTCAAAGCTGAACATGCGCTCGAGGATAAGCTCCTACAAACCCAAGTCAAAGTGCAAGACATCATATTCAAGACATTTGTTAATGAATAGGCATTCAACAACCCCATGAGGGTTGAACATTCATGTCTCCCTTTAGGTCATCATCATAATGAATAGAGAAGATTACATACAAGTTTGATCTAGTCAAAGTACAAGAAGTGGATTCAAGTTGATCAACACATGATGTGTAGAAGATGTACCGAGTGGGAACAATTGATCTAATGGTATGGTAAGAATAGTCAATGGGATTGCATCAAAAGGTAGATCTAATATAAACCATCAAGAATGACATCAAGGTTGTGTTGCGAGAGTTCAAGTGGAGCATCACGAAGATATCACATGGTTGAAGCTTGCCTTCCATTCTGGTGATAATGGACAAGCAAAGATGTGCCTAGGATAAGCTGTCCGATAGTGGAGTATGGGGGAGCAATTTACTAGTCTTCATCAAGCCTGATAATGGACAACTCATGTCATTGGTTTCCTATCAAGATTGAGTTCCTCAAAATCGGATTTTAATTGGAAAAGTCATGGCATTTTTGGTTTTACCTATTTCTGGAGCCTTTCATGTCCATGTGCTGGGAGGCTCCATAGAGTTCTTGCAATGGGCTCTACCATGTCTGGGTGCCCGGAGTCCCCGAAATTTGGGTTCCCAGGAGTGGGCATTTCTTCTTGGATGTGTTCGGCTGCCCGGTCTCTTTGACCCCAGGATGCTCAACTATCCCTTGTTCCCAACTGCTTCTTTGTCCAAGATGCTGTGGCATCACTAGAAGAGGCGTCTAAAGGGGGAGGGGTGAATAGACTACTTGTCGAAACTTAAAATCTAACCTTTTCCCAAATTAATTAGTTAGCAGATTTTAGCAATTCTAACAAGTCTAGTTCACCCTACACATGATAGTCGACGAGTATAGTAGCAAAAAGTAAAGACAAGGATGTGTAAGAGAGTTGAGATAGGAAGATCAAACGCAAAGTTGACATGGAGATTTTTGGCATGGTTCCGATAGGTGGTGCTATCGTACATCCACGTTGATGGAGATTTTAACCCACGGAGGGTAGCGGATGCGAGAGTTCACGAATGGCTCCACCCACAAGGGGTCCACGGAGAAGCAACCTTGTCTATTCCATCGTGTCCTTCTTCCATGGAGGACTAGCCTTACTCGGGGTAGATCTTCACGAAGTAGGAGATCTCCTTGCCCTCATGAACTTCTTGGTTCAACTCCACAACACGAAGTAGGAGGCTCCCAAGCGACACCTAACCAATCCAGGAGGCACCACCCTCCAAAAGGTAATAGATGTGGAGCCTTTCTCTAGGAAGTAGATGTAGCATGCAAGGGTTGCGACATAGAAGCTCAGCGGCGGGCCTTTGGCGGACTCCACCTCCCGCATTCGAGCCGCTATGGCGGCAGGGGTGATGACCCCGCCGGATGACATCAGGGTCGTGGCAAAGACGGACCACGGTGGGGTGGCGGCCCCAGCGTCTACCGGTGTGGTGGCTGCTTCGGCGACCACCCGCAGCAGCTGCCATCGGGCAGCGGTGGTGGAGCGTATAGTTGGTGGTGTGTGCACACCCACCAGGGACGCCATGTGCACTACACGCTTCAGAGGACTACCGCACCGACACAATGAAGCCTCCTAGCTGGAGCTGTCCTCTGGCGGAGTGGCTGGGTGACGACGAACATTCGGCGCCATTGGCGATGGGGGGAGAAGCAAACTAGAGAAGCTAAGGGATGGGGGATGAAGGCAATGTGGAGTTGCCGGCCATGAGGGTTTATATAGCAGACCGACAAGCATTGGGGAGTTCATCAAGCCGGACGGGAAGCTAGAGGCGTAGCATGGTTTTGTGTGCAGGAAACTGCGTGGTTGTGCACGGGAACGGGATCATCGAGCGAGCGCGTGGCCAAAAGTGGTGCCGAAGCATGCACTGGAATCCTCGGGCGGCAACACGGTGACAAGACACAAGAGAGGAGGACGGATTGATGCGGATGCACATGCGTCAAAATAATAAAACGTCTGCGATATTAATACAGGCAAACGACACTTCCCATGTAGCGTCAATAATGATTTCATCCATCGCTGAAAATTATTTGGTAGCAACCGTCTACCCACAACACACACAACTTGTCAGTATCAATCATTTGGGTTATTTCTAGTGTTCGCACACGATTCTCATTACTCACTTGTCTGTTATATATCACACACATCTTGTTATGCTGAATCGTTTGTGTTCTGCTGTATCAGCACACACAATTTATCCGAGCGAACTGTATGCCATACTTTACACACGTATGTAGTTTTGCTAACCGTTTCTATTAAGTTAGCTAATGACAAACAATTCATAAGAAAAAACTGTCTGACGTAGATTGCACACGCAACTACTTTCTGAATCGTATTTGATGGATCCACCTTCGCACATAGTTCGTGTCATTATCGACAGAGCTTGAACTATATCGTTTGCGATTCATGCATCACATATAGTTTCGTCGAAGGGTCTCTGATTGATGTGTCGTCTTTGGACCATTTTGTAGTAGTGTGCTGCTTTGCAGCTGGTGAAGCTACGATGGATTGCTCATGGTACTGCTATGATGGACTGTTGAGCTATAGTAGCAGAGGCGACGGACTGCTGCCCAACCGTTGAAGCTATGTCGGGCTTCTGCGCATGTGGTTCCAATGCATCAGTGTGTTGAGGTGGTTGCGACAACGTGTTTGTTTGCTGAGTAGGCAGTGCCGACACATCAGTATGCTTATTGCGCGGCTTTGAACCACTGGACTGATAAGCAGGTGGTTTTGGACTTTTGGACTGCTTAGCAGGTGGATTTGGACTTTTCGATTGCTTGACAGATGGATCCGGACTTTCTGACTGCTTAGCAGGCGGTTGCACCGGGTTTGTCTGCTCAGCATGCAGTGCCGATGTGTCTACCCCTTCTAAACCGATGGTGCGTCTTCAACATTTGTAGACCCTGCCACATGCTTCTCAGGAGCACACGATGACCTGGCATGTACGACAGGAAGTCGGGTGGGCTGATCATAGGTTGATGCCTCGGTCATCGGATTATGAATATTATATTCCATGGGGGAAGGACGCAAGATCTGTTGTGGCGACAAGAGAGTCACCGGTTCAAGGGCGCTATTGGTTGGTTTTGGGAGGGGTGGAGGGATCTCTTCTAAGAAGTCTATTTATTTCCGTGGCCACTGGATATGATTTAACACCGTTTCTTTCAAGGTCCTCTCCTCACCATACTCCCCTAGGACATTCTTCATGGCAAATTCATTGAATCCAGGCTTTACTTAAGTCACAAGACACTTCAGAAAAGCTGGCTTCAATGGCACATTGTCCAACAAGACTCCCCCATCCGATCCAGGGGTAACCATCAGACACCGTCCCTGATATGCCGCCTCCATCATCTACATCGCCCAGAGATGGATCTCCGACAAAGACTTCCTCTAGTGCGCATTATCACAACGAGGACGAGCTGGCAAGCATGGGCGCCGACAGGTCTACGCCGGCAACTGATGTTGGCGCAGGTACTTGTTATTATGTTCTTTTTTTGTCTTCTTGAACTTCCACCTCAATCTCGTTTGGTTTGTTTGCTTGGCCTTCAGACACTCCCTCGATGGAGTGCATGGATATCGACACCATCATCAAGGAGACCGCCAAGGATGCTGCCGCCGAGGCCGACAGGATCGATGCTGAGGAAGCCGCCAAGAGTGTCGCCGCCGAAGCCGCCAAGAATGCTGCTACCGAGGCTGCCAAGGCTGCGCAGGAGGAGGCCGCCAAGAAATCTGCCGAGAAGGCCGGCGAGGAGGCCAGTGATCGTACCGACGACATTCCTGCCCCAGGAGTGCCAGGCGCTACGCCGGCCACGGAGCCCCCAGTAGTCAGGGAGGCAGCCGTCCAGGACCAGCCGTTCACATCCGAAGGCCCTTCATCAAGCAGGTACCTCAGTGTTGGCGATAACTTGTTCGTCAGCATCCCTGGCACGACAAGTACTGGGGTGCCATCTGTAGGGGAACTTTTTGACGAGGAGATCATTATTGTTGCCGGGCTCGAGATTGTTGATGAACCAAGTGCCAGCAGCAGAAAATCCCAAGAAGAGCAACTCCTCCAAACCATGGGCGACAACTTCCGAAATTTTGAAGCGCTTTTCCGCGCCCGAAAGGAGAAACTGGACTCCAGGGCAGTAGTTACGGAAGCGACCGAGGCAAACTTTCAGGAGCGCATCGAGGAAACGCAGGCCTGGTCCGCCCAAGCTTTCCAGGAGTTGAAGTCTAGTCAAGAGCAACTGAGCCAAGGCTGGAGCAAACCCTTCTTGAAATAGTCTGACGTCGAGCAGGCGTAGGAGGAGGCCAAGCGACGAGCTGTTGTAGAGGACACTCGCTTGATGGAGCGCCGTATCGGGCTTGATGACCATGAGTACGACCTTGTCGCTCGCGAGAAGGCGCTTGCCGACAAGCTTCGCGGCAAGGAAGTAGAGATCGAAGGGCTTTCCATGCGGCGAACCCGAGAGCTGGAGCAAAAACACGAAGAGACGCTTGAAGCTCTAACTATAGATCACGCCGGCAAGATGAAGGAGGCTGTCAATGCTGCCGAAGCTGCAGAGGCCGCCAAGAACTTGCTGGAGGAGAGGGTGAAGGAGCTGGAAGCATATCTTGAGGATCACGGCAAGAAGATCTCGTCATTCAAGACCGAAAGGGAGAAAGCCCTCCGCAGCCTGATGGAGATGCATCTCACCATATCTGACAAGACCAAACAACTCTCTTCAGCCAGTGAATCCATTGATGATTTGAAAACGAAACTGGCTAGGCTAACCGAGACTCTTGAGACCGCGAGGACCCACGAGAAGGCTCTGGTCAAGGATCACCGAAATGAGAAGCAGCTGGTCAAGAGTGCCGTTATCGCCCACAATGACTATGTGCACGGAGTACAAGTCTAGACTAAGAAGCTCGTCGACGTCGCGGAGAAGCTTGTCACACAACTGTCCACCATGGGCCTAGAAGGTTTCAAGTACTCTTCTGACGACAGAATGTCCACGAGCGACAAGCTGACCATGTTCTTCGACCGCACGCTTGAAGCCCTGGAGCAGCTTCATTCCAACCGAACATCCTATCTGGCCAGCGAATCGCGCAGACTCTGCCAGGCTGTCCTCCGCAAGGTGCTCATCAAAGTGGCACACAAGAACCTCGACATCAACCTCTCCAACGTCCTCGACCGCTTGCTGAGGGATGTAGACGTCAAGGCGCTTGAGGAACTTGTCATGCCCATCGTCGAGAAGGTAAGCTAGGTCAAGCGGGTTGAAGGTGATCACCGGGATTAGCTGCCTTACTTCTCACCGCCATCCACGTCAAGAACAGTTTTTCTTATATTAGGATCACGGCGAGATTGATGTAATATAACTTGCTATGCTTTGAACAAATGCTATGCTATTCTCCTTGTTTAATTTCTTCCTGTATGCATTCACCCTATGCTTGATTGGAGACTTGCCGGCGCGCACACCCTTGTCACGAGTGCTAGGTGCGGGACTTTAGCAGCCTACTGGCGGGGCCACTTAAGCTGTTGAGTGGGCTAGAAACAGAGTAAGGGCACAAGCGCAGCCAGTTGAGCCGTTGAGCGGACTCAAAATGAAACAAAGGCACGACCGCAGCCACTTAAGCCGTTGAGCGGACTCAAAACAGAGCAAGGGCGCCACCAATCACGGCAAGGTTCCTTAGCGTGCAGGTTTTCCATACAAAAGTCAAAATCGTCCTAGGGAAATAACTTCACAGAAGAATTTCTACTCAGAGTTTTGCAACTTTGCTTTTTGTTCTCGTACTCCTTCCAGCAAGATGTTTTCCTTCAACATTGCCCGTAGGTATCCATACAACCATTCCCCCCGGCAAAGCTGCACGTGGGGGAAGCTTCTGTCCTTTGAGAAAAAGAAAGAAGACAAAATAGGGATATGGAACCATGGCGGTCCGTTAGCCCTTTCCGAGAGTAAGCGCAATACAATATCTTAGACAAACATGTACATAAGTAAACATGAGAATCAACAAGATTTGCATAACACTTACCCTTGTTCAACTATGCACAGGGTGTGCGCCTGGCTTTGTACAAAGGTTTACATGCTTCAGCGGCAATACTTGTACAAAAGGTGGTTGCCGGGAGACCCGGCAACCGCGCCTCATGGGTAGAACTTACAAAGATGTTTGATATTCCAGGAGTTGCTCACTGGGATACCATCCTCGATCTCCAAGCGGACTGCGCCAGGCCTGGTGACTCGTACTACCAGATAAGGGCCTTCCCACTTTGGCATCAACTTGTTGGAATTCTTGGCGGACCGAACGCGCCGAAGAACAAGGTCGCCTTCCTCAAGACTTTTGGCATGAACCTTGCGGATATGATAGCGACACAAAGCTTGCTGGTAGCGTGCAGCTTGCACAACAGCCTGAATACGATCTTCCTCAAGGAGCATAGCGTCATCTTGCCGCAACTGCTCTTGCTCAAGCTCATCATAAGCGAGAACTCGAGTTGGTCCGTATATGAGTTTTGTGGGGAGAACTACTTCTGCCCCGTATACCAGGGAGAAGGGTGTCTGGCCAATGGCTCGATTTGGTGTCGTTTTGATTGACCAAAAAACTGCCGTCAGCTGATCAATCTAGCGTCTTCTGCATTTGCGGAGCCTGTCGAAAGTTCTTGTCTTGAGACCTCGCAACACTTCAGCATTAGCCTTGTCCGCCTGGCCGTTGCTCCTTGGGTGGGCAATAGAAGCAAAACATATCTTGCCGCCAAGGTCTTGGACATACTGCATGAAGGTGTAGCTCGTGAACTATGTGCCGTTGTCAGTGATGATCCTGTTTCGAATACCAAAGCGGCAAATTAGTCCTTTGAAGAACTTGACGGCTGACTGTGTTGTCACCTTTCTCATTGGTTCCACTTCCGACCACTTTGTGAACTTGTCGATCGCGACGTACAAGTACTCAAAGCCCCCGGTTGAGCGGGGAAAGCGACCCAAGATGTCAATCCCCCAGACCGAAAATGGCCAGGAGAGAGGGATTGTCTGAAGATCTTGAGCTGGTTGATGCATTTTCTTCGAATGAAACTGGCATGCTTCACACTTGGTTACTAGCACAGTTGCATCCTGGAGGACAGTGGGCCAAAAGAAACCTTGCTAGAATGCCTTACCGGTAAGCACTCTTGATCCTATGTGGGAGCCACATATGCCTCCATGTATCTCTACCAACAGCTCTAGTCCATCCTCCCGAGAAATGCACTTGAGTTTCACACCATTCGACCTCTTTCTGTACATGACGTTGTCCACAAACTAGTACATATTAGACCGACGGGCTACTTTCTCTGCTTCTTCTTGTTCCTAGGGAGTTCTCCCATTTGAAGGAAATGGACTATGTGCTGTGCCCATGTTGGAGCCTGAGGCTCGACAACAAGGACTAAAGGCATATCCTCTATCGGGGAAGCATTTGTTTCGACGGCAAGGGCTCGAGGCCCTGCTAGAGCCCATTGCCCCCGACAGCTTGGCGGGAGCGTGTGCTTCCACGACAAGAACCTGAGGCCCTACCGGAGCGTGATGCTCACCGGCAAGCCTAGCGTCGTTCCCGACAACTTCCTCTCCAGCGGCTTCTGGAAGTTCTGCCGGGAAATACTTGCCGAAACTCAACTTTCTTCTCTTCTCTTGTCCAATTGATGGTGTCATTGATGGTTGAGTCAGTCGGAGCATAAAAGTTCTTGGTTCCATAGGCAACTTAAAGGCAACACACTTTGACAGGTCGTTAGCAACACTGTTCTCTGCATGCGAAACATGCTCCATTTGTAGACCGTCAAAATGTTCTTCCAACTTTCTCACTTCATCTACACAATCTTCCATCAATGGACTCTGATAATCCTTATTCACCTGCTTGACGACAAGTTAAGAATCACCCCTGACAATAAGCTTCTTAATTCCAAGGTCTATCGTGACCTTGAGACCGGCAAGCAGCACTTCGTATTCTACAGTATTGTTCATTGACCTCTCCTAGGGAAAGTGCATCTGAATCAAATATTTGAGGTTCTCTCTGGTGGGTGCGACAAGCAGCACTCCAGCACCGGCGCCTTGCAGAGAGAAAGCCCCATCAAAATAAATGATCCATTCTTGATTTGTTTCCTTGCCGGGGAGAGTCGACTTTGGAACTTCTTCATCTGGCGTTGGGGTCCATTCCGCAATGAACTCTGCCAAGGCCCTGCTCTGGATAGTTGAAGTACTTTCAAACTTGAGACCAAAGCTTGATAGTTCCAAAGCCCACTCCACAATCCTGCCGGTAGAATCTGAGTTCCGCAAAATCCGCTACAACGGGAAGCGAGTGACACCAGTGATCTCATGTGCCTGGAAGTAATGTCGCATCTTCCTTGAGGCCATAAGGAGGCTGAAGAGCAACTTTTGTATGCCACAATATCTTGACCTAGCCCCCTGCAAAAGGGAGCTAACAAACTAGACTGGGCGCTACACCATCTTCTTGTTCTGAATTGCTTCATTCGACTGCGCAGATCCTGCCTTGTCGGCACCAGACTCTGCCGGGGTATATCCTGGCTTGTCACTTGGTGGTCCTGCCGCTGCTTCTGCATCAACTTCTCTTTCAGCCACTAACACAACACTCACCACTTGATTCGTTGCCGCTAGATATAGCCGCAATGGCTCTTGTGGTTTTGGCGTGACTAGGACTGGCGGAGAGGAGAGGTACTTCTTCAAATCCTGCAGCGTTGCCTCAGCTTCCGTAGTCCATTTCATCGTACCCGCCTTCTTCAAGATTTTGAAAAAGGGCAGGACGCGCTCAGCAGATTTTGAAATGAACCTACTCAGGGCGGCAACGCAGCCGGCAAGACGATGCACATCCTTGGCACATCCTGGCGCTTAAATTTGCTCAATTGCTTTGATCTTGTTGGGATTCTCTTCAATTCCACATTGAGATATAAAGAACCCGAGAAGCTTGCCGAATGGGACACCAAACACACACTTCTCGGGGTTGAGCTTCAAGTTGATCTTGCGCAGATTTGCAAATGTTTCTTCTAGGTCTGATATGAGAGTCATCTTGTCCTTGGTTTTGACCACTATATCATCCATATAAGCCTCCATGTTTCTATGTAGCTAGGGCTCAAAACCAATCTGGACCACTCTTGCATATGTAGAACCAACACTCTTCAACCCAAAAGGCATACGCAAAAAGAAATACGTACCACATGGGGTGATAAATGCGGTCTTCTCTTCGTCTTCCTTGGCCATGAAAATCTGATGATAACCTAAATAGGCGTCAAGGAAAGACAACAAGTTACAGCCGGCGGTGGAGTCCACAATCTGGTCGATGCACGACAAGGTAAAAGGATCTTTGGGGCATGCCTTTTTGATATCTATGAAGTCAATACATAGCGTCCATTTCGCATTCGCCTTGCGCACTACAACTGGATTGGCCAACCATGTTGGATGAAGTATTCCTTTGATCAAGCCAGCCGCTTCTAATTTCTTGATTTCTTTGGCAATAAATTGTTGTTCTCCAAAGCCTACTTCTTGACCTTTTGCTTGACGGGCCGCGCCTGTGGACAGACGGCAAGGTGGTGCTCAATCACCTTCCTGGGAACACCGGGGATATCAGAAGGTTGACATGCAAACACATCAACATTCGCCCACAGGAAGGCGACGAGCGTGCTTTCCCATTTGTCGTCAAGGGTGGAACTTATGGTGAAAGTTCCTCCCGTGTCATCTTCCTTGGCGGTCACCTTCTTAGTCTTTGGTGGAGCTGCCTTGGACTTCTTGCTCTTGCCAGTGGAACTCTCTAGCACGTCATCAACAGGAGCGCAACACTCCGAGGAGGTGCGCTTGCCGGAGTCTGTGCGAGAGGTCTTGCCGGGCTTCTTCCTCTCGGGAGTTTCAGCGGCAGGAGCAAGCGCCTTGGTGATAGATGTTGTAACTGCCTCCCGGTAGAGTTGATCAGCACAGATAAGCGCGTCCTTCTTGTCGGACTTGACAGTGATGACGCTCATCGGCTCGGGCATCTTCAATATGTTGTAGGCGTAGTGTGATGTCGCCATGAACTTAGCTAATGCTGGACGACCAAGGATCCCATTGTATGGCAATGGAATCTTGGCGACGTCGAAAACAACCTTCTCTGTCCTGAAGTTCAGATCGCTACCAAATGTTACCAGAAGCGTGATCTTTCCCTTGGGATGGCTCCTTCCTGGATTGACCCCTTGAAATGAGCCCATTTCCTCAAGATCTCCATCAGGAATTTGCAATCTCTTGATCACCTCGGGCGAGATCAAGTTTAAGCGGGCCCCACCATCAACTAACATTTTTGTCACCTTGAGGTTGTGAATCGATGGTGAGACCAACAACGGCAAACACCCAACCGCAATTACGCGATCAGGGTGTCCTCAACGTCCAAAATGATAGGCGTGTTGGACCATTTCAAAGGCTTCCGGACGCCAATAGATGGCTCAACCGCATTAACCTCACGCGCCCACTGTTTAAGTTGGCGGTGGGAAGAATGCAACGAAGATCCTCCATAGACACACATGGCGTCTGCAACTCTCTGGAATTCTTGCTCGCTGGACTCGTCGTCCTCTTCAATGTCATCATCACCCCCTCTTGTTTGTTGCGGCCACGAGCGGGCCGGTCTTTCTGTTGCTTGGCCTTGCCGCGGCGACCTCCACGGCCACTACGCTTCTTGCCGGACCCCTCCGCACCATCCTAGCCCTTCTCCTTGTGTCGCCTCTCGTACTCGGCTTTTTGCTTCTCGGCAAGCTGCTCAACTTGCCGGCATTCCTGGAGATCGCGCCCTTTGGTGTGATGGATCTCGCAATACTGCTTGACGGAACCTTCCGGCTTGTCGGCAGCTGCCAAAGCCTGACAGGAGGCACACCCGACAACATCCTTGCCGAGGTCATCAGACTTGGTCTTCTTGGCAGTGCCAGGGTTGCTGGATCCCTCGATGGCAAGCACGGCCTCGCCCTTGCGCTTATTCTTACGCCGTCGGCCCTTCTTTGCTAGGGTGGCGGTGTCCCCATCCTTAGAATCGGCCCCTACACTAGCGTCCTCGCTGGGGAGCCACCTCGCTTCTTCAGCCCGAGCACATTTATCTGTCAGAGCATTGTGCTTGGCAACATCCCTGGCCTTGTTCATCGCCAGCTCTTCCCGCATCCTGCGGTTGCGCACGTTCTGATGGAACACGCTGATAACAGCGGCAGGATGAACGTTTGATATGTTGTGGTGTATGCGGCTGAACCTCTGGATGTACTTGCGCAAAGTCTCGCCCTTGTTCTGGGGGAGGAGATGTAAATCACTTTCCTGGCCAGGAGCTTGATGACCTCCGGTAAAGGCGCCAACAAATTCATGGCATAGATCTGCCCAGGAGGAAATGGATCCTTCCGGCAAGTGCATCAACCACGACCTGATATTGGTCTTAAGCACCAACGGGAAGTAGTTTGCGAGTATCTTTTCATCACGAGCCCCGACAGCTTGCACCGCAATGGTGTAGATGCTCAAGAACTCCGACGGGTGAGTCTTGTTGTCGTATTTCTCCAGGACCTCTGGCTTGAACATGCAGGAATTGGGCCACTGGACTTGTCGCAGCTCATGGGTAAACGCTGGACAACCCACCTCGTAAGGTAGGCTGACAGGATACCCTGACACAGATTTGTCTACAGTGGGTCCCACGTGCTTATCAGATTGATGGTGTGCTTCCTGCCGCCGTTCGATTGTAGTTCGAGCGTCTTCTTTGCTTTGTTCCTGAAGAACTTGACGCTGATCACGGCGAGTCTATGGATCAGACGACGCCGTCGAGTAACCATCGTAAGCGTCGGTCCATCGAGTCGATGACCGGCGTTGTTTTTGTGGAGGAGAGTGCACCATGGTCGCACCACCTCCGGCCTTCTCGCCACTGGCGCGAGCCGTCTCGGTGGCCTGAAACTTGTTAGCGAGGTTGAGGAGTATCCGAATGGCAGCTCTCCACTTGTCGAGCTTGTCCGCAGCAGAAGGGAAGTTCAGGAGTAGTTGTGCCTGAGCCATTGCTTCTTCCGACATGGTCGGCAGTGAATGGCGTGAAGAACGCGAGGTGCTCTGACTCCTAACCGCGTTAGAAGGAGCTCCATCACAGTCCCCCGATTGCACGCCACTCCCACTAGCATGCTAGCGCACATGCTGGTCCTGCGCATCTTGGGAGCGATGCATAGGAGCTATTCTGTGGGGACGTTGGGAACCACCGACACCGCAGCGCTGCTCCTTGCGTGCGTCCTAGGAAGGTCATGGCGTACGCGCCAGCGTGGGTGTCTTGGAAGGTGCCCTTCCATCCCTAGAGTTCACCGTATCGCCCGCAGGCGGTGCAGTCCCATCTTGACACCCAACGGCACGGGAGTTTCCACCGCCGCCATGAACGTCTCCGCGGCGGGCGTTACTGCTTCCTTGGCCTTGATTGTCGGAGTGCCGCGTGGGCGCAGGGTCTCCGCTCCCTCTGCCTATGCCCTCTCTGTTGCCCGCTTGGGCGGCTACGGGCGTGGCGGACATAGAGGGTTCCACCGCCGTGAAGCCCTTCTTCTTGGGAGCCATGGCGATGGATATGGCGAAGGAACTGATGTGCTGGTCGTTGGACCAGGTTTACATAGCCAATCCCCCTGCCTGGCGTGCCAAGGATGTCGTGGGAAACGAACACCTATGGGATCGGGAGGATCCCTTTTGGTTTGGCAGGGAGATGGGTATGCGCGAAGAGCAGGACGAATGAGAAGTGCGAGGAAATTTTACCCAGGTTCAGGCCGCAAAGATGCATAAAACCCTACTCCTGCTTGGTTTTATTGGATGATTTCTAGCTCAGGTTCTGGGAGCGCTACAGCACACAACGGCTACTCATGCATAATGGGCTAGAGGAGCTCCAAAAGTCCAGGAGTCCAAAAGTCCAAAAGTGCAAAATTCCCCTACCGTAACGCCATGGGCCTCCTTTTAAACTCTCGAAGGGGTCACCAACAGTGGCGTACAATGCGTACACGAGGTGTACGGAGCTACAATGTTATCATACCTAACATTGACGGTGTAAGACAAATGCATTTAATGCTCCGTCTCGCGCCTCTGACCGTCCACGGGACGGGACAGGACCCCGTCCCATCGGCGCCGCTTAGCTCCTCCATTGTCGGCGCCTCGACACGTGCCCAAGCGAGGCGACACTTGGCCTCTCTGCTGGCGGGGGTTTGCCGAGGCTTCGCCTTTCCGTGGCTCCGTAGGCCATCTCGACAAGATCTTGACAGGGTCCCAGCCTTCGGTCTTCAATCTGTTGACTTGTATACCTTCTCGATGTTGTTGTATTTGTTCTCAGTTGCTCCCTGGCAGGCCTTGCCGCTAGTATGGCTACAACTGTCCGTGCACAAGTACAGGGTACTAAAAATCCCATACTTTAGTACACTGACAGTCTCCATTGCTCCGGTTTCAACACCATGGATGAAGATGGATGTGTCTAGTGTGGAGAGTTTGTATTGTAGAGTTCCCATTCTTGATGGAGAGTACTATAGTCGATGGAAGAATGCCATGATTGATCTATTTGACAAATTCCATTTGAGAAGACATATTGAAAATCCCTATGTGCTCCCCATTGATGAGTTGCATCCCACACACGAAGAGGAAATTGACATGCTTGGTAACCTTAGAACTTTCAATCTTATTGTTAGAGGTTTACCAAGATTCATGCTTTCTCAATTGAATAACTTTGCATGTGCTTGTACTCTGTGGAATGATTTGGAGAAACGATATCCAAATCTTTCATTTAGTATTCTTGATGAAATTCTTCATAATACTGTTGCTTTTCACAAAATGAAGCCTAGTGATCCAAACTTTGATAAATGCCTATTTGAGCTCCATGATCTCATGCGTGCTAAAGGAGATGTCACTACTGTTAACAACATTGTTATTGAAGACATTCGCATTCATAAACTTGAACATTGTCATGGTTACAATTCTAATGAGTCTCTTGGTTTCTATAACGAGGAGATTCCACCAAATGATGACAATGAACATGGCTACTATGATGAGGATGAGTTGTTCGACATCGAGCATGAACAAATCATGAAGAATCTAAGTCTAATGACAAACTTCAAGGATTACATGTCTGGTGGAAAAGAGTGGATTCTCGACAGTGGATGCACGGATCACATGACTGGAGATAAAGACATGTTCGAAGAGATCACGCCTAATCAAGGTCCTCGAAGGTATGTGACCTTTGGATATAACTCTAAGGGTAAGGTACTTGGCCTTGGTAAGGTGGCCATATATAATGATAGCTCAATTCAAAATGTGATGCTTGTTGAATCCCTTGGCTACAATCTTCTTTCCATATCTAGACATTACCGGTAGATTGCCAAGTGTTTCAATTTGATAATCGTAAAATTGACTTTACCGGTATTCGTAGAGGTGATCTATACATTGTTGATTTCACTAAAAAGGCCCAACCTCGTACTTGTCTCATTGCAAAATCATCTAAAGGTTACCTATGGCATAGAAGGCTTGGACATGTAGGCATGTGCAATCTATATAAGCTTGTCATGGGCGATCATATTCTTGGTGTTAAAATGTTATCCTTGACAAAGATAGGCTTTGTAGCGCTTGTCAAGTAGGGAAGCAAGTAGGTGGAAGTCATCCGGTCAAGAACATCATGACCACTAGGAGACCACTCGAGTTACTTCATATGGATCTTTTTGGTCCCAATGCTTACAAGAGTCTTGGTGGAAACTCTTATGGTATAGTTATAGTTGATGATTTTTCTAGATTTACGTGGGTATTCTTTCTTGATGATAAGTCGCAGGTACAAAAGATTTTCAAGAACTTTGCACGGAAAGCGCAAAATCATTTTGAAGTGAAGATCAAGAAGGTTCGAAGCGATAACGGACCGGAGTTCAAGAACACCCATGTGGATACCTTTCGTGACGAAGAGGGTATCTAACATGAGTTGTCGGCTACGTACACGGCTAAAAAAATGGAGTTGTTGAGAGAAGAACCGAACCCTCATTGAGATGGCAAGAATGATGTTTGACAAATACAAGACACCAAGACACTTTTGGGCAGAAGCCATGGAGACAACATGTCATGCCACAAACCGTCTCTACTTGCACAAGCTTCTCGGTAAAACGACATACAAGCTTCTCACTGCTAACAAGCCCCAAGTTGGATACTTTTAGGTATTTGTCTCTAAGTGTTACATTCTTGATAAGCATCGCCGTGCAAAATTTTCTCCCAAATCTCATGAAGGTTTCCTACTTGGTTATGGATCGAACTCTCACACTTATTGTGTCTACAACAACTTCACTAGAAAAGTTGAAGAGACGGTAGATGTGAAGTTTGATGAGTCCAACGGTTCACAAGTCGAATAGTTGCCAAATGCTGTAGGTGATAAAGACCCTTTGGATGCTATCCAAGACTTTCCCATCAGCAAGATTCGTCCCATGGAGGTGAAGGAAAGTACTTCATCAATCCAAGTGGAAGCTCCTACTTCGGATCAAGGATACCGACTAAATGACATGGAAGCATCCACAAGTGGTACACGACAAGATGAAGTGGAGGAGGAAGTACATAATGAAGATTCACCACAACCTCCTTCACCACCACCTCATGGAGATGACCATTTCGACGACAATGGAGATCAAGGAAATGATGATGAAGAAGAAGCTCCTCCAACTAACAAGCCAAAGCTACCCCGAGTTCGAGAACAAGTGACCAAGAATCACCCCCTAAACTAAATCTTTGGTGACATACAAACAGGGAGGATCACTCGCTCTACAAATCCCTTGGCTAACTTTTGTGAGCATTATTCTTTCATCTCTAGCATTGAAACCTTGAAGTTTGAACAAGCTCTTGAAGACGCGAATTGGGTGAACGCTATGCATGAAGAGCTTCACAACTTTGAGACGAACGAAGTGTGGACACTTGTGGAGAAGCCCATGGATGATCAAAACATCATCGACACGAAATGGGTATTTCAGAACAAGCAAGATAAATACGGTCAAATTGTTCGCAATAAGGCTCGCCTTGTAGCCTAAGGATATACGCAAGTCGAAGGTATGGACTACGGTGAGACCTACACCCCTGTTGGTAGACTAGAAGCCATTCAAATTCTTCATGCTTATGCTAATCACCATGATATCACGCTTTACCAAATGGATATTAAAAGTGCATTTTAAATTGTGAGCTTGAAGAAGATGTCTATGATAAGCAACCACATGGTTTTGTGAATCCTAAGAAACCTGACCACGTTTACAAACTTCGCAAAGCTTTATATGGTCTTAAGCAAGCTCCTCGTTCTTGGTATAAATGCCTAACAAAGTTTTTTATTGAAAAATGATTTGAAATTGGTAAAATTGATGCAACCTTATTCACAAAGAGATTTAATGATGAATTAATTGTGTGCCAAATTTATGTGGATAATATTATCTTTGGATCTACTAACCCACAATTTAGTGAGAAATTTGGAAGGTTGATGTCAAAGAAGTATGAGATGTTTATGATGTGTGAGTCGAAATTCTTTCTTGGTCTACAAATCAAGCAAATGAGAGAAGGTACATTCATCTCTCAAACAAAGTACACCAAGGACTTGATCAAGAAGTTCAACATGCAGGAGTGAAAAGGTAAGAAAACTCCCATGCCCACTAGCGGACACGATGATCTCACTAAGGAGGGTGAACCGGTTGATCAAAAGGTTTATCAATCAATGATTGGTTCATTGCTTTATCTATGTGCCTCCCGTCTCAATATTATGCTTAGTGTGTGCATGTGTGCCCGATATCAAGCTGCACCTAAATAATGTCATCTTAAGGTCGTGAAACACATTGTGAGATACTTGATACATACACCAAACTTTGGCATTTGGTATCCCAAGGGATCTTCTTTTAATCTTGTTGGCTACTCCGACTCGGAGTACGCTGGTGACAAGGTTGATAGAAAATCCACCTTGGGTACATGTCAATTTCTTGGTAGATCTGTTGTGTCTTGGTCCTCCAAGAAACAAAACTCGGTATCTCTATCTACTGCTGAAGCGGAATACATTGCCGCTGGATCATGATGTGCGCAATTATTATGGATGACACAAAAGCATAAAGATTACGTAATCTATTTTAAAAATGTGCCATTACTTTGTGACAATCAAAGTGCTATTAAGATTGGTCATAATCCTGTGCAACATTCTCGAACCAAGCATATTCAAGTTCAACATCATTTCATTTGTGATCATGTTGCCAATGGAGATATTAATCTTAAGCATGTTCATTACAACAAGCAATTGGCCGATATCTTTACTAAACCACTTGATGAAAAGTGTTTTGTCATTTGAGGATTGAGTTGAACATCATTGATGCTTCAAACTTGAGCTAATCTCACTCAGATGCATGCAAGGGTATGAGCTTCATTGCTTATTCCATGCTATTGTCTTGAATATCATATATCTTGGAATTCTATGCGCCCTTGTCTTGCATCTAACCCTTTGTAGGTACTTGGAAGAACAACACTCCACAATATTGCCAACAACTCATATCTTAAGCAATCTTGTCATGACCAAGTATCCACAACCTCGTTTTGATGATGAAAGGAAGAAGGCAATAAAACATATCCTTGACACATATTTATCAATTGGTATCGACACAATTGGAATCTAGTCATTTGGATATATCATGTTCTTCCTTGTGTGACTAACCTATGTAGGTGAAAAGTCAACGAAATCAACAAGGATTTCTCCCAACTCAAGATGATATTCATCAACTTCGAGCATCCTCATCAAATTCACCTACAAGCTACGTCAACAACATCACTCAAAGGTATGTACTCATATCCTTGATATAGCTTTACCCCAAGTCATGAGATAAAGCAGCTCAAGTGATATGAAGACATTAAAATTCTTAATCGAAAAATGGTAACCCATTTTGAGCTTAACGATGAGTATGACCTATGATCAAGTATTCTTGCTTGGCTCATAAGTCAATATACTCTAATATAGGTGACCCAGTCACCGCCCATCATCTAGTTAAGAATCTTGTTTGGTTCATTCTCTATTGCAAAATTTCTTGGAACCATTCAAATCTTCTCTAGTTGATACCTCTTTGTAAATTATTTGAATTTCATTTACAAATTCGTTTTTGACACTTTGTTACAAATTTCACAAATTTGCAAGTTTCTCAAAATTTGCCAAGTTTCTGTCTTATGCCTCGGAGCCTCCGATACAAAGGACTGGGTTCTACCAATTCAGCAGATGAGCTGCATAACATTACATCGGTACCACCGACAAATTTGTCTCGGAGCCACCGACTTTCTACCATATTTCAGTATGTGTTTGTTTTTGTCAATCTTTATAATTCTTTTATGATATTTTCATTTCTTCGACGATCCGTCTTATTTAAAAAATAGGAAAGGGCGAGAAATACATTCAAGGATCCCTACTCAAAGGAGGAGAAGTTCTGCAAATTCTCAGTTTAGCCAAAGGGAGAGAAATTATTTTCAAGGATTCCTTAATTTTTCTCATGATTTTCATATTCTATAAATCCTACATTCTATGACCCTTGTTCTCAAGGATCCCTTTTTAATCAATGATCTCTGTATCTGGCCCTATGCCTGACCTTTGTAGTAATTAATGCCAGAGGGGAGAAATATACAAAGCTTCAAAGCTAAAGAGGTTGATACATGCTTATGCAAGGGGGGGATATTATTTAGGGAGATAGGAGGATATCAAAAGTTTATACTTATATAAACAAGTGGAGAATACCAAAGTAGGGGGAGAAAATTTGCTTGAAATAAACACATGTTTTTGCATGAATACTCAAATGTTTATTGCATTTGATTTCTTATGTTGGAAGTTTCTCACCCTATCCAATCCCAATATCTACATGCTAAGATTCAGAGGGAGAGGATGTTCTACTATTTCATTTCTAGGGGAGAAAGTTCTAAATGATCTTGGAGACATATCAATCTTAAGAAATACTACCTTCTATATGTTCTCCATGTCTTGGGGTTTACTTTTGAGTTCTGTTGTTTTTGATTGGTAGAATACTCTTGTGTTTTATAACATTGTTTTCTCAAGTGTATATTTACTACTAGAATGCTCAAGAACTCAAGGTAAGTGTATGCATCATATCTTTGATAAAGATGATCTCTTGCTCCTTGCACATATTGTTTGCAAGAGTGATGTCTTGAACAAGGATACACCTCACTCATATACATTTGATGCATATAGCCAAGATACACATGCCTTATTATATCCCTTCTAATACATGTGTGTCCATGCATTCCAAAGCAACCATCCTTTAAAGGGATTGCACACATTTAGGGGGAGCAAGTCTAAGTCATGTGGGTCTCAAAGTCTTCATTATATTCATGCATATATTTATTTGAAGCTTCGATTGTATGTTGTCATCAATTACCAAAAAGGGGGAGACTGAAAGCACAATGTGCTCCCTTGGTGGTTTTGATAATTCATGACAACATACATTGTCTCTTGGACTAATACTCTCATCTAGTGTATTTAAGTCCATAGAGATATGGGTTGGCAAAAAAGAGTGTTGAGAGTATCCCCATGAAGAAGAAGGAGATGGAATATGATTGGCAAAGCTTCAATCAAGAGGACTCTACATTTTACCTTTTGTGAGAAATCACTTTGAGTCCATAGGAAAGCCAATACTATTAAAAGGGGGTAAGGTACTGTCGGTGAACAAAATGCTCATACGTGCACAAGATAGTCACCACATACACCCACGATATCTTCCACCAAAGTCTATCCAAAGCCAAATATCCAAAATTGGTGCAACCAACACTTTCCACTCGGTGCCACCGATTTTCAGCCTCAGACAGACTCAGCCAATCCCTAGCCCTTTGGTGCAACCGGTTCTATTTTGGTGTCATCGAGTTTGGGTTGCCAACTTCCTGTTACGAAAATTTACAAAATCAGTCCCACCGAGTTTGTTGAATTGGCGTCCCCAAGTTTGCCAATCTGACCGTTGGTCCCCTTATCGGTGAAACCGAGTTGTATGTATCGGTATCACCGAGATTCAAAAGTTGCTACCTTTTAGGCAACTCGGTACCATCGAGATTAACACATTGGTGTCACCGAGTTTGACTTATTAGGTGTTACGGTTGGATTTTTGGAGATGCCTATATATACCCCTACACCACCACTCACTCGTAAGAGAAGCACTCAGAACAGTTCCCCACTCATACCTACTGATTTTCTTAGAGAGCCCCACCTACTCATGTGTTGAGATCATGCCATTCCATTCCAACCATATGAATCTTGATCTCTAACCTCCCCAAGTTTCTTTCCACCCAATCAATCTCTTCCACCATAGCCAAATATGTGAGAGAGTGGTTGTGTGTTGAGGAGTCTATGATCTTGAAGCACAAGAGCAAGGAGTTCAACAACATTATCGAGCCTATTACCTTTTGGAGGGTGGTGCCTCCTAGATTGGTTAGGTGTCACTTGGGAGCCTCCTACTTCGTGTTGTGGAGTGAACCAAGAAGTTTGTAAGGGCAAGGAGATCGCCTAATTTGTGAAGATCTACCCCGAGTTAGTCTAGTCCTCCGTGGACATAGGCCATCATGGTATAGTAAAGGTTGCTACTTCGTGAACCCTTATGGGTGGAGCCCTCCGTGGACTCTCGCGGCCGTTACCCTCCGTGGATTGAAGACTCCATAAGCGTGGACGTACGATAGCACCACCTATCAGAACCACGGGTAAAATCTTTGTGTCCTTCATGCATTTGATCTCTCTATCTATAACCTTTCTTCCATGTGCAATGTCTTTAGTTTCCGCTGCTATACTTGATGACTTGCATGTGTAGGGTTTTATATACTTGCTATATATGCTAAAATCTGCCAACATTAAACTTATGCTTGAGGTAGTTTTAAATTTCTGCAAATAGTCTATTCACCCCCTCTAGACATACTCTTCTAGTGATCCCGCGGACATAGGTAGTAGAGGTAAATCATCTCCGTAGGTTTGATAAAGTGATATTCCTTATAATAAGTCTGCTAGCCAATGCTTGGATGAGTTTAATAACTTTGTTGTTAAGCAAGAAAATTTCAATGCTTATGTTAGTAGACAATTCAAACATAATGCTTACATGCTTGATCGCTTAGGTGATTATATGCGTAGAACTTTTAGTGATCTTCAGCTTATTAGTAAACATGCTTCCATGGTAACTAATCAAGTAGAACAAGTAATTAAGTCACAAAATTGCTTAATGAGATGAATGGTAAGAACAATGATCATTCTGTTAGAGTTGTGACTAGAGGTGGTAAAATGACTCAGGATCCTTTGTATCTCGAGGGCATCCTAAGAGAATTGAGGAAGATTCTCAGGGAATTAATACTGATACACCTAGTCATCCCATTAATAAAAGGAAAAAAGAATGATGATAGGACCTTGCATGCTTCTAGTGAACCTGTTATAGATACACCTAAAAACCCAAATGATATTTCTATTTTTGATGCTGATACACAATCTGGTAATGAACACGAGCATAGTGATAATATTAATGATGATGTTCATGTTGATGCTCAACCTAGTAATGATAATGATGTGGAGATTGAACCTGTTGTTGATCTTGATAACCCACAACCTAAGAATAGAAGGAATGACAAAAGAGACTTTGATGCTAGGAAGCATGGTAAAGAAAGATAACCATGGGTTCAGAAACCCACGCCCTTTACTCCTAAACCATCCAAGAAAAACAAGGATGAGGACTTTGAGCGGTTTGTTGAAATGCTTAGACCCGTGTTTTTGTGTATGCGCTTGACTGATATTCTAAAAATGTCTCCTTATGCTAAGTATATGAAAGATATTGTGACAAATAAAAGAAAGATATCGGAAGCTGAGATTTCCACCATGCTTGCTAATTATACTTTTAAGGGTGGAATACCAAAGAAACTAGGAGATCTCGAAGTACCTACTATACCATGCTCTATTAAGAGAAATTATGTTCAAACTGCTTTATGTGACCTTGGTACTAGTGTTAGTCTTATGCCTTTCTCTTTATATCATAGACTTGATTTGAATAAGTTGACACCTACTGAAATCTCTTTGCAAATGGCTGATAAATCAACTGCTTTACCCACTGGTATTTGTGAGGATGTGCATGTCGTAGTTGCAAATGTTACTATCCTAACGAACTTTGTTATTCTTGATATTCCTGAGGACGACAATATGTTGATTATCCTTGGTAGACCTTTTTTGAATACTACAGGGGTTGTTATTGATTGCAACAAGGCAATGTCACTTTTCATGTTAATGGTAATGAGCATATGGTACACTTTCCGATGAAACAACCTCAAGTTCATAGTATCAACTCCATTGAAAAAAATTCGACGATTATTATTGGAGATTTTGAATTCCCTCGCCCTACTGCCAAAAATAAATATGATATACTTATTGTTGGGGACATGCGTATCCTCGTTGAGGTAACCTAGTGCTATTCGAAAATTCTCCGGTTCCGTGTCATTCAAAAAAAGTTTGTCAATAAGACTTGATCAACCTTATTGATGGATTCTTTTTGATGAGCATGAGATGGATGAATTTCTCGGAATGGGCTGAAAATTTACGGAGAATATTTTTGGAAAATATAAATAATACAGGAGAAAAAAGACACCGGAGAGGAGTCTCTAGGCAGCCACAAGCCACCAGGGCGCGCCCCTGGCTTGTGGGCCCCTCGGGAGTCCCCTTGACGTGATTCCAGTGCCAAGTACTCCTATAAATCTAGTAACCCCGAGAAATAAACCTAGATCGAAAGTTCCGCCTCCGCAAGCCTCTATAGCTACGAAAAACCAATCAGGAGCCCGTTCCGGCACCCTGCGAAGGGGGAAACCATCACCGGATGCCATCTTCATCATCCCGGTGGTTTCCATGACGAGGATGGAGTAGTTCACCCTCGGGGCCGAGGTTATGTACCAGTAGCTATGTGTTTGATCTCTCTCTCTCGTGTTCTTGAGATGGCATGATCTTGATGTACCGCGAGCTTTATTAATATAGATGAGTCATATGGAGTTTTCCCCTCTTTATCTTCTTGTGATGAATTGAGTTTTCCATTTGAAGTTTTCTTATCTGATTGAGTCTTTAAGGATTTGAGAACACTTTATGTATGGCTTGCGATGGGATATCCGTGGTGACAATGGGATGTTCTATTGATCCACTTGATGTATGTTTTGGTGATCAACTTGCGGGTTTCGTGACCTTGGGAATCTATGCATAGGGGTTGGCACATGTTTTCGTCTTGACTCTCCGGTAGAAACTTTGGGGCACTCTTTGAAGTTATTTGTGTTGGATTGAACATGATGAATCTGAAATTGTGTGATGCATATTGTATAATCAATCCCATGGGTACTCGTGGTGACATTGGAGTATCTAGGTGACATTAGGGTTTAGGTTGATGTGTATCTTAAGTTGTTATTTTAGTATGAACTCTAGGGCTGTTCGTGAAACTTATAGGGATAGCTCATACGATTGATAGGAAAAGATAACTTGGAGGCGCTTTCGTACCCTACAATAATTTCTTCATTTGTTCTCTACTATTTGTGACTTTGGAGAGAAGTCTTTGTCGCACGTGAGGGATTTACATATGATTCAACTACGTCAGTATTGTTGAGAGAACTTGCACTAGTGAAAGTATGAACCCTAGACCTTGTTTCTAAGCATTGCAATACCACTTGTGCTCACTTTTATAATTAGTTACCTTGCTGTTTTTATATTTTCAGATTACAAAAACCTATATCTACCATCCATATTACACTTGTATCACCATCTCTTCACCGAACTAGTGCACCTATAGAATTTACCATTGTATTGGGTGTGTTGGAGATACAAGAGACTCTTTGTCATTTGGTTGCAAGGTTGTTTGAGAGAGACCATCTTCATCCTACACCTCCCACAGATTGATAAACCTTAGGTCATCCACTCGAGGGAAATCATTTGTGGGTATTATCAAGGTAGGCCTGAAAAATCATTTGTGTGTCGCATTACGCGTTTTCAGTCATTTTCCACGGAATGTGAAGAATTTTCAAACATTTTGGTTTCAAGATGTGTCCACCAACATCGAGCTTGTTAGCAATTTAATTATAGGAAATGCAGATGGACAACAAAAATCATGAAAGTGAGTGTGTCACGGTGGCATGATGTGAATACCCCATGGAAAAAATGGTAATGCTTGGCACAAGGTGCGATGACCGCTGCTTCGAAACCAAGGCAGCCCACAAGAAGGATCACATTTTCCAAAAGTAGACTTGAGAATTCGAAACCCAATCGGCGGCGACTTCATTGTTTCTCCTCGATTTTTCCACGGTATGCAAACACCATTATACTCATAGTATTAATTTCTAGTGGATTTCAAGGCTCGTTTGCTATATCTAAGGTATTTTTGTATTTACCGGGCATTTAGAGCATATAAGTCAAATCCCAACAACAACTATGTGTGGAAGCTGGGAAACAAGCTCTTACGAATCATTAGGAATGGGAAGAGTTTTCAAACATTTCGGCTACGAGATGCATCCACAAACGTAGGGCATGTTGGTAACTTAATTACAGAAAATGCGGATGGACTCAGAAAATCAGGGAAACTGGTGGGTAAGTGTGTCGTGATGTCACCACACCATGGAATTTTTTCCGTAAAGTTTGGCACCATTTACGATGATCACTCCTTGGAAACCCTAGCATCTCACTATCTAGAGGGACCATAGTTCCAAAAGGAGGCGTGGCGGGTCGAACTCCAATTGACGATGTCTTCATCGCCTCTCCTCCAATTTTTTCCAACGTTAGGCATTCATAATTATATGCTGGGTTTGATTTTCGAGCGCATTTTAGGGCTCGTTTGCTATACTTAATAGCATCATGATCGGTGTGAACAGTTACATTGGAATCAACAATATAAGGTCTAAACTTATCACAAGCAAACATGACGGCTAAAAATTCCTTTTCAATAGTAGCATAGTTTCTTTGAGCACTGTTTGGAGTTTTACTAGCATAATGGATAACATTTAATTTCTCATCGACTCTTTGTCCTAGAACAGCACCAACAACATAATCACTAGCATCACACATAATTTCAAAGGGTAGGTTCCAGTCGGGTGGTTGAACAACAGGTGCGGTAATCAAGGCATTCTTAAGAATTTCAAATGCTTTTACACAATCATCATAAAAAACAAACGGAACATCTTTTTGCAAAATTTTTGTGAGAGGCCAATAAATCTTAGAGAAATCTTTGATAAACCTCCTATAGAAACCAGCATGACCAAGGAAACTTCTTATACCTTTGATATCCGTAGGGCAAGGCATTTTTTCAAAAGCATCAACTTTAGCTTTATAACCTTTAATACCTCTTTCGGAAATCTTGTGCCCCAAGACAATACCTTCATTAACTATAAAGTGGCACTTTTCCCAATTCAAGACAAGATTAGTTTCTTCACATCTCTGCAAAACTCTGTCAAGGTTGCTCAAACAATCATCAAATGAAGTTCCATAAACGAAAAAATCATCCATGAAAACCTCAAGAATCTTTTCACAAGAGTCAAAGAATATAGCCATCATACATCTTTTAAAGGTAGCAGGTGCATTGCATAAACAAAAAGGCATACATCTATAGGCAAAGGTACCTAAAGGGCAAGTAAAAGTGATTTTTTTTCTTGATCCTTTCTTGATACAGGTATTTGAGACAAACCAGAGTAACCATCTAGAAAGCAAAAATGTGTATGTTTGGATAGTCTTTCTAGCATTTGATCAATAAAAGGTTAAGGGTAATGATATTTCTTAGTAGCTTTATTTAGTTTCCTAAAATAAATTACCATTCTATAACCCGTAACAATTCGTTGCGGGATCAATCCATTTTTATCATTAGGAACAACAGTAATACCTCCCTTCTTAGGGACACAATGGACGGGACTAACCCTTCTACTATGAGCAACAAGATAAATTATACCTGCCTCCAGAAGCTTTAGTATTTCTTTCCTTACCACTTCTTTCATCTTAGGGTTCAATCATTGTTGGTGATCAATAAGTGGTTTGGTATCAGGCTCCATATTAATTTTACGCTGACATAGAGTGGGACTAATGCCCATAAGATCATCAAGAGTATAACCAATAGCAGCACGGTGCTTCCTCAGAGTTTTCAATAATCTCTTTCCTTCATGCTATGAAAGGTTAGCACTAATAATAACAGGATATATCTCCTTTTCATCAAGATAAGCATATTTCAACGTATCGGGTAATTGTTTGAGCTCAAACACGGGATCACCCTTGGGTGGAGGAGGATCCCCAAGAATTTCAATAGGTAAGTTGTGTTTCAAAATAGGCTGCTGATCAAAGAAAATTTTATCTATTTCATTCCTCTCATTCATTGCATATCATTTTCATGGTCTAGAAAATATTGTTCTAAAGGATCAGTAGGAGGCACAACAATAGAAGCAAGACCGATAATTTCATATTTACTAGGCAATTCTTTGTCATGGGGTTGTCTACGAAATTTAGAGAAATTGAACTCATGAGACACATCCCCAAAACTAACAGTAACTGTTTCTTTCTCACAATCAATCCTAGCATTAGCAATATTCAAAAAGGGTCTGCCATATATAATGGGACAAAAATCATCTTGTGGGGAACCAAGAACAAGAAAATTAGTAGGATATTTTATTTTCCCACACAAGACTTCAACATCTCTAACAACCCCCATCGGTGCAATAGTGTCTCTATTAGCAAGCTTAATAGTAACATCAATTTCCTCTAGTTCAACAGGTGCAATATCATGCATGATTTCTTTATATAAGGAAAAGGGAATTGCACTTACGCTAACACCCATATCTCACAAGCCATGATAACAATGATCTCCTGTTTTAACAGAAACAACAGGCACGCCAGCAACTAGTCTATGTTTACTCGTAGTATTAGGTCTAGCGATTCTTGCCGCTTCATCACAGAAATGAATAACACACACATCAATATTATCAACCAAGAGATCTTTAACCATAGCAATACTAGGTTCAACTTTAATTTGTTCAGGGGGTGTAGGTGTTCTAATACAACTCTTACGAACCACAGTTGAAGCTTTAGCATGTTCTCTTATCCTAACAAAGAAGGGTGGTTTCTCAATGTAAGTAGTAGGAATAACAGGATCAACATTATAATTAATAGTTTCCTATTCAACTTTAATAGGTTCAACTACTTCCACTTCAATGGGAGGATGATATTTAAACCACTTCTCCTTAGGGAGATCAACATGAGTAGGAAAAGATACATAGAAAGAAGCTACTATCTCAGAGTGAAGTCCATATTTAGTGCTAAATTCACGAAAAGCATCGGTGTCTATAAAGGATTTAACACAATCAAACTTAAGGCTTATACCTGACTCCTTACCTTCGTCGAGTTCCCAATATTTAGAGTTGCGTTTAATTCTTTCCAATAAGTCCCATTTGAATTCAATATCTTTCTTCATACAAGAACCAGAGCAAAAAGTATCAAGCATGGATCGATCATTATGAGAAAGCCAAGCATAAAAATTCTGAATAATAATTTCTCTTGAGAGCTCATGGTTCGGGCATGAATATAGCATTGAGCGATTCTTTCTCCTTCACGAGGCCAAAAATTGTAAATATAATTCCGATCACGATGAACCAGATGCATAGGATAATTTTTTTGATGAAATTCCAATTTCAATCGGTTGTAGTTCCACAATCCAATATCATCACATAGACTATACCATGTCAATGCCTTCTCCTTCAAAGATAAGGAAAGACCTTCTTCTTGACAACATCCTCGGGCAAACCTGCAAGCTTAAATAATCCACAAACTTCATCCACATAAATTAGACGCAAATCAGGATGTAGTGTTCCATCTCGTGCGTAAGGATTAGCTAGCAGTTTCTCTATCATACCCAAAGGAATTTCATAATAAATATTTTTAGTAGGTGCAGCAGGTTGAGGAGCGACTCTTTGTGCTTCTGGTCGAGGTGAAGATACCCCGAACAAGACCCTCAAAGGATTATTTTCCATAGTAAAAAGTGATAGTAAATTTCAGCACACTATATAAATTTTTCCTTACCAAGTTCCACTCATCAAAGGCGCTTCACTCCCCGGTAATGGTGCCAGAAGAGAGTCTTGATGACCCACAAGTATAGGGGATCTATCGTAGTCCTTTCAATAAGTAACAGTGTTGAACCCAACAAGGAGCAGAAGGAAATGACAAGCGGTTCTCAGTAAGGTATTATCTGCAAGCACTGAAATAATCGGTAACAAATAGTTTTGTGATAAGATAATTCGTAACGGGTAGAAAGTAACAATTGTAACAAAGGTGCATCAAGGTGGACCAATCCTTTTTATAGCAAATGACAAGCCTGGACAAATTCTTATATAAAGCAAGGCGCTCCCGAGGACACATGGCAATTTCTGTCAAGCTAGTTTTCATCATGCATATATGATTCGCGTTTGTTACTTTGATAATTTGATATGTGGGTGGACTGGTGCTTGGGTGCTTCTCTTACTTATATAAGCCTCCCACTTATGATTAACCCCTTTCGCAAGCATCTGCAACTATGAAAGAAGAATTAATATAAATCTAACCATAGCTTGAAACATGTGGATCCAAATCAGCCCCTTACGAAGCAACTCATAAACTAGGGTTTAAGCTTCTGTCACTCTAGCAACCCATCATCTACTTATTACTTCCCAATTCCTTCCTTTAGGCCCAAACAATGGTGAAGTGTCATGTAGTCGACATTCACATGATACCACTAGAGGAGAGACAACATACATCTCATCAAAATATCAAACGAATACCAAATTCTCATGATTACTTATAACAAGACTTATCCCATGTCCTCAGGAACAAATGTAACTACTCACAAAGCATATTCATGTTCATAATCAGAGGAGTATTAATGATGATCAAGGATCTGAACATATGATCTTCCACCAAGTAAACCAACTAGCATCAACTACAAGAAGTAATCAACACTACTAGCAACCCACGGGTACCAATCTGAGTTTTTGAGACAAATATCGGATACAAGAGATGAAGTAGGGTTTGGAGAGGAGATGGTGCTGATGAAGATGTTGATGGACATTGACCCCCTCTTGATGAGAGGATCGTTGGTGATGACGATAGCTTCGATTTCCCCCTCTCGGAGGGAAGTTTCCCTGGCAGAACAGCCATGCCGGAGCTCTAGATTGGTTCTGTCCAAGTTCTGCCTCGAGACGGTGACGCTTTGTCCCAAAAGCTCTGTTATGATTTTTTTTCAGGTTGAAACCCTCCATATAGCAGAAGATGGGCATTGGAGGGCTGCCAAGTGGGCCACAAGCCTCAGGGGCGCGCCTAGGGGGGAAGGGCGTGCCCCCAGGCTTGTGGGTGCCTAGTGGCCCCCCTGATGTATTTCTTTCACCCAGTATTGTTTTATATATTCCAAAATAATTCTCCATAGATTTTCAGGACTTTTGGAGTTGTGCAGAATAGGTATCTCAGGTTTTCTCCTTTTCCAGTCCAGAACTCCAGCTGCCGGCATTCTCCCTCTTCATGTAAACCTTGTAAAATAAGAGAGAAAAGGCATAAGTATTGTACCAAAATGTGTAGTAACAGCCCATAATGCAATAAATATCAATATAAAAGCATGATGCAAAATGGACGTATCAACTCCCCCAAGCTTAGACCTCGCTTGTCCTCAAGCGAAAGCCAAAATCGATAAATATGCCCACATGTTTCGAGATAGAGGTGTCGATAAAATAAAATACGGACATGAAGGCCTCATGATCATCTTTATAACAGCAAGATATATTGACATATAATTTCTTATGCTAAAGTAACAATTCATTCACAATAGTGAAGTACGGATCAAGAACTCTATTGAGAACCGACAAACTATGATCTCAGTCATTGAAGCAATTCCAATTTATCATAACGTAGGAAAGAGTCAATATAAGAGCTTGTAAAGCAAATCCACATATTCAATCATCTTTTAGTCTTTCACAATTGCTAACATTCATGAGGCACCTATGAGGTCAAAGCTTCAATCGGACACAGAGAAAGATAGGAGCTTATAGTGTTGCCTCCCAACTATTTACCTCAAGGGTAATGTCAACAGTAATAACTCAAGCTTGTCCACTTCTGAGTGGATATATGTGCCTAGATCATTCCCCAACACATGGTGCTTGCCAGAAGATAAAGGCGAACTAGAGAAAGTGATGGAGATCACCACGACTCTTGCATAAAGGTAAGTACTAGAAAATAAAAGGAATACATAGGCCCTTTGCAGAGGGAAGCAGAGGTTGTCATGCGCTTATATAGTTGGATGCACATTACCTTAATGCAAAAGAACGTCACTTTATATTGCCCCTTGTGATCCGTCGCTTTTATTTCTTCCCTATCATAAGTTCGTATAAAGTTTATTTTCCTCACACTAATAGATCACATATATTTAGAGAGCAATTTTTATTGCCTGCACCAATGACAACTTACTTGAAGGATCTTAATCAGTCCGTAGGTAGGTATGGTGGACTCTAATGGCAAAACTGGGTTAAGGGTGTTTGGCTGCACAAGTAGTATCTCTACTTGGTGCGGAAGTTTTGGCTGATATGAGGTGGAAGCAAGCGAAACATGTTGAGGGATCTATAACAATATAACTTCTATTCGGAAATAAGAAAACATAAACCATTTTGTTATCTTCCTTGTCCAACATCAAGTTCTTAACATATAATATTTTAATGAGTGCTCACAATCATAGATGATGTCCAAGATAATATGTTTATATGTGAACCTATCTTTCTTTATTACTTCCTTTTAATTGCCCCAATGACCAACAACTATGTTTGTCAACCCACAACAGGTTACAATTGACATACTTCTTATATGCGAAGTCATCACTCCCCATAAGATCATCATATATACTCTTTGCTTTTATTCTATACCTCTTTCTACTTCATCTTTCTCAAGATCAAGATCATACCAAAGAAGCAAAGCCCTCAACTTAAAAGTACTTTTTATTATATAACTCTCGAACTTGCTTACATAGGAGGAATCATAAAGCAAAAACTCAAAACTAGATCACACGAAAACTTTATTCTACTAGATCAGGATATAACCAAAAGGATTGAACTAAGAAAAGGTGATAAAAATAAAGATAAATATAAAAGATGTGATGGTGATATGATACCGGGGCACCTCCCCCAAGCTTGGCGCAAGCCAATGGGAGTGCCTATACCCATGTATGTAGTTGTCTTGCTTCAGAGGTGGTGATGCTATATACTTGGTGATGATGCCCTTTAGAATGCGATTCTCCTCCTCAAGCTTGGTATTTTGCTGTTTGAGATCCATTATTTCCTTGTGAAGTTTCTGAGCGATGGTTAGAGCGCCCTTAACCCATGGGTGTTTCATTGCTGCGAGGGAAGAAGAAACACTCCTTTCATATTTTCAAAAGTAAGAAATTTAGTATTGGAAGGGATAACCGAATTCGCAATTGCTGAGCTCTAAAGTTCTTCCAGCATGGCTCCAGGTTGTGGATGAGATGTAACTTCTTGGTCTTATTCCATGGCATCTATCCTTTTCAAGTCGGCCTCCATCTCTTCTTCCGTAGCCTGCCCGAAGCAGTTCTCCCCGACCGACTCTTGCGAAGACATCTTGCTCTAAATCTGCTGCAGAAACATCCTAAAGAGAAAACACGAGGTATTGTCGTGATACAAGAGTCAAAACCTTTGGGATATCATATAATGAATTTTTACCGACCCGAAGGAGTAAATCACAAGAAAACAGAGTCCGGAAGGTGCATGAGGTGACCACAAGCCACAGGGGCGCGCCCAAGGGGGTAGGGCGCGGCCCCCAGGCTTGTCGCCTCATCGTGCACTATTAGGACTACTTTAAATTTTCCTAATTTTTAAATATTCCAAAACAGATAAAAATTGCCATTGAAAAAGTTTTGGAGTCTATTTACTTACCGTACTACATACCTTCCTTTTCGGAGTTTGAAATGTTCTGGTAAGTCTCCCTAATGTACTCCTCCGGAGTTATGGTTTTGATGATATTGGTTTCAACATTTATGGGAGTACCTGAGATATAATGTTTGATTGTTTGACCATTCACCACCTTAGGGTTTGTGCCTTCGATTTTGTTAATCTTGATGGCACCGGAATGGTATACCTCCTCGATAACGTAAGGAACTTCCCATTTAGAGAGAAGTTTTCCTGCAAAAAATCTTAAACGAGAATTGTATAGCAAGACATGATCACCTACATTAAATTCACGCTTCTGTATCCCTCTATCATGCCATATCTTAACCTTTTCTTTAAACAATTTGGCATTCTCATAGGCTTGGGTTCTCCATTCGTCAAGTGAGATGATGTCAAATAACCTCTTCTCACCAGCAAGTTTGAAATCATAATTGCGCTCTTTGATTGCACAATAAGCTTCATGTTCTAGCTCTAGAAGTAAGTGACATGCTTTACAATAAACAATCTTATGGAGACATCCATAGGGTTTTTGTAAGCAGTTCTATATGCCCACAATGCATCATCAAGTTTCTTAGACCAATTCTTCCTAGATCTATTAACAGTCTTCTACAAAATCAATTTAATTTCTCCATTGCTCAATTATACTTGACCACTAGACTGAGGATGATAAGGAGATACAACTCTATGATTAACATCATATTTAGCGAGCAATTTACGGAAAGCACCATGAATAAAGTGTGAACCACCATCAGTCATCAAATATCTAGGGACTCCAAATCTAGGGAAAATAATTTCTTTAAGCATTTTAATTGAAGTGTTATAATCAGTGCTACTAGTTGGAATAGCTTCTACCCACTTAGTAACATAATCAACATCAACTAGAATATGAGTATACCCGTTAGATTGTGGGAAAGGCCCCATATAATCAAAACCCCAAACATCAAATGGTTCAATAACAAGAGAGTAATTCATAGGAATTTCCTGACGTCTACTAATATTACCAATTCTTTGACATTCATCACAAGACAAGACAAACTTACGAGCATCCTTGAAGAGAGTAGGCCAATAAAACCCAGATTGTAGTACCTTATGTGAAGTTCTATCTCCAGCGTTGTCACAACCCTAGCAAGTGTCTAGGCTAGCATTGTGTTTGCATCATCATCATCATCATCATTGCATCAATATGAAATGGGGAGAAAGAAAGAAACCCTAAGCATTTTATGAATTAAAGGAATTCCAAACAAATGAAATTTCAACAAATCCAAAATGCCCATAAAAAATGTTCCCTATGTCTGATAATTGAGGACATGGATATACCAGGGACCATTTTAGTTATTTGAACATTTTAAATAATTTAAATTAATGATTTAAGTCTCTGATAATGACAAATAAAATCATTATCAGTAATTCTGATTTCAAAACCCCTGAAACTTTTTGAATAGGTTTGAAATATTCAAACTCTATTTTAGAAATTGTTTGGGCATAATTTGAAAGTCATTTGAATCTTGAAATAATATAAACAAAGGTCAGAAAAATAGAAAACCAGAAGAAAGGAAAAAGAGAAAGAGAACATATAAAGAGAAACAGAAAGAGAAAAATATAAACAAAGGTCTGATACCAACGATGTCGGGACCCTGATCCTAAGTCATATGATTCCATAACGTAACAAGCCACATCACCTTGCGGCCTCACGCACGGTACTCCACGGTCCCGACATCAACTTTCAAATGACTTTTGTTTTTCTGACCTTTGTTTATATTATTTCTCTTTTGAAATCAGAATTCTAATGAAATATAATTTTTCTGACCTTTTTCCTTTTGAAATCAGAATTTTGAAATCAGAATTACTGATAATGATTTTATTTGTCATTATCAGAGACTTAAATCATTAATTTAAATTATTTAAAATGTTCAAATAACTAAAATGGTCCTTGGTATATCCATGTCCTCAATTATCAGACATAGGGAACATTTTTGATGGGCATTTTGGATTTGTTGAAATTTCATTTGTTTGGAATTCCTTTAATTCATAAAATGCTTAGGGTTTCTTTCTTTCTCCCCATTTCATATTGATGCAATGATGATGATGATGATGCAAACACAATGCTAGCCTAGACAGTTGCTAGGGTTGTGACAACCACCCCCACTCAAAAGAATCTCGTCCCGAGATTTTGAAGTCATCGGGAAGAGCGCGGGGTATTCTAGTCGAAGACGATCTTCTCTTTCCCATGTCGCCTGCTTTTGAGAATGATGCGACCATTGAACCTTAAGAAACTTGATGTTCCGACGCCAAGTGGTACGCTCAGCTTGGTCGAGAATACGAACGGGGTATTCTCGGTATGAAAAGTTATCTTGGAGATCAAGCGTTTCGTGGTCCACTTCTCGGACAGGGTCCGAAAAGCAACGCCTGAGTTGAGAGACGTGGAAGACATCATGAACTTTGGAAAGATGCGAAGGAAGTTCCAATTGGTAGGCAACCTCTCCTCGTTTAGCAAGAATGCGAAAAGGTCCAATGTAACGAGGAGCCAACTTGCCTTTGATACCGAATCGATGGGTACCCTTTAGAGGTGTAACCCGAAGGTAAGCCTTCTCGTCAACTTCATAAGTCACAGATTTATGATGACGGTCATATTGACTCTTTTGACGGGATTGGGCTGTTTTCAACTTTTCACGAATAATGCGAACTTGCTCCTCTACATCCTGGATCATGTCTGGACCAAAGAGTTGCCTCTCTCCGGTTTCTGACCAGTTAAGAGGTGTTCGACATTTTCGTCCATGGAGAACTTCAAATGGGGCTTTGCCTAAGCTTGATTGATAACTGTTGTTATATGCGAATTCAGCAAATGGAAGGCAGTTCTCCCAATTCATACCGAAAGATATAACACACGCTCGGAGCATGTCTTCGAGAATTTGATTGACTCGCTCAACTTGACCACTTGATTGAGGGTGGAAAGCAGTGCTAAAGGATAGATGAGTCCCCATGGGGGTTTGAAAACTTTCCCAAAATCGAGAAGTAAAGATACTTCCTCGGTCTGAGTTAATCTCCAAAGGAACACCATGAAGAGAAACTATTCGAGAAACATATAACTCCGCTAGCTGACTAGCAGTAATGCTTTCACGAACAGGAAGAAAATGAGCCACTTTGGAAAGACGATCAATGACTACGAATATAGCATTGTTCCCTCTCTTGGTCCTGGGAAAACCGGTGATGAAATCCATACCGACCTTATCGCATTTCCATTCAGGAATAGCTAAAGGTTGAAGGTGCCAGCAGGCCTTTGATGTTCCACTTTCACACGACGACAAACGTCGCAATTAGCAACATAATGAACAATTCCTCTCTTCATCCTAGTCCACCAAAACCTCCGGCGTAGGTCCTGATACATTTTGGTACTACCCGGATGAATTGTGAGACGAGAATCATGAGCCTCCTTAAGAATCAGCTGTCTTAGACGGGTGCTCTTGGGAACCACCAACCGATTCTGAAAGAACACCACACCTCCGTCATCCTTAGAGAAATCCTTAGCGTTTCCGCTAACGATATTTTCCTTAATCCGAGATATCCCTTTGTCATATCTCTGGACAACTACTATTTGATCCTTAAGAGTAGGTTTCGCCACCAAGTTGGATAGGAATCCTTGAGGAACAATGTGAAGGTTTAACTCCCGGAATTCCTAATAGAGAAATGGTTGACCTTGTTGTAACATCAGATTGTTATAATAAGACTTACGACTTAGTGCATCAGCCATGACATTGGCTTTTCCCGGGGTGTAAGTTATCCTTAAGTCATAATCTGTAATCAACTCTACCCATCGTCTTTGCCTGAGATTCAAATTCGGCTGGGTGAAGATATATTTCAGACTTTGGTGATCATTGTATATCTCGCAACGATTACCCAGAAGGTAATGTCGCCATGTCTTTAGTGCATGGACTACAGCTGCAAGTTCAAGATCATGTGTTGGATAATTATCCTCATGTGAACGCAACTGTCGAGATGCGTATGCAATCACATGACGATCTTGCATAAGAATGCAACCTAATCCTTGTCGTGAGGCGTCGCAGTAGATAATAAAGTCCTTAGAAAAATCTGGTGGCACCAGAACGGGAGCAGAGGTCAGTCGTCTTTTCAACTCCTGAAAACTATGCTCGCATTGTGGGGTCCACTCAAACTTCTTATCTTTCTTGAGGAGTTCAGTCAGAGGTTTCACAACCTTGGAGAAGTTCTCAACAAAGCGGCGACAATAGCTCGCTAAGCCAAGGAAACTCCAAATTTGCTTAACCGATTCAGGTTGAGTCCAATCAAGGACGGCCTAAACTCTCTCGGGATTGACAGCAATACCTTTGCCAAAGATCGCGTGGCCCAGATAGGTCACTTCCGGCAACCAAAATTCACACTTGGAGAATTTGGCATATAGGCGATGCTCTCGAAGTTTCATCAGTACCAGCCTTAGATGCTCGGCATGTTCTTGTTCGTTCTTCGAGTAGATGAGTATATCGTCGAGGTAAACCACGACGAATTTATCCAAATACTCCATGAAGATCGAATTCATCAGACGAGAGAAAGTGGCTGGAGCATTGGTTAAACCGAAGGACATGACGGTGTACTCGTATTGGCCATAACGAGTGACAAAAGCCGTTTTTGGAATGTCCCCGTTTCTAATTCTGATTTGATGGTATCCCAACCTCAAACCCATTTTGGAAAAGACAAAGGATCCAGCGAGTTGATCATACAAATCGTTGATCCTGGGGAGCGGATACTTGTTCTTGATAGTGACCAAGTTCACTGGTCGGTAATCCACAACCATCCGATCCAATCCATCCTTCTTCTTAACAAAGAGGACGGGGCAAGCCCAAGGAGAAGAACTAGGACGAATGAAACCTTTCTTCAAAGCTTCATCGAGTTGGGTTTTTAGCTCGGCTAGTTCTAAGGGTGCCATCTTATAGGGTCTTCTGGCTATTGGAACTGTCCCTGGAATAAATTGTATCACGAACTCAACATCTCTAACAGGTGGAATACCTGGCAGTTCTTCTGGAAAGACATCCGGAAAATCATGGACTACCGGAATATCTTCTAGCTCAGGGAGAGGGCTAGCATTTAAGGAATAGAGTTGGCGCTTGGTTGTTCGAGTAGAGACATTAACTATCTCTCCCGAGGTATGTGTAAGTTGAACATTGCTAGAATGAGTATCAATCTTGGCATAGTGGGCTTTCATCCAATCCATACCTAGAATGATATTGATGTCCGAAGACTTAAGAGCTATCAAAGATGCTAGGAATACTAGTCTATTCACTAGAATTTCATTGTCATGGCTCACTCTAGAAGTTTGCCATTTTGATCCAGGAGTCTGAACTACTAAAGGAGTGGGCATGTCACAGAAAGACATGTTATGCAACTGTGCATAACTTTCTGAGATGAATGAATGAGATGCCCCAGTATCAAATAGAACAGATGCTGGATGGCTATTAACAAGAAGCGCACCTAGAATGACATCAGGGTCTTCAAGAGCTTCTTCAGCAGACACATAATTAACTCGCCCACGGGCAGGAGTTGGCTTCACATAGAAGGCTTTCCCTGGTTTTCCGCGTCCAGCGGGCTTGGCATTGTTCTGGGGACATTCACGAGAATAATGTCCTGGTTCTCCACACTTGTAGCATACCACTGTACCACGAGGTGCTGCATTTGTAGACGGTCCTCCAAATGGTCTGGGTAGAGGGTTGGACTGAACTGGACGAGGTGCCTGGAAGGATGGCCTCATAGTGTACCTTGCCGGCATAGCTGCATTGGGTACCCATATTCGGCGCTTGTTGGGTCCTGAACCCGATGCAGGGTTGAAGTCACGGTTATGCCTCCTTGTGGCCTCGTAGTCAGTCTGTCCGGACTCAGCATTGATAGCTTTATTGACGAGAGCTTGAAAGTCGGTGCACTCGTGCAGACGAAGATCTCGGCAAAGCTCAGCGTTAAGTCCCTTGCGGAACCTAGCTTGCTTCTTAGCATCAGTTGAGACTTCATATCAACGCTGTCGGGACCCCGATCCTAAGTTCATGAACTTTGGTTGGTATCGATTTATTGTCGGGACCCCGATCCTAAGTCATATGATTCCATACTGTAACAAGCCACATCACCTTGCGGCCTCAGGCACGGTACTCCACGGCTGCCACCTTACCTTTGCCGGGACCGTTTGCGTCTTTTGGCTCACGCATGTGAACATGTCGCTGGCAATCACACAACAAAGAACCCGTGCCGACATAACTAGTCATAGAACCCAAGTGGCACATCCGTACGGAAATAGGCATACATAACCCAGCAATGCAGGTGTGGGCCTCAAGCATGTGTAGACGAGTCGTAGCAAGTTACAAGGACTCCATTATGTCGCGAGACACGAATGTCATCACTGCACGTAGACGAGTCGTAACAGGCTACAGGGACTCCATTACATCGCGAGACATTCCCCCGAAGGGACAGACACAACAACAAAGAAGGATACATGCCGGTTAATCAATGTGTCCGGAGCAGTAGCAAGCTACCATGGCTCAGTGGAAGCACAAAGAGGCAGTTTCCCGTAAAGAGTACTACTAAAGGCACACGACTAGGTGTCGGATCCCATACATACCGTTGCACGTCACACGTACGCACGACATGCCCGATATGAAAAGATACAACCAAGGCATCACAACATAAGCATGCAATAACATGACTTTTATTTAAGAGGCTCAGACGAGCCTTGCATAATATGTTCATACAGACAGGGGTCACATGACCCGGCACTCAAGTCATACAAACATAGTCATACAAGCCAGCGGAAACTAAAGCTGTCTGGGTACAGACGGCAAAATATAGAAGAGGCACATGGCTTGACTATCTTCAGCCCACCACACGGGCATGATCGTAGCTGGGACACCAGCTATTCGGCATCGTCAACGTCTAGATAAAACCCACCTGATGGGTCCTGGTTCTCTTCTGCAACATTAATTAAGCAAGGATGAATACAATCGTACTCAGCAAGTCTTTAAGACAGACCTAGTCTATTTATGCTCATGTATCAACAAGGGGTGGTGGAGTTTATGCAGAAAGCCAGCTTTGACTCATGGCTAACCTACACTACTCAGTTCTAAACTCTTGGTTACAATTTTAATTATCGCACACGAGTCCACTAACTCCATCTCAATACACCACCATGGACTCACCTTCCCCTTCCGGAAGAGTGCTATCCACGGTACTCACACTTGTCTTGAGATTTTTAGAAGTCTCCATTTGATTATCTGTGAACAACATAAGTTCTCCAAGTAGTCCATAACCGAGGACGCGGCTATTCGAATAGTTCCATACCCTGCAGGGGTGTACTTCTTCACACACGCTCTTGCCACTTGTCGTTGTGTGCCATAAACCATGCACCTCGGCAACCTTCAAGCGGATGCCCAGCGAGGGAGTCGGACACGACCCTCAATCACATAAGACCTCTAGTCCAGGCTACCGCCTATTTGAGACTGACCCGCATGGAAGTCCGGCCGAAGTTTCCGCTACGGTCCCAAACGATGTGCGCAGGGTTCCCAAGCCCACCATTCGGGTGACCCTTGGTACACCGTGCCACTGCCTACCGCGTCGTAACCCACCCCGAGGGTCAGCGCTACGCACGGCCTCCAGCATGCTATAAACACCAGAAACTACTTGCAATACCTGGACCAAAGACTAAGCGACTGATAAGTCGAGAGGGTCAGTTAAGTATCCCAACGTGTGGTAGTATCTAGTCTTGGATCACAAACACGGAACCCAGTTCCTAAGAACGGTCCCAATGAGACAACCCACTATGTACTCCTACATAGCCTCTCATTTCTACCTTTACCAAATCATATTCATTATAGGCTCATCACATCGGGCAACACTGTTTCACTCAGTTCATCACCCAGATGAATCCGACTTGACACAACTCTAAACATAGCAAGCATAGCAGGCAAAGTAAGCTAAGCACATCATGGCACAAGCATCTACCAGGTATGCTAGGTTGCAAGGCTTAGCTATTTACTGTGACAAGACCAGGTCATGCATAAGAATAGGATCGTCTACCGTGTATAACTGACATGTGATCGTTTGTCCTAATGCAATAAGTGAGAGCAGGAGCGAGAGAGTGGGATGTTATAGGAATGATCAATGAGGTTGCTTGCCTTGCTGGGTTGCGGAAGAGTTCTCTCCTTCGTCGGGGTACGGAGTAGTATCCTCCGGATTAGGGCCTACCACAACACAGACAAACATTCAATACAAACAGATCCAACAATATGATGCATGAACATGGCATAATGATGTGCATGGATGAGCTAATGTAACTACTGGTCATGTCAATTTGAAATGTATTTGAATATAGGTTCAAAGTTGTTCTCATTTCAAATTCTATATATTGACCTAATGCTAAAATGTCCATGTTCACCTATTTATGTTGCTCTATCATGCATGAGAGTAGCACCATTGGATTCATTGGATTTTTCTGATAAATTTTCATATATAAATTATTTTCATCTGAGTTACAGATTAATTTATATGATTTTTCAAAGTTTTAAAATTTTTTTGGAATTATTTTTATTAAGAAAATGATTAAATGCGTCAGCGTGATGTCATGCTTGCATCAGTAGTCAACAGGGCCAGGTCCAGGTCAAACCTGACCAGTGGGACCCGCCTATCAACCTCTCAGGACTGGCTAGTGTCATTGGCAGGTGGGCCCCTGTAGTCAGTGACTCAGGGGTTAATCCCGAGTTGACCCGAGGTTTGACTCGGGCCAGGGCCCACTGTCAGCGTCTAGGGGGGGTTAGCATGGTCATTAGTCACTAATGACGTCGCCACACTGGCACTTGCCGGAGGGAGGCCGCCGGCGGCGAGCCGAGATGGTGGGGGTCGCTGGAAATCTTCCTCCGGCGACCATTTGAGCGGCGGAGGGCACCTACGGACGGCTAAGGCTCACGCGCATCCACCTAGGGCAACAGGAGGACGCGGGGTCGCCGGAGTCGATGGCCACGACAACTTTGGCGGCGACCGGAGCTCGGCAACGGCAAGGTTAGCGGCTAGGAGGCGAGGAGGACCACTGGGAGAGGGGGAGAAGGACGGGAAGCTCACATGGAGTCGGATGGACTGGCCGGCGGGCTCGGGGACGACCGAACGGCTCCAAACGACGGCGAGGACCGACGGCGACCGACGGAGGGGATTCGGCGATGATGGCGAAGCAGAGGGCTCCCGGCTAAATTCCTCCGTCGAGGGGCTTCAAGGGCTTAGGGCGGAGCTGCTGGTTGGGTCAGGGGGGCTCAGGGGTGGCTAGAACGGCGGCACGACGGCGGGGAGTTGCGCGGCCATGGCGGGTCCGAGAGGAGAAGAGGGAAGAGCAGGGAAGAGGAGGGAGAGAGCGGCGGGGAAGCGTCTCGGAGCTTATCCCCGTCGTCGTGCTGGCGAGGGAGGGGCCAGGCAGGCAGGTGGCGTGGCGCCACCGGCGTGAGCGCACGGCGGCCACACGCCGCGCCTACTGGACGCCAGGAGGAAGAAGACCCTCCTGGGCCAGATGGGCCAGCAGGTAAGCTCCCTCTCTTTCTTTCTCTTTTTCCTTTCTTCTGGTTTTCTATTTTTCTGACCTTTGTTTATATTATTTCCAGATTCAAATGACTTTCAAATTATCCCCAAACAATTTCTAAAATAGAGTTTGAATATTTCAAACCTATTCAAAAAGTTTCAAGGGTTTTGAAATCAGAATTACTGATAATGATTTTACTTGTCATTATCAGAGACTTAAATCATTAATTTAAATTATTTAAAATGTTCAAATAACTAAAATGGTCCCTGGTATATCCATGTCCTCAATTATCAGACATAGGGAACATTTTTGATGGGCATTTTCGATTTGTTGAAATTTCATTTGTTTGGAATTCCTTTAATTCATAAAATGCTTAGGGTTTCTTTCTTTCTCCCCATTTCATATTGATGCAATGATGATGATGATGATGCAAACACAATGCTAGCCTAGACACTTGCTAGGGTTGTGACAACTCATCCCCACTCAAAAGAATCTCGTCCCGAGATTTTGAAGTCGTCGGGAAGAGCGCGGGGTATTCTAGTCGAAGACGATCTTCTCTTTCCCATGTCGCCTCCTTTTCAGAATGATGCAACCATTGAACCTTAAGAAACTTGATGTTCCGACGCCGAGTGGTACGCTCAGCTTGGTCGAGAATACAAACGGGGTATTCTCGGTATGAAAGGTTATCTTGGAGATCAAGCGTTTCGTGGTCCACTTCTCGGACAGGGTCCGAAAAGCAATGCCTAAGTTGAGAGACGTGGAAGACATCATGAACTTTGGAAAGATGCGAAGGAAGTTCCAATTGGTAGGCAACGTCTCCTCGTTTAGCAAGAATGCGAAAAGGTCCAATGTAACGAGGAGCCAACTTGCCTTTGATACCGAATCGATGGGTACCCTTTAGAGGTGTAACCCGAAGGTAAGCCTTCTCGTCAACTTCATAAGTCACAGATTTATGATGACGGTCATATTGACTCTTTTGACGGGATTGGGCTGTTTTCAACTTTTCACGAATAATGTGAACTTGCTCCTCTGCATCCTGGATCATGTCCGGACCAAAGAGTTGCCTCTCTCCGGTTTCTGACCAGTTAAGAGGTGTTCGACATTTTCGTCCATAGAGAACTTCAAATGGGGCTTTGCCTAAGCTTGATTGATAACTGTTGTTATATGCGAATTCAGAAAATGGAAGACAGTTCTCCCAATTCATACCGAAAGATATAACACATGCTCAGAGCATGTCTTCGAGAATTTGATTGACTCGCTCAACTTGACCACTTGATTGAGGGTGGAAAGCAGTGCTAAAGGATAGATGAGTCCCCATGGCGGTTTGAAAACTTTCCCAAAATCGAGAATAAAGATACTTCCTCAGTCTGAGTTAATCTCCAAAGGAACACCATGAAGAGAAACTATTCGAGAAACATATAACTCCGCTAGCTGACTAGCAGTAATGCTTTCACGAACAGGAAGAAAATGAGCCACTTTGGAAAGACGATCAATGACTACGAATATAGCATTGTTCCCTCTCTTGGTCCTGGGAAAACCGGTGATTAAATCCATACCGACCTTATCGCATTTCCATTCAGGAATAGCTAAAGGTTGAAGGGTGCCAACAGGCCTTTGATGTTCTGCTTTCACACGACGACAAACATCGCAATTAGCAACATACTGAGCAATTTCTCTCTTCATCCTAGTCCACCAAAACCTCTGGTGTAGGTCCTGATACATTTTGGTACTACCCGGATGAATTGTGAGAGGAGAATCATGAGCCTCCTTAACAATCAGCTATCTTAGAAGGGTGCTCTTGGGAACCACAGACCGATTCTGAAAGAACACCACACGTCCATCATCCTTAGATAAATCCTTAGCGTTTTCGCTAACGATAATTTCCTTAATCCGAGATATCCCTTTGTCATATCTCTGGACAGCTACTATTTTATCCTTAAGAGTAGGTTTCGCCACCAAGTTGGATAGGAATCCTTGAGGAACAATGTGAAGGTTTAACTTCCGGAATTCCTCATAGAGAAACGGTTGACCTTGTTGTAACATTAGATTGTTACAATAAGACTTACGACTTAGTGCATTAGCCATGACATTGGCTTTTCCCGGGGTGTAAGTTATCCCTAAGTCGTAATCTGTAATCAACTCTACCCATCGTCTTTGCCTGAGATTTAAATCCGGCTGGGTGAAGATATATTTCAGACTTTGGTGATCAGTGTATATCTCGCAATGATTACCCAGAAGGTAATGTCGCCATGTCTTTAGTGCATGGACTACAACTGGAAGTTCAAGATCATGTGTTGGATAATTATCCTCATGTGAACGCAACTTTCGAGATGCGTATGCAATCACATGACGATCTTGCATAAGAATGCAACCTAATCCTTGTCGTGAGGCGTCGCAGTAGATAATAAAGTCCTTAGAAAAATCTGGTGGCACCAGAACGGGAGCAGATGTTAGTCGTCTTTTCAACTCCTGAAAACTATGCTCGCATTGTGGGGTCCACTCGAACTTCTTATCTTTCTTGAGGAGTTCAGTCAGAGGTTTCGCAACCTTGGAGAAGTTCTCAACAAAGCGGCGACAATAGCTCGCTAAGCCAAGGAAACTCCGAATTTGCTTAACCGATTCAGGTTGAGTCCAATCAAGGACGGCCTAAACTCTCTTGGGATTGACAGCAATACCTTTGCCATAGATCACGTGGCTCAGATAGGTCACTTCCGGCAACCAAAATTCACACTTGGAGAATTTGGCATATAGGCGATGCTCTCGAAGTTTCATCAGTACTAGCCTTAGATGCTCGGCATGTTCTTGTTCGTTCTTCGAGTAGATGAGTATATTGTCAAGGTAAACCACGACAAATTTATCCAAATACTCCATGAAGATCGAATTCATCAGACGAGAGAAAGTGGCTGGAGCATTGGTTAAACCGAAGGACATGACGGTGTACTCGTATTGGCCATAACGAGTGACAAAAGCCGTTTTTGGAATGTCCCCGTTTCTAATTCTGATTTGATGGTATCCCAACCTCAAATCCATTTTGGAAAAGACAAAGGATCCAGCGAGTTGATCATACAAATCATTGATCCTGGGGAGCAGATACTTGTTCTTGATAGTGACCAAGTTCACTGGTCGGTAATCCACAACCATCCGATCCGACCCATCCTTCTTCTTAACAAAGAGGACGGGGCAAGCCCAAGGAGAAGAACTAGGACGAATGAAACCTTTCTTCAAAGCTTCATCGAGTTGGGTTTTTAGCTCGGCTAGTTCTAAGGGTGCCATTTTATAGGGTCTTCTGGCTATTGGAACTGTCCCTGGAATTAGTTCTATCATGAACTTAACATCTCTGACAGGTGGAATACCTGGCAGTTCTTCTGGAAAGACATCCGGAAAATCACGGACTACCGGAATATCTTCTAGCTCAGGGAGAGGGCTAGCATTTAAGGAATAGAGTTGGCGCTTGGTTGTTCGAGTAGAGACATTAACTATCTCTCCCGAGGGATGTGTAAGCTGAACATTGCTATAATGAGTATCAATCTTGGCATAGTGGGATTTCATCCAATCCATACCTAGAATGATATTGATGTCCGAAGACTTAAGAGCTATCAAAGATGCTAGGAATACTAGTCTATCCACCAGAATTTCATTGTCATGGCTCACTCTAGAAGTTTGCCATTTTGATCCAGGAGTCTGAACTACTAAAGGAGTGGGCATGTCATAGAAAGACATGTTATGCAACTGTGCATAACTTTCTGAGATGAATGAATGAGATGCCCCAGTATCAAATAGAACAGATGCTGGATGGCTATTAACAAGAAGCACACCTAGAATGACATCAGGGTCTTCAAGAGCTTCTTCAGCAGACACATAATTAACTCGCCCACGGGCAGGAGTTGGCTTCACATAGAAGGCTTTCCCTGGTTTTCCGCGTCCAGCGGGCTTGGCATTGTTCTGGGGACATTCACGAGAATAATGTCCCGGTTCTCCGAACATAGAAATTCTGAATAATAATTTCTCTTGAGAGCTCATGGTTGGGGCATTGACTTAAGCCTCCCCCAAGCATAAGCGATTCTTTCTCCTTCACGAGGCCAAAAAATGTAAATATACTTCCGATCACGATGAACCAGATTCATAGGATAAAACTCCTGATGAAATTCCAATTTCAACTGGTTGTAGTTCCATGATCCAATATCATCACATAGCCTATACCATGCCAATGCCTTCTCCTTCAAAGAGAAAGGAAATACCTTCTTCTTGACAACATCCTCGGCCAAACCTGCAAGCTTAAATAATCCACAAACTTCATCCACATAGATTAGATGCAAATCAGGATGTAGTGTTCCATCTGGTGTATAAGGATTAGCTAGCAGTTTCTCTATCATACCCGAAGGAATTTCATAATAAATATTTTTAGTAGGTGCAGCAGGTTGAGGAGAGACTATTTGTGCTTCCGGTTGATGTGAAGATACCCCAAACGAGCCCCTCAAAGGATTATATTCCATAGTAACATGTGACAATAAATTTCAGCACACTACATAATTTTTTCCTTACCAAGTTCCACTCATCAAAGGCGCTTCAGTCCTCGGCAACGGTGCTAGAAAAGAGTCTTGATGACCCAGAAGTATAGGGGATATATCTTAGTCCTTGCGATAAGTAAGAGTGTCGAACCCAACGAGGTGCAGAAGGAAATGATAAGCGGTTCTTAGTAAGGTATTCTCTGCAAGCACTGAAATTGTTGGTAACAGATAGTTTTGTGACAAGATAATTTGTAACGGGTAGCAAGTAAAAATTGTAACAAAGGTGCATCAAGGTCTGGACAAATTATTATAGCAAAGGACAAGTCTGGACAATTTATTATATAAAGCAAGGCGCTCCCGAGGACACATGGGAATTTCTATCAAGCTAGTTTTCATCATGCATATATGATTCGCGTTCGTTACTTTGATAATTTGATATGTGGGTGGACCGGTGCTTGGGTGCTGCCCTTACATGGACAAGCCTCCCACTTATGATTAAATCCTCTCGCAAGCATCCGGAACTATGAAAGAAGAATTAAGATAAATCTAACCATAGCTTGAAACATGTGGATCCAAATCAGCCCCTTACGAAGCAACACATCAACTAGGGTTTAAGCTTCTGTCCCTCTAGCAACCCATCCTCTACTTATTACTTACCAATGCCTTCCTCTAGGCCCAAAAAATGGTTAAGTGTCATGTATTCGATGTTCACATGACACCACTAGAGGAGAGACAACATACATCTCATCAAAATATCGAACGAATACCAAATTCACATGATTAGTTATAACAAGACTTATCCCATGTCCTCAGGAACAAACCTAACTACTCACAAATCATATTCATATTCATAATCATAGAAGTATTAATGATGATCAAGGATGTGAACATATGATCTTCCACCAAGTAAAAGAACTAGTATCAAGTACAAGGAGTAATCAACACTACTAGCAACCCACAGGTACCAATCTGAGGTTTTGAGACAAAGATCGGATACAAGAGATGTACTAGTATTTGGAGAGGAGATGGTGTTGATGAAGATGTTAATGGATATTGACCCCCTCTCGATGAGAGGATCATTGGTGATGACGATGGCTTTGATTTCCCCCTCCCGGAGGGAAGTTTCCCCAGCAGAACAGCCCTGCCGGAGCTCTAGATTGGTTCTGTCCAAGTTCCTTCTCGAGATGGAGGCGCTTCGTCCCAAAAGCTCTATTATGATTTTTCCAGGTCCAAACCCTCCACATAGAAGAATATGGGCATCATAGGGCTGCCAGGTGGTCTACAAGCCTCAGGGGCGCGCCCAGGGGGCGTAGGGCACACACCCCCAGGCTTGTGGCTACCCGGTGGGCCCCCTAATGTATTTCTTTCGCCCAATATTTTTTATATATTACAAAATAATTCTTCGTAGGTTTTCATGACTTTTGGAGTTGTGCAGAATAGGTATCTTAGATTTTCTCCTTTTCTAGTCCAGAACTCCAGGTGCCGGCATTCTCCCTCTTCATGTAGACCTTGTAAAATAAGAGAGAAAAGGCATAAGTATTGTACCAAAATGTGTAGTAACAACCCATAATGCAATAAATATCAATATAAAATCATGATGCAAAATGGACCTATCAGTGCACATCGCTGAAAACCCTAAAATAAATTCAGGAATAATGCGAGCACCAGGACTTGAACCCTGGTGGGCTGGGATACCACTGTCCCTATAACCATTCAACCACAGGTTGGTTCTCACACTGATTTCTTCTTAAACACTTAGTCTAAAGGTGTCTTTTTCGATGACTAACTGGATCCCTTGCTAAGTACAACTTTAATTTTTTTCCGCCATGCTAAGGATTTCCTTCCCGTCATAAGGTCTTGCGCCAATATCATCCTCTACCGTACCACTAAATTCAGCTTTCATCTTTCGATAAGGGTGATCTCTCCCCAAGTACCTACGATGCCTCAGATACATGGTTTTGTGTGAGTTGGAAAGAAATATACTCGCGATCCTATCCATGCATGTGACGCATCATACTGGTCCCCTTGTTTTCTGCCCCGAAGTGTTGCCTAACACAGGCATATCTTGAATCATTGTGCAACAGCAACATATGTAGGTAGAAAATCTCCTTTTTGTAAGCATCATAACATTTTACACCAAGTGGTTTCCACAATGTCAGAAGTTCTTCTAGCAGTAGCTGAAAGTAAATGTCGATATCTTTCCAGGTTTCTTTGGGCCTTGGATAATCATTGACATCATGATGTGTTTTTTCTTCACACAGAACCAAGGAGGAAGGTTATATATGCATAGAAGCACCGGCCAAGTGCTGTGTCGGGTGCTCATATCGCCAAATGGATTTAATCCATTAGTACAGTCCCTTAGCCTTATATTTATAGGATACTTTGCAGAATCTAAAAACTCGGTGTGAATTTGTTCCCACCGAGCCCCATCTTTTGGGTGCCTCATATGTTTAGCGACAGTTCGCTCATGATGATGCGATCTAAACCTCTTTGTCTCACTAGGGTTTGCAAACAAATGCTCCAACCTTGAAATTATAGGCAAGTATCAAACAACCTTGAATGGGATTCCTGTCTTGATCCCTTCGGTCATTTTGTACTTGTCATTTGCTCTTGTGTGCTTGTATCGTGGATAATTGCACATGCGACATGAACATAAATCTTGTTCATCACTGTGGTACAACATACAATCATTAACACAAGCATGCATCTTCTTGACTTCAACCTCCAACGGGAAAATGACTTTTTTCGCTTCGTTCATGCTTTTGGGGAGCACATTATTTTTTGGAAGGGATGTCTTTGAAAAGACTCTATGAAGGCCTTGTTCGATAGACCACTTTGTGCTTTAAATCAGACAAGCGCCAGTGTGACACTCAACTTGGAATATTTATTTTTCCAAATTGGATACAAATCATTCTTGGAGTCCGCATCAATGGTTGACAACTCCTTGTACTCGGCTAAATCTGATTCTTGGCCCTCGAAATCTGCAACCATAGCAGCAAAATCTGGCATATCACCAAGGTCGGTATCGTCTACCTCACAGTCTTGGTTTTTTGTGGGGTTTAGCATGTCAGTGTTCCATCTGTAGATTCAAACTTTTGCCCTAAGGTTAAACTTCTACTCTTCACTATGTCTTGTCCATTTTGTATATCCATTCATGAATCCCTGCTTGTATAAGTGGAACTCAACGACAAGAATTGTATGTGACACCATATTGGTACAATCCTTGCATGGATAGAGGACGTAATTTTTGTCGTCGACTCTACTCTTTGTCCGTTCAGGTTCAACCATATCAAGGAACTCCTGCACGCTGATATGTATCCAACGTATCTATAATTTTTATTGTTACATGCTATTATATTATCATTCTAGGATACTTTGTATGCAATTATATGCTATTTTGTATAATTTTTCAGAACTAACCTATTAACACAATGCCTAGTGCTAGTTGCAATTTTTTTGCCTATTTTGGTTTTCCAAGAAATCAGTACCAAACGAAGTCTGAACGCTATTAAACTTTTTGACAATTTTTCTGGACAAAAGAGACCCTGGAAGCTTCGGGGGGGGGGGGGGGTCAAGAAGCGAGGCGGGGAGAAAGACAAGGAAATAGGGCATGCCCAAGGGGGTAGGCATGTCTTGTTACCTTTTGGGCCTGTCGTGGCTCCATCTGACCTAATTCCATCTCCATAAATTACCTTGTTATAGCTTCATATTTCTCTCCAATCTATCTGTTTGGTTTGGCCAACTAGAATGATTTTTTTCAGTGGGAGTAGTGTGTTGTAATGGGTTCAATCTTGCGGTGCTCTATACCACAGTGAGAGAAGGGACAAGACATGTATTTGTATTTTTGCCATTAATTATATAACAACGGGGTGTGAACATATTACTTGTGTTACTTTATCAACATCATGTCATGTTGCTCCAAGCATTACTCTGTTTGTTATTAACTTAATACCATAGATGCAGGTAGGAGTTGGTCGATTGGAGTAATAATAGTAGTAGATGCAGAATCGTTCTGGTATACTTGTTTATGGACGTGATGCATGCATACATGATCATTGTCGTGGATAACATATAATAACTATGCGCAATTCTATCAATTGCCCAACAGTATTTTGTCTACCCATCGGATGCTACGTTCAAGAGAGAAGCCTCTAGCGAAAACTTTGGCCCTCGGGTCTACTTAAAGATGAATAACAAAACCCTAAAAAAACTTTGCTTTAATACATTTATTTTAAATTTATATCATGTATCTCTATCAAGATTTAATCCTTGCAAGTAACGTGTTCAAGAGGCTTGACAACCTTTTGCCCACGTTGAGTGCAAGGTTTTTGATTTTGTGTGTAGGTGTTGTCAAAGGGAGTTTGCTTGGTTCTCCTATTGCTTTGATAACCTTGGTTCCCAGTGAGGGAAATACTTATCTCTATTGTGCTGCATATCTTATCCTCTTCGGGGAAAATCCTAATGCAACTCACAAGTAGCACATGCCATCCAGAAACTTTGAGCTTCTCTGATCCTTCATGCATTCATATTGTTCCATCTACAGACGCGAGGTGTAATTCAAAAACATTAATAAATGGATTATTGGATGCAAAAAGATGTGTTAATAAATCTTAAGATTTTATTTTTAAAATTTATAGAGGCCGATGCATAATTTTATCCAGTCGTGCGATGACAATAATTAATGACTAGTCAATTTACACGTACAACACTACCATAATATATGAATTTAATAACTTAATTAAGCCACTGAACTAAAAACACCTTAATAAATTAGCCACGCGGCGACCTCCACCTAGTCGACAAAGAAGGGTGTAGCCACGGCATGGCGAGACAATGGGATGGAGGAGCAGAGCATAGTGCGGGCAACCGCCTGAAGTCTGAGCTCCACTATCCCGCCTTTGACCGTGAGGGATTTGCTCCAATCATGTCGGCGCCGATCATGAGGATTGAGATCTTCCTATCTCCTGCCACCGATTAAGGATTGTGTTGAATCTCGGGCTCCGCGAAACCCAAAGAAGTTCGAACACAGGGGAGTGTGCGAAGATCCCTAGAAGCCACACACACCTAGCTCATAACTCTGTGATCTAGATGACAAACTCGCACGATGATGAGGAAGAAGATTGCACAGGATGACTTACCCAGGTTTGGGCCGTTGCGAAGCGTAAAACCCTACTCCTGCTTTGGTGGATTGTCTCCCGAGGAGGTTTGTGGATGAACTAGTACAGTGGTGAGTTGCCTCGCAAGGGGGTTCTGGTGGTCTTGCCTCTCTTATCTCGTCTCTCCCTTTTCTACGGTGCAACCTAGCCTCTATTTATAGTGGCTCGGGTCCTCTTCCCTTATCGCTATGGCGGGAAGGGATCCCACAACGGCCAAATTTGAAGGAGGGCAGGAGTACATCTTTACTCTCACAAAAGGTGCTCTTCACCTGCAATGTAGTTGTTGATGATGAAGAGGTGGGCTCGGCGATGACATCCATCCCGCTAGGCTCGTGGTCATGGTCTTGTTGCACCAGAATGGAAACCTTTGGGTGGTGCTTTCGGAACCCGCGTATCTCCTTGCTACCTTTCCACCAAAGGGGAAATTGTACCGCCTGGTGCGCTGGTGCCCGCTTTTCCCACCTTACGTAATCCGTGGCCTCCTGAGGCCAAGTGCTGCATACAGATCTCCGGCGCTCTGGAGGGGGGCTGAGGAGGCCTATTCCTCGCAGGTCTTGGTGTTGCTTCCCTCACGAGCTTAGGGCTCTCGTGAGGGTCTTGTCTTGAGTGAGGCCGCGCTGGTCCGTATTGGTTGTTGGAGTGGGCTGCGCCTTGGGCCACAGGCTGGCAAGTCTTTGTATCCCCATTCCCAGAACGTTGATAGTAGGCCCCCGGCCCGAGCTGCGCTCGAGTTGGCTTCTAGGCGAAGCCAGTGAAGATGGCCCGTAGCGCCATGGGCCCCGATAGCCTGTGGGCCAGGCTTGATACACGACAATCCTCGAGAGGCCAACGCCTCCTCTTCCTCATGCTGGCTCGGCAACTGTCAGGTCTGTCAAATTGCTTGTCGCATGCCAGTAAGCTGTCTTTGTTTCCCATTGATCTTGTCATCTTTTCCCCCCTCTTCCACAGCTTCCGCCTTCTCCGTCAAATATTTGCATGCGTCCCGCTCGGGTTCCTTGCCATGCCCCCCAAGAAGAGAGGGCGAGGGCCTGAGGTTGTTGGGGAACTCACCGACGTCGGAGCTCGTGTTGGGTCGATCTCTGGTGGTGAATCTTGAGGAGTTGGAGAAGGTTGGACTGGTGGTCGCTGTCAGTTCCAACGAATGGGGGGCGACCAAGATCCAGCTGGGTTCGCGGCCTCAGAGCGAGGTTGAGGCCCCCGTCACCCCCTTCATCTCCATGCCCTTCTCTCAGGCTTGTTTCCGTTGTTCTAGGGTTTTCTCTCTACCGTGCTTTCGCATTATCGGATCCATGTGCTCCATCTTGACCCAGGCTCCCTGCTACCTCTTGAGCTTGCGCTGGTTTCCCTTGAAGAGGAAAGGGTGATACAGCGAAGTAGATAAGTATTTCCCTCAGTTGTTGAGAACCAAGGTATCAATCCAATAGGAGGAACAAGCAAGTCACCAATGGTTGCACCTACACAAACAGTCAAACTCTTGCAGCCAATGCTATAAAGAGGTTGTCAATCCCTTCACGGTTATTTGCAAGGATTAGATCTAAAAGAGATAGATGTAATCGAGTGCGGAAAGTAAAAGATAAATAAATTGCAGCAAGGTATAGATCTGAAAATATATGATGGAAAATAGACCCCGGGGCCATAGGTTTCACTAGAGGATTCTCTCTTGAAGGGAAATATCATGGTGGGTAAACAAATTACTGTCAAGCAATTGATAGAAAATCAAATAATCATGTAGTTATTGAAGGCAATGATCATGCATATAGGCATCATGCCTGTAACAAGTAGACCGAAACGATTCAACATCTACTACTATTACTCCACACATCAACCGACTCCTGCTTGCATCTAGAAGTTCATGAAGAAGAGAGTAACGCATTAAGAAAGATGACATGATGTAGAGGGATAAACTCAAGCAATATGATGAAAACCCCATCTTGTTACCCTTGATGGCAACAATACAATATGTGCCTCGCTACCCCTACTATGTCACTGGGTGAGGACACCGTAAGATTGAACCCAAAACCAATCACTTCTCCCATTGCAAGAATTGCCAATCTAGTTGGCCAAACCAAACCAATAACTCTAAGAGACTTGCAAGAATATGAAATCATGCAAATAATAATTCAGAGGAGATTCATGGATAATCTGAACATAAACTCACAATTCATCAGATCTTGACAAACACGCCAAAAAAGAGGATTACATCAGATAGATCTCCATGAAGATACTGAAGAACATGGTATTGACCATCAAAGAGAGAGAACAAGCCATCTAGATACTAGCTATGGACCTGTAGGTCTGTGGTGGACTACTCAGGCATCATCGGAGGGGTAATGGAGTTGATGTAGATGCCCTTCGTGATCAAAATCCCCTTCGGCAGATTAACGGGAAAGGCTCCAAGATTGGATCTCTTGGGAACGGAGGCTTCCTGCGGAGGAAAATTATTTGCGTGGCTCTCTTCGATGTTGGGGGAATATTTGGGTATTTATAGGCCAGAGAATAGGGTTAGGAGACCTGGCAGGGAGCGACAGGACTGCTAGGCGCGGCCTGGGGGGCGCCTAGCAGGCTTGTGGCGCCCTGGCACCTCCCCCGATGTGCACTCCAAGTTTGATCGACTCGTTTCCAGTTATAAAAATTCCTTCCGAAGATTTTATTCCATTTGGACTCTGTTTAATATCCCATATCTGCAAAACTCAAAAACAAGGAAAAACAAAAACTGGTACTTGGCTCTAGATTAATAGGTTAGTCCCAAAAATAATATAAAATAACATATTAATGCATATAAAACATCCGAAACAAAGAATATAATAGCATGCCATCATCAAAAATTATAGATACTTCGGAGACGTATCAGCATCCTCAAGCTTAATTCCTGCTCGTCCTCGAGTAGGTAAATGATAAAAACAGAATTTTTGATGTGGAGTGCTACCTAACATATTTATCCATGTAAGATTCTTTATTGTGGCATGAACATTCAGATCTGTAAGACTGAAAACAAAAGCTTAATATTGATAAAGAAACAATAACATTTCAAGCATACTAGCAAAGCAATTGTATCTCTTCAAAATATAATGGCAAAAGAAAGTTATCCCTAGAATATCATATGGTCTTGCTATGCTCCATCTGCCCCACACAAAGTATTTATATCATGCACAACCCCGATGAAAAGTCAAGCAATTGTTTTCACACCTTTATGTTCTCAAACTTTTTCAACTCTCACGCAATACATGAGCGCGAGCTATGGATATAGCACTATAGGTTGAATAGAATGTGGTGGAGGTTGTCAAGGAAAGGGAGAAGATAGTCTCACATCAACTAGGCATATCAACGGGCTATGGGGATGCCCATAAATAGATCTGAATGCGAGTGAGTAGGGTTTGCCATGCAACGGATGAACTAGAGCTATAAGTGTATGGAAGCGCAAAAGGAAATTAAGTGGACGTGCATCATGAAGAAAAATTCCACTAGCTATATGAAAGTGACAAAATAGGAGACTCTCTATCATGAAGATCATGGTGCTACTTTGAAGCAAAAGTTTGGAAAAAAGGTAGAAGCAACATCCCTTCTCTCTTTTCTCTCATTTTTTATGTGGGAGTCTAAGGCCTCTTTTATTAAATTTTTTATTTGGGCTTCGCTAGCGTCTTTTATTTTTGTCAAAAAGTCCGGAATGTCATGCCCACTTGTGAGGGAATCATAGCTTCCATCATCCTTTCCTCACATGGGACATACTCTATTAATGATGATCATGACACTTTTATTTACTTACAACTCAAAAGAAAATTACAACTCGATACCTATGACAAAATATGCCTCTATATGCAATATGGAAGTGATGTTGCAAGTCATAAAAGGAAATGGTGGAAGTTGCATGGCAATATATCTCGGAATGGCTATGGAAATGCGATAATAGGTAGGTATGGTGTCTGTTTTGAGGAAAGATATATGGTGGCTGTTTTGAGTAAGGTATATGGTATACCGACGAAAGGTGTGCGGTAATAGAGAGGCTAGCAAAAGTGGAAGGGTGAGAGTGTGTATAATCCATGGACTCAAAATTAGTCATAAAGAACTCACATAATTATTGCAAAAGTCTATTAGTCATTGAAGTAAAGCATTAAACGCATGCTCCTAGGGGGAGGTTGGTAGGAGTTAACCATCGCGCGCCCCCGACCCTCACACAAAGGCCGACAATCTATAAACAAGTCATGCTCCGATATCCTTACATAATGGTTCACCATACGTGCATGCTACGGGTATCACAAACCTTTACACAAGTATTTTTACCAAATCAAAATTTAGTTCCTAACATGTCTATTAACATTACCATCTCTATATCTCGAAATTTTATGCAAGGAATCAAACTTCTCATAAATACTCAATGCACTTAATATGGAAGTTTTTATTATATCCCTTTTGGATGCCTATCATATTGGGACTAAATTCATAAGCTAGACCAATTACCATGATTTTTTTAGGAACTCTCAAAATAATATAAGTGAGATACGATAGTTCAAGTATTTCTATAAAACACAAACACCACCGTGCTCTAAAATTTATAAGTGAAGCACATAGAGCAAAATTTCCCAACTCAAAAGATATAAGTGAAGCACATAGAAGTATTCTAATAAATTAATGATTCAGTGTGTCTCTATCAAAAGATGTGTGCAACATTGATGATTGTGGCTAACTAACTAGCAAAAACTCATATCATACAAGACGCTCCAAGGAAAACACTATCATGTGGTGAATAAAAATACAACCTCAAGTAAGTTACCGATGGATTGAAGACGAAAGAGGGGATGCCTTCCGAGGAATCCCAAAGCTTAGGCTCTTTGGCATCCTTGAATATTACTTGGGGTGCCTTGGGCATCTCCAATCTTAGGCTCTTGCCACTCCTTATTCCATAGTCCATCAAATCTTTACCCAAAACTTGAAAACTTCACAACACAAAACTAAACAGAAAACTCGTGAGATCCGTTAGTATAAGATAATAAATCACCACTTTAGGTGATATTGTGACCTCATTATTAATTTATATTGGTGTTATACCTACTTTAATATAACTTCTCCATAGCTCATACCACATGATACAACCCATAGATTCATCAAAATAGGCAAACAACTCAAAGAAACAGAATCTGTCAAAAACAGAACAGTCTGTAGCAATCTGAACACTTCATACACTTCTGTCACTCAAAAAGTTCTGAAAATTTAGCAAACCTATGAAATTTATATATTAATCTTGAGTACAAATTCCAGATCAATTAGACACTCTGAATAAAATATAAAATTCTTGGACTGAGCGCAAAAGTTTGTGTTTTTCAGCAAGATCAAATCAACAACTACCATAGATCACCCCAAAGGTTTTACTGTAGCGACCCGACTCAAAACGAGTCAAGCCTCTGTGTTTTCTATGCCATCCCTGGATCAGTATGCTGGCACACACAGTACATCAATGTATATATCAAAGTGCAATCACATGTAATTAACGTAAAACTGGTATATACCTTAAAATAGCAGCGGATACAGTCAACGGGAGTGGAGTCCCAATAACACCAACGGCAGGTTGAGTGCGGACCGTAACCCTGAATCATACTCTTACCCGTCGTAGAAGAGTATCTGCAACATAAGACGTTGCAGCCGTGTAGGTCAGTACATGGAATGTACTGGCAAGATCACCATAGCATGAACAGAAGATAAAGACTAATCTATATGCAGTATGGCTTTATGGCTCTGTGTCTAAGTTTTTGCATAAAGCTGATTTTGTTTGCTTTTCCTACAACAAAGGAATATCAGGAGTTTCACTATAGAGTTACCTATCATTACATGGTTCCGCCAACCAATGTCTCAAATACCCAAAAGTAAGTTAAGTTGCCCGCAATTAGTTATCAGTCCAGTGTTGAGAGTTCAGAGATAGATCCAAGTCTAGAAGCTCAAATTGTCCGTAAACGTGGACACGGCTAATCGATTAGGTTTAACTCTACAGAGTGTTGTGTACTTTACCCACAAGATTCGTTCCCTCCTGGTAAGTCCTCGCACTGCCTGGTGTTTGAGAACAGGATGAACGAAACATGGTATTTCAAAGTGTTTCCCTGATTGTCCGACAGTGCCCATCCAATCCTAACATCGACTACATCTTGTAGCACTGCTTAGCAGAGTCACAACAAAGATCAACCAAGCCAGAGCCCATAATGACTTATGGCTACACAGGTACGCTTCCGGGCATGAAGTATTCATCCTTCTCTTTGAGTCTGGGTGAGGCTTTCCACGTGAATACTGGCGCTTCTCCAGCAACACCTAGGCAAATCCACTGGTTTCTCCAGGGTGCCGTTCCAACCATCCCTCACCCAGTAGTGTGTATTGAAACTTGTCTTCTCGGGTCTCAAAGTCTTGAGGTCTTGAAGATGCAGGACTTGAAGATGTCTTCATGAAGTTGTCGTCTTGACGTAGAGTCCTTCTTCACACCACTCACGAACACTCATACCAAACCCCGTCTACTTTAGCATAGCATTGCACTAACTAGCGTTCCCGTGGCTTTAGTAACAAGTTGTGGGTTCCTACCTCATGCATTCTACTCAACTACAAGAATTTCAATAACACTACGGGAGGGATTTGTTGAAATGATGTCACTATATGCAATAAAACGTAGGTATGAAAAAATGGTCAAAGTGAACTTGCCTGTACTATAGATGAAGATAAAAATTGCTCTCAGAAATAACTTGATAGACTATTCATCACTCTCCGATGAAAATCTATATAACAAACATTGCATACATATAAGCAATCATACTAGCAATCAATTCTAACAATCACAAGGTAACACAAGAACAAAAGCAACAAGGTTGATGAAGGAAATACTTAAGACAAAGTTAAAATCAACAAAACTACATCAACACAACTGAGGTGATGATGAAGGAAATACTTAAGACAAAAGTTAAAATCAAGAAAGTTTTCATAAAAGCAACTAAAGTAGTTTTCCCCTACAAACAACTATTTTCAATAGTACCAAAACAAGATAAAATATAACAAAAGGGTTTTAGTAAATATTGTACTAGCAAAAGAATTACTTTTTGAAGAACAAGTAAAACTATGAAAACATCATCCTAAACAACATAAGTGTTTGCCTAATGAACTTAACTACAAGCACAACCATAAACTAAGAGAAAACAAATTATGAAACAACTAAGTTAACAGAAAAGAATTAGTAAAAATATTTATTTTAAAACAGAATTAAATCATTTAAAACTTTTGTGAAAATAATCTCTACTAATACTAAGTTGTTTTATAAAACATTACCTAATGAAAAACAATATAGTTTTCCTATCATAATAGAGCAAAACTAAATTATTTTATTAACAAAACATTTCTTAACAGAAAGGAATTACTACAAATTTTATTAGAAAACAGAATCTAATTACTTAAAACTTTAGTTAACAGAATTGTTACTAACAAATTTGCTTTTAAAACAACTATACCTATTTGAAAGAGGGTATAGATCCCTACAACAAAATTTATAAACTAAACAAATTAACTTTTGTTAACAGCAAGTAAATTACTAAGGTTTGGAACAACAAAACTAAATGAAATCTGAAACTTAATATAAATCATATTCAGATTTTCAAAAATAAAACAAAGTAAATCAATATAAATAAACTAATATGAAACTAAACAGATTCTGTTTCTAGTTAAAACCCTAATCAAATTGATTCTAAAAATTCTCAAACTCTACCAAATGATAAATATGGTCACTAGTGACAAGTAGGAAAAAGAATCAATCAAAAATTCATTTTAGAACTCAAGATATTCAGAAAACAAAATTTAAATCAAGTCTATTCAAATTCAAATTTAAATATCCAAACATAGTGAAATTTGATATCTACAGAAACTAGATGAAATTTATGATCTAATGCAAAAATAATCAATTTAAAATAGTTAAAAACATAAAAGATATAAAGGAAATAAAAACAGAACTATTCTGTTTTTGAAATAAAAATAGAAAAAGAAAAAGGGTTTCTAGCGGACGGGGGGGTACACGTGTCGTTCTGCTATTGGCTACGGGGGTGTGCTACGGGCGGACGACCGAAATGAAAGAGATACCGGTTCGGGGATTAATTAAATCTAATCTGGGCCGTCGGATTCTGATCGAACGGAGGGAGAGAGGGATGCGGTGCTTACAGTGATATGGTCGCCGGCGGTGAAGTTCTCCGGCGAGTCCGAAACGGCGGCGTCGACGGCGACTGCGTTCCGGTGATCCCCCAGTGATGGAGACGGCACCAATCGACGGCGGCGAGGACGGCGAGCACGATGGTGGCGTCGGTGGGGTTTCGGGGCAATGGAGGCGACGGGCGGGAGCTCCTCGAGCTTCGGGAGGTAGGCTTACTCCGGTGAAGGCGACGATGACGACACTCTGGTGGGTCTTCGACGAAGGAGAAGGGATGGGTAGATGCGCACGGGTGCGGGGAAGTCGGGTGTGGGCTCAGGAGAGGACGGGGGAGGCAGGATGGTGCGGTTGTTCAAAAATGGCGCGGCGGCCGGGGTTTTCTCCGGCGAGAAATAGCGGCGCGGGGAGGGGCTCGGACAAGGGGAAAACAAGGGGAATGGGTAGTGGAGAGGCAGGGGTAATTATAGGAGCTCGCGGGTGGTCGGGTAAGGCACGAGGGGAGAGACCCGCGGGAGAGATCGCCGGTGGTCGTCGGGCGCGTGGGAGGAGGAGGATGACCGGCGATGTTTGTCGTCGGGCGGCGGGTCCCACGCGTCAGAGGGAGAAGAAAAAGGGCGCGGTCAGCGGTGACCATTATGGAGAGAATTCGGGTCTTAAAGGCAGTGGGCTGGCCCGTTTTAATACACGCGTTAATTTCTCTTTTTAAAAATTTCCAGAGCGTTTCAAATCATTTAAAGCATTCAAACCGTTTCTAAATATAGGGAATAAATATATCGAAATTAATAGAATAATAAATGCCATTTATTGAACATTTTTATTCTATCATTTGATAACTTTAAAAAATATCATTTTCAGAAAATGCCTATTTGGTTTTAAATCTTTTTGCAAATATTTTCCAAATGACCCTTTGGGTTTTATGGTTCAAATACTTCACAAAATTTCCCCTGGTTTGGAGTGTCATATTACTCCTCTCAAATTTTTGTCAGGGGTTTGAATACTTTGAAAATTTGAATAGGAACCAAATATGAAATGATTCCAAAAGAAAATCCAGAGATTTTCACATTCACTTTTCAAAGCTTTATTTTAAACTTCCAACTCATATTTCATATAATTTGAAGAAGTCATTTTATCCTCTCTCATGAAAATCATTGAGTTGCTTAAAGTTTCTGAATTTGAAATATTTTCAAATGAAATTCAAATCATTTTCAAATCCCTTTTCATTTCTTTAAATGGAAGAAGTCATGTCATCTTCACTCTAGGGTTTTGTGATGAAAATAATTTGAATTCCTAGTGATCAAAATGCAGATTGAAAGTTTTGGGGAAGTCATTTCATTCCCTCTCATTAAACTTTCAAAAGTTTCAAAAAGTTTCAAATTTTCACTCAAATTCAATTACTAAATCAAACAAACAATCATTCTAATATTTATTATAACATTCCAAAGTTTGGGATGTTACATTTACTTGGCTCAAACACTAATTAAAACACCAAAACACAATTACTACAGAAGTAACAATGTGGGAAACACTCAAAAACAGAACTCAAAAATAAAATTTGGTTGCCTCCCAATAAGCGCTATTGTTTAACGCCCCTAGCTAGGCAAAACACAACAGATCTAGGTATTATCATCTTTGATATGCAATCCAAAAGTATCTCTCATAATAGATTCGTAAGGCAATCTTATTTTCTTTCTAGGAAAGTGTTCCATGCCTTTACTTAATGGAAATTGGAATCTAATGTTTCCTTGTTTCATGTCAATAATTGCACCAATAGTTCTAAGGAAAGGTCTACCAAGAATAATAGGACATGTAAGATTGCAATCTATATCAAGAACAATGAAATATACGGGCAGATAGTTCCTATTTGCAAAATTAGAACGTCATTAATCCTTCCCATAGGTTTCTTAATAGTGGAATCCGCAAGATGCAAATTTAGAGAGCAATCATCAAGATCATGGTAACCTAGCACATCACATAAAGTTTTCAGAATCGTGGAAACAGTAGCACCCAAATAAAAAAAAGAATGGCACTCATTATCTTTTATTTTAATCTTAATAGTAGGTTCCAAATCATCATGAAGCTTTCTAGGAATAGAAACTTCTAGCTCAAGTTTTTGTTCAAAAGATTTCATCATAGCATCAACTATATGTTTAGTACAAGCCTTATTTTGACTTGAAGCATGCGCACAATTCAACATGGATTGAAGCAAGAAAATACAATCAATAACAGAGCAGCTATCATAATTAAAGTCATTGAAATCCAAAAGAGTTGTTTCATTGCTATTTAAAGTTTTTACCTCTTCAATCCCACTTTTATCAATCTTAGCATTAAGACCTATAGACTCCGAATCATTGGGATGCCTTTTAACTAAAGTTGACTTATCTCCAGTCCCATAATTATCAAGATTTATATTGGAAAACAAATATTCAATAGGAGTCACATAAATCACTTTAAGATCTTCATGATTATTATCGCGAGAAAACACTTTTTCAAGCCATTCACGCTTAGCACGAATTCTAGCGGTTCTTTCCTTACTTTCATCAATAGAAATTCTCATAGCTTTTAAAGACTCATTAATATCATGCTTGGGTGGAGTAGATCTAACTTTCAAAGAATCAATCTCAAGAGAAATTCTATCAACATTCCTAGCAAAATAATCAATCTTTAGCACTTTTTCTTCAATAGAAGCATCACAAACTTTTTGCAACCCAATAAAATCTTTAACAATATTCTCAAGATTAGAGGGCATATTATTATAATTTCCATAAGAATTGTTTTAGTAATTGCCATAATTATTAGAGGAATTACTAGGAAACGACCTAGGGTTGAAATTACCTCTATACGCATTGTTACCAAAATTGTTCCTACCAACAGAATTCACATCCAAAGATTCATTATTATTTCCAATTAAAGAAGACAAAGGCATATCATTAGGATCAATCAGATCATTCTTACTAGCAAACAATTTAATCAATTCATCCATCTTTTCACTCAAAGTATTTATTTCTTCAATAGCATGCACCTTTTTACTAGTAGGAGATCTTTCAATATGCCATTGAGAGTAGTTTGTCATGATATTATCTAGGAGTTTAGTAGATTCTCCTAACATGATTTCCATAAAAGTACCACCCACGGCAGAATCTAAAATATTTCTAGAAGCAAAATTCAGTCCCGCATAGAAAATTTGTATAATCATCCGTAAGCTCAAACCATGTGCGGGACAATTCCTAATCATTCATTTCATCCTCTCCCAAGATTGTGCAACATGCTCATGATCAAGTTGCTTAAAATTCATTATATCATTCCTAAGGGATATGATCTTAGTGTGCGGAAAGTACTTGGAAATAAAAGCATCTTTACACTTATTCCATGAATCAATATTATTTTTAGGTAAAGATGAAAACCATGTTTTAGCACGATCTCATAGCGAGAACGGAAATAGCTTCAATTTAACAATATAATTATCCATATCTTTATTCTTTTGCATATCACACAACTCAATTAAAGTATTTAGATGGGATGCGACATCTTCACTAGGAAGGCCAAAAAATTGTTCTTTCATAACAAGATTTAGCAAGGCATCATTTATTTCATAAGATTCCGCAGTAGTGATGGGAGCAATAGGAGTACTAATAAAATCATTATTATTAGTATTGGAAAAGTCACACAACTTGGTATTCTCAGATATCGTGACAAAGCAAGCAGTCAAGCACACAAGCAAAAAGAAAGGCAAATGAAAGAAGGGCCAATCAAAAAGGCAAATCTTTTTGGTATTTTCTGAAAATCATTTTAGAAGTGGGGGAGAGGAAAATGAGAGGCAAATGGCAAATAATGTAAATGCAAGAGATGAGTTTGTGATGGGTACTTGGTAGGCTTGATGTGTATCCTCCCCGGCAATGGCGCCAGAAATCCTTCTTGCTACCTCTTGAACTTGCGTTGGTTTTCCCTAGAAGAGGAAAGGGGGATGCAGTGAAGTAGATAAGTATTTCCCTCAGTTGTTGAGAACCAAGGTATCAATCCAGTAGGAGGAACAAGCAAGTCACCAATGGTTGCACCTACACAAACAATCAAACTCTTGCACCCAACGCTATAAAGGGGTTGTCAACCCCTTCACGGTTATTTGCAAGGACTAGACCTGAAAGAGATAGATGTAATCGAGTGCGGAAAGTGAAAGATAAATAAATTGCAGAAAGGTATAGATCTGAAAATATATGATGGAAAATAGACCCCGGGGCCATAGGTTTCACTAGAGGCTTCTCTCTTGAAGGCAAATATCATGGTGGGTACACAAATTACTATCAAGCAGTTAATATAAAAGCGAATAATCATGTAGTTATCCAAGGCAACGATCATGCATATAGGCATCATGTTTGTGACAAGTAGACCGAAACAATTCTACATCTACTACTATTACTCCACACATCGACCGACTCCTGCCTGCATCTAGAGTATTAAGATCATTAAGAACATAGTAATGCATTAAGAAAGATGACATGATGTAGAGGGATAAACTCAAGCAATATGATGAAAACCCCATCTTGTTACCCTTGATGGCAACAATACAATACGTGCCTAGCTACCCCTACTATGTCACTGGGTGAGGACACCGCAAGGTTGAACCCAAAACCAAGCACTTCTCCCATTACAAGAATTACCAATCTTGTTGGCCAAACCAAACCAATAACTCGAAGAGACTTACAAGGATATGAAATCACGCAAATAAGAAGTCAGAGGAGATTCAAATATGATTCATGGATAATCTGAACATAAACTCACAATTAATCAGATCTTGACAAACACACCACAAAAGAGGATTACATTAGATAGATCTCCATGAAGAACATGGTATTGAAGATCAAAGAGAGAGAAGAAGCCATCTAGCTACTAGCTATGGACCCATAGGTCTGTGGTGGACTACTCACGCATCATCGGAGGGGTAACAGAGTTGATATAGATTCCCTTTGTGATTGAAACCCCTTCCGGCTAGATTGGATCTGTCAGGAATGGAGGCTTCCGGGGGTGGAAAAGTATTTGTGTGGATCTCTTCGATGTTGGGGAAATATTTGCGTATTTATAGGCCAGTGAATAGGGTTAAGAGAACTGCCAGGGAGCGACAAGCCTGCTACGTGTGGCCAGGGGGCCCGCGCCTAGCAGGCTTGTGGCGCCCTAGCACCTCCCCTGACGTGCACTACAAGCTTGATCGACTTGTTTCCTTCTAGAGAAATTCCTTCTGAAGGTTTTATTCCATTTGGACTCTATTTAATATCCCATATCTCCAAACCTCGAAAACAAGGAAAAACCAGAATCTGGCACTTGGCTCTAAATTAATAGGTTAGTCCCAAAAATAATATAAAATAGCATATAAATGCATATAAAACAGCCAAAATGTTGGGAGACGGAGTAGTAAATCAAAATTTTCCTACGTGTCACCAAGATCTATCTATGGAGAAACCAACAACGAGTGGGGAGAGATTGCATCTTCATACCTTTGAAGATCACTAAGCGGAAGCGTTACAAGAACGCGGTTGATGGAGTTGTACTCGCAGCGATTCAGATCGCGGTGGATTCCGATCTAAGCACCGAACAACGGTGCCTCCGCGTTCAACACACGTGCAGCCCGGTGACGTCTCCTACGCCTTGATCCATCAAGGAGGAAGGAGAGGTTGGGGAAGGGCTCCAACAGCAGCATGACAGCGTGGTGGTGGTGGAGTAGCAAGGTATTCCGGCAGGGCTTTGCCTAAGCGCTGCGGAGGAGGAAGAAGAGAGGTAGGGCTTTGCCGTGAGAGAGAGAGAGAGAGAGAGTTCAGATCTGTTCTCAAAAGGCCAAAACCTCAAGTATATATAGGAGGAGGGAGAGGGAGGGATGTCTTGGACTCTCCTCCAAGGAGGAGAGCTTCGGCCGAATCAAAGGGAGAGTCCACCTCCCACAAGGGAGGTGGATCTCCTCCTTTTCAAACTCCTTTGCCCTTATCTCTACTCCTCCAGTCGCATGGGACTTTCTAGAAGGTCTTGGCCAGCCCAATAAGGTCTGGCACACCTCCTCTAAGGGCCCACAAAGTCCTATGGTCGTCACACCCCTCCCGGGGGTCCTCCGGCACCCTCCCGGCACTCCCGGTACAATACCGATGAGCCCGAAAACTTTACGGTGACCAAAACTGGACTTCCTATATATCAATCTTTACCCCCGGACCATTCCGGAGCTCCTCATGACGTCCGAGATCTCATCCGGGACTCCGAACAACTTTGGGCAATCACGTATACCATTTCCCTATAACCCTAGCGTCATCGAACCTTAAGTGTGTAGACCCTACGGGTTTGGGAGACACGTGGACATGACCGAGACACTTCTTCCGCCAATAACCAACATCGGGATCTGGATACCCATGTTGGCTCCCACATGCTCCATGATGATCTCATCGGATGAACCACAATGTCGGGGTTTCAATCAATCCCGTATACAATTCCCTTTGTCTATCGGTATGATACTTGCCCGAGATTCGATCGTCGGTATCTCTATACCTTGTTAAATCTCGTTACTGGCAAGTCTCTTTACTCATTCCGTAATACATCATCCCGTGGCTAACTCCTTAGTCACATTGAGCTCATTATGATGATGTCTTACCGAGTGGGCCCAGAGATACCTCTCGGTCACACGGAGTGACAAATCCCAGTCTCGATTCATGCCAACCCAACAGACACTTTCGGAGATACCCGTAGTGCACCTTTATAGCCACCCAGTTACATTGTGACGTTTGGCACACCCAAAGCATTCCTACGGTATTCGGGAGTTTCACAATCTCATGGTCTAAGGAAACGATACTTGACATTGAAAAGCTTTAGCAAACGAACTACACGATCTAGTGCTATGCTTAGGATTGGGTCTTGTCCATCACATCATTCTCCTAATGATGTGACCCCATTATCAACGACATCCAATGTCCATGGTCATGAAACTGTGACCATCTATTGATGAACGAGCTAGTCAACTAGAGGCTCACTAGGGACATGTTGTGGTCTATGTATTCACACATGTATTACAGTTTCCGGTTAACACAATTATAGCATGAACAATAGACAATTATCATGAACAAGGAAATACAATAATAACCATTTTACTATTGCCTCTAGGGCATATTTCCAACACAAAAGAGATAATATAATAGCATGCCATCATCAACAATTATAAATACGTTGGAGATGTATCACTCCCTCGTCCTCCTTTCGGCCTGCGTGTTTCTATGAGAGGGCTTCGTTGGCGTCTTCCCTTCCGTGGCCTTGATTTGCCACTTATTCTCCCTCCAGTTGATCTCAGGATGACAGTGTTGTGGATACATGTCCCTAAGAGAAGCCGACGCTTCAGCTGATGGGGCCCTCGATGCCAGACTCTCCCCAAACGCAGAAGGATTCCGGCAGCAGTGGGTGTACGTTGATGCTACCGAGGACGGCCCCTGTTTCAACCTCTGTCGGTCCCTACAGTGCCAAATCCTGGGTGGAAACATGAGGAGCTTGCCGACCGGCATCTTGCATTAGTTTGTCTTAGGCTGGCGGAGCTGAATAAGGCAGGTGTGACAATTGCGATGGTGGTGGGGGAATTCACATGCTGACGGATTGCTCCCCTCCGGCTCCACTCCTGCCCGATGTGGGCCTTCACAGGCCGTCATGACTCCATGAGGATCTACGTCCCGTCTCTTTCTCCCGGTGTGCTGTGCAAGCTGCTCCGCCGCCTGACCGGCGGTGAACTGGACGAGCTCCCCCGGGGGGCTTTCCCTTGTACAGCTAAAAGGACGGGGAGGCCCTTGCCAGAAGATGCCGGGCTTCAACGAGTGGGGAGTCCTTCCTCCAGAGGGAGTGCGCCCCCAAGGTGACCCCCTCGCGAGGGTTTGGAGCCCTAGGGATCCTGAGGCCATGACTCCCCCTGGCTGAGGTGGGGTGTCCTTCATCGCCCATTCCCTAGGCTCTCTCTTCAGGCCAGCCCGGGGTTGAGGGTGACACCCCGTCAATGATGGAGTCCGCCGCCTCCACCATAGGATGCCAAGTGCCAGTTGTCGGTACGTCGTCCCCCGGTCCTCACGCTTGTTGGAAGAGGAAGATGCCCAGGGGCGGCCCCTCCCCGACACCATGGGTGCCGATGAAGAGGAAGTGGATCACTGTGGATTAGTAAGTGCCCACTCCTCCACAACCTTCCCTTTGTTCTCTCCTTCTGAGTTTCTGTTCTGCAGGCTCCCCACCGACGGAGGAGGAGCCATGTCGCTACCGCCCCTTCCTGGGGCCACTAGGCCCCTTACGGCCCCGTCTTCCGCTAGCTGCAGGGCTCTGGCCGAGAGGGCGCCCGCACCCAGGCATGCGTGGTCCTCGGGAGTCCATAAGTGTGAGCCTCCCACAATCTTCTTCATCGATGGCCTCTAGCTCCCGAGGGAGGGGCTACACCCCCGCTGATGGCCTTCCCTAGGGGCATGCCACGCTGCATCCTTGGGCCCCTCTTGTGCGAAGATGTGAGGCCTTGGGGGGCACATCCTTCTCCTGAGCTGGATAGGAGGGAGCCCCCAGACCCCGAGCACTCATCTGGACCGGGTGGCCCCTCGCACACCTCCCCTGCCCATCCTGGAGAAGGCGGAGATCCTAGCTGGGCCCTCGAGCTTGCAAGTGACTGGAGCGATGTGCGGTGGGGTTTGTTCCAAACTGCGGTGGAGGCGTTGGGACGCCTGGGGGTGGAGCTTACTGATGCCGACGCTCGCCTGGAGATGGAGCGCCAGCGCCTTGCGCAAGAAGGACATCATCTTGGAGTCGCCATGAATCTCGACCGCTTGCACCGGGATTGTGCTCATGAAGATGTCAAGGGGTCCCTTGCCGCGATGGTGGAGGCTCGCGAGCGCGCCCTCGATAAGGCTCAAGAGGCTGACGGCCAACGCAAGGCCTCTAAGGAATAGTTTGAGGAGCTTCAAGAGTCCAACACCGCCCTTGAAAGGCGAATCCAGGCGCGGATGTCCGCACTTGATGGCCTGGCGATCGAGTTCCCCGCGGGCAGTGCAAACCCTCGCGTGCCCGAAGACGCGTTGGTGATGGAGGCGTTGGAGCAGAGCCTGGAGCAGGAGAGGCTAGAGGTGAGGGAGCGCCAGGTGTCGCTTGCTGAGGGATCCCTCACCACCCACGAGGCACAGAGTCAGGAGGATGTCAAGAACAAGGTGGTAGAGGTTCGACGCTCCCTTCTCCAAGATTATCTTGCCAATTTGAAGCTTTGGGAGTCTCATTTCTACAAGCGACATGACCAGCTGATGAGCGAGGCCAACGACCTTAGGAGGAGGTTAATGGTGGTGGAGCGATGCCAGGAGGCCGTGGTGGATGCCCAAGCAGCTGCTGATGCCGAGCTGTCCTCCCTCTTCAAGCAGGTGAAGGGAGTGACCTCCCTTGTGGAGAAGACTTTGGACGAGGCGAGTCGGGCCCGTGGCCTTCAACACACGCGTTCCAAGATGTTCCAGTTCCTCGAGAAGAGGGCCCACTGGGCCTTGAGTGACATCTGCGGTGAGAGCGACGTGAGCCCCCTCGTCCCTGACGATGCTGGGTACCTAGGCTTCTTCTCTAGGTTCATGGAGTGCCATGAAGGGGGCGCGGAGAAGATGAATGAACTTGCGGAGGAGAAGCGCCGTGATTTCCTCGCGCAGGCGGCCTCACGCGTCTTTAGTCACCTCCTTCGCTTCAACCCACACATCAAATTCGAGGCGGTGCTTTCCCTTGTACCCTAAGTGATTTGTGTTGCCCTTGACGAGTGGGTTGAGGACCACGTGGAGGACTTGATAGCGGAGCTTTCTTCTAACGAACCCGAGGACCATGCTGGAGCCGAGGAGCGTGAGGCCGATGGTGGTGGTGATGACGAGAGCTACGCCGACTGCATGTCCCCTTGAGTAGTCTTGTTGTTTACCTGGGAGGGTTATGCATGTGTCCTAGTGGCAACTCTAATGTATTTTGAAAAATACCTTTGAGTGTGCTCTTGTATGACAAGGTGTGTACCGCTGTGCTCCCTTTTCCCTGGGGTTCCTACCGACCCGATCGACCGTGCCATGCGAGCATTCAGGCGCCTAGGCCCTGGCGGAGGGTGTGTGATAGCGCATCCCCCATGTCATGCCCCGACTTATGTTTGCTTCTGGGGAACGGGGGAGTCGCCCACCGCCGATCTTCCCAAAAAAAGTGAGGCACAAAACAAAAATCATTACCAAAGAGAGTGACACCCCTTCCCTCCAGAAGAAAGATGCACAAACACCAAATTTCATTCCCAAAAGGCAACAAATTCGAATACAAGAAGGATTTCCAAAAGGCGGCAAATTCAAATACAAAAAAGTGCAACCAACAGCCAGGTCCGGCACGTAGTCTTCGTCTTCGTCTTTGTCTTCATCTTCCCCCAGCGCGGAGCGTAGGGCATCCATGTTGCATGGGCATAACCATTGGGGGCAGTGTTGTCCGCCAGCGTGGAGCATGGGGCTTCCACTTGGGCATGGGAAGGAACCCCTCCGCGTCCTTAGGGGGGCTCTGGGCGTATACAACCCACTCATTATTACGTGAGAGTATCCTGGGTTGGTTCTAGGGGGTGTATAGGGAGCTCCATGCCCCTCGGACATGGAGCCCACTTCCAACCCCCAAGCTTGGCGTGGCGAAGTAGGGTCTGCTCCGGACGGGCCCTCGAGCGTAGGGGGAGTCCCCTGCGCTCTTTGCTGGGAAGGCCCGCCCCGGGAGAAGGCCTTGGGCATTCCATAGCCCGTGGCCGGATGCCGTTGTCGTGGTGATGGCGTAGCCCCCTGCGCTGCGAGCCGTGCCCGGTGGGGTCCTTCCGCTTCGTGCGAGGCTGACACCCAAGGCAGTGCCCGAGCCCGCCTCGCTGGAGCACCCGGGGTCCTTACGCAAGTACCTGGGACCCCGTCCCCAGGCGGACCAAGCCGGACCTGGGGACATGGGCGAGTACGTGATCCCCCGCTGGTGATCAAATGAAGCTTGACCCAGAGACATGGGCATGTGTTCCACCCTCCATCTCTAAGCAGACGTCGCACGCCCCGAAGACATGGGCGTGTGTTCCACCCTCTGTCTCCAGGATGGGATGACCTGGCCTGAAGACATGGGTGTGTGTTCCACCCTCCATCTCAAGGCTGGGGTCGTCCGACCCGAGGACATGGGCGTGTGTTCCACCCTCCGTCCCCAGGCAAGTGACCCTCGGTCCCCAAACCCAGGTGCCTGCTCATGGCAGCTCCCTACCAGCGGGTGTGCCTCATGAGGCTTCCAACGCTGGGCATCTCGCAAGACCAACCCCGCAAGCTGCCCTCGCGAGGTTGTGCATACTGGCCCGAATGAGAGTCGCTCACGAGGTCGCATATGGCCCACTTGCTGCTGTGACAACCGGTGTTGCTCCCTTTGCGGCCTAGGCGCTCGTCAACATGCTCATTGTAGAGTTGCTCGAGCCCCCGGATGTCGGCATAGATGAGCCTCCTGGCCTCCTCCCTATACTCGATGGGTGTACTGGGAGGCGCGAGGCAATGCCCATCCCGCGCGTCCAGCACCCCCCATCGGTCCTCGCCCATACCTGGGGCCAGCTCCTGCATTCCTGGCGACTCGGGCCAGACCCCCAGCGAGCGCGGGTCGCAACGGACTTCCCAAGCGTGCTCGCGTGACCCCAGCACTGGGCCGATCGGTTGAGCGAATCCACGGGCCCGAATCCCGTTGAGGTATGCCTGGGTTTTGCCGGTGGTGGTGACGCGCCTGGGGCCACGTCGGTCCCAGTCGTTGTAGTGATCGCGCATAATGTGGAGGCGCTGCAGTTCATGGGCCACGGGGAGTGCGACACGCCTGTGCATCGGCTCGTGGTAGACTCAGAAGGGCAATGAAATCACCCGAATGCGGAGAAGGGCCGGGGCGGCGAGGACATGCCGTGCGGTTGGTGAAGGCGGCAGCCCTCGGCGTCTGCCAAAGGCCCGGCTGATGATGGCGCCTACCAACGGGGAGGCAGGGTGACGCGGGATGCCGAGGCCCGCTGGTGCCGCCTGTGCCATGAGAGCAGCCCGCCACTCAGCACGGGCTCGGCGTCCTTTTTCCATGAATGCGGTGAACAGAGGCGAGGCGAGGCTTGTGCGTGGATTTCGACACACCCCCTACCTGGCGCACCAAATGTCGGATCGTTGGCTCCGCAAAACCCCAAAAAAGTTCGAACATAGGGGCATGTGCGAAGATCCCTAGCAGCCTGACCCTACCTAGATCACAACTTAGTGATCTAGACAACAAACTCACACGATGACGAGGAAGAAGATTGCAGACGATAACTTACCCAGGTTCGGGCCGCTATGAAGCATAAAACCCTACACCTGCTTTGGTGGATTGTCTCTCGAGGAGGTTTGTGGATGAACTAGTAAAGTGGTGAGTTGCCTCGGGAGGGGGTTCTGGTGGTCTTGCCTCTCTTCTCTCGTCTCTCCCTTTTCTATGGTGCAGCCTAGCCTCTATTTATAGTGTCCCGTGTCCTCTTCCCTTCTCGCTATGGCGGGAAGGGATCCCACAACAGCCAAATTCGAAGGGGGACAAGAGTACATCTTTACCCTGACAAAAGGTGGTCTTCGCCTACAAAGTAGTTGTTGATGATGCAGAGGCGGGCTCGGCAATGACATCCGTCCTGCTGGGCTCATGGTCGTGTCCTTGTTGCATCAGAATGGAGACCTTTGGGTGGTTCTTTGGGAACCCACATACGTCCTTGATCCCTTTGCACCAAAGGGGAAACTGTACCACCTGGCGCACTGGTGCCCGCCTGTCCCACCTTACGTAATCCTTGGCCTCCCAAGGCCAAGCGCTGCATAGAGATGTCCGCTACTCCAGAGGGGGTCTGAGGAGGCCTATTCCTCACAAGTCTTGGTGGTGCTTCCCTCACGAGCTCAGGGCTCTCGGGATGGTCTTGTCTTGAGAGGCCGCGCTAGGCCGTATTGCTTGTCGGAGTGGGCCGCGCCCTGGGCCATAGGCTGGCAGGTCTGGGTACCCTTGTTCCCAGAACACCGATAGATTGACCTCCTATCACCCTGCCACCATCGATCGACCGAGGATTGACCTCCTATAACGCCAACACGGCCGATCGACCGGGGATTAATCTCCTATCCGGTAGCTGCACCCTCAGCCATCTCCCCATCTCTATCAACATAGCATCTATTTTTTATGTGTGTACGGAGAGCAGCTGTTTACAACCCCATATGTATCAGATAGCACATCACATATATTTATTGTTGGATCACTGGAAGAGGCGTCTAGGGGGGGGGGTGAATAGACTACTTGGCAAAATAAAAACCTAACCTTTAGCCAATTTTGTTGGTTGGCATGTTATAGCAGCAATTCTACCAAGTCTAGCACACCATACACATGCAAGTCATCAAGTATGGCAGCGGAAAGTAAGACATGCAGATGAAATTAAGGAGTAGAGATAGGAAGATCAAACGCAATTGGAGACAGTAAGACTTTTCCCATGGTTCTGATAGGTGGTGATACCGTACGTCCATGTTGATGGAGACTTGAACCCACGGAGGGTAACGGTCGCCAAAGTCCACGGAGGGGTCCACCCATAAGGGTCCACAAAGTAGAAACCTTGTCTTTTCCATCACGGCTTCCGTCGAAGAAGGACTACCTCACCATGGGAAGATCTTCACGAAGTAGGTGATCTCCTTGCCTGCACAAACTTCTTGGTTCAACTCCACATACGAAGATAGAGGCTCCCAAGCGACACCTAACAATCTAGGAGATACCAATCTCCAAAAGGTAATATATGTGGTAGTATGATTAACTCCTTGCTCTTGTGCTTCAAAAGATAGTATCCTCAACACTCAATCAGTCTCTCGTAGATTTGGCTTGTTAGAAGAGGTTGATTAGGTGGAAAGCAACTTGGGGAGGCTACACATCATTATTCATATAGTTGGAGTGTAATGTCTTGATCTCAACACATGAGTAGATGGCTCTCTCTCAGAAAAATAGGTATGCCAAGTATTGATCTGTTCTGAGTGCATCCTCTACGAGTGAGAGGTTGGTGGAGGGGTGTAATAGGAATCTTCAAAAATCCAACCGTTACAACATTATTTCCCAACTCGATGAAACTGATCCAAAAATTTGGTTGCACCAACTAGTGTAAAATGTGGCAACTTTTGGCGTTTCGATGAGACCGATATATAAATCTCGGTGGGACCGAATTGGCTAACCTAGGCGGTTACCAAAACTCTATGTCACCTATTCCTAAAACTTGGAAATTCCTATTTATAGAAAAGGGACAACAAAAAGTTGGTCACTGATTTCGGTTTCACCGAAATGAAAGGCTGTGTCACTGGGATGCTTGGGCTTGGCTTTGGATCTGCCTAAGGCAAAACTTGGTAGGGCCGAATGGAAATAGTTGGTGGCACTGAATTTGGACTTTTGGGGTTTGGACAGAATATTTGTGGGAGAATTTCATGAGTAATTTTTGGCTGATCTCGAAGTGCTTGAGCAAACAGATCATCAAATTTAGCCCATCCCCTTTTAATAGTATTGACTTTCCTATGGACTCAAAAGTGATTTCTCACAAAATGCAAAATGTAGAGTCTTGTAGCTTATATCTTGGCCAATCCTATTCCTTTCTTTCTTCTTATTTCCTTGGGGCACTACTTCAGGATGGAACAAAGCTGACAGGTCAATCAGAAATCCTTCGACGAAACTGTGTGCGATCCACCAATCGCAAGCAGCATAGTTCAAGATCCATCACCAATAACTAAAACTGTGTGCGATGGAGGATCCATCAAATACCTTTTAGAAAAAAGTTGTGTATGCGATTGGTGGCAAATAGTTCACTAAGTTAAATTGTTTGCGACGGGACAAAATAACGCAAACAGTTAAGAAAATAAAAGTGTGTGATGTAAGACATATAGTTAACCCTGATACACTGTTTGCATTGATCCAACAGAACACAAACGATTGGCCAGATGATTACGTGTGCGATATACGACATACAGGTCAGCCAGACAAACCATTTGCAATGACATAAAACAACACAAACGATTACCTAGATCAAGATGTATGAGATAGATAGCAAACATGTTGCCCGTATGAACTGTTCGCGATGAGACGAAATAACACAAACGGTTGCTCAGATGAAGATGTGTGCAATGTACAACGTACATGTCACTCTCAGATGTGTTGTGGGCAAACAGTTGCTGGTAAAGAACTGTCAGCGATTGATGAAATCATCACCGACGGATTTGGTAGTATAATCCGTATGCGGTGTGATTTGCTTAGTGTGCGCACAAACATCTATGCTTTGTGTAGAAGAACATGATTGCATGACCAAATTAAACATCCAAATACATAAGTGACTACACACATAACAACATGATTGCATAACCTAATTAAGCATCCAAATACATAAGTGACTACACACATAACATTGGTGCACACCTCAATAAACTATTACTTGCATAGTAAACTTAGCCTACTAAAACTATAAATATTTAGGCAAAGAGTGAGTATGGGAAAACGATCATCAAATCATCTACTTCATGTGACGCTTGCCACCACCACTATACTTGTGGCTCGATCCCTCGACGTATTTAGGAAGGATGTAGTTGCTGATGTCAACGATCCGCCTGAGCATCTTGTAGCATGTGTCGGCTTCCTTGGCCGTAGTCTGGATGTGATGTTCATCCAGTCTTTTCACCTAGGCCCTGTGTCAGGCAGTCTTGTGATTGTCACACTTAGCCACAGTAGGGGTTAATGATGGCCACGACCAGGTTAACATGGGAGTCCATGTCCTTATTGCTTCCCTAGATCTTGTAGTGGCCGTGAATGTCGACAAGCTTCTGTCAGGCCAAACCGGAAGTCTTGAGAACCTTTGGATCGTTGGTGGTGTCCACTATAGAGAACCTGTAGTTGGAGTTGTTGACAAACCTGGTGAAACGCTCGCAAGGAAAAGTGGCCAAGCAGTAGTGGTAGAGGACATGATGGCACGTGCACAACTGGGCGACGACAACCTTCTGATCATGCCCGACACGATCACCGGTGTAAGTGGGGTTGAAGCCAACCAATTTGTACTTTTCATCCTCAACGAGCAACCGCTCCATAGTGTTGGTGGAGTCCTCCACCATGACCAGGTTGTTGGTGTACATGATCGTGAGGTCCATCTTCCTCATGTGGGTCTCCACGGGATGCATGCCAAACTCCATTGTAGTGCCGCTGGATATCCTCTTTGTATGCGTCTTCGATGGTGTACTTACTGTGTTGTGGGGCCCGATCGAAAGTGTGAAGAGACTATGGTTAATGGTCACGGGTATAAATGGGGGTCGGACTCCTGGCAGTTTTAGAAGCCCGTGATTCAGTCATGGAGCATGTAACTGCATGGGGCGATGTGCGTGGCGCAACCGCATGCATACGGAGCCTTGAACATGATCGTGGGAAGGCCCAACCATTGGCAGAGCATGCACGGAGGGGCACAGGAGCAATGCACATGGAGGGACGTGAGAGCAGAGCGGTAGGAGGAACGCCAGGTCGAACCAGAGCATTTTGTACTTGTCCTCGTCAACCAACAGGTCCATAATGTTTGAGTTTTCCACCTAGATCACATTGGTTGTTGTACACCACCGAGAGACCCATACGTGAACTTTCTGTGCATGTCCACTACGACATGCTTGGTGAATGGCACTCGTCGTCGGCAGCCCTGGGAGTGCCATTAGGGCCGCACATGATACCTTCGATCGTGGTTGTGATCCTTAATGTCCATATATTAATCATCAATTGCATATTAAGGTCCAGATATTAATAATCCATTGCATAGTATGGAAAAAATAGTACTACCAAAATACGAGTCCCATACGATGCCATTTGAATGATTGTATCACAAATGAAAGAAATAGTGCAAAGATTAAAATTCCAGCAATAGAAGGCTCAAATTCGAATATTACAAGGTTCAAACTGATAATAGAAATGAAATTAAGCTTATGTAGAAACTTTGTCATGCAGCTCTAGACGCCCGTGCTGATCAGCTGAACATGAACATATGAGAGGTTCATGCTCATATTACAACTAGTTTCGCAACTTCAATATTTCTACAAAGGGATCCTCCACTAACATGTCATGTATGGGCTTGACATAAGGATTTCCAAATAGTCTCTGAGCTGAAGTTACAAAATTAAATTGAGCTTCTACAAAGCCTTTTCCATTCTTTCCTAGTCGTTGGAGCTGATCAGCAAACCATTCTTTTTTGCGGAGTGAATGTGGGAAAAATCTCATTATGTTTTGCACACTTGATCTCACAACAAAGAACCTGGTGAATATAATCTCCGATAAGGTCCCTCGATAGAAGTTCAAAGTAATTTCTGAGAGATGGAGATCGATGCATCCGATGGGATTGTTATATTGTATCACATTAACCACTACCTGGCCTACTTGTATCTGCAAAGGAAGAGAAGGTATTAGTGCTTGGACACACAAGGGACGTATTTTATTTGCAAGGTTTCCAAAATTGACCTCCCAACTGGTTAACATTTAACATGAAAGGATCATCACCTTGATATATAGCTTCTCCATGCATGGAAAGCATCTAAGGAATCTGACAACTTGGTCGAGGTCGGGGCCGATAGATTCTAGTGCCAAGACCTTCACTATGCGCAGATACGGGGTCGAGCTTCTGAGGATCATTTTCTAGATGACACACGAACATACATCTTGAATAGATAAGAAAAAAATTCTAATTTAAAGAAGGACAACAAGGCAACTGTTGTACTTGGAGGGTTATGGATCCAATACATGTTCAGAGAAGTTGATGGGCGAGTAGCCAAGCGCTGTCAACTTTGGCACATAAATGACCTTGATTCTTGTTGGACCTTGTTCATGAACTACAAGTAATCTCTCAAGTAAAGGCATGTCCTCAATGACCATTTGGTGATTCACCATGTGTGATCTCTTGTTATAGCACCAGAAATACACACAAATTTTCCGAAGACTCATGGAGGCGATGTGGAGGCTACTCAACCCATTGATCGCCTGAAGATGAAAGTACTCGAGCACAGTACAACCATGGAGGAGGTGCTCCATGTTGTCATTGGGGATGCAGACGGCGATGAGCTTGAGGTGCTTCAGTCTAGCTAGCAAAAGAGCGGGATCGGTGTTATTCTAGGGGAAATGGCAGTTCATGAACCTAGTGATGCATAGAGTTGGCGCGAGGCGCATCACAGAGGGTAGCAGTGAGAGCATATGTCCATTGTTAAAATTGTGATCCTTGAGATGATCTAGGGAGGTCAATAATAACCACTCATCAAGCTTGGCTTGGTCCTTGCCATTGGAATGGAACTTGCCCATAGTAAGGTCTCTGATTGGGCCACAACGTGTGTCGAGGATCTAGGACAATGCATCCGAATGTTTGCGATAGCCATTGCAGAGCATGTGTTCGTTGATGAGGCCGAGAGGGGCACACCTCCATAGGGGGCACCATCACCGGGACAGGGCGGTTCTGGGTACACCATCTTCGATTGGGAGGAGGGATATGATCACTGTCAACATATCACTGGGGAGGGGGTTGATGAAGTCTAGGCCTGCGAGAGGTCCTTGTGTTTCTGGCTTGGCCCGCCTCCGCTTGTTGGCAACCTCGTCCTCCACCTCCAGAGTATCGGCAGCGGCGACACTTCCTGTCATGAGTAGAGCAGTGTGAGGATAGTGACTATGTAGCTAGATCAGGGAAAAAGAGTATTGTGTTGACTTTTAGCTTCGCTATGAGTGAGAAAGTCTCATCGCAGTCAACTCCTTGAACTTGTCACAAACATCTTTGCAACAAGTCGAGCTTTACAAATGGTGACAATTACCATCAATGTCTGTCTTCATTTTAAAGATCCATTTGTACTCAAAGACACGCCGTCCAACGAGCAAGTCTACCAAAGTCTATACTTGGTTTTCATACATGGATCCTATCTCAGATTTCATGGCCTCCAACCATTTTTCGGAATCCGGGCCCATCATCGCTTCTCCATAGCTCGTAGGTTCATCGTTGTCCAACAACATGACTCCAAGACAGGGTTGTCGTACCACTTAGGAGCAGTACACATCCTTGTCGACCTACGATGTTCGATAGTAACTTGATCCTGAAGCTTCATGATCATCATCATTAACTTCCTCTTCAACTAACGTAGGCTTCACAGAAACATCTTTCTGCGCTGCGCTACTCTCTGGTTGAACAAACGTTTAACAACCTCATCAAGTTCTATCTTCCTCCCACTCAATTCTTTCGAGAGAAACATTTCCTCGAGAAAGGATCCGTTTAAGCAACAAACACTTTGCACTAGGATCTGAGATAGAAGGTTCACCCAACTATGAAGATGCATTTGTCCGCCTTGGGTTCGACCTCATTAGGCGAAAACATTTTCCACACAAGTATCGCAGCCCCAAATATTAAGAAATGACAGCTTAGGTTTCTATCAAAGCATAATTCACACGGTGTCATCTCAATGGATTTAGATGATGCCCTATTTAAAGTGAATGTAGTTGTCTCTAATGCATAACCCCAAAATTACAGTAGTAAAACGATAAGAGACATCACAGTATGCACCATATCCAATAGAGCATCACTATGATGTTCGGACACACCATCACACTATGGTGTTCCAGGTGGCGTTTAGTTGTAAAAGAAATTTCACATTGTCTTAAGTTGTATGCCAAACTCGTAACTCAGATATTCACCTCCACGATCATATCGCAGTCATTTTTATCTTCTTGTCACGATGATTTTAAACTTCACTCTGAATTTGCTTGAACCTTTCAAACGATTCATACTTGTGTTTCATTAAGTAAATATACACTATATCTAATCAAATCATCAGTGAAGGTAATAAAATAACGATATCCACTGCATGCTACAAGACTCACTAGACTGCATACATCAACATGTATCATTTCCAATGAATCACTTGCCCGCTCCATCCAACGGGGTCCTTTTGTCATCTTGCCCAAGAGGCATGGTTCGCATGTCTCAACCGATTCGAAATCAAATGAGTCCAAAGATCCATCAGCATGGAGTTTCTTCATGCGCTTTATACCAATATGACATTCTGCGGCAGTGCCACAAATATGTGGTACTATCATTATTAACTTTGTATCTTTTGACATCAATGTTATGAACATGTGTATTACTACGATCAAGATTTCAACAAACCATTCTCACTGGGTGCATGACCATTGAAGGTATTATTCATGTAAACAGAATTACCATTATTCTCTAGCTTTAAATGAATAACCATATTAAAACAAACATGATCTAATCATGTCCATGCTCAACGCAAAACACCAAATAACATTTATTCAGGTTCGTCACTAATCCTGAAGGTAAAGAGAGCGTGCGATGTTGATGACATCAACCTTGGAAACATTTCCAACACATATCGTCACCTCACCCTTAGCAAGTTCTCCGTTTATCTCGTAGCTTTTATTTCGAGTTACTAACATTTAGCAACCGAACCAGTATCCAACACCCAGGTGCTACTAGGAGTACTAGCAAGGTACACATCAATAACTCGTATATCAAATATACTTCTGTCGATGTTGCCAGCCTTCTTTTCTACCAAGTATCTAGGGTTGTTCCGCTTCAGCGACCGCTCACCTCATAACAGAAGCACTTAGTCTCGGGTTTGAGTTCAACTTTGGGTTGCTTCACTGGAGCAGCAACTGACTTGCTATCCATCAAGTTTCCCTCCTTGCTCTTGCCCTTCTTGAAACTAGTGGTTTTGATTAACCATCAACAATTGACGCTCCTTATTGATTTCTACCTTCATGGTGTCAAACATCGGGAACATCTCGGGAATCATTATTTCTATCCCTGGAAATTTATAGTTCATAACCAAGTTCTAGTAGCTTAGTGACAGTGACTTGGAGAACTATATCAATCACTATCTTATCTGGAAGATCAACTCCCACTTGATTCAAGCGTTTGTAGTACCCAGACAATCTGAGTACATGCTCAACAATTGAGCTATTCTCCTTCATCTTACAGGCAAAGAATCTTGTTGGAGATCTCATATCTCGCAACACGGGCACGATCCTGAGATCACAATCTCAGCTCCTAGAACATCTCATATGTTCCGTGAAGTTCAAAATGTTTTAGAGCCTCAATTCTAAGCCGTAACGCATGACGCACTAAACTATCAAGTAGTCATCACAACGTGCCTGTCAGATGTTCACAACATCTACAGACGACGTTAGAGGGGTTGGTGCACCGAGCGGTGCATTAAGGACATAAGCCTTCTGTGCAGCAATGAGGACAATCCTCAGATCACGGACCCAGTCCGCAATATTACTACCATCATCTTTCAATTCTATTTCTCTAGGAACATATAAAAATACAAGGGAGCTACAGCGTGAGCTAGTAATCTACAACACAATTTGCAAAGACACTTTGACTATGTTGATGATAATGAGTTCAATTAATCATATTACTTAAGAACTCCCACTCAAATTGACATCCCTCAGATCATTCGAGTGATACATGATCCAAATTCACCAACTCAAGTCCGATCATCACGTGAGTTGAGGTGGCTGCAATGGTGAACATCATCATGTTGATCATATCTACTATATGACTCATGTTCGACCTTTCGGTCTCTTGTGTTCTGAGGCCATGTCTGTACATGCTAGGCTCGTCAAGTTTAACCCGAGTGTTCTGCATGTGCAAATCTGGCTTGCACCCGTTGTATGTGAACGTAGAGTCTATCACACCCGATCATCATGTGGTGTCTCAACACGACGAACTTTCGCAACGGTGCACACTCGGGGAGAACACAATTTATCTTGAAATTAGGTGAGGGATCACCTTATAATGCTACCGTCGTCCTAAGCAAAACAAGGTGCATAAAAGGATTAACATCACATGCAAATCATAAGTGACATGATATGGCCATGATCTTGTGCTTTTGATCTCCATCATGAAGGCACCGGCATGATCTCCATCGTCACCGGCATGACACCATGATCTCTATCATCTTGATCTCCATCAACATGTCGCCATCGGGGTTGTCACGCCTTGCATGCTTCTACTACTATTGCTACCGTAGCGATAAAGTAAAGCATTACATAGCGCTTAATGATTGATACGCAGGTCATACAATAACTAAAGACAACCCTATGGCTCCTACCGGTTGCCGTATTCATCGACATGCAAGTCGTGATAATCTATACATCACATGATCATCTCATACATCACATATATCACATCATGTAATTGGCCATATCATATCACAACATACCCTGCAAAAACAAGTTAGACGTCCTCTAATTGTTGTTGCATGTTTTACGTGGCTGCTACGGGTATCTAGCAAGAACAATTCTCACCTACGCATAAACCACAACGGTGATACACTAGTTTGCTTTTCAACCTTCTCAAGGACCGCCTTTGTCGAATCCGATCCAACTAAAGTGAGAGAAACTGTCACCCTCAAGCCATCTAGGCAACAAGTTGCGTCGAGGGAACCGGTCTCTCGTAAGCGTACGAGTAATGTTGGTCTGGGCCGCTTCATCTCACAATCTCGCTGAACCAAAATACGACCAAGGGAGGAAGCAATCTAAGCATTAACGCCCACAAACCTTTTGTGTTATACTCGAGATCTCATCGAACCATCAACCTAGCTCTGATACCACTGTTGGGGAACGTCGCATGGGAAACAAAAATTTTCCTACGCACACGCAAACCTATCCATGGTGATGAGCATCTACGAGAGGGAGAGTGGATCTAGGTACCCTTGTAGATCGCTAAGCGAGAAGCGTTAAGAAACGCGGTTGGTGTAGTCGAACATCTTCGCGATCCAAATTGCCGAGCGTCCCGCGATCTCATCACGAGCCGTCCCGCGATCCAATCACGATCCGTCGTGAACTCATCATGATCCGTCCCGCGATCTCGTCACGATCCATCCCGTGATCTCATCACGATCTGTTCCGCGATCTCATCACGATCCGTCACGCGATCTCATCACGAATCGTCTCGTGGCCTTGATCACGATCCTTCCGATCTAGTATCGAACGGACGCCACCTCCGTGTTCAGCACATGTGCAGCTTGATGACGATCTTCACAGTCTTGATCCAGCAAGAGGAGGTGGAGAGGAGAGAGTTTTCACCGGCAGCATGACGGCACTCCGGTGATGGTGGTGGAGCAATTCCGGCAGGGCTTCGCCTAAGCACTGCGAAAAACCAATCTAGAGGAGCACCGGTGGAACGGGTAGCACGTGGCTGCAATTGTTAGCCAAACCCTAGCTATTCCACTAGTATATATAGGAGGAGAGGAGAGGAGAGGCAGCCAAGGCCTTTGGTTCAGCCGAAATAGGAGGTGGGAAGCAATCCTACTTCACCTCCAATCCTAGTTGGAGTAGGATTGCCTCCTATTGGCTGATTTTCACCTTTTCCTTAGCCTTTTTTCTCTCCCTCCGCCATGGGCCTTTTGTGGCTAATTTACCAGCACACTAAGGGCTGTTTAATACTCTCCCACAGCCCATGGTCCCTCTAGGGTCGAAAACCCCCTCCCGGAGGCCTCCCGGTACACTACCGGCACTCCCGGTACACTACCGATGAGCCCGAAACCTTTTCGGAAACCAAACTGGGACTTCCTATATATGAATCTTTACCTCCGGACCATTCCGGAGCTCCTCATGATGTCCGGGATCTCATCCGGGACTCCGAACAACCTTCGGTCACCACCATACATAACTCTACACTACTGAAACGTCACCGAACCTTAAGTGTGCAGACCCTGCGGGTTCGAGAACTATGTAGACATGACCGAGACACCTCTACGTTCAATAACCAATGGCGGGACCTGGACGTCCACATTGGTTCCTACATATTCTACGAAGATCTTTATCGGTCAAACCTCTATGTCAAGGATTCAGTTAATCCCGTATAACGTTCCCTTTGTTCTTCGGTATGTTACTTGCCCGAGATTCGATCGTCCGTATCTCCATACCTAGTTCAACCTCGTTACCGGCAAGTCTCTTTACTCGTTCCGTAATACAAGATCCCGTGACTAACACTTAGCCACATTGCTTGCAAGGCTTGTTGTGATGTTGTATTACCGAGTGGGCCCCGAGATACCTCTCCGTCACACGGAGTAACAAATCCCAGTCTCGATCCATGCCAACTCAACAGACACCATTGGAGATAACTGTAGAGCACCTTTATAACACCCAGTTACATTGCGACGTTTGATACACACAAGGCACTCCTCCGATGTCCGTGAGTTGCATGATCTCATGGTCATAGGAACATATACTTGACATGCAGAAAACAGTAGCAATAAACTGACACGATCATATGCTACGTTTGTAGTTTGGGTCTTGTCCATCACGTCATTCTCCTAATGATGTGATCCCGTTATCAAATGACATCTCATGTCCATGGCTAGGAAACCTTAACCATATTTTGATAAACGAGCTAGTCTATTAGAGGCATACTAGGGACATGGTTTTGTCTATGTATCCACACATGTATATAAGTCTCCGATCAATAGAATTATAGCATGGATAATAAACAATTATCATGAACAAGGAAATATGATAATAACTAATTTATTATTGCCTCTAGGGCATATTTCCAACAACTATGTAGCTAGATCAGGGAAAAAGAGTATTGCGTTGGTAATTACAAGTTACTAGGTAGGAAACATATTTAGCAGATTCAGAAAATTAAATCCCAATGGGTCGCTGAAATACTACACAATTACTTTGATATTTCTACGCAAGTCAACATGTAGATACTGGAAATGACACTTACCTACAATAAATTATGGACGGACGATGTCATCGGAGGATTTAGCATTTATCGTATGGCCAGGCTCTTTTAGGTGCAGCGCAATTTTAGTGCCATCTTTTAGTACATACAACTTACAAATTTCTGGCCAAAGTCCTATATCAAAATAGGAGTGACAATCTTCATCAAGTTTTACAGAAACAACAATTTTCAATCCATGGTTTGTGCCCAATATGACATCCCTGGAGTCTCCAGTTATGTAAAGTACAAGATTTAGCGCTACAGTTGTTGGTGCAAAGCAAGGGATGTACTAGAGGAATTAATAATGTTGTTAAAGAACAGGGAAAAATGCTAGTATGGGAGTAGTTAAAAGAACAACACATATGTTGATATGAAAGGACAAAATATTATAAGTAAATAGATAATGTAACCATGATTTCATGCAAATATATATATGAGAGTAAATGAAAGAACAATACAACATTAATTTTCCTAATTTAGAAGAAGAAGAAGTTTCTCATTTTATCAAACACAATTCTTGGCAATCCTATAATGATAAGATTTTTCAAAGCAATAGTTTTATGGAGAATGACATCAAGATTTTTCAAAGAGAAGTTTGGATATCTTTTCTCCAAGTCATTTCATAAGGTATAAGTACATTCAAAGTTTCTCATTATTAAACACAATTCTTGGCAATCCTCTAATGATAATATTAATAGTTCTAAGATTATGAAGCATATCAATTTCTTCCTCGTGTGAAGGATGTAAGGGATCAATCAGAGGCACATAGGGATTCTTAACATACTTTGTCAAATGGAATTCATTGAATAGATCAAGCATTTCATATTTTGATTGACTATAGTACTCCCCATCGAGAATAGGCACTCTACAACTAAGACTCCCCAAACTGGACACATCCATCTTCCTCCAATGGTGATAAAATCAAGGCTATAGAGACCAAAGCTCTATAACCAATTGTGGGATCACTAGAAGAGGCTTCTAGAGGGGGGTGAATAGAATACTTGGCAAAATAAAAACCTAACCTTTTCCTAATTTTATTGGTTCACAAGTTTTAGAAATTCTAGAAAGTCTAACACACCCTATACATGCAAGTCATCTAGTATGGCATTAGAAAGTAAGACATGCACATGCAAGTAAGGAGTAGAGATCGGAAGATCAAATGCAATTGGAGACACGGAGATTTTTCCTGTGGTCCCGATAGGTGGTGCTATCATACTTCCATGCTCATGGAGACTTCAACCCATGGAGGGTACCGGTCGCGAAAATCCACGGAGGGTTCCACCCATAAGGATCCACAAAGTAGCAACCTTGTCTATTCCAACATGGCTTCCATCCACGAAGGACTAGCCTCACTATGGGAAGATCTTCATGAAGTAGGCAATCTTCTTGCATGTACAAACTTCTTGGTTCAACTCCACAATGAAGACGGAGGCTCCCAAGCAACACCTAACCAATCTAGGAGACACCACTCTCCAAAAGGTAATAGATGTGGTAGTATGATGAACTCCTTGCTCTTGTGCTTCAAAATATAGTCCCCTCAACACTCAATCATTCACTCATTGTTTTGGCTTGGTAGAAGAGGTTGATTGGGTGGAAAGCAACTTGGGGAGGCTAGAAATCAAGATTCATATGGTTGCAGTGGAATGTCTTTATCTCAACACATGAGTAGGTGGCTCTCTCTCAGAAAAATGGATATGACAAGTGTTGATCTGTTTTGAGTGCTTCCTCAACGAGTGAGAGGTTAGTGGAGAGTTATATATAGGCATCCTCAAAAATCCAACCATTAACACATTATAGCCCAACTTGGAGAAACCGATTCAAAAACTCAGTTGCACCAACTAGTGCAAAATATGGCAAATTTTGGCGTTTCGGTGAGACCGATATATAAATCTCGGTGGGACCAAATTGGCTAACCTATGCAGTTAGCAAAACTTGGTGCAACGATTCCTCAAACTCAGAAATTTCTATTTATAGAAATGGGACAAGAGAAATTTGTTCACTGATTTTAGTTTCACTGAAATTAAGGTTAGTGACATCGAGATGCTAGGGTTTAGTTTTGGATCTGTCTAAGGCAAAACTCGGTAGGACCGAATGGAAAAAGTTGGTGGCACCGAATTTGGACTTTTAGGGTTTGGACCAAATATTTTTGGGAGAATTTCATGAGTATTGTTGGTGGCTAATCTCTAAGAACTTGAGCAACCAGATCATCATATTTACCTCATCCCCTTTTATTAGTATTCGCTTTCCTATGGACTCAAAAGTGATTTCTCACAAAATGCAAAATGTAGAGTTTGGTAGCTTGTAGCTTGGCCAATCCTATTCCTTTCCTTATTCTACTTTCCTTGTGGGTTCTCCTCACCATCCTTAGCCAATCCTCTCTGTGGAGTTGTTTGAAATGAACTAGGTAGAACTATTAGTCCAAGACACAATGTATGTTATCGAGAATTATCAAAACCACCAAGGGAGCATATGTGCTTTCAGTTATGTTACAGGAACCGTGTATCACGCCCGTTGTCATCTCAGATGATTTGTTGTGGAAACCGTGTGGTGTATAACAAAGTGTGATAAGTAGTTCCCTGACCGTTATCAGATCTCAAAGTTTCCACATCTCCCCCAAATCCCTAGATAGCCTCCAAATCTCTAGCCCCCAAATTTCCTCATGTGGCGATGAGATTGGTGCTAATGGTTTCGGTGCGGCTGCTCCAGTTCGTACAGTTGCTCTTGGCAACGCCATTGGCGGTGCCACCACAACGGCGCTCACCGCCGAGCACTTGCCTAAGGTCATCAGGAGGCTAATGTACTAGGGATCCGAATTGTCTTGTCAGGTCCCCATCATTCCTCAACTCTTTAGCACGTCCAATTCAAGTAGCTCACTCAATCCGTCCCTAATTGGATCCCCCATCTTAGGAAATGAGTTCGAATTCGAGTTTTAAGCCAACGAGAAGTACCAAATGCTGAGTTGTGTGCACGATGTAGGATCGAAAGTAGGTCTAGGGGGTGATTAAACTACTTGAACAAATAAAGAACCTAACCTTTTCCCAAGTTAATTGGTTGACAGATCTTAGCAATTCTAGCAAATCAAGTTCACCCTACACATTCATGTCCATGCGTATTGCAGCGGAAAGTAAAGACAAGCATATGTAAGAGGATAGGGATAAGAAGATCAAACACAGTTTGAAGACACGGAGATTTTTCCCGTGGTTCCAATAGGTGGCGCTATCATACATCCATCTTTATGGAGACTTCAACCCACGGAGGGTAACAGTCGCGAGAGTCCACATAGGGCTCCACCCACAAAGGATCCACGAAGTAGCAACCTTGTCTATTCCATGATGGACTACGTCCACGGAGGACTAGCTTAACATGGGATAGATCTTCACGAAGTAGGCGATCTCATTGCCCGTACATACTTCTTGGTTCAACTCCACAATCACGAACAAGGAGGCTCCCAAGCGACACCTAACCAATCTAAGAGGCACCACCCTCCAAAATGTAATAGATGTGGTAGTATGATGAACTCCTTGATCTTGTGCTTCAAAAGATAGTATCCTCAATACTCAATCACTCTCTCACAAATTTTTCATGGGTAGTAGAGATTGACTAGATGGAGACCAATTTGGGGGGGGGCTAGAAATCAAGATCCACATGGTTGGAGTGGATGATCTTGACCTCAACACAAGGGTAGGTGGTTCTCTCTCAGAAAAATGGATATGGCAAGTGGGTGTGTGTTTTGAGTGCTTCTCTTATGAGTGGGACGTGGTGGATGGGTGTGGGGACCCCAACTCATAAGTCATGATCATCGAATGTACGTGCACAGTGACCCTAGAGATCAATGCTCACTGAACACATAGAAACTAAATAACAAGAGTCTTGCATCCTTTAAGTACCATTTTACTTGAATATGTCCTTTATTTCCAAGTCTTCATATGTTTGCATCGGAAATCTTCATTGATAGCGTGGACCCATGCCATTTGCCTCAACCCTACATGCATTCTGACAAGGAAGCGTCCTAGTTCACATGTTCATCACCAACGAACTCTTCATTATAACTGGGTCTTTCATGCCTGGCCAATAAAATAACCAGTGGCCAGCCAATGAGTACTTCAAATGTACTCGCAAGCAACCCATGTTTTGGAACAAGGTATAACAATGCATGATATAACACTAAGTAGGTAATTTTGTAGAAAGCTAATTTTGAGTGCAGTGGCATGATCAAATAACTTATGTAAGTATGCATCAACAGTTGCCAGATATCCATATGAACAAGTTAGATATATCATCATAAGCAAGGGGGTTGAACATCTCATGTTCAATCATTTCATCAAGTCATCCGACTTAGCTCAGGTACTATCTTTTATTCCACACACAAACACCAATGTTTGGAAATCATGGACGTAGCCCAACAACGGTCATCCAACTGTCCCTGAGCGTGGACACACCTATTAGAATAGTTTTACACTATGTAGAGGTTGCACACTTTACCCGCAAGAGTCGGGAAACTTCCGTGTCAAGCCACGACTCACAGTATATTGCATACCCAAGGTAAGTACCTGAACATTGCCTTTCCCGTGACGATACTAACAAAGAGAGCACTTGTTGGCACACATACCTCATGATGTACATCACAAGTATCATCCATGTGGGGATCAATGGTGTGCATGGTGTCTGTGAAAATAGCCCATGATCGTCCTTTCCAGCACGACCCTGTATTGAGAGCGACCACGTCACTCCCGCCACTAGTAATGCGGTCTCTATGCTAGTACCCACCAAGATAATCAACAAATCCCCATCCCATAAAGGGTATCGTGGTTGTACATGTAAGGTTGGAATAACGGTCGCAACTTACACCAATCCGGTTTTCGAAAACCACACACTAACTTGCTCCGGTACACCACTTCTTTATCAAGTGGTTACCTAGCTCATCATCATCTCCCTAGGTCTTTGGTGGCACCCGACAGGGTTTTTGAAAAGCCTTTGAAAACACTTTTGTTTCCATCACCATGCATATTCTCGTCCCACTTTTCGTAGCATCTACTAAGCATCATATGTACTCCCACCCGCACAACCCTCATAAGGAGATACGCCATGCACTATGCAAGTATCAACAAGAAAGTATACGAGGCATCCCACCGAAGTGGTCAGCACATCAACATGATCAACATCATGAAATAAGTGCTATATGTCATGCAATAAAAGGGTTTCGTAGTCATGGTCAAAGGGCTGCTTATCTGGCTTATCAAAGTCTTCGAGGTCTTCAGACGCTTCTCATCCACCCTAAGCACTTAGTCTACTTCGTCAACTATCGCCGGAAACTAAGGCAACAAGCAACACAACAAGAAGAGAAATAAAAGTGCTCTATAAATAGGAGTTTTTATTTTCTTGGACACCTATTGTCGGGGATATACCCCGCGGGATGACCCAGCCTGGCGACTCACCGGAGACCTGGTCAAGACATGGTGCTTTATTGGTGACCCGCCAGGCGGGTCGCAGGACGACCAGGCCCAAGACCCGGCGTGCAAGCCGACGCCAGGCGGGTCACAATAGAAGGACCAAGGAGAGAAAGAATTCCCTCACGAGAGAAACAAGAGCTGGATTAGGATTCATGAAAGACTAGTCCTACTCCTACTCCTAGTAGGACTCTACATGTAAACCTACCCTTTCCACCTATATAAGGAGGGGCAGAGCACCCCTAGAGGGACAAGTTTTTAGACGTCTCAATAGACAAGATACAAGTTTTAGAGATTAGACAACACCCATGTAACCGAGAGGTTTTCCTCTTCATTAATGCCAGACAAGCAGGACGTAGGCTTTTACCTTCATCAGAGGGGCCGAACCTGGGTAAAACTTGCGTCTCGTGATTCCTACCAACCCCTCTCAAGCCGCCACATAGTTGCGACCTCCCCGAACCTAAGTTCGTTCACCCGGACATCTACCATGACAAATCCACGACAGTTGGCGCCCACCATGGGGCAGCGCACGGTGGTATTGTGTTCTTGGAGGGAGCTCTATAAGGGATCAAAAAGGTTCGCGATTGACCAGATGAAGAAGAGCTGGCACAGAACAATTATGCAGGGTATCTTGACATGGGACAACCTTGGGAAGAGTGGGCAAAATCACTATTTTGTGATCAGATCAAGAAGAGGTCAGTTTTGACTACTGCTGTCGCACGTCATCAAGACAAACGGAAATTTCTGCTTCAGCCGTTCAATCCAATCCGCCGAGTTGCAGTAGCTGCTCCACGCCCCCACGTTCGTTTTTGAGTCACGGTCTGCTACAACTCTACTTCATCAAAGATGTATAGGCCGAATCAAACAAGTAATCCGATTAGTGCTACCCCACGTACTAATTAGTACATAGGTCAAACTCCAACTCGCATGAAGTGCTAGTAGTCAACTAGTATAACTCCGGAGAAATATCAATCAATATGCGTTTTGACGTGTTTTGGAATTAACTTGGTGTGAAAATGTCTGTTGCTGCACACTTGAGCCCATCAATCCAACATCCGTTGCTGCCAAAGAAATTACCAGACATGTACATAGGCAGGTTAATCGTCCTGGTCTGACTTGCCACTTCGGCTCCGTCCTCGACTCGTCCTTGCTCCGAGCCACCACTACTCCCATGCGCTCCTCCGACCATGCCTGGCTTTCGGCTGCATGCACGCCTCGCCTCCGCCGTGTTGCCTCTGAGCTGCCGCCATAGCCTCATCTCACCGGACCAGGCCCTGAGCCGCCGCTGTGAGCCGTCTCCGCTGGAACAGGCTTCGAGCCTCCGCCTCGCTGCTGCACCCGCTCGCCCAGCTCCCGCCAGCTCAGTCCATCGGCCGACCACTGCCGCACCTCACCGCGGACTCGCCATCGCCACACATCACGCGTGCCGTCGCCAGGCCACATCTCCCATTGTTGCCTCGGCTTCACCATGGCCGAGCTGCCGCCGCAGGTCGCCACTTTCGAGACGCCCTCGACAGCCCTGCGTTGCGCCAAGCCGCCGCACCTGCGAGCGCTCATGCTCCGTGCCAGTCGCCATGCTGACCGGCCGAGCCCCTGCTCCGGCTCGCCGCGATTGGGCGCGTACCGTTGCCTGCATTGCTCCAAACCACCATTGGCTAGCTGCTGCCTAGCCTCCACTACATCGCCGGCTCCCGCACACCCTCAAGTCGCCCCTCACTGGTTGCCTCGGCCTCGGCTTGCCTCACCATAAATCTGCGTCGGGATCCCGCTCCACATGCCTTGCCTCGACGCGGTGCTCCGCCTCCGTTCTCGCGTTGGCCGGCTGCCGCTCACTTCCGCCAACTCGTCGCGTGCCCTAGCTACCGTGTGGCGAGCCGCTGCCTCGAGCCATGCCCACCGTCTCCGTCGTGCCACATGAGCCGTCCATCGGATGATGCCGCCACCGCGCTTGACTCGCCTCCACCTCGCTTCCACAAGTGTTGGCTGTTTCCCCTCACACCCGTGGAAAGAGGAGAAGTGGAAGACCGGTTTGGATGGATAAGAGATGGGGAGACAGTTAATAAAAGTGTGGTGGTCTAACAAAAAACGAGAGAGGAAGTGGGGCCGGTCATATGTTATCATCAACCTCACGATGGATAAAGTTGCGACAAAAGAAATCAGGTGCTATTTACTTTATCTTTTTTTCAGTATATATTTCATCCAAGAACAATTACTTTGGCCTGTAATATGTTTACGCAAGACAATTATTAAAAGTGGCTTTATACCACGGAGATGGAGCATGCGACGTCATCTTTCTATACTCATGTTTGTCCGTGTTGAGTTGCTCAATGGACACGCGTGAGCCGCCACCGTCGCGGTTGACTCACAGCTTTCATCAAACACACCGGTGATGTACTTGCTCATTCAAGCCGCCCAATGGGTGTCGCGGGACGCCACCCTATACAAGCGTGCAAGCCACTGTCGCCTCGGTCTGGATTAAATCAACACTGCCACGGTCGTTTCTCGTGATTGCACCGGCTTACAACACCACGACTGAATTCTACGTCTACATCAACACACCAGAGCTATACATACAAATTGCTCAGCGGGCGCACGCAAGTCACCGCCCCTGCGCTCCAATCTACATTTGCGTACTGGTGTCGTGCTCGCATGTACGGGATGCCCAATGGACATGCTCAAGACACCGCACATAGTTTGATCTCATCAGTATATCGATGCGGTGTTCGCTTGCACGAGCCGCCCGACGGATAGGCGCACAAGTAACCGCCATTACAGTTTGGTTACCTTGAACAACCAGCCAAAACGAACCATCGACCGGATTACTGAAACAATTCATACGGGATCATCTATAACCCGCCACGGTCAAGTATGGAGAATCTCAAGCCGCCTCTTCGAGTCAACTTAAGACTCGAGGGCTACAAACATGGCAAGACACACTTGGTCGTTTTTAACGAGGACCTCGGGTCATTGTGAGGAAGACAACCCGGTCATGGGTGCCCCACCTCATTGGCGGGCGATTTAAAGTTTCTCAAGAGGACGAGCTGCCACGTTGCAAGCCGTTCAAACATGGGTGCGCCGCCTTATTGACGAAAGATTTAAGGTCACTCAAGAGGACGAGCCGCCACGTTGCGAGCCGTTCAAACATGGGTGCACTACCTTATTGGTGAAAGATCTAAAGTCGCCCAAGAGGACGAGCCGCCATGTTGCGAGCCGTTCTAACATGGGTACCTGACAGTCGTTTGGGGGCTTTCAACCTTCCGTGTTAAGCTTCAAACCCTTTCGATCGGCTCTTCAGCCACTGCAAGGCGGGTCTTGGACCCAAAGTGTTGACTTTGTCAATAGGGTCAGGAGGTGGTGAAGGTCGCCCCCCTTTTTGATCGGCTCTTCATCCACCGTAAGCCGGGTTTTATACCCAAAAGTTGACTCCATCAACTAGGTCACTTGGGGGCTTCTAACCCGCCAGGGTTCAGCTTACACACCCTTTTGATCGGCTCTTCAGCCACCATAAGGTGGGTTGTATACCCAAAAGTTGACTCCGTCAACAAGGTCATTTGGGGGCTTCCAACCCACCGGGTTTAGCTTACACACCCTCTTGATCGGCTCTTCACCCACCACAAGTTTGAGTTAAACCTGCCTGTATGCTGCTGCTGCTCCGCTATGTGACCCACCGAACTCTTGCCAGTTAATCTCGACAAGAGACCCTGAGCTGTTCAAACATATTTGGCAGTCACTCTCGCTAGAGACCCTATACTGGTCAAGGTTAAACCGGCGGCTCTTGTCATGTGAGGGCCGGCTTACGGAAAGCGAGGACAAACTCACCCGTCTACTGCCAATTCTCTGCAATGTGGCCCGTTTGTACTATTAAACAGTTACTCTTTTAAAGACCCTGCACTGTTTAAGGTTCAAACGACGGATTTGTGTCACGTGAGAGGTAGCTTATGGGCCCTAAGGGTACTCATGCCCTGCTGCGTCTCTTTCTGGTTTGTTGCGCTCTTATCGGTTAATCTCGCCTAGAGACCCTGAGCCGTTCAAAGAAATTGACGGTCACTCTCGATAGAGACCCTGTACTGTTTCAGAGTTTTAGTAGCGGCTCCACCCAGAAGACTGGCATATGGGTTTTTCAAAAAAGCAAGGTTAGGAAAGATTTAATATTTCTGGGTTGTGCCTTTTCAAGCCGCCCCACAGCAATGCAGGGCATATTCCATCTTGTTTATTTTTGCAGGTCTTGTCTATTAAGATGAGCCGTCGTTAGATTGAAACTTTGATTATTCTTGAAGAGCATCCCTATCAGATATAATGTCGTGTAATCTAATTGACCGGTTCCCATATTTCTTCAATTGTGCTCTGTAGTAATCTACAACACTCATGGATTTATCAAATATATATTTGTCGGGTTGCACCTCAACCGTGAGCAGGGATTTCATGTCAAAGACAAGGGAGTTATTCCAGGATATTCATTCCGGGTTATATTACAGCCACGATCAAGGACTCTTCCAAATCATATCAATATCAATTCAAGAGAACTTCTGGTGCACTATGATGGGTTATTCTCACATAGTCCCAAGTCGCCGCAGGCGTGTGACCCGGCACTTGGGGGTTATGCTATTCAGATCAAAATTGCTAAAGTTTGCAAGTCATCACAGGCGTGCGGCCTGGCCCTTGGGGGATACACTATTCAAGTCCATTTTATATCAAATATGCAAGTCCCATGTGGCTACAAGCATTCACCACAACACTTGGGGCTAATGCAAGCTGGTTTTCAAATCATTACATTGTCAGCAAGACCCTATTATCTCAAGGAGATGATCCGACCTTTCTATATTTTTGTAAGTCCCAACCCAGTAATTCTTACTAACCCGGCCCTTGGGGGCTATACCGCTTAGGTTAAAATTTTCAAAGTCCCAAGTCGCTGCAGGCATGCGACCCGGCACTAGGGGGCTACAGTATTCAACTGTTTAATAGATTATGAGGTTCAAATTGAAGACCCAGTGCATCACATTCTGATGAGCCGGCCCTTGGGGGCTACACCAGTTGAAGCTTTATAAAGTATAAGACAGTTACAAGTCCCAGGCTGCTGCACACAAGACAACCTGCTACTTGGGGGCTACACAACCACAAATATTATTGCAAAGCACCAAGTCATCATGGATAATCTCGGAGCTTGGGGGCTACAGGTAATATGGGCATATCGAAAACTTTGAGGAGAATTTTTAAGATATTAATTATGGAGTTCAGTTGTTAGACCCTGCGTCACCAACATTCATGACCTGGCGTTATCAAAATATCATAACCCGCCAGAGTTTATATAAGCCATCCTGCTTCACAACAACGGAAGTCCGGATCTACGTCATGAGGATTTTTTATTTTCAAGATTTTCATTAAGCCAAAGTATTGGAAGCCGAATCAATGGCATATGGATATTCTATTCCCAATATTTTTCAAAGGACACTGACAAGCAAGACGATTTTCAAGACGACTCATTCATACGTAGAAAAGACCCGAATTTCTGAGAAGCCACTTCATGAGACGACCAAAGGAGCAAGCCAACGACTTAACATATTTACTATTCCTATTTTAGGAGGTTACTATTAATAAATTCAAGCTAACCTAGGGGCTAATGTCGGGGATATACCCCGCGGTATGACCCGTCTTGGTGACTCACAAGAGACCTGGTCAAGACATGGCATTTTATTGGTGACCCAGCAGGCGGGTCGCAGGACGACCATGCCCAAGACCCGGTGTGCAAGCCGGCTCTAGGTGGCTCACAAGAGAAGGCCCAAGGAGAGAAAGGATTCCCTCACGAGAGAAACAAGACCTGGATTAGAATTCATGAAAGACTAGTCCTACTCCTACTCCTAGTAGGACTCTACATGTAAACCTACCCTTTCCACCTATATAAGGAGGGGTAGAGTCCTCTAGAGGGACAAGTTTTTAGACGTCTCAATAGACAAGCTACAAGTTTTAGAGATTAGACAACACGCTTGTAACCGACAGATTTTCCTCATCATAAATGCCAAACAAGCAGGACACAGGCTTTTACCTCCATCGAAGGGGCCGAACTTGGGTAAAAATCGCGTCTCTCGTTTCCGACCAACCCCTCTCAAGCCGCCACATAGTTGTGACCACCCCGAACCTAAGTCCCCCATACATCTGTCGTGACAAATCCACGACACCTATGGTCATGAGAAAAAAAACAAGGATGTTTTATTGGATATGGATCAAGGGAGATTTTTGAATGGTAGAAACGACGGAAAATATGATCCTATTAGAAGTCTATAGAAAATGTTCTTATAAAAATGAGTGGATGCACCCAACAAATAGGGCATGATTTGGAAAGTGGATCATATATGAAGGAGTGGTCCAATATTTGACATAGAAAAATAGGTGTAAGGCAAAATATTCACCACTTAGTGCATGAATTTAGGCCCACCTAGGAGTTAGAATTATTGCATTTGGAGTTAGGGTGATCTACCTAGGAATTTCCAAAGTTTAAAGCAGAAAATCAAAATAGGCTCTAATCATATAAATGTACATGAAATATTCTAGAAAAATGCACAATGCACATATTTTGTTAGGCCAAGATTTTAGGAACCTGTAGGAATTTGAATCACCAATTTTTGAGGTCAAATGAATTTATTACAAAAAAATAACTCTTTTGATAAAGCAAAAATGAAAATCTCCACCTAAATGGGCTAAGAGGTGCACTAGGTGGGGAATGGCTACTGGGCTGACCCAGTAGCACAACTACGCACGCGCAACAGCCATTCTGGATGCGTACTACAACGAGTACGTCTCCCAAGAAGGAAGGCGACCTTGGGCAGAACCTGCCTCCACTTAACCTGGAGGGGGCCCGGGCCTTAGTGGCTGATAGGCGGTCCCCGCCTCTTGGGTTCTTCCTCCACCTCCCACTCATGCGCCGCCGTTGCTCCAGTGACACAGGCCATCTCCAGCGATGCTCTGGCCACCGGAGTGCTCGGGAGGAATCCCCGCACCCATCTGGGTGGCCTTAAGCCCCGGGCGTGGTCGGGGTTTACCGAGGCATCGACCTGGTAGAAGCTACCACCTGCGTTGATGGGCACGACGCGAAAACTATGGAGAGGAAGGGATGGGGCACAGAGGTGGTCCATGACGATGCAGGAGACTCTACGGCGTAGCTCTGGGGAGAGGGGGGCCCGAGAGAGCTTGAATTTGAGCAGCGGCTGAAGCGGCAATGTCGATAGCAAGAGGATGAAGAAGGCACGGAAGATGCCTTGGGACGGCTCGGGAGGTCACTAGTGGGGAGAGGAAGCGAGAGATGTTAATAGAAGAGGCCTAGGGAGATTTTATATGGGCGGCTGGTGGTGCACCATGAGCTGAGCTGATGGTTGTCCCGGATAGGCCATGGCAGCTACTGGGGGCTCTGAAGCGGTCGAGGGCGCGTTATGGGGATGGTTTGCTTCGTGGGGAAGGATCGGAGGGGGGGGAGAGAGGCCCTGGTGGCTGCGTGTGCGACGTCGCCGATTGGAGGTCTCGGGCGGTCGGCGCGCGTGTGAGGAGAGGCCGACAGAGGGGAGAGAGGAGGGGGCTAGCAGGGAGGCATGTCCCGGACGTCGAGGCCGTCTTAGGGGACACAAGTGGGAGGCACAAGGCTGTCGGGGTGCGGATTGGGGGCGGCTACAGTGCCGGAGCGCACTATAGCACCCTCTAGAGCATGCATATGGCTGGCATGGCGTGCTCCAGGATGCTTTCAACGCGCCCACCTTGTCCACTAGCTGCAGGGGTTTATTGGAGATGCCATGTGGTGCAAGGAAGCTAGGAGAGAGGAGGGGGGAAGAAAAGGGAGGTGGGGAAGGGCAATGCAAGGGCTGGCTAGAGGGGAATCTTGGGGTTTTACACCCCTGAATGATTGAGCCATGGCCAGGGAAACTTACTAGAGGTGCAAGGTATCTACAAGAGGTTGTGTTAAATATTGGGGGTCTAGGATAACTAGGGAAGTGGCCAAAACAATAAATTGTGCAATTCAGCAGAAGGTATCTCATGCCAGTTTGAGCTACCAAAAAGGTTCTCCTCGCTGTGAAACTTAAGAGGAGTGGGTGATATATAGATATGAGGCTCATCACCAATTTTGGGATTAGCTCATGAAAATTTCCAATGTAAACTTGGTAAACCCTAGAATGGGTAGAAATTTATTTCTATAGATATATCCATGAAATTCAATTCTCCTTAATGCACCACTTTGTGTGGTGGGACTTTGGCGTATTAGAGCATGCCCAAAAGTATGGGATCAAATAGAGAAACTTGACAAAGCAAAAATCCCCAACTCTAGAAACCAGCAGAGATGGATTTGGAGGGATTTGGACAAGTGGATCTGTTCCCCTTAATGCACCACTTGGCGTGGATGCATTATTATAGGATTAGAAGTTTGAGCATAATTGGAGACACTTAGCAATGTAAAGTTGCTCAAATTTGGATCTGGTCAGAGAGGGTTTTGGGATATTTTGGTGAAGCAAAACAATTGGTATTGGGATTAAACTTTCCAAGATCATCACAAATAGCATATGTGATTTCCTAGAATTTTCCTGGATTTATTTGAGAATATTTCCTATAGAAATATTTCAAAATCTTGAAATAGACAAAAAGGGTTTTGGAAGGTTTTGTCCAATATTTTTAACATGACCATGTGTTGAAACTCATATATATGGAAAATATACGTTCACTAACTTTACCTAAAATTTTAAAATATTTTTAAAGCATTTAAATAATTTTTCCCTATAAAAGATCATTTTCGGCCTTAAGAAAAATCCTTTAAATAAAATATGAAAATAATCTTTAAAACTAATATTTGGTGGGTTTGGAAAGTCTTATATATATTAGGTTTCAAATAAAATCTTTGGGGCAGAATAATCCACGCAATTTGAGGACTTGTAGTACAAATCCCAATTCAGGGGGTTTTGAAAACCTAATTTAATAAAAATATTTTTGGCCAAAATAATATTTAATAAAAATAGTTGTATGTCCTATTCACATGGCAAGATCATTGGGCCAACATCTGGATCAAGGGGATGAGTTTAGAGAGAAGGAGGATCTATGTGATTAACACACAATCAAACAAGCAAGCAAATGGCAATGACTTCAAGCATCACATCACATAGGAAAAAGTTTTTGTTGGCCCTAATATTTGAGCCACGTTAACTTAGTCAAGTGGCAAAACACAGGGTGTGATAGACCTACCCCCTTACAAGAATCTTGTCCCCAATATTCCTACGCTAGGCGTGGGAAAGATGCGGAGATTCCGAGGTGAGGTAGTCTTCACGTTCCATGTTGCTTCTGCTCCTTTGTGGTTGTTCTTTTCGATCTTTAAGTTCCCGATGACATAGCTTAGAGTGCACTAATGGATTCACCTGAGGGCGAATGGGGCTGTTGAGGTAAGCTAGGTCTGACTAAAAGCTTAAGGTTTTGATGGACGATGTTCGGGAAAGGGTCTATCTTGCGTGTGTACCCCGAGGTCGGAATACATGGCCAAGTAGTGTGTCTATGTGCTGGTCCTTGGGTTACTCACGTTGGTTAATGAAACCTAGATTTCTCGCCTTAGAATAGAAGGGGTCGATATCTTGTCGTAGCCTTCCATTGATGGGGAAGTCCTTGAGTCCCTTAAGGCAGGTGATCTTCAATCGCAGGTGGTCTTCATCCTTGAGAATGTTGAGGCGTGTCAACGTAGGCTCCTCGTCGAGACCTTCTTCTTGGGTAAGTTGCTCGGGTATGTTCATCATGCATCTTCGGCCTTTTGTCTTCGTCGTCTCGGACGCATGTTTCTGGCGGGTCTTCGAGTGTTCTGTCTACTTGCCTCTACGTAGCCACTTGTGGGAAGGTTTTTAAAGATTCCTAGGTGAGCTGGCTACCCAAAAGTATGCACCAGCCATCCAATCCCCAAGGCCCAAGGCATTGAAATCAGGGTGAATTACCTTTATCAGGTGTTTCACCATGATCTAGTCAGGATCACGTCCTTGACTGGCCCATAAGAGGCTAGTAACAAAGTCATGACAGTCGTCCCACTCCGTTCCAGGTCTCTAAAGAGAGTAGGGACGTCATGCTTATCATACTCCTCCAAGGTGGTGGAGTGAGGGTGCTATTATCTTCTCAGTTTCATCCTAGTCAGGAACTCATAGGTGACTACTTAAAATAAGGGGCTCTCTAATCCTCTTGATGTACAAGGGCTTCATAGTGCTTGAACGCCGGTTCTTCTTGATATATACTAGTTGATGTAGCCGGCAAAGGAGAAGTGGTTGACTTCTCTTGCTTCTTCTTCACCGTATTCGTGGCTTCCCAACTGTAGTGGATCTTCACCTTGCTTGGGAAAGAATGTCTTCTGCTGTAGGGAGGGTGCTTCAAGAAGTCCAACTTTTTCAAGGTGAACCCTTATACTTGAGAGGCATGGTAATTTGTGTTCATGGGGCTTGTCCAAAGATGACTAATTAAGGTGTTTCTTCTCATATTGGGTAAATAAGTATTTCATCCCGGAGGATAAAAATGTATTCCCCCAAGTATCACATAAACACATTGCTCATGGGATATGTGAGAGGAGCAGGCATTTGTTCCGGGTGATCACTAGTCCGAGGGTTTGTGATCGAACACAATCTTTTTCTTCGTGTCCACCGTCCCTATGGACATGTTTGGTGGTGGTTGAGGTGGAGTATTGGCCATAGTGTAATGACTGAGATCCAAGACCTACAGTCATAATCCGAGCATACTATGGCTTGGTAAAGTTTCGGGTCTTCAAGGAGCTTAGGATGCGAGTGAACGTCTATCATCCTACCCTCGAGCATAGCTCTTTAGATGCCAATAGTCAGAGGTATCATCATATAATTCAACTCCAATATCACTCATGCTATTCAACTCCTAGGTTTGAGAGAAGGGCTAAACCAAAATCTCATATGTTATTCTATAGCTAACTCAAATCTATCCCTATGTAAAAATCCTCGGGAAAGCATACAAGCTGCTAAGCTTTATTGTGACACAACAAACCCAAAATCTTGTTTCCTTCCTACGAATCCGAGCAAGTAGTCCTTAAATTCCATCAATCATTATGGGATCCACTGCTCCTATACATCCAATATTGAGGGAGTTCTGCATAATCTCCTAGAGTTCCTATAATCCAAACATAATTGCAAGTACTATCATCATAGTATACTCGAACTTCCAATCTTATGACCAACTAAACTGCAAGGTCGAGCTTATATAGATCCTTAATTTATTTTTGACAACTCACGATTTCCTTATGTTACCATCCACTAGAAACATGGTAATACAATTAAGATAATTGGACTAACTCTGATTTACTCTGAACCATGTAGGCTTACTTAACACCAATACTTTATTTGGATTACCTATTTAAATCCAAATCTTATGGACGACAAGAATTCCTACTCGCTACTCCAAGTCATTATTGTAGCACCATCAATCCATGACAACTACTTGTCAAAAATCATGTTATCATACCATCGAGAATTTCATCTCGATATAATTGTCCTACTAAATCCAATTTACTCACGGAGGATGTAAGGTATGCTACTCTATCAACTTGACCCATCAAGTTCACCTATCATCATGAAAGTCTCGTGATCCTCCAAAGGGCATTAGCTTTATCCTCAGGACACCTATTATAGCCATATCATATCATTTTTCTCCTAGTCATATATCCTCAACAATTCCTTATGGCATCACAGTTTCTTTGCTGGTTTAAGGATGAAGGATGTTTGATCACTATTATCATTAGTCTCATTCCGAACCCAGTGCTAAGCTGGGGTTATAGAACCTTAACAGGTGTTCTAACAAACCCGTGCATTAAACACATGATCATAGGTTGGAGCTGGTGTAGCTTGTGAGGTCCAGGTTGGTCTAGGGGGGTGAGGGATTCCTTGATTAAGAGGTCCTCGGGAAGCTGGCCTATTCTTATGGGCCGGATTATATGGGCTACATACCGAACAGAGGAATACCTGAAGGCCCAGTCTCCAAGATGGAAGCTTTGAGAAGCATGGCTTTCACTCCATGTTTGATGTAGAAAATAGGCATGTTTATCTCTTCGGCATGTAACCGACCATGTGTAAACCCTAGGCATCCTCGGCATTTATATAAGATAGGGGGTTTTAGGGTCTAGGGATGGAACAACTCATCTAGGGTTAGCTATTCGATCTCGAGGTAGATCAACTCTGTAACCCCCACATCATTAATACAACCAAGCAGGACATAGGGTATTACCTCCATAGGAGGGCCCGAACCTGGGTAAATCTATGTCCCATTTGTCTCCAGTTGCCGCCGACTCCAGTCTCACAGTTCGGGACCCCCTACCCGAGATCCGCCGGTTTTGACACCGACATTGGTGCTTTCATTGAGAGTTCCTTTGTGATCAAGATGGAATCGATGTCTCGCCTTGTCATCAATGAAGAGGTCCGCAACATGGACACTTTTTTCCTCGGACAGATCTTTGCCTTCGGCAGCGTTGTGCTGCACGCTGATCCCACTGGCAATCTACGCCATCTTGAGAGCTTCGCCCCTGATCGAGAGGTCAGATTCGGAAAATTAGAGTTCTCCATAGACTCTCTGGGTGACTTGCCGTTAACCGGGCTCGCAACTTCGCCAGTAGCCCCCGAGGACTCTGAGGCTTTAACCACGAGCCCTTCTTCGGACATGCCCATGGGTTCACCCATGGCGATGAGCCGATCTCCTATCCTGGTCCGACCATTGAGCCAGACGACCAGACACATGTTCTTGCCGAACACTCACCATGTACGGACACCTTGGAGGTTAACTCCGCAAGTTCTGAACAGCTGGATCCGATCGGGCCCTCCGCGGTTGACAAAGCCCTAGATCGGATCTCGTCGATGAAGATCACCGACGATCCAGCCCTGATCTATGCTCAGTTCGGTTACGGTGCGGGTCAGGACGAATTTTCCGACCCACCCACCACCCACTTGATAGCCACTGTCGAAGATTTAACCGACATGCTGGACTATCCCTCTAAGGAGGCAGAATACATGGATGAAGAAGACCGTCCTCCTACCCCCGTTAACACCCGGAGGTGGGCCGCCACTTCCACATATGATGTCTACATGGTAGATACTCCTTCCACTAATGGCGACAATACGCCTAACAACGATGGTGACAAGTCGGGTGATGCATCGTCAAGGCGCCGGAAACCGCATAAGTGGTCCAAAGTCAAAAAGGGAAGGAAAGCTATTATCAGCAACGGGGACGGTAATACCCCCGCTGACCATGGCAATTCTGATACCCCCGAACACCCGTTAGAGGGTCTAGAAGGGCCTGAGGACCAGAGGAACCCCGATAACATCAATGCTTCCGAAGACGATAACTACCTTCCCCCGGCGAGGAGGAAGATATACCGGAAGCCGATGACTTGTACATCCCAGATAACCTCGAAGACCAGGAAGAAATCAGGCAGCGGCTCATAGCAATGGCTCGTAGCTTGAAAGCTAAAGAACAACAACTCAAAGCCGAATAGGATGACCTCAATGATCGATGGATGAAAGTCCTCTCAGCTAAGGAAGTACACATCACCGGTCTATCGAACCAGCCTAAAAGCTACCCACGGAGAAGGTTGTTGCCGCAATTCGATGACGAACTCACTGATACTCCGTCTTCGAATCGTACTCCATACGTCAAGACGGACCGCCCCCCTCGTGGTCGAGACAGGATGGCTGAAGACACCGGTTACATATCGGCAATGCCCCGAAGACGGGGTAAGGAGCCACTAGAGCCCAATGATAGGTTCGACCTGCGAGATGACCTGTATCACAGAGCAGGCCGTACAAGATCCATCTACAGATCCAGAGACTACTCACCCGATAGACGGGGAAGGTACAGACCATGGTTCGACCAGACCAATAGGGCCCAGGAATGCAATCGGGCCCACACAAACGCTGAATATAAGCACGACATAGCACGGGTGAGAGGCACCACTCACCCATTGTGCTTCACGGATGAGGTAATGCAACATCAGTTCCCTGAGGGGTTTAAACGTGTGAATATAGAATAGTATGATGGGACCACTGACCCAACCGTATGGATTGAGGACTTCCTCCTTCATATCCACATGGCGCGAGGAGATGATCTCCATGCCATCAAATATCTACCTCTTTAGCTTAAGGGGCCAGCTTGGCACTGGTTAAACAACCTCCCCGAAAACTCCATTGGATGCCGGGAAGGCCTGTAAGATGTGTTCCGCTCTAACTTCCAGGGAACCTATGTCCACCTGCTGGACTCTTCCAATCTCAACAACGTCATCCAAAAGCCCGGGGAGTCTGCTCGGCAATTCTGGAATCGGTTCTTGACTAAGAAGAACCAAATTGTCAACTGTCCGGATGCTAGGGCCATAGCCTTCTTCCGACACAATGTTCGGGACGAATGGCTGGCCCGCCAGCAAGGCCAGGACAAACCTCGGACCATGTCCTCCCTCACGTCCCTCATGACCCGCTTTTGCATGGGCGAAGACAACTGGCTGGCAAGACGCAGTCACAATTCCGAAGATCCTGTAGCCTCTGAAGCCCGGGATAGCAACGGAAAACGAAAGCGCAATAAGAATAAGCGCCATCACAATAATAGCGATGCCGATGACGCGGCTGTAAACGCTGGATTCCACAACTCCCAACCCGGGCAGCGGAAGAAGCCTCCTAAAGGCAATCGCGATGGACCCACTCAGCTGGAGAAGATCATGGAAAGGCCTTGCCAAATCCATGGGACTTCAGAGAAGCCCGCCAACCACACACACCGCAATTGTTGGGTGTTTAAACAGGCCCGCAAGATACCACCCGAGGACCAAGGCAAAAGCTCTCGCAGCGAGGACGAGGATGAGCCTGGGTGTCCAATTGGTGGCGGACAGAAGAAATTCCCTCCTGAAGTCAAAATGGTGAACATGATATACGCCACCCATATACCTAAGAAGGAGAGGAAGCGCGCCCTTCGGGAGGTCTACGATGTGGAACCCGTAGCCCCGAAGTACAACCCATGGTTAGCATACCCGATCACCTTTGATTGGCGCGATCACCTGACCAATATCCGTCATGGGGGTTCAGCGGCCCTCGTCCCAGACCCCATTATAGATGGGTATCACCTCACAAAAGTTCTAATGGACGGAGGAACTAGCCTCAACCTGATTTACTCAGATACAGTGAAAAAGATGGACATAGATCCGTCAAGGATCAAACCCAGCAACACTACCTTCAATGGAGTGATCCCAGGCATTAAGGCCCGGTGTACGGGTTCCATAACCCTGGAAGTTGTGTTCGGCTCGCTCGATAACTTTCGCAACGAAGAATTGATCTTCGACATTGTGCCCTTCCGCAGCGGCTATCACGTGTTGCTTGGTCGGACAGCGTTCACTTGTTTCAATGCAGTCCCACACTACGCATACCTCAAGATCAAGATGTCGGGCCCCAAGGGGGTCATTACTATTAACGGCAATATAGAGCGCTCCCTTAGAATTGAGGAACATGCACTAGCCCTGGCGGCCGAATTCAGCTTCAAAGAAGATCGGCAAGTTCCGACATCCGCCGTAAAGGCACACAAGGCTGGGAAGCGAGTTCGGCTTCAGACCGAAAACTCAGATCCTTCCTCCTCCCTTCAATAAGGACTCTCCCCCACCGCACAACCCTAAGACCAGCAAAGTACGTGCCGAGGAGGCACAACTTCACACTTAAAATTCCATGGGTAGCGGTGGGGAAATAAAGATGGGTGTTCGGCTGGCCTGAACCTTTACCATCAACACGTCTTCAGACTAAATTCAGGCGCTCCTAAAAGTACCTGCCTAGGGTGTGAAGCTCACCTACAATTTTGGCGGCCTCTCGAGACCTTGTTTGCAAGATCCGTCCGCCAAACACCAACACCCATCAAGGTGCATATAAGAGCAGGAGTCAACTAGCAACGGGGCATACCGAGGACCTTAGGTTGTCAATTGAAGACCCCAGGTACAACAACTCCTATATATTTTTGTTTCCTTCACATACCTATAAATAGTTGCTTCGACAATCCGAGCTATAAGCATTGTCGAGAAAAATGTAAATTGCGTGGCACAAGTTTGCCTCATCTATCCCTTTTTTAGTGCATATTTTTTTCCTCTCTCCCTCTTCTCGTAGACCTGTTCGGTATGATGCGAGGTAACCGGCTAGTATACCGGGGGCTCAAGTTTAAATCAAATCGCCTTATCTTTCATGGGTTTGGCGTCTTGGTGTTCGCTTTATATGCATCAGTTCAGAACTATGTCTTGGGTCAATAGTTGGGTTGCCCGGCTCCTGTGCTTTCCCTTTTACGTTCCGCTCATTCGGCTAAAAGGGCAAAGGAGCACCCCTGTGATTGTGCTTCCGCATAGTCTGGTCAAGCACCATAGGGGAGAAAGCCGAAATTGGACTGTCATAGTATGCGAGATCCGGTGTGTGAACCCGAGCTGGAAGTATTATACTTCAATCCTCGTAAGTGGTTATTCCGTGTTATACGAAGAATTTGCCCTTTATGCAAACATTGTGATACGGGCTTTGGCCATGGTTCGTTCGAACAACACAACACTTCGGTGGCTAATCGTACGCTTCCTGTAGTCCTTTTTGCGCCCCTATGACTAAGTGAAAGAAATAAAGCACTATAGTCTGATTGCCTAGTCTGCCGCATTGGACCGCCTTCGGGTTCCGATAATTCGGCTAAGGGACATAGTGCATTGGCATAGACACCCCATGTAGTATTTACACGGGGGCTGAAGACAACGACTCGCATCTTTCAGTATTAAACAACCACATATTAGTTATAAAGGAACACAAAACCATATAAGAACAAATACTAATATCATCAAAAGTTTGGACAAGTCTTCAGATGCGTTAAGTTCATTCAAACAAATGATCGCCCGGACACTAGGATTCTATCACCTGAGTACTCTCCATCACTCCATCAAAGTATATCTCGGGGCGTCTATGCTCTTTCCCGGGAGGTGGCGGGGCGGTGGCTACCTTCATCGGATCCAGCCCCGGCCAGTGCACCATCGCTCTTGTGAGGGCCATCCGGACTACCTCGATGGAGGAGGAGCGCTTGACGGTGTCGAGGTGGGGAGAAGCAGCAATCAACCTCTGCACCAGGCCAAAGTAGCTGCCTGGCAGCGGCTCGCCAGGCCATAAGCGGATACAGAGGTCCTTCATGGCCGGCTCCACCATCTGGTGCAGTGCCATCAGCTGCTTCAGCTCCTCCACTAGAAGAGGAGGACGCTCGGGGGCTTCAAACTGCGCCCAGAACATTCGAGCTTCGTCTCCTTCTCCCCGCAAGGAGAACAGCTTATTGGCCTCCGCGATGCTCTTCTGGAGATCAGAGGATGCGCCTGAGGATCGCCACACTCGGGTAAGCAATGCGAATTTGCTATCCCCGAATACGCACTTTAGTGAGTATGGCTTACCATCTGTTATGTCCTTGGCTTGGCGCACTTGCTCCTCGTAGAACCGTCTGTCCACCAGCTCCTTCTGGAGTCCAGTTGTTAAAGTGGACAGTTTGGCCGAGCTCGCCTTATTCTTCTGCTCCAAGGCCTCGCATCTCTCACTGGCATCCTTGAGCTCCTGCTGGACCTCTGCCACGGAAGCCTCATGCTTGCCATTGGTGGCTCTTATGGCGGAGAGGGCGATAGCCGTTTCTTTAGCAGCCACCCTCTCGATGGCCGCTTCGTCCTTCGCGCATTGGAGTTCGGCCTTCAGCCTCTCCATCTCTTTCGGTGAAGCTGCATGTATAGCATACAATGTGAAAAGGCTGCATTGACAATATTCAGATGATGGAGTTCATATAATGCTATTCGGATTTTATTTTGACATACCTTGGTCCTCGTCGAAGCTTTGGTTAAGGGCATCAACTTCATCTTCGAAGCACTTAAGCTTCCGATTCAACTTGTCTAGCTTGGTGCCATTTATCTCCTCCGCCGATGACGAAGCCTGCATTACACATACAGTCGATATATCACACGGGTTTTCAACTCCCGAATTATAGTCAATCTGATCATATGCTGGACCTTATTAGGCGTTGTCCTAACATACCGGACACTTAAAGTGTATTTAGTCCGATACCCGATACATGAGTGACCCATAGGTGAGTTTTTCCACCTCACCTAGGGCTCGAGGGCTGCTATGTATATAATAGAAATAAATAATAACTTTGCAAATAAGAACATCGGGTGACTTACTTGAAAACCCGTAAGGAGACCTTTGAAGGCCTCCTTCAGTCCGTTGTCAACGGATTGAATGCTCTGCAATACCGCACCCATAAGGGTGCGGTGATCTTCGGGGATGGAGGCTCTCGATAGAGCCTCCTCCATGATCGACTATCTATTGGTCGCTGGTGCCAGAGATGATCGGATATCCCGATCACCTACTGGGGATTGAATTATTGCCTCTGGAGGCACAGTGCACTCCGGAGATGTTTTCGAGGGGACTGAGCACCCGCTCGTCCGGCCTCCTTGGTGTCCGGGAGGGGCGTCACCCCACGGTCTTCAGTGACCAAGGCGTCAGCCTCGGCCATGGTACGGTCTCCCCTGCCACCGGTATCCGGCTCCATAGGAGTGTGCCGGGATGACACCTCCATGACGTCCCTCGTGGCGCCTGGTGTGGTGGGCTGCGAGGCGTCCCCACTCTCCGCCAGTTCGGCAGGCGCGATCTCCTCATTTGATATCACCTCGGTGGGGATGACGCGCGGGGGGCTATAAAGCCAATAACCTGCATGTTAGCAAGCTCTAAATCTATTCGTAATGAAGAGGAGGGTCTTCGAATCCTAACCTTTTTGGAGGGGGATTGACCCATAGGCTCCTTCGCGGAACCTCCTCAAGGTCTTCGGACACGGTGTGTGATTCCAAACTATCGTCAGTCAGAATCACCCACGCCCGACGCCCTCTTCTAGACAGGAGGAGCGACCTGCTCCAGATCGTCCGAAGATGCTGCTCTCTTCCGGGCACGGGGGGAATAACCTCCCCCCTTTCCCTCGACCTCGGCCTCCTCCTCTTCCTCCTCTTCTTCCTCTTCCTCCTCCTCCGCCTCCTCCGGATTCGAGGAGGCGGGGGTATCCTCACATGCGGTGTCAGGATGGTCCTTGATGCGGATGCCAGCCTAGCCTGGTTTCTTCTTCTCCTTTTTCGTGGGAGCCGCATAAGGCTTTGCCACGAGCATTTTGCTAATAGCCCGATCCTCTCGTCTTCCGAATGAGGCACCGAACTGTTAATTTTGATGGCTTTCTTCAGCCATCTCTTCAAAGGCAAATTGGAAAAGGGGTTATGAAATCTCCTTAGGTAATGGAGCCGACCAAGCTAGGATGTATCGTACCTCGGATTCAGGATTGGCGGCATGCAAACCCTTGTCCTCCATCTCGGATGGCCATCTCTTCTGTGATTTGAAGACAGCCTTCCACAACTTCTCCCGCATAGTGCAGAAGAGATTCCGGACAGTGGGCTTGGCATCGAGACGACGAACCCACAAGGGGGTATCCCAACATTGGCAAGGGAGGATACATCTTTGGAGCATCACCTGGACCACGTCGGTCAACTTGGTGCCCTCCTCGACCATGAAGTGGATGCGCTTCTGCAATTCGCTCACCTCCTTGCCCGGTCCGTAGACGAGGCCCTTTTCGAGCCATGAAGCCAGTCTGGTGGGGGGACCGGATCAGAATGCGGCGGAGGGATGCTGACTTTCTTCTTGTGGTTCGATTATGTAGAACCACTCCTTCTGCCACCCCTTGATGGTGCCAATAAGGGTGCCCGATGTCCACCCGACGCGGGTGAGATTGCTGATGGCGGCCCCACCGTAGTCTGTGTGCTTGCCGCCGATGCACTTGGGCTTGATGTTGAACACCTGAAGCCAAAGCCCAAAGTGTGGCTCGATGTGCGGGAAGGCCTTGCAAACAAGCATGAACACCGAGATGTGCATGATTGAGTTCAGCGGGAGGTCATGGAAGTCGAGGCCGTAGAAGAACATCAACCCCCTGACGAAGGAGTAGAGGGGAAAGCTCAACCCCCTGATGAAGTGGGGGATAAACACCACCGTTTCACCTGGTTTGGGGGTGGTGATCACTGGGCCCTCCTCCACCGTGCGGTGAGGATGTCGGTGGGGAGGTATCCGACTTTCTTGAGGTCCTGGATGTCCTCATCGGTCACCGTCGAGGCCTCCCACTTGCCGTTGGAGCCGACGCCCACCATTGGTAAGCTCGGAAGGGGGAGGCGGAAGATTTGGATCTGGGCGTCGGGGGATCTGAGGAATGGGAGGCAGCAAAAGCAGAGGGAGAGCATGAATAGCCGCGGGGCTGTTCTTTCCCTTTTACGAGGCTTATAATTTGAGCCCCCTCCGCTGTGCCACGAATCCCTCCACTTCCTGAGACGTGTGCACAGTTGCGCATGCCTGATTAAACATATCCCGTGTGAAACGGAGCATGATCTGCGTGTTCATAGATCGTGTTGATGGAACGTCCTCGAACCGCGCATCGAGTACCTCTAACTGGCCTAGCGGTTGTGGTGGGCCATGACCTTTCATCGGAGAGGTCATCGGGGAACGTTATCTTTTCCTCCCAGACATTTGGCCTTCAAAGCCAACTTATTTCATAGTATTGGACGTGGCGCTATTCGAAAGTTGTTTGTCATTGGAGGCCGAACTCTGTTCGGCGAAAGGAACTTACCTCGAATGCAGAAGACTTTGTTCGTGAAGCGGTTGAAGCTGAAGACCCTTGGCATTGAAGGCAAGTTCGGGGGCTACTAAGGGACTCCTGGATTAAGGGTCCTCGGGAAGCCAACCTATTCTTATGGGACGGATTATATGGGCTACTTACCGAACATGGGAATACTGACCTAGTCTCCAAGATCGAAGCTTCGGGAAGCATGGCTTGCACTCCATGTTTGATGTAGCAAATAGGCATGTTTATCTCTTCGCCATGTAACCGATCATGTGTAAACCCTAGGCATCCTCGCTGTCTATATAAGCCGGAGGGTATTAGGTTCTTGGGACAGAACAACTCATCTAGGGTTAGCTATTCGATCTCGAGGTAGATCAACTCTGTAATCCCCCACATCATCAATAAAACCAAGCAGGACGTAGGGTATTACCTCCATAGGAGGACCCGAAACTTGGTAAATCTATGTCCCCTTTGTCTCCTATTGCCGTCGACTCCAATCTCACAGTTCGGGACCCCCTACCCGAGATCCTCCGGTTTTGACACCGACAGGGGGGGTTCCAATATTGAGGGAAAAGCATAACTCTATAGGGTTGCATCTGGTTGAGTGCGTTGTAGTCAAAGTCTTTAGTGCTAGTCGTTTGCCGAGGTGGAACCTTGGTGCATTTGGTCTTGCTGATCATCCGTTGACGAGATGGGGGGGGGGGGGAGAGGGAAGGTAGCATAGACGAAAGTGCCCAAGGGGGTGGTATAGTGTAGGTGAAATCAAACAAGTGCCAAAAAGCCCAACCACAAACATTACGATAAGGCAAGTGATATATTCGCACACCGGTTGCCTAGGGAAAAGTGTGACTCTCACCAAAGCACAACAAGCAAAACAAGCAACACACATCATGGTTCCATTTGAACCATCATACGGACTCGACTTCGCATATGGGACACATGACCTATTTTACCCTAGGGGTTATCAGACTCAATAGTCGTGCTTTCTTAGTGTCTTGGAGAGGAGTCCGCTCAGTCTTCTAGGTCTCCCTCAGGTGTATCTATGTCTCTTGTTGTTATTCGTTAAAATGATCCTGGTTGTGCTTGAAGAGTCTTTGACAACTTTGGGTCTGGTGGGTTGATGACGAAGGTGATTCCTCGTGGGTGTCGTTGACAGGGTCTTTTGGTGTCTTCGTAATCGTGCTAGTTCCTTATTGTCTTCTGGGACATCGAGGGTTCCAAGTAGGCAATCTTTTATGCAATGACATTAACAAGGCATGGTAGAGGTATATCCTACTAGTCACGTTGTTGATATCATCAACACCAAGAGCAGGCGATGATGAGAACCGTTTTCCTGCTCATTATAGTGAGGCATACCAAATGGCGAGGTTCTCACCCACTGGTGTTTGCCGACACAACATCGACAATGATAGGATTGCTCTACTAGCGATGCATATCATGATCTTGCAGATCTTGCACTTTGATCATCGTAGGCCAAGGTTGCATCATCCTAGGGCAGTGTCGAGGGTGTCACCATCTTCCTAGTCTTAATGCCTTTATTCCTCGAGAAGGTATTTCCGTTGGTATCATCTCGTCATGGTGTCGTCAAACTTGTCTGAATGTCTGGCAACGTGTCTTCCTTCCAGGTTACCCACGAGGATTTCAATGAATCCAGTGGTCAGATGTACAAGGGTACTATTGACCGTTTGCTAGGTTTTGAAAAGTAGACAAGGAGAGCAAAATAAAAAATGGTGGAAGTGCTAAGTCACAATCCTTTAGTTTCTTTGAAAGCTTAGAGGAGGTAAGAAATATGGTAGCCTTTGCAAGTAATGATAAGGGTCTGGAAAAATAGTTTTGTACTAACTAACGTCCATGCTAACTATGACTTCCTACAGAAAGGATGACTCTGATACCAGCTCTGTTGGGACCCCGACTCACAATTCATGATCACCAAATGTACGTGCGCAGTGATCCCACAGATCAATGCTCGTTGAACACATAGAAAATGAATAACAAGAGTCTTACATCCTTTACGTACCATTTTACTCGAATATGGCCTTAATGGTCATGTCTTCATATGTTTGCAGCGGAAATCTTCATCGATAGTGTGGACCCATGCCATCTGCCTTAACCCTACAGGCATTCTGACTAGGAAACATCCTAGTTCACATGTTCATCACCAACGAACTCTTCATTATAACCAGTGGCAAGCCAATGAGTACTTTGCATGTACTCGCAAGCAACCCATGTTTTGGAACAAGGTATGACAATGCATGATATAGCACTAAGTAGATAATTTTGCAGAAAGCTAATTTTAAGTGCATGGGCATGATCAAATGACTTATGTAAGCATGCATCAACAGTTGGCAGATATCCATATGAACAAGTTACATATATCATCATAAGCAGGGGGTTGAACATGTCATGTTCAGTCATTTCATCAAGTCATCCGACTTAGCTCACGTACTATCTTTTATTCTACACACACACATACCAATGCTTGGATACCATGGACGTAGCCCAAGAGCAGTCATCCAAGTGTCCCTGACCGTCGACACGGCTATTCGAATAGTTTTACACTCTGAAGAGGTTGCACACTTTACCCACAAGACTCGGGAAACTTCTGTGTCAAGCCACAACCCGCGGTATATTGCATAACCGAGGTAAGTACTCAAACATTGCCTTTCCCCTGATGATACTCGGAAAGAGACCACTCATTGGTGTACATCACAAGTATCATCCATGCGGGGACCAACGGTGTGCCCTATGTCTGGGAAAACAGCCCATGATCATCCTTTTTGGCATGACCCCGTATCGAGAGCGACGACGTCAGTCCCGCCACTAGTAATGCGGGCTCTATGCTAGTACCCACCAAGGTAATCAACAAAGCCCTGTCCCATAAGGTGTATCGTGGTTGTACATTTAAGGTTGGAATAACAGTCCCAACTTACACCAATCTGTTTTTCGAAAACCACACACTCACTTGCTTCGGTACACCACTTCTTTATCACATGGTTACCTAGATCATCATCATCTCCCTCGGGCATTAGTTGTACCTATCGTGTTTTTTGAAAAGCCTTTGAAAACACTTTTGTTTCCATCACCATGCATGTTCCCGTCCCACTTTGCATAGCATGTACTAAGCATCCTATCTACTCCCACCTTCACAACCCTCATAAGTAGGTAGGGTCATGCATGATGCAAGTATCAACAAGAAAGTATCAGAGGCATCCCACCAAAGTGGTTACCACATTAACATGATCAACATCACGAAGTAAGTGCTATATGTCATGCAATAAAAGGGTTGCATAGTCACGGTCAAATGTCTGCTTGCCTAGCTTATCAAATTCTTTGTGGGCTTCACATGCTTCTCATCCACCCCGAGCACTTCGTCTACGTCATCAACTATCGCCGGAAACAACCGCAATAAGCAAGACAAAAAGCATAGAAATAAAAGTGCTCTATAAATAGGAGTTTTATTTTTCTTGGACACCTATGGCCATGAGAACAATAACCAAGTAGGTTTTATTGGATCTAGATCAAGGGAGATTTTTGAACGTTGGAAACGAAGAAAAGATGATCCTATTAGAAGTCTAGAGAAAATGTTTTTACAAAAATGAGTGGATGCACCCAACAAATAGGCCATGATTTTAGAAGGTTTTAGGAAGTGGATTCACTAGGCTTGGATTTGGTATCAATATCCTAGGGATTTGCAAATTGGGTCATATATGAAGGAGTGGTCCAATATTTGACATGGAAAAATAGGTGTAAGGTAAAATGTTCACCACGTAGTGCATGAATTTAGGCCCACCTAGGAGTTAGAATCATTGCATTTGGAGTTAGGGTGATCTCCCTAGGAATGTCCAAAGTTTAAAGCAGAAAATCAAAATAGGCTATAATCATATAAGTGTACACGAAAGTTTTCTAGAAAAATGCGTAATGCACATATTTGGTTAGGCCAAGATTTTAGGAACCTGTAGGAATTTGAATCACCAATTTTGGAGGTCAAATGAATTTATTACAAAAAGTTTAACTCTTCCGATAAAGGAAAAATGAAAATCTCCACCTAAATGGGCTAAGTGGCGCACTAGGTGAGGAATGGCTACTGGGCCGACCCAGTAGCACAACTGTGCACGCGCAATGACCATTCTAGATGCGTACTTCAAGTAGTACATCTCCCGTGCAGGAAGGCAAGCGTGGGTAGAACCTGCCTCCACTTAACCGGGAGGGGTCCGGGGCCTTAGTGGATGATAGGCGAGCCCCACCCATTCGGTTTTTCCTCCACCTCCCACTCGGCAGAGGAGAGGCAGGGAGGTCGAGGTCGAGCGTGCGCCACCGTCGCTCCGGCGACACAGGCCATCTCCGGCGACGCTCTGGCCACCGGAGTGCTCGGGAGGGAGCCGCACACTCTGGGTGGCCTTAAGCCCCGTGGTATGTCGGGGTTTACCAAGGCATCGGTCGTTGCAGAAGCTACCACCTACGTTGATGGGCACGACGCGATAGATATGGAGAGGAAGGGATGGGGTACAGAGGTGCTCCGTCATGATTCAAGAGACTTTAGGGCGCAGCTATGAGGAGAGGGGGTCCCAGGAGAACTTGAATTTGAGAGGCGGCTAAAGCGGCAATGTCGGCAGCAGGAGGATGAAGAAGGCATGGAAGATGCCTTGGGACGGCTGGGGAGGTCACTAGGTGGTAGAGGAAGTGAGAGAGGTCAATAGAAGAGGCCTGGGGAGATTTTAAATGGGCGGCTGGTGGTGCACCATGAGATGAGCTCACGGGTGTCCCGGACAGACCATGGCAGCTACTAGGGGCTTTGAAGCGGTCGAGGGCATGTTCTGGAGATGGTTTTCTTCGTGGGGAAGTATCAGAGGGGGAGAGATAGGCCCTCGTGTCCACGCATGCGATGTCACCGATTGGAGGTCTCGGGCGCAGAGGGGGATAGAAGAGGGGGTTGGCAGGGAGGCGTGTCCCGGACTCGAGGCCGTCTCAGGGGACACAAGTGGGAGGCACAAGGCTGTCGGGGTGCAGATTGGGGGCGGCTATAGTGCCAGAGTGCATTGTAGCACCCTCCAGAGCACACATATGGCTGGCATGGTGTGCTCTAGGATGCTTTCGACACGCCCACCTTGTCCGCTAGCTGCTGGGGTTTACTAGAGATGCCATGTGGCGCAAGGAAGCTAGGAGAGAGGAGGGGGAAGAAAAGAGAGGTGGGGGAGGGCAATGCAAGGGCTGGCTAGAGAGGAATCTTTGGGTTTTACACCCCTAAATGATTGAGCATGGCCAAGGAAACTTACTAGAGGTGCAAGGTATCTACAAGAGGCTGTGGTAAATATTGGGGGTCCAGGATAACTAGGGAAGTCGCCAAAACAATAACTTTTGCAATTCAGCAGAAGGTGTCTCATGCAAGTTTGAGCTACCAAAAAGGTTCTCCTCAATGTGGAACTTAATATGAGTGGATGATAGATAGAAATGAGGCTCATCACCAATTTTGGGATTAGCTCGTGAAAAATTCCAATGTAAACTTGGTAAACCCTAGAAATGGGTAGAAATTGATTTTTATAGATCTATCCATGAAATTCAATTCTCCTTAGTGCACCACTTTGTGTGGTGGGACTTTTGGGTATTCGAGCATGCCCAAAAAGTATGGAATCAAATAGAGAAACATGAAAAAGGAAAAATCCCCAACTCAAGAAATCAGCAGAGATGGATTTGGAAGGATTTGGACAAGTGGATCTGTTCTCCTTGATGTACCACTTTGTGTGGATGCATTATTATAGGATTAAAACATCTCCACAAAGTTTGCGTGTAATTGGAGACACTTAGCAATGTAAAGTTGCTCAAATTTGGATCTGGTCAGAGAGGGTTTTGGGATATTTTGGTGAAGCAAAACAATTGTGATTGGGATGAAACTTTGCAATATCATCCCAAATAGCATGTGTGACTTGCTAGAATTTTCCTAGATTTATTTGAGAATATTTCTGATAGAAATATTTCAAAATATGGAAACAAACAGAAAGGGTTTTGGAAGGTTTTGTCCAATATTTTGAACATGACCATGTGTTGAAACTCATATATATGGAAAATATATGTTCGCTGAGTTTACCTAAATTTTCTCAAATATTTTGAAACCATTTAAATAATATTTCCCTATAAAAGACCACTTATGGCCTTAAGAAAAAGCCTTTAAATAAAATATTGAAATAACCTTTAAAATTAATATTTGGTGGTTTTGGTAAGTCTTATATATAGTGGGTTTCAAATAAAGTCCTTCGGCCAGAACAATCCACCCAATTTGAGGACTTGTAGTACAAATCTCAATTCAAGGGTTTTTGAAAGCCTAATTTAATAAAAATGCTTTTTGGCCAAAATAATATTTTATAAAAATAGTATTATGTACTATTCACATGACATGATCATTGTGCAAACATCTGGATCAAGGAGATGAGTTTAGAGAGAAGAAGGATCTATGTGATTTAACACACAATCAAACAAGCAAGCAAATGGCAATCAATTCAAGCATCACATCACATAGGAAAAAAAATTTGTTGGCCCTAATTTTTGAGCCATGTAAACTTAGTCAAGAGGTAAAACACAAGGTGTGACAAGGGGTATATATAGGCATCTCCAAAAATCCAACCGTTACAACATTAGTGCCCAACTCGATGAAACCGGAGTAAAAATTCCTTTTCGATGAGACTGATATATAAATCTCGGTGGTACCAATATGGGTGAACTAGGCAGTTACCAAAAGTCAGTGTCACCAATTCCTCAAACTTGATGGTACCGACTTTAAGAAATTGGTTAACAAAAAGTTTGTCACTTGTTTTTAGTTGTACCAAATGAAAACTTGGTAGTACGAAGATGCTAGGGTTTGGCTGGGTTTCTGTCTAGGGTGAAACTCGGTGGATCCGAATTGGAAATATTGTTGTCACCTAATTTTTACTTTTGTCTTTGGATAGAAGGTTTTAGTGGCGGAATGGGTGAGTATTTTTGGTGGCTAATCTCTAAGCATTTGAGCAACCAGATCTGCGCGATAGTATTGCTTACCAACTGTCCTATGTTAAATGCTTGTTTCACACACATTGCATTTCATATAAGTGTTTGCATTGGTAAAATTTACCATGTGAAATAGTTGGCATATTGCTCACATTTGGCCGCTCCAACCTGTGCGAATAACAATCACATTCAGAACTGTGCGATAACGGGGATTTAGAGCGGCGTGGAACTTATAATTGTGGTTGATTATATCGGAATTCTAACGGCCTACTAAGGCACCAATATGGTCCATCAATCCCCCGCTTTAATTGTCATTCCTCGTTTCTTCATACCACATTTCAGTCGCCATCATCTTCATCGTCCCAGCCGGTCGCGCTGCACATACACACACTCTGCAATCTCGCTTTCTCGCTGTTTGTTTAAACAGTGCAGCCATATTGAGAGACAACAAGGGCTATAGTTCTGCCAGTCTGGCACCCAATATGGGGTCAACCTTAGAATCATCACAGTCATCTTACATGAGTCTGGCCACGAGCCCTGACCTCCATTTTATCTAGCACATGGATGACGACCAGACGGACGAGGAGCCGCCGAAGGACGAAGAAGACGATGACAATGATGAGGAGGATAAATGGTCGAACAAGGAGGATGATGACAAGGACGCCAACTAGGGAATCAACGATGTTTTTGATGAGGACAAGGTGGCCGACATGGACATAAATGATGATCATGAAGATGACGATGAAGACATTAGTGATGATGGTGACGACGATGGTGATGAAAAGCCAACGGTCAGCGGAAAGAAGCGTCCATGCCAAGACGATGTCGCGAGGCCATCCAACAACAACAAGAAGAATGCTACTTCTTGAGCTTGCATTGGTTTTTCCTTGAAGTGGAAAGGGTGATGGAGCAAAGTAGATAAGTATTTGCCTCAGTTGTTGAGAACCAAGGTATCAATCCATTAGGAGATACAAGCAAGTCCCCAATCTTCGCACCTACACAAACAATCAAACACTTGCACCCAATGCTATAAAGGGGTTGTCAATCCCTTCATGGTTATTTGCAAGGATGAGATTTGATAGATATAGATATAGAATATTACTAAAACGAAAAGTAAACAAAAGTAAAAAGATTGCAGCAAAGTATTTTTGGTATTTTTGGTTTATAGATCTGAAAATATAATATGGAAAATAGACCCGGGGGCCATAGGTTTCACTAGAGGCTTCTCTCATGAAGGAAAACAATATGGTGGGTGAACAAATTACTGTCAAGCAATTGATAGAAAAGCGAATGATTATGCATATAGGCATCACGTCTGTGTCAAGTAGACCGAAACGATTCTGCATCTACTACAATTACTCCAGACATCGATCGACTCATGCCTGCATCTAGAGTATTAAGTTGATGAAGAACAGAGTAACGTATTAGGTAAGATGACATGATGTAGAGGGATAAACTCAAGCAACATGATGAAAACCCCATCTTTTTATCCTTGATGGCAACAATACAATACGTGCCTTGCTACCCCTACTTTGTCACTGGGTGAGGACACCGCAAGATTGAACGCAAACCTAAGCACTTCTCCCATTGCAATAATTACCAATCTAGTTGGCCAAACCAAACAAATAACTCGAAGAGACTTGCAAAGATATGAAATCATGCATATAAGAATTCAGAAAAGACTCAAATAATATTCATGGATAATCTGAACATAAACCCACAATTTATCGGACCTCGACAAACACACCACAAAAGAGTATTACATCAGATAGATCTCCATGAAGATCATGAACAACATGGTATTGAAGCACAAAGAGGGAGAAGAAGCCATATAGCTACTAGGTATGGACCCGTAGGTCTGTGGTGAACTACTCACGCATCATCCTAGGGGAAATGGAGTTGGTGTATGCCCTTCGTGATCCAATCCCCCAGGCAGATTACCGGAAAAAGCTCCAAGATTGGATCTCTTGGGAATGGAGGCTTCTAGCGACGGAAAAGTATTTTTGTGGATTCCGTTGGTATTGGGGGAATATTTGGGAATTTATAGGCCGAAGAATAGGGTTAGGAGACCTGCTGAGGGGCCACAAGCCTTCCACGTGCGGCTAGGGGTGGTGGTCGCGCCCCCTGGCTTGTGACCTCCTGGCACGTCTCTTGCCTTACCCTCCAAGTCTGGTAGATGTCTTCTGGTCCAAAAAAATCACCGCGAATATTTTATTCCGCTTGGACTCCGTTTAATATTCCTTATCTGCAATACTCAAAAACAAGGAAAAAACTTGCACTAGGGTCTAGATTAATAGGTTAGTCCCAATAATAATATAAAATAGCATATTATTGCATATAAAACATCCAAAGAAGATAATATAATAGCATGGAAGAATAAAAAAGTATAGATACGTTGGAGAAGTATCAAGCATCCCCAAGCTTAATTCCCGCTCATCCTCGAGTAGGTAAATGATAAAAACAGAATTTTTGATGTGGAATGCTACGTAACATATTTATCCATGTAATATTCTTTGTTGTGGCATGAATGTTCAGATCCATAAGACTCAAAACAAAAGCTTAATGTTGACATAAAAACAATAATATTTCAAGCATGCTACCAAAGCAATTGTATCTGTTCAAAATATAATGGCAAAAGAAAGTTATCCCTACAAAATCATATAGTGTGGCTATGCTCCATCTTCCTCACACAAAGTATTTATATCATGCACAACCCCGATGAAAAGTCAAGCAATTGTTTCACACCTTTTATGTTCTCAAACTTTTTCAATTCTCACGCTATACATGAGCGTTAGCCATGGATATAGCACTATAGGTGGAATGGAATATGGTGGGGGTTGTTAAGAAAAAGGACAAGATAGTCTCACATCAACTAGGCGTATCAATGGGCTATGGATATGCCCATTAATATATATCAATGTGAGTGAGTAGGGCTTGCCATGTAACAGATGCACTAGAGCTATAAGTATATGAAAGCTCAAAAAGATACTAAGTGGGTGTGCATCCAACTTGCTTGCTCATGAAGACCTAGGGAAATTTGAGGAAGCCCATCATTAGAATATACAAGCCAAGTTATATAATGAAAAATTCCCACTAGTATATGAAAGTGACAAAATATGAGACTCTCTATCATGAAGATCATGGTGCTTCTTTGAAGCACAAGTGTGGAAGAAAAAGATAGTAGCATTGTCCCTTCTCTCTTTCTCTCATTTTTTATTTTGGTGGGCATATATGGCCTCTTTTTTATTTGGGCTTGATTGGCCTCTTTTATTATTTGTAAAGTCCGAAGACTCATCCCAACTTGTGAGGGAATCATAGCTTCCATCATCCTTTTCTATCACGGGACAACACTCTAATAATGATGATCATCACACTTTTATTTACTTACAACTTGATATCTAGAACAAAATATGACTCTATATGAATGCCTCCAGTGGTGCACTGGGATGTGCAATGATCTAGCATAGCAAATGACATAAAAAAATGAGCAAGCCATGAAAACATCATGCTAGCTATCTTACGATCATGCAAAGCAATATGAAAATGATGGTGCGTGTCATAATAAATAGAACGGTGGAAGTTGCATGGTAATATCCCTCGAAATGGCTATCAAAATTCCATAATAGGTAGGTATGGTGGCTATTTTGAGGAAGGATATATGGTGGGTTTAGTGCACCGGCGAAAGTTGCGCGGTACTAGAGCGGCTAGCAAAAGTGGAAGGGTGAGAGTGTGTATAATCCATGGACTCACATTAGTCATAAAGAACTCATATACTTATTCCAAAAGTATATTAGTCATCTAATCAAAGGATTAGATGCATGCCCCTAGGGGAGAGGTTTGTAGGAGTACACCATCGCGCGCTCCCGACCGTCACACAAAGGCTGACAATTAATAAACAAATCATGCTCAGACTTCCTTACATAATGGTCACCATACACGAATGCTATGGGAATCACAAACCTTTACACAAGTATTTTACCAATTCACAATTACTTCCTAACACGACTCTTAATATTACCATCTTTATATCTCAAAATTTTATGCAAGGAATCAAACTTGTCATAATACTCAATGCACTTTATATGAAAGTTTTTATTATATCCCTCTTGGATGCCTTTCATATTAGGACTAAATTCATAACCTAAACCAATTACCGTGCTATTTAAAGACTCTCAAAATAATATAAGTGAGGTATAAGAGTTCAGTTATTTCTATAAAACAAAACACCACCATGCTCTAAAAAGATATAAGTGAAGCACTAGAGCAACATTGCCAAGCTCAAAAGTTATAAGTGAAGCACAAAGAGTATTCTAATAAATTCATGATTCATGTGTGTCTATCTAAAAATATGTGTGCAGAAAGGATGATTGTTGCAAACTACAAATCAAATACTCATATCATACAAGACGCTCCAAGCAAAACACATATCATGGGGTGAATAAAAATATAGCCTCAAGTAAATTTACCGATGGATTGACGACGAAAGAGGAGATGCCTTCCGAGGAATCCCAAAGGTTAGGCTCTTTGGTATCCTTGAATATGTCTTGGGGTGCCTTGTTCATACCCAATCTTAGGCTCTTTCCACTCCTAATTCCATATTCCATCAAATCTTTACCCAAAACTTGAAAACGTCACAACACAAAACTCAATAGAAATCCCGGGAGATCCGTTAGTATAAGAAAAATAAATCACCACTTTAGGTACTGTTGTGAACTCATTATTTATTTATATTGGTGTAATAGATACTATGTTCTAACTTCTCCATGGTTCATACCCCCCGTAACAACCCATAGATACATCAAAATAAGCAAACAACACAAAGAAAACAAAATCTGTCAAAAACAGAACAGTCTGTAGCAATCTATAAACTTCGCATACTTCTGTAACTCCAAATATTCCTAAAAATTAGGAAAACCTGGGAAATTTGTATATAAATCTTGTGGAAAAATTTCAGGCTCATTCGACGCTGTGATACATTTATAAAATTCCTAGACTGGGCGCAAAAGTTTCTGTTTTTCAGCAAGATCAAATCAATAATCACCATAGACCATCCCAAAGGTCTTACTTGACTCAAACATTAATTGAAATACCAAGACACAATAACTACAGAGGAAATAACGTGTAAAACACTCAAAAACAGAAGCAAAGACATAAACATAAAAATAAAATTGGGTTGCCTCCCAACGAGCGTTTTTGTTTAACGCCCCTAGCTAGGCATAACGCAATAGATTCATAAGGAAATTTTATTTTCTTTCTGGTAAAGTGTTCCATGCCTTTCCTTAACAGAAATTGGAATCTAATGTTTCCTTGTTTCATATGAATATTGCACCAATCGTTCTAAGCAAAGGTCTACCAAGAATAACAGGACATGTAGGATTGCAATCTATATCAAGAACAATGAAATCTACGGGAACATAATTCCTATTTGCAACAATAAGAACATCATTAATCCTTCCCATATCTTTCTTAATAGTGGAATCCGCAAGATGAAAATTTACAGAGCAATCGCCAAGAGCATGGAAACCTAGCATATCACATAAAGTTTCCGAAATCGTAGAAATGCTAGCACCCAAATCACACAAGGCATGGCACTCATAATCTTGAATTTTAATCTTAATAGTAGGTTCCTACTCATCATAAAGCTTTCTAGGTATAGAAACCTCCAACTCAAGTTTTTCTTCAAAAGACCTCATCATAGCATCAAATATATGTTTGGTAAAAGCCTTATTTTGATTATAAGCATGCGGAGAATTTAACATGGATTGCAACAAGGAAATACAATCAATCAAAGAACAACTATCATAATTGATGTCCTTGAAATCCACAAGAGTGGGTTCATTGCTATTTAAAGTTTTCACCACTTCAATCCCACTTTTATCAATCTTAGCATTACAATCTATAAGCTCCAAATCATTGGGACACCTTTTAACTAAAGTTGACTCATCTCAAGCCCTATTTTTATCAAGATTCACATTCGAAAACAAAGATTCAATAGGAGTCACATCAATCACTTTGAGATCTTCATCATTATTAAAAGATTCAATTGGAGTCATATCAAAGGTAGCTTGTTTATCAGAAATTTAGCCTACTAAATCCACAGGATGAGCAAACTGAGATTTCAAACCATAAAACTCCTTAGACATATCATCAAGCTCTTTACTCATGTATTCCAGCATAGCCTTTTGTTCTTTAAGCTCGTTTCTAAAAAACCATTGTGGTCAAAATGGAGCAACATGAAACTTTTAGAATTATCCTCAATATCTACCAACTTCCTAAGATAAGGATGAAAGCTTTTAGGATGAGCCATAATGACGAGCGAACGATCTAACACACAAGCAAACAAAAAGAAAATGAAAAGGGGAACGGACGAAGGGCAAATAAAAAGACAAATCTTTTTGGTATTTTCTGAAAATCATTTTAGACATGGGGGTGAGGAAAATGAGAGGCAGATGGCAAATAATGTAAATGCAAGAGATGAGTTTGTTATGGGTACTTGGTAGGCTTGATGTAGATTTCCCCGGCAACGGCACTAGAAATCCTTCTTGCTACTTCTTGAGCTTGCGTTGGTTTTCCCTTGAACAGGAAAGGGTGATGCAGAAAAGTAGATAAGTATTTCCCTCAGTTGTTCAGAACCAAGGTATCAATCTAGTTGGAGATACACGCAAGTCACCAATCTTCGCACCTACACAAACAATCAAACACTTGCACCCAACGCTATAAAGGGGTTGTCATTCCCTTCACGGTTATTTGCAAGGATGAGATAGATATAGAAGATTACTAAAACGAAAAGTAAAACAAAAGTAAAAATATTGCAGAGAAGTATTTTGAGTATTTTTGGTTTATAGTTCTGAAAATATAATATGGAAAATAGACCCGGGGCCATAGGTTTCACTAGAGGCTTCTCTCATGAAGGAAAATAATACTGCGGGTGAACAAATTACTATCGAGAAATTGATAGAAAAGAGAAATGAAGATATACAAGGAAATGATTATCCATATAGGCATCACGTCCATGTCAAGTAGACCAAAACGATTCCGCATCTACAACTATTACTCCACACATCGACCGACTCCTGCTTGCATCTAGAGTATTAAGTTCATGAAGAACTGAGTAACATATTAGGTAAGATGACATGATATAGAGGGATAAACTCAAGCAATATGATGAAAACACCATCTTTTTATCCTTGATGTCAACAATACAATATGTGCCTCGCTACCCTTACTTTGTCACTAGGGGAGGACACCGCAAGATTGAACCCAAAACTAAGTACTTCTTCCATTGCAAGAATTACCAATCTAGTTGGCCATACCAAACCAATAACTCGAAGAGACTTGGAAAGATATGAAATCATGCCTATAAGAATTGAGAAAAGGCTCAAATAATATTCATTTATAATCTGAACATAAATGCACAATTCATCGGATCTCGACAAACAGGCCGCAAAAGAGTATTACATCGGATAGATCTCCAAGAAGATCATGAAGAACATGGTATTGAAGCACAAAGAGAGAGAAGAAGTCATCTAGAAACTAGCTATGGACCCGTAGGTTTGTGGTGAACTACTCATGCATCATCGGAGGGGTAATGGAGTTGGTGTTGACGCCCTCTGTGATCGAATCCCCCTCCGGTAGATTACTAGAAAAGGCTCCAAGATTGGATCTCTCGGGAACAAAGGCTTCCAGCTGTAGAAAAGTATTTTCATGGCTCCCTTTGCTATTGGGGTAATATTTGGGAATTTATGGGCCGAAGAATAGGGTTAGGAGACCTGCTGGGGGGCCACAAGCCTGCCAGGCGCGACCAGGGGTGGTGTCTGTGCCCCCTGGCTTGTGACCTCCTGGCAGGTCTCTTGCCTTCCCCTCCAAGTCTAGTAGATTTCTTCTGGTCCAGAAAAATCATCACGGAGATTTTATTCCGTTTGGAGTCCGTTTAATATTCCTTATCTGCAATACTCAAAAACAAGGAAAAAACAGAAACTAGCACTAGGCTCTAGTTTAATAGGTTAGTCCCAAAAATAATATAAAATAGCATATTAATGCATATAAAACATCCAAAACAGATAATATAATAGCATGGAACAATCAAAATATATAGATACGTTGGAGACGTATCAAAGAACAAGAACAAGTAAAGTAGACTATACTCCTTAACTGTATCGTCGTTTGTTCATATTTATTTATTAACTCTATTTCCCATGTCAATCTCATTGCAAACGGTTAAGAATACAAATTCGACTGTGATTATTCATATTATTGCACATAGTTGGTTTCATCAATTATGTGCCTTGTCGAGCACACAATTCATAACAATAGATTGTATGTGTTGTCCAGAATTATCGCACAAAATTCTGATTACCAAACTATTTGCAGAGTATCACACACACCTTGTTAAGCCAAACCATTTATGTTCTTTCGGATCATCGCAAACAATTCATCTAGTAACCTGTATGCCTTCCATACCCAACATCCGGACCTATGTAACCATTTGTGCCATATTGGATCTTCGCAAACAGTTCTACTATGTGAATGTATGTTGTACATCGCACACATCTCTGTTTGCTTAACTATTTGTGTTATTTTGCCTCATCAAAAACAGTTTGTGAATGTCACCAAGTATCACACCCGCACCTCTTTTCTGAATCGTGGTTGATGGATCTGCCATCACACAGTTCACGTTATTGGTGACGGAGCTAGAACTATACCGTTTGAGATTCGTGCATCGTGCATAGTTTCGTTGAAGGGTCTGTGATACAAGTATCATCTTAGGACCTTCCTGCAGTAGGGATGCCTCCTTTCTTAGGGACACAATGAACCGGACTTACCCATCTACTATTAGCTATGGGATAGATGATACCTGCCTCGAGAAGCTTTCCTATTTTTTTTACCACATCCTTCAAAAATTGGTTTAGCATCAGGCTCCATATTAATCTTGTGTTGACACACAATATGGCTTATGCCCTAGAGATCATCAAGAGTATATTCAATTGCAGCATGATGCTTCTTTAATGTTTTCAATAATCCCTTTTCTTCATGCACCGAAAGATTAACATTGATTATAAAAGGATATATCTTCTTTTCATCAAGATAAGCATATTTCAAAGTATTACATAATTTCTTTAGTTAAAACATTAGAAGACTTTTAGGTGGGAGAGGACCTCCCAAGGTTTCAACAGGAAAATTATGCTTAAGGATAGGTGCTTTTCTAAAGAACATATGATCATTTTCATTTCGTTCATGAATATGCATATCATTTTCATGGTCTGACAAATATTATTCAAATGATCCGTAGGAGGTACAACAATAGAACAAAGACCAATAATATCATCTTTACTATATGAATCAATAGCATGTGGTTGTCTATTAAACTTACAGAAATTAAACTCATGAGATACATCACAAAAATTAATTTTGACCTTTTCTTCAGCACAATTGATACGACCATTTTGCATCATGTTTTATTACTATTTTTATAATATTTTAATGCAGAACAATGCTTTGGGAAGTAATTCTAATGTTGTTTGTGTGATAATTTGCAAGGTTTACATCAAGAGGGAGAATGCCGGCAACTGGAATTCAGCACCCCGAAAAAGCACGTCAGAGAGACCTATTCTGCAAAACTCCAATGAAGCTAAAAATTCATGAGAATTTTTACATATTAAATATGAATTTTTGGAGAAAAGAACTACCTGACGGGGGCCACCAGGTGGCCACCCTCCACCAGGGCGCACCTTGGTGGAGGGTGGGAACCCAGGACCACCTCTAGAGCCCATCTTCTGGTATTTAGTCCCAAAAAACCTACAAAAAATTAGAGGACGATGTCACGGGGAACGAACACCTATGGGACTGCATGGGCCCCTTTTGGTTTGGCGAGGGGGGCATGCTGGCTCAAAGAGCCAGTCTGGTGAGCTGCACATGGGGTGTTTTTTCCCAGGTTCGGGCCGCATGGATGCGTAAAACTCTACTCCTACTTGGTTGTATTGGTCCTGTTCTGGGGTTCGAGCTACAGGAGCGCCATGAATGGTTGCTACTTGAGCTTGGGAGCCGTCTCTTCCTCTCTAACTGTCTGGCTGTCCGGTTGCCTAACTACCTAAGAGCCCTAAAAGCTAAAGAGTCTGAAGGTTCGAGAGTCAAAAATCCAAAAGTCCTCTTCTGCAATGCAATGGGCCTCGTTTTATACTCAATGGAATCCCAATAGTGGCGTACAGTGCACTCATGGGAAGCACAGTGCTGCTACAGTGCTATCATACCTAACCCTGATGGAGTAGGACAAGAGCATTAAATGCACCGTCAGGGGCCTTAGTCCGTCAGTGGGACGAGATGGGGGCCGTACCATCGGCGCCGCTTAGCTTCCTCCAACATCGACACCGCAACACGCGTCCAGGTGGATCGACACCTGTCCTGTGCGCTGGCGGTGCTTGCTGGGGCCTTGCCTTGCGGGGACCTTGCTTTGCCGGGGGCCTGGAGGCTCTACAGCCCTCCTGGCAAGGTCTTCCCGGTAGTCCCGAGTCTTCTGTGCTGATGCTTGGTAAGTCCTCGCCAGGTCTTGCCGCCTGGGCGGCTACTACTTCCCTCCATGAGTAAAGGGGCACTAGATGGCCCAAAAACTCTAGTGCACCGACAAAGGACTTTCGGGACGAAGTGCCGCCGCCTCGAGGCAGAACTTGGGAAGGAGCACTTTTGCCCTCCGATGGAGCAATTCCACCAGGGGAACTTCCCTACCATAGGGGGAAATCAAAGCCATCGTCATCACCAATAATCCTCTCATCTTGTGGAGGCCATTCTTCATCAACATCTTCAACATCACCATCTCCTCTCAAACCCTAGTTCATCTCTTGTGTTCAATCTTTGTATCAGAACCTCAGATTGGTACCTGTGGGTTACTAGTAGTGTTGATTACTGATGACCCACAAGTATAGGGGATCAGTTGTAGCCTCTCTCAAACCCTTATTAATGAAGAATTTGATTCTCAGAACCCTATGACAATTGTATGCGGTGTCTGAAGTCATCATTCTTATACGGTGGGTCACGCCACCAACCACACTTGAAATTCTTCAAAGTTGAGTTTTTCGTCATTTTGCAAATATCTTCAAATTTTCAAATTCCTCAACTTTTAAAATTCATCAAATTTTAAAATTCATCAAATTTTAAAATTCATCAAATTTTAAAATTCTTCAAACTATGAAACTTATGTTCTTCATTAACTATATATATATTTGAGTTTCATCTAAGTGAATGTGATCGAACCCTTTGCCCCTCTATGCTAAACTCAACCTAGTCTGTTCACAAGTTCTTCATATGCGTTCTACTTTGAAACTCGTTCAAAGTCTTCACTGTGTTCTGGAAAACTAAAGAATTTGCAAACAGAAACTTTAAAATTTTCTCTATCAAAATTTTTGGCGTTTCCCACTCAAACTATTCCGATTCCTACGACTGGATAACCCACGATCCCCCACTATCACCACTTCTCAGTATGTGGGTGACACATGTCGCGTGGAGAGCAAGGGTTAGGGGCAATCTGGTCCAAAATCTTCGGACAAATTGGTTTTCACCTTCGCTATAAATACCCCTCCCCTTTCACTATGCTCGGTTACTCCTCATTCCTACTCTATCCCGAGCTCAACCCTAGCGCCGCCTCTAAAATCATCGCCGCCGGTGTGGAAGAGCTTCACTGCCTCAACCTCGCCGTCGTCGTACTCGCATCGGACATGGAAGTCTTCACCCCGCCGCTGTTCTAACTGTCTCCCTCTGTCAAGCTAGGGTGTGGGAGATCTGGACTGACGAACTTCCTTGATTTCTTCTCATAGTTTGTCATGTTCTTCATCAGGGTAAATAAAATCTATTTTTACTACCCTTGTTTGATCTTCAAGTTTTCCTCAATCTTCTCAAAGGTGTTTATTCCTCAAGAATCTCATTCTAAAGCACCTCACATGTTCGTACTCTTGATGTTTTTGCCTAAGTTATGCTTTTCTTCAAGATTCCTCAATTGTGTGAATCCTCAAAATTGCACAACTCTGGAACCTAAGACAAAGAACACTTAATGAAATTCCTCAAGACACCCATGGTCAAATTCCTCACTCTTGATGTTATTGAAAAACTTCTGAGAACGCATATGACCTCTTCAAATTCGTTGCACCTATACTCTGTTCGCAGGTACAAACATGTCCGCTGATGAATCACTAGGTTCTCATCAACTTAACTCATTTGCTGTATTTCTTGAAGAAAACCTATGCACTTCTTCAGAATCTTCAAGAGTTCAGAATCCTCAGCCGAAGAAAATGGCTAATGGGAAGAAGCCACAGAAAGGTGGAAAGAAACCAGATGTGCAGACTGCTTTTGAGATACCTGATGACTTGTATGAGGAATACTGCATGCGAGATGAAGAAACCCATGGCAAAGAAACAACTAAGCAGATAAAGATCCGCTTACATTAAACTAAGAGAAGATGGGCAAAGGAGTGGAAAGAATATCGCTATGTCACTCCTAAGTATATGATGAATTTCGCAGTTAAACCCCCTTACAGCAGGCCACCCTTGGCTCCAAATCAAATAGCTGATCCCACAAGTCTCAAGACTGGTAATGATTTTCCTCATGAATGGGAGAAACAACAGGCCAAGCTGGCGAAGAAAGCAAAAGAGCTTGTGAAGAAATTCAACGAAGACTCTGCTGCTGCTGCGACTACCGGAGACTCTGCAGCTGCTGCGACTACCGGAGACTCTGCAAGTGCTCCAAAGAAAACTATAGTGAAGTCAAATTCCTCAACTTCAAAATCATCACAGCAGATTCCTCAAGCTCAGCCTTCAAAGGCCTCCGCTGCTGGTTCAGTAGCTGCTCAGTCCTCTCCTGTTGCTGCAAAGTTTTCAACTCCTGTGCACCTTGCATCGTGTCAGAGGACAAAGGGATTTTCAATTGCTTCAGGGGCGTCAGCAAGTTCTTCAGTCCAAGAAGATTCCTCGTCCAGTGCTTCATCGATGAAAATGAAAGCAACTGTTGGACGAGGCATTCGACCAAGTCCTCAACCCAAGAAGGTGGCGTTCACAATACCATCATATTCCTGAGAGGAAGCTGATGATGAGGAATTGGCTGCAATCATCAGAAACAAGCCAGAACGAGTGGCTCAAGCGAAGGGCACTCAAATTCCTCTTTGGCTAGATCCAAAAGTGGTGCTGAACTTCATTGATATCTCACAAGGATCCCAAAACGCCAATTGATGACTTGAAGGTGCCTCCTCGTCCTAATCATTTTCTCACTACTTTCATAGCTGAAGAAAAGTGGAAGTACGAGAAGGCCAGGAAAACCAAGAAGGCTTAGTACAAGAAAGAGCATTTCTTGAAGAAAAATGTAATGTTCTGAAGCTGTCTCCTGAGGAACTTGTGAAGATGCAGTCTGAGATCAAAAACCTCAATGAGGAATTCAATAGATACTATGCTGATTAGCAAGGCGCCAAGGTTCGCTTCATCAATATAGCTGATAAAGTCATCAATTATCACAACTCAAGGGTTGCATCTCGTATGAAACCACAAATTCCTTAGGCTGAAGAATCTGCTCAGCCTACTGAAGAAACAGCTAGCGCTGCTGAAGAAAGTCAGAATGCTGAAGAACCTGCGAGGGCAACCTTCACTGCTACGCCTGATGAAATTGAAGCCAAAAGGATGACCGCATTAGTTTTACCTGAAGAAACTGCTACCCCTTCACCCTCCGCTAAAATCACAAAATCCTGAAGGGTGAAGACAATCAACCTTCCTTCTGCATCAGAAGGGAAGAAGACCAAGGCTGCTGAGAATAAGGCACTGAAAAGGAAAGCATCATCTTCAGATTCCTCAGTTGCGAAGAAATTGAAGGCAAAACCAAGTTCTTCAACAGAATCGGTTGATGCAACCCCTATCAGCTCCGTGCCAGCCTATGAAATAGTGCCATTCGGTGTTGACTACGTTATCCCGAATGATGATCAAGGAGAAAAGGATCAATCTGCTGCTACCTCAGAGCAGATTGATGAAGAAATTGAAGTAGAAGCAAATGCTTCAACTCCAAAGGTATCATCGCCCCAGGCTCAGTTAACTATCGAAGAGGCCAGGATTGAAGAAATTGATGAGGATGTGGACATTGGCAATACAACTCCTGTCATCAATGATGAATATTGGGAAGCTAAGGAAACTGCTCCGCAAATTCCTCAGTCTGAAGAAATTCCTCCCATGCCTAAGAAGATTAAGGGCCGCTTCAAGCCAAACCTTCAGCCAAAGCCAAGAATGCCATTCAAAGTCTCAAAGCGCCCCAAATTCCTCAAGTCCAATTTCTTCATTGAGCACATTTTCTTCACTGGACCCAATCCATATGAATCAGCAAGGGCCGGTCGCACCAGATTCTGGACCCCGACACAGATGATTGATTATGCATCAGTACTGTTTGACAAGAAGAAAGTCTTAGAGCACCATCAAACTCCTCATGCGGATATGGAAACAATTCCATCCTGCACGCTGGTGCTCTCAGTTCTTCACGCTGCAGGAATTCATCCATTCTGTGTGGATATCTGCGACTGGAATGAAGAACTAATTCATCAATTCTATGCCACTCTGCACATCACAGGTGATGCCACTGACATCAACTCTTGGGTCTTGGACTGGATGACCGGATCGACTCACCTCACTGCTCCTGTGTCGAATTGCTTTGGTGTGTCCCAGTTCCAATTCCTTCAGAAGAAGCTTGCTGCCTATTTGATGAACCTGCTCTACCCAACCCACTGATGCAAGTGCTGATGAAGCCATTGGCTCCTGGAAAACCTCAGTGGACAACCTTCCTTGTGAAGGATTTGCTCTATGTGCCCAGGACGGTCTACCGCATTCTCACCAACACCCTATGTCCTCATAAGGGCCACAACTTTGAAGAAGAAGAAGTGGAGGGAGTCATGAAGAACATGCTATTCAACATCATTCACGGGATTCTCATCAACTTCCATGATTTCTTCATGAGGATATTGGTGAATGCAGCACTAGCCCCATTTGAACTGAAGCCTTATGCTCCCTGGATCATGAAATTCATCAGATGAAGGTCTTTAGTTCCCGTCAAGGTGGACTTCCAGAATAACTTCGGCTTCTTGCCCCCAATTGAAGTCCTCAAGAGCACAATTACCTCAGTTGAAGGAAAAGGCAAAGCTGTCATTGATGAAGGTACTCGTCCATTGCATGGTTAGTTTTGCAAAGGTACATCTTACTCCACCAATGATGACACTGATACCCAAGATTCTGCTGCAAAAGCCTCAGCGCAAAAGCCTCAAGAGTCTGCCCCTCATGTGATAACTGATTGTGAACTTCTCATAAGTCTTCATTAGAAGGTTGATCGCAATCACACGTGGGTGAAGCGTCATCTTGCTTCCATTGTTCATAACATGACTGTGATGCAGAACTCTGTGAGGAAAAATCACTACTATGTGCATGAAATCTCTGATCGCACATGGGACATTCTCGCACACCTCAAGACTCCCGAGGAACTCAAGGACATGGACTTTCAGCAAAACTTTCACTTCTCTCATCCTCCTCAGAAGAAATTCAAGAAGTTTCAAGTTTCTCAGCTGGTTACAAGTTCATATTCTTCATCGCGTGAGATGGATGAAGCTGAGGATATTGAAGACACTACGGCTGGCCCTGCATTGACGAACGACCCCGACACCACTAGCGCTCCTTCCTCACCAACCAGATGAAATTCTTCAAGGGTCATTAGTCCTCACTTTTTCATCCCTTTTGGTGTTTGATGACAAAGGGGGAGAAAATTTGAGTTAGTCTTCAAGCGGGTCTCTTTTTACGGACTGTTTTTTGTTTAAGTTGCAACTCTTGCTCTTCTGAAGCTTTTGTTGGTTGAGGACTAAACTTAAGTCCTATGGTGGTCTCACTCTTTTGAACTACTTTCCGCATGCTTATTTCCTCACGCACCTTAATGCATGCATGCTGAATTTCGTCAGACACCATTTTCATCATGCATTGCAAATTTTTCATATCATATGTTCAAATGCGTGTATGAATTACAAGATATAGGGGGAGTTCTCCATGTTTTAACCTGCCATGTGCATTTGCAGTCTAAAGCAAATTCCTCAAATATGCACATATTTAGGGGGATTTCTTCTATATTTTGCGATTAAATTCCTCAAACTCAGTACTTACACTTCATATTATTATCCCCATTGAAAACTTAACCTATTTGTCATCAATCACCAAAAAGGGAGATTGTAAGTGCATCTAGTGCCCCTTAGTGATTTTGGTGTATTGAATACTTATAGGTTAAGGAACTAATGTGTTTGCCAGTGTACACAGGCTCTATAAGTTGATGAGGAGTTTGATATATTCTGAGATTACCGACCCCTAACAATGTATGTCTTCAACTGAAGATTTTGGTGAAGACTTTGCTAAAGACTTTGGTATTCCCTGAAGACTTTCAAAATGAAGAAGTTGGTGTGACCTTGAAGATATGAACGAGGACTATGAAGCGTGAAGACTTTTGTTTTCGTAGTTTCATTTCCTTTCTTTGAGTCATAGGAAACACCGTACTATTAAAGGGGGCCGAGGTAATACTAAGGAAAATTTCCAACTGATGTACAACTCAAAATCGTCAACCTATCCAATCCTTCGAGTGAAGCCTTTGGAAATCTCTTGCAGTCCAGTCAAGTTCTTAAGTGACAGAGACAAAGTTCTTCTAGTCTCTGATGAAATTGATCTGACTAAGGAGTTAGGATTTCGCCAGTACGAATTGCCTACAAGTGAGGAACATGATAAACCTCAGGACTTTCATAGTTCGAAATTCCGACCGTTCCTGCGCTTAGCGTCAGCTGTCCCCAATCATCTTATCCACATAACGGTCATATCATTGGGGGCATTTATGTCTTATCATGCCAGGTTGCACCCTGGCTATAAATAGCCACCCTCCACAACCACCAGTTGGTTGGCTGCTCCGAGAGAGAACTGACACTTGTCATTTAAGAGCAACCCATCCGCCGAGGACTTTGAGAGAAAATCATCAGTGAGGAAAAACCGAAATCCAAACCACCAAACCCAAAGTGATTGAGCATCACTGAAGAAATTGTTCCTCTGTGGAACCGATACTTGTTACATTTAAGGACTGTGTATCCTCCAGACGGTTAGGCGTCATGGTCTAGTGCATCCTGCATTCAATTGGGGATCACGGAGTGACCTTGGCCTAGAGCATCCAACAATCAATTCTAGATCACCGGGTGACCAGTTTATGAGGGTTTTGGAAGTCTACCCTGAAGACTTGCCACGAGTGTTGGGCGAGGATTGTGTGACCTTAGCTCAAGGAGAATATGGTAAGGACTGTGTGTCCTCAGACTGTGTCTCCTATAGTTTAAATACTAGGCCGCTCCAAACCATACGTACGACTGTCACAGCAGTTGGAACTAGGTCATCAAACCATTGTCTTCATCGAGTTACCTGGTTCTATTTCCCGAACCCCTCCATTCCTCGTATACTTGTTGATGAAATTGATCATTATTTTTTGTAGAATTCGACTGAAGACTTTCACAATTTCCTCACCTCAAATTCTTCAAGTTACCTTGTTCATCACCTTCTTATCTTGTATCATGCTACCTGTAATCTGTGCATGTTCAATTTATCATCATGACTATGTTGTTGCTATGTTCCTCATGCACTTGAGTACTTATTCCACAGCTAGTTATTCATCACATTTCACATTCCTCAAGTTGAAATTCCTCGAGTGATGAATTTGTAAAAATCGACTATTCACCCCCTCTAGTCGATATAATGCACTTTCAAGCCCCCAGACCGAAAATGGCCAGGAGAGAGGGATTGTTTGAAGAGCTTGAGATGGTTGATGTAGTTTCTTCGAATGAAATTGGCATGCTTCACACTTTGTTACTAACGCAGTTGCATCCAGGAGGGCAGTGGGCCAAAAGAAACCTTGCCGGAATGCCTTTCCGGCAAGTGCTCTTCATCCTTTGTGGGAGCCACATATACCTCCGTGTATCTCTGCCAATAGTTCCAGTCCATCCTCCCGAGAAATGCACTTGAGTTTCACTCTGTTCGATCTCTTTATGTACATGACGTTGTCCACGAACTGGTACATATGAGACCGGCGGGCTACTTTCTCTGTTTCCTCTTGTTCCGCGGGGAGCTCTCCTGTCTGAAGGAATTGGACAAGATGTTGCACCCATGCTGGAGCCTAGGGCTCAAAAACAAGGACCAAAGGCGTATCCTCTGTCGGGGGAGCATTTGCCTTGACGGCAAGGGCCCGAGGTCCTGCAGGAGTCTGCTGCCCCTCGGCAAGCCTGGCGGGAGTGCATGCTTCTACGGCAATAGCTGATGGCCCTGCCGGAGCACAACACTCACCGGCAAGCCTGTCGTTCTCTTGGACAATTTTCTCGCCGGCGGCCCCAAGGAGCCCTGCCGGGAGATATTTGCCAAAACTTAACTTCCTTCTCTTCTCTTGCCCAGTTGATGGTGTCACAGAGGGTTGAGTTAGTTGGAGCACGAAAGTTCCTAGTTCCATAGGTAACTTAAGGGCAACACATTTTGAAAGGCCATCGGCAACGTTGTTCTCCGCACGTGGAACGTGCTCCATCTACAGGCCATCAAAACGTTCTTTCAACTTCCTCACTTCATCTACATAAGCTTCCATCAACGGACTCTAGTAGTCTCTGTTTACTTGCCTTGCGAAAAGTTGAGAGTCACCCCTGACAATAAGTTTCTTGATCCCAAGTTCCGCCGCGATCCTGAGACCGGCAAGCAGCCCTTCGTACTCAGTAGTGTTGTACGTTGATCTCTCCCGGGGAAAGTGCATTTGGATCACATATCTGAGGTGCTCTCCGATGGGTGAGACAAGCAACACTCCGGCACTAGCGCCTTGTAGTGAGAAAGCTCCATCAAAATACATGATCCACTCTCGATCAGTCTCCTTGCCGGGGAGAGTTGACTCTGGAATCTCTTCATCGGGCGTCAGGGTCCATCCCACAATGAACTCCGCCAAGGCCCTGCTCTGAATAGTCATAGATATTTCAAACTTAAGACCGAAGCTTGATAGTTCCAGAGCCCACTCCACAATCCTGCTAGTAGCTTCTGGGTTCCTCAATATCCGCTATCAGGGGAAGCGGGTGAAAACGGTGATCTCATGTGCTTGGAAGTAATGGTGTAGATTCCTCGAGGCCATAAGAAGGCTGAAGAGCAAATTTTGCATGCCAGAATACCTTGACCTACCCCCATGCAACAAGGAGCTGACAAAATAGACTAGTCACTGCACCACTTTGTTCTTGTGAGCTATCTCTTTCAATTGCGCAGATCCTTCCTTGCCGACACCAGACTCCGCCAAAGGCTGTCCTGGCTCATTGTTTGGTGCCTTTGCCGCTGTCGTTGCTTCTTTATCAACCTCTCTTTTAGCCACTAATGCAGCACTCACCACTTGATTTGTTGCCGCCAAGTATATCAGCAACGACTCCTGTGGTTTTGGCACAACTAGGACTGGCGGAGAGGAAAGGTACTTCCTCAAATCCTGCAACGCTGCCTCTGCTTTCGGAGTCCATTTCATTGGACCCGCCTTCTTCAAGATTTTGAAAAAGGGGAGGCCGCGCTCAACAGACTTTGAGATGAACCTACTCAGAGCAGCAACACAGCTGAAAAGGTGTCGCACGTCCTTGACTCATTTTGGTGCCTCAATCTGCTCAATTGCCTTGATCTTGTCAGGATTTGCTTCGATTCCACATTGAGAGATAAAGAACCCGAGAAGCTTGCCAGATGGGACACCGAACACACATTTCTCGGGATTGAGCTTCATGTTGATCTGGCATAGATTGGTGAACATCTCTTCTAGGTCCGCTACGAGTGTGTCTTTGTCCTTGGTTTTGACCACTATGTCATCCATATAAGCCATCATATTTCTATGCAGTTGGGGCTCAAAACCTATGTGGACCGCTCTTGCAAAGTTGGAACCAACGCTTTTCAACCCGAAAGGCATACGCAAAAAGCAGTATGTACCACATGGGGTGATAAACGCGGTTTTCTCTTCGTCTTCCTTGGCCATAAAGATCTGATGATAACTGGAATAGGCATCAAGGAAAGACAATAGGTTGCAGCCAGCGGTGGAGTCCACAATCTGGTCGATGCGCAGCAAGGGAAAATGATCTTTAGGGCAGGCCTTGTTGATGTCCGTGAAATCAATGCATAGTCTCCACTTCCCATTCGCCTTGCGCACCACGACTGGATTGGACAACCATGTAGGGTGGAGTACTCCTTTGATCAGACCAGCTGCCTCTAACTTCTTGATCTCTTCGGCAATAAATTGTTCTTGCTCCAAAGCTTGCTTCCAAACCTTCTGCTTGACGGGACGCACGTGTGGACAAACGACAAGGTGGTGCTCAATCACCTTCCTAGGAACACCAGGGATATCAGATGGTTGCCATGCAAACACATCGACATTCTCCCACAGGAAAGCGATGAGCGCACTTTCCTATTTGTCGTCAAGGGTGGAACTGATGGTGAAAGTTCCCCCCCCCATGCCATCCTCCTTGGCAGGCACCTTCTTGGTTTCTGGCGGAGCTGCCTTAGAGTTCTTGCTCTTGCCGGTGGAGCTCTCTAGCACATTGTCAACAGTAGCACAACACTCTGTAGAGGTGCGCTTGCCGGAATGTGTGCCAGAGGCCTTGTCGGTCTTCTTCCCCCCGGGGGCTTCAGCAGCAGGAGCAAGTGCCTTGGCGGCAGGTGCTACGGCTGTGCCTTGGTAGAGTTGGTCGGCGCAGATAAGCACACTCTTCTTGTCAGAGTTGATGGTAATGACGCTCATCAGTTCGGGCATCTTTAGCACGTTGTAAGCAAAGTGAGTGGCCTCCATGAACTTGGCCAGTGTCGGACGCCCGAGAATTCGATTGTACGACAATGAGATCTCGACAACGTCAAAGAAGATCTTCTCCATTCTGAAATTGATAACACTGCCGAACATTACTGGTAGCATGACCTTCCCTTTCGGCTCAGTCCTTCTCGAATTTACCTCTTGGAAAGCGCCTGTCGGCTCAAAATCTTCGCCAGGAATATGTAGCCTTTGAATGACATCGGGCGACATCAGGTTCACGCTGGCTCCGCTATCGACTAACATCTTCGTCACCTTGAGGTTGCGGATTGTTGGGGAGACCAACAATGGTAGGCACCCAACCGCGGTTATGCGATCAAGGTGATCCTCGACGTTGAAGATGATAGGAGTGTTGGACCATTTCAGAGGTTTCTGTGTGCCGATAGAGGGCTCTGCCGCATTAACCTCTTGAGCCCACTCTTTAAGTTGGCGGTGAGAGGAATGCGACAAGGCTCCTCCTTCTATGAACATCGCCTCCATAGATCTTTGGAACTCATGCTCACTGGACTCGTCATCCTCTTTGACATCACCATCGTCTCCCTTTTGCTTGTCGTGGCCGTAGGCGGGCCAATTCTTCTATTACTTAGGCTTTCCGTGGTGACCTCATCGGCCAAGACGCTTCTTGCCGGACCCCTCAGCACCATCCTAACCCTTCTCCTTGTCGCGTCTTTCATATTCAGCCTTCTGCTTCTCGGCAAGCTGCTCAACTTGCCGGCAGTCTTGGAGGTCGTTTCCCTTGGTGCGATGGATCTAGCAATACTGCTTGCTGGATTCTCCCGGCTTACCAGCATCCATGAGAGCATGGTAGGAGGCACACCCGGCAACATCGTTGCCGGGGTCATCGACCTTGCCTTTCTTGGCAGCGCCGGGGTTGCTGGATCCTTCGACGGCTAGCACGGTCTTGCCCTTACGCTTCTTGTTCCGCTGCTGGCCCTTCTTTGCCAGGGGAGCGGTGTCTTCGTTGTCAGAGTCGACCTCCGCACCAGCATTCTCGCTAGGGAGTCTTCTCCCTTGTTCACTGCGAGCGCATTTGTCTGCCAAAGCATAAAGCTTGGGGATGTCCCTGACTCTGTTCATCGCCAACTCTTCCCACATCCTGCAGTTGTGCACGTTCTGATGGAACGCGTTGATAACAGCGGCAGGGTGAACGTTTGGGATGTTGTGGTGCATGTGGCTGAACCTTTGGATGAACTTGCGCAGAGTTTTGCCTTCCTTCTGGGGCATGATGTGCAGGTCGCTCTCCTGGCCAGGAGCTTGATGACCCCCAGTGAAGGCGCCAATGAATTCGTGACACAAGTCCGACTAGGAGGCGATGGATTTCTTTGGCAAGTGCATCAGCCATGACCTTACGTTGGGCTTAAGCACCAACTGGAAGTAGTTAGCCAATATCTTGTCGTCGGGGCCCCCGGCAGCCTGCACCACAATGGTGTAGACCCTCAGGAACTCTGACGGATGGGTCTTGCTGTCATACTTCTCTGGGACTTCTGGTTTGAACGTGCGGGTGTTGGGCCACTGGACTTGCCACGGCTCGGGGGTAAACACTGGGCAGCCCACCTCGTAAGGTAGGCTGATAGGGTACCCCAGCGCAGACTTGTTCATGGTGTCTCCCGCATGCCTGTCCGAACTAGAGGCGTGCTTCTTGTTGCCGCTCGACCGTGGTTCGAGCGGCCTCCTTGCCACGTTCGCGAAGAACATGACGCTGATCACGGCAGTCCGCGGATCAGACGACACCGTCGAGTAACCATCGTGGGCGTCGGTCTGTCAGGTCGGCGACCGACGATGATGTTGCGGGGGAGATTGCGCCGAGGTCGCACCAACCCCAGGCACCTCACCGCTGGCCTGAGGTGGCTTGGTGGGCCGAAGCTTGTATACGAGGCTGAGGAGGCTCTGAATGGTGGCTCTCCATTCATCGAGCTTCTCTGCAGCAGGAGGGAAGTTCAGGAGTAGCTGCACCCGTGCCATCGCTTCCTCCGCTGTGGACGGCATCGAGCGGCGCGAGGAACACGAGGTGCTCTGACTCCTAACCGTGTTAGAAGGAGCACCTCCGCGGTCTCGCGTCGGCATGCCACCCCCACTCGTGTGCTGGTCCCGCGCATCTTGGGAATGATGTGCAAGAGCCTTTCCATGGGGATTCTAAGAACTACAGGCGCCAAGGCGTTGCTCTCCGCGTGCCTCCTAAGAAGGTCACAACGTAGGCATTGGCGTGGGCGCCCTGGGAGATACTCTTGCGCCCCCGGAGTTTGCCATACCACCTGTAGGCGGTACCGCTCTATCCTGAGACCCGTGTGCGTGGAGGTTCCCAGCATCGCCATGAGCGTCTCCGCGGCGAGTGTTGCCGCTTGCTTGGCCTTGGTCATCGGAAAGTCGTGGAAGTTCTGAACCTCTGCCTCCTCCTCGACACAGGAATGACGGACACGGACGGATCAACTGCAGTAAGGTCCTTCTTCTTGGGGGCCATGGTGACGATGAAGCTGGGGTGTAGATCACCAGAACGGGTTCGTAGAAACTCTTATGCGCCCCCTACCTGGCGCGCCAAAGATGTCATGGGGAACGAATACCTATGGGACCGCGGGGGCCCCTTTCGGTTCGGCGAGGGGGGCGTGCTAGCACAAAGAGCTGGTCTGGTGAGCTGCACACGGGGTGTTTTTCCCCAGGTTCGGGCCGCATAGATGCGTAAAACCCTACTCCTGCTTGGTTATATTTATCCTGTTCTGGGGTTCGAGCTACAGGAGCGCCATGAACGGCTGCTACATGAGCTTGGGAGCCTTCTCTTTCTCTCTAACCGTCGGGCTGTCTAGTTGCCTAACTACCTAAGAGCCCTAAAAGCTAAAGAGTCCAAAGGTTCGAGAGTCAAAAATCCAAAAGTCCTCTTTTGTAACGCCCTGGGACTCCTTTTATACTCAAGGGAATCCCAATAGTGGCGTACAGTGAGCGCACGGGACGTACAGTGCTGCTACAATGATATCATACCTAACCCTGACGGAGTACGACAAAAGCATTAAATGCACCATCAGGGGCCTCAGTCCGTCAGTGGGATGGGACAGGGGCCATCCCATCGGCGTCGCTTAGCTTCCTCCAATGCCGACGTCGTGAAATGCATCCAGGTGGATCGACACCTGTCCTATTCTCTAGCGATGCTTTCCAGGGCCTCGCCTTGCCGGGACCTTGCCTTACCGGGGGCCTGGAGGCTCTATAGCCCTCCTGGCAACGTCTTCCCAGTAGTCCTGAGTCTTCTGTGCTGATGTTTGGTAAGTCTTTTCTAGGTCCTGCCGCCGGGGCGGCTACTACTGCCCGTGCATGAGTAAAGGGGCACTAGATGGCCCAAAAACTCTAGTGCACCGACAGAGGACTTTCGGGACGAAGCGTCGCCGCCTCGAGGCGGAACTTGGGCAGGAGCACTTTTGCCCTCCGGCGGAGCAATTCCGCTGGGGGAACTTCCCTTCCATAGGGGGACATCAAAGCCATCATCATCACCAACAACCCTCTCATCTTGGAGAGGCCATTGTTTATCAGCATCTTCAAGAACACCATCTCCTCTCAAAGCGTAGTTCATCTCTTGTGTTCAATCTTTGTACAGGAACCTCAGATTGGTACCTGTGGGTGACTAGTAGTGTTGATTACTGATAACCCACAAGTATAGGGGATCAGTTTTAGCCTCCTTCGATAAGTAAGAGTATCGAACCCAATGAGGAGATAAAGGTAGAACAAATATTACCTCAAGTTCTATCAACCACCGATATAACTCTACGCACGCTTAACGTTCACTTTACGTAGAACAAGTATGAAACTAGAAGTACTTTGTTGGTCTAACGGGATAGGTTTGCAAGATAATAACGAACATGTAAATAAAACTAGGGGTTGCTAAGATAAAGAAACAACTAAGTTAGTTTAACGAGTGTGGAAAAGTGGTGGTAGGAGTTGCGTAATTCTCCCTAGGCAATCGATAACTAGACCGGTCATCATTATTACAATTTTATATGAGAAAGAGGCATAAGCTAACATACTTTCTCTACTTGGATCATATGCACTTATGATTGAAACTCTAGCAATCATACGCAACTACTAATGTCATTAAGGTAAAACCCAACCATAGCATTATAAGGTATCAAATCCTCTTTACTCCCATATGCAACAACCCACCTACTCGGGTTTATGCTTCTGTCACTCACGCAACCCACCATAGGCAAATCATGAACACATTGCTACACCCTACAGCGAGGATCCCTCATGCTTGCGTGACACGGAGAGCACCATAGGAAATAACCAATAATAAAACATGCAACTCAAACTAATCATGATCATCAATCAACCCATAGGACAACCAAAATCTACTCAGACATCATAGGATGGCAACACATCATTGGATAATAATATGAAGCATAAAGCACCATGTTCATGTAGACGGTACAACGGGTTGACGGAGAGTGTACCGCTCTAGATAGATGGGGGAAGGTGATGGAGTTGTTGGTGAAGATGACGGAGTTGTTGGAGTAGATCGCCGTCACGATGATGCCCGGAGGCATTCCGGCGCCACCAGGAGAGAGGGGGATAGAGCCCCCCTCCTTCTTCTTCCTTGACCTTCCCCCTAGATGGAAGAAAGGTTCCCCCTCTATCCCATGTCCTCCATGGCAGTGGAGGGGTGAGATCCCCTCCGAGTTGGATCTCTCTCTGTTTCCTTCTCTTTCTGTGCTCCCAGATTCTGGCCTTTCACCGTATCTCAAATATCCGAAGATCTATAACTCCGATCGGGATTGAAACTTTGAGGGGATTTTTATCTAGATATTAGCTTTCTTTTGGCAAAAGGAGAGCTCCAAACGACCTAAGGGCTGGCCACAAGGGCCTAGGGCGCGGCCAGGAGGTAGGCCGCCCCCACCCCTCAGCTTGTAGTCACCTCGGGCATCGTCTCGTGTTGATTATTATTCCCAAAAATCACATATATTCCAAAAAAACCTCCTTAAGTTTTTATCATGTTTGGACTTCGTTAGATATGGATTTTTTGCAACACAAAAAACATGTAACAAATAGGAACTGGCACTGGGCACTAGATCAATATGTTAGTCCCAAAAATAGTATAAAAAGTTGTCAAAAGTATATGAAAGTTGTAGAATATTGGCATGAAACAATCAAAAATTATAGATATGACGGAGACATAGAAATTACCTTGCGTAGTTGATTGCTATATGGTTTATTTGTTGGAAGATTATTTGTTCAGATCCATTATGATATTCAATACACCTATGATCTTGAGCAAGCATATTATTTGTGAGTAGTTACTTTTGTTCTTGAGGTCACAGGAGAAGTCATGTTGCAAGTACTCTTGAGAATTTGATATGTGTTCGATATTTTGATGATATGTATGTTGTGATTCCCTTAGTGGTGTCATGTGAACATCGACTACATGACAATTTACCATCCTTGGGCTACTTCATAAGGGGCTGATTTGGGTCCACATGTTTAATGTTATGGTTTGACTTGGTCTTAATACTTTTCTCATAGTTGTGGATGCTTGCGAGGGGGTTAATCATAAGTAAGTTGTTAGTTCAAGTAAGAACATTAGCACCGGTCCACCCACATATCAAATTATTAAAGTAGCGAAAACAAATCAAACCAACATCACGAAAGTGACTACATGAAATTCCCGTGTACCCTTAAGAACACTTTGCTCATCATAAGAGATATTTTTGGCATGTACTTTGCAACAAAAGGATTGGGCTACCTTTCTACACCTCACCTATTGTTACCATTATTTCCTTATTACAAATTACCTTGCTATCAAAACACTTGCTACTTACAATTTCAGTGCTTGCGGAAATTACCTTGCTGAAAACCGCTGATCATATCCTTCCGCTCCTCGTTGGGCTAGAATGGCTAAACCCGATGAAAAAGACAAACATAGACCCGTAGTTGGCTTGTGTGTTGTCTCAGTTAAAATTCGAGATCCTTGTTATCATGGCTTATGTGATTTGGGTGCTAGTGTGAGTTCTATTCCTTTTACCTAATATCAAGAAATTATAAATGACGTAGCACCTGCTGAAATAGAAGATATTGATGTTACTATTAAACTTGCTAACAGAGACACCATCACACCACTTGGGATTGTTAGAGATGTTTAAGTCTTCTATGGGAAAATAAAATATCGTACTGATTTTCTAGTTCTTGGTTCCCCACAAGATGACTTTTGTCCCATTATCTTTGGTAGACCTTTCTTGAACACTGTTAATGCTAAGATAAATTGCAAAAAAGAGATTGTCAGTGTTGAGTTTGGTGATGTGTCTCATGAGTTTAATTTTTCCAAGTTTAGTAGACAATCTCGTGATAGAGAATTACCTAGTAAGGGAGAAATAATTGGTCTCTCTTCTCTTTTCGTTCCTTCTACACATCCACTAGAACAATATTTGCTCGGCTATGAAAATGATATGCACTTTCGTGAAAGAAATGAAATAGATAAAATTTTCTTTGAACAACAACCTCTACTGAAACACAATTTGCCTATAGAAACTCCTGGAGGTCCTCCTCCACCTAAAGGTGATCCTATGTTTGAACTTAAACAATTGCCTAACACTTTGAAGTATGCTTATCTTAATGATAAAAATATATATCATGTTATTATTAACGCCAACCTTTCAAAACATGAAGAAGAAAGATTATTGAAAATTCTCAGGAAGCACCGGGATGCTATTGGATATACTCTTGATGATGTTAAGGGCATTAGTCCCACTCTATGTCAGCACAAGATTAATATGGAACCTGATGCTAAACCCGTTGTTGATGACCAACGATGATTGAATCCCAAGATGAATGAAGTGGTAAGAACTGAAATATTAAAGCTTCTGGAAGCAGGTATAATCTATCCTATAGCTGATAGTAGATGGGTGAGTCCCGTTCATTGTGTCCCTAAGAAAGGAGGTATTAATGTTATTCCCAATGATAAAAGTGAGCTTATTCCATAAAGAATTGTTACTGGGTATAGGATGGTAATTTATTTTAGGAAATTAAATAAAGCTACTAGAAAATATCATTACCCCTTTCCTTTTATTGATCAAATGCTTGAAATACTATCTAAGCACACACATTTTTGTTTCCTAGATGGATATTCTGGTTTCTCTCAAATACGTGTGTCACAATCTGATCAAGAGAAATCCACCTTTACTTGTCCTTTTGGAACCTATGCTTATAGACGTATGCCTTTTGGGTTATGCAATGCACCTACTAGCTTTCAAAGATGTATGACTGCTATATTGTCTGGTTTTTGTGAAAAGATTGTGGAGGTTTTCATGGATGACTTTTTAGTTTACGAAACTTCTTTTGATGATTGCTTAAGCAACCTTGATCGAGTTTTGCAATGATGTGAACAAACTAATCTCGTCTCTAATTGGGAGAAGTGCCAATTTATGGTTAATGAAGGTATTGTCTTGGGGCATAAGAGCTCCGAACGAGGTATTGAGGTGGAGCAAGCTAAAGTTGATGCAATTGAGAAAATGCCATGTCCTAAAGATATCAAAGGTATTCGAAATTTCCCGTGTCATGCTGGTTTCTATAGGAGGTTTATTAAAGAATTCTCAAAAAATTCTAGGCCTCTTACTAATCTTTTACAAAAAGGATATTCCCTTTGTTTTCGATCATGATGGCATGGAAACCTTTGAAACAGTAAAGAAAGCCTTAACCACTTCACCTATTGTTCAACCACCTGATTGGAATTTGTCTTTTTGAATTATGTGTGATGCTAGTGATTATGCTGTTGGTGTTGTTCTAGGACAAAGATTTGATAAGAAATTAAATGTTATCCATTATTCTAGCAAAACTCTAGACAACGCCCAATAAAATTATGCCACTACTGAAAAATATTTTTAGCAGTCGTGTTTGCTTGTGATAAATTTAGACCTTACATTGTTGATTCCAAAGTTACTGTTCACATTGATCATGTTGCTATAAAATATATTATGGAAAAGAAAGATGCTAAACCTAGACTCATTAGGTGGGTTCTCTTGCTTCAGGAATTTTATTTACATATTCTTGATAGGAAGGGAGCTGAGAACCCCGTAGCTGATAACTTGTCTAGGTTAGAAAATATTCTTGATGACCCACTACCTATTGATGATAGTTTTCCTGATGAACAACTAGCTGCAATAAATGTCTCTCAAAACACTCCATGGTATGTTGATTATGCTAATTACATTGTTGCTAAATATATTCCACCTAGTTTCACATACCAACAAAAGAAAATAAAATTCTTCAATTACTTTTGGGATTACCCGCATCTTTATAAAGAATTAGTAGATAGTATTATTAGACGTTGTGTACCTGAGCATGAACATGAACAAATCTTACGGAAATGTCATTCGGAAGCTTATGGAGGACATCATGCTGCATATAGAACTGCTAATAAGGTATTACAATCTGGTTTTTATTGGCCTACTCTCTTCAAGGATGCTCGTAAGTTTGTCTCGTTTTGTGATGAATGTCAAAGAATTGGTAATATCGGTAAGCGTCAAGAAATGCCTATGAACTATTCACTTGTTGTTGAACCATTTGATGTTTGGGGTTTTGATTATATGAGACATTTTCCTTCCTCTAATGGGTACACTCATATTTTGGTTGATGTTGATAATGTCACTAAGTGGGTAGAAGCTATTCCAACTAGTAGTGCTGATCATCATACTTCCATTAAAATTCTTAAAGAAGTTATTTTCTCATGGTTTGGAGTCCCTGGATATCTATTGAATTATGGTAGTTCACACTTTATTCATAGTGCTTTCCGTAAGATGCTTGCTAAATATGATGTTAACCATAGAATTGCATGACCCTATCATCCTCAATATAGTGGTCAAGTTAAACTTCCAATAGAGAAATAAAATTGATATTACAAAAGATTGTCAATAGGTCTTGAAAAAGTTAGTCTAAGAAATTAGATGATGCACTTTGGGCCTATAGAACTGCTTATAAAAATCCTATGGGGATGTCTCCATATAAGATGGTCTATGGGGAAATTTTGTCATTTGCCTCTAGAATTAGAACATAAAGCATTTTGGGCAATCAAAGAACTAAACTATGACTTCAAACTTGCCGATGAAAAGAGGTCATTTGATATTAGCTCATTAGATGAATGGAGAACCCAAGCTTATGAAAATTCTAAGTCACTTAAAGAAAAATTTAAAAGATGGTATGACAAAAGAATCAAAAAGCAAAAATTCAAAGTTGGAGAATATGTTCTTTTGTACAATTATTGTTTTAGATTTTTTGCAGGAAAACTTCTCTCCAAATGGGAAGGAACCTATGTTATCGAAGAAGTTTATTGCTCTGGAGCTATTAAGATTAATAATGCCGAAGTTACCAACCCGAAGGTGGTCAATGCACAAAGGATTAAACACTAATGTTGAAAGCAATGTTATCCAAACCATGACACCGGAGGAACACATAAAAGAAACCTTTCGGAATGCTCCAGAATTGTGAAAATAAAGAGGTACATGATACGGTGAGTAAACAGTCTTCGAAATATCTACAAAATATTTTTTATTAGTTTTGTAATATTTATGAATTTTAGGAAATAAAAAATAAACCGAAAGCTAACCAAGGAGGGAGCAGAGTACCAAGACGCGGTTGCCATCCCTGGTGCGCCTTGGTGGAGCGTGCCCACCTCGGGAACCTTCCCGACTCCATTTCCCTTTCATTTGCTTGGTTTCCAAGAATAAAAATTCTCAATATATACCCCGACTGTTTTGACCACTACATCGTGTGATTTTCCTCTGTTCTTGTTTCGCGATGTTTTTCTAGTAGATCTGCCAAGCCAAGCATCATGTCTTCCTCCTCTCCCAATAACGTAGAAGAGGATGAGTGGTTGATGAATATGGTGCTGAAAAGAGAAGAGCCAAAAGAAGCCAGTAAGGAGCACAACAATAGGAAGCTATGCAAGACCAAGCTCAAGGAGGGCAAGCCATGGGCATGGTGGAAGAGGAGCAACAAGATATCCTTCGTCCCTACTATCCTCAGCTCACCCCTATTGAAATTGAAGCTTTTAGGGATTTTGAGGAGGTTCGTGTTGAGAATAAATTCCTCACTCGTGAAAATCTTTTGCTAGAGGAGCATATGACCACCCTTAGGAGCGTCATCCGCAAATTGAATTACTTATTGTAGATGAAGTGTGACGCCTCATCACCACCACCTTCATCATCACCACCACCTTCATCATCACCACCACCAAAGGAGGTCTGAGTACACAAGTATGGGCAATCCCCTTGGCTTGATCCAAGCTTGGGGGAGTTGCCCCTGGTATCGTATCACCATTAGTTTTACCTTTTCTTCCTATTTTCGATCATTAGCCTTTTCATGATTTAGTCAAATAAGAGTTTAGTATGATCTTTCTTCGAGTGCTAGTTTCCTGATCTATCTTTGTATGTAATCGAGTGAGAGTTATATAATAAGGTTTAGTTTGAGCCTTTACCCCTTTTACTTTCTTGTTGCAATCATGACAAAAGAAAATAAATGAAAAAGATCATATGCTAATCTTATGGTGAGTAATGACATCACAATAAAGAAAAGTATAAGTGGTAAAATTTATTGGAGATTGGAAAACATAGAGTTAGTAAAGGATGCAAATCATGAAAGAATTAATTAGGGAAGTGAAGATTCACGTGCAAATATACTATCATGGTCATAGCCGCCGCCTTCTCCACCTTGCTCCTCCTCCGGGCGCCCTTCATTGCTCCTCCGGGGCGTTGTCGATGGGGTACAGAAGAGTGTGCATGTGTGACACGGTGGGGAAGATGTGGGTGTACTTGTGAACATGATGTGGGTTGTGAAAGTGATGAACTCGCAGCCACACGAAAACACCCGAACGAGGAGGTAGAAGGTGTCGAATGTGTTGGTGAAGTGGGAAAGGAGAGCAACCCCACCCGTTTTGGATGACCTCCTCGACATGGAACATCATTGGAGATCCCCGTGGGAGGTGGCGGTAGCCTGCTGTGAGGAAGAACTCGGTGAAGTTGCTTGCGGTCCTCCACCTTGATATCGCCCACACATGTAGTGTGCGCTCAACGTACACGCCGGTAGGGTAGAGCCTCTCCGGCATGGTGGGTGAGAAGCAATAGGTTGATCTGTTGTACTGCATGGCTGAGGGATTTGCAGAAGAAGGAAAAGGGGTCGAAGAGCAAGAAGGGCAGATGGCAGAGGATGGGAAATGGATGAGGAATGGCAGAGGCAAAGGGTGGCTTAAATAACCGTAGTGCTACATGTTATTTCGCCGTGGCAATAACGGTGTCAAATTGCATGATGAAAATAAATTTGGCCCTTAAAAATTTGGTCATTTTGCATTTGTATTGAACAAAAAGAACTAAATTTTCTAGGCAATGTAAATTGTTGTGTAATTTCAAACGATGCAAAAAACACAGAGCGAGCACGTTAACTAAAAACAGAGCAAATGATGCAAAGAAACCGACGCAATTCGACGGCCCAACAAGAGCATGGTTTCCTTTTGGGCCCAATAACTACGTTTTTTTCGCGGAGTCAATGGTGGGAGAGGAGCCGAGCACAACCAATAGGATCGCCTCTCACGGATCGCCCCATGATCCAATTATGCGGAGTCGTCCGTGATCCAACGACACGGAGCCTACACGCAGCCAGTCCACCGAATTCCTTCTAGAGGACCACATCTGAGGGTTGTCGCTTAGCGCTAGGGTATAATCGGATGGCTGACGTTCGAAGCTAGGGTTAGGCGATACCCCGCGAGGTTTAGAGGAGTTTTGAGCTGGTCAACGTGGTTTCTAAGGCTTTGACTAAGCATAACTAATTTAAAAAAATCGAAAAAATATGAAACCTTCGTTGTTCGTCGTTTTATAAGACACGCTAATGAGGAAAAATACTAAACTTTGTATACGGACATTTTAAAAAAACCTAGGTGGCACGATCAAGCTCAAATGAACACCATTAATTTAAAAAAATAAAAAATATATAAAACATGCGCACAATGTTGTCTTATGTGACATGTTACCAACCAAAAATCGTAAACTTTGTCTATGTTCATTTTTCATGAAAAAACCTTCACATATATGAGCTATCACGTACAACATTTTGTTGAGTTCAAGGAGAGGAGGTAGGTTTACCTTCCGTTTTGAAAAAAAATCACCAAAGCTTTATTTCAATGTGAATAAGAAGGATCTAAACTTAGTTTTCCATTTTCATATTTTAAACGTGTTATAAATGAGTTTGTGATGGGTAGTTCGTAGGCTTGATGTCTATCCCCCCCGGCAACGATGCTAGAAATTGGCAAGTTGGCGGGAGAGTTCTTGTCTTGACTTGCTATATATCTTCCCCGGTAACGGTGCCAGAAATCCTTCTTGCTACCTCTTGAGCTTGTGTTGATTTTCTCTTGAAGAGGAAAGGGTGATGCGGCGAAGTAGATAAGTATTTCCCTCAGTTCATGAGAACCAAGGTATCAATCCAGTAGGAGGAACAAGCAAGTTACCAATGGATGCAGCTACACAAACAATCAAACTCTTGCACCAACGCTATAAAGGGGTTGTCAATCCCATCACGGTTATTTGCAAGGATTAGATCTGATAGAGATAGATGTAAAAGATTGCGGAAAGTAAAAATTAAATAAATTGCAGCAAGGTATTTTTGGTATTTTTGAATTATAGATGTGAAAATATAATATGGAAAGTAGACCCGGGGGCCATAGGTTTCACTAGAGGCTTCTCTCTTGAAGTAAAATAACACGGTGGGTGAACAAATTACTATCGAGCAATTGATAGAAAAGCGAATAATTATGATGATATCCAAGGCAATGATTATGCATATAGGCATCATGTCCCTGTCAAGTAGACTGAAACGATTCTGCATCTACTACTATTACTCCACACATCGACCAACTCCTCTCTGCATCTAGAGTATAAGTTCATGAAGAACAGAGTAACGCATTAAGTAAGATGACATGATGTAGAGGGATAAACTCAAGCAATATGATGAAATCCCCATCTTGTTACCCTTGATGGCAACAATACAATACGTGCCTTGCTACCTGTACTTTTTCACTAGGTGAGGACACCGCAAGATTGAACACAAAACTAAGCAGTTATCCCATTGCAATAATTACCAATCTAGTTGGCCAAACCAAATCAATAACTCAAAGAGACTTACAAAGATATGAAATCATGCATATAAGAATTCAGAGAAGAACCAAATAGTATTCATAGATAAGCTGATCATAAAGCCACAATTCATCGAATCTCGACAAACACACCGCAAAAGAGTATTACATCGCATAGATCTCCATGAAGATAATAAAGAACATGGTATTGAAGCACAAAGAGAGATAAGAAGCCATCTAGCTACTAGCTGTGGACCCGTAGGTCTTTGGTGGACTACTCACGCATCATCGGAGGGGCAATGAGGTTGATGTAGATGCCCTCCGTGATCGAATCCTCCTTCGGCAAATTACCAGAAAAAGCTCCAAGATTGGATCTCTCGGAAACGGAGGCTTCTGGAAGCGGAAAAGTATTTTCGTTGCTCTTTTTGGTATTGGGGGAATATTTGGGTATTTTTAGGACGAAGATTTGGGTTAGGACTCCTGCTAGGAAGTCACAAGCCTGCGAGGCGCGGCCAGGGGTGGTGGCTGTGCCCCCTGGCTTGTGACCTCCTCGCAGGTCCCTTGCCTTGCACTACAAATCGGGTAGGTGTCCTATGGTCCAGAAAAAATCATCGCGAAGATTTTATTCCGTTTGGACTCCGTTTAATATTCCTTATCTGCAATACTAAAAAACAAGGCAAAAACAGAAACTGGCACTAGGCTCTAGATTAATATGTTAGTCCAACATATTAATGCATATAAACCATCCAAAACAGATAATATAATAGCATGGAACAATCAAAAATTATAGATACGTTGGAGACATATCAAGCATCCCCGAGTAGGTAAATAATAAAAACAGAATTTTTGATGTGGAATGCTATATTTATCCATGTAATATCTTTATTGTGGGATGAATGTTCAGATCCATAAGACTCAAAACAAAATCTTAATGTTGACATAAAAACAATAATATTTTAAGCATACTAGCAAAGCAATTGTATCTCTTCAAAATATAATGGCAAAAGAAAGTTATCCCTACAATATCATATGGTCTGGCTATGCTCCATCTTCCCCACACAAAGTATTTATATCATGCACAACCCCGATGACAAGTCAAGCAATTGTTTCACACCTTTTATTTTCTCAAACTTTTCCAACTCTCATGCAATACATGAGCGTGAGCCATGGATATTGCACTATAGGTGGAATAGAATATGGTGGAGGTTGTGAAGGAAAAGGAGAAGATTGTCTCACATCAACTAGGCATATCAACAGGCTCTGGAGATGCCCATTAATTGATATCAATGTGAGTGAGTAGGGATTGCCATGCAACGGATGCACTAGAGCTATAAGTGTATGAAAGCTCAAAAGGAAACTAAGTGGGTGTGCATCCAACTTGCTTGCTCATGAAGATGTAGGGAAATTTGAGGAAGCCCATCATTGGAATATACAAGCCAAGTTATATAATGAAAAATTCCCACTAGTATATGAAAGTGACAAAATAGGAGACTCTCTATCCTAAAGATCATGATGCTACTTTGAAGCCCAAGTGTGGAAAAAGATAGTAGAATTCTCCCTTCTCTCTTTATCTCATTTTTTATTTTATTTTGGTGGGCATCTAAGGCCTCTTTTTTCTATTTGGGCTTCGCTGGCCTCTTTTATTTTTCATAAAGCCCGGAGTCTCATGCCCAATTGTGAGGGAATCATAGCTTCCATCATCCTTTACTCTCATGGGACAATGCTCTAATAATGATGGTAATCACACTTTTATTCACTTACAACTCAAGAATTACAACTCGATATCTAGAACAAAATATGACTCTATATGAATGCTTCCGGCGGTGTACCAGGATATATAATGATCTAGAATAGCAAATGAGATCAAAAAATTGACAAGCCATGCAAACATCATGCTAGCTATCTTACGATCATGCAAAGCAATAAGAAAATGATGGTGTGTGTCATAATAAATGGAGCGGTAGAAGTTGTATGGAAATATATCTTGGAATATCTATGGAAATGCCATAATAGGTAGGTATGGTGGCTGTTTTGAGGAAACATATATGGTGGCTGTTTTCAGGAAGGTGGGTTTATTGCATCGACGAAAGTTGCGCAGTACTAGAGAGGCTAGCAAAAGTGGAAGGGTGAGAGTGCGTATAATCCATGAACTCACATTAGTCATAAAGAAATCACATACTTATTGAAAAAGTCTATTAGTAATCAAAGCAAGGTATTACAAACATGCTCCTAGGGAAGAGGTTGGTAGGAATAAACCATCGCACACTCCCGATCCTCACACAAAGGTCGACAATCAATAAAAAAATCATGCTCCGACTTCCTTACATAATGGTTCACCATATGTGCATGCTACGGGAATCACAAACATTTACAGAAGTATTTTTTACCAATTGACAATTACTTCCTAACATGACTCTTAATATTTCCATATTTGTATCTCAAAACTTTATGCAAGGAATCAAACTTCTCATAATACCCAATGCACTTAATATGGAAGTTTTTATTATATCCCTCTTGGATGCCTATCATATTAGGACTAAATTAATAACCTAAACCAATTACTATGCTGTTCAAGGACTCTCAAAATAATATAAATGAGGCACGAGAGTTCAATTATTTCTATAAAGCCGAACACCACCGTGCTCTAAAAAGATATAAGTGAAGCACTAGAGCAAAATTGCCTATCTCAAAAGATATAAGTGAAGCACTAGAGCAAAATTGCCTATCTCAAAAGATATAAGTAAAGCACATAGAGTATTCTAATAAATTCACGATTCATGCGTGTCTCTATGAAAATATGTGTGCATCAAGTATTCTTGTGGCAAACTAAAAAGCAAAGACTCATATCATACAAGACGATCCAAGCAAAACACATATCATGTGGTGAATAAAAATATAGCCTCAAGTAAATTTACAGATGGATTGAAGACAAAAGAGGACATGCCTTTCGGGGCATCCGGAAGCTTAGGATCTTTGGCATCCTTTAATATTACTTGGGGTTCCTTGTAATCCCCAATCTTAGGCTATTGCCGCTCCTTATTCCATAGTCCATCAGATCTTTACCCAAAACTTGAAAACTTCACAACAGAAAACTCAACAGAAAACTCGTGAGATCCGTTAGTATAAGAAAAATAAATACCTACTTTAGGTACTGTTGTGAACTCATTCTTTAGTTTTATTGGTGTAATATCTATTGTATTCTGACTTCTCCATGGTTCATACCCCACAATACGACCCATCGGTACATCAAAATAGGTAAACAACACAAAGAAAACAAAATCTGTCAAAAACAGAACAATCTGTAGCAATCTGAAAACTTCATATACTTCTCAAACTCCAAAATTTCTGAAAAAATAGGGAAACCTCGGAAATTTGTATATCAATCTTGTTTAAAAAAATTAGACTCACTCGATGTTGTGATAAGTTGGTAAAATTCCTGGACTGGGCGCAAAAGTTTCTGTTTTTCAACAAGATCAAATCAACGATCTCCATAGACCATCCCAAAGGTCTTACTTGGCTCAAACACTAATTAAAGCACCAAAACATAATTACTACAGAAATAATAATGTGTGGAACACTCAAAAACAGAAGAAAAAACAGAACATAAAAATAAAATTGGGTTGCCTCCCAACAAGCGCTATTGTTTATCGCCCCTAGCTAGGCATAACGCAATAGATCTAGGTATTGTCATAATAGTAAGGGAGATCATACATTCTCATCTCATACTCCCTTCTTTCAGAGGAAAGTTTCCTTTGTGGTAAGCAAAAGTAATCAAAAGGGCTAAATTTAATAGGATAAGAATCCTTAAGATCAAGTGCGCGAGGGATAGGTTCCTCCTTCGGACCCTTAGAGTGTATAATCAATTCATCATTGTAAGCTTTACTTTGGGTGAAAGTCATAAGCCTATTTATTAATATGAAATCTAATCCGTTGTTTTGTATAGCAAAATTATCAGTGAGTTTAGAAATCTTATCAACAAAAACCTCAGTAGGGACCCTTTTTCTAAAATTTTCATTGTAAGCAACATAATTTGGAGATTGCAATCTCATTATATCTTCTTGATTAAAAATGATCTCTTCTGTGGGGGCATCCACCATTAATTTTATCATGAGCAAAAATTTTACTAGCCTCTTCCATGATAAATCTAAACTCGTGGGCTAGAAATATAGTGGCGGCACGTTTAACGGAAGAATGCTGAATATTAGAGAACTCTAGAAAAATCCTTTGTATGCAAGGGTGCATATGAACAAATTACCTCTCAAGTTCAATTCCTAATAGTGTTATAGCATCCGCCAGACAATTATTTTTATTGAGAATGGACCCTCCTAAGGTAGGAAGCATACCCGCACAAGTAAAGAAATCTTGAATAACACCTTTTCCAAAAATATTACCGCTACCCATGCGGAATTTTTTTGTATGTGCGATAGTAAGTTCTTCATGAGGGATGTTATAGAAAATTCATCAAAATTCCCCTCAAGATTATTACTATCTTTTTCAGTTAAAATCTCCTTAGATTCAGACATGGTGGCAACGAATCGATATAGCACTCAACCAAACAAAAGGCAAACGAAAAGGCGTACGGAAGACAGGAGAATAAAAAGGCAAATATTTTTGGTGTTTTCTGAAAATAGTTTTAGAAGTGGGGGAGAGGAAAACGAGAGGCAAATGGCAAATAATGTAAATGCAACATATGAGTTTGTGATGGGTACTTGGTAGGCTTGATGTGTATCCTCCCCGTCAACGATGCTAGAAATTGGCAAGTTGATGGGAGAGTTCTTGTCTTGACTTTCTATGTATCTTCCCCGGTAACGGTGCCAGAAATCCTTCTTGCTACCTCTTGACCTTGTGTTGGTTTTCCCTTGAAGAGGAAAGGGTGATGCAAAGAAGTAGATAAGTATTTTCTTCAGTTGATGAGAACCAAGGTATCAATCTAGTAGGAGGAACAAGAAAGTTACCAATGGATACACCTACACAAACAATCAAACTCTTGCACCCAACGCTATAAAGGGGTTGTCAATCCCTTCACAGTTATTTGCAAGGATTAGATCTCATAGAGATATATGTAAAATATTGCGGAAAGTAAAAAGTAAATAAATTGCAGCAAGGTATTATTGGTATTTTTGGTTTATAGATCTGAAAATATAATATGGAAAGTAGACCCGAGGGCCATAGGTTTCACTAGAGGCATCTCTCTTGAAGGAAAATAACACGATGGGTAAACAAAGTACCCTCGAGCAATTGATAGAAAAGCGAATAATTATGATGATATCCAAGGCAATGATTATGCATATAGGCATCACGTCCGTGTCAAGTAGACCGAAACGACTCTGTATCTACTAATATTACTCCACACATCGACCGACTCCTGCTTGCATCTAGAGTATTAAGTTCATTCAGAACAAAGTAACGCATTAAGTAACATGACTTGATGTAGAGGGATAAACTCAAGCAATATGATGAAAACCCCATCTTGTTACCCTTGATGGCAACAATACAGTGCATGCCTCGCTACCCCTACTTTTCACTGGGTGAGGACACCGCAAGATTGAACCCAAAGCTAAGCACTTCTCCCATTGCAAGAATTACCAATCTAGTTGGTCAAACCAAATCAATAAATCAAAGAGACTTATATAGATATGAAATCATGCATATAAGAATTCGGAGAAGAACCAAATAATATTCATAGATAAGATGATTATAAACCCATAATTCATCAGATCTCGACAAACACACCGCAAAAGAGTATTACATCTGATAGATCTCCATGTAGATCATCAAGAACATGGTATTGAAGCACAAAGAGAGAGAAGAATCCATCTAGCTACTAGCTATGGACCTATAGGTCTATCGTGGACTACTCACGCATCATCGGAGGGGCAATGTAGTTGATGTAGATGCCCTCCGTGATCGAATCCCCCTCCGGAAGATTACCGAAAAAGGCTCCAAGATCGGATCTCTCGGGAACGGAGGCTTCTGGTGGCGGAAAAGTATTTGTGTTGCTCTTTTGGTATTGGGGGAATATTTGGGTATTTATAGGATGAATATTAGGGTTAGGAGTCCTACCGAGAAGTCACAAGCCTGCCAGGCGTGGCTAGGGGTGGTGGCCGCACCCCCTGGCTTGTGACCTCCTGGCAGGACCCTTGCCTTGCACTCCAAATCTGGTAGGTGTCCTCTGGTCCGGAAAAAATCATTGTGAAGATTTTATTCCGTTTGGACTCCATTTAATATTCCTTATCTGCAATTGTCAAAAACAAGGAAAAAACAAAAACTGGCACTAGGCACTAGGTTAATAGGCTAGTCCCAAAAATAATATAAAATGGAATATTAATGCATATAAAACATCCAAAACAGATAATATAATAGCATGGAACAATCAAAAATTATAGATACGTTGGAGACGTATCAGTGGTGCAGTAGGGGCAGCGCCAAGTGTTGGTCTTGCTTTTGTAGTAGTGATCATCTCCCTTGGCCCTGATCTTATCCTCTTCCTTCGCTTTGAAGGACGCAAAGTTGCCGTCCTCCATATCCACATCTTCTCCAGAGACATACTGGACACACGAATAAATTACATTAATACATTATAGATTCATATACACCATGTCAAAGGAACTAAATGAACAATCTAAATTTCAAGTAGGCTTACCTCATACTCTTCCTCATCACTATACCCTGGATCATACCGGTCCTTGAACCCAGTAAGGTCCAGCTTCCTCTTTTTTTCCCAACCATCATCCTCCTGAATATACAATTACATCCATCACTAGTAAATACAGAAGCCAATTGAAAATTTAGATATGCACACATAACACGTTGATCATAGGGCTAATATACTATGATCCTATTTGCATTTTCCATTCTCATGCACACACATTAAATAACAGAGCTAAGATAACTACATATTGTGGACAAATTTATATACTAATGAATCAAATAACTTCTTAATCAATGGATTCCATTTGGGCATATGATATTCAAAACCCCAATCTGCGTAGCATTCAAAAACAAATCTAATAGGGACACAATCTAATAAGCATACATGTTTGTAGCATTAAAAAGCCCAATCTATGTAGCATTAAAAACAAATATAATAAGCATACATATGTGTAGCATTGAAGCACATAGATCCCTATCTCACATATAGATCTATCTAGCGTTTTTGCAAATAATGTAGCCCAAAAAACCCTAGTACAAAAACCCTAATCCCCCCATACAGAAAACTCCGGCCCATCCATCAAACCAACTACTCTAACCATCTCTACTACCGCACGAATCACAATATAACCAATGCAACTAACTCTAAAAGCTAAATATTGGAACTAACAAGCAAGTGCAAATACCTCCTGCTCCTTGCCACGTTGTGCATCAGGATGGACGGTGCCGCTCGACGCAGTCACATTCAGCTCCGGCAGCGCTGAGGCGGAGCCCGCCACCTCCTTCTCCACATCCGCAGCGGTTGCGAGTTTCCCCGCACCGCCATGGAGGCCGCCAACGTCCTTCACTTCATCTTCGGTCACCGCGCCCTACAGCTCCACTACTGGATCTCCGGCCGCTGCTCCGGCGTCACTACGAGCATCCACCATCGGACAGATGGAGGCGATGAAGGTAAGGAACATGATGTGGTGGGGGAGAGGAAGACGGTGCGGTGGAGGCAGTGGAGGAAAGCGAGACGACGCGGTTGGGGAGAGGAAGACGATGTGGTAGGGAGGGGATTCGGGGGAAATTGTAGGGGTGATGCATCGCGACGTGGTTCCTCCTCTTTATACGATGGGACGTTTCGGGCATGTCCCATGGACACGTGCTACCCCACAAGCGTGGTCAGTTGCTTGCATGGGAGTGGCCCCACTCGTCAGAGTTAACGATTAGAGGCATTGACCCGACGACAACGTCCGTTGTAACCTATTATAAGGGTTTCGGGCAAGGGAGTGGGGAAAAGTGAGAAAAAGTTAAGAGCGTTGGGATGAATAAGTACACCTAACGAACCAGGGGCACAGAAATAAAAAAATCTTATGATTTATACTTTCATATTCTGATGAATTGTTACTTGCTCATAAGAAGTTACATGATGTTGCTATAAAATAAAAGTTATATGAGAAAGTTTTATGTTAGTTTTGTTGTTGTTATAATAATAGGTAAAATTTTGTTTTTGCCACTCTAGATTTTGCCAATTTTCCTTATGCCACTCTAGAATTTGACATTTCACTTTTGCCACTCTTAAATTTTGACAATTATCACTATTGCCATTCAGTGGCAAAAGCAACATGATTTTATTTCAATTTTGCCACTCTTAGCTTTTGACAATTATCACAATTGCCACTCTGAAATTTTTGTTTTTGACACAAAAATGCCAATTGTGATAATTGTTGAAAACTAAGAGTGGCAAAAGTGAAATGTCATAATCTAGAGTGGCATAAGGAAAATTAACAAAATCTAGAGTGGCAAAAACTAAAATTTCCCATAATAATAATCATGATGCTTCTATGTTTGTATTTTGTTTTTATCGAGACCTCTCTCTCAAACCATGTGGGCATGTTCTTTGATGCTGGCTTTAGCTTGAGGACAAGCGAGGTCTAAGCTTGGGGGAGTTGATACGTCCATTTTGCATCATGTTTTATTATTGTTTTTTATAATGTTTTATGCATAATAAATCTTTGTAAAGACATTCTAATGCCTTTTCTCTCATAATTTGCAAGGTTTATATCAGGAGGGAGAATGCCGGCAACTGGAATTCAGCACCCCGAAAAAGTACGTCAGAGATACCTATTCTGTAGAACTCCAATGAAGCTCAAAATTCATGGGGAAGGTCTTGATAACACACAAATGTAGGGGATCATTTGTAGACTTTTTTGATAAGTAAGAGTGTCGAATCCCAACGAGGATCTAAAGGTAGAACAAATATTCTCTCAAGTTCTATCGACCATCGATACAACTCTATGCACACTTAAAGTTTGCTTTATCTAGGATAAGAATGGAACTACTTTGTAGGAGTAAAACTACAAGTACTTTGCAAGAAAATAAACTTAGTAGTGCAATAGCAAGCATTTTGTAACACAAGAGAAAGATTGTCCCTAGGTAATTGAATATGATACGATAGATACTTGTTATATGCAATGAGGGAGAGGCATGAGCTAACATACTTTCTCAACTTGGATCATATGCACTTATGATTGGAACTCTAGCAAGCATCTGTAACTACTAACGATCATTAAGGCAAAACCCAACCATAGCATTAAGTATCAAGTCCTCTTTACTCCCATACACAACAACCCACCTACTCGGGTTTGTGATTTTGTCACTCACGCAACCCACCATAGGCATATCATGAACATATTGCATCACCCTACAGCGGGGATCCCTAATGTTTGCGCAACATGGAGGGCACCATAGGATAACACCATATCAACATACAACTCACCTCCATAACATCATACCACAATTAACCCATAGGACAAAAGAGATCTACTCAAACATCATAGGATAGCCAAATATCATTGTGAAATAATATATGGAGTTGAGCACCATTTTGAAGTAGAGATTAGAATGGGGAAGAGAGGTGCTACACCAATGCAAAGAGGGGGAGAGAGTTGGTGTTGACGGCGGCAGGCTTGTTGATATAGATCGCCGTCAAAATGCTTGCCCCGGTGGCATTCCCGCGACACCGGGAGAGAGGGGGAGAGAGCGCCCCTCCTTCTTATTCTTCCTTGGCCTCCCCCTAGATAGGAGGAGAGCTCACCCTTTGGCCCATGACCTCCATGGAGGCGGAGGGGCGGGAGCCCCTCCAAGATTGGATCTCCCTCTCTGTTCTCTTCTGTTTTGCGTTCCTTTTTTTTGGGCAAAACCGTTTCTTATATTCTCGGAGATCAGTACGTCCGATGTGCTAAAATTTTGAGGGGATTTTTATCCAAAAAATAGCTTTTTTGCGCCCGAAGGAGAGTTCCAACCGACCTACGAGGTGGCCACCCACCACCAGCACGTGTTTGGGCCCTGGCCCGCACCTTGGTTTTCCGTGCCCACTTTGGGCCTCCATTTGCATTGACTCCACTTCTCAAAATTCACAAATATTCCAAAAAAAATCTCCATAAATTTTTATCTTGTTTGGACTTCATTTGATATGGAATTTCTGCAAAACAAAACACAAAAAAAAATAGGAACTCACACTAGGCACTGGATCAATAGGTTAGTCCAATAAATCATACAAATAGTTGCCAAAAGTATGTGAAAGTTGTATAACATTGGCATGAAACAATCAAAAATTATAGATATGACAAATACGTATCAGCATCCCCAAGATTAATTCCTACTCGTCCTCAAGTACGTAAATGATAAAAAACATGTGGAATGCTACCTAGCATAATCTTGGTCATATATCTAATCATGGCATGAATATTAAAACATGAGTGATGCAAAGCAATAGTCTAGTTTTGACATAAAGACATTAATACTCAGGCAGCCCAACAAACGATCATGTCTTTCAAAATATCAAGGCTAAAGAATGGTATCCCTACAAAATCATATAGCCTTGTTATGCTCTGTTTTCTTAACACAAAGTATAAATCATGTAGTACCCCGGTGTCAGCCAAGCAATTGGTTCATACTTTTTAATGCGCTTTAGCATTTTCAACTCTCATGCAATACATGAGCACAAGCCATGGATATAGCACTATGGGTGGAATAGAATATGGTGCTACGTTTCAAAGGGGTAAAAGTGGAGAATAATGTCTCGCATCAACCCAGCGTGTCAATGGGCTATGGGGATGCCCATCAATAGATATCAGTGCGAGGAGTAGGGATTGCCATGCAACGGATGCACTAAGAGCTATAAGTGTATGAGAGCTCAATATGAAAACTAAGTGGGTACGCATCTAACTCTACAATGAAAGATTCCCACTAGTATATGAAAGTGACAAGATAGGAGACTCTCTATATGAAAAACATGGTCCTACTTTGAAGCACAAGTTTGCACCGACTCCCAAGGTGAGAAAGGGTAATGCGCGGTACCATAGAGGCTAGCAAATTGCAGAAAGGTAAAAGTGTGTATAATCCATGGACTCACATTAGTCATAACGAACTCAAATACTTATTGCAAAATTTTATTAGCCCTTGAAGCACAGTATTACTATGCATTCCCCTAGGGGGGAGGTTTGTAGGAGTTAACCACCGCGCACCCCCGACCTGCACACAAAGATAGACAATCAAGGATAAATTGTGCTCCAACTTCCTAGCATAACGGGAGATTGTACGTGCAGTCTTCGAGAATCGCAAACATTAGCACCAATATCTTACTAAATACGATCATCCACTAGTACCTACCACATATTATCATCTCTATATCGCAAAACTATTGCATGGAATCGAACATATCATATTCAGTGATGCATAAGTTTTATGTAGGATTTTATGACTAACCATGCGAATGACAAATTCATGTTGACTCTCTAAATAGATATAAGTGAAGCAAGAGAGTGTAATTCTTTATACAAAATACCATCCTCTAATAAACATAAGTGTCGTCGTTTTCTCACGACAGATGCCATGGGTAGGCTTATCGAAGGTGGTTGGGGCCGGAGGACGTCGACAGGCTCTGGGTGCGAGATTAGGCACAAGCGATGGTAACGCACGATGTACCCATGTTCGGGGCCCTCCATGGGAGGTAACACCCCTAGTTCTGCTTGGTCTAGTTGATGGATGGGTGTGATTACAAGGTTGCTCCTGGAGCTATGTCTAGAGGAGGAAGAGGGAGCAGACGGCTCGCCTTCCTATGCTACGAGGTGTGAGTGTGAGGGAAGCGTCCCATAGATGTGTGTGCGTGAGACTCGTCGTCCCTATTGCATGGGGGGCTCGGGGGGTTTTATGGGCCAACCCCCCGGCATACAATATTCCTGAGGTACAAAGTGGGGGGGGGGGACTCGGCGTGCAGCCTCTCTGGCTGGCCAGGGGGCCTTGCCTTGCGAACCGTCTCGTCGCCCGTAGGGTCCACCGGTCGTGCGGTCCCGTCGACCGCTAGGGCCCGCCAGCCGGCTCCGTGATTGGCCCCCGCCCACCTGCTACGGCACGGGTCGCCCGGCCGGCGTCGTCTAGCGCCAGCCGGCCGAAGTCTCCAGTACGACCGACTGAACTGCAGCCATGCCGAAGCAGGTAATCGAGTGGTCGGGGGCGTGTCGGCACTATTGCCCTGCCCGGTCGCGATCACCAAGGTCAGCGTCCCGAATGTCCGAACTGTAGCCACGTGCGCCCGCGCGCCAGCGGCCACTATGGCTACACTAGCATCCGTCGTGGGCGTCCCGTCGTGTCATCATACTTGCATGCAGAGGGATGGGGCGGAAGCTTGTCTGCCTTAGGGTCAATGGAGGTGGCGGCTCGAAGGAAGCCGGCCACGCTTAGCCGGCCAGGTGCCCGGCCGGCTCGTCGACTAGACGACCTCGGCCCAGCCGTCAACGCGTATGTTGGCTACGTGCTAGCCAGTCATAAGCAGCCGGCCCCGGTACTTAGGCCTACCCAGGGGTAATAACCCCATCAGTAGTCCTTGAAGCCGGTGAGGGCCCACGTCTGGCAGACGGGGGGAGTCGACGGCTTCTCCCTAGCGGTATCCGCCACCGGCGTGAAGCCAAAAGGCCAGCCCGGTCGGCAGCCAAACCCATGCCTCGGGTCCCGACGCGATGCCCCGGGACCCGGGCCGGCCTGCCGCGCGCCACGCGGTGCGTAATGACGGTGTGAGTCCCGCGCACGCGAGCAAACGGGACGTCACCCTGGGCCTAGCCCGCTAGGCCTCGGGCGTAGCCCAGTAGGCCTCGGGGCACAAGTAGGGATCTTCTATGCCCCAAAACAGCGGTTACGGCCCAGGAAACCCACACACGTGCGGAGATCCCAGGGAAGTGGGTGCAGTTAATCCCCGCGTCCCCCGGGCATGGCTTCCCTTTTAAAAGTGGAGGGAGGGTAGAGGGCGGAAGCACCGGCGCCCTATTTTCCCCCCCTCGCTTCCCATTCTCTCGTCTTCTCCACTCCCACGCACACCGCTGTCTTTCTCGCTCGCGATCACGCTCACGCGCAGCCCCGCCATCACAATGGCCGAACGGCGCGTGGGAAGCTAGGCCGGATCCGTGGTCACGGAGGCCACCATCATGGATCTCCACTGTGTGTGCATGCTGTCGCCGATGGAGCGCATGATCACCGGTGCACCGGGCGACGAGTTGGTGCTTGAGCCGCAGGCAGGAGAGTTTGTTGTCTTTGCCTGGCACTTCCCCTGTGGCTTCGGGCTCCCGGTGAGCCATTTTTTCCGTCTGATGATGGATACCTTCGACCTTCAACCGCATCATCTCGGCCCAATGCCCTCCTCTACATCTCGGGCTTCATGATGCTGTGCGAGGGATACTTGGGGATTCTCCCCTTCATCGACTTCTTCAAGGCGCTGTTCTACCTCAAGGCACTGAAGGGCTCTGCCTGTGGGGGCACGGCGGTGTGCTGCCACAGCTCGCGCTTCCTGCACTTCAACCAAATTGACTCCATCAAGGGATGGCATTGAACCTTGTTCTACGTGAAGAACGCCGACCTACAGTGGGATGACATCCGGTTGCCAGCGTACATCGACGCACAATCCTCTAGGGTGAACTGGTCGGGTCTCGCCCCGCACGGGGTCGCTCTCGCGGAGCTCGGCCAGCTCGTGGAGCTGAGGAGCGGGGAGGGACTCGTTGCCTCCGATCTGGTGGCGGACTTCATCGCGCGTTAGGTGCTGCCTCTCCAGATGAGGCCGCACCGGATTTATGACATGTCCGGCCGCCAGGACCCCTGCCGGCTGACGACCGTCGACCTGACGCCGGCTCAGGTGGTGAGGCGGGTGAACGCCATCACGACGTTCAAGTTGGCACCAGTGACATGGACCTTTGGCAAGGAGCCGTACAGCTGCCTCAACCGAGCTCCCCTGGTATATTCCGTTGAGGCGGCCCTTTTGTTCAAATCCCCCCAGCCGACACTCGTCCTTACTTCTCCGTGCTGACCGCAGTTCTTCGTGCGACAGAACACGCCGGATGGACCGCACCCCTAGATCTTCGAGGCAAAGTGTGACAACTTCGACTCTAAAGACTACGAGCAGGGAGGCCTGCCCAAAGAGGAGGTCGACTCCTTGGGGGAGGTCAAGGAGGCGGCCGACCTAGGAGCCAGTGGGCCTAGCGGAGCCGGAGGGTCCGGCGTGGCCAGAGAGCCCAGCGGAGCTAGTGAGTATCCTACCCGTCCCATGATTAGGGACTAGACCAATGACGATCACGATGATGATGTGATGATCCTGAACGCCCCTCCCCCTCAGTTCAGCAGGGCCAGCGCGGGCGGCAGGAGGAGCGGCCGGCTCAGGCCCTGACGGCCGAAGGCACCATCCGGGGGAAGAGGCCGACTCGGGTGGAGCTGGCAGCCCTGCCGCTTGTCCGTAAGTGGGCGAAGGTGGCCGTGCAGAAGCCACCAGTGCCCACCAGGCAGGTTCTGCCCGTCGTCACTAGGTACATGACCTTTCTTTTTTGCGTGTGTTCCTTTCCAAGTCGTGGGTCGGTCTGTGTTTGACTCTTATGCCTCTTAGGGACCCCATCGAGCTCCACGACGTGGAGTCGATGGTTGACCCGACTGGCCCGTGAGCATGTGGCATGTAGCGGGAGGAGAAGAGGAGGCTCGTGGAGTTGCAAGCCTCGAAGTTCGGAGCGCAAGGTGGGGCCTCGCGCTCCGGGACCTCAAGCGGCGGGAGGCGGAGGAGGTCCGTAGACCCCGCACGGGTGTCCGACTCGGCGGCGGAATCGGCTCGCCTGTCGAGGCCCCCAGCCGGCGAGCCGCGAGGGGTGGCCACGGAGCCGACCGTGCCCCCGCCGGCGAAGGAGGCGGCCTGATTGGGGGCGGCAGCTATGGAGCCGGCCCTTGAGGAGACCCGGCCGATGATGCCGGACGTGACGCCACCTGCAGCCGATCTGGCCCGGGTCGACGTGCCGGAGGTTCCGGTGGCCTCAGAGGCGGTGCCGGAGGCGCCGGTCATGGAGATGGGGCATCCTCCGTTGCGGTCGTCGCGTCGGGCCGGCAGGAGGAGGAGGCAGCGATAGCGACGAGCGAGGAGCAACTGGGGACCGATTCCCAAGCCCTCGCCATCATCAACCCTCCCCCGGCAGCCGGCACCGTGGCGAACGTCGGGACGGGCGGCGACGATAGCTGGGCCCGGAGGTCCATGCAGGACGTGATCCAGGACTGGGAGGTGTTGGTGCTCATCCCAACCCTTCGGCTCCCCGGGCAGGCGGCCCGGTCCCCGTGTTCGGGGAGTTGGGGAGCGTCCTAGATCGGTGCTTCCAGCACCTGGCCCGGTTCGTAGAGGCGGACGACATCATCCTACGTCGCACGGAGGTAAGCGTCGTTATCTTTGTTGAAAATTTCAATGGGGGCGCGCAAGCGCATCCACTGGGTGTAGCCCCCGAGATGCGGGCCGGCTGACCGGCTGCGAGGCAACCGGGCCGGATCTCCTTGTGCATTTTTTGTTTTTGACTTCCTGTGGTAGGAGGGGAACACCCAACAGCAGCCACTGTTTGATGAGGCTGTCTCCATCCACAACCGTGGCAAGCACGGCGTCTACCGGCTAGAGGAGGAGCTGGCGCGGGTGCGAGGTACGTCGGGTCTTTGTGGGGACACGTAGCCCCTGAGAGCTGGGCCAGTGGCTTGGCAGCCGAAACAGGCCTCGATTGTCCGGCTGACTCCCATTTTACTTTGCAGGGGAGCTGACCAGCCTTCGGGCAGAGAAGACCGGGGCGGTCTCCGAGCGGAACCGGCTGGCACAGAGCGTCTAGGCGGTCACCCAGGAGAGGGACCGGCTCAGCCCCCAGCTGGTGGATGGGCAGGTGGCCCAAGACTCCCTGAAGGCCGACGTGGCGCGAGAGGTGACGACCAAGGAGAAGGTCATCAAGGAAGCGGCCGAAGCTTCCCAACGCACCGCCGCCCTCCAAAATGAGGTGACCCGCATCGAGAGGACACTCGAGGAGCATAGGGTGGCCCTTGCCGAGGCAGAGGCGATGCTGGCTTCAGAGCGAGACTCGTCGCTCCACTTCACCATCGAGTTGGACGACTCCATCGAGCATAAGTACCCATTTTCCTATTTTTAGCCGATTGTTTTCTTCTTGCTAGTTCTTGTCCTTGATTTGTCCTCTTCTCCTTCTTCCCTTCTTCTTGAGGGCGCTTCTCGAAGACCTAGTGTCATGCTGAGCGTGCCGTCGACGAGCACCAAGAGTGTCTCCGAGCGTGCGGGTGCTCCATCGAGGAGGACTTCGCTTGGGATATGGCAGAGCTTGGGCTGGCCATAGAGAACCGACTGATCCACCTCGAGTGGAGCGTGGAGCGGATGAAGACGGATGGCAAGGAGGTCATCGCCGCCTTATGGCCGGGCCATGCAACTCCTAAGAACCGTGTGGCTTTGTGGCTGGAGCACGCCGTGGCCCGGCTCGAGGTTTGGAAGGCGTCGACGGCTCGAGCCGGCGCGCACATGGCGCTTCATTTTGTCACATCATGGTATCGCAGTGTTCACCTAGACAGGTTGGCCACTATGCGGGACGAGCCGGCCAAGGAGCGGGCAGCCCGCGAGCCCGTCCTTGCCGGCCGGGTTAACGAGCTCGTGTCGTATGTCAACCCGGACGAGATCCTACCAGCCCTTGGTGAGGACGGCGGGCCAGTAGCACCCAAGGTCTGGAGGACAAGGAGGTCGCCGTTGAGAGCACCGACTCTAGCACCGAGATGGCTGGGACTACGGAGGTTGCCCTAAAAGCCAAGGAAGCCAACCCGAAGGCCACGACTACCTCCGAGCCGAGAGTCGGGCCGTCTGGTGATGTGCCGTCTGGTGATGCACCGACGGCCTAGGCCCCCGGGCATATTTGCTATTGTTTTGTTTCTTCTGCATGTTAGACTCAAGTACACCTTCTGCATGTTAGACTCAAGTCCACCCACTAGGGGTGTAATGTAATGAATCGTAATGACCATGGGCCTTCTTTATTTTAAGTTTGTGTGTTGAATGCTTAATGTGTTTGCTTATCATGCGTGCTGACTCGTCCTTACCCTTTTTTCTCCCTTCGTTTCGTCTGCTCGGCCCCTTTTCTCCTTTGGTTTCGGCCCTGCCAGCCCAACAGCCGGGAGCCGGTCTATAGCTGGGTCGGGGCGTCCGCCTCGAGAGAGACGGTTTTGAGCTTAGGAACCGTGAGAGTTTTTTTGGGGCTAAGTTGAGTGGCAGAGGCGAGGCGGTAGTCTGTCTAGACCTAGCCGGCAACCCCCTTGCGATTGATTTTTCGTGTGTGCTAAGTTTTGCCGCCCCGAGGCCCCATCAGTTGGACAGCCAGGAGCCGGTCTGTAGCTGGGAGGGGGTGGGAGGGCTTGCTTAGCTCACACTACTTGGTCAGTTTCGGGAGAGGCGGTCTAGGACCAGGCCGAGAGCCCTCGGGCCCGGGAGCTAGTCCGGGAGCCGGTGAGTGAGGAGAACTTGGAGGGAAATGAAAAGGGCATGCCCCAATATCCAACATGCGGCACCCATTGTATTCATAAGCCCAAAAGGGGAGGGATACATACATACACTGGTTTTTTCAGTAGTAAAACGGATGGTGGAGCACCGCATTCCACGGGTGCTCGGTCTCCTCGCCGGAGGCGTCTCTTTTGCGCTTCTCCGGCTTCTCGGCGTCTATCAGGTAGTATGTGTTGTTGTGCAGTGCCTTGCTGACGATGAATGGGCCCTCCCATGGGGAGGAAAACTTGTGTTGTCCGGCTGTCCACTGGATCCGCCTGAGCACCAAGTCTCCTTCGCGGAAGGGGAGCGATCGGATCCGCTTGCTGTGGTAGTGCCGGAGTTTCTGCTGATAGATTGCCGTCCGGCTCAAGGCCAGTTCACGGGCATCTCAAAGTAGGTCGATGTCGTCCTCTCTTAACTCCTTTGCATCCTTCTCCGTGCATAGGGCAACCCTAGGTCAGTCAAACTCGATATCGGTGGGGATGATCGCCTTGGACCCGTACACAAGGAAGAATGGCGTGTAGCTGGTTGATCGGTTGGGAGTGGTCATGAGGCTCCAAAGGACAGCTGGGAGCTCGTCGACCCAGTAGTCGGCTGACCTCACCAGCGACATTACGAGCCGAGGCTTGATGCCGGACCAGATTAGGCCGTTCGCCCTCTTGACCTGGCCATTTGACTGTGGATGAGCGACGGAGGCCAGGTCGAGCCGGATGCCCTGCTTGCAGCAGAAACACGCAAGCATGCCCTTGGTAAAGTTCGTGCCGTTGTCGGTGATGATGTTGTGGGGGACGCCATAGCGAACCGTGATGTCGTCAATGAACCGGACGACCGTGGGGCCGTCTAGCTTCTTGATTGGCCGGGCCTCGATCCACTTGGTGAATTTGTTGACGGCCACCAGTAGATGTGTCATGCCGCCTCGTGCGGTCTTGAAGGGACCCACCATGTCCATCCCCCAGACAACGAAGGGCCACGAGAGGGGGATGGTCTGGAGGGCCGATGCCGGTAGATGGCTCTACGTGCTGAAGCGTTGGCAGCCCTTGCACTCGTCGACTAGCTTCTTGGCCACCTCCAAAGCGATGGGCCAGTAGAAGCCGTGGCGGAAGACCTTGGCCACCAGGGTCCTGGAGGCGGCATGGTGCCCGCACTCACCCTGGTGGATGTCGAGGAGGATCTCCTGACCCTTTTCCGGCTCGACGCACCGTTGGAAGACGCTAGTGGTGTTGTGATGAACGAGCTCGTGATTGATGATGCTATAGGCCGAGTCTTGGTGCTGGATTTACCTTGCCGTGGCCTCGTCCGGGGGGAGCTTCCCATGTAGACGGAACGCCAGGCTGGGCTGGGCCCATGAGGGAGCCGAGACAGGGGCCGGCTCAGGAGTCCCCGGGCCTGGGTGATCAGTCCCCAGGAACGGCTCGCCAGCCCCCAGGGTCGGCTCGCTTGCCCCCGGATTGGGGACTGCAGGAGGGGACTCGATTGCCATCATGACACCCGCGGTGTTGGAGCAAACTGCTTTGGACATAGCTGGCAGGGGCAGGAGGAGCCGGTGTCGAAGATACCGAGGGGGCAGCCGGAGCCGCCGATGGGCCGGTTGCGTCAGCCGGTACGAAGATGGACTCCAACTCCGGGGAAGGCTCGACTGATGGGTTGAGTAGCCGCTCAAGGGAGACACCGGCTGGGATGGCCTATCGGGTGGAGCCGATCTTTGCCACCGTGTCGGTCGCCTCGTTGTCCGCCCATGGGATGTGGTGGAACTCACAGCCCTCGAAGGAGCCGGTGAGTTGCTAAACAAGGAGGCGATAGTTGGCCATGTTGTCGTCCCTGGCGTCCCATTCGCCGGAGACCTGCTGCACCACGAAGTCGGAGTTGCCAACGCATAGGATGCACCTGATGCCGATCTCCTTGGCGAGCCGGAGGCCATGGACGATGGCCTCATACTCGGCCACGTTGTTGGAGGTGGCGAAGTGGATCTGGAGGGCATACTTGAGCTGGTCACCTTTTGGGAAGGAGTGGACTATGTCGACACCTAGGACGGTCCTCATTTTTGAGCCGCCGAAATGCATGCGCCAATGCATGGTGTCCGAGGAGGCGGCATGAACTCGGTCTCCGCTCAGTCGACGAGCAAGTCGCCCAATGCCTGCGACTTGATGGCGATACGCGGCTCGTACCGGATCTCATGATCGGCGAGGCTGATGACCCATATGGTGATCCGGTCGATGGAGTCCTGGCCGCTCATGATCTCGCCGAGCGGGGTCGTGCTTACCACGATGATGGTGTTCTCCTGGAAGTGCTTCTTGACCTTCTTGGCGGCAAAGTATATGCCATAGCACATCTTCTAGTAGTGGGGTAGTTTTGTTTGGAGGCGGAGAGGACCTCGCTGAGGTAGTAGACGGGGCACTGGACCGACAGGGATTTGCCCTCCTCCGGCCACTTGACCACCAAGACGACGCTGATGTTGTTGGGGAACGTTGCATGGCAAACAAAAAAATTCCTACGCACATGCAAGATCTATCCATGGTGATGAGCATCTACGAGAGGGAGAGTGGACCAACATACCCTTGTAGATTGCAAAGCGGGAAGCATTATGAAATGTGGTTGATGTAGACGAACATCTTTGCGATCAAAATCGCTGAGCATCCCGCGATCCCATCACGATCCATCTCACAATCCAATCATGATCCGCCCCGCGATCCCATCACTATGTGTCCCACGATCCATTCACGGATCGTCTCGCAATCTTGATCACGGTCCTTCCAATCTAGCGCCGAACGGACGGCACCTCTGCGTTCAGCACATGTACAGCTCAATGATGATCTCCGCCTTCTTGATCCAGCAAGAGGGAGTGGAGAGGTAGATGAGTTCTCCGGCAACACAACGACATGATGGCGCTGGTGGTGAACTAATCATGAAGGGCTTCGCCTAAGCACCGCAGAACTAATCTAGAGGAGAAACAGATCTAGAGGAAGAAGAGAGAGCACGTGGGAATTAGGGTTAGCTCTCCCCTCTAAATCCTCTAGTATATATACGAGGGAGGGAGGGGAGGATATAGCCTCAAACCCTCACGGCCTATTTGGTTTGGGGATATTAGAGGTAGGGAATGGGAATTTAAGAGGTATGTGACATATAATCCATTGTTTGGTAGGGGGCAAGGGAATTAAGGTGATATGGGGAAAGGGAATTAAGGAGGTCAATTCCCACATATCACTTCCCAGCCTCCCCCTGTTAATTCACGTGGGAAGTTATTTTCTTTCAAATTCCCTTTAATAATTCCCACCACAAACCTAACATGGGATTGGGACTAAAATTCAACTTCCCACGCCTAATCCCCTACTAAACTCCCAGATGTAAACTCCCATTCCCTTTACTCATTCTAGCCAAACATGGTTTGGCCGAAATTGGAGGTGGAGGAGTCCTACTCCAATCCTACTAGGAGTAGGATTCCTTCTCTCCACTTGGAAACACTTTCCACCTCTTCCACCTTTGGGTTTCTCCACCCTAGCCACATGGGCCTTTACTGGGGGCTTCGGACAGCCCAACAGGGGCTGGTTTGCCTCCTCCCACAGCCCATGTGTCCCCATGGGTCGAGACACCCCTCCCGATGGTCCCTCGGCACCCTATCGGCACTCCCGGTACACTACCGATGAGCCCAAAACTTTTCCGGTGACCAAAACAGGACTTCCTATACATCAATCTTTACCTCTGGACCATTCCGGAGCTCCTTGTGACATCCGAGATCTCATCCGGGACTCCAAGCAACCTTCGGTCACCATCATACAAAACTCTATACTATAGAAACATCACCAAACCTTAAGTGTGCAGACCCTCCGGGATCGAGAACTATGTAGACATGACCGAGACACCTCTACGGTCAATAACCAATAGCGGGACCTGGATGCCCATATTGGTTCCTACAGATTCTACGAAGATGTTTATCGGTTGAACCTCTATGTGAAGGATTCAGTTAATCTCGTATGTTGCTCCCTTTGTTCTTCGGTATGTTACTTGCTCGAGATTTGATCATCGGTATCCCCATACCTAGTTCTATCTCGTTACCGGCAAGTCTATTTACTCATTTTGTAATACAAGATCCCATGGCTAACTCTTTAGTCACATTGCTTGCAAGGCTTATAGTGATGTTGTATTACTGAGTGGACCATGAGATACCTCTCCGTCACACGGAGTAACAAATCCCAGTTTTGATCCATGCCAACTCAACAGACACCCTCGGAGATACCTGTAGAGCACCTTTATAGTCACCCAGTTACATTGCGATGTTTGGTACACACAAGGTACTCCTCCGGTGTCAATGGGTTGCATGATCTCATGGTCATAGGAACGGATACTTGACATGTAGAAAACTGTAGCAATAAACTGACACGATCATATGCTATGTTTATAGTTTGGGTCTTGTCCATCACATCATTCTCCTAATGATGTGATCCCATTATCAAATAATATCTAATGTTCATGGATAGGAAACCTTATACATCTTTGATGAACGAGCTAGTCTATTAGAGGCATACTAGGGACATGGTGTTGCAAGGAAATATGATAATAACTAATTTATTATTGCCTCTAGGGCATATTTCCAATAGTCTCCTACTTGCACTAGAGTCAATAATCTAGTTCACATCACCATGTGATTCACCTTTTTATGAATCAAACACGTAATGAGTTCTAGGGCTCGATCATGCTTGCATGTGAGAGAGGTCATTTAGTCAATGGGTCTGCGACATTCAGATCCATGTGTGCTTTGCAAATCTCTATGTCATACTATAAACACTGCTACCACACTACACTTGGACCTATTCCAAATGGCTGCTCCACTATACATATCCGGATTGTTGCTAAGAGTCATCCGGATTGGTGTTAAATCTTGCATCGATGTAACTCTTTATGACAAACTCTTTATCACCTCCATAATCGAGAAACATCTCCTTAGTCCTCTAGTTACTAAGGATAATTTTGACCGATGTCCAGTGGTCTACTCCTGGATCACTTTTGTACCCCTTGAGGGACTCATGGCAAGGCACACACGGGTGCCGTACATAGCATAGAATACTATATAGAGCCTATGGATAAGGCACAGGGGACGACCTTCGTACTTTCTCTTTCTTCTGTCGTGGTCGAGCTTTGAGTCTCACTCAACTTCACACCTTACAAATTAGGCACGAAATCTTTCTTTGACTGATCCATTTTCAACTCTTTCAAAATCTTGTCTAGGTACGTACTCATTGAAAGTCTCATCAAGCATCTTGATCTATCTGTATAGATCTTGATGCCCAACAATTAGGTAGCTTTATCCAGGTCTTCCTTTGAAAAACTCTTTTCAAACAACCGTTTATGCTTTGTAGAAATTCTACATTATTTCCGATCAACAATATGTCAACCACATATACATATCAGAAATTCTATAGTGCTCCCACTCACTTTCCTGCAAATACAAGTTTCTCATAAACTTTGTATAGACTCACAAACTTTGATCACCTCATCAAAGTGTATATTCCAACTCCGAGATGGTTGCTCTAGCCCGTAGATGGTTTGCCAGAGCTCGCACACCTTTTAGCATCCTTAGGATTGACAAAACCTTCTTGTTGTATCACATACAACCTTTCCTCAAGTAAACCATTAAGGAAACGAAGTTTTGACATCCATCTGCCAGATTTCATAATTGAAAAATGTAGCAACTGGTAACATAATTCCAACAGACTTTAGCATCGCTACGAGTAAGAAAGTCTCATCGCAGTCAACTCCTTGAACTTGTCAGAAACTTCTTTGTGACAAGTCGAGCTTTATAAATGGTGACATTTACCATCAGCGTTTTTCTTCATCTTGAAGGTCCATTTGTACTCAACGACCTGCCGTCCAACGGGCAAGTCTACCAAAGTCTATACTTGGTTTTCATACATTGATCCTTTATCGGATTTCATGGCCTCTAACCATTTGTCAGAATCCTGGCCCATCATCGCTTCTCCATAGCTCGTAGGTTCATCATTGTCGAACAACATGACCTCTAAGACATGGTTGTCGCACCACTTAGGAGCAGTACGCTTCCTTGTCGACCTACGAGGGTTGATAGTAACTTGATCCGAAGTTTCATGATCATCATCATTAACTTCCTCTACAACTAACGTAGCCACTACTCTCTAGTTGAAACAAAGGTTCAACAACCTCATCAAGTTCTATCTTCCTCCCACTCAATTCTTTTGAGAGACACTCTCTCTTGAGAAATGACCCATTTATAGAAACAAACAATTTGCACTCAGATCTGAGATAGAAGGTATACCCAACTGTTCTTAGGGCATCCTATGAAGTTGCACTTTTCCGCTTTGGGTTCGAGCTTATCACACATAAGGGTTGCATTCCCAAACTCTGAGAAATGACAGCTTAGGTTTTTGCCCAACCATAATTCATACAGTGTCATCTTAACGGATTTAGATGGTGCCCTATTTAAAGTTAATGTAGTTTTCTGCAATGCATAACCCCAAAACAATAGTGGCAAAACGATAAGAGACATCATAGTACAAACCATATCCAATAGAGCACGACTATGACGTTCGGACACACCATCACACTATGGTGTTCCAGGTGGCGTGAGTTGTCAAACAACATTCACATTGTCTTAAGTTGTATACCAAATTGATAACTCAGATATTCACCTCCACAATCATATCGTAGACATTTTTATCTTCTTATCGTGATGATCTTAAACTTCACTCTGAATTTGCTTGAACTTTTCAAACGATGTTTCATTAAGTAAATATACACTATATCTACTCAAATCATCAGTGAAGGTAAGAAAATAACGATATTCACCGCACGCTGCAACACTCATTGGACCGTATACATCAACATGTATCATTTCCAATAAGTCACTTGCCCATTCCATCAAGACGGAAAATGGGGTTTAAGTCATCTTGCCCAAGAGGCATGGTCTGCATGTCTCAACCGATTCAAAATCGAATGAGTTCAAAGATCCATCAGCATGGAGTTTCTTCATGCTCTTTACACCAATATGACATTTAGCGGCAGTGCCACAAGTATGTGGTACTATCATTATTAACTTTGTATCTTTTGGCATCTATGTTATGAACATGTGTATTACTACGATCAAGATTGAACAAACCATTCTAATTGTTTGCATGACCATCGAAGGCATTATTCATTTAAATAGAATAACCATTATTCTCTAACTTAAATGAATAACCATATTGCAATAAACACGATCTAATCATGTTCATGCTCAACGCAAACACCAAATAACATTTATTTAGGTTTATCACTAATCCCGAAGGTAGAGAGAGCATGCGATGGTGATCACATCAACCTTGGAAACGCTTCCAACACTGATCGTCACCTCACCCTTAGCTAGCCTCCGTTTATTCCGTAGCTTTTATTTCGAGTTACTAACATTTAGCAACCGAACCGCTATCCAATACACATGCACTACTAGGAGTATTAGCAGGTACACATCAGTAACACATATTTCAAATATACTTCTGTCGACGTTGTCAGCCTTCTTATGTACCAAGTATCTATGGTTGTTCCACTTCAGCGACCATTCCCCTCATAATAGAAGCACTTAGTCTCGGGTTTGGGTTCAACTTCGGGTTCCTTCATTGGAGCAGCAATTGGCTTGCCGTCCATGAAGTTTCCCTCCTTTCCCTTGCCCTTCTCGAAACTAGTGGTTTTTACTAACCATCAACACTTGATGATCCTTCTTGATTTCTACCTTCGCGGTGTCCAACATGATGAATATCTCAACGATCATCATTTCTATCCCTGTTATGTTCATAGTTCATCACGGATCTCTAGTAGCTTGGTGACAATGACTTGGACAAACATATCAATCGTTGTCTTATCTAGAATATCAACTCACACTCGATTCAAGCGATTAAAGCACCCAAACAATCTGAGCAGATGCTCAACGATTGAGCTATTCTCCTTCATCTTGTAGGCAAAAAATCTTGTGGGAGGTCTCATACCTCACAACACGGGCATGAGCCTGAGATCTCAATTTTAGCTCTTAGAACATCTTACATGTTCCGTGACGTTCATATCATTTTGGAGCCTCAATTCTAAGCCGTAATGCATGACGCGCTGAACTTGTCAAGTAGTCATCGGAACATGTCTATCAGATGTTCAAAATATCTATAGAAAAATCTAGAGGGGGTGGCGCACCGGGCAATGCATTAAGGACATAAGCCTTCTGTGCAGCAATGAGGACAATCCTCATTTCACGGACCTAGTCCGCATTATTTCTACCATCATCTTTCAACTCTATTTCTCTAGGAACATATAAAAAAATTCAAGGGAGCTATAGCGCGAGCTAGTAATCTACAACATAATTTGCACAGACATTTTGACTATGTTCATGATAATGATTTTAGTTAATCATATTAATTAAAAAATCCCACTCAAATTGACATCCCTCTAGCCATTCGAGTGTCACATGATCCAAATCCACCAACTCAAGTCCGATCATCATGTGAGTTGAGGTGGTTTTAATGGTGAACACCTTCATATTGATCATATCTACTATATGACTCATGTACGACCTTTCGGTCTCTTGTGTTTCGAGGCCTGCACATGCTAGGCTCATCAAGTTTAACCCGAGTGTTCTGCATGTGCAACACTGGCTTGCACCTGTTGTATGTGAATGTAGAGTCTATCACACCCCATCATCATGTGGTGTCTCGACATGATGAACTTTCGCAACGGTGTACACTCGGGGAGAACACAATTCATCTTAAAATTTAAGTGAGGGATCACCTTATATGCTACTGTCATCCTAAGCAAAACAAGGTGCATAAAAGGATTAACATCACATGCAAATTATAAGTGACATGATATGGCCATGAACTTGTGCTTTTGATCTCCATCTTGAAAGCACCGACATGATCTCCATCGTCATCGGCATGACACCATGATCTCCATCATCTCGATCTCCATCAACGTGTCGCCATCGGGGTTGTCATGCTGACTGTTGCTTCCACGACTATTGCTAACTCATAGCGATAAAGTAAAGAAAAATGACGAAAATAATTAAAGACAACCCTATGGCTTCTGCCGGTTGTCGTACTCATTGACATGCAAGTTGTGATATTCTATGCAATACATGATCATCTCATACATCACATATATCTCATCATGTAATTGGGCATATCACATCACAACATACCCTGCAAAAACAATTTAGACGTCCTCTAATTATTGTTGCAAGTTTTACGTGGTTGCTATGGGTATCTAGCAAGAACAATTCTCACCTACGCAAAAACCACAACGGTGAAACATAAATTGCTTTTCAACCTTCTCAAGGACCGCCTTTGTCCAATCCGATCCAACTAAAGTTGGAGAAACAAGCACCCACAAGCCATATTTGTGCAACGAAGTTACACGTCCGTTGATGGAACCGGTCTCTCGTAAGCATACGAGTAAGGTTGGTCCGGGCCGCTTCATCCCACAATACTACTGAACCAAAACACGACCAAGGGAGGAAGCAATCTAAGCATCAACGCCCACAAACTCCTTTGTGTTCTACTCGTGATCTATCTACACATAGACCTTGCTCATGATGCCACTGTTGGGGAACGTTGCATGGGAAACAAAAAAATTCCTAAGCACACTCAAGATCTATCCTTGGTGATGAGCATCTACGAGAGGGAGAGTGGATCTACATACCCTTGTAGATCGCTAAGCGGGAAGCGTTAAGAAACGCGGTTGATTTAGTCGAACGTCTTCACGATCCAAATCGTTGAGCATCCCACGATCCCATCACTATCCATCTCGCGATCCAATCATGATCTGTCTCGTGATTCCATCATGAACCGTCCCACGATCCAATCACGAATGTTCTCGCGATCTTGATAACGGTCCTTCCGATCTAGCATCGAACGGACGGCACCTCCGTGTTCAGCACACATACAAATCGATGATGATCTCCACCTTCTTGGTCCAGCAAGAGGGAGCATAGAGGTAGATGAGTTCTTTGGCAACACAATGGCATGGTGGCGGTGGTGGTGAACTAATCCTGCAGGGCTTCGCCTAAGCACCACAGAACTAATCTAGAGGGGAAACAGATCTAGAGGAAGAAGAGGGAGCACATGGAAATTAGGGTTAGATCTCCCCTCTAAATCCTCTAGTATATATAGGAGGGAGGGAGGGGAGGATACGAACTCAAAGCCTCAAGGTTTGGTTGAAATTGGAGGTGTAGGAGTCCTACTCCAATCCAACTAGGAGTAGGATTCCTCCTCTCCACTTGGAAACACTTTCCACCTTTGGGTTTATCCACCCCAGCCACATGGGCCTTTAGGGGGGCATTAGCCAGCCCCCCAGGGGCTGGTTTGCCTCCTCCAACAGCCCATGTGTCCCCTTGGGTCGAGACACCCCTCCCGATGGTCCCCTGGCACCCTATCGGCACTCCCGGTACACTACCCATGAGCCCAAAACTTTTCCGATATTTAAAATAAGACTTCCTATATATCAATCTTTACCTCCAGACCATTCCGGAGCTCCTAGTGACGTCTAAGATCTCATCCGGGACTCCGAACAACCTTCAGTCACCACCATACATAACTCTATACTAGCAAAACGTCACCGAATCTTAAGTCTTCAGACCCTACGGGTTCGAGAACTATGTAGACATGACCGAGACACCTCTACGATCAATAACCAATAGCGGGACCTAGATGCCCATATTGGTTCCCACATATTCTATGAAGATGTTTATCGGTTGAACCTCTATGTGAAGGATTCGGTTAATCCCGTATGTTGTTCCCTTTGTTCTTCGGTATGTTACTTGCTCGAGATTTGATCATCGGTATCTCCATACCTAGTTCAATCTTGTTACTGGCAAGTCTATTTACTCGTTCAATAATACAAGATCCCATGGCTAACTCTTTAGTCACATTGCTTGCAAGGCTTATAGTGATGTTGTATTACTGAGTGGGCCCTGAGATACCTCTCCGTCACATGGAGTAACAAATCCTAGTCTTGATCCATGCCAACTCAATAGACACCCTTGGAGATACCTGTAGAGCACCTTTATAGTCACCCAGTTACGTTGCGACGTTTGATAGACACAAGGTACTCCTCCGGTGTCAGTGGGTTGCATGATCTCATGGTCAAAGGAACGGATACTTGACATGCAGAAATCTGTAGCAATAAACTGACATGATCATATGCTATGTTTATAGTTTGGGTCTTGTCCATCACATCATTCTCCTAATGATTTGACCCCGTTATCAAATAGCATCTCATGTTCATGGCTAGGAAACCTTAACCATCTTTGATGAACGAGCTAATCTATTAGAGGCATACTAGGGACATGGTGTTGTCTATGTATCCACACATGTATATGATTTTCCGATCAATACAATTATAGCATGGATAATAAATGATTATCATAAACAAGGAAATATGATAATGACTAATTTATTACAGCCTCTAGGGCATATTTGCAATAGATGACTCGAGTGATTGCCATGATGTAGGCAAGCAAGGGCTCCTTCTCAGCCGGCGTGGGCAGGATGGGCATGCGGGTCAGAGCTTTCTTGAGGCCGCGGAAGGCCTCTTCCGCCTTGTCAGGCCAATCGAACATGCCTGACTTCTTGGTGTGACCCGGCTCGACCAGAGCCTTTTTACGAAGGAGCCTATAGAGGGGCAGGGCCTTCTTCCCTAGCCGGCTGATGAACCGGATGAGCAAGGCGAGGCAGCCGGTGAACTTCTAGACGTCATGGAGCCGGGTCGGCTTGGGCATGCACTCGATCGTGCTGATCTTCCCCGGGTTAGCTTCGATGCCATGGGCGGACATGAAGAAACCCAGGAGCTGGCCGGCGGGGACGCCGAAGACGCACTTCTTTGGGTTGAGCTTGATCTTGTACTCACGCAGGTTCGCGAAGGTCTCTTGGAGATCGTCGAGGAGGGTGAAGTGCTTCTTGGTTTTGACGATAATGTCATCGACATAGACGTGGACGTTCCTGCCTATCTGAGGCAGGAGGCACTTCTGCATGCACCGCTGGAAGGTGGCGCCTGCGTTCTTCAGGCCGAAGGACATGGTGATATAGCAGTAGGCCTCGAAGGGTGTGACGAAGGAGGTCTTGAGCCGATCCTCAGGATCTAGCTTGATCTGGTGGTAGCCGGAGTAGGCGTCCAGGAAGGACAACAAATCGCAGCCGGCCATGGAGTCGATGACTTGTTCGATCTGTGGCAGGACGAATGGGTCCTTGGGGCAAGCCTTGTTCATGCTGGTGTAGTCGATGCACATGCACCAGGTCTTGTTCTTCTTTAGCACTAGGACTGGGTTGGCCAGCCAGTCCGGGTGGAAAACTTCCATGATGAAGCCGGCTGCGAGCAGCCGGGCGATCTCTTCTCCTATATTACGCCGCTTGTCCTTAGAGAAATGGTGTAGGGGTTGCTTGACTGGCTTGACGTCCGGCCAGACATGTAGTTTGTGCTCGACGAACTTCCTTGGAACATCCAGCATGTCTTTGGGGGACCCTGCGAAGATGTCCCGATTCTCACGGAGGAAGTCGACGAGCTCGCCTTCCTATTTGCTGTCGAGGCGGGAGCCGATGGTGATGCACTGAGCGGGGTTGGCTGGGTTGAGCGGGCTCTGCTTGGTGTCCTTGTAGAGCATGAAGGAGGCCTTGCCGACGGACTGCAAGGGAGGAACCGACACGGCCATCTGGCTGGCAGCGAGGGCCACGACCCGATCGAGCTACCACTTTTCCTCGGCTATCTCCAGGGCCTCAACCAGTCGGCTGCCGTCTCAAGCACACTCGAGCGACATCTTGTAGTCTCCCGCGATGGTGATGATTCCCTTGGGGCCTAGCATCTTGAGCTTGAGGTAGGCGTAGTGGGGGACCGCCATGAACTTGACGAAAGCCGGTCAGCCTAGCAGTGCATGGTAGGGACTCTCAAGATCCACTACCTCAAACGACACCGGCTCACGGCCGAAGTGGCCGGGTCCGTCGAAGAGGACGTCAAGCGTGATTTTTCCGACAGGGGAGCAGGACTTTCCAGGCATGATGCCATGCAAAACCGTCCGGCTCGCCTGCAGGTCTTCTCCAGCCCCAGCTTGCAGATCGTGTCAAGGTAGAGGATGTTGATGCTGCTGCCACCATCAATATGCACCCACGAGAAGTGCCAGGTGTGCTTCTCGGTGGCGATGGTGGGGTCGAGGACTAGGGCGTAGCTGCTGGGACTCGGCATCATAGCCGGGTGGTCTGCTCGGCTCTAGGTGACCGGCTTCTCCGACCAGTGCATGAACTGGGGAGTTGCCGGCATGGTGGCATTCACCTCACGATGGAGCCGACGCCGAGCATGTTTGCTCGTCTCTTGACTGGTGAAGACTACGTAGCAACCGTCCTGGTTGGGGAACTGGTTGTGCAGGCGACCATCGTTTTGGGCCGGAGCCAGAGCCGACGCGCGAGCAGGCGACGCGGGAGGAGGCGGAAGGCCGTCCCCCCGGACCAATCGCTGTGAGAAGCTGCACTGCTGGAGCGTGTGCGTTTAGGGCTTGGCCCTAGAGTGGTTCTTGCAGGGGAGGTCAAGCATTTGCTCGAACATGAGTTTGGGCTGCCAGGCAGCCTTGCTAGTGCGCTGGCGCTGGCTGGAAGTCTGGGCAGCCGGCTCCTGCTCCTCGATGGTGGTGACCTGCCGGCTCCCGTAGAGGGAGTCGGGCTGGTCGTTCTTGCGTTTGCTGTTCTGTGCCTGCCGGTTGTCGGTAGCCAGTCGGGATGATGTGGGCATTGGCGTTACCTTGGCGAGAGGGGTCGTTTTGACCCGAATGACGGAGTCGGTCGTGGTGTACTTGTGTGCCTTGGTCATGAGCTTGGCCAGCGTGGCCGCCTCAGAGCACAGGAGCTTGTGCTTTAGAGGGGTGCCGTCGCGACAGCCTTCGATGAATTACTGTATGGCTTGCACCTCGTGCACCCCCTCACAGGAGTTGCGGAGCTCGGTCCACCGGGTGAGGTAGTCGCGGAGGGACTTGTCCGGTCCCTGAACACACATGGCTAGTTCATGGGGGCGGCCAGGCCACTTGTAGGTGTCGGTGAAGTTGCGTACAAAGGCTTCCTTGAAGTCCGTCCAAGTGTTGATGTTGCCAGCCATCAGGCTATTGAGCCAGGTGCGGGCCGAGCCGATCAACATGATGGGAGCGTAGCGAACGGCTACGCGCTTGTTCCCCCTGGCGATGCCGACTACGTTGGTGTAGTCGATCAGCCAGTCTTCGGGCCTGGCAGCCCCGTTGTACTTTGGGGTGTCTCGGGGGAGCGTGAATCTGGTCAAGAACAGCTCATTGAGGATCCAAGGGCCGAAATAGACCGGGCCAATCGAGCCCTCGTCCTCGAGGAGGGCCGACTGCGCAAGCCGGTCAATGCAGAGACGTGCATCATTCTCGCTGTGGGGGACATGTGGTCCGAGCCGGGCCGAGAGCTCAGGGCGGATGATGGGCGGAACCAACTGTTCCGGCTCATGCCACGGGGGTGGCGTATGCCCACGGCTGCGCCGACTGTCGGCTGCCGGCGCCTCGTGGTTGCGGCCGCTACGAGGCAGGTCGTTGGTGCGCCGGCTGTTTACAGCCGGCTGCTCATTCCCCGACAGCTGAGAGGGATGGGAGTTGCTTGCCCCGACGCGGCGGCCGAAGCGCGAGGGGAGCAGGAGTGTTGAGCCGGCTGACGGCCAGCAGTCCCCGTGCCCTCACGCTCGAGCCAGGGGCCTTGGGAGGCGGCGTCGCCCGCCGCGAGCAGATGCTGCTGCGCATCGGCGGCGTCGATGAGGTCCTTGATGTGACGCTCGCGGGTGGCACGTTCTTCGTCCTCCAAGGTAGCCAAATCCTCGTAGGCTACCTTGGCGGCCCACAGGTTGGCTGTGGGGGTGTCGTAGATGGGCATGTTGCCGCCCAAGATTTCGGCGACCACACGACCGCGGTCGTGCACAACCACACACCGGCTGGGCTCAGTGCCAACCGGGGTAAGACTGTAGGCGGAGGCGTAGTCCCGCTGAGCGGCCTCCATGCGGCACTGTGTGGCTATGAGAACGGGAGGCGAAGAGCCGCCTCCATATCGGCCGTGGCGATGTCAGGGTTTGCCGTCGGGGCAATGGGAGTGCTTAGGCCCCGGAGGGTGGCACCGAGCGGGTCGGAGGTGCCGACGCGGGCCACGGCGGTGTTGTCCTCGGCCCGCACACATCCGGAAGAGGTGGAGGAGATGATGGACATCGCTCCCACACAAACATGGGAGCCACTGGACTGGGACACAGCAAGTGCGCCCACAGCCGTTGGCGGATCGATGCAGATGAGCACCTGGCTAGGGTACTCGTTGGCGACCGGCGCTTCGGTGAGGCTCAGCCTGCCAAAGCGCTCAATGAGTGCGTCGATGTCGAGCGTGAGGTCGACGAAGCTGCCCGCAAGGCCTGCCGGAGCAAGCCCCATGAGCCCGCGGTCTCGCCTGGACGTGTGGCGACGGCGGGGAATGGCGAGGGGTCCTTCCCGGAGGATGAATCCGGCCGGCGCCGCGTACGGCCCCACAGTGGGCGCTAATTGTCATCGTTTTCTCACGACAGATGCCATGGGCAGGCTTATCGAAACTGGTTGGGGCTGGAGGATGACGATGGGCTCCGGGTGCGAGATTAGGCACAAGCAGTGGTGACGCATGATGTACCCAGGTTCGGGGCCCTCCGTGGGAGGTAACAGCCCTAGTCCTGCTTGGTCTAGTTGATGGATGGGTGTGATTACAAGGTCGCTCCTAGAGCTATGTCTAGAGGAGGAAGAGGGACCAGTCGGCTCGCCTTCCTATGCAACGAGGTGTGAGTGTGAGGGAAGCGTCCCGTAGATGTGTGTGCGTGAGACTCGTCATCCCCGTTGCATGGGGGGCTCGGGGGGTTTTATAGGCCAATCGCCCGGCTTACAATATTCCTGAGGTACAAAGTGGGGGGACCCGGCTGGCAGCCTCTCTGACTGGCCAGGGGGCTCCACCTTGCGAACCATCTTGTCTCCCATAGGGTCCACCGGCTGTGCGGTCCCGACACTCGCTGGGGCCCGCTGGCTAGCTTCGTGATTGGCCCCCGCCAACCTGCTACGACATGGGTCGCCTGGGTGGCGTCCTCTAGCGCTAGCCGGCCGAAGTCTCCGGTATGGCCAGCTGTACTATAGCCACGCCGGAGCAGGTAATCAAGTGGGAGGGGGCGTGCCGGCCCTGTTGCCCCGCCCGGTCGCAATCGCCAAGGTGAGCGGCCCGAACGGCCGAACTGTATCCACGCGCGCCCGCGTGCCAACGGCCACTTTGGCTACGCTGCCAGCCGTCATGGTCGTCCCATCATGTCGCCGTACTTGCGTGCAGAGGGATGGGACGTAAGCTTGTCCGCCCGAGGGTCAACGAAGGTGGCGGCTCGAAGGCAGCCGGCCATGCTCAGCCGGCCAGGGGCCCGACCAGTGCCTCGACCAGCCGGCCTCGGCCCAACCGGCAACGCGTGTGCCGGCTTCACGCCAGCCGACCGTAAGCAGCCGGCCACGCGCTAATTTCTTGAAGCGGGGGATAGAACCCCGGTACTTAGGTCTACCCAGGGGTAATAATGTTGAAAATATGCCCTAGAGGCAATAATAAAATGGTTTTTATTGTATTTCCTTGTTCATGATAATTGTTTATTGTTCATGCTGTAATTGTATTAACCGGAAACCGTAATGCATGTGTGAATACATAGACCACAACATGTCCCTAGTGAGCCTCTAGTTGGCTAGCTCGTTGATCAATAGATGGTCACGGTTTCATGACCATACACGTTGGATGTCATTGGTAATGAGATCACATCATTGGGAGAATGATGTGATGGACAAGACCCAATCCTAGGCATAGCACAAGATCGTGTAGATCGTCTGTTGTAGATTTTCAAATGTCAAGTATTGTTTCCTTAGACCATGAGATTGTGCAACTCCCGGATACCGTAGGAATACTTTGGGTATGCCAAACGTCACAACATATCTAGGTGGCTATAAAGGTATGTTATGGGTATCCCCGAAAGTATCTGTTGGGTTGGCACCAATCGAGACTGGGATTTGTCACTCCGTATGACGGAGAGGTATCTCTGGGCCCACTCGGTAAGACATCATCATAATGAGCTCAATGTGACTAAGGAGTTTGCCACGGGATGATGTGTTACAGAACAAGTAAAGAGACTTGCCGGTAACAAGATTGAACAAGGTATAGAGATACCAACGATCGAATCTCGGGCAAGTATCATACTGGTATACAAAGGGAATTCTATACGGGATTGATTGAATCCCCGACATCATGGTTCATCCGATGAGTTCATCGTGGAGCATGTGGGAGCCAACATGGGTATCCAGATCCCGCTGTTGGTTATTGACCGGAGAAGTGTCTCGGTCATGTCTACGTGCCTCCCGAACCCGTAAGGTTTACACACTTAAGGTTCGATAATGCTAGGGTTATAGGGAAATAGTGTACGTGGTTACCGAAGGTTGTTCGGAGTCCCAGATGAGATCCCTAACGTCACGAGGAGCTCCGAAATGGTCTAGAGGTAAAGATTCATATATAGGAAGTGAGGTTTGGTCACCGGAAGTGTTTTGGGGGATTACCGGTAACGTACCGGGACCACCGGAAGGGTTCCGGGGGTCCACCAAGTGGGGCCACCAGCACGAGAGGGCTGCATGGGCCGCAAGTGGGAGGGAACTAGCCCCTAGTTGGGATGGTGCACCCCCCCCCTAGGGCTCAAGGCGCAGCTAAAGGTGGGAGGGGGCCAAACCCTAGGGCACATGGGCCCTAAGGCCCACCCTAGGGCAGCCGCACCCCTCTCCCTATGTGGTCGCCGACCAGATGGGATCTGGGAGCCGCCGCACCTTCCTAGGCTGGGAACCCTATGGTGCTGCCCTCCCTTCTCCTCCTCCTATAAATAGAGGATCCCTTGGGGCTGCCGGGGACACGCATCTCTCTCTCCCGCAGCACAGCCCTACTCCTCCCTCTCCTCGTTCTCCGTAGTGCTTGGCGAAGTCCTGCTGGAGACAACGCAGCTCCACCGTCACCATGTCGTCGTAATGCCGGAGCTCTCCCTGAACCTCTCCTTCCTTCTTGCTGGATCAAGGCATTTGAGATGTCACCATGCTGCACGTGTGTTGAACGCGGAGGCTCCGTTGTTCGGCACTTAGATCGGATTCCACCGCGATCTGAATTGCTGCGAGTATGACTCCACCAACCGTGTTCTTGTAACGCTTCCACTTTGCGATCTTCAAAGGTATGAAGATGCACTCTCCCCTTACCCGTTTCTAGTTTCTCCATAGATAGATCTTGGTGATCGTAGGATTTTTTTTATTCACTACTACGTCTCCCAACAGTGGTATCAGAGCTAGGTCTATGCGTACAATCTATGCACGAGTAGAACACAAGTTGTTGTGGGCGTCGATCTTGTTGATTTTCTTGCCGTTATTCCTCTTATCTTGATTCGGCGGTATTGTGGGATGAAGCGGCCCGGACCAACTTTACACGTACACTTACATGAGACCGGTTCCACCACCTGACATGCACTTGTTGCATAAGGTGGCTAGCGGGTGTCTATCTCTCCCACCTTAGTCGGATTGGATTCGATGAAAAGGGTCCTTATGAAGGGTAAATAGCAATTAGCATATCACGTTGTGGTTTTGGCGTAGGTAAGAAACATTCTTGCTAGAAACCTATAGCAGCCACGTAAAAACTTGCAACTACAAATTAGAGGACGTCTAACTTGTTTTTGCAGCATATGCCTTGCGATGTGATATGGCCAAAGGATGTGATGTGATGCATTGTGATGTATGAGATTGATCATGTTCTTGTAATAGGATTCATGACTTGCATGTCGATGAGTATGACAACCGGTAGGAGCCATAGGAGTTGTCTTATTTTATTTTATGACCTGGGTGTCAATCATAAATGCCATGTAATTACTTTACTTTATTGCTAATCGTTAGCCATAGTGGTAGAAGTAATATTTGGTGAGACAACTTCATGAAGACACGATGATGGAGATCATGGTGTCGAGCCTGTGAGAGTGATGATCATGGTGCCCCGAAGATGGAGATCAAAGGAGCAAAATGATATTGTCCATATCATGTCACTATATTGATTGCATGTGATGTTTATCATGTTTACATCTTATTTTCTTAGAACGATGGTAGTAAATAAGATGATCTCTCAATAAAATTTCAATAAATGTGTTCACCCTAACTATGCACCGTTGCTAAGGATCGTTGTTTCGAAGCACCACGTGATGATCGGGTGGACCGTTGCTAACGTTCGCATCCAACGGGTGTAAGCCAGATTTACACAAGAGATATAATTAGGTTGACTTGACGAGCCTAGCATGTACAGACATGGCCTCAGAACATGGAAGACCGAAAGGTCGAACATGAGTCTTATAGAAGATACGACCAACATGGAGATGTTCACCATGGATGACTAGTCCGTCTCACGTGATGATCGGACACGAGCTAGTCGACGTGGATCATGTGTCACTTGGATGACTAGAGAGATGTCTATCTAAGTGGGAATTCATTAAATAATTTGATTATGTGAACTTAATTATCATGAACTTAGTCTAAAATTGTCTTTACGATATAAATTGTAGATCCAATTGCCAACGCTAATGTCACCCTCAACTTCAACGCATTCCTAGAGAAAACCAAGCTGAAAGATGATGGTAGCAACTATGCGGACTGGGTCCATGGCTTGAGGATCATCCTCGTAGCTTCCAAGAGATTGTATATCCTTGATGCACCACTAGGTGACGTACCCATTTTTCCAGCGGACCAAGACGTTATGAATGCTTGGCAGTCGTGCTGTGATGATTACTCCCTGGTTTAGTGCAGCATGCTTTACAGTTTAGAATCGGGGCTCCAAAAGGGTTTTGAGCAACACGGAGCATATGAGATGTTCCAAGAGCTGAAACTTTTTTCCAAGCTCATGCCCGGGTCTAGAGATACAACGTCTACGACAAGTTCTTCACATGTAAGATGGAGGAGAATAGTTCTTTCAGTGAGCACATACTCAAAATGTCTAGGTTGCACAACCGCTTGACTCAGCTGGGAGTTAATCTCCCGGATGACTCGGTCATTGACAGAATCCTCCAGTCACTTCCACCTAGCTACAAGATCTTTGTGATGAACTACAACATGCACGGTATGGAGAAGTCCATTCCTGAGTTGTACTCGATGCTGAAATCAGTGGGGGTCGAGATCAAAGAGGAGCATCAAGTGTTGATGACGGTAAGCAAGTTGCCAGGAAGAAGAACAAGCATGGACCCAAGACTGAGACTGAGTGCTTTTATTGCACGGGTACCAGTCACTGGAAGCGGAACTGCACCAAGTACTTAGCGGATAAGAAGGCCGACAACGTTAAAGGTATATGTGATATACTTGTTATTGATGTGCACCTTACCAGTGCTTGTAGTAGCTCCTTGGTATTTGATACCGGTGCAGTTGCTCACATTTGTAACTCCAAGCAGGAGTTGCAGAATTAGCGGAGACTGGCAAAGCACGAGGTGATGATGCGTGTTGGGAATGGTTCCAAGGTCGATGTGATCGCCGTCCGCACGCTACCTCTACATCTACCTTCGGGATTAGTTTTAAACCTCAATAATTGTTATTAAGTACCAGCTTTGAGCATGAACATTGTATCTGGATCTCGTTTGATGTGAGATGGCTACTCATTTAAATTTGAGAATAATGGTTGTTCTATTTATATGAGAGAAATGTTTTATGGTCATGCCCCGCTGGTCAATGGTTTATTTTTGATGAATCTCAAACGTGATGTTACACATGTTCATAGTGTGAGTACAAAAGTGTAAGGTTGATAACGATAGTCCCACTTACATGTGGCACTGCCGCCTTGGTCATATTGGTGTCAAACGCATGAAGAAGCTACATGCTGATGGACTTTTGGAGTCTCTTGATTTCGAATCATTTGACACGTGCGAACCATGCCTCATGGGCAAGATGACCTAGAATCCGTTCTCCGGAACAATGGAGCGAGCAACTGACTTGTTAGAGATAATACATATCGATGTATGTTATCCAATGAGCGTCGAGGCTCGCGGTGGCTACCGTTATGTTCTCACTCTCACTAATGACTTGCGAAGATATGGGTATGTCTACTTAATGAAACACAAGTCTGAAACCTTTGAAAGGTTCAAGGAATTTCAAAGTGAGGTAGAGAATCAATGTGACAGGAAAATAAAGTGCCTACGATATGATCGTGGTGGAGAATATTTGAGTCACAAGTTTGGCATGCACCTAAGGAAATATGGATTGTTTCACAACTCACGCTGCCCGGCACACCTCAGCGAAATGGTGTGTCTAAACGTTGTAATCGCACTCTATTGGATATGGTGCGATCTATGATGTCTCTTACCGACTTACCGCTATCATTTTCAGGATATGCATTAGAGACTGCCGCTTTCACTTTAAATAGGGCACCGTCAAAGTCTGTTGAGACGACACCATATGAATTATGGTCTGGAAAGAAACCTAAGCTTTCGTTTTTAAAAGTTTTGGGATGCGATGCTTATGTGAAGAAACTTCAACCTGAGAAGCTCGAACCCAAAGCAGAAAAGTGTGTCTTCATAGGATATCCCAAGGAAACTATTGGGTATACCTTCTACCTCAGATCCAAAGGCAAAGTCTTTGTTGCCAAGAATGGATCCTTACTAGAGAAAGAGTTTCTCTCGAAAGAAATAAGTGGGAGGAAAATAGAACTTGATGAGGTAATTGTACCTCCACTCGAACCGAAGAGTAGCACAACACAGGAAGTTGTTTCTATGGAGCCTGCACCGGCTGGAGAGGAAGTTAATGATGATGATCATGAAACTTTAGATCAAGTTACTATTGAACGTCGAAGGTCCACTAGGACACGTTCCGCACTAGAGTGGTATGACAACCCTGTCCTGGAGATCATGTTGTTGGACAACGGTGAACCTTCGAACTATGAAGAAGCGATGGCGGGCCCGAATTCCAATGAATAGCTTGATACCATGAAATCCAAGATAGGATCCATGTATGAGAAGAAAGTATGGACTTTGGTGGACTTTCCTGATGATAAGTGAGCCATAGAAAATAAATGGATCTTTAAGAAGAAGACTGACACCGATGGTAATGCGATCGTCTATAAGACTCGGTTTGTCGCTAAGGGTTATCGACAAGTTCAAGGATTTGACTACGATGAGACTTTCTCACCCGTAGCGATGCAGAAGTCCGTCCAAATCATGTTAGCAGTTGCCGCATTTTATGATTATGAGATCTGGCAAATGGACGTCAAAATGACATTCCTTAATGGCTTCCTTAAGGAAGAACTGTATATTATGCAGCCGGAAGGTTTTGTCGATCCTAAATATGCTAACAAGGTATGCAACCTCTAGCGGTCCATCTATGGGCTGGTGCAAGCATCTCGGAGTTGGAACATTCTCTTTAATGAGGTGATTAAAGCATTTAGTTTTATACAGGTTTATGGAGAACCCTGTATTTACAAGAAAGTGAGTGGGAGCTCTATAGCATTTCTCATATAATATGTGCATGACATATTGTTGATGGGAAATGATATAGAACTTTTGGAAAGCGTAAAAGCCTACTTGAATAAGTGTTTTTCAATGAAGGACCTTGGAGAAGTTGCTTACATATTAGGCATCAAGATCTATAGAGATAGATCGAGACGCCTCATAGGTCTTTCAGAAAGCGCATACCTTGACAAGATATTGAAGAAATTCAATATGGATCAGTCCAAGAAGGGGTTCTTGCCTATTTTACAGTGTGTGAGATTGAGTATGACTCAATGCCCGAGCATGGCAAAGGATAGAGAACGGATGAGTGTCATCCCCTATGCTTCAACCATAGGCTCTATTATGTATGCCATGCCATGTACTAGACCTGATGTGAACCTTGCAATAAGTTTGGTAGGGAGGTACCAAAGTGATCTCGGAGCGGAACACTAGACAGCGGTCAAGAATATACTGAAGTACCTGAAAAGGACAAAGGACATGTTTCTCGTATATGGAGGTGCCAAAGAGCTCGTCGTAAAGGGTTACGTCGATGCTAGCTTCAACACAGATCCAGATGACTCCAAGTCACAAACTGGATACGTGTATATTTTGAACGGAGGGGCAGTCAGCTGGTGCATGTGAAGCGGAGTATATAGCTGCTTCGGAAGCAGCAAAGGAAGGAGTCTAGATGAAGGAATTCATCACCGACCTAGGAGTAATTCCCAATGCGTCGGGCCTGATGACTCTATTCTGTGACAACAATGGAGCTATTGCCCTTGCCAAGGAGCCTAGGTTTCACAAGAAGACAAGACACGTCAACCGCCGCTTCAACTCCATCCGTGATTCCATTCAGGAGGGAGATATAGATATTTGTAAAGTACATACGGATTTGAATGTCGCAGATCCATTGACTAAACCTCTCTCATGAACGAAACATGATCAACACCAGAACTCTATGAATGTTTGATTCATCACAATGTAACTAGATTATTGACTCTAGTGCAAGTGGGAGACTGTTGGAAATATGCCCTAGAGGCAATAATATAATGGTTATTATTGTATTTCCTTGTTCATGATAATTGTCTATTGTTCATGCTGTAATTGTATTAACTAGAAACCGTAATGCATGTGTGAATACATAGACCACAACATGTCCCTAGTGAGCCTCTAGTTGGTTAGCTCGTTGATCAATAGATGGTCATGGTTTCATGACCATGGACATTGGATGTCATTGGTAACGGCATCACATCATTGGTAGACTGATGTGATGGACAAGACGCAATCCTGAGCATAGCACAAGATCGTGTAGTACATCTGCTAAAGCTTTTCTAATGTCGAGTATCGTTTCCTTAGACCATGAGATTGTGCAAATCCCGGATACCATAGGAATACTTTGGGTGTGCCAAATGTCACAACGTAACTAGGTGGCTATAAAGGTATGCTACGGGTATCCCCGAAAGTATCTATTGGGTTGGCACGAATCGAGACTGGGATTTGTCACTCCCTATGACGGAGAGGTATCTCTGGTCCCACTCGGTAAGACATCATCATAATGAGATCAATGTGACTAAGGAGTTTGCCACGAGATGATGTGTTACGGAACTAGTAAAGAGACTTGCCGGTAACGAGATTGAACAATGTATAGGGATACTGATGATCGAATCTCATGCAAGTATTATACCGGTAGACAAAGGGAATTGTATACGGGATTGATTGAATCCCCGACATCATGGTTCATCCGATGAGATCATCGTGGAGTATGTGGGAGCCAACATGGGTATCCAGATCCCGTTGTTGGTTATTGACCGGAGAGGTGTCTCGGTCATGTCTACGTGCATCCCGAACCCGTAGGGTATACACACTTAAGGTTCGATGACGCTAGGGTTATAGGGAGATAATGTACATGGTTACCGAAGGTTGTTCGGAGTCCCAGATGAGATCCCGAATGTCATGAGGAGCTCTGGAATGGTCCGGAGGTAAAGATTCATATATAGGAAGTGAGGTTTTGGTCACCGGAAGTGTTTCTGGGATTACCGGTAACGTACCGGGACCACCCGAAGGGTTCCGGGGGTCCACCAAGAGGGGCCACTAGCACCAGAGGGCTGCATGGGACGCAAGTGGGAGGTAACCAGCCCCTAGGTGGGCTGGTGCTCCCCCCACAAGGGCCCAAGGCACAGCTTAAGGTGGGAGGGGGGCAAACCCTAGGGCAGATGGGCCCTAAGGCCCACCCTAGGGCAGCCGTACCCCTCTCCCTGTGTGGCCGCTGGGCGGATGGGATCTGGGGGGCTCTCGCACCACCCTAGGGTGGGGACCCTAGGGCGCATCCCTCCCTGCTCCTCCTCCTAAAAATAGAGGAGCCCTTGGGGCTGCCGGGGACACGCATCTCTCTCTCCCACGGCGCAGCCCTACTCCTCCCTCTCCTCGTTCTTCGTAGTGCTTGGCGAAGCCCTACCGAAGACCACACAGCTCCATCGTCACCACGCTGTCATGCTGCCGGAGCTCTCCCACAACCTCTCCTTCCTCCTTGCTGGATCAAGGCGTAGGAGATGTCACCGGGCTGCACGTGTGTTGAACGCGGAGGCGCCCTTGTTCAGTGCTTAGATCAGCTTCCACCACGATCTGAATCGCTGCGAGTACGACTCCAGCACCCGCGTTCTTGTAACGCTTCTGCTTTGCGATCTTCAAAGGTATGAAGATGCACTCTTCCCTTACTCGTTGTTAGTTTCGCCATAGATAGATCTTGGTGATCATAGGAAAAAATTGATTTACTACTATGTCTCCCAACAAATAACCCCGTCAATAAGTGAAGCAAAAGATGATTCTACGAATAACAGTTTTCTATGTAAAGAGAAACAGGCAATCCAAACTTAAAATGATATAAGTGAAGCACATGAAGCATTCTATAAAGCCATACTCAAAATATATAAGTGAAGTGCAATGAGCCTTCTATAAATCAACCATGGGCTATATCATACCAGCATGGTGCATAAAGTAAACTCAAAAGACCCTACAAGATTTGCACATATCACATAAATGAAACGAATCCAAAAACATACCGATACTTGGTGAAGAAAGATGGGATGCCTTTCGGGGAATCCCCAAGCTTAGACGCTTGAGTCTCCTTCGATATTTACTTGGGGTGCCTTGGGCAACCCAATCTTGAACTCTTGCCTCTCCTTCTTATCCTCATATCGAGACCTCCTCGATCTTCGAACTTAACAGAAGACTGGTAAGATCCATTAGTATAGTATAGCAAAATACTACTTTAAGTGTTGTTGCAAACCCATTCATATTTTATATTTGCATTATCCCTGCTATATTATAACTTTTCCATGGCTTATACCACCGATTAAATTGATACTTTCATCAAAACAAGCAAAACAATGCATCAAAAACAGAATATGTCTTAAACGGGATAGTCTGCAGCAATATGAACTTTGACCATACTTCTGTAACTCCAACAATTCTGAAAAATTAGGACAACATAAAGAATTTGTATAGCAATATTGTGTTCAAGTTTTAGATCATTCTCACATTCTAGTAAAATATAAAATTCATGCACTTGGAACAAAGTTTGTGTTTCTAATCCAGCATTGTTTCTACTCATCTTATGAATCATCCTACAGGAAAATATTTGCACAATATAATACAAAAGCACACAATAGAAATAAATGACTCTCTAGAAATTCTGGGTTTTCTCCCAGGCAGCGCCATCTTTAAAGCCTTTAAGGTAGGCATAAAGTGCTCAAGTAATGGATCCACCCGAAACCCAAGTTATATCGAAGCCAATTTTAATTAACAATGATTTTTAATTTAGTAGTAAGCACAAAGTGATGTGTAGCATATAACAACGAAGTCTAACTCTCTTCCTATGCATTGGCATGTCATAAAAGAATAATTCATTCACACCAAGTAAAGGCCAATGCATAGTATAAGTAGTTTCTTGCAATTTTATAGTATTGGAAACATAGAGAGGTCAAGATGTAGTTCCTCTCTCATAATAATTGCTAATAGGAGAAGCAAGAACACGCATATTATATTCATAAAAAACATCATGTGTAGTAGTAAAACGCAACCCATCAATATAATCCTTAATAAGAGCAAACTTCTCTGATATAGTGTAGTTGGGAGAATTCAAAAAGATAATAGGACTATCATGTGTGGGTGCAATAGCAACAATTTCATGCTTATCATACGGAAGTATAGCAAGTAATCTCCATAAGCGTAATTCATATTGGCATCATAGCCACAACCATAGCAAGCATCAAGTTCATCAAAAATGGACATTTCAAACGAATCCAAGGGATCATAGCGATCATCGTAGCATTCATCCTTCGGCATGTGCGAAGGGTAATTAAACAATGTACGAGTTGAAGAGTTACTCTATTTAGAAGGTGGGAATGGGTAGCTAATCCGCTCTTCCTCGTTTTGTTCTTCACTCTACTCCTCATCTTTTTCATCTAATGGGCTCACAATTTTAACAACTTCCTCTTCCATAGATTCCTGCAAAATATTAGTCTCCGCCAGGGCAGCAGTAGTTCTTTCAATAAATTCATTGATATAAGAATTAGAATCATAGTTTTCATAGCAATATTTAAGTATGGCAAAAATCTCAGATTCATAAAGAGTAGCACCATATTTTTCAATCCAAGAAGCAATTCCATAATCACCTTTAAAAGCAAAAAATTCTTCAATTTGCTCAACATCAAAATAACAATAGGCCTCCTTGGCATAAGAAGATAATATTTCATTATCATTAAACACACATTGGTAGGGAAGGTGTTTTTTGTTTCTTCAGAACAACAAGTAAAATCATAAATTTCACATAGATTCCAAGCAAAGCAACACAAAGTATTAATTTGTTTCCCTTTTGAGATATGTGGTGTCGCATATAATGAGCATGCTCAATTAATGATTTTCCCTCAACTAAGCTAGTTGGGTTTTCAGCACGAGCACAAAGGGATAGAAGATGATCCAAGTAATATTCTTCGGTAGCACGAAACTCTAGTGGTTCCTAAACTTTTGGAGCAGCAAGTACATCTATTTTTTGGTATTTTGCGTTTCCTACCCATATATAAAGATAGAAAACAAGAGCACAAACAAAAAACTACTTAGTGATAAATCAAACAATCACACATGAGAATATTCACCTCACGCTATTGCTCCCCGGCAACTGCGCCAGAAAAAGGTCTTGATAACCCTCAAGTTTAGGGGATCGTTTGTAGCATTTTTTGATAAGTAAGAGCGTCGAATACCAACGAGGAGCTGAAGGTAGAACAAATATTCTCACAAGTTCAATACAACTCTACGCACACTTAACGTTTGCTTTATCTAGGATAAGAATGAAACTACTTTGCGGGAATAAAATTACAAGCACTTTGCAGGAAAATAAACTTAGTAGTGCAGTAGCAAGCTTTTTGTAACACAAGAGAAAGATTGTCCCTAGGGACTTGAATATGATAGAATAGATACTTGTTACATGCAATGAGGGAGAGGCATGAGCTAACATACTTTCTCTACTTGGATCATATACACTTATGATTGGAACTCTAGCAAGCATCCGCAACTACTAAATATCATTATGTAGAACCCAACCATAGCATTAAGTATCGAGGCCTCTTTACTCCCATACGCAACAACCCACCAAAGCGGGTTTGTGCTTCTATCACTCACGCAACCCACCATATGAAAATCATGAACACATTGCAACACCCTACAACGGGTATCTCTCACGTTTGCACGACATGGAGGGCACCATAGGACAGCACCATATCAACATACAACTCACATCCATAACATAATACCACAATTAACCCATAGGACAAAAGAGATCTACTCAAACATCATAGCATGGGCAAATATCATTGTGTAATAATATATGGAGTTGAGCACCATGTTTAAGTAGAGATTACAACGGGGAAGAGATGTGTTACACCTCTTCAAAGAGGGGGAGAGAGTTCATGTTGACAGTGGCAAGATTATTGATGTAGACCACAGTCATGATGGCGTTTCCGCGCCATCGGGAGAGAGGAGGAGAGAGCCCCCTCCTTCTTCTTCTTCCTCGGCCTACCCCTAGATGGGAGGAGAGTTCCCCCTCCAGTCCATGGCCTCCATGGTGGTGGAGGGGCGGGAGCCCCTCCAAGATTGGATCTCCCTCTCTGTTGTCTTCTGTTTCGTGTTCCTATTTTCTGGCCTAAAACCTTTTCTTATATTCCCAGAGATCCGTAACTCCGATCAGGCTGAAATTTTGAGGAGATTTTTATCCAAAAATTAGCTTTCTTGCGCCCGAAGGAGAGCTCCAACCGACCTACGAGGTTGACACCCTCCACCAGGGTGTGTTTGGGCCTTGGCTCATGCCCTGGTATGTCGTGCCCAATGTGGGCCTCCGTTTGCTTTGATTCCACTTCTCAAAATTCACAAATATTCCAAAAAATCTCCGTATTTTTTTCACGTTTGGACTTCGTTTGATATGGAATTTTAGCGAAACAAAAAATGCACAAAAAACATGAATTGGCACTGGGCACTTGATCAATAGGTTAGTGCAATAAATCATATAAATAGTTGCCAAAAAGTATGCGAAAGTTGTATAATATTGGCATGAAACAATCAAAAATTATAGATACGACAGAGACGTATCAACAATCAATTTCATAATTAACAGTATTCAAGAAAGATCTACCAAATATAATATGATAAAAATCATCTTGTAGTGATCCAAGTACTAATAAATTAGTATGGTATTTAATCTTACAACCCAAGACTTCAACATCTCTGGCAATCCCAAGAGGTGAAATAGTATCTCTATTTGCAAGCTTAATAGTAACATCAATATCTTCTATCTCGGTGGGTGCAATATCATCATGACTTTGATACAAAGAGAAAGGAATAGCACTAATACTAGCACCCAAATCACGTAAACCATGATAGCAATGTTCTCCTATCTTAATGAAAACAACATGCATCCGAACAACATGTTTACATTTATCCAATTTATCTTGCTCATTATTGGTCGGTTCAGCAATTTTAGTGGCTTATGTCGGGCCCGTGGGACTGGGGGTACCCAGGCCCGTTTGCCTGCGGCCCAAGGTGTGGCACATGTCGTAGGCCCGGGGAGGTTCCCTGCCAAGCTTCAGGAATCAGACCCTCGTGTGGGGCCCCTCCTCGCGAGGCGCACGCCGGCCAATCTTATTAGGAGGCCAGTGGAGTTCTCCCTTGAGGCCGCCTCCTAGAGCCTTCATTGCGGGTCCTCTCGCCAGGCTATCCCCCCACCCCCGCGTGCGGGGCGGACTAACCAAGGATGGGATGGAGGGGTCACGCAACCCTGCGTCTTCACGTGGATGACGCGGGTCATGTAGGGCGGCGCCAGGAGTCGTACCAATAGGCATGGACAGAGAGGCTTTCCGCTTTCGTGCTAAGGGAGCAAGGCCAGCTTACGGGTTCCCAAAGCAATCACCAAAGGTTTCTTATTTGGTGCAAGAGGACCAAGGTTGGGGGCTTGGCAGGACGGAGGTCACCCCTGAGCCCACCAGTGCGTCACGGAAGGGAGCTTTGGCAGGCGAAGACTACTTTTGTCAGGATAAGCTGCAGTCTTTTCCCCCTTCAAACTGGCCATTGTGGCAACCCTTCCCGCCTTGCGTTTTCGAGGAAGAGGACCAAGGCTAGTATAAGAGGGGGGAACCATAACCATAGAGGGGATCGACCCCAGGAGGCAAGAACACACCTTGTCCTCGTCCTCTCCCTTGGGCAATCTAGACAAGCAAGAGTAGGGTTTTACACTGCGAGGTGGCCCGAACCTGGGTAAACTGCGGTGCCCTTTGTTCGTCTTCCTTAGGTCGAGCCACCGGAGAGTCGCCATGAGGCTGCGAGGTAGAGTAGGGCTGGAAAATGAGCGCACCTAGAGTTCAAACCTTTATGGGTCCCCGAAGCCCCGATTCTGACAACTTCTTTGCAGAAATAATTAACATTCCCATCAATATAATAAACTAAGAGATCTTTACCATTGCAATAGGTGTTTCTACCTTAATTTACTCAGATGGTTTAGGCATTCTTATATTATTCTTACGAACCACTGTGGTAGCTTTAGCATGTTCCTTTATCCTAACCGGGAAAGGAGGTTTTTCAATATAAGTAGAAGGGACAACTGGAATAGCAGAGTAAATAATTGTTTCCGGTTCAAAAATAGGTGACTCTTCATGATCATTTTAATGGGAGTATGGAATTTAAATCACTTCTCTTTAGGGAGATCAACATGAGTAGCAAAAGATTCACAAAAGGTGGCTACTATCTTAGATTCAATTCCATGTTTTGCACTATGCTTATCGAAAACATATGTTTCTATAAAAACATAACACATCAAAATAAAGATTTATACCTGAATCATTACCTTTGTCAACTTCCCAATCTTCAGAGTTGTATTTAATTATTTCAACAAGATCCCATTCGAATTTAATACTTTTCTTCATGAAGGAACCAATAGAAGAAGAATCATGCATTGATTTGTTGTCATCACAAAGCCGAGTATAAAAGTTTTGAAGAATCAGTCCTCTCAGAACATCATGCTCTGGGCATGTATGCTACATATATATAGGCCTCTCCGAAGCTTGAGCGATGCTTTCTACTTCACAAGGCCAAAAATTATATATATAATTGTGACCACAATGAACCAAGTTAATAGGATAAAACTTCTGGTAAAATTCTAGTTTCAATCGATTCCAGTCCCATGTTCCAGATTCATCCAATATTCTATGCCATGCTAATGCTCTTCCCCCCAAATATAAAGGGAATACCTTCTTCTTAACTCCATCTTCGAACAAACTTACAAGGTTACACAATCCACATAAATCAAGTGCATATTAGGATATATTGTTCCATCTCCTGCATAAGGATTAGCAAGTAGTTTTCCATAATACCTGAAGGGATTTCATTACATATTTCCAGTAGATTCAATAGGTTGAGGAGGGACTCTTACTTTTCTCCGGCCGAGGTGAAGATACCCCAAACAAGCCCCTCAAATGACTACTCTCCATAATAAGAAGTGGATATAAATTTTAGCACGTAATAAAAATGTTTCCTTACACAATCCTCTTACAAAAATCGCTTCACTCCCCGGCAATGGGGCCATAAAAGAGTCTTGATGACCCACGAGTACAGGAATCAATCATAGTCCTTTCGGTAAGTAAGAGTGTCGAACTCAACGAGGAGCGGAAGGAGTTGATAATTGGTTTCAGCAAGGTATTGTTGCAAGTGATGAAATAGTGTAGTAATAGATAGTTTTATAATTGGATAATTCATAGCAAATAACTTAGTAACCAAAGTAATAGGGTGCAACAAGGTCGCCCAATCCTTATATTGCTAAGGACATGCCAGGAGTAATTCTTATAGTGAGCAAAACGTTCTCGAGGACACATGGGAACTACTTTGATAAATTGTATGTGGGTGGACCGGTGCTAAGGTGATGTTCTTACTTGAACAAACAACCTTCTTATGATTACTCCCTCTCACAAGCATAAGCAAATACGAAAGAAAATTTAAGATAAATCTAATCATAGCATGAAACTTATGGACCCAAATCAGTCCCTTGCGGAATAGCGCATAAACTAGGGTTTAAGTTTATGTCACTCTCGCAACCCATCATCTACTTACTACTCGACAATGCATTCCCCTAGGCCCAAATATGGTGAATTGTCATGTACTCGATGTTCACATGACACCATTAGAGGAATCAGTACATGCATGTCATTTAAATAATGAATGAATACCAACTTCACATGATAATTTATAACAAGACTTCTCCCATGTCCTCAAGAACAAATGGAACTACTCACAAATCATATTCATGTTCATTATTAGAGGGGATAGATATGTGATTAACAATATGAATTATGATCTTCCACCAAGTAAACCGACTAGCATCAACTACAAGATGTAATCAACAATACTAGCAACCCACACATACCAATATGAGGTTTTGGGACAAAGATTGAATACAAAATATGAACTAGGGGTTTGATATGAGATGGTGTTGGTGAAGATGTTGATGAATATGAGTCCTCCCATGATGAGAGGAACACTGGCGACGATGAAGGCTTTGATTCCCCCTCCTGGGGGGAAGTATCCCTAGTAGAATCACTCCACAGGAGAGCAAAAGTGCTCATGCTCAGGTTATGTCTTGATACGGGGACGCTTCATCCCGAAACTGATACCATTATTTTTTCGGGCAAATGGCCACAAATAGCGTAAGACGGGTCCTTGAGGGGCCCCATGGGCCCCAAAAGGGGGTAGGGCACGCCCTAGAGGGTAGGACGCACCCATGGCCTTGTGGGCCATGGTTGATCTTCTTCGGGGACTCTTCTTTCCTATATTTTGTATATATTCAAAAGGAATCTCCAAAAAAATCAGGTCATTTGGAGCTCTGGAGAATAACTCTGATGTAGCTATTTTAGGTCCAGAATTATAGTTGCCGGCATTTCCCTCTTCAAGTAAATCTTGCCAATTAAGATATAAAGGGCATAATTATTGTATCATAATGATCCAAAACATTGTAATAACAGTAGGGAATCATGACGCAAAATGGACGTATCATGCACAACAAGAAAATGAAAACTATTAACCCTACCTTTGCAAACCCCTCTAAGTTCTCCCACATTTGATGGTGGGAAATTCATCAGGTCGACGTTCGTCCAACACACCTTAGAAAGAACCATGCATATTTCACAAAAGTTTTCAAACGATATCTCGAAGGTGTGTTCATATAAGTGGAATGAAACTTTGGGAATGTCCTACCTAGGAATGAAATGAAAATGTTGCACAAAATCATTGGTGAGAAGTTGATACTGATCACACTTACGTGTAACGAAGTCCTTCAAGTCGGTGTTTGCCATAAACTACTCGCATTCATGACTGAACCTGGCTTCTCTCATGAAGGTATTGCATGGCCACTCACATGGTCGTACTTCCTCCCTTCAAGGAAGGTTGATGTCAGGTGCTCCCCTCAAAATTGTCTCTGGACACGGCTTGAGGAGCCCCTCGTGAATATCCCTCTCAATATTTTTCTTACACAGAAAATTTCTAAAAAAATTTGGCCATGAATAAGAGGTGAATAAAACTTAACAAAATGGATGGAAACAACTTATACGAATGTAAATCAAGATTTCAAACTACTTTGAACCAAATAAATTCAACATGCAACCTAATTTTGTAAGTCACCAACAACGGAAAAATATGCAAAATATAAATGAATAGAACAAAAACTAAGTAGACACAAGGAGGATTCACATAGCAAGGAGCAATTCCTCTAAACTATTTTAGAAACGTAGCTCCGTGCCAAAGATCAAAAATCTCAGGTTTCGAGGCAAGACAAAAGTTATCCTAAAATTAACCGACCTATTGTCGTCTTTGGGCATATCAAGAATAAGAAAGTATGTCAAGATTGTAACATTAGCAACAATAACCTGGATGTCGTCATAGATACCAATGGGTATAGCAAGGTAATTTCGGTAGGAATCGTCTTATTCACATCAAGTCTTTTATATAGAGAAAATGGCATAACACTAACACTGGCTCCTAGATCACATAAAGCAATTCGAACATAATTGTTCTTAATGGAGCATGGTATAGTAGGTATTCCTGAATCTCCTAGCTTTTGAGGTATTTTTTCCTTTGAATGAATAATTTGCAAGCATAGTGGAAATTTAAACATCGGGTATTTTCCTTTCATTAGTAACAATATGTTTCATGTACACTCTAATTTTTATATAGAATGCAACTTCATTTCTCGTGTCAAACTTTGACTTGTAATTTTGGTCAAAAAGATATGAGTTATGTGTCATAAAAAATACATCATTGAAAAGATATTTGAAATGTTCATCCGATGACATATTTTTTATGATTCAAAACTCATATTTTGCTCGTAAAATTAACGATCAAAGTTAATACATAAAAATATGAAGTGGCCTTGTATTAGTGATGGAGGGAGTACTTAGCATAAGGTGGCATTTTCATATCACCGGTCAATGGTACTTGCAAGAATAAAGGTCTAAGAAATTCAACAAAATTATCAAAAGTATCATCATCCTAGGACTTAGTAGCTTTACAAGGAAAAGACATGTGTTTCTAAACCCATGGTTCTCTTTCTGTACTATGCTTCATAGCAAAAAACTCTTTTTTATCATATCTTTTAATTTTTAGGAGGTGGGTCATCAAGCTCAATTTCAGGTTCTATTTCCACATCTTTATCAGGTTCATTAGTATCATTAGGTGGACCATCAACATGATCATAGTTAGCATCATTATCATTATCACTAGATAAATGCTCATCGCCAGACTGTGTCTGGACATCAAAATTAGAAACATTATTAGGATTCTCGGAGGGGGTTTTATGGTAAGTTCACTAGAACCATGCAAATCTTTATTCTTACTATTTTTCTTTTTCTTTTTCTTCTTAGGTGAACTAGGTCAATTATCATTAATATACGAGAATCTTGTTCAATTCTTTTATGATGACCCTCAATATACAAAGGTTCCTGAGTCATTCTACCCACTGTAGTCATTACTCTAACATCATGATCATTAATTTTATCAATCATCTCCTTAATCATGTCATTTTGTGATTTATAAACTTGCTCAAGCTAGGTGTGAAACATATAATAATGTTTACATAACCCCTTAATATCGTTGGGAATTCTAACTAGCACATCACCCAAGCGTTCAATCATAATGGAATCACGTCTCAATTGATCACTTATTTACATATAGAATTTTTTTGTTTAATAATGAAGTTATCAAATTCATCTATAAACATACTAGGAGATCTATTATAAGGAATGTCACCCTCATCAAACCTATAAAGAGAATTTACCTCTACTAAATGTGTCGGGATATCGAGTCAATGTATTTTTTTCAAACGGCGGTAGATTCTTGACATATTCATATTTAATACCTTTCTATTTCATAGAATTCTTATATTCTAGCATATCTTTTGGACTTTGGAATATAATACCTATTTTATTTGGAGTTAGCTTGGGTGGTGGCTCAGGAAGTTTCGAATCATCAGCATTTTTCAATAAGTTCTTCAATAATTCCTGAGCTTGTTCAACTATTCTTTCCCTAAAAACACAGCCAACACAACTATCTAGGTATTCCTTAGAAGTATCAGTTAGTCCATTATAAAATATATCAAATATTTCATTATTCTTAAGAAGATGATCATGCAAATAATTTAATAGCCAAAGAAGCCTCCCCAAGCTTGAGGGAGATGCTCTTCCTCAAGTTGCACAAAGTTATATATTTCTTACAAGTCAGCTTGTTTCTTATGGACAGGAAAATATCTTTCAAAGAAGTAGTAAATCATATTTGGGGGACTACGCACAAATCTAGGAGCAAGAGTATTAAACCAATATTTAGCATCACCCTTTAATGAAAAAGGAAACAAGTTAAGAATATAGTAATAGTGAATCTTTTCCTCTCGAGTAAACATGGTGGCAATTTCATTCATCTTAGTAAGATGTGCCACAACAGTTTCACATTCATAGCGATGAAAAGGATCAGATTCTACCAAGGTAATAAATTCAGGATGAACAGAGAATTCATAATCCTTATCACTAACACAAATATGAAAGCTTGCAAACTTAGGATCATATTTCATCATTTCAATCATAGAATTTTGTTTTAGCATGTTCATTAGTTTGTTTAGATACTCCCTATCTTTACAAGCAAGAAATTCCTTAGCAATCTACCCATCCATAATGTAACCCTCAAGTATATCAAGCATCTTAGTTTTGGTAGGAGTGATAGGTGTAATAGGTGATTCAATAATTTCATCAATTTCAAGTTCTCTAGGTTTAGCAATATGAGCATTAAGTCATTCACTAAGTTGCACAATCTCATCAACCAAAGTAGTAGCATCATCATGAATATCATCTATAGCAGAAGCAGTGTTTATTACTTGTGACATATCATATTGAATAGCAAGTGGTGGTGTCGCAAGCTGGCGCTTCCTTACCTCCCCACATCTTGGAGGGCATAATATTGGTATTAGATTCTTCATAATGATCAATAGATATTTGACTCCCAAGTAAACTTAATAAATAAAGCTATGCTCCCCTGAAACTGCGCCAGAAAAATGTCTTGAGGACCCACAAGTATAGGGGATCACAACAGTCTTCAAGGGAAGTATTTTACCCAAATTTATTGATTCAACACAAGGGGAGGCAAAGAATATCTATAAGCCTTAGTCGGTGAGTTTTCAATTCAACCACACCTGGTAAGTTATTTCTCTGCAACAAAGTATTGGAAGCATTGTAGTTTGATAGTTTTCAATTTAGGAGTAGCCATAGAAATAGTAACAGCAGCAATTGTAATAGTAACAACAATACTGGTAACTTAGCAAAAACAAATGAGAAAAGAATAAACATATAGTAGCGATGGATATTTGGATAACACCAATCATGTAAGTCACAACCTAGAGAGACACAGAACTAGCTCCAATTCATCAATCATATGAAGGCATGTATTCCATATATAGTCACACGTGCTTAAAATAAGAACTTGGATGACATCTTTTGTCCTACCCTCCCATCGCAGCGGGGTCCTAATGGGTATCTTATGGTAATTAAGTCATGTTTTTGGAATGTTATGAATATAGCTATGCATCTATTATCATCATTGCTTGATTGTATGAAATAGTTGAAATGCCTTTTCTGGTTTTCAGAAAGTCCCCTTCTACTTTTCCCTATGTTGCTTTCCCCTATTTGAAATTTTGGTTAAATGTTCAAAATAAGAGAGGAGGAACATGACACTCCACACCAGGGTCAAATTGGTGAATTATTTGAACATAATAACCAGGGGTTATTTTGAAAATATTTGCAAAAAGGATTTAAAAACAATTAGGACATTTCTGAAATAATATTTTTTTTTCAAAGTGTTCAAATGACACAATAGAAATGTTCATTAAATAGCATTTATTATTCTGTTAATTTTGATATATAATACCCCTATATTTACAAACGATTTGAATGCTTTAAAAGCTTTTGAATGTCTCTGGTAAATTATTAAAAAGAAACGGTAACCGTTTCCGGTATTAAACGGGCCGGCCCACCGGCTTTAAAAGCCGAGACCGTTACCGGTCGGCCGACCGAGCGCAGTAACGCTCCCGCTCTCTCACTGACACCGGGTCCCACCCCGTCCGACCGTTGCCCCGGAACGGTCATCGTCTTCACTCCCCGCGCTCGCCGGATCCGACGCCGGCCGTTACTCCCCCTCGCCGGATCTCTCTCTCCTTTACTCCCCCTCACCCCTCGAGCGCCCTATAAGAACCGGACCACCCCCCGCATCCATTTCTCCCCCCCGAGCCCCTTCTCTCTCTCGCCGAGACGCCAGCAATTGCTCGCCGGAGCTACTCCCACACCGAAGCTCGCCGTCGACCGTAGCCACCACCTCCGACCACCATTCGCCTCGCCGTCGCCACCAATCGACTCCGGAGAACCGTCCCTGTCGCCCAGACCACCTCCCCGTCCTCCCCGACCACCGGAACACCTCGCCGTCGCAATCGCCGCTACCAGACTCGCCGGAGTACCCCGACACCGGCAACCTCCCTCCGTAAGCCCCCTCGACCGTCGGATCCCGAACCAACGGCTAAGATTAGAACGGACTTAAGTCCGAACCGTTTTCTTATATCGATCGGTCGCCCGCTCTATTTCCCCTACCGCACGCCCCCCTTAACCAATCGGATCGCGCCACGTCACCCCCTGGCCGACCGGTAGAATTTCACCTTTTTCTGATTTTATTTAGAAAACAGAACCTATTCTAATTTTGTTTTAGCTATATCTTTTAACCTGTTTAGAGTTTTGAGTTGATTCTTTTTGCAATAGCTCACATTTTTCATGTAGTTTCACCCTGTACTTTTAAATTTCAAATTTGACCTATAAAATTTGAATTGCATCAAATTTGCTTAAAATCTTCAAATCTGAATAACTAGAGTTTGAAAATAGATTTTGACATGATTCTTTTTGCTACTGTTTGGTATTAGTTAGGACTATCTTCATGTATAGTTTGAGGATTTTCATGATATATTTGATTAATGTTTTAACCAAAAACAGAATCTGTATAGTATTATAATATAGTTTTATAAACTCAATTTTGATTAGTTTGATTTAGAATTTGGTTTTATTTGTTTATTAGGTTCTGTTAGTAAACATTTAGTGTTTTCACTTAATGTTAATAAAAATATAAATTTGCTTAGTTTAATTTTAATTAACATAGGAATCAAAATTTCTTTTCAATTAGGCTTAATTTGACTAAAACAACTAACTAGTAATAGTTTTGCTTTCAAACAAAGTTTTGTATATTTTGTTTCTGTTTTCTAAGACAGATTTAGTAGTAAATTATTTTCTATCAAGAACATGTTTTACTAATAAATAATAAGTTTAGTTTTTCATTCTTTTGTTAATATAACTATAGTTGATTCATAAAGTGTTTATCAAATTTTTTTATAAACTTTACTAAACTTTTCCCAACAAACTTAAATTGATTGTATTCTGTTTATTAATAAAATATTCTATTGTTTCCTTGCTGTCAACAATTGTCTTGTTATTTCAAAATAGTTTTATTATGTAGAAGTGTTTTCATCGTCCCCTTTGGAAAACAAAACTTTGTGTGTTTTCTTACTTAAGATTTGTGCATTGTTTTGTCTTGATTGTTTACTAGTTCTTGGTTGATGTTTGTGAGTTACAATATTTTGTTGTATGCTTATTGAGTACTTGTCTGCTTCGTTAGATTATCCGGAGTGCGAAGCTTGTTACTTAGAGTCACTCACGTACGAAGATCATCAATCAGGCAAGTCACTTTGATCATGTTTTACCCATGTTTTATATGCATTAGTTCTACCATCTCCCCAGTTGCATGCAAGATAGGTTAGTTGGCAACTTGGTTACATTGTAGTAGTATCATGTGGTAGATACCCCTCTCAACCCTCTTTGACAACATTGGCCCCGGGAAACGTTGTTTTACTTTTGCTATGCTAATAGTAGACGGGGTTGGTTGTGTGATTCATGGGAGTTGAGAGAGTTAATAATTTCAAGACCTACATAATGAGCAAGATTTCAAGACTCCAAGTTTTCAACATACCTCTGGGTGGATGATGGTTGAACGGCACCCTGGAGAAACCAGTGGTTAGCCTAGGTGATGCTGGAGATGGCCAGTATTCACGCGGAAAGGTCCACCCAGGCACAAAGGGATGGATGGGTGCTTCAAGACCCAAGGCTTACCTGCACAGCCACAAGTCATTATGGGCTCTGGCTTGGTTGGATATCGTGGTAACTCTGGACAGGCGGTGCTACGAGAGGTAGAAGAACGGTAGGAAAGGATGGGCACCGTCAGAGTCGCAGGGAAACCCTTTGGAAGACCATGTTTTGGTCATCCGTTTCTCAAACACCCTGAAGTGCGAGAAATCAAACGGAGGCGACCAAATCTTGTGGGGAACGTGTGCAAAACTCTGCAGAGTATTTCAAACCTAATGGATTAGCCGTGTCCACGGTCATGGACGACTTGAGCCAAAGGAATTGGAACTTCCGGAACTCTCAACACAATTAATATGATGATGTGGGTATTAACAATTTTGGGTATGAGAACTGGTTGGTGGAACCATCTCATTAATCAACCAACTTAGTAATGTTTTGCTTAGCCCCTTTTCTTGATGTAGGAAAAATTGGCTTTACGCAAAACTTACCACCCCACCTGCCATATATGCATATAGACTAGCTGATTATTTTCACACCTCTACTGTGACTTTGCCGGCATATTCCATATGCTGACCTACACGGCTGCAACGTATCATGTTGCAGAGTATTTTTCCGACCAGGAGTGAGGACGCGTTCTATGCTCAGTGAGATGCCCTTGGAGTCGGATGGACTCATCTACCGTCGACGCTTCCGCAAGATTTAGATATTTCTCATGAGTTGGCTTTTAGCCACTTTATTGTAATTTTTATTGTAATAAAGGACTCGATATGAGATTTCGATTAATATAATGCTGTGTGATTTCCCTTTGATATATACATGGATGTACCGTGTGTGTACCAGCATGATCTTGGGATGGTACGGAAACACCGGAGACTTGACCTTTCAGGTCGGGTCGCTACACATAGCAAAGTCATGACAACATCAATCTCAGAACATGGTGGATACTAGGGATCAAGCCCAAACAAATTCACTCGATTACATGATCAACCTCATCCATCTCCATCTACCTCCAGTATGCCTAAAATGGAATTACTCACTCCGGGTAGTGAGCATCATGAGGTTGTCGATGAAGAGGGGTTGATGATGATGATGGTGACGGTTTACCCTCTCTGGAGCCCCAAACATACTCCAGATAAGGCCTCCAAGAGAAGAACATGAGGTGGCAGCGGCTCCATATCATAAAACACAATGAAACTTCTACTCTTATTTTTCTCTCGAGAAGACGGTACTTATGGAGGTCGAATTAGGTTAGACGGACGCTTGAGGGATCCACAAGGAAGCAGGCGCGTCTTGGGGGGTAGGCACACCCTGTCCCCTTGTGAGCGACTGGTGGGGCCCCTCTGGCTGGTGTTGTCTCACATATTTTTTTATATATCCAATAAAAATTCCTCGCCAAGTTTCGTCCAATCCGAAGAACTTCTATTTTTGCACAGAAAACAACACCATGGCAGTTCTATTAAAAACAACATTAGTCCGGGTTAGTTTCATTCACATGATGCGAATTAGAGTCCAAAACCAGAGCAAAGTGTTTGGAAAATCAGAAATGTTTGAGACATATCACATCTCTGTGGCCTCTTTTCCCCCCTACATAGAGCTCCGACGTGGCGAGTTTTACCATCACCAGAGATCCCCATCTGCACCACTACTCTAGTCGAGGATCACCACCACTCGGATCTCTCTGAAGCCTTATGATCACTCCCCCAACATCGTCGGGGCATGTCGCACCCTATGCAAGCCTCACTGAGCCATAGGACCACCAGATACACCACCATCATACACCCCAAAAGCGCCACCACCTTCTCCGTTAATTTCAACAATGTCATCCTCTCCTCTCTCAGTGAGCATCCATAGTCGTTTGATCTATTTTCGAAATCCTAGATAATATATTTCCATTTGGAATAGATACACAATGTTGGTCATAGATCTCAGATCTAATGGTCTAATTTTAGACCTTGAACCGGTATCGACCAATAACAAAGTGTTGCATCATCCTACGTTCTGTTTAAAATCACTAGCATGATGATTCATCTATGCCACGGTGGCTTTCTTTGCCTCAGTATCCAATTTAGACTGTCCTTGCATGGTTTATGTGCCATCTCAAGCCTAAACTTTAGAAGCATGTATCCTTTGATTTGTACCCCAATTTTCATCGAAACTTTTTGCACATTGTACATAGTGAGGCCCTGTATCTAGTACAACCATTAAATTTAGCTTCCATATGATTAATCATGCTCTATTCAATTCCTCTCTAAACCCATAATTTGGTAGGAACTTTAGATCTATAGGTCCTATTCATGTGCCTCCAAGTGCCTAGTGGATCTTTAGATGAAATACACACCGTACAAACTGGGGTAGCCACTTCCCACCATTGTGTTGGTTAGTTTCCACATACTTTTGAAATCAAACACTATATGATCTTATCCTTAGACGCATACATGCGACCTTGGTTAATTATTTCCTTATAGCCTGAATATTATGTCAGTGTTGCTAATAGACGTGTTAAGGCATTTTCTTATGTTTTTCATGCATTCGACTTTATTTTCATATTGCATCTTTATTTGGATGTTACTTGTTTTGGTTATTTATTTGGGGTTATATTTTGTTTACGATAGATTTTTCGGAGTGTGAGTCTCAACTAGAATACAAAGTGGAGTACCACTACCAGGACTAAGGCAGGTTGCAGTTTCTATGCACACAGACACAAACCTAGTGGGGTCCGGATCATTAGAACACACATCAAATCAATGGCACATTTTGAAGGCTAATTGAACGGTACTGACGTCACATGGTGAATGTTGAGTCCAAGCGAAGAAGATTTTCACTCACACACACTTTTTTTTAACTGGGCTGACCCCCTTTCCATTACTTACGGAAACACAATAGTGTGAGAAACATCCAAAGAAATGGGAAAGAGAGTAGCGAGTTCAACGCATTGCCAGGAAACCCACTACATCCGTCCGCCGTCAAAAAGGTTATCATGGGGCGAAAACCTGATAGCACCTGAATAACTAGTCCTATTACATGCCAAAAGCAGCAAACATGCTATCACAGTCATCAAATATTAGCATAGCCAATAGATAACATAATCCCTACAGCAGCTAACAGCAAAAGGTGTTTCTCAGCTACTTTCTAGCATCACTCCTGAGATCATCGAAAACGAGACTCCTCTCTGAACTGCATGTTGAGAGATCATCTCCCCCCATCAACCACCTGTCTGGCAGCATCACATATACGCATCAAGCCCATGCTGCTTATTTGATCATCTCCGCACCTTGTCGTAGCTTCTTTGCTTCTTCGGGTGACTGCAGACCTGCCCAGTATAAGAACAAAGAGCATATAGAGAAAACAACCAAAAAGGAGTTTTAATCATCTTTTTCTCAAAAGTAGCTCTGTTTCGCGCCAACCAAATAGCCCAGGTGACATCAGCTAAGCTGACCGAGTAGAATTTGTTACCACCCAGAAGAAATTTGTAACACCACACATTAAATTGCCAGTAGTTGTTAGGACACAAGTCCGTCCCCAGCACCACCCCGATTGATCTCCAGATTACACAAGCCACAGGGCACGTAAAAAAGAGACGTGTAGCAGTTTCCACCCCATTGCAAAAAGAGCAAGTTGGGTTACCTGGCCATTTTTTCCTATTCATCAGTTGCCTAGTGAGGACAGTGTCCTCAGCCAGCTATCAAATAAAAAATTGAATCTTTAGAGGGATCTTTACCTCCCAGATCCATTTGTAGTTACAACCACTCAGGGGGTTTTCTAACCACTTGTAAACCGACTTTGTAGAGAATTTGGCATTTTTGCTAAGCCCCCAGCATACCACCTCACTCTCAGAAGTGAGGTGGATCTTAGAAATGCAATCACTCATAAACTTCGATTGTCCTAAAAGCTCAGGGCATAGGCGACGTCTAAAGAAAGAAGAAACTTCCACTACACCAAACTTGTCCAAAGTACCGTCAACATATGTACAAATTGTTGGGAGACGTAGTAGTAAATCAAAAAAATTCCTATGTGTCACCAAGATATATCTATGGAGAAACCAGCAATGAGCAAAGGGGGAGTGCATCTTCATACCTTTGAAGATCGCAAAGCGGAAGCATTACTCGAATGTGTTTGATGGAGTCATACTCGCAGTGATTCAGATCGCGGTGGAATCCAATCTAAGCGCCAAACAACGGTGCCTCCGCGTTCAACACACGAGAAGCCCGGTGATGTCTCCTACGCCTTGATCTAGCAAGGTCAAAGGAGGGGTTGAGGGAGAGCTCCAGAAGCACGACGGCATGGTGACGGTGGAGCTGTGTGGTATTTCGGCAGGGCTTTGCCAAGCACTACGGAGGACGAGGAGTAGAAGGAGTAGGGTTGTGCCGAGGGAGAGAGAGAGATGCGCGTCTCTGGCAGCCCCAAACCCTCCACTATATATAGGAGGAGAGGGAGAAGGGTGCGCACCACTAGGGTTCCCACCCTAGGGTGGTGCGGCAGCCCTATATGGGATCTGGCCGGCGGCCAAGCGGGGAGAGGGGTGCGGCAGCCCTAGGCGCCCTAGGGTGGGCCTTAGGGCCCATCTGCGATAGGGTTTTCCCCCCTCTCACCCTTGCTGCGCCTTGGGCCTTGGTGGGAGGCGCACCAGCCCACTTTGGGGTTAGTCCCTTCCCACTCTCGGCGCATGCAGCCCTTTGGTGCCGGTGGCCCCACTTGGTGGACCCCCAGAACCCATCCGGTGGTCCCGGTACACTACCGGTGACGCCCGAAACATTTTCGGTGACCAAAACCTCACTTCCTATATATGAATCTTTACCTCCGGACCATTCTGAAACTCCTTGTGACTTCTGGGATCTCATCCGGGACTCCGAACAACCTTCGGTAACCACGTACACTATTTCCCTATAACCCTAGCATCATCAAACCTTAAGAGTGTAGACCCTATGGGTTCGGGAGGCACGTAGACATGACTGAGACACCTCTCCGGTCAATAACGAATAGCGGGATCTGGATACCCATGTTGGCTCACACATGCTCCACGATGATCTCATCGGATGAACCATGATGTCAGGGATTCAATCAATCCCGTATACAATTCCCTTTGTCTACCAGTATGATACTTCCCCGAGATTCGATCGTCGATATCCCTATACCTTGTTCCATCTCGTTACCGGCAAGTCTATTTATTCGTTCCATAACACATCATCCCGTGGCTAACACCTTAGTCACATTGATCTCATTATGATGATGTCATATCGAGTGGGTCCAGAGATACCTCTCCATCACACGGAGTGACATATCCCAGTCTCGATTCGTGCCAACCCAACAGACACTTTCAAAGATACCCGTAGTCTACCTTTATAGCCACCCAGTTAGGTTTTGACATTTGGCACACCCAAAGTATTCCTACTGTATCCGGGAGTTGCACAATCTCATGGTCTAAGGAAACAATACTTGACATTAGAAAAGCTTTAGCAGACGAACTACACGATCTTGTGCTATGCTTTGGATTGGGTCTTGTCCATCCCATCATTCTCCTAATGATGTGATCCTTTATGAACAACATCCAATGTCCATGGTCATGAAACCGTGACCATCTGTTGATCAACGAGCTAGCCAACTAGAGGCTCACCAGGGACATATTGTGGTTTATGTAATCACACATGCATTATGGTTTCTGGTTAATACAATTGTAGCATGAACAATAGACAATTATCATGAACAAGGAAATACAAGAATAACCATTTTATTATTGCCTCTAGGGCATATTTCCAATAGTCTCCCACTTGCACTAGAGTCAATATTCTAGTTAAATTGTGATGTATCGAACACGCATAGAGTTTTGGTGTTGATCATGTTTTTCTCGTGAGAGAGGTTTAGTCAGAGGATCTGCAACATTCAAATCCATATGTACTTTACAAATGTCTATATCTCCATCCTGGACATATCCATGAACGGAGTTGAAGCGATGCTTGATGTGTCTTGTCTTCTTGTGAAACCTAGGCTCCTTGGCAAGGCTAATAGCTCTAGTGTTGTCATAGAGTAGAGTCATCGGGCTCAACGCATTGGGAATCACTCCTAGGTCGGTGATGAACTCCTTCATCCAGACTCCTTCCTGTGCTGCTTCTGAAGCAGCTATATACTCTGCTTCACATATAGATGCCACCACGATCCTTTGCTTGCTGCTGCACCAGCAAACTGCCCCTCCGTTCAATATAAACACGTATCCTGTTTGTGACTTGGAGTCCTCCGGATCTGTGTCGAAGCTAGCATCAATGTAACCCTTTACGACGAGCTCTTCGGCACCTCCATATACAAGAAACATGTCCTTGGTCCTTTTCAGGTACTTCAGGATATTCTTGACCATCGTCCAGTGTTCCGCTCCGGGATCACTTTGTGTCACGCCCAAGATGCGGTCCTATCCTTATTTTTGGCACGAGGGCCTCGACATGGATAGAAGCGCATCTCGTCGTGTTGTAAGAATGGGTATCATTACAAGTACATTTACAGAAGAGATGAGTATATGGAATTGGCTTACACTCGCCACAAGCTACATCAATATCACACCAATACAAAAACATACTCAAACATCATACATAAGAGCAGGGTCCGAGTACGGACAAAATCAAACGATAAAATGACACCCATCCTTGCTATCCCAGGCTGCCGCCTGGAACCCATCCAAGATTGATGAAGAAGAAGAAGAAGAAATCGAAATCAAACAAGCAACGCGCTCACGTTCAATCATCGCATTACATGTACCTGCAACTGCTGTCGTAGTAATCTATGAGTTATAGGGACTCAGCAATCTCATTTCCAACGGTATCAAGACTATTAAGGCTTAATGGGTGAGGTATGGATAAGTGGTGAGGCTGCAGCAAGCGACTAAGCATTTATTTGACTGGCTAACTTACGAATCCATAAAGTAAATTATGATGGTCTACGCATAATGGATGTGAACTAGTAATGATCACTAACTGATCCTGATCACCTACTTACGTCAAACATAACCCCACCATGTTCTCTCTCGGATAATGACTCACGAGAAGAGACAGTCACGGTTATGCACACAGTTGGTGTATTTTATTAGAGTTTACTTCAAGTTTGCTAAGACCGGGTGTTAAACAAAGTATCCAAGTTTGCCACATAACCATGGGCACGGCTTTTCGAAAGATTTAACCCTGTAGGGGTGCTTGAACTCATCCCTCACAAATTAACCACACGCAGCGGGAATAACCTCGACCACGGATCTCGTGATCATCCTAGGCAATTCCAAAGGAAATCCGACACCTCAAGATAGCCCGAAGAAGATGGATAAAGGTAAAACAAGTCCAGCAAGGCCGCCCGGCGTGTCAACGATCCCGATAGGAGCTGCGTATCTCGTTCTCAGGACACGACGGATTGTCCAAACTTCCAATAGGCCAGTTGCAGAGTTGCCCCTAGTAGCCACCGACGGTTGACAGGTTGGACCAACAGTCGTGAGGAGCACTGGCCCGGGGGTTGACTAATTATCCGCGGGTGCTGGCGGGTCCCTATGCAATTTTATTAGTTATTAAGCAAATGTAGTACCAAAGTTGGGCCTTGCCAGACAAGCTTTATCCTCAAACGAAAATCATGGGGGTCCCCATAACAACCCCAAGCATGTTAGGAGCACTCAGTTATGGAACATAACACCGGTTCACAAGTAACTAGGGCGGCAAGAGTGGAACAAAACACTGAGCAAAAGGCCAAGCCTTCCACCCTTTACCAAGTGTATAAGTGCATTAAATTAAATAGCAATAATATTGTGATAACAAAAGAATGTCCATGTTGTCACATGGAAGCAATTGCACCTGCAGCTAGAAACGCTATAAGAAGGGTTGAGCAAGCGGTAACATAGCCAAACAAAGGTTTGCTAGGAAGGTGGAGGGTTAGAGGCTTTCATGGCAATCTTGGGAGGCTTGACAAACAAGTGGTAGGTAGCGAGACATAAATATAAAAACGGGACAACTAGCATGGCAATGATAGTAGTGGTATCCAGGGAAATGTGTCATCTTGCATGAGATCCCGCTCAGAAGAAGATTGAGTCCATGAAGAAGACGGGCCAACGTAGTCAAACGAATCCTCACACTCCAAACGCTTTCGGAACTCTATCGAGAAGAAGCAATCCGGAAACAACAATCAACACAAGATACACCACACCATATGCATGATATGATGCGCAGGCAATTATGATGCATGTCCGGTTTAATATGCAAGGCATGGCATGGCAAGAACAACAAACAACTCCTACACATTAAGTGAAGCTCAATATGCAACGAGTTGCATATTGACAAAACTCCATGCTCAATTATTTAGTTCACTCTCGTTTAGGTACTCATCAATATTAAATGTTGTTAGACATGGCAAGAGGTGAAGCATGAACAACCTACAACATCTAGGCATATTAAATGAGGCCGGAAGCAATATATATCATTTCCGAAACAACCCCATATGCATATTATGAATTTGGTCCAGATCTTTCCTAACACAATTTTAGAGTTGTTAAACAGCAAAATAAATGTCACCATTTGATTCTACACATTTTTCTAGTCATGTTACTTATACAAAACATTTGCATCGGAGCTACAGTTCAAAACTTATTGAAGAAATCATTTTAGCATGGCAATCACGCAAATCAATGCAAACAGCAAGGTTAAACATTTTAAACATGTGTGAATGATGGAAATTATGAATCTACATGAAATTCTAGTCAAGTTTCATATATAATTTGTTTTAATTCGATGCATGGAAGTGGAGTTATTAAATGCATGAAATTCGGGGTCTAATCTGCAATTTATAATCACTGGTAATTAGAAAAAATCGTAGGAAAGAAAAAAACTACTATGGCCGAATCTGCTCTCAGGCTAAACATGACATGGGCGCAAGATAGTAAAGTCTCGCATGGGGCGGAGCATAGGGCAATAGGAGCAGGGCTGGGCTAGGGTCTCACCTCACGGGCCTGAGGCTCGTCGGTAGGGGAGGCAGAGGCGATACTGGGCCGGCCTTGGCGCTGGTCAACGGGGCGAGCAGGATCGGGCGTTCGGCTCCCTTCTTCTCGCAGCAGAGTCCATGACGGCGACCGATGCCAAGGGTCGGTGCTGGCCAGCATGGGAGAGCACAGGGCGGCCGGGATCGGGCTCGGGGCGACCGGACCCGGTGATCCCCGACCGGATCTGGGCAGCAGCGAGGCGGCAAGGCAGCCGGCGGCTTCACGAGCTCGGGACGGCCATGGCTACTTCCTGTGAACGAGAGAGAGGTCGCGGGGTGAGAGAGAGAAATGGAGGGAGAGAGAAGAGAGAGGAGCACGCGGCGAGGTCCGACTTGGCTCCGGTGACCGGCCGACGGGGCTCCAGCGGAGATGGACAGGGAGCTCGGGGAGGCCCGGGCTCCATGGGAGGAGCTCGGGGATGCTAGAGGGAGCTCAAGCGGCGGCTACGGCGACTCGGGCCCAGGCGGGCCTCCAGATGGGCTTGGGAAGGCCCTGGCAGCGGGAGGAGGGAGACAGGAGGCTGGGTGGCGGCTGGGGGGTGATCCGGCGCGGAAATCAAGGGAAGGGCTAGGGTTTGTCCAAATTAGGAAGGGAGGTTGTTTAAATAGGCAAGGGGGGCTAGGATTAGCAGAATTCGTCTGTTTTCGGACTGTTCGATCTCGATCGGACAGCCCGTAAGATGAGGGGGAGCTAGGTGGGCTGCGGTGGCTGTGTAGATGGCCTAGGTGGGGATGAGAGGGAAGTGGTGGCCCGTGACACGAGGTTTTAAAACACTGAATACGTCTGACGAATAACCGATGACCACACTGCTACGGACTGACCAATGGGGTATCAAACAACCTCGGAAGGCGACGAAATTCGACAGGCGGTCTATCTACAATATAACAAGACAGCACGCCAAGTTTCGACCCAATCCAAGAATATTTTTCGCGCGCTTTAAAAACGGTTTTTTTTAAATGATGTCGTGGGTGCGTGCATGTGTGATTGGTCTCAAGACGGGCAACGACAAAATGAAAAGAACCGACAGCTACTAATGGATGCAAGTTTTGGAAAAGGAGTGACGATGCTAAGCAGATGATGCGAATGATCCGATGATGAATGCAACAACCAAAATAAACACAGACGGGAAAGGAAATAAAAGGGGAATCTTCTAGAGCGTCGGTCCCGGGCTATTACACTTTTGGTACCTCCCTACCATACTTATGGCAACGTCCACATCAGGTCTGGTACATAGCATGGCATACATGATAGAGCCTATGGCTGAAGCATAGGGGATGACACTCATCTCTTCTCTATCCTTTGCCATGGTCGGGCATTGAGTCGTACTCAATCTCACACCCTGTAACACAGGCAAGAACCCCTTCGTGGACTGATCCATATTGAACTTCCTCAATATCTTGTGAAGGTATGTGCTTTGTGAAAGACCTATGAGGTGTCTTGATCTATCTCTATAGATCTTGATGCCTAATATGTAAGCAGCTTCTCCAAGGTCCTTCATTGAAAAACACTTATTCAAGCAGGCCTTTACGCTTTCCAAAAGTTCTATATCATTTCCCATCAATAATATGTCATCCACATATAATATGAGAAATGCTACAGAGCTCCGACTCACTTTAATGTAAATACAGGGTTCTCCATAAACCTGTATAAACCCAAACGCTTTAATCACCTCATTAAAGCGAATGTTCCAACTCCGAGATGCTTGCACCAGCCCATAGATGGACCCCTGGAGCTTGCATACCTTGTTAGCATCTTTAGGATAGACAAAACCTTCCGGTTGCATCATATACAGTTCTTCCTTAAGGAAGCCATTAAGATATGCCGTTTTGACGTCCATTTGCAATATCTCATAATCATAAATTGCGGCAATTGGTAACATGATTCGGACGGACTTCCGCATTGCTACGTGTGAGAAAGTCTCATCATAGTCAACTCCTTGAACTTGTCAATAACCCTTAGCGACAAGCCGAGCCTTATAGACGGTCAAATTACCATCCGCATCAGTCTTCTTCTTAAAGATCCTATTATTTTCTATGGCTCTCTTATCATCAGGCAAGTCCACCAAAGTCCATACTTTGTTCTCATACATGGATCCTATCTCGGATTTCATGGCTTCAAGCCATTTGTTGGAATCTGGGCCCACCATCGCTTCTTCATAGTTTGAAGGTTCACAGTTGTCCAACAACATGATCTCCAGGACAGGGTTGTCATACCACTCTGGTGCGGAACGTGTCCTAGTGGACCTTCGAATAGCAACTTGATGTGAAGTTTCATGATCATCATCATTGACTTCCTCTCTAGCCGGTGCAGGCTCCACAGAAACAACTTCCTATGCTGTGCTACTCTCCGATTCGAGTGGAGGTACAATTACCTCATCAAGTTCTATTTTCCTCCCACTTACTTCTTTAGAGAGAAACTCTTTCTCTAGGAAGGATCTATTCTTGGCAACAAAGACTTTGCCTTCGGATATGAGGTAGAAGGTATACCCAATAGTTTCTTTGGGGTATCCTATGAATACGCACTTTTCCGCTTTGGGTTCGAGCTACTTAGGTTGAAGTTTCTTCACATAAGCATCGCATCCCCAAACTTTCAGAAACGACAGCTTAGGTTTCTTTCCAAATCATAATTCATACGGTGTCATCTAAATGGACTTAGACGGTGCCCCATTTAAAGTGAATGCAGCAGTCTCTAATGCATATCCCCAAAATGATAGCGGTAAGTCGGTAAGAGACATCATAGATCACACCATATCCAATACACTGCGATTACAACATTCAGACACACCATTTCGCTGAGGTGTGCCACGCGGCGTGAGTTGTGAAACAATTCCACATTTCCTTAGGTGCGTGCCAAACACGTGACTTAAATATTCTTGGCCACGATCAGATCGTAGGCACTTTATTTTCCTATCACGTTGATTCTCTATCTCACTCTAAAATTCCTTGAACCTTTCAAAGGTTTCAGACTTGTGTTTCATTAAATAGACATACCCATATCTTCTCAAGTCATCAGTGAGGGTCAGAACATAACGGTAGCCACCGCGAGCCTCGACGTTCATTGGACCACATACATCGGTATGTATTATCTCCAAGAAGTCAGTTGCTCGCTCCATTGTTCCGGAGAACGGAGTCTTGATCATCTTGCCCATGAGGCATGGTTTGCACGTGTCAAATGATTCAAAATCAAGAGACTCCAAAAGTCCATTAGCATGGAGTTTCTTCATGCGTTTGACACCAATATGACCAAGGCGGCAGTGCCACATGTAAGTGGGACTATCGTTATCAATCTTACATATTTTAGTACTCACACTATGGACATGTGTAACATCACATTCGAGATTCATCAAAAATAAATCATTGACCAGCGGGGCATGACCATAAAACATTTCTCTCATGTAAATAGAACAACCATTATTCTCAAATTTAAAAGAGTAGCCATCTCGCATCAATCGAGATCCAGATACAATGTTCATGCTCAAAACTAGTACTAAATAACAATTATTGAGGTTTAAAACTAATCCCGAAGGTACATGTAGAGGTAGCGTGCCGATGACGATCACATCGACCTTGGAACCATTCCCGACGCGCATCGTCACCTCGTGCTTTGCCACTCTCCACTAATTCTGTAGCTTCTTCTTGGAGTTACAAATGTGTGCAACTGCACCAATATCAAATACCCAGGAGCTACTATGAGCGCTGGTAAGGTACACATTAATAATAAGTATATCACATATACCTTTAACGTTGCCGGTCCTCTTATCCGCTAAGTACTTGGGGCAGTTCCGCTTCCAGTGACCGGTACCCTTGCAATAAAAGCACTCAGTCTCGGGCTGGGTCCATTCTTGTTCTTCTTCCCAGCAACTTGCTTACCGGGAGCGGCAACTGCTTTGTCGTCCTTCTAGAAGTTCTTCTTACCCTTGCCTTTCTTGAAACTAGTGGTCTGATTGACCATCAACACTTGATGCTCCTTTTTGATCTCGACCTCCGTTGATTTCAGCATTGAGTACAACTCACGCGTGGACTTCTCCATAACCTACATGTTGTAGTTCATCACAAAGCTCTTTTAGCTGGTGGAAGCGACTGGAGAATTCTGTCAATGACCGAGTCATCCGAAAGATTAACTCCCAGCTGAGTCAAGCGGTTGTGCAACCCAGACATTTTGAGTATGTGCTGAGTGATAGAACTATTTTCCTCCATCTTACAACTGAAGAACTTGTCGGGGACTTCATATCTCTCGACCCGGGCATGACCTTGGAAATCCAATTTCAGCTCTTGGAACATCTTATATGCTCCATGTTGCTCAAAATGCTTTTGGAGCACCGGTTCTAAACTGTAAAGCATGCCGCACTGAACCAGGGAGTAATCATCACAGCGTGACTGCCAAGCGTTCATAACGTCTTGATCCCCTGGGAAAATTGGTGCGTCACCTAGCGGTGCATCAAGGGCATATAATCTTTTGGAATCTATGTGGATGATCCTCAAGCCATGGACCCAGTCCGCATAGTTGCTTCCATCATCCTTCAGCTTGGTTTTCTCTAGGACAGCATTGAAGTTGAGGGTGACATTAGCATTGGCCATTGGATCTATGTTAGTGCATCTAGTGCCCCTTAGTGATTTTTGTGCATTGAAGACTTATAGGTTAAGGCACTAATGTGTTTGTGAGTGTACACAGGCTCTATAAGTCGATGAGGAGTTTGATATATTCAGAGATTATTGACCCCTAAAAATGTATGTCTTCAAGTGAAGACTTTGCTAAAGACTTTCTGAAGACTTTGGTGAAGACTTTGTGAAGACTTTGAAAACGAAGAAGTTGGTGTGACCTTGAAGATATGAACGAGGAATATGAAGCGTGAAGAGTTTTGTTTACGTAGTTTCATTTCCTTTATTTTAGTCATAGGAAACACCGTACTATTAAAGGGGGCCGAGGTAATACTAAGGAAAATTTCCAACTGATGCTCAACTCCAAAATCTTCAACCCATACAATCCTTCGAGTGAAGCCCTTGGAAATCTCTTACGGTTCAGACAAGTTCTTCAGTGACAGAGATGAAGTTCTTCTGGTCTCTGAGGAAATTGATCTGACTGAGGAGTTACGATTTCACTAGTGCGAATTGCCTACAAGTGAGGAACATGATAACCTGAGGACTTTCATAGTTCAAAATTCCGACCGTTGTTGTGCTTAGCGCCAGCTGTCCCCAGTCATTCTTATCCACATAACGGTTATATCGTTGGGGGCATTCATGTCTTATCATGTCAGGTTGCATCCTGGCTATAAATAGCCGACCCCCACAACCACTAGCTGGTTGGCTGCTCTGAGAGAGAACTGACACTTGTCATTTGAGAGCAACCATCCTGTGAGGACTTTGAGAGAAAATCATCAGTGAGGAAAAACCCACAACCAAACCAGAAAACCCATAGTGATTGAGCATCACTAAAGAAATTCCTGTGTGGAACCGACTCTTGTTACCTTTGAGGACTGTGCATCCTCCAGACGGTTAGGCGTCATGGTCTAGTGCTCCTGCAGTCAATTGGGGACCACGAAGTGACCTTGGTCTAGAGCATCCAGCAGTAAATTGTGGATCGTCGGGTGACTAGTTTGTGAGGGTTTTGGAAGTCTACCCTGAAGACTTACCACGAGTGTTGGGCGAGGACTGTGTGAACTTAGCTCAAGGAGAATACGGTAAGGACTGTGTGTCCTGGAACTGTGTGTCCTTTGGTTTAAATACCAGGCCGCTCCAAACCAGACGTATGACTGTCACAGCAGTTGGAACTGGGTCATCAAACCATTGTCTTCATCGAGCTACCTGGTTCTATGTCCTCAACCTCCTTATTCCTCATAAACCTGTTGATGAAATTGATTATTACTGTTTGAAAATTTTGATTGAAGACTTTCGCAAATTCCTCACCTCAAATTCTTCAAGTTGCCGTGTTCATCACTGCTTATCCTTTATCACACTACTCTCTATTTGTGCATGTTTCATTTCATCATGAAGACTATACTGTTACTATGTTCCTCATGCACTTGAGTACTTATTCCGCTGCTAGTTATTCATCACATTTCAAATTCCTCAACCCGTACAATCCTTCGAGTGAAGCCTTTGGAAATCTCTTACGGTTCAGACAAGTTCTTCAGTGACAGAGATGAAGTTCTTCTGGTCTCTAAGGAAATTGATCTGACTGAGGAGTTAGTATTTCGCCAGTGCGAATTGCCTACAGGTGAGGAACATGATAAGTTGAGGACTTTCAAAGTTGAAATTCCTCAAGTGATGAATTTATAAAAATCGCCTATTCACCCCCCCTCTAGTCGATATAATGCACTTTCAATTGGTATCAGAGCAGGTACTCCCTCGCTCTGTGTGATTTTGGTTTAACCACCTGGAGTTCTAGTTATGTCGACTGCAGGTATGATCAAGGTTTCCGCGGGATGTCCTACCTTCGATGGGACAGACTACCCCTGCTGGAAGAACAAGATGCGTATGCACCTTGAAGCTATTGACAACGATCTCTGGTACGTTGTGGAAAATGGTGTGCCCTCTGTCGCTCCCACTGTTACAACTGCTGATGTGAAGAGATTCAAGCAACTTGATTCTCAAGCGAAGAATATCATATGTGGTCATCTGAGCAAAGGTCAGTATGGCAGAGTGAGTGCTTTGGAATCTGCTAAGCTTATCTGGGATAGGCTGTCCAAAGTCAACGAAGGTGTTTCCACTCAACGTGACTCTCGTGTTGATGTTCTTCACAATCTCTTCAACTGCTTCAAGAGACTTGACAATGAAAATGTTCAGCAAACATTTGATCGCCTCACTAATATATCCAATGAACTTCAAGCACTGGGTGCCACTGATATCACTGACCATGAAGTGGTGAAGAAATTGCTACGATCTCTCGATTCCTCATTTGATACTCTGGTTTTGATGATCCAAGAACGTGGAGATTATAAAGCTCTTGATCCTGCTGATATTCTTGAGAGACTCAATACTCATGAATTCCAACAATCTAAAAAGAGAGACCTCTACGGGCCAAGCTATGGAAGATCTCGTGCTCTGAAGGCAAAAGCAATTTCCTCATCTGAAGAAGAAGATTCTGACAACAGCCTTGGTGATCCTGAAGAACTAAGTCAGGAACTAGCTATGCTTGTGAGGAAATTCCAGAAGTTCTCAAGAAGAGGTGGATTTGGAAAGTCATCAAAAAGTGGCTTGAGGAAATCAGATTCCTCAGAAGATTACAAAAACAGAACATGTCATCGTTGCAAGAAGCCTGGCCACTTTATCTCTGATTGTCCTCTCTGGGAAAAAGACTCAAAGAAGAAGAAGAAATACAAGGATGATAGTTCTGATGACTCGAAGAAAAAGAAGAAATCTTCAAAGTCCTCATCTTCAAAGTCCTCAAAGCACAAGAAGACTGGTTCCAGAAAGGCTCGGGCATTCATCGGCAAGGAAATGGATTCTGAGGAAGAGTCTGAATAATATGAAGAAGATGAAGAATCTGAGGAGGAATCAGAATCTAGTGTCGCTAGCCTTGCTCTCGCTACCGCTTTCGTCAGCAAATCTATATTCAACGATGAAGAATACAACTACTCCAACGACTCTGACGTCAGCAATGATGATTATGCTCCCACTTATTGCTTCAAGGGAAAAGGCTCAAAGGTACACAAACATCATTCCTCATCTGAATTAAGTGAAGGTGAATCTGATGAATATGTGAAACCTAGCTATGCTAAACTTGTTAAAATTGCCACTAAGCAACAAAGTGCACTTGAAAAGCTTCATAAAATGCTAGACAAAAGCGATGATCTGTTAAACCATGAAGTGGATCGGACTCAAACTCTGTCTGTTGATCTCAAAAGTCTTCAGACAAAGTATGATAACCTTCAGAGTCATCATAACGACCTCTTAGCTTACCATGAGAAGCTTTCTTATGAATTTCTTCAAGGAAAGAGGATCTTGAGAAACTAAGGGTGTCACATGAGGATCTCCAAAGGGAAAATGATTCATTACGGGCTCAACGGATCAGTACCGCTCAGGAAGGTTTCATTCCACCTTGTTTGAAATGCATCAAACGTGAAACTACTACTTCTTCACCTGAATGTTCAAATGCTTCTATTGCTGCAATTTCTTCAACTATTCCTGTGGTCTTAAATTTCTCATCTAAGGATACCACTAGTATCACTGACGACAATGTAGGGTTGAAGGAATTGTATGTCGCAGGCATGTACAAAAGTCTCAAAGGGCGTCAAACCCTCTGCGACGTTCTCAAAAAGCAGATTCTGAACATGAACCCTAGGAAAGAGGGTATATCCTTTGTGAGGAAATTCAATGCTGATGGATCCTACAGGACACCTGAGCAGTACCACAAAACCTCATGGGTTGCTGCAAAAGGATCTCATGTAGATCCATCTACTTTATGTGGCTTTACATGTGAAACTTCATATTCCTCTGATGAGTCTCTTGACTCCAACTTCAAATTCTTCAAAAATCAGAAAGGTGAAGTATTTGCTAGATTTGTTGGAACTAACTGCAGGAATGGCTCTCCATTGAAAAAATCTGGGTTCCCAAGAGCTACCTACAAAATCCTCAAGTGAATGTTCTCATGACACCACTCTTGAAGAAAAGGAACCCCAGATCAAATTCCTCAAGTGGATCAAAGTCCTCACTTGGACCAAATTCCTCAAATGGTCAAAATCATCATTCTCGTGCAAATGGCTCTGTTTTGCAAGGAAAACCTAAGAGTTATGGATATGTGCATTATTCTTCAAACCATTATGTTCATAAGTCCTCGAAGAATTTCTCTGCTTATTCATTTGAATACTCTAACCCTCGCCCTGTGAAATGAAGCGCACTTGCTTCAATGCCTCCATTCTCAAATGGTGCTCGCAGAATGATGAATTCTTTGCCACCCCTCCAGATCTGGGTGGTGAAGAAATCAAACTGACATCTTATGCAGGTCAGGTCTCCAGATGAATTTGAGCATCTGATGAATTTGCTGGAGACCTGAGGAAATGCTTGAAAGGACGCAAGCTAACCATGATGAAATGAATTCTTCATTTCTCACGTCCTCACTCTACTTGCTTACTATCTTCTGTGATGAAATTCTGTCTGATGAAATTGATGTAATATTCTTCACTCTGAAGCATATGAGTTTGTAAGTTGTACTAATTCATCTGCAGGATGATACTCTAAAAGCCACTGAGTGGGTTCTCAATTGTGGATGCACAAACCACATGACGGGTGACAAGAATCTCCTCTGAAGCATATCACCTACGCAGACAAAGGAAAAAAAGCAAGGTATTGGGACTTGGTAAGGTTGCTATCTCAAAGGACCGAACATGGATAAGGTGATGCTTGTTGAATCCCTCGGGTTCAACCTTATGTCTGTCTCAATGCTTTGTGATCTTGATATGGTGGTCGTGTTTGGAAAATTTCGTTGTGTTGTCATCATGGAATCTGAAAATTCCAAAGTCTTTGAAGGCTTTAGGAGAGGAGACTTGTATATTGTTGATTTCTCTACAGGTCATCAACCTGCAACTTGCTTACTTGCAAATCTTCAGAAGGTTGGTTGTGGCATCGATGACTTGGGCATGCTGGTATGAGGAACCTGCACACAGTCATGAAGAAAAAGCACGTCATTGGCATCGAGGGTGTCAAATTCCTCAAGGACCACCTCTGCGGTGCATGTGAATCTGGGAAGATGACCAGATCCAAGCATCGCTCGAAGACAATCATGACCATGACTCGACCCTTTGAATTGCTTCACATGGATCTATTTGGCCCCACTCATTACTCCGTACTAACAAATGCATCAAGTTTGTATGGCTTTGTCATTGTTGATGATTACTCTCATTGCACATGGGTGCATGTTATTCTGTACAAAAATGAAGTGCAAGACGTCTTCAGATGATTTGCTTCAAGGGCCTCCACCAACTTCTGCGTCAAGATCAAGCATATCAGGAGTGATAATGGGACTGAGTTCAAGAACACTAATCTTGATAAATATCTTGATGAACTTGGTATTACTCATGAGTTATCTTCCCCTTATACTCAACAGCAGAATGGCATTGTGGAGCGCAAAAACAGGACACTTGTTGAGATGGCTCGCACCATGCTTGACGAATACAAAACCCCTCGTCGCTTCTGCCCTGAAGCAATTGATACTGCATGCCACATCATCAACAGGGTATATCTTCACAAATTCTTCAAGAAGACTTCATATGAGCTTATGACAGGCAAGATACCCAATGTAAGTTATCTCAAAGTCTTCGGTGCAAAATATTGGATCAGAGATCCTCAACACAGTTCTAAGTTTGCACCGAAAGCACATGAAGGTTTTATGCTTGGTTATGGAAAGGACTCGCACACCTACAAAGTCTTCAACACCTACCATCAAAAGGTTGTTGAAACTGTAGATGTGCGGTTCGATGAAACTAATGGCTCGCAAAGAGAGCACCTGCCTTCTGTGTTAGATGAACAATCTCCTGAGGAATCCATCAAGCTGAAGGCAACAGAAGATGTCATACCTACTAAGGAAATCATTCCAACAAATGAAGACTCTCATGCTGATATACCTGAAGAAAATGGTGTTGTTGAAAATCCTCAGCCTCGGCAACCTGCTCATCCAAGAGTAGCAAATGAAGTGCAAATTGACAAAATCATCGATGACATCAATGCACCAGGTCCTCTAACACGCTCAGAAGCTTCACATTTAACTAACTTTTGTGGGCACTTTGCCTTTGTCTCTATCATAGAGACCTCCAAAGTTGATGAAGCATTCAAGGAGCCTGAGTGGATTCAAGCTATGCAAGAGGAATTGCATCAATTCAAGCTCAACAATGTGTGGGAACTTGTCAAGCGGCTACATCCTCACAAGCATAACATCATAGGTACCAAGTGGATCTACCGCAACAAGCAAGATGAAAATGGACTTGTGGTGAGGAATAAGGCTCGCCTTGTAGCCCAAGGTTATACACAGGTTGAAGGAATTGACTTTGATGAAATGTTTGCACCTATTGCTAGACTTGAGGCTATTCGCATATTACTGGCTTACGCTAACCATCATAATATCATGTTATATCAAATGGATGTGAAAAGTGCATTCCTCAATGGTAAGATTGAGGAAGAAGTATATGTTGCTCAACCCCTAGGTTTTGAAGACCCTAAGCATCCTGACAAAGTCTTCAGACTAAACAAGACCCTCTATGGCCTCAAGCAGGCCCCTCGGGCATGGTACGACACTCTGAAGGAATTCCTCATGAAGAAAGGCTTCAAACCCGGTTCACTCACCCCTACTCTTTTCACAAAATCCTATGACAATGAACTGTTCATATGCCAAATATATGTTGATGATATTATCTTTGGATGTACTGGCAAACGTTACAGTGATGAATTTGCCTATATGATGAGTGAAGAATATCAAATGTCTATGATGGGAGAGTTGAAATTCTTCTTAGGTCTTCAAATTCGTCATCAAGAAAATGGCATCTTCATCTCACAAGAGAAATACCTCAAAGATGTTCTGAGGAAACTCGACATGCAAGATTGCAAAGGCGTCAAAACTCCAATGCCTTCAGAAGGACACCTCTGCACTGATGAAAATGGTAAAGATTTCGATCAGAAGGTACACCGCTCCATGATTGGCTCCTTATTGTACCTATGTGCATCTAGGCCTGATATAATGCTAAGTGTTTGCATGTGTGCTCGATTCCAAGAAACACCGAAGGAATCACACCATAAGGCTGTGAAACATATTCTTTGATACTTAGCTCACACACCAGCACTTGGATTGTGGTATCCCAAGGGCTCAAATCTTCACCTCGTCGGATACTCTGATGCTGACTATGCTGGAGATGGTGTGGATCGCAAGTCAACCTCAGGTACATGTCATTTCCTCGGACAATCCTTAGTCTATTGGTCCTCGAAGAAGTAGAACTGCGTTTGACTCTCTACTGCAGAAGCTAAGTACATTGCTGCTGGCTCGTGTTGTGCTCAGTTACTATGGATCAAGCAAACCCTCAAGGACTACGGCATCAAGCTGAAGAATGTGCCTCTTTACTGCGACAACGAGAGTGCCATCAAGATTGCCTATAACCCAGTTCAGCATTCCAAGACCAAGCACATCCAGATTCATCATCACTTTCCTCGAGATCATGTACTCAAGGGCGACATCTCCATCAACTACATTCCCACTGAAGAACATCTGGCCGATATCTTCACAAAGCCCTTGGATGAAAAGAGATTTTGCAAGTTGTGGTGTGAGCTAAATATCTTAGAATCTTCGAATGTTCTTTGATGAAGAACACACATCCTAACACTTATGCAAAATTGATGACTTAGATGTGCAACACACGAAGTAACGTTTTTCTTCAATCAATGAAGAATAACTCTGTAACTGTGAAGAAATTAACGAAGAATTTGATTCTCAGAACTCTACGACAATTGTACGCGGTGTCTGAAATCATCATTCTTATACGGTGGGTTATGCCACCAACCAAAATTTGAAATTCTTCAAAATTGAGCATTTCGTTGTTTTTGCAAATTCTTCAAACTATCAAATTCCTCAAATTTGCAAATTCCTCAAGTTTTTCAAATTCCTCAACTTTTCAAATTCTTCAAACTTTGAAACTCATGTTCTTCATTGACTATACATATATATATTTATATTTGAGTTTTCAATGTCCTCAACAGCATTCACTTATTGCTAATTCTTCAAGTTGATTTTCATCTAAGTGAATGTGATCGGACCCCTTTTCCCCTCTATGCTAAACTCAACCAAGTCTGTTCACAAATTCTTCATATGCGTTCTACTTTGAAACTCGTTCAAAGTCTTCACTGTGTCCTTGACACCTGAAGAATTTGCGAACGAAAACTTTGAAATCTTCTCTACCAAAATTTTCGGCGGTTCCCGCTCAAACTGTTCCTATTCCCGCGCCCAGATAACCCACAACCCCCCACTATCGCCACCGCTAGGTACGTGGGTGACACCTGTCGCGTGGAGAGCAAGGGCCAGGGGCAATCCTGTCCGAAATCTTTGGGCGGATCATTTTTCACTTCCTCTATAAATGCCCCCCTTCCCATCAACTTTGCTCGGTTACTCCGCATCTCATCCCTCTCCCGAGCTCCAACCTAGCACCGCCGCTAAAGTCATCGTCGCCGGTGAAGAAGAGCTTCACTGCCTCAACCTCGTCGTCGCCATACTCGCACCGGCCGCGAAAATCCTCATCTCGCCGCCGCTGTAGATGTCTCCCTCTGCCAAGCTAGGGCGTGGGAGATCTGAATGCACGAACTTCCCAATCTCACCTCTGAGTTCGTCGTGTTCTTCACCAGGGTAAATAAAATTACTTTTAATGCCCTTGTTTGATCCTCAAGTGCTCTTTATATTCCTCAAATGGTGTTTATATGTTATAAATCCAACTCTCAAGCACCTTTCATCTCCTCATACTTGCTGATTTTCCCTAAGTAATGATTTTCTTCAAGATTCCTCAATTGTGTGAATTCTCAAATTTGCACAACTCTGGAACCTAAGGCAAAGAACACTTAGTGAAATTCCTCAAGACAACCATGGTCAAATTCCTCACACCTGTTTTTTTCCTCAAAATTTCTGAGAACACATATGACCTCTTCAAATTCCTCGCATCCATACTCTGTTCACAGGTACAACATGTCCGCTGATGAATCACTAGGTTCTCATCAACTTAACTAATTTGCAGCGCTACTTGAAGAAAAATTGCATACCTCTTCAGAATCTTTGAGAGTTCATATTCCTCAACTGAAGAAAATGTCTGATGGAAAGAAACTCAAAAAGGAGGGAAGAAGCCAGATGTGCACACTGCATTTGAGATCCCTGAGGATATGTATAATGAATATTGCACACCTGACGAAGGAACACATGAAAAGGAGACGACCAAGCAGAAGAAGATCCGTCTACAGAAGATTGAGAGGAGATGGGCCAAATAATGGAGAGAATATCGTTATGTAACTCCAAAATACATGATGAAATTCGTTGTGAAATCACCTTGCAGCAGGCCTCCTCTTGCTCCTAACCAAAGTGCTGATCCTACTAGCCTCAAAAATGGTGAGGACTTTCGTGACATGTGGGAGAAGCAACAAGCCAAGTTGGCAAGGAAAGCCAAAGAGGCAGTGAAGATATTCAATGAGGATTCTGCTGCTGTTGCCTCTGCCGGAGCTTCTGCTAGTGCCCCGAAGAAAATCGTAAAGAAACCTGCTCTGAAGATTGGTTCTTCAACATCAAAGTCCTCAGTACAAATTCCTCAAGGTCAAAGGCCTCAGACCAGAAAACCTTCTGCACCTGGAACTATTGCTGCTCAGTCATCTGCAACAGCTACAAAGTCCTCAACCCCAGTGCATCTATCAACATGCAAAAGGACTGAGGGTTTCATCAAAGTTCTAAAGCTCACTGCAAGCCCCTCCACAACTACAAAGTCTTCAACGAGTCCCTCTGCGCTTAAACTGAAGAAGATAGTCGGACGTGGTCAAAGACCAAGTCCTCACACCAGCAAGGCTCTGGTTACAGTCCCCTCGGGTTCTTCAGAGGATAATTATAGTGATGATGATGAAGCTGATGATGAGGAATTGGTAGAAATCATCAGACAAAGTCAGCACAGGGCTGCTAGAGCAAAGGGTAGCTCTATTCCTCTCATGTTGGATCCCAAGATGATCCTCAACTTATCGATATATGGCATGAAGACCAAAGTACCCCACTTTCTTCACTGAATCTGCCTCCTGAAGTGGATCATGTCCTCACCCACTTCATCTCTAAAGAACAATGGAAGAAAGAGCAAGCTCAGAGAGCTAAGAGGAACAAGACTCGCAAAGAAAAGTTTTTGCATGAAAATGTGATGAATTTGACCCCAAATCAACTCGTCACAGTTCAGTCCGAGATTCGCTCTCTCTCTTTGGATCAACAGAAATATGATGCTGAATGGAAGGGCCCCAAGGTTAGACTCGTCAGGGCTGCGCAAGCAGCTGTAAAGGATCAGAACACCAGGGTTGCAGCTCAATCGCAACCATAAATGCCTCAGTCTGAAGAAATTGCTCAGACTGCATATGAAACTCCTTAGGAAGTTGATGAAAATGCTCACCCTGATGAAACTGCAGTAGGAAATGCTTCTGCACCAGAAGCAACTGCCAGTGTTGTTGAGGAAACTCAGACCACTGATGAACATGCCAGGGCAACCTCCAATGTTGTGCCTGAGAAATCTCCTATGCCAAAAGGTACTTCTGATGTACCTGAAGAATCTGATAGGCCAGCTGAAGAATCTGTTGTGCCTAAAGAAACTGAACCACCCAGGGCGGTTGCATCAGTCGTTCCTGAAGAAACTGCTACTGCTGAGGAAAATCGCCTCAAAAGAAAAGCATCAACTTCTGAAGCCCCTGTGTTGAAGAAACTGCTACTGCTGAGGAGAATCATTTGGCTGCTTCCTCAGAGCCTCTTGATGAGGAAATTGTCATCAATGACACTGCATCAACCCCCAAGGTATCATCGCTCCAGCTTCTGGCAACTGCTGAGGAAGCTGGCGAAGACATTGATGAAGACGTTGACATTGGTGACACCACTCGAGTCGTCAATGATGAATATTGGGAATCTGCACATCCAAATTCACCAATGGCAACTCCTCTGATGTTGATTCCTCAGTCACCTGCACAGACTGAAGAAATACCTGAAGACTCTGAACACCTGTACCATCTAGGCCTTGAAGAAATTCCAGCTCCAACAGCTGAGGAAATTGATGCTCCGGCCACTGCTGAGGAACTAGCTCTTCAAATAACTCAGTCTGCTATTCCTTCCATGCCATCAGAGATCAAGGGGCGTACACGAACAAATCTTCAAATAGTTGCAAGTTTTTACATGGCTACTATAGGTTTCTAAAAGAACATTTCTTACCTACGCCAAAACCACAATGTGATATGCCAATTGCTATTTACCCATCATAAGGACCCTATTCATCGAATCCAATCTGACTAAGGTGGAGACAGACACCCGCTAGCCACCTTATGCAACAAGTGCATGTCAGGAGGTGGAACCGGTCTCACGTAAGCGTACGTGTAAAGTTGGTCCGGGCCGCTTCATCCCGCAATACCGCCGAATCAAGATAATACAAGTAACGGTAAGAAAATTAACAAGATTGATGCCCACAACAACTTGTGTTCTACTCGTGCATAGATAATACGCATACACATAGCTCTGATGCCGCTGTTGGGAGACGTAGTAGTAAATTGAAAAAATACCTACGTGTCACCAAGATCTATCTATGGAGAAACCAGCAATGATCAGAGGGGGAGTGCATATTCATACCTTTGAAGATCGCAAAGCGGAAGCGTTACTAGAACACGGTTGGTGGAGTCGTACTCGCAACGATTCAGATCGCGGTGGAATCCGATATAAGCGCCGAACAACGACGCCTCCGCGGTCAACACACGTGCAGCCCGGTGATGTCTCCTACGCCTTGATCCAGCAAGGAGGAAGGAGAGGTTGAGGGAGAGCTCTGGCAGCACAAGGACGTGGTGACGATGGATCTGCATGGTACTCCGGCAGGGCTTCGCCAAGCACTACGGAGGACGAGGAGTAGGAGGTGTAGGGTTGCGCCGAGGGAGAGAGAGATGCGCGTCTCTGGCAGCCCCAAACCCTCACTATATATAGGAGGAGAAGGAGGAGGGTGCGCACCCCTAAGGTTCCCAACCTAGGGTGGTGTGGCAGCCCTAGATGGGATCTGGCCGGCGGCCAAGAGGGAAGAGGGGTGCGGCAGCCCAAGGCGCCCAAAGGTGGGCCTTAGGGCCCATCTGCGCTAGGGTTTGCCCCCCTTTCACCCTTGTTGCGCCTTGGACCTTGGTGGGAGGCTCACCAGCCCACTCTAGGGCTGGTCCCTTCCCACTCTCGGCCTGTGCAGCCCTCTGGTGCTGGTGGCCCCACTTGGTGGACCCTCGGAACCCTTCCGGTGGTCTCGGTACGCTACCGGTGACGCCCGAAACATTTCCGGTGACCAAAACCTCACTTCCTATATATGAATCTTCACCTCTGGACCATTCCGGAACTCCTCGTGACATCTGGGATCTCATCCAGGACTCCAAACAACCTTTGTTAACCACATACACTATTTCCCTATAACCCTAGCATCATCAAATCTTAAGTGTGTAGACCCTACGGGTTCGGGAGGCACGTAGACATGACCAAGACACCTCTCCGGTCAATAACAACAGCGGGATCTGGATACCCATGTTGTCTCCCACATGCTGCATGATGATCTCATCGGAGGAACTACGATGTCGGGGATTTAATCAATCCCGTATACAATTCCCTTTGTCTACCGGTATGATACTTGCCCGAGATTCGATCGTCGGTATCCCTATACCTTGTTCAATATCGTTACCGACAAGTATCTTTACTCGTTCTGTAACACATCATATCGTGGCTAACTACTTAGTCACATTGAGGTCATTATGATGATGTCTTACCGAGTGGGCCCAGAGATACCTCTTTGTCGCACGGAGTGACAAATCCCAGTCTCAATTCATGCCAACCCAACAAACACTTTCGGAGATACCCGTAGTGTACCTTTATAGCCACCCAGTTACGTTGTGACGTTTGGCACACCCAAAGTATTCCTATGGTATTCGGGAGTTGCACAATCTCATGGTCTAAGGAAACGATACTTGACATTATAAAAGCTTTAGCAGACGAACTACACAATCTTGTGCTATGCTTAGGATTGGGTTTTGTCCATCACATAATTCTCCTAATGATGTGATCCCGTTATCAACGATATCCAATGTCCATGGTCATGAAACTGTGACCATCTATTGATCAACGAGCTAGCCAACTAGAGGCTCACTAGGGACATATTGTGGTCTATGTATTCACACATGCATTATGGTTTCTGGTTAATACAACTGTAGCATGAACAATAGAAAATTATCATGAACAAGGAAATACAATAATAACAATGTTATTATTGCCTCTAGGGCATATTTCCAACACAAATCTGGAACAGTTGTGGGTATTGCTAGCAAAACGGGATCAACCCTTGAACCGAGTCCTTCCAGACCATGGTCAGGTTTCCAGATTTAACTTGAGTTTTCTGACTCGCCATATATAATTCCTTAACTTTTAGCAACACTTTCTAGCAAGGGGAGTCTGAGAATTTGCAACTCACAGTGGCCATGGATTGGTTTGTAAGATATCTGGCCTTGACAATATCCTGCGAGATCCTAGATTGGGTCTCAAGTTTCCACCACCACTCAATGAGAAGGCTTAGATTTTGCTGCTAAGGTCTTTCACCCCTAGCCCCCCTTTGTCTTTAGATTTGCACATTCTCTTACATTTAACAAGATGGTATCTTTTTTTTCTTACTGCTCCCTAGCCAAAAAAACTTCTGTCGGTGCCAAAACTGGCGGATTTCGGGTAGGGGGTCCCGAATTGTGAGACTAGGATCGATGGTAATAGGAGACGAAGGGGACACGAGTTTACCCAGGTTCGGGTCCTCCTATGGAGGTAATACCCTATGTCCTGCTTGATTGTATTAATGGTGTAAGAGGTTACAAAGTTGATCTACCTCGAGATCGTATGTCTAACCCTAGATGAGTTGAATTCCCCTATACCCTAAACCCTCCGTCTTATATAGATGCCGAGGAGGCCTAGGGTTTACACATGCCTATTTACTACACCAAACGTAGAGCACAAGCCGTGCTCCTTGAAGCTTCCAACCTGGTAACTAGGCCTCCAGATAGTCATGTGCTCGGCGAGTGGTCCATACAGTCCGCCCCGTACACAACAGGTGGGTCATCCAAGGAACCCCTAATATGGGACCCCCTTAGTAGCCCCCGAACTTGCCTCCAATGCCAAGAGTCTTCAACCCTAATTACTTTGCGAACAGAGTCTTCGGCTTGCAAGGTGAGTTCCTTCCGCCGAACCATAGTTCGGCCTCCGATGACAAATAGTTTTCCGCATGTGGCACGTCCGAATCCTACGAGATAAGTTAGCTTTGAAGGACAAATGTCAGGGGGGGAGGATAATGTTTTCCTGACAACCTTTTTGACGAAAGGTCACAGCCCACCACGGCCGATAGGCAAGTTACACGCTCTCGATGTGCGGTTCGAGGCCGTTCCATCCACATGATCTATCAACATGTCGATCGTGCCCCGTTTTACGCGGGATACACTTAATCACGCGCCCGCAACGCCTCGCGAGTCTTGGGAAGTGGAGGAATTCCCGGCGTGGCAGAGGGAACCCGAGTCGACAAACCTCATAAAAGGGGAAAGAAAACCCCAAAGTCCCTCCATGCTCTCCATTCGACTTCTCCATCGAACTCCATCATGCATCTCTCCGCCTTCATACTCTACAAGGCATTCCTACACGTCAAGCCACACTTCGGGCTCTGGCTACAGGTTTTCAACATCAAGCCGAAGTGTGTCGGTGGTAAGCACGCCGACTACGGTGGTGCCATCGTCGGCAAACTCACACACATCGAATCGCCGGCGGGTACCCTCATCAACACCATCAAGGGGTGGCAGAAGGAGTGGTTCTATATCACCGAACCACAGGAACAAGGTCTGCACCCCTCCATCGTATTTAGATCCGTTCCTCCAACCAGACTAGCTTCATGGATCGAAAAGGGTCTCATCTTGGGGTCCAGCAAGGAGTTCGCCGATATGCAAAAGCAGATCCAATCCTTGGTCGAGAACGGCGTCAAGTTGGCCGATGTGGTTCAGGTAATGCTCCGAAGACGCGTTCTCCCCTACCAGTGCCGAGACACCCCCTGTGGGCTCGGGAAATTGATGCCGAGCCCACAGTCCAGAAAATCTTCCGCACTATGCAAGAGAAGCTGTTGAAAGCTTTCTTCAAATCCATGAAGAGCTGGCCAACTAAGGAGGATGACAAGGGCCTACACACTGCCAAGCCGGACTCCGAGGTATGCCACATCCTAGTCGGATCGGTTTTATTACATAGAAGGTCCATAACCCTGTATCCGATATGCTTGCACAAAGGTGGGCGAAGAAAGCCAACAACATCAACAGTTCGGCCCCTCAGCCCAAGGACGAGAGGACCGGGCTATTAGCCAACATGCTAGTGGAGAGGCCTTACAAGCCTCCCACAAAGAAGGAGAAGAAGAAGAAACTAGATCAGGCCGGTATCCGCATCAGCCTGATGCTGCTTCTGAAGACACACCCGCCTCCTCAAATCAGGAGGAGGCCAAAGAGGAAGAAGAAGAGGAGGAGGAGGTCGAGAGCGAGGGGGAGGCGATCCCCCCGTACCAAGAAGGGAGCGGCGTCTTCGGACGCCCCGGGGCAGGCAGCCTCTCCTACCCTGAAGAAGGTGCGGTAGGTGCGGATGGTCCTGTCTGACGAAAGTTTGGACTCGAGCTCCGCGTCCAAAGATACCAAGGAGGTTCCTCGAAGGAGCCTTAGGGTCAAGCCCCCTCCATCCAGGTTAGGATCCGAAGACCCTTCTTTCTGTCGCTAGTAGGCTCAGAGTTTGCTAACACGCAGGTTGTTGGTCCAACAGCCCCCCGCGTGTCATCCCCACCAACGTTATATCAGATGAGGAGACCCCGCCTACCGAACTCGCAGAGAGCGGGGATGCCTCGCACCCCCCCACTCCAGGCGCTACAAAGGATGACGTGGAGGTGTCATCCCAGCACACTCCAATGGAGGCGGACACAAGGGGCGGGAGGATACCCCCATGGCCAAAGCTAACGCTTTGACCACCGAAGAACAGGGGACGATCCCCTGCCCAGACATCAAGGAGACCGGACGGGCAGGCCATTAGTACCCTCCGAGAACGTCTCCGGAGCGCATGGTGGCTCCGGAGGCATCGGTCCAAACCCCGGTGGGTGATCGGGAAATCCGGTCATGCCCGGTACCGCCGACCAACAAGTGGTCGGCCATGGGGGAGGCTCTAAGAAGCGCCTCCATCCCCGAGGACCACCACACCCTTATGGGTGCGATATTACAAAGCATCGAGTCCGTTGACAATGGACAGAAGGAGACCTTCAAAGGTATCCTTGCAGGCTTTCAAGTAAGTTGCCTATCGTTTTTGCAGAGCTTTCATTTAGTCATATTTTATACATGGCAGCCCCTGAGCCCTAGGTGAGTTGAACAAACTCGCATAGGGGTCATCTCTATAGTTTGGGAAGTAAGTGTTGATTATATGTGGTGTAGGCCTCGTCATCGGCGGAGACCAAAAACGGCGCCAAACTGGACGAGCTAAATCGGAAGCTCTAACGCGCCGAGGATGAGGTGGAAGCCCTCAACAAGAGGTTTGACGAGGCACATGGTAAGTTCGATTTGAATTTTACTATTCCCCCAAATCCAGTCAATGCAGATTTCATTTATATAAGGTTTTAATCATGTTGCAGCCTCATCGAAAGAGATAGAAAATCTCAAGACCGAGCTTCAACATGCCAAAGATGAAGCGGCCGTGGAGAAGGTGGTGGCCAAAGAGGCAGCCACCGCTCTCTCCGCCCTACAAGCACCAGTGGTAAACACCAGGCTCATGTGGCGGAGATACAAGACGAGCTCAAGGACGCTAGCGATAAGTGTGAGTCCTTGGAGCAGAAGAACAAGGAGGTCTCGGACGAACTGTCCTCCCTATGGTCCGATCACCAGAAGGAGCGGATGGACAGATGGTTCTTCGAGGAACAAATTCGGTAGGCTAAGGAGATAGCCGATGGTAAGCCGTACTCCCTAAAGTGCATATTCGGGAATAGCAAATTCGAATTGCTGACCCGGGTGTGGCGATCCTCAGGCGCGGCCGCTGATCTCCAGAAGAGCTTCGCGGACGTCAATCGGTTGCTTGCCACGCGGGGAGAGGAAGACGAAGCTCGGATGTTCTGGGTGCAGCTCGGAGCCCCCGAGTGTCCTCCCCTTCTGATGGAGTAGCTAAAGCAGCCAATGGATATGCATCGGATGGCGGAGCCATCCATTAAGGACCTCTGCATCCACTTATGGCCCAATGAGCAACTCCCAAGTATCTACTTTGGCCTGGTGCAAAGTCTGGTTGATGTTGCACCCCGCCTCGATGTCGTCAAGCGCTCCTCCTGCATCTAAGGAGTCTGGATGGCCATTGCCAAATCCAAAGTGCATTGGCCGGGTGTAACAGCCCGGGACCGACGCTCCAGAAGATTCCCCTTTCATTCCATTGTCATCGTGCGATTCGTCTGGTTGTCACTTTCATCATTGCATCATTCGCATCATATGCATAGCATTGTCACTTGTTTTCGAAAACTGGCATTCGTTCATAGTCGCTGCTTCTCTTTGTTCTTGTCGTCGCCCGTTTAGAGACCAACCACACACGCACGCGCCCACGACATCGTTTAAAAAATGTTTTAAAAGGCGTGCTAAAAATATTCCCGGATTGGATCGAAAGTTGGCGTGCGGTCTTATTATATTGTAGGTGGACCGCCTGCCAAATTTCATCGCATTCCGAGTTCATTTGTTACCCCAACGATCGCCCGTAGCAGCACCTTCATCGGGTTATTCATCGGACGTTTTCGGTGTTCTCAACCACATGTCACGGGCCGCACACTTCCCTCTCATCCCAGCCCAACCACCTCTACACAGCCCACATAGCCCTGCTAGCCACCCTCCGCTTCTAGACCATCGAATCGAGATCCGAAGGTCCGAAAATGGTGCAAAACCACCTGACCTAGCCCCATTTGCTATATGTAGACCAACCAAACCCTAAAAACTAGGACCCGTGTCCCATCCTCCTTATGCCGCCGCCACCCCCAATCATTGTCTCCATTTCCATGCTCGACCAACCAAACCCACAGCCACCGGATCTTCCCTCGATCCCCGAGCCCGCAAGCTCCTCTAGCAACCTCCCAATCCCAAACGCTCTGTGCCATCTCCTTGTGAGCTCATACGTGTCCAGTAGCCGGGAGAGTGCCCACAGCCACAGCCAAGCTCCTGCCTCCATGCCGCCCCTGGACGTCTAGCTCCCTCAGGCCCACCTCACACGGGTGATCGGCAAGCTGCTGGCGAGCAGCAGCAGCAAGTCAGCACCTGACGCTCCCTCACCTTCCTCACCTCATGCCTTCTCTCTCTCACCCCTCAATCTCTCTCACAGCTCTTTGCCTCTATCCGTCTGTTGCAGGAGCTCCCGCGAGTACGACCTGGTGAACTCGAGCCTCGTCTGCCCCGAATCCGGCCTCCCACCGCCGGAGAACGCCTCCCCTCACCGGAACCAGCCCCCGTGACCTTGCTCCCTTGCCTGTGACCTCCTTGCAACCCTCTATCCGCCATGGCCATGGTGCCTGAGCACCAGATCGACCTCCCCATCCCCTGCTTTGCCAGCTTTCAGATTGGTTCAGTTAGCGTCAAGGTATGGTTCATCTAGTAGAAGACCCATTGTTTTATCACAATTCATTAGTAGTCCAGCCGGTCATTGCCTTGGTCTGCAACCAAGGGATCCTGGGTTTGATCCCCAGCCACCCCATTTTTTTGCCCTGTTTCTGTTATTTTGCACGCACACCCGTGGCCACTTGGGCCGGTTCCACTGCTGGGCAGCTGCACTTTGCTGCTTCTGGCCCATGGCTATTTTTTTCTGCTCTAAAGCCTTAGCTGGGTTTTTTTATGGATTGCAATTTCAGGAAAAATGTCATGTTTAAAATGCTAATAACTTAATAGTCATGCATCGGTTTAAAACAGTTTATATATGTAAAATGACTAGAATTTCGTGTAGTTTCACAATAACCAACTTTCATGTGTGATAAAATATTTATACTTGCTATTTGTCTAGTTTGCGTAAATGCCATGCTAAAATGATTTATTTCATAACTAATTAACCGTAGCTCCGATTTTAACGATCCACATATGTAACTTGTCTAGAAAAAATGCGTAGAATCTTATGGTGACATATTTTGTTGTTGTTTAACAACTCTAAAATATGGCTAGTTCAGATCTGGACCAAATTCATATTATGCTTATGGGAATGTTCCGAAAATGCTATATGTTGTTTCCGGTCCCATTTTAAATGCCTAGATGATATAGTTGTTCATGCTTCACCTCTTGCCATGTTTAACAACATTTAATATTGATGAGTACCTAAACAAGAGTGAACTAAATAATTCGAACGTGGAGTTTTGTCAATATGCAACTCGTTGCATATTGAGCTTCACTTTAATGTGTAGTAGTTGTTTGTTGTGCTTGCCATGCCATGCCATGCGTTGCATATTAAACCAGACATGCATCATATATGTTTGCGCATCATGTCATGCATATGTTCTGGTGTATCGTGTGTTGATTGTTTGTTTCGGACTGTTTCTTATCGATAGAGTTTCGAAAACGTTTGGAGTGTGAGGATTCGTTCGACTACGTTGGCTCGTCTTCTTCATGGACTCGTTCTTCTTTCGAGCGGGATCTTAGGCAAGATGACATATTTCCCTGGATACCACTACTATCATTGCTATGCTATTTGTCCCGCTTTTATTGTTATTCGCGCTACCTACCACTTGATTTACAAGCCTCCCAACATTGCCATGAAAGCCTCTAACCCCTCCACATCCCAGCAAACCTTTGTTTGGCTATGTTACCGCTTGCTCAGTCCTTCTTATAGTGTTTCTAGCTGCAGGTGCAATTGCTTTCGTGTGTCAACATGGACACTCTTTTGTTATCACAATATTATTGCTATTTAATTTAATGCACTTATCCACTTGGTAAAGGGTGGAAGGCTTGGCCTTTTGCTTGGTGTTTTGTTCCACTCTTTCCGCCCTAGTTACTTTTGAACCGGTGTTATGTTCCATAATTGAGCGCTCCTAACATGCTTGGGGTTGTTATGAGGACCCCCTTGATCTTCGTTTTAGGATAAAGCTTGTCTGGCAAGGCCCAACATTGGTACTACATTTGCCTAATAACTAATAAACCGGCATAGGGAGTAATAACCCAAGGATCTTAATCAACAACCCGGGCCAGTGCTCCTCATGACTGTTGGTCCAAACTAGAGCACTATGCGGGGCCAACCCGGGGCAACTCGGGAGATTTCTATCAGGCCACTGTACGCGTCGCTTATCCCCCTTGTCTTGAGAACGAGATACGTGGCTCCTATCAGGATCGTAGACACGTCGGGAGGCCTTGCTGGACTTGTTTTATCTTTCTCGAATGTCTTGTGCGAGGAACTCTGATCTTCTTCGGGCTATCTTGAGGTGTCGGATTTCCTTTGGAATTGCCTAGGATGATCACGAGATCCGTGGTCGAGGTTATTACCATAGCGTGTGGTTAATTTGTGATGGACAAGTTGGAGCACCCCTGTAGGGTTAAATCTTTCAGAAATCCATGCACGTGGTTATGCGGCAAGCTTGGATATTTTGTTTAACACCCGGTCATAGTAAACTTGAAGTAAACTCAAATAAAATACACCATGTGTATAACTGTGACTGTCTCTTCTCGTGAGTTCTTATTCAAGAGAGAACACGGTGGGGTTATGTTTGACGTAAGTAGGTGTTCAGGATCAATTAGTGATATTTACTAGTTTGCGTTCATTATGCGTAGACCACCATACTTTATTTTCTATATGCGTAAGCTAGCCACTCAAATAAATGCTTAGTCACTTGTTGTAGCCTCACCACTTAACCATACCTCACCCATTAAGCTTTAGTAGTCTTGATACCCTTGGAAATGAGGTTGTTGAGTCCCTGTGGCTCACCGATTACTACAACAACAATTGCAGGTACAGGTAATGCAATGATTTGACATGAGAGCGATGCTTGTTTTTTTGGAGTTCTTTTTCTTCATCATCGATCTAGGATGGCTTCCAGGCGGCAGCCTGGGATAGCAAGGATGGATGTTATTTTATCATTTGATTTCGTCCGTAGTCGGACCCTACTCTTCTGTATGATGTTTGAGTATGTTGTTGTATTGATGTGATATTGATGTAGCTTGTGGCAAGTGTAAGCCAATTCCATATACTCATCTCTTTTGTACATGTACTTGTAATGATATCCATTCTGGCAACACGATGAGGTGCGCTTATATCCCTGTCGAGGCCCTCGTGCCAAAATAAGGATATGATTGCATCTTGGGCGTGACAAGTTGGTATCAGAGCCTGTACCGACCTAGGAGCCCCCTTGATTTATCGAATTTGGTTGAGTCGTGTCTAGTGAAAAAACTATTTTGAGTCTAGTTATATCGGAGAGTAGGGTTCTTTTTACTCCTCTTCTATGCTCTGGTGAGGTAATCGACTTAGGAATTTTGTTACTACTCCTCTTCTCGCTCGAAATTTTTTAGGATCACGCGGGTATTTTGGAAACTATATGATGCCGATGTGACGGAGTTCTGTCTTGGTGCCTCCTGTCTGACTTGATTTCTTCTGGGGAGTTGAGCTCTAGGGGATTCTTGACACATCGTTATCATTCAGTTTCCTTAGTATCTCGGGACGGAGGATGTTCGAAATTACTTCAATACTTTTCGTGGCAAGATAAGGTCAGAGTCACCCAGTACTGGGGAGGCGTCTGGGGTACTGCCATGTTTGGTATCGTTGTGTTTTCGAGGGTCCGAGATAGTTGAGTTTCCGAAGCCTCTGGTTATGTGTTGAAGGATGGATACAGTTGGGGTGTAGGACTTGCTAGTTGTGTGAGATATTTCCTCCTTGTATCCCCAACACTAGATTGCATAACCGGGAAGATTTCGGGAGTTCATAGGTGGGAATTCAAGTAGTTACCTAGGCTAAATTCCAATAGATCATGATCTGAGGTTGGGGTTCGACATCTAGTGGATTCGTTTGTTCACGGTCTTTCTTAGAGAGGACGGTCTTGATTTATGCTTCGTCAAGCCTTGTAGTTCGCTACGCCTAGGGAGCATATTCGAGCGTCATTTCAATATGACAATGCAATGTACGATCGAGCCCGTGCGAGCCTTACCACAAAAATATCGAGCGGAATCTCTGTTATGCATTTGTTTCTGGCTTGTTTTGTAAGCCTCGTCCTTTGTTTTGTTATTGTATATGGTAATTCAAGTTGCTTCGATGTCAAGTGGTGATTTCATATCTTTCCTAATTGTTCTCATATGTCCGTGGGATTGCTAATTCTTTTTCTCAACTGTAGTTGTCATATTAATTCTTTTCATCCGGTGTGCTCTCTTCAAGTGAATTCTATCCTCTTCAATATTTGCAAGATCAATCCTCATATTTCGTTCCGGAGTTTGTCTCATCTGTTCCAAGTTTTCTTTGTTTTTCCCCACCCTCCTGCCCTTTTTGTTCAATGATTAATTCTCATCCAAGTGCTTCTCTTCATCAATGCTTTTGCCATCTTTTCTTTTGTTTTGTATCCGGTGATTCATTGTGAAGATCCTCGAGTGATTCGAATTCATCATATCCTTATTCTTGTTTTCCTTCCCGGCGCATTCAATTCAAGTTCTTGGTGTTCATCATATCATTTTCATTATCTAATTGCTCTCCCATGTTGGAATTCTTATCCAAGACTCTCTTGCTTATTCATATGTCTATTCTTTCCGGAGTGCTGAAGATATCTCACAAGATTCATGTTTTCTTTCAAACCTTCCAAATTATTTTGAGGGTCTCACCTCATCAAGTTCATAATTTGTATTGCTGCAATCTCTCTTCCTAAGCAATTGTTTCAAGGGTGTTTCTTTGAGTGGGCCCATGTAGAAGAGTATCACCAACGGCAAGTTGAGTGCGGACCGTAACCCTGAATCGTACTCTTACCCGTCGTAGAAGAGTATCTGCAACATAAGACGTTGCAGCCGTGTAGGTCAGTACATTGAATGTACTGGCAAGATCACCATAGTAGAACAGAAGAATAAAGACTATTCTATATGCAAAGGCTTTGTGGCTCTGTGTCTAAGTTTTTGCGTAAAAGCTGAATTTATTTTCCTACAACAAAAGGAATATCAGGAATTTCACTATAGAGTTACCTATCATGACTTGGTTCCGCCAACCAATGTCTCAATACCCACAAGTATCTTAAGTTGCCCACCATTAAGTTATCAGTCCAGTGTTGAGAGTTCAGAGATAGATCCAAGTCTAGAAGCTCAAATTGTCCGTAACCGGGGACACGGCTAATCGATTAGGTTTAACTCTGCAGAGTGTTGTGTAATTTACCCACAAGATTCATTCCCTCCTGGTAACTCCTCGCACTGCCTGGTGTTTGAGAACAGGATGAAAGAAACATGGTCTTTCAGAGTGCTTCCCTGACTATCCGGCAGTGCCCATCCAATCCTAACGTCGACTACATCTCGTAGCACTGCCCAGCAGAGTCACAACAAAGATCAACCAAGCCAGAGCCCATAATGACTTGTGGCTACACAGGTAAGCTTCCGGGCATGAAGTATTCATCCTTCTCTTTGAGTCTGGGTGAAGCTTTCCGCAAGATGTCATGGCGCTTCTCCATGCATCCCGGCCATCCACTGGTTTCTCCAGGGATGCCCAATCAACCATCCTTCACCCAGTAGTGTGTATTGAAAACTTGTCTTCTCGAGTCTTGAAGTCTTGAGGACTTGAAGATGCAGGACTTGAAAATGTCTCCATGAAGTTGTCGTCTTGACGTAGAGCCCTTCTTCACACCACTCACGAACGCTCATACCAAACCCCGTCTACTTTAGCATAGCATAAAAGTAACTAACGTTCCCGGGGCTTTAGTAACCAGTTGTGGGTTCCTACCTCATGCATTCTACTCAACTACAAGAATTTCAATAACACTACGGGAGGGATGTGCTGAATGATGTCACTACATGCAATAAAAACATAGGTATGAAATAGATGGTCAAAGTGAACTTGCCTGTACTGTTGATGAAGATAAAGATCGCTCTCAGAAATAATTTCATAGACTATTCGTTACTCTCCGATGAAAATCTATAACAAACATTGCATTCATAAGCAAACACTTCTAACAAGCAATACTAACAATCAAAAGGTAACACAAGGAACAAAAACAACAAGGTTGATGAAGGAAATACTTAAGACAAAAGTTAAAATCAAGAAAACTACATCAACACAACTAAGGTGATGATGAAGGAAATACTTAAGACAAAATCAACAAAGTTTTTCATCAAAGCAACTAAGGTAATTTCCCACTACAAGCAACTATTTTCAACAACACTAAACCAGAAACAAAGTAAAATATAACAAAAAGGATTTTAGTAAATATTTTACTAGCAAAAAGAATTACTATTGAAGAATAAGTAAAACTATGAAAACAACATTCTAACAACATGAGTGTGAACTTAACTACAAGCACAACCATAAACTAAAAGAAAAACAAATATGAAACAACTAAGTTAACAGAAAATAAACAATGAAAATCTTTATTATAAAACAGAATTAAATCATCTAAAATTTTGTGAAAAGAGTTTCTATGAAAAAATAAATTGTTTTATAACATGTTACCTAATGAAAAAATAGTAATCTAGTTTCTTATCATAATAGAGCAAAATTAAATTATTTTTATTAACAAAATATTTCTTAACAGAAAAGAATTAATACAAATTTTATTTGAAAACAGAATCTAATTACTTAAAACTTTAGTTAAAAGAATTGTTACTAACAAATTTGCTTTTAAAACAACTATACCTATTTGAAAGAGGGTATAGATCCCTACAACAAAATTTATAAACTAAACAAATTAACTTTTGTTAACAGCAAGTAAATTACTAAGGTTTGAAACAACAAAACTAAATGAAATCTGAGACTTAATATAAATCATATTCAGATTTTCAAAATAACACAAATAAATCAATTTAATTAAACTAATAGGAAACTATACAGATTCTGTTTCTAGTTAAAACCCTATTACATTTATTCTAAAAATTCTCAAACTCTACCAAATGATAGATATGGTCACTAGTGACAAGTAGGACAAAGAATCAATCAAAAATTCATTTTAGAACTCAAGATATTCAGAAAACAAAATTTAAATCAAATCTGTTTAAATTCAAATTTAATTATTCAAACGTGGTCAAATTTGGTATCTACAGAAACTAGAATAAAATTGTGACCTAATGCAAAAAGAATCAATTTAAAATAGTTAAAAACATAAAAGATATAAACAAAACAAATCTGAAGCTATTCTGGAAACAGAAATTAAAACAGAAAAGAAAAATGTGTTTCTAACGGTCAGGGGGTACACGTGGCGCTTCCTGATTGGTCTGGTGTGCGTGTGCTAGGGAGTTTTCGGGCGGACGACCGAGACATAACAGAAAACGGTTCGGTCTATAATTTCAAAAGAAAAACCGGCCGGTTCTTTCTAAAAGAACCGAAGGGGTACGGGGATTCTAATCTACGCCGTTGAGACGAGATCGGACGGGGGAGAGTGCTCACCGTGGTGGAAAGAGCTCCGGCGAGGTCGACATCGACGGCAGGGATGGCGAGGTCGTCGGGGACGCGCCTCCGGTGGTCCTCTGGCGACGGAGAAGGCTCCGTTTGACGCAGGCGAAGACGGCGATGAGGATGGTGGTGTCGGAGGGACTCAGGGACAAAGGTGGCGACGACGGCGAGCTCAGAGGCGGCGATGGTGTTTCGGGTGCCGACGGAGAAGGGGCTCCGGTGGGTCTCCGGAGAAGGCGAGGAGATGGGGAGATGCGGGCGAGCAAGAGAGGGAGGTTGGTGGGCTCCGGGAGGGTGCGGGGAAGGCAAGGGAAGCAGCACGTCGAAAATGGCGCGGCGGCTACCAGTATCTGCGGCGAGAGATTCCGGTGAGGGTGATGCACGGGAGAAGGGGAAAACAGGAGGAATGGAGAGAGGAGGGTGAGGGCTATTTATAGGACCAGGTGCGGGGTAGGGGAGTAAAGGAGGGAGGGGGTCCGTGGCGAGGGGAACCGGCGACGGCGTCGGGCGCGTGGGAGGAGGAAGGCGACCGTGCGGGAGAAGGGAGCGGGCGATGTTCCCACACGTCAGCGAGAGGAGAGGATGGGGTCTACGTCGGTTGACCGGCTCGTAACGGTCTCGGCATTTAAGGCTGGTGGGCTGGCCGTTTTATTATAAAACCGTTACCGTTTTTCTGTTTATGATTTTTCCAGAGCCATAAAACCTATTTAAAGCATTCGAATAAATTCCAAATATAGTCAAATTTTATATCAAAATTAACATAATAATAAATGCCATTTAATGGACATTTTTATTCTGGCAGTTGAATACATTAAAAAAAATCATTTTTCAGAAAATGCCTTAATTGGCTTTATTTACTTTTGCAAATATTTTTCAAATAACTTTTTGGGTTTGATGATTCAAAAAACTTCACAAATTACCCCCTGGCTTGGAGTGTCATGTTACTCCTTTCAAATTTTTGTCAGGGGTTTGAATACTTTGAAAATTTTGAATAGGGACCAAATATGAAATGGATTTTCAAAATAATCCAGAGGTTTTCAAAAGCTCTTTCAATTCCTTCTTTTAAACTTCCAACTCATATTTCTTAAAATTTGAGGAAGTCATATTATCCTCTCTCATGAAAATCATTGAGTTGCATAAAGTTTTCTGAATTTGAAATATTTTTCAAATGAAATTCAAATTCTTTTCAAATCCCTTTTCATTTCTTTAAATGGAAGAAGTCATGTCATATTCACTCTAGGGTTTTGTGATGAAATGAATTTGAATTCTTGGTGAGAAAAATGCAAAGTGAAAGTTTGGGAAAGTCATTTCATTTCCTCTCATTAAACTTTCAAAAGTTTCAAAAAGTTTCAAATTTCACTCACTTTCAATCACTCAAACAAACAAACAATCATTCTAATAATTATTTTAACATTCCAAAGTTTATGATGTTACAAACCTACCACACTTAAAATGAATCTCGTCCTCGAGATTCGGAGGGCTAGAAAGAAAAGGTTAGGGTTTGGGGTCTTCTAACAAATCCACTGTCCTGGAAGGTGTGGGGTCTTCCAACAAAACTCCATTGACCTGGAAATGTGGGTCTACCACACTTGAAATGAGAATTACTGGTCCCTCAAAATCTTGATAGTCCTATGGTGCATCTGTCTGTTCACATTCTTCACAACATCTTCCTTGGTGATGATCTTCGGTTATATCAAAATCTTGTGATCTCATAACAAAATGTATTTCCTCCGATACTGGGTCTTCTTAACTCGCAGGTCTCGCGTTCATTCTAAGTAACTTATCGAAGATCTCATGGTGGTCTACCATTAGTGGTTATCCTGCAGTGAATTGGGTCTTGGCTTTATTCCTCACCGTAAAATTTCCTACGTGTGACAGCAACGGTCAATGTACTAGGGGTTTCATCCTACCATTCTAAGGCTTAAACAAAAAGCTTCAAAGAACGTCGTCTCTTTACTATGGGTAAGTCACTCAGATTTACCATTCCACATAGCAAGAGAATGATTAGAGTAAGTCGTCATGGTGGCCAAACCATGTCACACTGAAATCATTACCTTGTATAAGGTTTAGTGAATCTCGTATTCTAACATTTGGGCTTCCTCACAAGCGTTGCAGAATTTCTCTTGTCAACGAACAAAGTTCGGATAAATCCATTGATTCTGCAAGCTAAGCAAAAACATCTATCGTTTCTTCACATCTCTCAGGTTTTCGTAAACTCCTAAGAAAACGTTTGCTAATCAGTCGTAGCTTCTTCCAAATTTCTTCCTTCACAAAGGTGGGGCTTGATCCTTCTCAATCCTAAGGTCAGTGAGCTGTGGGTCCACTTGAATCCTTGAACAGCTTTAACTCTCTCCTGGGGTTACTATTGTTCCATATTACAATATTACCTTCGGTTCATTCCATTATACTCTTGAGGTAACAAATCACAGACTTATTCTTGTATAAATTCCTCTCTACGAAATCCATTTTCCTTTCCATTGGTGTGTTTAACCTTGGGTATGGTTTCATCACAATCATTCCTTTTCGCATCATTCCAGCTTCAAAAGCACTTTGTCTCAAGGCTTATCATCCACATAGTTTGAGGTGGTTCCACATTCTCTTCACCTGTGTTCACTTATCCAAACTCCTTAACATGAATGGTATTCCCTTCATTCTTTTGTCCCTGTGGTTGCTACTACACTTAAAATGAAATGCACGCATGCCTGCATAGACCATATTTTCTCATATCCTCGAAAATGGTAAGAGATCTTTGTTCATAGAGTAACAACTCACATATTTCAACATAAGATAAATCATGACACCATAATTTCCATTGACTCATGAATTTATTACAAACTCTGAGACTTCCATTACATAACTTCAAAATGATAAGGATGCTACTTATTACGTTTATTACTTCAAAAATCCAAAACTCAGACTACTCATGTTTAACCTTCTTCTTTGGACATTTATAGGCATAGTGGCCCATATCCTTACACTTGAAACATCGAACATGACTCAGGTCCTTCTGTTCAGGGGCTTGTCTCTTCCTGAGGTTCTTTGTTCTGATCAAACTTTCAATTTCCTGTGGATCAAACTCCACTTCTTCTACCGTGAAGTTTCCCAGATACTCTTTTCTTTCCTTCGTACAGTCCCGTGAGAAATGTCCTTCTTCTCCACATGTATAGCAGGCATTTGAGTAAAACCTGGTTAATCCTTCTCCATTAGGGTGTTCATCATCTTCCTTCTTCACAAGTTCTCCAAATTTTTCTCTGAAGGCTTTCTTCATGGCTTTCTTCTGCTGTTTGATGACTTCTTGTACCTTGGGGTACTCCTGGCATTGAGCCGGGTAATGCGTAGTTCCTTCACACAAGAAACATGTCAACTGCCTAGTTGGGCATTCCTCAGCAGGGTGATTTTCTTCACAGTAAGGGCATCCATCCTTGTGTTCTTCTTGGGTGTGTCCTATCTCTCCACATATCCTGCATGCACAAATCTTCTTCACATCTTTGCAACGGGGCTTCAGTGTGTTGGTAACAACATGGGATCCTTGCAAAGTCATCTTGAATTCTTCCCAAGTGATTGATTTCTGCCTATCATGCATCTTCCACCAATGTGCAGCACCTTCTGCAAAGTACCGAAGAGCATACTGGACCATTTCGTTCCTTGCAACAAGGTTACTCCTTAGATGATCCTCCATGTTTTGAATCCATTCTTCTGTCTCTAACCAAGTCATTGATCCATAATACACAAGTCCATCTTCATTCATCATCTATTGGGGTCAAGGTTTTGGGATGAGAAGCAAGAGAGAGAAAGGAGGGGATACACACAATACAAACAATGGTTTTGAAAATAGATTTTTTTGTTGTGGCTGTCGAAAATTACACACAAATGACAGCTCACAAAATCATCGTATCTAACGTAAGTATACAACAGGGGTTGGGTCTTCTAGGGCATAATGTCTTGGAAATTCTTCATGGTCTTCAATTTCTTCAGGTCTGTATAGTCTTCAACTTGTGTAGCTTCAGTTCTCCTAATGTATGGTGAAATCTTCTTTACTTTGAAGGGACCATCAGTTGTTCCGATATCTTGTTCTTCTTGGAGTGGCTTCAGTTGATCCTTCGTGTGGCCAAAAAGGGGAAAGGGGTATTTTCTAACTCTTTGATAAAACTCAGAAGGGATGAGAAGTAGAAGGTCTTTTGAAAACAAAGTTTTTCGAGAAATCATTTCCTAAGGGCTTTCCAGTTTCTAGGGTCACGTCCTACAGTCAACATGTGCTCTGATACCATTTCTGTAGCGACCCGACTCAAAACGAGTCAAGCCTCTATGTTTTCTGTGCCATCCCTGGATCAGTATGCTGGCACACACAGTACATCAATGTATATATCAAAGTGCAATCACATGTAAATAGCGTAAAACTGATATATACCTTACAATAGCAGCGGAATACATTCAACGGGAGTGGAGTCCCAGTAACACCAACAGCAAGTTGAGTGCAGACCGTAACCCTGAATCGTACTCTTACCCGTCGTAGAAGAGTATCTGCAACATAAGACGTTGCAGCCGTGTAGGTCAGTACATTGAATGTACTGGCAAGATCACCATAGTAGAACAGAAGAATAAAGACTATTCTATATGCAAAGGCTTTGTGGCTCTGTGTCTAAGTTTTTGCGTAAAAGCTGAATTTATTTTCCTACAACAAAAGGAATATCAGGAATTTCACTATAGAGTTACCTATCATGACATGGTTCCGCCAACCAATGTCTCAATACCCACAAGTATCATGACATGGTTTTGCCCTGGATCTTACCTGGCTCTTTTAATCTTTTCCGGAGATGTTCTCAAGTTCTCTTTTAATATGACGTAAGAATGAATTCCATCAATCATATTCCTTCTCAAAGATTGCTTCTAAATCATTTTCATCGTTGGATCGACCTTTTCTTATTCGTTATTCCGGAGTATCTTAGTAATTCATGGTGTTGTTTTCTCGTCATCATTCTCTGCGTTGAAGACCGAAGGATAGTTCCTCTTGATCTTGATCCATTTTTGGGATATCCATGCTTTCAACTTCATGCTATCATCTCAAATTGTTTGCGTTCGTGAGAAATTTCTCCCATATCTATCCGGTGCATTTAGAGTTGTTTTCATTTCTCGATCCTCCTGAAGGCCATCATTTCAGAAGATTTCTTCATTCTCAGCTTTCAGCTTTTGTTCTCAAATTCTTCTCAATTGTTGTCTCTTCGTTTGTCTCTCAATTATCCCGGTGGTTCATTCAAGTTTTCTATTAGGTGGATCATGCTATCTTCATTCTCATGTTATTCCAATTCATTGTATCCTCATTCATTTGCAATTCCTACAGGTGTCTCATTCAAGACCTCTTCAAGTTTGTGATCTATCTATCTTTCCTATCTTTTCCAAAAGAATAAGTGGTATGCCAAATCCATTGTTCGTCATCAATTTAACTTGATAAAGGATAAGCATAACATAATTCTTATTCTAGTTTCATCAATGTGATTTCAATCCTTCTTTTGGAGTGCTCTTGGCATCAAATTCTTGGTTATAGTGTTCATATTTTCTTTCCGGAGTTCCAAGTTATTCTCAAATATCTCTTCGCAAAGCTTCGTCTAAAGCATAGCAAGGCCTCAATCTTGTCATTTCACAACCTTCAATTCTTTTCTATCATCCTTTTACTCCGGAGTTCATTCCGATGGTTTTTATGGTGGCTGTTAAGGATGTAATTCTTCTCGAAGTGTTCTTCAAGATTCTTGTTAGAGGTGCTCAAGTGTTCTTTATCTTGGAGTTCTTAGTTCAATTCCTTCTCCACTGTCTTTTGAGATGGTATTATTAATTCTTGATTATGAGGAGTCTCGAAGGAAAATTGTCAACAATAAGATAAGTAAAACCATCATTCCTTTCTCGGAGTTATCTTGGGTTGGATTTCACCTAAAGCATTTCCTAAGGATTTTTGCTATCATGGTATCATAAATGATTCAAGTGTCTCCTCCACCTCTTGGTGAAAGAAGTTCTGCATATCTTGTTGCTCTCAAGCAATCATCTATTTTTGTTGTGGCCGGTTGTCACCTCATAATTTTGAGATGTTTTCCATAAGCCCATAACAAGCTATTCTTTTCGTTGTTGATTCTTCATCAACTCCGTTCACCCTATGCTTCTCAAGTTCAATGGTGGTAGAAGTTATTATTTTCTTCTCCGTTCTTTTCCTTCCATCAATCTATTTTCTATTCTCTTGTTACGAAGACCTTGTGATGTTGCTCTCTTCAATCTATCATCTTGCTTTTGCAAGATCATGCTCTTCCCTTCCTTGTCCATTAACCAGAGTGATGTGAAACCTTTCATGATCCTTCCATATTATGAGGTTTTGATTCTAATCCAACCGAAGTTTGGTGTCTCTCTTTCAATTTCTTTCCATCATATCAATTTTGTCCCTCTATCCTACCTAAGTGCTGCTGAAATTTCTTGTGAATTCTTGTTGTTCCTCATATCGTTCTTCATCTCCTTGTAACCTTCAAGGTTTGTGGATTTCACTCGTTTGTCAAAGAAGCAATAAAGTTTTACCTCTTCCTCTTGCTCTTTCTCTTCCCATTCTCATTCTAGATCCCGGGACGAGATCCTCGTGTAGTGGAGGAGAGTTGTAACAGCCCGGGATCGACGCTCCAGAAGATTCCCCTTTTATTCCATTGTCATCATGTGATTCGCCTGGATGTCGCTTTCATCATTGCATCATTCGCACCATCTGCATAGCATTGTCACTCGTTTTCAAAAACTTGCATCCGTCCATAGTCGCTGCGTCTCTCCGTTCTTGTCGTCGCCCGTTTCGAGACCAACCACACACGCATGCGCCTCCGGCATCGTTTCAAAAATGTTTTAAAAGGCGCGCTAAAAATATTCCTGGATTGGGTTGAAAGTTGGCGTGCGGTCTTATTATATTGTAGGTGGACCGCCTGCCAAATTTCATCGCATTCCGAGTTCATTTGTTACCCCAAGGGTCGTCCGTAGCGGCACCGTCATCGGGTTATTCATCGGACGTTTTCGGTGTTCTCAACCACAAGTCACGGGCCGCACACTTCCCCCTGTAGGACTGAAAGTATGTCTAGAAGGGGGATTAGACTACTTGACCAAATAAAAGTTTTTCCTATACCAATTTTTAGGGTTGACAGTTTTTAGCATTTCATGGCAAGTCAAGTACACCCTACACATGCGAGTCTAAGAGTATATAGCAGCGGAAAGTCACAACAAGCATTTATAGAAGGGATAGGGTAGGAAGTTCAAACGCAGTTGTAGACACAATGATTTTTCCCGTGGTTCAGATAGGTGGCACTATCGTACATCCACGTTTATGGAGTCTTCAGCCCACGGAGGGTAACTGTTGTGGTTTTGTCACGGCAGATGTCCGGGTTACCAGACTTGAGTTCGGAGCCATCGCCATGGTCGTGGACTCAAAGGGGTTGATCGAGACGAAGGACACGAGTTTACCCAGGTTCGACCCCTCAAGTCGAGGTAAAAGCCTACGTCCTGCTTGTGATGTTATTGCTTGTTGTATCGATTACAAGGGGCTAGAAGCTTGACCTAGTTTCGATCACCTGCCTCTAAGCCGCCCCGACTCTGCCTTTATATAAGAGGTCAGAACCGTCGGGTCTTACAATTGTACAGTCGGATCATGTTTACCTCTCCGAATCTATCTCTATCTTACTAGCCAAGACCATCCTTTGGAAGGTCTTGCGCATCCGGGTCTCTGTCGTCCGGCCCACATCAAGAGCCGCCAATCATCTTGGGCCTCCAGCTGATACATGTCTTCGTGGTCCGGCTCATAACCAATGCTATCCACCGGAACCTTCTAGCCGGGTCATATCACGGGGTTATATCCCCAACATTAGCCCCCAGGATGAAGTGAGCCAGCTCATTTCATCCGTCTCTTGCAATCGTCTGAGAGTTACCAGGAATGACCCGACGTGATGTCACAGATATGCTGACGTATCACCAAATCTCTCGCATTTAACCATTTACCGAAAATCGAGGCGTCCGTTCGGCAAGACCTGTATTGATGCCTGGGAACCCGCATTGTTTCCCTGTTAAATAAGACCCACATGGGTCAAACCAATGCATTCCCGCTCGTGCGCCTCTTCTTCTTCTTCCTGTCGCCCGTCTGTCGCTTGAGCTCGTCCGCTCCGCTCCGGCGCCGCCGCTCGTCCGTCACCAACTCAGGCCGCTGCATCAACCTGTTTGCGCCAGAATCTCGCCTGCCGTCATCTCCACCTCCGGTAAGTACCTCTTCCCGTAGCTTTAGATCGGTAGCAAATAGGGTTTCCGCCGGCGGACCTCCGCCGCGTGTTTCATTCTCCGAGACGGCCGCATGGCCAAGTCTCGGGGCCCGCCAACCATCCTTTTAGGCTGCATTGTCATCGCCGCCACCATACATGGCCCGCTCGTGTGCAATGTGCGGTCGGTTAGGGCTGTAGGTCGATTTTTCACCTTCACTGTTCTTGGCTTAGGTTGACATAGAACTCCCTTTTCCGCTTCGGTAGATCCAAAATTTTAGTAACAGTTTGTGAAACCTGTTTGTCCGGGTCTTGACTGACCTCCGGCTCTTCTGTCCATAGTGAGCCGCCAGACTCCCTCCGGCTCTTTATCAGCCGAGCCTTTCAAGGCTTAATCTTTTAGAACCTTGTAATTTGTAAGCTGTTGTAGCTATATACTCTTGTTTGACTAGTCACCATTTTATTTTTGCACAGTACTTTTAAGCCACCAAGATGACACGCGCCACCAATTCCTGCAATTGGGTCGGCTCTTGCGTGACCAAAGAATACCTGTCTGACCTCGTAGCCGCTGGCACCCTTCCTCCAAAGGAAGTGATCAACTGGCGGGTACCGGGTGATGAGACCCGCCCCGCACCAAAGAAAGGGGAGGTCATAGTCTTTACGGATCACATCGAGCAGGGATTCGTGCCACCCGGGTCAAAGTTTTTTCGTGACATTCTCCATCTGTACAAGCTGCATCCCCAAGACCTGGCACAAAATTCAGTGTCCAACATTTGCCATTTCCAAGTCCTCTGTGAGGCGTATCTTCAATCCATACCATCAGTCGGATTCTTCCGTGAGTTCTTCTATGCCAACCAGCAGATAGAATACAAGAGCGGGCCAAGTCTAGAACTCGGGGGAATCACCATCCAGTGCCGAAGGGGTATCACCTTTCCGGCTATTCAGATGCCCAGCCACCCGAAGGATTGGAATAAGACGTGGTTCTATTGCACAGACACGTCTCCGGACTCGGAACATCGTCTGCCGGGTTATCGTCCTTCCCGGCTCTCAACCGACACTTCACTACCCAACCGGCTCTCAGCTGCCGATCGCGCTAGATATGAGAAGCCCCACGCCAGAGTGAAGGCTCTCCTGGCCAACGGCCTTATTGGAACGGACCTTATCCGCTGCTGGGTACAATGGCGGATCATGCCTCTGAGCCACCGTAACCAGCTCATGTATGAATATCCAGGATTTTACGATAGCGAACTGTGCTTCAGCGCCACCACTTTGCCTAAGGATGATATCTGTATGACCGTCCGAAGTCTTGTGCACGAGACCTCCGGCTCATGCAGCACCATCGGCCTAGCGCCCTTCTGCGCGACCAACCCGGCGCCTCTTGTAAGTATTTTTATCTTTCCTCCGCCTGTTGTATATTTATATACTACTTTTCAAAGCTTGATATTCCGCCTCCGGTTCAATTTGTACAGGTTGACTCCGACTTCTGGAAGAAGGAATACGTTCCTCTTCTAAAGACAACCAAGAAGAAAGTCGCCACCAAGAAACCAAAGAAGGCAGCTCCTCAAGAGAACTGGTTCGAACACCCGACTTCTTCAGAGTCGGAGGTAAGATCCTTGAACTTTACTTACTTGACTTTTTGTCTTGTTGGCTCTTTAATAATATCTTTCCGTGTCTCACAGGACGAAGTAGACACCAGTCACGCCAACGCTCCTGAGGTAACTTGCATGTATTCCGATTCAGAATATTTCTTCCGAAAGCCGTGGCGGGTTGTTTAGAAAATTTCCTCTATCTCACCCTCTCGCTCATCTGGCTCCTGATTTCCTTTCAAAAAAGCAACAGCAAACTGAACGACGTCAGACCCGGAGCGCCGGCTCTACAGAGCTTGCATCGGGACTACCAAATTCGCCGGCTCCTAAGAAGCGGCCTGCAGAGGTTAGTATCTGTACTTCCCTTTTTTGTTTCTCTTCGTGTCCAAATGTCTTATCATTTCCGTGTCTTGCTTTTTCAGAAGACACCCTTATCGGGCGACTCTTCAGCCTCAGTCATACCTCCACCAAAGATTAATCCTCTGTAAGTGTTAAAATATCCAGATGTCTTGATGAAATACCAATCTCCTTTAAATGCTAACCCTTTACTTTGAAGTGCTCAGGCGAAACGCCGCAAGATGCATCAACCTTCCTCCAGCCCTGTCGTTAACAATCAAGAGCTTGAACAGCCGGCCCCGGCTCAACCGAACATTGAACAGCCGGAGGAAACTCCAGCAAAAGAAGAAATTCCACCAGCGGCTTCTACTGAGCCGGCGGCAGATGACGTTATAAAGGAGAACTCCCCAGCTGCTCCTTCAAGGCCGGTTACACCCGCCAGGACCCCGGCGACTCCGGATGTTATCATCACCGGGTCCGCTCAAAAACCTCCTTCACCAGTGCATGTCTTAACCCGGCATACGGAGCCGTCTGAAGCTTCGCAGAAACTTGAGTTTGACTCGTCGTACAACACAATGACAGCCGAAGAACTCCACTCTGGCTATATGAACCGGGTCAACACCAACCGAGACTTGGAACTCCGGCTGGTCAGCATGATGAAGGCAAAATATGAGGTATGTTACCTTTCTTCAGCCATAACCTTCCCCAGCCCCCAAGGGCCAGATTTAATCTAACATAGAGTTGAATTCGGGTCTTCTTTCGAAGGTTATGTAGAAAACACTTTGCTTTAAATACTATCAACACTTGCATACTACCAACTGTAGCCCCCAAGGGCCGGGTCAAATTTATTTGAACCGGAACTTTCGAGATTAGAAAAGAACCATAGTGTAGCCCCCAAGTTTCGGGTCAATTTCTAGGAAGATGAGCCGGAACTGTAGATGTAAATAGATCAAATATACATTAGGCCCCAAGTGTCAAATATATTGCTTGCAATCTGTTTGAGACTTGTAGAACTTGAACTGTGAACCCTTATGCATATGAATACTCTTTTTGCTGCAATAGCTTATACTTTGCCTTTGATATGCACAAGACGCTCTTAACACAGCCGGCTCTCAGCTGGCGGATCTCAAAATCAACTTGGCAGCTCAACAGGAAGCACGAAGCCTTGCTAACGAGAGATGACGGCTCTTAGCCGAAGAAGTAGCCAAGATCACCGCCGAGCTAACAACATTGAAGAAACGGCTGATTCGGAGAAAGCTGCACTGATCAAACGGGCAGATGATGCCGATCAGCGGCTCATTGCCGTTGCTGACGAGCTCCAAGGGCTCAAAAGGCACATCGCTAAGATGTCTGCCGCCTTATTTGGTAAGTCAATCGTTCCTGTACTCCTTCCTTAATATCTTTTATGAAACAACTGACGACTGACATGTCTCTTCCGGCTTATGTAGGACCTTTGAGCCGGCAACTTGCAGACGACAGCATCCTGTCGCTGAAAGCCGTATATACCTTCACAGAGCAGCTGGATTGTGGAGCAATGTTCACCATCAAAAGCATACAGTATAAGGAGAAGATTCCCAAGGCCCTGAAAGGGGTGTTAGAGCTGTTCTCGATGGTGCCCAAGCAAATCCAAGAGCTGAAGAAGTCGGCTTTCCGCTCTGGAGCCGTCGTGGGCTTGAGCCGGGCCATGGCCTTCGCGCCGGATCTCACACCAGATGAGATGATGGGTGGATATCCTTCGAAGAAGGTGGACGGCTCAGAATTCTCCGACGAAGATTATTTCAAAGTCGTCAAGGACTCTCGCTACCTAGCGTCTGTAATGGCTGATGAGGCGGAGGATGACTTGAAGAACTACCAAGCAGCATACGACCAGGAAGATAAACGGATCCGCGGGCTCTTTACGAGTGTAAAGACCTAACACCCGCCCGAAGCAAAGATCTCTTCCCTGGTGAGCTTAACGTCGTGCCTTTCTTTGAAGGGTCATTTGCTGCCGTCTCTAACTGCAACTGGGAACTCGGCAATCTTTAGATCCGAACCGTGGAAGATCCGGAGCAGGATGAGCCGGCCGAGTGATCGAACCTTGTAATAGTCAGAGCAAGTATTGGCTCTTGTAATCATCCGCCCATGGTGTTTTGAAACTTCGTCAGAAAACATCATTTGTTCCCTCTGAGAACATCTTGTGTAACAGCCTTTTGACATCTGAATACACTGGCCGGCGGTTTACTTTATAGTACTGTCAATCATCTTTCTCAGCTCTTTGCTTCCATCTCTGTTGGCAAATAGCCTCCATGAACAAGTGCGGCTGCTGATAAACCAATGCGTAATTTGTCCGACACGTCTGTCCTTCACCCGAAGTTATTAGACCTGGGACATTTACTCCATCAACCGGAGCAACATGACTTCCCTTTTCTTATAATGAGATGCCATGGAAGAGCCGGCTGCCATAAGATAAAGTAAGCTATACCTGACGGTAGGAAGCCTCTATGTGACAATGACGACTGTTGAAAACTGTAAAGCGGCCTACAGCCGGCTGCATGAGGGGTGATGTAAACTGTACCATGATGTTAAAAAACCTCCTTTTAACAGCAAATACTTTATCCAGTGTATTCCAACACCGGTTGTCAATAGGTTTATGTAACCTATACCAAAGGTAAGAAGCCTCTACTGACAACCGCAGCTCAAGAAAGCCTGCTGTTGGAGGGTGATGTAAGCTATACCCGAAGGCAAGAAACCTCCTCCAATCAACCAATGTTGAATAGGGCCGGCTGCTGATGGTATTATGTAAGCTATACCTTATGGTAAGAAGCATCCATTCGACAGCCGCGACTAGTAATTGTACTAGCCGGCTGTGTGAAGGGCTTATGTAAGCTATACCCAAGGGCAAGAAGCCTCCTCCCGCAACTATTTTTGGCGTAAACGCCGGTTGTTAGGGTGAGATAAGCCAACCCGTCGGTAAGAAGCCCCCTTCGACAACCGCGGTTAATAAGTAACCGGAAATGGCATAAAGCCGACCATTAGGGTGAGATAAGCGATACCCGTCGATAAGAAGCCCCCTTCGATGGCCGCAGTTGATAAGCAACTGGAATTTGATGTACACATTGTTGCCTTAGGGGAATTTTTTAAGCTATACCAAAGGTAGGAAGCCTCCATCAACAACAGCTCTTAATGTACTCAAACTAGGCATAAAGCCAATTGCGCACCCTACCAGTTCAAGGTCTCTAAAGCGAGATTGGTCGTCAACTCTGTGAGCCGGCTCAGGGTCTCTAAGGCGAGATTGACTGATAAGAGCTTAACTTACAACAGTTTAGGGTCTCTAAGTCGAGATTGGCCGTCCACTTTGTGAACCGGCTCAGGGTCTCTAAAGCGAGATTGACTGGTAAGAGTAACATCAGTTTAGGGTCTCTAAGGCGAGATTGGCCGTCTACTCTGTGAACCGGCTCAGGGTCTCTAAAGCGAGATTGACTGAGAAGAACTTATTGTATTGACATCAGTTGAGGGTCTCTAAAGCGAGATTGGCCGTCAACTCTGTGAACTGGCTCAGGGTCTCTAAGGCGAGATTGACTGGAATACTTTTAATAGGTCACTTTAATTGGTTCAGGGTCTCCAAAGGAGATTAACCGGCAAGACCTTGGCGGGTCAAAGAACCACAGGAACCGCAAATTTGCTGGTATTGAAGAATGTCATCCTGAGATTATAAAGATACCCATAAGAGCCAAGGCTCCAATCTTTGGTAGTAGTACCACTCTATATAAATATGATATGTATAACGATACTGGATCGGCATCATCTCTTAAGTATAATATGGCCGCAAGTGTGCCACGTTCCATGGCCGTAAAGTCTCCTGACCCGCCGTGTCCGACTCATCACGAATATCAATGAGATAGTATGACCCGTTGTTAAGGTTTCTGCTAACCACAAAGGGTCCTTCCCACGGCGGAGAGAGTTTATGCATCCCAGTTTGGTCTTGAATAAGCCGGAGCACCAGGTCACCTTCCTGGAACGTCCGGGTCTTCACCCTACGGCTATGATAGCGTCGCAGGTCTTGCTGGTAAATTGCTGATCTGGTCGCGGCTAACTCTCGTGCTTCGTCCAAGGCATCTAACGCATCTTGACGTGCCAGCTCATTGTCCGTTTCAACATAAGCCGCCACCCTTGGTGAATCATGCCAGATGTCACTGGGTAGAACCGCCTCAGCCCCGTAGACCATGATAAAAGGTGTAAAACCTGTAAACCCGTTAGGTGTAGTCCGGATGCTCCATAAGACGGAAGGCAACTCATCAACCCAACACCCGGCTATCCGTTTCAAAGGGACCATGAGCCGGGGTTTAACCCCTCACAGGATTTCCTGATTAGCCCGCTCAGCCTGGCCATTGAACTGTGGATGTGCCACGGCTGAAACATCAAGCCGGATATGCTCCTTCTCACAGAACACCTTCATAGCCCCCTTGGACAAATTTGTACAATTATCAGTGATAATACTGTGTGGATAGCCAAAACGATAGATCAATTTCCTGACAAACTCAACCGCTGTAGCTGCATCACACTTGCTTACTGGCTCAGCCTCAACCCACTTGGTAAACTTATCAACCGCCACCAAGAGGTGTGTTTTCTTATCTTTGTACCTCTTGAAGGGTCCTACCATATCAAGCCCCCAGACCGCAAATGGCCAAGTGATAGGCATCATCCTCAACTCTTGAGCCGGAACATGAGCACGTCGGCCAAATTTCTGACAAGCGTCACACTTACGAACCAGATCCTCTGCATCCTTGTGAGCCGTCAACCAGAAAAATCCATGCCGAAAAGCTTTAGCCACTAAAGATCTTGACCCGGCATGATGTCCACAGTCGCCAGCATGAATTTCATTTAAGATCTGCTGGCCCTCTTCTGATGACACACAGCGTTGGAAGACACCTGTCACACTGCATTTGTGTAACTCACCGTTGATAATTGTCATGGATTTAGAACGGCGGATGATCTCCCGAGCCCGGCTCTCATCATCCGGCAACTCGCCGCGTGTCAAGTACGCTAAATAAGGAGTAGTCCAATCCAGAATAACATGTAGAGCCGCCACTAGAGCCGCCTACGGGTCAGGAATTGCCAGATCCTCCTCAAAAGGCATCTTGACAGTCGGATGATATAACACGTCAAGAAAAACATTAGGCGGCACTGGCTTACGCTGAGATCCGAGTCGTGATAATGCATCAGCCGCTTCGTTCCGCCGGCAATCAATATGATCCACCTGATACCCTTTGAAATAACCTGCAACAACATCAACCGCCTGTCGATAAGCCGCCATCCATGGGTCCTTAGAATCCCAAGTACCTGAAACTTGCTGAGCCACAAGGTCTGAGTCGCCCAGGCATCTAAGCCGGCTTAAATTCATCTCTTTAGCGACTCTCAAACCATGGAGCAAAGCTTCATACTCAGCAGCATTATTAGTGCAGGGGAACATCAACCGGAGCACATAACAAAACTTATCACCTTTCGGGGAGGTGAGAACCACACCGACACCAGACCCCTCAAGCTGTTTAGACCCGTCAAAATATATAGTCCAGTATGTGTTGTCCGACTTCTCTTCAGGCGCCTGGCACTCTGTCCAATCATTTATGAAATCCACCAAGGCCTGAGACTTAATTGCTGTACGAGGGGTGTAATTGATGTTAAGAGGCCCCAACTCTAAAGCCCACTTGGCAATCCTTCCCGTGGCCTCTCTGTTCTGAATAATATCCCCCAACGGGGCAAAGCTTACTACAGTTATCGGATGGCCCAAAAAGTAGTGCTTCAGCTTACGATTAGCCATAAAGACCCCGTATACAAGATTCTGCCAATGCGGATATCGCTGCTTGGACTCAGCCAAGACCTCACTGATGTAGTAAACAGGCCTCTAAACGGGATACTTTTTCCCTGCTTCCTTACGTTCCACAACAATCGCCACACTAACCGCCCGGTTGTTAGCTGCTATATATAGGAGTAGCGGCTCTTTTTCAGCCGGAGCGGCTAATACTGGCGGCTCAGTCAATTGCTTCTTAAGAGCTTCCAGCGCCTCTGCGGCTGCCTTGCTCCACTTAAACTTGTCTGTCTTCTTCATCATCTGATACAAGGGGGTGGCTTTCTCCCCAAGCCGGCTTATGAACCGGCTCAGTGCCGCAATCCGGCCTGCAATACGATGAACGTCATTGATGCATGTCGGCTCTCGCAAAGAGGTGATAGCCTTGATTTTATCCGGGTTAGCCTCGATGCCACGCTCAGAAACCAAGAACCCCAAAAGCTTTCCTGCAGGGACACCAAAGACACATTTTGCCGGGTTAAGCATCATTTTGTACACCCGGAGATTGTCAAAAGTTTCCTTCAGGTCCTCCAGGAGGGTTTCCTTCTTCCTAGACTTCACCACTATGTCATCCACATAAGCATGAACATTACGGCCAATCTGGCTGTGGAGACAGTTCTGCACACACCGCTGGTAAGTCGCCTGGGCACTCTTGAGCCCAAAAGGCATGGAGACGTAGCAGAACACCCCAAAAGGTGTGATAAACGATGTCTTCTCCTGGTCCTTGACTGCCATTTTGATCTGATGATACCCTGAATAAGCATCCAAAAAACACAAATTCTCACAACCGGCTGTTGCATCAATGATCTGATCAATGCGAGGGAGTGCGAAGGGATCAGCCGGACAAGCCTTGTTAAGGTCCGTGTAATCTATGCACATATGCCACGTACTATTCTTTTTAAGCACCAATACTGGATTAGCCAACCATTCCGGGTGAAAAACTTCCACTATGAACCCAACGGCTAAGAGCTGGGCAACCTCCTCCCCAATAGCCTTGCGCCTCTCCGCATTGAACCGCCGCAGGAACTGCTTGATCGTCTTAAACTTCGGATTCACATTAAGATTGTGCTCAGCGAACTCTCTCGGTACACCCGGCATGTCAAAAGGTTTCCATGCAAAGATGTCCCGATTCTCACGGCTGAATTCGATGAGCGCGCTTTCCTATTTGGGATCCATGTGAGCCCCGATGGTGAACTGCTTGGATGAGTCGCCCGGAGTAAAGTCCACTGTTTTAGTATCATCCGCTGAAAACTTGAGTGGCGGCTCTGCCTCTGTATTTGGTTTCTTCAACGGGGTCATGTCCTCCGGGTCAACGTTCTCCTTATAGAACTTCAGCTCCTCTTGTGCACAGCTAGCCTCAGCATAAGCCGCATCACCTTCCTCGCACTCAAGAGCCGTTTTTCGATTGCCATGAACCGCAATCATGCCAGTTTAGGCCGGGCATCTTAAGTTGCAAATAAACATAACAAGGCCTAGCCATGAACTTGGCGTAAGCCGGCCGCCCGAACAACGCATTATAAGGGCTCTTGATCTTGACCACCTCGAACCATAAGGTCTCCACCCTGTAATTATACTCATCGCCGAAAACCACCTCCAAAGAGATTTTTCCCACTGGGTATGCCGACTTACCAGGCACCACGCCATGAAACACAGTAGAAGAAGTTTTGAGATCTTTGTCTAGCAACTTCATCCGCCGGAAGGTGTCATAATACAAGATGTTGATACTGCTACCTCCGTCCATGACCACTTTGTTTACTCCATAACCTTGTATCTGAGGGGCCACCACCAGAGCAAGCCGGCCCGGGTCATCCACCCGTGAGGGGTGATCTTGCCTGCTCCACGTTATGTCATACTCTGACCACGGCAGGTATCGTGGGAGAGCCGGCGCGATCGTATTAACCGCTCGCCTCCGTAGCTTCTCATCTCGCTTGCTATTACCATTCGTAAACACATGATACTGCCCCGAACTGAGCTGCTTCGGGTTACTCTGGAATCCAGATTGATTGCGTTGCTGTTGCTGATGCTGCTGCTGCTGGTGGTTATTATGATTGTTGTTGCCAGGATGGTGTTGATGCTGCTAATTATTGTGTTGGTGTTGACCCGGATGACCTGCTCCTGAGCCGCCAGCACCAAAGCCGGCACCTAACCCGCCGTTTCCTAAACCGCCAGGCCCTGATCCGCCCGTCGGCCCACCGCCCTGATTATGAGGTGGTTGAAAGTGTTGATTCTTAAATCTATGCATGATAAAACAATCGCCCCACGCATGCATTGCTGGTTTATCAGGTGTGTTGTGCTCTGGGCAGGGTTTCCTAAGCACCGCTTCCAAATTGAAAGGGGGCCTGTTATCCCGCTGGTATGGCTTGTAACGCCCGTTCCCCTTAGGAACATTCGGCCCTGTGTTAGCATTTGCCACCAGCTCTGACCCGCCGCCAGCGTTCCTCTGTCTGCTTTGATTCCCATTGTTCCCAAAACCCTTGCCTTGGTTGTTCTTCTTTCCCTGATTCGACTTCTCCTCATCCGAACCCGGATCTTTGGTGTTGTCTGAGTCGGCGTATTTCGTTAGAGCCGTCATGAGCTCTCCCATGTCTTGACACGTACGTTTAAGCCGGCCAAGCTTCTGCTTTAGCGGAACGAAATGACAATTTTTCTCCAGAATGAGCACCGCTTGAGCCGCCGTGATCTGTTCCGACGAGTGAATGACGGTCGGCACCCGCCAAACCCAATGATGAGCCGACTCATTCTCCTGCTGAACACAATGATCCAAATCCACAATGGTCATAGGCTGCTTGCAAGTCCCTTGGAAATTTTTGATGAACTTTGCCCACAATTCGGCCCAAGAGCTTATAGTGTTGGGTGGTAAGCCCTTTAACCATGTGCGAGCCAGACCCTCGAGCATCATGATAAAATATTTTGCAAAAACAGCCTCACTGACGTCTAACATCTCCATAGCTAGCTCATAGCTCTTGACCCAAGCATTGGGAGGGAGATCCACCGTGTAATTTGGAACCTTCCGAGGCCCCTTGAAATCCTTAGGCAACCTCTCGCTCCGTAGAGACGGAGTTAAGCATGGAACTCCCGTGGCTCTGGCGCTACCAACCGCTCTGACCTCTGTCAACACTGAGGGCCCAAGACCCAGGGGAACTATTGCTGCCTCTTGTTCTCGCCTGTTTCTTGCCCGATCCACCAGGGTTGGCGCGCCTAGCGCCGCGCGTCCCCTTTGCCCATGATGCGGGCCACTGCTTGAAACCGCCGGCGACTCATAGAGTCGGCTGAAACTTCGACTATGGAGAGGGGTGGAGTGGATCCAGCTCCGGCTGTGAGTATATTTTTCTTGTTGAGCCACGTCCGTCTGTAAATATCCGATAGCGTTCCTCACCTCCTCCGCAAAGGGTGCCTCATCAGGGATAGGGATCATTCCAAGCTGGGTGGCTGTTGCTACCATGTTCTCGGCCGGGTTAGAATAATGACCCGTCGGTGTCGTAAACCCTCCGGGTGGGGCCATGTGAGCCGCTGCTCACCCTTCCCCAGGGGCAGCCGCCGCTCTCCTAGAGTCGCGGGTGTTGAAGAGATTCCTCGCCTCATAGCGCTCCCGCAGACGAGATTGATGCCTCCTGCGGTGCACAGCCGCCGCTAAAAACTGTTCCAGCCCCAAACGGAAAGCGTCGGCCTTGAGCCGTGCTGCCTCTGCTTCCATCTGGGAGTTTAAATCAGTTATCCTCTGACGCTCCTCGGCCATCTGGCCCTTGATCCTTACGATCTCTGCGTTATGAGCCACCTGATTATTTGGTGTGACCTCTGTAGCTAACAAAGCCTCAAGCTCATCCATCAACTCCACAAGGCCCTGAGCTGGCGGCTGCAGAGGGTTAGCTTCCGACCCGGCCGCCCCTGGCCCTGCCATGAATACTGCCGCGTGAGACGGCAGTTCCGGCTCATCTGATTCACCGTGCGCTGACTCAGGGCGAGTGTAACCGTAGCCCCCAAGGCCACCATTGCTGAGCTGGTACACAGATTCAGTTTCCCCACTTGACGACTCATCATCGGAGTGCACGAGAGTCCCTTGAGATCCGGATGCTTCCAGATCCATCCCTTGAGTGAAGCCCACGAAGACATGCTCCAGAACCGGGTTAACACGAGCAGGGCCTACCTTACGTGCGGGCTGGAGACGCCGAGCCGGCTCGACGATGTTGGTGCAAACGCCCGGCCCGGGTGTAGATCCGTCAATCTTCCCGATGAACACCTGGATCCCGCCGAACGGAACCCTGAAACCATACTCCACGGAGGCAGCATCAAGCCCCCATCCGGCGTCGTCGATGTAGAGCCGGCCACGGCGACTCTTGCTCATCCTCCCAACTACATATCCTTTGAGCTCTGGAAGGGAGCCCTTTGAGAACTCAACACCACCGAACGCGTGCCCCACGGTGGGCGCCAACTGTCGTGGTTTTGTCACGGCAGATGTCTAGGTTACCAGACTTGAGTTCGGAGCCATCGCCATGGTAGTGGAATCAAAGGGGTTGATCGAGATGAAGGACACGAGTTTACCCAGGTTCGGCCCCTCAAGTCGAGGTAAAAGCCTACGTCCTGCTTGTGATGTTATTGCTTGTTGTATCGATTACAAGGGGCTAGAAGCTTGACCTAGTTTTGATCACCTGCCTCTAAGCCGCCCTGACTCTGCCTTTATATAAGAGGTCAGAACCGTCGGGTCTTACAGTTGTACAGTCGGATCATGTTTACATCTCCGAATCTATCTCTATCTTACTAGCCAAGACCATCCTTTGGAAGGTCTTGCGCATCTGGGTCTCTGTCGTCCGGCCCACATCAAGAGCCGCCAATCATCTTGGGCCTCCAGCTGATACATGTCTTCGTGGGCCGGCTCATAACCAATGCTATCCACCGGAACCTTCCAACCGGGTCATATCACGGGGTTATATCCCCAACAGTAACGGTCGCGAGAGTCCACGGAGGGCTCCACCCAAAAGGGTCCACAAAGTAGCAACCTTGACTATTCCATAACGGCTTCCGTCCACAAAGGACTAGCCTCACTATGGGTAGATCTTCACGAAGTAGGCGATCTCCTTGCCCTTACAAACTTCTTGGTTCACTCCACAACACGAAGTAGGAGGCTCCCAAACGACACCTAAACAATCTAGGAGGCAGCACCCTCCAAAATCTAATAGGCTCAAGAACGACGATGAACTCCTTGCTCTTGTGCTTCAACATGATAGACTCCTCAGCACCCAATCACTCTCTCACAGATTTGGCATGGTGGAAGAGATGGGATTGGTGGAAAGCTACTTGGGGAGGCTAGAGATCAAGATCCATATGATTGGAGTGGAATATCTTGACCTCAACACAAGGGTAGCTGGATCTCTTTCAAAAAATCTGATAGGATAGGTATGGAATAGTTCTGAGTGCTTCTCTTTCGAGTAGGTGGTGGTGAAGGGGTATATATAGGCATCCCCAAAAATCCAACCATTACACACAAAATGACCAACTCGGTGACACCGACGTGTTATACTCGGTGGTACCGAAGTGACCAAAAGGTGGCAACTTTTGAATCTCGATGAGACCAATATAGGAAACTCGGTTGCATCGATAAGGTGACCAACGGTCAGATTTCCAATCTTGGTGATGCCGATCCAACATTCTCGGTGGGACCGAAAATGTGAATCTGCGTAACAGAAAGTTGGCAACCTAAACTCGGTGGCACCGGTATGGAATCGGTTGCACCGAAGTGGCTAGGGTTTGGCAGAGTCTGTCTAGGTTCTGGAATCGGTGGCACCAGTATGGGAAAGTTGGTTGCACCAATTTTGAGTGTTAGGTATAGAACAGACTTTGGTGGGAGAGTTTGTGGATGTTTTTGGCGACTATCACTTGTGCACGTTTGAGCATATTGTTCACCAACAAAACCTTTACCCCTTTTAATAGTATTGGCTTTCCTATGGACTCAAAGTGATTTCTCACAAATATAAAATGTAGAGTCCTCTTGCTTGAAGCTTGGACAACCTATTTCCTTGCATCTCGGAGTATGTCCACGATCTCCTTTTGCCAATCCTATGATTGAACATTTCCTAAAATATACTTGGTGGAAACATTAGTTCAATGACTTATATGTTGTTATTACCAAAACCACCAAGGGAGCAAATGTGCTTTCAATCTCCCCCTTTTTGGTAATTGATGACAACATATATATCAAAGCTTCGACATATGATAAAATCAATGAATATAACCGTCGCTTTGAGAGGTATGTGATAGCAAGAGCTCCCCCTAAATTTGTGCATTATTTTGAATTTGCATTTGAATGCAAATGCACAATCGATTAGGTATATGGGGCACTACTTCCATGTCACATACAACTTGGTGGTGTGCGAGAATAATTAGAATGAATAACAATGCACAACACAATCAAGCAAAGGTGAATGATCATCTCATAAGCATTAAGATGATAGGAAATAGTTGCATCACACATGACAACGTATGATCACACACAAACACAAAAGTATCTCACGTCAAACCAAAAGAAACAAATGTTTTGAAAAGCAACAAACACCAAAACGCTCTCTCACTCGAAGCCTAAAGATCTATATACACTTCTCCCCCTTTGGCAACAAGTTACCAAAAAGTTCAAAGGCATACATCTAATCGTTCTTGGGCTTATCTCCTCAGGTTGTTGATGAAGGAATCGAGATAACAGCGTCGGCGAAGATCTCTGCAGATGTCATGGATGGAGCTGGAGTGGTCATTGGAGGAACTGGAGCAGATGGAGCAAGAGATGTGCTGACAGTAGCAGGAGCTGATGAAGAGGGCCTCAAGTCTGGTGCAGGCACTGTGGCACATCTAGTCTGAGTGGCGAACTGAGTGCCCGGCCTTAGAGGTGATTCATCCTCATCATCGTCATCATCGACATCATCTGAAGTAGAAGAGACCCGAGGGATGTGCATGGATTCAACTTCCTTATCATTAAGGCTCTTGATCCTAGTTTCAAAGATCCTGACAAGACTATTCTGGTTGTCCAAAATCCCCTTAATGTCCTTCTGCATGCCCTGAACTGATGATATCAACAGATCCATTTGCTCATTCCAGGATCTAGGGGCTTGAGCACTAGTGGCTCTAACTGCCTCTACTTCTTCCTGAGCTGCAGCTGAAGTGGGATGATCAGCATCCATCACCACAACATTGTCCTCGAGATCTGGCCGTAGGGGTAAATGTGGATGATCTAGAGAAAAAATGTGCTTCTCCAACTTTGAATTGATAAGCATTTGGATGTAGGGTGCATAACAGCAAGAGCGCTTCTGGTCAGCAGCAACCCTCTTGATTGTCTCAGCAATCAAATCCATGACTCTGATCCTGGTGTGTTTGTCAAGGTGGATCAACATATTGATGGAGTGGCCTCGGATCATCTTGTCATCTCCTGACTTGGGCATCAAAGTATGCCTCAGAATGGTGTTCATCGTGCGGAGGCCAGCCTGAAGAAAGTAGATAGATCCTAGCCTGTGAGACTTCACATTGGCAGCAGGGATCTCCTTGTACATATTTTCCATTGCATTGTGGCTCGCCTTGGATTCTGAGTATACATCCAAGTCACCATCCTGTGCTTCAGGAACTCCTAAGATAGCAGCCCATTATTCAACAGTTGATTCATACCTTGCACCTTCAGTCATCCATACAATTCTACCATCTCCATAGAAATGTGCAATGGAGTAGAATTGCATGATCATCTCATCATTCCAAGCAGTGAATTCTCTGCCAACAAACTCATTCAAACCTATGCAATGGAAATTGTCTTGGACACTTGGAAAGTAGTCCGCATTCTCCTTGATGAATTTCCAATCAACATATCGCATATCACTCACAGCTGGACTCTTGTCAAAAAGCACAGTCTCATAGAAATCATGTTGCTCCTTGGTATAGAATATGTAGTCCATGGCTGTCTTCTTCCTCTGGGCATAAGGATCTATAGCTCTCCAAGCTCTCAATCCTGAATCCTTCCTCTTCTTCATATCCTCAGCTAGTGGGTAGTTGGCATTGTGTACTAGAAGATGTGGTCTGAGCTTCATCAATGTTGTCAAGTCATCATCCTCTTCAGCTCTATAGATAGTCTCTTTGTTCTTCACAGAAGCTGGAATTTGCCTGGATGTCCTCTTAGGCTTCTCAGCAGGAGCCTTCTTGGATGTGCTAGAGTTTGGCATAGCATCAGCCATAAGCTTGTTTTGCTTTTTCTTGGGAGGGGCCTTCTCAACATGCTCTTCCTCCTCATCAGCATCAGCAGCTTCTTCAGGATTCTCATACATGGAGGTTTTTCTACCAATGACATGAATAACCCTCTTTCTTGCTTTCTTCTCTCCTGCCTTCTTAGGCATAGCTTTCTTGGGGACCTCAACTAAAATAGTTGCTCTGGCAGTCTCATGAGCCTTGAAGGTTGAAGCAGGTGCATAGATCTTGCTCACAACCCTCCTGGAAGAAGTGGCTTCATTAGCAGACTTCTGAGCAGCTTTCTCTTGCTTCTTAGCAAGAATCTCCTCAAGGATGAAGTCTGAATCCTCTTCATCTGAATTCAGCTTCTTTCTGGTCCTTGTAGCAGCTTTGGGCAACCCATGGGAGCTGGGATGTCTGGATCTGAAACTGAACTCAGCTCTGGGCTTGTGCCTGAACTCATGTCTGCACCTTCCTTTGGCATGTTTTGACTGTCCTCTGCAACTAACATACTGACCCTGTGAATGGAATATAGAAGAGCAAAAGTAGATGAGTCATCACAAAATTATCAGCTGGTTTTTGAAATTTTGAACAAAAGATTTTCAAACTTTTGCATTTTGTCAGAAACAAATCGGTAAGACCGAAGCAAAAGTTTTGGTGACACCGAGACTGACTGTCCCTCTTGTTGGGAGACGCAGTAGTAAATCAAAAAAATTCCTACGATCACCAAGATCTATCTATGGAGAAACCAGCAATGAGTGGGGAGAGATTGCATCTTCATACCTTTGAAGATCGCTAAGCGGAAGCGTTACAAGAACGCGGTTGGTGGAGTCATACTCGTATCGATTCACATCGCGATGGACTCCGATCTTAGTGCCGAACAACGGCGCCTCCATGTTCAACACACATACAGCCCGGTGACGTCTCCCGTGCCTTGATCTAGCAAGGAGGAGGAAGAGGTTGGGGAAGAGCTCCAACAGCAGCACGACGGCGTGGTGGTGGTGGAGCAACAAGGTATTCTGGCAAGGCTTCGCCTAAGCACTGCGGAGGAGGAAAAAGAGAGGTAGGGCTGCGCCGTGAGAGAGAGAGAGAGATCAAATCTTGTCTCAAAACAGCCAAAACCTCAAGTATATATAGGAGGAGGGAGAGGGAGGGCTGACTTGGCCCCTCCTCCAAGGAGGAGAGGTTCAGCCAAGCTAGGGGAGGAGTCCACCTCCCACAAGGATGGTGGATCTCCTCCTTTCAAACTCCTTTTTGCCTTATCTCTTTATCCCTATGCGCATGGGCCTTTAGCAAAGGTCTTGCCCAGCCCAACAAGGGCTTGCACACTTTATCTAACAACCCATAAGGTCCTTTGTCGTCACACCCCACCCGGGGGTCCTCTGGCACCCTCCCGGCACTCCCGGTACACTACCGATGAGCCCGAAAACTTTCCGGTGACCAAAACAGGAGTTCCTATATATCAATATTTACCTCCGGACCATTCCGGAGCTCCTCATGACGTACGGGATCTCATCCGGGACTCCTAACAACCTTCGGTAATCACATATACCATTTCCCTATAACCCTAGTGTCATCGAACCTTAAGTGTGTAGACCCTACGGGTTCGAGAGACACGTAGACATGACCGAGACTCCTCTCTGGTCAATAACCAACAGCGGGATCTGGATACCCATGTTGGCTCCCACATGATCCACGATGATCTCATCGGATGAACCACATTGTCGGGGATTCAATCAATCCCGTATACAATTCCCTTTGTCTACTGGTATGATACTTGCCCGAGATTCGATCGTCGGTATCCCTATACCTTGTTCAATCTCGTTACCGGCAAGTCTCTTTACTCGTTCCGTAACACATCATCCCGTGGCTAACCCCTTAGTCACATTGAGCTCATTATGATGATGTCTTATCGAGTGGGCCCAGAGATACGTCTCCATCATAAGGAGTGACAAATCCCAGTCTCGATTCGTGCCAACCCAACAGACACTTTCGGAGATATCCGTAGTGCACCTTTATAGCCACCCAGTTACGTTGTCACTTTTGGCACACCCAAATCATTCCTACGGTATCCGGGAGTTGCACAATCCCATGGCCTAGGGAAACGATACTTGACATTGGAAAAGCTTTAGCAGACAAACTACACGATCTTGTGCTATGCTTAGGATTGGGTCTTGTCCATCACATCATTCTCCTAATGATGTGATCCCGTTATCAACGACATCCAATGTCCATGGTCATGAAACTGTCACCATCTATTGATCAACGAGCTAGCCAACTAGAGGCTCACTAGGGACATGTTGTGGTTTATGTATTCACACATGCATTATGGTTTCCGATTAATACAATTATAGCATGAACAATAGACAATTATCATGAAAAAGGAAATACAATAATAACCATTTTATTATTGCCTCTAGGGCATATTTCCAACAGTCTCCCACTTGCACTAGAGTCAATAATCTAGTTACATTGTGATGTATCGAACACCCATAGAGTTCTGGTGTTGATCATGTTTTGCTCGTGAGAGATGTTTAGTCAACGGATCTATGACATTCAGATCCGTATGCACTTTATAAATATCTATATCTCCCTCCTGAATGTAATCACAGATGGAGTTGAAGCGGCGCTTGATGTGTCTTGTCTTCTTGTGAAACCTGGGCTCCTTCGCAAGGGCAATAGCTCTAGTGTTGTCACAGAATAGAGTCATCGGGCCCAACGCACTTGGAATCACTCCTAGGTCGGTGATGAACTCCTTCATCCAGACTCCTTCCTTTGCTGCTTCCGAAGTAGCAATGTACTCCGCTTCACATGTAGATGCCGCCATGATGCTTTGCTTGCTGCTGCAACAGCTAACTGTCCCTCCATTCAAAATATACACGTATCCGGTTTGCGACTTGGAATCGTCTGGATCTGTGTCGAAGCTAGCATCGACGTAACCCTTTACGATGAGCTCTTCGGCACCTCCATATACGAGAAACATGTCCTTTGTCCTTTTCAGGTACTTCAGGATATTCTTGACCTTTGTCTAGTGTTCCGCTCCGGGATCACGTTGGTACCTCCCTACCAAACTTATGGCAAGGTTCACATTAGGTCTGGTACACAGCATGGCATACATAATAGAGCCTATGGCTGAAGCATAGGAGATGACACTCATATCTTCTCTATCCTTTGCCGTGGTCGGGCATTGAGTCGTACTCAATCTCACACCCTGTAACACAGGCAAGAACCCCTTCTTGGACTGATCCATATTGAATTTCTTCAATTTCTTGTCATGGTATGTGCTTTGTGAAATACCTATGAGGCGTCTCGATCTATCTCTATAGATCTTGATGCCTAATATGTAAGCAGCTTCTCCAAGGTCCTTCACTGAAAAACATTTATTCAAGTAGGCCTTTACACTTTCCAAAAGTTCTATATCATTTCCCATCATCAGTATGTCATCCACATATAATATGAGAAATGCTACAGAGCTCCCACTCACTTTCTTGTACAAACCCAAACGCTTTAATCACCTCATTAAAGCGAATGTTCCAACTCCGAGATGCTTGCACCAGCCCATAGATGGAGCGCTAGAGCTTGCATACTTTGTAAGCTTCTTTAGGATCGACAAAACCTTCTGACTGCATCATATACAATTCTTCCTTAAGGAAGCCATTAAGGAATGCCATTTTGGTGTCCATTTGCCAGATCTCATAATCATAAAATGCGGCAATTTCTAACATGATTCGTACAACTTTAGCATCGCTACGGGCGAGAAAGTCTCATCGTAGTCAACCCCTTGAACTTGTCGATAACCCTTAGCGACAAGCCGAGCCTTATAGGCGGTCACATTACCATTTGCGTCAGTCTTCTTAAAGATCCATTTATTTTCAATGGCTCGCTTATCATCAGGCAAGTCCACCAAAGTCCACACTTTGTTCTCATACATGGATCCTATCTCAAATTTCATGGCTTCAAGCCATTAGTTGGAATCCGGGCCCGCCATCACTTCATAGTTCGAAGGTTCACCGTTGTCCAACAACATGATCTCCAGGACAGGGTTGCTGAACCACTCTGGTGCGGAACGTGTCCTAGTGGACCTTCGACGTTCGATAGTAACTTGATCTGAAGTTTCATGATCACAATCATTAACTTCCTCTCCAGCCGGTGCAGGCTCCATAGAAACAACTTCCTGTGCTGCGCTACTCTCCGGTTCGAGTGCAGGTACAATTACCTCATCAAGTTCTATTTTCCTCCCACTTACTTCTTTCGAGAGAAACTCTTTCTCGAGAAAGGATCCATTCTTGGCAACAAAGACTTTGCCTTCTGATCTGAGGTAGAAGGTATACCCAATAGTCTCTTTGAGATATCCTATGAAGACGCACTTTTCCTCTTTGGGTTCGAGCTTCTGAGGTTGAAGTTTCTTCACATAAGCATCGCATCCCCAAACTTTTAGAAACGACAGATTAGATTTCTTTCCAAACCATAATTCATATGGTGTCGTCTCAATGGATTTTGATGGTGCCCTATTTAAAGTGAATGCGGCAGTCTCTAATGAATATCCCCAAAATGATAGCGGTAAGTCGGTAAGAGACATCATAGATCGCACCATATCCAATAGAGTGCGATTACGAAGTTCAGACACACCATTTCGTTAAGGTGTCCCAGGCGGCGTGAGTTGTGAAACAATTCCACATTTCCTTAGGTGCGTGCCAAACTCGTGACTTAAATATTCTCCACCACGATCAGATCATAGGCACTTTATTTTCCTGTCACGTTGGTTCTGTACCTCACTCTGAAATTCCTTGAACCTTTCAAAGCTTTTAGACTTGTGTTTCATTAAGTAGACATACCCATATCTGCTCAAGTCATCAGTCAGGGTGAGAACATAATGGTAGCCACCGCGAGCCTCGACGCTCATTGGACCGCATACATCGGTACGTATTATTTCCAACAAGTTAGTTGCCCGCTCCATTGTTCCGAAGAATGGAGTCTTGGTCATCTTGCCCATGAGGCATGGTTCGCACGTGTCAAATGATTCAAAATCAAGAGACTGCAAAAGTCCATTAGCATGGAGCTTCTGCGTGCGTTTGACACCAATATGACCAAGGCGGCAGTGCCACATGTAAGTGGGACTATCGTTATCAACCTTACACTTTTTGGTACTCACACTATGGACATGTGTAACATCACATTCAAGATTCATCAAAAATAAAACATTGACCAGCGGGGCATGACCACAAAACATTTCTCTCATATAAATAGAACAACCATTATTCTCAGATTTAAATGAGTAGCCATCTCGCATCAAGCGAGATCCAGATACAATCTTCATGCTCAAAGCTCATACTAAATAACATTTATTAAGGTTTAAAACTAATCCCGAAGGTAGATGTAGAGGTAGTGTGCCGACGGCAATCACATCGACCTTGGAACCATTCTCGACGCGCATCGTCACCTCGTCCTTTGCCAACCCTTACTTATTCCACAGTTCCTCCTTGGAGTTACAAATGTGAGCAACTGCATCAGTATCAAATACCCATGAGCTACTACGAGCACTGGTTAGGTACACATCAATAAAAAGTATATCACATATACCTTTAACGTTTCCAACACTTGATGCTCCTTTTTGATCTCGACCTCCGCTGATTTCAGCATCGAGTACAACTCAGGAATGGACTTCTTCATACCCTGCATGTTGTAGTTCATGTTGGAAATATGCCCTAGAGGCAATAGTAAATTAGTTATTATCATATTTCCTTTTTCATGATAATCGTTTATTATCCATGCTATAATTGTATTGATCGGAGACTTAAATGCATGTGTGGATACATAGACAAAACCATGTCCCTAGTATGCCTCTAATAGACTAGCTCGTTGATCAAAAGATGGTTAAGGTTTCCTAGCCATGGACATGAGATGTCATTTGATAATGGGGTCACATCATTAGGAGAATGATGTGATTGACAAGACCCAAACTACAAACGTAGCATATGATCGTGTCAGTTTATTGCTATTGTTTTCCGCATGTCAAGTATATGTTCCTATGACCATGAGATCATGCAAATCACAGATATCGGAGGACTGCCTTGTGTGTATCAAACGTCGCAACGTAACTGGGGGACTATAAAGGTGCTCTACAGGTATCTCCGATGGTGTCTGTTGAGTTGGCATGGATCAAGACTAGGATTTGTTACTCCGTGTGACGGAGAGGTATCTCGGGGCCCACTCGGTAATGCAACATCACAATAAGCCTTGCAAGCAATGTGACTAATTGTTAGTTGCGGGATCTTGTATTACGGAATGAGTAAAGAGACTTTCTAGTAACGAGGTTGAACTAGGTATGGAGATACCGACGATCGAATCTCGGGCAAGTAACATACCGAAGAACAAAGGGAACGTTATACGGGATTAACTGAATCCTTGACATAGAGGTTCGACCGATAAAGATCTTCGTAGAATATGTAGGAAGCAATGTGGATGTCCAGGTCCCACCATTGGTTATTGACCATAGAGGTGTCTCGGTCATGTCTACATAGTTCTCGAACCCGCAGGGTCTGCACACTTAAGGTTCGGTGACGTTTCGGTAGTGTAGAGTTATGGATGGTGGTGACCGAAGTTTGTTAGGAGTCCCGGATGAGATCCCAGACGTCATGAGGAGCTCCGGAATGGTCCGGAGGTAAAGATTCATATATAGGAAGTCCCAGTTTGGTTTCCGGAAAAGTTTCGGGCTCATCGGTAGTGTACCGGGAGTGCCGGTAGTGTACCGGGAGTCCCGGTAGAGTACCGGGAGGCCTCCGGGAGGGGTATTTCGACCCCAAGAGGTCCATGGGATGTGGGAGAATAATAACCAGCGCTTAGTGGGCTGGGAAAACATCCACAAAGGCCCATGGCGCAGGAGAGAAAGTCCTAAAGCAAAAAGTGGAAAATCAGCCAATAGGAGGCAATCCTACTCCAACTAGGATTGGAGGTGAAGTAGGATTGCTTCCCACCTCCTATTTCGGCCGATCCAAAGGCCTTGGATGCCTCTCCTATCCTCTCCTCCTATATATACTAGTGGATTGGGTGGTTTTTGGACAGAATTTCCGGCCACGTGCTACCCGTTTCACCGGTGCACAGTTTCTCCTCTAGATCGGTTTTCCGCAGCGCTTAGGCGAAGCCCTGCCGGAATCACTCCACCACCATCACCGGAGCACCGTCACACTGCCGGTGAACTCTCTCTCCTCTCCACCTCCTCTTGCTGGATCAAGACGGTGGAGATCGTCATCAAGCTGCATGTGTGCTGAACGCGGAGGTGCCGTCCATTCGGCGCTAGATCGGAAGGACCGTGATCGAGATCGCGAGATGGTTCGTGATGAGATCACGGAACCGATCGTGATGAGTTCGCGGGACAGATCGTGATCAAGATCGCGGGACGGATCGTGATGAGTTCATGGGACGGGTCGTGATTGGATCGCGGGACGGATCGTGATGAGATCGCGGGACGCTCGGTGATTTGGATCGCCAAGATGTTCGACTACACCAACCGCGTTTCTTAAACGCTTCCCGCTTAGCGATCTACAAGGGTATGTAGATCCACTCTCCCTCTCGTAGATGCTCATCACCATGGATAGGTTTGCGTGCGCGTAGGAAAATTTTTGTTTCCTATGCGACGTTCCCCAACAGTGCCATCATGAGCTAGGTTAATGGTTCGATGAGATCTCGAGTAGAACACAAAAGGTTTGTGGGCGTTGATGCTTAGATTGCTTCCTCCCTTGGTCGGATTTTGGTTCAGCGGGATTGTGAGATGAAGCGGCCCGGACCAACATTACTCTAGGCTTACGAGAGACCGGTTCCCTCGACGCAACTTGTTGCCTAGATGGCTTGCGGGTGAAAGTTTCTCTCACTTTAGTTGGATCGGATCCGACAAAGGCGGTCCTTGAGAAGGTTGAAAAGCAATCTATGTATCACCGTTGTGGTTTATGCGTAGGTGAGAATTGTTCTTGCTAGATACCCATAGCAGCCACGTAAAACATGCAACAACAATTAGAGGACGTCTAACTTGTTTTTGCAGGGTATGTTGTGATATGATATGGCCAATTACATGATGTGATATATGTGATGTATGAGATGATCATGTGATGTATAGATTATCACGACTTGCATGTCGATGAATACGGCAACCGGCAGGAGCCATAGGGTTGTCTTTAATTATTGTATGACCTGCGTGTCAATCATTAAGCGCTATGTAATGCTTTACTTTATCGCTACGGCAGCAATAGTAGTGGAAGCATGCAGGGCGTGACAACCCCGATGGCGACACGTTGATGGAGATCAAGATGATGGAGATCATGGTGTCATGCCGGTGACGATGGAGATCATTCCAGTGCTTTCATGATGGAGATCAAAAGCACAAGATCATGGCCATATCATGTCACTTATGATTTGCATGTGATGTTAATCCTTTTATGCACCTTGTTTTGCTTAGGACGACGGTAGCATTATAAGGTGATCCCTCTCTTAATTTCAAGATAAATTGTGTTCTCTCCGAGTGTGCACCGTTGCGAAAGTTCGTCGTGTTGAGACACCACGTGATGATCGGGTGTGATAGACTCTACGTTCACATACAACGGGTGCAAGCCAGTGTTGCACACGCAGAACACTCGGGTTAAACTTGACGAGCCTAGCATGTACAGACATGGCCTCGGAACACGAGAGACTGAAAGGTCGAACATGAGTCATATAGTAGATATGATCAACATAATGATGTTCACCATTGCAGCCACCTCAACTCACGTGATGATCGGACTTGAGTTGGTGAATTTGGATCATGTATCACTCGAATGATCGGAGGGATGTCAATTTGAGTGGGAGTTCTTAAGTAATATGACTAATTGAACTCATTATCATGAACATAGTCAAAGTGTCTTTGCAAATTATGTTGTATATTACTAGCTCAAACTGTAGCTCCCTTGTAGTTTTATATGTTCCTAGAGAAATAGTATTGAAAGATGATGGTAGCAATATTGCGGACTGGGTCTGTGATCTGAGGATTGTCCTCTTTGCTGCACAGAAGGCTTATGTCCTTAATGCACTACTCGGTGCGCCGACCCCCTCTAGCCTCGTTTGTAGATGTTGTGAACATCTGACAGGCACGTTCCGATGACTACTTGATAGTTTAGTGCGTCATGCATTACGGCTTAGAATTGAGGCTCCAAAACGTTTTGAACGTCACGGAACATATGAGATGTTCTAGGAGCTGAGATTGTGATCTCAGGCTCATGCCCGTGTTGCGAGATATGAGATCTCCAACAAGATTCTTTGCCTGTAAGATGAAGGAGAATAGCTCAACCGTTGAGCATGTACTCAGATTGTCTGGGTACTACAATCGCTTGAATCAAGTGGGAGTTGATCTTCTAGATAAGATAGTGATTGATATAGTTCTCCAAGTCACTGTCACTAAGCTACTAGAACTTGGTGATGAACTATAAATTGCCAGGGATAGAAATAATGATTCCTGAGCTGTTCGCGATGTTTGACACCGCGAAGGTAGAAATCAAGAAGGAGCGTCAAGTGTTGATGGTTAATCAAACCACTAGTTTCGAGAAGGGCAAGAGCAAGGAGGGAAACTTCATGGATAGCAAGTCAGTTGCTGCTCCAGTGAAGCAACCCGAAGTTGAACTCAAACCCGAGACTAAGTGCTTCTGTTATGAGGTGAGCGGTCGCTGAAGCGGAACAACCCTAGATACTTGGTAGATAAGAAGGCTGGCAAAATTGACAGAAGTATATTTGATATACGAGTTATTGATGTGTACCTTGCTAGTACTCCTAGTAGCACCTGGGTATTGGATACCGGTTCGGTTGCTAAATGTTAGTACCTCGAAATAAAAGCTACGGAATAAACGGAGAACTAGCTAAGGGTGAGGTGACAATGTGTGTTGGAATTGTTTCCGAGGTTGATGTGATCAACATCGCACACTCTGTCTACCTTCAGGATTAGTGACAAACCTAAATAAATGTTATTTGGTGTTTTGCGTTGAGCATGAACATGATTAGATCATGTTTATTGCAATATGGTTATTCATTTAAGTTAGAGAATAATGGTTATTCTGTTTACATGAATAATACCTTCAATGGTCATGCACCCAGTGAGAATGGTTTGTTGAAATCTTGATCGTAGTAATACACATGTTCATAACATTGATGTCAAAAGATACAAAGTTAATAATGATAGTACCACATACTTGTGGCACTGCCGCAAAATGTCATATTGGTATAAAGCGCATGAAGAAACTCCATGCTGATGGATCTTTGGACTCATTCGATTTCGAATCGGTTGAGACATGCGAACCATGCCTCTTGGGCAAGATGACTGAAGGACCCCATTGGATGGAGCGGGCAAGTGATTCATTGGAAATGATACATGTTGATGTATGCAATCTAGTGAGTCTTGTAGCGTGCAGTGGATATCGTTATTTTCTTATCTTCACTGATGATTTGAGTAGATATAGTGTATATATACTTAATGAAACACAAGTCTGAATCGTTTGAAAGGTTCAAGCAAATTCAGAGTGAAGTTTAAGATCATCGTGACAAGAAGATAAAAATGACTGTGATATGATCGTGGAGGTGAATATCTGAGTTACGAGTTTGGCATACAACTTAAGACAATGGAAAATTTGTTTCACAACTAACGCCACCTGGAACACCATAGTGTGATGGTGTGTCCGAACATCATAGTCATGCTCTATTGGATATGGTGCGTGCTGTGATGTCTCTTATCGTTTTACTACTATAATTTTGGGTTATGCATTAGAGACAACCACATTCACTTTAAATAGGACACCATCTAAATCCGTTGACATGACACCGTGTGAATTATGGTTTGATAGAAACCTAAGTTGTCATTTCTTAATGTTTGGGGCTGCGACGCTTGTGTGGAAAATGTTTTCACCTAATGAGGTCGAACCCAAGGCGGACAAATGCATCTTCATAGAAACCCTAAGATAAGTTGGGTGAACCTTCAATCTCAGATCCTAGTGCAAAGTGTTTGTTGCTTAAATGGATCCTTTCTCGAGGAAATGTTTCTCGCAAAAGAATTGAGTGGGAGGAAGATAGAACTTGATGAGGTTGTTAAACCTTTGTTCAACCAGAGAGTAGCGCAGCGCATAAAGATGTTTCTGTGAAGCCTACGTTAGTTGAAGAGGAAGTTAATGATGATGATCATGAAGCTTCAGGATCAAGTTACTATCGAACTTCGTAGGTCGACAAGGATGTGTACTGCTCCTAAGTGGTACGACAACTCTGTCTTGGAGATCATGTTGTTGGACAACGATGAACCTACGAGCTATGGAGAAGCGTTGATGGGCCCGGATTCCGACAAATGGTTGGAGGCCATGAAATCCGAGATAGGATCCATGTATGAAAACCAAGTGTAGACTTTGGTAGACTTGCTCGTTGGACGGCAGGTCGTTGAGTATAAATGTATCTTTAAAATGAAGACAGACACTAATGGTGAATGTCACTATTTGTAAAGCTCGACTTGTTGCAAAGATGTTTGTGACAAGTTCAAGGAGTTGACTACGATGAGACTTTCTCACTCGTAGTGGTGCTAAAGTCTGTTGGAATTATGTTAGCAGTTGCTGTGTTTTCAATTATGAAATCTGGCAGATGGATGTCAAAACATCGTTTCCTTAACGGTTTCCTTGAGGAAAGGTTGTATGTGATACAACCAGAAGGTTTTGTCAGGCCTAAGGATGCTAAAAGGTGTGCAAGCTTCGGTGATCCTTCCATTGACTGAAGCGAGCATCTCGGAGTTGGAATATACGCTTTGATGAGGTGATCAAAGTTTTGATGTTTATACAAAGTTTACGAGAAACTTGTATTTGCAATAAAGTGAGTGGGAGCACTATAGAATTTCTGATAAGTATATGTGGATGACATATTGTTGTTCAGAAATAATGTAGAGTTTCTGGAAAGCATAAAACGGTTATTTGGAAAGTGATTTTCAAAGGAAGACCTGGATAAAGCTACCAAATTGTTGAGCATCAAGATCTATAGAGATAGATCAAGATGACTTGATGAGACTTTCAATGAGTACATACCTTGACAAAGATTTTGAAAGAGTTCAAAATGGATCAGTCAGAGAAAGAGTTCTTGCCTGATTTGTAAGGTGTGAAGTTGAGTGAGACTCAAAGCTCGACCACGGCAGAAGGAAGAGAAAGGACGAACGTCGTCCCCTATGCCTTAGCCATAGGCTCTATATTATGCCATGCTGTGTACCGCACCTGTGTGTGCCTTGCCATGAGTCCGTCAGGGGGTACAAGAGTGAACCAGGAGTGGATCACTGGACAGCGGTCAAGATTATCCTCAGTAACTAAGAGATTGAGGAGATGTTTCTCGATTATGGAGGTGATAAAGAATTCGTCGTAAGGAGTTACGTCGATACAAGCTTTAACACTAATCGAGATGACTCGTAATAGCAATCTGGATACGTATAGTGGAGCAGCCATTTGGAATAGTACCGAGCGGAGTGTGGTAGCAGTGTTTACAGTTTGACATAGGTATTTGCAAAGTGCACACGGATCTGAATGTTACAGACCCGTTGACTATAACACCTCTCTCACATGCAAAGCATGATCGAGCCCCAGAACTCGTTGGGTGTTAGATTCATAACAATGCGAATCACATGGTGATGTGAACTAGATTATTGACTCTAGTGCAAGTGGGAGATTGTTGGAAATATGCCCTAGAGGCAATAGAAAATTAGTTATTATCATATTTCCTTGTTCATGATAATCGTTTATTATCCATGCTATAATTTTATTGATCGGAGACTTAAATGCATGTGTGGATACATAGACAAAACCATGTCCCTAGTATGCCTCTAATAGACTAGCTCGTAGATCAAAAGATGGTTAAGGTTTCCTAGCCATGGACATGAGATGTCATTTGATAATGGGGTCACATCATTAGGAGAATGATGTGATGGACAAGACCCAAACTGCAAACGTAGCATATGATCGTGTCAGTTTATTTCTACTGTTTTCCGCATGTCAAGTATGTGTTCCTGTGACCATGAGATCATGCAACTCACAGATATCGGAGGAGTGCCTTGTGTGTATCAAACGTCGCAACGTAACTGGGTGACTATAAAGGTGCTCTACAGGTATCTCCGATGGTGTCTGTTGAGTTGGCATGGATCGAGACTGGGATTTGTTACTCCGTGTGACGGAGAGGTATCTCGGGGCCCACTCGGTAATGCAACATCACAATAAGCCTTGCAAGCAATGTGACTAATTGTTAGTTGCGGGATCTTGTATTACGGAACGAGTAAAGATACTTGCCAGTAACGAGGTTGAACTAGGTATGGAGATACCGACGATCGAATCTCGGGCAAGTAACATACCGAAGAACAAAGGGAATGTTATACGGGATTAACTGAATCCTTGACATAGAGGTTCGACCGATAAAGATCTTCGTAGAATATGTAGGAAGCAATGTGGATGTCCAGGTCCCGCCATTGGTTATTGACCGTAGAGGTGTCTCGGTCATGTCTACATAGTTCTCGAACCTCCAGGGTCTGCACACTTCAGGTTCGGTGACGTTTCGGTAGTGTAGAGTTATGGATGGTGGTGAACGAAGTTTGTTCGGAGTCCCAGATGAGATCCCAGACGTCACGAGGAGCTCCGGAATGGTCCGGAGGTAAAGATTCATATATAGGAAGTCCCAGTTTGGTTTCCGGAAAAGTTTCGGGCTCATCGGTAGTGTACCGGGAGTGCCGGTAGTGTACCGGAAGTGCCGGTAGTGTACCGGGAGGCCTCCGGGAGGGGTATTTCGACCCCAAGAGGTCCATGGGCTGTGGGAGAATAATAACCAGCCCTTAGTGGGCTGGGAAAACATCCACAAAGGCCCATGGCGCAGGAGAGAAAGTCCTAAAGCAAAAAGTGGAAAATCAGCCAATAGGAGGCAATCCTACTCCAACTAGGATTGGAGGTGAAATAGGATTGCTTCCCACCTCCTATTTCGGCCGACCCAAAGGCCTTGGCTGCCTCTCCTCTCCTCTCCTCCTATATATACTAGTGGATTGGGTGGTTTTTGGACAGAATTTCCGGCCACGTGCTACCCGTTTCACCGGTGCACAGTTTCTCCTCTAGATCGGTTTTCCGCAGCGCTTAGGCGAAGCCCTGCCGGAATCACTCCACCACCATCACCGGAGCACCGTCACGCTGCCGGTGAACTCTCTATCCTCTCCACCTCCTCTTGCTGGATCAAGACGGTGGAGATCGTCATCAAGCTGCATGTGTGCTGAACGCGGAGGTGCCGTCCGTTCGGCGCTAGATCGGAAGGACCGTGATCGAGATCGCGAGACGGTTCGTGATGAGATTGCGGAACGGATCATGATGAGTTCGCGGGACAGATCGTGGTCAAGATCGCGGGACGGATCGTGATGAGTTCACGGGACGGATCATGATTGGATCGCGGGACGGATCGTGATGAGATCGCGGGATGCTCGGTGATTTGGATCGCGAAGATGTTCGACTACACCAACCGCGTTTCTTAAACGCTTCCCGCTTAGAGGTCTACAAGGGTATGTAGATCCACTCTCCCTCTCGTAGATGCTCATCACCATGGATAGGTTTGCATGTGCGTAGGAAATTTTTTGTTTCCCATGCGACGTTCCCCAACAGTTCATCACAAAGCTCTGGTAGCTAGGTGGAAGTGACTGGAGGATTCTGTCAATGACCGAGTCATCCGGGAGATTAACTCCTAGCTGAGTCAAGCGGTTGTGCAACCCAGACATTTTGAGTATGTGCTCACTAACAAAACTATTCTCCTCCATCTTACAGCTGAAGAACTTGTCGGAGACTTCATATCTCTCGACTCGGGCATGGGCTTGGAAAACCAGTTTCAGCCCTTGGAACATCTCATATGCTCCATGTTGCTCAAAACGCTTTTGGAGCCCCGGTTCTAAACTATAAAGCATGCCGCACTGAACAAGGGAGTAATCATCGCAGCATGACTGCCAAGCGTTCGTAATGTCTTGGTCCGCTGGGAAAATGGGTGGGTCACCTAGCGGTGCATCAAGGACATACAATCTTTTGGAAGCTATGAGGATATTCCTCAAGCCATGGACCCAGTCCGCATAGTTTCTCCATCATCTTTCGGCTTGGTTTTCTCTAGGAACGCGTTGAAGTTGAGGGTGACATTAGCATTGGTCATTGGATCTACAATATAGATTGTAAAGACAATTTTAGACTAAGTTCATGATAATTAAGTTCACATAATCAAATTATTTAATGAACTCCCACTTAGATAAGAATCTCTCTAGTCATCCAAGTGACACATGATCCATGTCAACTAGCCCGTGTCCAATCATCACGTGAGACGGACTAGTCATCCATGGTGAACATCTCCACGTTGATCGTATCTTCTATACGACTCATGTTCGACCTTTTGGTCTTCCGTATTCTGAGGCCATGTCTGTACATGCTAGGCTCGTCAAGTCAACCTAAGTGTTTCGTGTGTGTAAATCTGGCTTACACCCGTTGTATGCAAATGTTAGAACCTATCACACCCGATCATCACGTGGTGCTTCGGAACAACGATCCTTAGCAACGATGCACAGTTAGGGTGAACACATCTCCTGAAATTTTATTGAGATATCATCTTATTTACTACCGTCGTTCTAAGCAAATAAGATGTAAACATGATAAACATCACATGCAATCAATATAGTGACATGATATGGCCAATATCATCTTGTTCCTTTGATCTCCATCTTCGGGGCACCATGATCATCATTCTCACCGGCATGACACCATGATCTCCATCGTCATGATCTCCATCATCGTGTCTTCATGAAGTTGTCTCGCCAACTATTACTTCTACTACTATGGCTAACGTTTAGCAATAAAGTAAAGTAATTACATGGCGTTTATGATTGACACGTAGGTCATACAATAAAATAAGACGACTCCTATGGCTCCTACTGGTTGTCATACTCATCGACATGCAAGTCGTGAATCCTATTACAAGAACATGATCAATCTCATACATCACAATGCATCACATCACATCCTTTGGCCATATCACATCACAAGACATATGCTGCAAAAACAAGTTAGGCGTCCTCTAATTTGTAGTTGCAAGTTTTTACGTGGCTGCTACAGGTTTCTAGCAAGAACATTTCTTACCTACGCCAAAACCACAACGTGACTTGCCAATTGCTATTTACCCTTCATAAGGACCTTTTTCATCGAATCCAATCCGACTAAGGTGGGAGAGACAGACACCCGCTAGCCACCTTATGCAACAAGTGCATGTCAGGCGGTGGAACCGGCCTCACGTAACGTACGTGTAAAGTTGGTCCGAGCCGCTTCATCCCACAATACCTCTGAATCAAGATAAGACTAGTAGTGGTAAGCAAATTAACAAGATCGACGCCCACAACAACTTTGTGTTCTACTCGTGCATAGATTCTACGCATAGACCTAGCTCATGATGCCACTGTTGGGAGACGTAGTAGTAAATCAAATTTTTTCCTACGATCACCAAGATCTATCTATGGAGAAACTATCAACGAGTGGGGAGAGATTGCATCTTCATACCTTTGAAGATCGCTAAGCAGAAGCATTACAAGAACGCGGTTGGTGGAGTCGTACTCGTAGCGATTCAGATCGCGGTGGACTCCGATCTTAGCGCCGAACAACGGCGCCTCCTCGTTCAACACACGTACAGCCTGGTGACGTCTCCCACACCTTGATCCAACAAGGAGGAGGGAGAGGTTGGGGAAGAGCTCCAACAGCAGCACGACGGCATGGTGGTGGTGGAGCAGCAAGGTATTCCGGCAGGGCTTCGCCTAAGCACTGCAGAGGAGGAAAAAGAGAGGTAGGGCTGCGTCGTGGGAGAGAGAGATCAAATCTTGTCTCAAAACAGCCAAAACTTCAAGTATATATAGGAGTAGGGAGAGGGAGCGCTGCCTTGTCCCTTCCTCCAAGGAGGAGAGGTTTGGCCGGGCTAGGGGAGGAGTCCACGTCCCACAAGGGAGGTGGATCTCCTCCTTTCAAACTCCTTTTTGCCTTATCTCTTTATCCCTATGCGCATGGGCCTTTAGAAAAGGTCTTTCCCAGCCCAATAAGGGCTGGCACACTTTATCTAACAGCCCATAACGTCCTTTGGCCGTCACACCTCTCCCGGGGGTCCTCCGGCACCCTCCCGGCACTCCCGGTACACTACCGATGAGTCCAAAAACTTTCCGGTGACCAAAATAGGACTTCCTATATATCAATATTTACCTCCAGGCCATTCCGGAGCTCCTCGTGACGTCCGAGATCTAATCCGGGACTCTGAACAACCTTCGGTAATCACGTATACCATTTCTCTATAACCCTAGCGTCATCGAACCTTAAGTGTGTAGACCCTACGGGTTCGGGAGACACGTAGACATGACCGACACACCTCTCCGGTCAATAACCAACATCAGGATCTTGATACCCATGTTGGCTCCCACATGCTCCATGATGATCTCATCGGATGAACCACGATGTCGGGGATTCAATCAATCCCGTATCCAATTCCCTTTGTCTACCGGTACGATACTTGCCCGAGATTCGATCGTCGGTATCCTATACCTTGTTCAATATCATTACCAGCAAGTCTCTTTACTCGTTTAGTAACAAATCATCCCATGGCTAACTCCTTAGTCACATTGAGCTCATTATGATGATGTCTTACCAAGTGGGCCCAGAGATACCTCTCCGTCATACGGAGTGACAAATCCCAGTCTCGATTCGTGCCAACCGAACAAGCACTTTCGAACATACCCGTAGTGTGCCTTTATAGCCACCCAGTTACGTTGTGACATTTGGCACACCCAAAGCATTCCTACAATATTCGGGAGTTGCACAATCTCATGGTCTAAGGAAACTATACTTGACATTGGAAAATCTTTAGCAGACGAACTACACGATCTTGTGCTATGCTTAGGATTGGGTCTTGTCCATCACATCATTCTCCTAATGATGTGATCACGTTATCAGTGACATCCAATGTCCATGGTCATGAAACCGTGATCATCTATTGATCAACGAGCTAGCCAACTAGAGGCTCACTATGGACATGTTGTGGTCTATGTATTCACACATGTATTACGGTTTCCGGTTAACACAATTATAGCATGAACAATAGACAATTATCACGAACAAGGAAATACAATAATAACCATTTTATTATTGCCTCTAAGGCATATTTCCAACACCTCTTAATAGAAACTTGGCACCCTTTTCAGTGATACCGAAAAGGAGTGCTCGGTTTCACCGAGACAGTTCTCAGCACACAAAAAAGAAAATCGGTGGTACCGATTTTCTTGATTCGGTTCTACCGAGTTGCGTCGGGCGGAAGGCAAAACCCTAGAAATCAATGGTTCGGTATCCTATGGGGATTTCTTGTGGATAGGAATAAGTGCAATGAGTGGCTTATAGATAACACCAAGTCCAATGCACAAGAATCAGAACGGAGAGTGCAAGGTAGGTCGAATCTGTACCCTAACTTGGTGCGGATCCGCTACGGTGGCGGCGATGGGGCAGATTTCGTCAACGGCGGCGATTCCCAGCAGCAGAAGAGCGCAGGAAGACAAGGGCGATGACCAAGGGTCTCAAGGCGGCAGCTTAGGATTCTGAGGCATGACGTTTGAAGATGGAATTTCAAAGCGTCGGGGTCCACAACATATATACCCTCCAATGTCGGTGATACCGATTTTATGTTTTCGGTGTCACCGAGTTCCACAACTGTCAGCTGACAAGGAAACTCAGTGTAATCGAGAATATGAAATCGGCAGTACCGAGATTGAAAACCAGATCAACCTAGGCATTCGGTGAGACCGAGATTGTGGGGTTGGTTCCACCGAAATGCACTTGGGAGGTTTTAACGGTCAGTCCTTATCGATACGGAACTCCGAGTGCTCCACACACAGAGGGATCGAAAAGCACTTGTTCAAATTTTGTGATGCAACATGAATGGAATATGAGGTGAGAAAGCATAGATAGCTAAAGAGTGGTCCTAGGCATTCTTGTACATCCAATTGGCAAAAGAGAAAATCAGTAACCAAATAGCAACAATTGGATGTCCTCGAATGAGAAAATAAATGCAGACCAACATGCTCACATAATAAGATGTCAAAAGAAATCATGACAAACATGCACAAACACTCTAGCATCTAACAAGCACTTGGGCGATGACGGAGTCATCTATATATGAGTATTTGACTTAGGAGCCAAGTAAGAGTACTTGATCATAGATCATACTCATCGTTTAAGCACAAGTGGGGTTACCACTTTTACATAAAGCATTTAATGTTGTCACATACTAAGAGATGCTTTGACTCAAGTCTTAGAGTAAAGCTCCCCCTTAATGTGACATCCCCCCATAAGAGGGATAAACTAACCTTGGGTTTTGTCGATGAAGACTCCATGTTGGTGAGGTAGTTGTGGATGCTCAATGTTGACAAAGATCACCAAGAGTTGGGAGCATGCTTGTTGTTTCTTTACTCCTCTCACCTACATGGGTTAGTCCCAACACACAAGATACAAATACAAGGATATCTATGGACATGGAGTGCAAAGCATATGTTATGATTTTCATTGATTAGTTGATTACCTTGTCCGTTGCTTACCTTTAAGGGAATGTGTGACTCCTTGAACTATTGCATTGAGTTGATGTTGAGTGCAAAAAGTCCTTGCCAATAATGAAAATGAGTGAATTTCATTGGTGGAGTCACCCCTCAAGAACTTACTAGTTCTTCTTAGGGACCCACATCAAGTTGATGGGGATCCTTGGTGTTGAAGTAGCCTTTGTAGTAGTTGAGCTTGAAGTAGCCTTGGGAACCCACTCCACCAAAGCTAGGGGTTCATCTTCATATGAGTCAATGTCCTCTTGAAGCTTGTTCTTGCCCTTGAGCTTGTGGTCTTGTGGTGGAAGGTCATCTTAGGTGTTTGTCCCCTTGGGAAGAGTATTTTCATACTTCTCCTTTTGAGGAACAAACTTGGGCTTGGGATATTTACCTTCTTCCCACTCAACTCCATTAGCATTGAAGTAGCCAACACCACGATTCTTCCGGTATCCTCCGTGCTTGCGTACAATTTCCTCAAATTGCTTACATCTGGCAAGACTCTTGTAGATACTTTTTTCTATAATTCCTTTCAATAAAGCATTTTCTTGCTCAAGTGTAACTTGTCTAAGAGAATCATCATTAGTGGAATCAATAAAACTACTAGAAGCAACATCATTGGGTTTAGCATTTTTATTGTTGCTACTAGATGAAGAACCTTTCTTGCCTTTGTTACTAGATTGCTTAGTTTTAACTTGAGGCATGAAGGTAGACAAGAGTAGTCGTTTGGCTAAATAAGATGAAGTCTTCTTTCGGAGATCGTCATTGATAGCTTTGAGAAACTCATGCTCTTGCTCCAAGTTGAGCTTCTCGAAGCGTAGCTTCTCATGAGTTCTCACAAGCTCTCTATGATCTTCGAGAGTAGATTAATGAGCTAACTTAAGAGTGTTTAGTTCTTTAATTAGTTGTTCTATTTTCATCTTATCATCATCAAAAGACTCATCTTGACTAGCATGAGGATTATCAAGTTCATTTTGATCAACATCACTAGTTTTATCACAAAGCAAGTCATCATCACAAAGCAAATCATCTTCATCACTATCAAAATCAAGATACTCGGGGTGTGATACCTTGGGCCCTTTAGCCATGAAGCAACTTCCACTCTCTTCGTTTGGTGAATCCAATAGATCGTGGGAGTTGGTAGTCACTAGAGCAATTCTGGCAACACCATCATCTTGACTATAGTCGGAGTCTGAGTGATAGCATCTCTCAGAGTTGTTGTTGGAGTCGGAGCCAGAGACCCATTCACCAACATGAGCTTGATGTTTTCTTCTTGTGTAGCTTTTGGTGTACTTGTCCTTCTTCTCTGAATCTCCACTTCTCCTTGAGTGTCTTCATTCATAATGATCATCTCTACTCCTTCTCTCTCTTTGTGGTGATTCATTCCTTGAGCTTCGTCTTCGAAGTGACTCTTCTCTTCTTTTGTAGGGAGACGTGCACTCATTTGAGTAGTGTCCGGGCTTCCCACAATTTTAGCAATTGCGGTCATGACTTGACGAACGCTTCTCATCATATCTTGAGTTGGAGTTTCTTTCTTTGCCTCTATTCTTGTAGAACTTGTAAAATTTCTTGACCATGAGGCTTATCTCTTCATTGGTGACAAGGTTATTGCTTGAAGTTGCAGGAGCATCACTTGTGGCTTTGTAAGCACCGCTAGACTTGTGATGAACTTCTTCCTTATCTTTGAGTGTCATCTCATGAGCAACAGTCCTTCCAATGACTTCCGTAGGCTTGAGATCTTTGTAGTTTGGCATCATTTGGATTAATGTGCACACGGTGTCGTATCTCTCATCCAAAGCTCTAAGTATCTTCTTGATGATGAATTTGTCGGTCATTTCTTCGCTTCCTAAGCCGGCAATCTCATTTGGGATGAGAGCTAGCCTAGAGTACATCTCCGCGACTCCTTCACCATCCTTCATCTTGAACTTTTCAAGCTGACCTTGAAGAACATCTAACTTGGATTCTCTCACGGACTCGGTTCCTTCGTGCATATCAACCAAAGTATCCCAAATCTCTTTTGCATTCTCAAGACGGTTGATTTTATTGAATTCTTTGGGGCATAAGCAGTTGAAGAGAATGCCGCATGCTTGAGTATTGAGTTGCAACATCTTCAACTCATCCGCGGTCGCTTCACGATCCGGTTCCCGTCCATCCGCAAAGAACTCACCTTGCAAGCCAACACGAACAACAGCCCAAACGGCAGGGTTATGACCAAGAATATGCATTTTCATTTTGTGCTTCCAACTAGCAAAATTAGTGCCATCAAAGTACGGACCTCTATGGTGATAACTTCCCTCACTAGACGCCATACTCTCCTAGGTTGTGAGACCTAAGCAATGGAGACCAAAGCTCTGATAGCACTTGTAGGACCGAAAGTATGTCCAAAAGGGGGGATTAGACTACTTGACCAAATAAAAGTTTTGCCTATACCAATTTTTAGGGTTGACAGTTTTTAGCATTTCATGGCAAGTCAAGTATACCCTACACATGCAAGTCTAAGAGTATATAGCAGCGGAAAGTAACAACAAGCATGTATAGAAGGGATATGGTAGGAAGATCAAACGTAGTTGTAGACACGATGATTTTTCCCGTGGTTCCAATAGGTGGCGCTATCGTACATCCACGTTTATGGAGTCTTCAACCCACAGAGGGTAACGATCACGAGAGTCCACGGAGGGCTCCACCCAAAAGGGTCCACGAATTAGCAGCCTTGACTATTCCATAACGGCTTCCGTCCACGCAGGACTAGCCTCACTATGGGTAGATCTTCACGAAGTAGGCGATCTCCTTGCCCTTACAAACTTCTTGGTTCACTCCACAACACGAAGTAGGAGGCTCCCAAGCGACACCTAACCAATCTAGGAGGCACCACCCTCCAAAAGGTAATAGGCTCAGTAATGACGATGAACTCCTTGCTCTTGTGCTTCAAGATGATAGACTCCTCAGCACCCAATCACACTCTCATAGATTTGGCATGGTGGAAGAGATGGGATTGGTGGAAAGCTACTTGGGGAGGCTAGAGATCAAGATCCATATGATTGGAGTGGAATATCTTGACCTCAACACAAGGGTAGGTGGTTCTCTCTCAGAAAATCTGATAGGATAGTTATGGAATAGTTCTGAGTGCTTCTCTTTCGAGTAGGTGGTGGTGAAGGGGTATATATAGGCATCCCCAAAAATCCAACCGTTACACACAAAATTACCAACTCGATGACACCGATGTGTTAAACTCGGTGGTACCGAAGTGACCAAAAGGTGGCAACTTTTGAATCTCAGTGAGACCAATATAGGAAACTCGGTTGCACCGATAAGGTGACCAACGATCAGATTTCCAATCTCGATGACATCGATCCAACATTCTCGATGGGACCGAAAATGTGAATTTACGTAGCAGAAAGTTGGCAACCTAAACTCGGTGGCACTAGTATGGAATCGGTTGCACCGAAGTGGCTAGGGTTTGGTAGAGTCCGTCTAGGCTTTGGAATCAGTGGCATAGGTATGGGGAAGTTGGTTGCACCGATTTTGAGTGTTAGGTATAGAACAGACTTTGGTGGGAGAGTTTGTGGATGTTTTTGGCGACTATCACTTGTGCATGTTTGAGCATATTGTTCACCAACAAAACCTTACCCTCTTTTAATAGTATTGGCTTTCCTATGGACTCAAAGTGATTTCTCACAAATATAAAATGTAGATTCCACTTGCTTGAAGCTTGGCCAACCTATTTCCTTGCATCTTGGGGTATGTCCATAATCTCCTTTTGCCAATCCTATCATTGAACATTTCCTGAAATATAGTTGGTGGAAACATTAGTTCAATGACTTATATGTTGTTATTAATTACCAAAACCACCAAGGGAGCAAATGTGCTTTCACCCTCTCATCCCAGCCCAACCACCTCTGCACAGCCCACATAGCCCTGCTAGCCCTCCTCCGCTTCTGGACCATCGGATCGAGATCCAAAGTTCCGAAAACGGTGCAAAAACCCCTGACCTAGCCTCATTTGCTATATGTAGACCAACCAAACCCTAAAAACTAGGACCCGTGTCCCATCGTCCCTATGCCGCCGCCACCCCCAATCATTGTCTCCATTTCCGTGCTCGACCAACCAAACCCGTAGCCACCGGATCTTCCCTCGATCCCCAAGCCCGCAAGCTCCTCCAGCATCCTCCCAACCTGAGCACTCTGTTCCATCTCCTTGAGAGCTCGGACGCGTCCAGCAGCCGGGAGAGCGCCCACAGCCACAGTCGAGCTCCTGCCTCCATGCCACCCCTGGACGTCTAGCTCCCTCAGGCCCACCTCGCGCGGGTGACCGGCGAGCTGCTGGTGAGCAACAGCAGCAAGTCAGCACCTGACGCTCCCTCCCCTTCCTCACCTCATGCCTTCTCTCTCTCACCCCTCAATGTCTCTCATAGCTCTCTGCCTCTGTCCGTCTGTTGCAGGAGCTCCCACGAGTATGACCATGGTGAACTCGAGCCTCCTCTACCCCGGATCCGGCCTCCCGTCGCCGGAGAACGCCTCCCCTCGCCAGAACCAGCCCCCGTGACCCCGCTCCCTTGCCTATGACCTCCCTGCAACCCCCTGTCCGCAATGGCCATGGTGCCTGAGCACCAGATCAACCTCCCCATATCCTTCTTTGCCCGCTTTCAGATTGGTTCAGTTAGCGTCAAGGTATGGTTCATCTAGCAAAAGACCCATTGTTTTATCACAATTTGTTAGTAGTCCGGCTGGTCATTGCCTTGGTATGCAACCAAGGGATCCTGGGTTCGATCCCCAACCATCGCATTTTTTTGCCCTCTTTCTGTTATTTTCCACGCACACCCGTGGCCACTTGGCTGGTTCCACTGCTGGGCTGCTGCACTTTGCTGCTTCTGGCCCATGGCTGTTTTTTTCTGCTCTAAAGCTTTAGTTGTTTTTTTGTGCATTGCAATTTCAGGAAAAATGTCATGTTTAAAATGCTAATAACTTAATAATCATGCATCAGTTTAAAACAGTTTATATATGTAAAATGACTAGAATTTTGTGTAGTTTCACAATAACCAACTTTCATGTGTGATAAAATATTTATAGTTGCTATTTGTCTAGTTTGCGTAAATTCCATGCTAAAATGATATATTTCATAACTAATTAACTGTAGCTCCGGTTGTAGGTACTGGTAATGTGATGATTTGAGGTGAGAGCGATGCTTGTTTGTTTGGAGTTCTTTTTCTTCATCATCGGTCTAGGATGGGTTCCAGGTGCCAGCTTGGGATAGCAAGGATGGATGTCATTTTATCGTTTGATTTCGTCTGTAGTCAGACCCTGCTCTTCTGTATGATGTATGAGTATGTTGTTGTATTGATGTGATATTGATGTAGCTTGTGGCAAGTGTAAGCCAATTCCATATACTCCTCTCTTTTGTACATGTACTTGTAATGATTTCCATTCTTGCAACATGACGAAATGCGCTTCTATCCCTGTCGAGGTTCTCGTGCCAAAATAAGGATAGGATCGCATCTTGGGCGTGACACCGGGGCTCAATCCGATGAAGGTCGCCACCGACCTGCCGCCGCCCGGAAAGTCACACCGACGCCCCGAGCTTTACTTCGATGGAGTCATGGAGAGTGCACGGGTGATCGCGTCATAGTGTTTGGGCGAAAGAATTTTTGAATAAGATTGTAATGTGTCCGAAGACATGTGATAACTTTTTAATGATAATACTATCCGCTCTCATATGTTTTTGCCTTCCTTGATAACTCCTGTTTGGTTGCTTAATACTGAAAGATGCATGTCATCAGCTTGAGCCCCCACGTAGATACTACATGGGGTGTCTATACCAATGCACTATGTTCATTAGCCGAAGTATAGTAACCCGAAGGCAATTTAGTGCAGCAGACTAGGCAATTGGACTATTATGCTTTATTTCTTTCACATAACCAAAGGGGCGCGAGAAGGACCGTGGGAAGTGTACGATTAGCCACCGGGTTTTTTGCGATGTTCGGACGCGTCGAGGCCAAAGCTGACATCATAGTGCTTGCTCAAAGGGCAAATTCCTCGTATAACATGGAATAACCACTTACGAAGGTTGAAGTGTAATACTTCTAACTTGGGGTTCACAGATCGGGCCGCGCATACTATAACTGTCCATTTTCGGCTTTCTCCCCTAAGGTGCTTGACCGGACTAATCGGAAGCACAATCGCAGGGGTGCTCCCTTTGCCCTTTTAGCCGAACGAGCGGAACATAAAGGGGCAAGCAAAGGAGCCAGGCAACCCAACTTAATGACCAAAGACATAGTTCGGAAACCGATGCATATAAAGCGAATGCCAAGACGCCAAATGCACAATGGTTAAGGCCATTCGTGTTTGAAATCGAGCTCCCGGTCTATTAGCCGGTGACCTTGGGTCATACCGAACAAGTTCACGAGAAGAGGGAGGGAAAAAGTATATGCCAAAAACAGGACAAATAAGGCGTACATGCGCCAAGCGATTTTGTGTTTCCTCAACAACTCTTATAACTCAGATTGCCGAAGCAGTTGTTTACAAGTATGTGACAAGAATTAAAGTCTCGCAGGAGCTGTTGTACCAGGGGTCTTCGGTTGGTGACCAGCCTCCTCTTATATGCCTTGTTGCTAGTTGACTCCTGCTTTCGATGTGCCTTGATGGGTGTTGATGCGGGCGGATATTGCGAACAAAATCTTGAAAGGCCGCTATGTTTAAAGGTGAGCTTTACGCCATGGGCAGGATCTTTTAGGAGTGCATGCAGTTTGTTCGAAGACGTGTTGATGGTAACAGTTCATAACAACCGAACGCCTATCATAAGTTCCCCACCGCTACCCATGGAATCTTAAATGCAAAGTTGTGCATCCTCGGCACATACTTTGCTGGTCCTAAGGTTGTGCGGTGGCGGGCGAGTCCCTATTGAGGGGAGGAAGGAGGTTTGGGGTGCTCGGCCTGAATCCGAACTCGCTTCCTGGCCTTTCATGCCTTTATGGCCAATGCCGAAGCTTTTCGGTCGTCTTTGTAGCTGAATTCAGCCGCCAGTGCCAGTGCATGTTCCTCCACTCTAAGGGACCGCTCTGTATTGCCATTGACAGTGATGACCCCCTTGGGGCCCGGCATCTTGAGCTTGAGGTATGCGTAATGCGGGACTGTGTTGAACCGAGCAAACGCCATCCGGTCGAGCAGCGTGTGATAGCCACTGCGAAAGGGCACAATGTCGAAGACCAAGTCCTTGCTGCGGAAGTTATCAGGCGAGCCAAACACAACCTCCAAGCTTACAGAGCCCGTACATCGGGCCTCAACACCTGGGATCACTCCCTTGAAGGTAGTGCTGCTGGGTTTGATCCTTGACGGATCTATACCCATCTTCTTCACCGTGTTTGAGTAAATCAAATTGAGGCTACTTCCTCCATTCATTAGGACTTTGGTGAGGTATACCCATCTATAATGGGATCTAGGACGAGGGCAGCCGAGCCCCCATGATGGATACTGGTCGGATGGTCGCGCCGGTCAAAGGTGATCAGAAATGCTGACCATGGGTTATACTTCGGAGCTACGGGCTCCATAGCATAGACCTCCTGGAGGGCCTGTTTCCTCTCTTTCTTAGGTATGTGGGTGGCGTATATCATATTCACCGATTTGACTTCGGGAGGGAATTTCTTCTAACCGCCACCTATTGGACCCCGAGGCTCTTCTTCGTCCTCGCTGCGCGAGCTCTTGCCCTGGTCTTCGGGTTGTATTTTGCCGGCCTGTTTAAACACCCAACAATTGTGGTGTGTGTGATTGGATGGCTTCTCCAGAGTTCCATGGATTTGGCAAGTCATGTCCATGATCTTCTCGAGCTGAGTGGGTCCATCATGATTGCCTTTAGGGGGGCTTCTTCCGATGCCCGGGTCGGGAGTTGCGGAATCTAGCATTGATCGTCATGTCATTGGCGTCGTTACTATTGTGTCGTTGTTTGTTCTTATTGCGCTTCGGCTTTGAGTTGCCATCATGGGCTTCAGGTGCCACAGGATCTTCCGAATAGTGGATGCGTCTTGCCAGCTAGTTATCTTTGTCCGTGCAAAAGCGGGTCATGAGGGAGGTAAGGGCGGACATAGTCTGAGGTTTTCCTGGCCTAGCTGCTGGGCCAGCCATTCGTCCCGAATATTGTGCTGGAAAGACGCAATAGCCTCGGCATCCGGACAGTCGACAATTTGGTCTTCTTAGTCAAGAACCGATTCCAGAATTGCCAGGCAAACTCGTTGGGCTTCTGGACAATGTTGCTGAGGTCGGACGAGTCCGGCGGGCGAACATAGGTCCCGTGGAAGTTAGAGCGAAACGCGTCTTCCAAGTCTTCCCAGCATCCTATGGAGTTTTCGAGGAGGCTGTTTAACTAGTGCCGAGCTGGCCCCTTAAGCTTAAGAGGTAGGTATTTGATGGCATGGAGATCATCTTTGCGTGCCATATGGATATGGAGGAGGAAATCCTTGATCCAGACGCTTGGGTCAGTGGTCCCATCATACTGTTCTATATTGACGGGTTTAAACCCTTCGGGGAACTGATGCCGCATTACCTCATCCGTGAAGCACAGTGGGTGAGTGGTGCCCTGACCCGAGCTATGTCACGCCTGTAGTCGGCGTCTGTATGGAGACACATGTGCTTCCGGGCTCTATGGTTTTGGTCGAACCATGGTCTATACTCTCCCCATCTATCCGGTGAGTAATCCATGGATCCATAGATGGATCTAGTACAGCCTGCTAAGTCATCGCGCAGGTCGAATCTGTTATTGGTTTCGAATGGCTCCTTACCTTGTCTTCGAGGCATCGCCGGTATATAACCAGTGTATTTAGCCGCTCTATCGCACCCAAGAGGAGGGCAGTCCGTCTTGTCATATGCGGTACAATGCGTGGACAGAGTGTCAGTGAGCTCATCGTCGAATTGTGGCAACAGCTGCCTCCAAGGGTAGCTTTTGGGCTGGTTTGACAAACCAGTGCCGTACGCTTCTTCGGCTAAGAGGACTTTCGTCCATCGATCAGTAAGGTCAGCTTGTTCGGTTTGAGTTGCCGCTCTTTGGCCTTCAGGCCGCGAGCTGTTGCCTGATTTCTTCCTGATCCTCGAGGTTATCAGGGATGTACAAGTCATCGGCTTCTGGTAAGTCTTCCTCCTCGACGAGGGGAAGGTAATCGTTGCCTTCGGGGTCCTTGACGGTGTCGGGGTCATTTTGGTCCACAGGTTCATCTGGACCCTCGAATGGGTGCTCGGGCACATCGGGATGATCATGATCGGTAGGGGCATTATCCTCCCTGCTACTGATAATAGTTCATCTTCCCTTTTTGCTTTTGGACCGCTTATGCGATTTCCGGCGCCTTGATGGCGTGTCGCCCAATTTGTCACCGTCGTTTTGAGGTGTGTTGTTGCCGTTGGTGGCAGGAGTATCCACCATGTAAACATCATACGTGGAAGTGGCGGTCCAACACCCGGTGTTAACGGGGGTGGGAGCACGATCCTCTTCGTCCATGTATTCTGCCTCCTCGGAGGCATAGTCTAGCACGTCGGTTAAGTCTTCGATGGTGGCTATCAAGTGGGTGGTGGGTGGGTCAAAAAAATTCGTCCCTGCCCGAACTGTAACCAGGCCGGACATAGATCGGGGCTGGATCGTTAGTGATTTTCAACGATGAGAATTGCTCCAAGGCCTCGTCGACCGCTGAGGGCCCGATTGGATCTAGCTGTTCAGAATACGTGGAGTCGACCCCCATGAAGCCCACCCCTAGGGAGTGTTCGGTAGGAACACAGGTCCTGTTATATGGCTTGATAGCCAGGCCAGGGTTAGAGATTGGACTGCCGCCATGGGTGACCCTATTGGCATGTCCGACGGAGGGGCTCGAGGTTAAGGCCTCAGAGTCCTCGGGGGATACGGGCAAAGCCGTGAGCCCGATTAGTGACAAGTCACCTCGAGTGTCAACATAAAACTCTAGGTTTCCAAATCTAACTTCCTGATCGGGGGCGAGGCTCTCAACACGGTCTAGATGATCGGTGGAACCAGCATGCAGCACGATGTTGCCGAAGGCGAAGCCCGGGGCAAAAACGTCCATGTTGCAGACCTCTTCGTTGATGAAAAGGTGAGGCATCGATCTCATCTCGCTCATAGAGGAATTCTCAATGAAAGCACCAATGTCGGTGTCAAAACCGGCGTATCTCGGGAAGGGGGTCCCAAACTGTGAGACTAGGATCGACGGTAACAGGAGACGAAGGGGACACGAGTTTACCCAGGTTTGGGCCCTCCTATGAAGGTAATACCCTACATCCTGCTTGATTGTATTGATGGTGTAAGAGGTTGCATAGTTGATCTACCTCGAGATCATATGTCTAACCCTAGATGAGTTATCTTCCCCCTATACCCTAAAACCCTCTGCCTATATAGATGCCGAGGAGGCCTAGGGTTTACACATGGTCGGTTACATGCCGAAGAGATAAACATGCCTATTTACTACACCAAACGTAGAGTGCAAGCCATGCTCCTTCAAGCTTCCAACCTGGTAACTGGGCCTCCATATCGTCATGTGCTCGGCGAGTGGTCCATACAGTCCGGCTCGTACACAACAGGTCAGCTATCCGAGGACCCCCTAATACAGGACCCCTCAACTTCCTACGGTACTTATCCAGCCTCTCAATAAAGGTCTTACTCAGAAGACACATGGACGTATTGTATATTGACAGTTGGGACAACATCGAGGTAACCAGGGTATGTCTACCTCCAATAGAGGCCGAGTTGCCGATCCATGCATCCATATATTTCAGGTATTGCTCTGCTATAAATTCCTAGTCTGAAACTCTAAGTGAGGTATAACTCACAGGCATCCCAAGATACTTAGTTGGGAAGTGACCAATCTGACAGTTAAACAACTCCGCATAAGCTTTGACAGTTTCCTCATCTCCCCCAACAGTAAGAATTTCACTTTTTTGAAAGTTCACTTTCAAGCCAGACATCATCTCAAATATGTATAGAAGCATTTTCAAATTAACAGCTTTCTCCACATCATGCTCTAGACATATGACAGTGTCATCCGCATATTGCAGAACTGCCACTCCATTTTTTATCAAGTCAGCGGCAAGACCAACAATTAAACCACTTTTTGAGCATTCTTGATCGTTTTTTCAAACAATCAGCCGCTAGATTGAAAAGGAAAGGTGAGTGAGGATCACCCTGATGAACCCCTTTTGCACTCTGGAAACAAGGCCCGACAGAATTATTAAGCTTGATGTTAACCATGCCGTTAGACAGTATTTGTCTGATCCAATTGCACCAAGTGTCACCAAAACCCCAGTTCTTGTGGCATTCCAACAAGAACTTCCAGTTAACTTTGTCATATGCTTCCTCGAAGTCGAGTTTAAACACGACGCCCACCCTTTTCTTGGTATGGGTGTAGTTAAGGAGCTCATGGAGAGACAATCACCCCATCCACAATATTTCTGCCTTTGATGAAAGCATTCTGCTCGGGACTAATGAGTTTGTCCATGTATTTTTAACCCTACGATCCAGGACTTTTGTTATGAGTTTGTATGGGCATCTAAGAAAGCAAATAGGGAAAAATTGTTGTCTGTGATCTGCACCAGAGATTTTCGGCAGCAAAGTTATGGTCCCGTAGTTGAGACGCTTAACATCAAGCGACCCCGCATGAAAATGTGCAAAAAGACTCATAACGTCCTATTTTTACTATATCCCACCAGTGTTGATAGAACTCAACAGGTATGTTATCAGGTCTAGGAGCCCTATTAGTCTCCATAGCAAAGAATGCTTCCTTGACTTCTTCTTCGGAGAACATCCGAGTTAGGTCAAAATTATCGTTTGCATCAAGTTTTTCATGAGCCCCCCAAGCATCAAGGTCCATGTGGAATTGATTACCTGGGGCAGGCCCAAACAGGTTCTTATAGAACTCAGTGGCATGGAGGATTAAGTTATTTGTCCCTTTAATTTCCACCTCAGCGCGCTTCAAAGCATGGATAGTATGTTTCCTCTTACGCCAATTTGTAATCTTATGAAAGTAGTATGTATTCAGATCTCCTTTGAGCAGCCATCACTCATGAGATTGTTGGAGCCAAAAGATCTCCTCGTTCACGAGGATCTCATGCAATTCAAGATTAACATCTAATTTTCTACTGTACATCTCGAAAGATAGAGGTCCATCCTCCTCCAGTTCTTCCAAAGATGCAAGCTCCACCCTCAATTCCTCCTTTCTCTTCTTATTGTGGACAAAACGATTTGAACCCTAGCCTTTGAAGTATGATTTAACCCTCTTAAGTTTGATATTTAGGATATCTATAGGGTATGTGGCCGACACAGGCCTAGACTAGATCGTACTAACCATGGGATAAAACTCTTCGTTCTTCAACCAAGTTAAGTCAAAGCGGAATTCTCTGGGTTTAGGTGCCTCTATGCCTCCCTCACCAGAAGACAGAAGCAGAGGATTGTGATCTGAAATCTCCCCCACAAGCTTTCTCACAGACACCAAAGGAAATAAGTCTTCCCAGTCCGGAGACATCAGGATTCTATCCAATTTTTCCAGGGTTGGATGGGTTTGGTTGTTAGTCCAGGTATACTTCCCACTGCTAATATGTATCTCCCTCAGACCCAGGAAATTTATGATGGAGTTGAACATGTCAACCAATTTAGTGTGATGCATCTTCTTATTCTTCTCATCACCATATCGGAGGATATTAAAATCCCCTCCAACAATATATGGTTTATCCAGGCATGCACAAAATGAGGCGAGTTCCAACAGAAAATCTTGCTTAAACTCCTCGCGCGCCGACCCATAAACCACCAGAAGACACCAAACAGATTTTTTTCACATCTCACACACACTATTGGGCCGCGAATCAAGATTGGTGCAACCATCGGCCGACCAATGTTGAGCAAGTGTTGAAACGCCTCCATGATCCCACTTGTTTTCATCAAGTTTGAGTTGCTCACGACGTGTGCTACATGGTCTCCATGCTGCCTCTTAATGAGCATGACAAACATATGCAAGCACTATAGAGGCAAAGGAATAATAAGCATGGCGAAACCCCCTTCAATTTGCATCATCGTTGGAGTTTTTTTTAGATTATTTCTGCCATTGCCAATGATGGATTGGAGGAGATAATTAGAGTTTTACTTAGACAAGTTGCAATGCCTCGTTAGAATGCTAGCTAAATGGAATGGAATGGCAATTGCACCATTTCTTGAGTAGATGTGCATGTTTGTAAATTACATTCTGCATGGGGTGGTGCGTGTGATGATGATGATGGATGTAGGTAATGACCGATATCATGCATCTACGTACACCCCTCTTCAAAAAGAAAATGCATCTACATCTACGTACACCCCTCGTCAAAAAGAAAATGTATACAGTAGAGTTGTATGATCGCAAAAGAAAAGAGAAAGTAGAGCTATAGATGTCCATCATTCTTGGGTCAGAATCCACGACGCAAAGGCTGCGATGCGATGTGAGATCCATGCTCTCTCCTAGCCCTAGCTATCGAGTGAGCCCACTCAACTCAACAGTCCGCCGAGCGATGTTCCACTGCGATGCACATGGCCAGTCACAAGCAAACAGAGGTGCGTGCGACTTGTGTCGTCTGTGGGGCCGAGTGACCAAACACCTGGAGGCTGGAGCCTGTCTCTGTCTCCGTCTCCGTCTCTGTGGCCGAGGCAGACGCACACGGGATTCCCGCGAGCCCGCCTGACCGAGTCCGACCGGTCCCACGCTCCAGAGACCCGTTGCCCGCCTCGGGAGTCGAGACCAACAGAAAACTAGCCGTTGCGACTCGCGAGGACGAGACTCGTGCCTCCCTCTCTGCTAGTCTGCTCTGTCTTTTACGGACTAGCCGTTGCCTCCTGTACCCCCAATCCAATCCCCTCTCCTTCACAATCCACACTCTCGCTCACCACTCCCACACTCGCAGCTTCTTCTTCCTCCTCCTCCTCCTCGAATCCATTCCGTTCACTAGTAACCTCCTCCTGATTCAGCATATTCTGGTGAGCAATTCGGCCGACAGACATGCCGCCGCCCCCGCCGCTGGCCCGGGCTGCTCGGCGCGGGCTACTCCTCCTCCTCGCCCTGCATTGCTGCTGGGGCGATCTCCTCACGGCGGCCAGCGCCACCCACCGCCACGTCCACGCGGCCGGCGACGGCGTCATCATCAGCCAGGCAGACTACCAGGGCCTGCAGGCCATCAAGCACGACCTCGCCGACCCCTACGGCTTCCTCCGCTCCTGGAACGACACCGGCATCGGCGCCTGCTCCGGCCACTGGACCGGCATCAAGTGCGTCAACGGCAGCGTCGTCGCCATCACGCTCCCCTGGCGCGGCCTCGGCGGCCGCCTCTCCGACCGACTCGGCCAGCTCACGGGCCTCCGCCGCCTCAGCATCCACGACAACGCCATCGCCGGCGCCATCCCGGCCGCCCTCGGCTTCCTCCCCGACCTCCGCGGCCTCTACTTGTTCAACAACCGCTTCTCCGGCGCCGTCCCGCTGGAGATTGGCCGCTGCGTCGCGCTGCAGTCCTTGGACGCCAGCAACAACCGCCTCACCGGCCTCCTCCCGGCCTCGCTCGCCAACTCCACCAAGCTCATCCGCCTCAACCTCAGCCGCAACTCCATCTCCGGCGAGATCCCGGCCGAGGTCGCGGCCTCGCAGTCCCTCCTCTTCCTCGACCTGTCCTACAACAGGCTCTCCGGCCGCATCCCTGACGCCTTCGCTGGCGGCTCCAAGGCGCCCTCGTCGGCCTCCGACGACGAGCGGAAATTGGAAGCCATCACAGGGACCTACCAGCTCGTCTTCCTCAGCCTCGCGCACAACACGCTCGACGGACCAGTGCCGGAGTCGCTTGCGGGTCTCACCAAGCTGCAGGACCTCAACCTTTCCGGCAACAGCCTCAACGGCTCCATTCCCGACAACCTCGGGTCGCTTCTCGACCTCAAGGCGCTCGACCTCTCCGGGAACGCGCTTGACGGAGAGATCCCGAGGAGCCTCGCCAACCTCACCACCACGCTCCAGTCCTTCAACGTTTCCTACAACAACCTCTCCGGCGCCGTGCCGGCCACGCTCCTACAAAAGTTTGGGCCCCCATCCTTCGCTGGGAACATCCTGCTCTGTGGCTACTCTGCTTCTTCGCCACCCTGCCCGGTATCGCCGTCCCCCGCGCCGGCATCACCCGGGCAAGAGCCCACCGGACCCCGCGGTGGCCGTACAAAGAAGGAGCTCATACTGATCATAGGGGGGATCGTGCTCGGCATCCTCATCTTGCTGTCCCTCTGCTGTCTCCTGCTCTGCTGTTTGATAAGGAAGAAGAAGTCGAGCGGTAGCACTGGAGCACGGAGCGGGAAGCAACCGTCGAGCAAGGAAGCCGGTGCCGGTGCCGCCTCAGCTGCGGCCGGGAGAGGCGAGAAGCCGGGAACGTCGGAGGCGGAATCCGGCGGCGACGTGGGCGGCAAGCTGGTGCATTTCGACGGGCCGCTGGCGTTCACCGCGGACGACCTGCTGTGCGCGACGGCGGAGATTATGGGGAAGAGCACGTACGGGACGGTGTACAAAGCGACGCTGGAGGACGGCAGCCTGGTGGCCGTGAAGCGGCTGAGGGAGAAGATCACCAAGGGCCACAAGGAGTTCGAGGCCGAGGCGGCGGCGCTCGGCAAGATCCGGCATCCCAACCTGCTGCCGCTCAGGGCATACTACCTTGGGCCCAAGGGGGAGAAGCTTCTCGTCTTCGACTACATGCCCAATGGCAGCCTCTCCGCCTTCTTGCACGGTGAGATGAGATTTTTAATCCTTTGAGCTGAATTCAACTCTGCAATCGTGGTCGTGAGTTCTGACATTTGATTTGATTTGACTGTAGCTCGCGCGCCGAACACACCGGTGGAGTGGGCAACGCGGATGACGATCGCCAAGGGCACGGCACGCGGCCTGGCCTACCTCCACGACGACGCGAGCATCGTCCACGGCAACCTGACGGCCAGCAATGTCCTTCTCGACGACGGGTCCAGCCCCAAGATCGCCGACATCGGGCTGTCCCGCCTCATGACGGCCGCCGCCAACTCCAATGTGCTGGCCGCCGCGGGCGCCCTGGGCTACCGCGCGCCGGAGCTGTCCAAGCTCAAGAAGGCGAGTGCCAAGACCGACATCTACAGCCTCGGCGTCATCATCCTGGAGCTCCTCACCGGCAGGTCGCCCGCCGACACGACCAACGGCATGGACCTGCCGCAGTGGGTGAGCTCCATTGTGAAAGAAGAATGGACGAGCGAGGTGTTCGACGTCGAGCTGATGCGGGACGCGACCACTGGGCCGGACGGGGACGAGCTCATGGACACGCTCAAGCTCGCGCTTCAGTGCGTCGACCCGTCGCCGTCGGCCCGGCCCGAGGCACGGGAGGTGCTGCGGCAGCTTGAGCAGATCCGGCCTGGACAGGAGGGACCCGGCGACGAAGCTCACCTGGCTTCTGCGAGCAATGAGTAGGCAGAGCAGGAGCAACCGGGGAAAACCAGGAGAAGAAAGAAAATGATGCAATTTTTAGCCTAGCTTAGCCCAGAGACAAATATTTTAAGAAATTCTTTGATTTAATTGCAAAAGTAGTTTGTTTTAGGGGAAGGCCTTACATCTAGCTTTATTAACTTCAAACAATGCTTACATCATCCGCAAGTAAAACCGAAATGAAACTAGGAGGGCATCCAACCACACAGACGGTGGAACATGCCGACCCTGTTGAGCTAGCCTATGAGCAACCATATTGGACTCTCTATTACAATGCTGAAAAAAGACCTCCCCGAAATCCAAACACAGCTGACGGCATTCATTAAGGATAGGGCCTGCCACCATCGATTGGCCAGAGTTATTTGCCATTGACTCCACCACTGTAATGCTATCTGGCCGAGCAACGAGAGTATTTGAACCAATAGACCGAGGGAGTTTTAGTCCCTCCAAAAGTGCAGCCGCCTCTGTTGACTCTACATCCGCCACATGTTCTAATTTTGCCGTAGATGCCATAATGAAAAAAACCGAATGGTCTCTTATAACAGCACCGCACGAACCTGTATGGTCATCCTCCGAAAAAGAAGCGTCTGTGTTCAAAACCAGCTGGCCATTCAACGGTCTCGCCCATCTGTTAGTTCTTAGGGGAATCACCTTCGTTGTTGCTGCCCGAACAAAGTTAAGGGCTATAGCTAAGATGGCTTGGCTTGATCTTTCAATGTTCTAGACGTCCTCACCCTTCTCTATCTGCCTTCGTTGCCACCAGATATGCCAGCTAGTTACCGCAATCATCTCTGGTAACTCAATCACGTCCGAGTAGCTCTTCTGACTCGCCTTATCACACAGGAGAAACACTAGTATCTCAGCTCCCGATTTCCCTGGTAGTCTGGCTGTAGTTACTATTTCATGTAAGCCAAGAATAGACCAGATTTGTCCAGCCCGGTTGCATCCGAATAGCGCATGAGTAACGTCTTCCACGTGCTGTTTGCAGACCGGACATTGCGCCGACATTGAGATGTGCCGATTAGCAAGCACACCAAAGCAAGGAATAGCATTATGTAATGATCGTCAAATGAAGATTTTCACTTTGTTTGGCACCTTGAGACTCCACAATTTCTTCCATATCGGGTGGGACGTTGAACCACTCGAGAGAGAGCTCGGTTCAGTACTGCCATATGCATCTTCCCACTGTTTACAATAGGCAGATCGTGTTGGAAATATGCCCTAGAGGCAATAAATAAAGTGTTTATTATTATATTTCCTTGTTCATGATAATCGTTTATTATCCATGTTATAATTGCATTGATTGGAAACACATTACATGTGTGGGTAAATAGACAACACATTGTCCCTAGTATGCCTCTAATGAACTAGCTCGTTGATCAAAGATGGTCAAGGTTTCCTAGCCATTGACACGTGATGTCATTTGATTACGGGATCACATCATTAGGAGAATGATGTGATGGATAAGACCCAAACTACAAACGTAGCATATGATCGTGTCAGTTTATTGCTTCTGTTTTCTGCATGTCAAGTATATGTTCCTATGACCATGAGATCATGCAACTCACGGATACCGGAGGAGTGCCTTGTGTGTATCAAATGTCGCAACGTAACCGGGTGACTATAAAGGTGCTCTACAGGTATCTCCGAGGGTGTCTGTTGAGTTGGCATGGATCAATACTGGGATTTGTTACTCCGTGTGACGGAGAGGTATCACAGGGCCCACTCGGTAATACAATATCACAATAAGCCTTGCAAGCAATGTGACTAAGTGTTAGTTACGGGATCTTGTATTACGAAACGAGTAAAGAGACTTGCCAGTAACGAGGTAGAACTAGGTATGAAGATAACGACGATCGAATCTTGGGCAAGTAACATACCGAAGAACAAAGGGAACATCATACGGGATTAATTGAATCCTTGACATAGAGGTTCAACCGATAAAGATCTTCATAGAATATGTAGGAACCAATATGGACATCCAGATCCCGCCATTGGTTATTGACCGTAGAGGTGTCTCGGTCATGTCTACATAGTTCTCGAACCCGCAGGGTCTGCACACTTAAGGTTTGGTGACGTTTCGGTAGTATAGAGTTATGTATGGTGGTGACTGAAGTTTGTTCGGAGTCCCGGATGAGATCTCGGACGTCAAGAGGAGCTCCGGAATGGTCCGGAGGTAAAGATTCATATATAGGAAGTCCTGTTTTGGTCGCCGGAAAAGTTTCGGGCTCATCGGTAGTGTACCGGGAGTGCTGGTAGTGTACCGGGAGGCCTCCGGGAGGAGTATTTCGACCCAAGAGGCTACATGGGCTGTGGGAGAGTGGAAACCAGCCCTTAGTGTGCTGGTGGAACAACCACAAGAGGCCCATGCGGCTGGAAGAAAAGAGTCCTAAGAGAAAAAGTGGAAAAAGGCAAAAAAAAAAGAGGGTGAATCCTAGTCCTACTAGGATTGGAGGTGGACTCCACCTCCACCCTTGGTTCGGCCGAAGCCCTTGGCTTGGGAAGCCAAGGCTGCCTCCTCTTCCTCCTATATATACTAGTGGTATTGAGGGTTTTTGCACTAGTTTTTCACAGCCACGTGCTACCCGTTCCTCCAGTGCATAGTTTCTCCTCTAGATCGGATTTCTGCAGTGCTTAGGCGAAGCCCTGCCGGAATTGCTCCACCACCATCACCGGAGCACCGTCACGCTGCCGGCGAACTCTTCTACCTCTCCACTCTCTCTTGCTGGATCAAGACAGCGGAGATCGTCATCAAGCTGTACGTGCGCTGAACGCGGAGGTGTCGTCCATTCGGCGCTAGATCGGAAGGATCGTGATCAAGTTCGTGGGACGGATCATGATCGGATCGCGGGACGGATTGTGATTGGATCGCGGGACAGATCATGATTGGATCGCGGGACGCACGACGATTTGGATCGTGAAGACGTTCGACTTCACCAACCGCGTTTCTTAACGCTTCCCGCTTAGCGATCTACAAGGGTATGTAGATTCACTCTCCCTCTCGTAGATGCTCATCACCATGGATAGATCTGCGTGTGCATAGGAAATTTTTTGTTTCCCATGCAACGTTCCCCAACAGTGGTATCAAAGCTAGGTCTATGTGTAGATGAGATCTCGAGTAGAACACAAAAGGTTTGTGGGCGTTGATGCTTAGATTGCTTCCTCCCTTGGTCGGATTTTGGTTCAACGATATTGTGAGATGAAGCGGCCCAGACCAACATTACTCCTACGCTTACGAGATACCGGTTCCCTCGACCGCAACTTATTGCATTGATGGCTTGCGGGTGCCAGTTTCTCTCACTTTAGTTGGATCGGATTCGACAAAGGCGGTCCTTGAGAAGGTTGAAAAGCAACTAGTGTATCACTGTTGTGGTTTTTGCGTAGATGAGAATTGCTCTTGCTAGATACCCGTAGCAGCCACGTAAAACATGCAACAACAATTAGAGGACGTCTAACTTGTTTTTGCAGGGTATGTTGTGATGTGATATGGCCAATTACATGATGTGATATATGTGATGTATGAGATGATCATGTGATGTATAGATTATCACGACTTGCATGTCGATGAGTACGGCAACCGGCAGGAGCCATAGGGTTGTCTTTAATTATTGTATGACCTGCGTGTCAATCATTAAGCGCTATGTAATGCTTTAATTTATCGCTAAACGGTAGCAATAGTAGTAGAAGCATGTTGGGCTTGACAACCCCGATGGCGACACGTTGATGGAGATCATGGTGTCTTTGCTGGTGACGATGGAGATCATGCCGGTGCTTTCAAGATGGAGATCTAAAGCACAAGTTCATGGCCATATCATGTCACTTATGAATTGCATGTGATGTTAATCCTTTTATGCACCTTGTTTTGCTTAGCACGACGGTAGCATTATAAGGTGATCCCTCACTTAAATTTCAAGATGAATTGTGTTCTCCCCGAGTGTGCACCGTTGCGAAAGTTCGTCGTGTTGAGACACCACGTGATGATCGGGTATGATAGATTCTACGTATAGATACAACGGGTGCAAGCCAGTGTTGCACACGCAGAACACTCGGGTTAAACTTGACGAGCCTAGCATGTACAGACATGGCCTCGGAACACAAGAGACCGAAAGGTCGAGCATGAGTCATATAGTAGATATGATCAACATAATGATGTTCACCATTGAAGCCACCTCAACTCACGTGATGATCGGACTTGAGTTGGTGGATTTGGATCACGTGACACTCAGATGACCTGAGGGATGTCAATTTGAGTGGAAGCTTTAGTAATTTGATTAACTAAACTCATTATCTTGAACAATAGTCTAAGTAAACTTTGCATATTTATGTTGTAGATCGATGGCTCGCGCAGTAGCACCCCTGAATTTTAATGTGTTCCTAGAGAAAGCTAAGTTGAAAGATGATGGAAGTAACTTTGTTGACTGGGCCCGTAATCTGAGGATTATCCTCACGGCTTCCCAGAAATCATATGTCCTTGATGCACCGCTTGGTGACCAACCAGAAGACATGACCTCCGAAGACGTTAAGAACGTTTGGGAGGCACGTACTGGAGATTAATCAATAGTTCAGTGTGCAATATTGTATGGCTTAGCACCGGGACTTCAAAGATGTTTCGAACGTCATGGAGCATATGAGATGTTCCACGAGTTGAAGTTTATCTTTCAGAAGAATGCCCGGATCGAGAGGTATGAAACCTCCGATAAGTTCTATGCTTGCAAGATGGAGGAGAACGGGTCTATCAGTGAACATATACTCAGAATGTCTGGGTATTCAACTCGTCTAGCGGAGTTGGGAATTGCCCTTCCGCCAGAGGCGATCACTGATAGAGTTCTTCAATCACTGCCACCTAGTTACAAGAGCTTTGTGATGAACTATAACATGCACGGGATGAACAAGTCAGTCACCGAGCTGTTTGCGATGCTAAAAGTCGCTGAGTCTGAAATCCAAAAAGAACATCAAGTGTTGATGGTCAATAAAACCACTAGTTTCAAGAAAAATGGCAAGGTCAAGGGCAAGGGCAAGAAGGGTAAAACCAAGAAGGATGGCAAAGCAGTTGCTACTCCTGTAAAGTAGCCCAAGCATGGACCCAAGCCAGAAACTGAGTGCTTTCATTGCAAGGGAAATGGTCACTGGAAGCGGAACTGCCCCAAGTACTTGGCTGACAAGAAGGCGGCCAACGACAAACAAGGTATATATGATATACATGTTAATTATGTGTACCTTACTAGCTCTCGTAGTAGTGCCTGGGTATTTGATACCAGTTCGGTTGCTCACATTTGCAACTCAAAGCAGGAACTACGGAATAAACGAAGGCTGGCAAAGGACGAAGTGACCATGCGCGTGGGAAATGGTTCCAAGGTTGATGTGATCGCCGTCGGCACGCTCTCTCTTCGATTACCATCGGGATTAGTGATGAATCTGAATAATTGTTATTTAGTGTCTGCATTAAGCATGAACATTATATCTGGATCTTGTTTATTGCGAGACGGTTACTCATTTAAATCAGAGAATAAAGGTTGTTCTATTTATATGAGTAATATCTTTTATGGTCATGCACCCAATGTTAGGGGTTTATTCATATTGAATCTTGATAGTGATGACACACATGTTCATAACATTGATGCCAAAAGATGTAGAGTTGATAATGATAGTACCACTTTCTTGTGGCACTGCCGTTTAGGTCATATTGGTGTAAAACGCATGAGGAAGCTCCATGCTGATGGACTTTTGGAGTCACTTGATTTTGAATCACTTGACACATGTGAACCATGCCTCATGGGCAAGATGACTAAAACGCCGTTCTCTGGTACAATGGAACGGGCGAGTGACTTATTGGAAATCATACATACTGATGTGTCCAGTCCAATGAATGTTACAGCGCATGGTGGATATCGTTATTTTCTCACCTTCACTGATGACTTAAGTAGATATGGGTATATTTACTTAATGCAACACAAGTCTGAAATGTTTGAAAAGTTCAAGCAATTTCAGAGTGAAGTTGAGAATCATCGTAACAAGAAGATTAAGTTCCTGTGATCTGATCGAGGACATGAATATCTGAGTTATGAGTTTGGCAGTCACTTAAGATAGTGTGGAATTGTTTCACAGTTGACACCGCCCGAAACACCACAACACAATGGTGTGTCCGAACGTCGTAATCGAACCTTATTAGATATGGTGCGTTCTATGATGTCTCTTGCAGATTTGCCACTATCATTTTGGGGTTATGCATTAGAGACAGCTACATTCACTTTAAATAGGGCACCATCAAAATCCGTTGAGACGACGCCATATGAACTGTGGTTTGTCAAGAAGCCAAAGTTGTCGTTTCTTAAAGTTTGGGGATGTGATGCTTATGTCAAAAAGCTTCAGCCTGAAAAGCTGGAACCCAAAGCGGAGAAATGCGTCTTCATAGGATACCCGAAAGAGACAGTCGGGTATACCTTCTATCTCAGATCCGAAGGCAAAGTGTTTGTCGCTAAGAACGGAACATTTCTTGAGAAAGAGTTTCTCTCGAAAGAATTGAGTGGGAGGAAAATAGAGCGCGATGAGGTTATTGAACCTTTACTTCAACCAGAAAGTAGCGCAGCGCAGAAAGATGTTTCTGTGGAACCTACGACGGTAGAAGAGAAAGTTAATGATGATGATCATGAAGCTTCGGATCAAGCTGCTATTGAACCTCATAGGTCGACAAGGCCGCGTACTACCCCTGAGTGGTATGGCAACCCTATCTTAGAGGCCATGTTGTTGGACAACAATGAACCTATGAGCTATGGAGGAGCAGTGATGGGCTCGGATTCCGAGAAATGGTTAGAGGCCATGAAATCCGAGATGGGATCCATGTATGAAAACAAAGTATGGACTTTGGAAGTATTACCTGAAGGGCGAAAGGCCATTCAGAACAAATGGATCTTTAAGAAGAAGACATACGCGGACGGTAATGTCACCATCTATAAAGCTCGACTTGTGGCAAAGGGTTTTTCACAAGTTCAAGGAGTTGACTACGATGAGACTTTCTCACCCGTAGCGATGCTTAAGTCTGTCAGAATCATGTTAGCAATAGCTGCTTATTTTGACTATGAAATTTTGCATATGGATGTCAAAACGGTGTTCCTCAACGGTTTCCTTGAGGAAGAGTTGTATATGATGCAACCCTAAGGTTTTGTCGATCCATAGAATGCTGACAAAGTTTGCAAACTCCAGCGATCCATTTATGGACTGGTGCAAGCATCTCGGAGTTGGAATAAGCGCTTTGATGAGGTGATCAAAGCGTTTGAGTTTATACAAGTTTACGGAGAAGCTTGTATTTACAAGAAAGTGAGTGGGAGCTCTATAGCGTTTCTAGTATTATATGTGGATGACATATTGCTGATTGGAAACAATATAGAGATGCCGGAAAGCGTGAAGGAATATTTGAACAAGAGCTTTTCAATGAAAGACCTAGGAGAAGCTGCTTTCATATTAGGCATTAAGATCTATAGAGATAGATCAAGACGCTTAATAGCACTTTCACAGAGCACATACCTCGATAAAGTTTTGAAGAAGTTCAAAATGGATCAGTCGAAGAAGGGGTTCTTTCCTGTGTTACAAGGTGTGAAGTTGAGTAAGACTCAATGCCCAGTAACTGCAGAAGATAGAGAAAAGATGAGTGTCATCCCCTATGCTTCAGCCATAGGCTCTATCATGTATGCAATGTTGTGCACAAGACCCAATGTCAGCCTTGCCATAAGTATGGCCGGAAGGTTTCAAAGTGATCCTGGAATGGAGCACTGGCAAGCAGTCAAGAATATCCTTAAGTACCTGAAAAGGACTAAGGAAATGTTTCTTGTTTATGGAGGTGATGAAGAGCTCGTCGTAAAGGGTTACGTCGATGCAAGCTTTGACACTGATCCGGATGACTCTAAGTCGCAGACCGGATACGTATTTATTCTCAAAGGGGGAGCGGTAAGCTGGTGCAGTTCCAAGCAAAGCGTGGTAGCCGATTCTACGTGCGAAGCGGAATACATCGCAGACTCAGAGGCGGCGAAGGAAGGTGTCTAGATGAAGCAGTTCATGACAGATCTTGGAGTAGTGCCCAGTGCACTGAATCCAATGAACCTATTCTGTGACAACACTGGTGCCATTGCTCTGGCCAAGGAATCAAGGTTCCACAAGACGACCAGACACATAAAGCGACGCTTCAACTCCATCCGTGATTACATCGAGGACAAGGACATAAATATTTGCAAAGTGCACATGGATTTGAATGCTGCAGACCCGTTGACTAAACCTCTTCCAAGGGCTAAACATGATCAACACCAGAACTGCATGGATGTTCGATTCATTACAATGTGAATCACATAGTGATGTGAACTAGATTATTGACTCTAGTGCAAGTGGGAGACTGTTGGAAATATGCCCTAGAGGTAATAAATAAAGTGTTTATTATTCTATTTCCTTGTTCATGATAATCATTTATTATCCATGCTATAATTGTATTGATTGGAAACACATTACATGTGTGGGTAAATAGACAACACATTGTCCCTAGTATGCCTCTAGTGAACTAGCTCGTTGATCAAAGATGGTCAAGGTTTCCTAGCCATTGACAAAGTTGATCAAAGACTCATGCATACCGGAGGAGTGCCTTGTGTGTATCAAATGTCGCAACGTAACTGGGTGACTATAAAGGTGCTCTACAGGTATCTCCGAGGGTGTCTGTTGAGTTGGCATGGATCAATACTGGGATTTGTTACTCCGTGTGACGGAGAGGTATCACAGGGCCCACTCGGTAATACAATATCACAATAAGCCTTGCAAGCAATGTGACTAAGTGTTAGTTACGGGATCTTGTATTACGAAACGAGTAAAGAGACTTGCCAGTAACGAGGTAGAACTAGGTATGAAGATACCGACGATCGAATTTCGGGCAAGTAACATACCGAAGAACAAAGGGAACATCATACGGGATTAATTGAATCCTTGACATAGAGGTTCAACCGATAAAGATCTTCATAGAATATGTAGGAACCAATATGGACATCCAGATCCCTCCATTGGTTATTGACCGTAGAGGTGTCTCGGTCATGTCTACATAGTTCTCGAACCCGCAGGGTCTGCACACTCAAGGTTTGGTGACGTTTCGGTAGTATAGAGTTATGTATGGTGGTGACTGAAGTTTGTTCGGAGTCTCGGATGAGATCTCGGAAGTCACGAGGAGCTCTGGAATGGTCCAGAGGTAAAGATTCATATATAGGAAGTCCTGTTTTGGTCGCCGAAAAAGTTTCGGGCTCATCGGTAGTGTACCGGGAGTGCTGGTAGTGTACCGGGAGGCCTCCGGGAGGAGTATTTCGACCCAAGAGGCTACATGAGTTGGGGGAGAGTGGAAACCAGCCCTTAGTGTGCTGGTGGAACAACCACAAGAGGCCCATGCGGCTGGAAGGAAAGAGTCCTAAGAGAAAAAGTGGAAAAAGGCAAAAAAAAAGAGGGTGAATCCTAGTCCTACTAGGATTGGAGGTGGACTCCACCTCCACCCTTGGTTCGGCTGAAGCCCTTGGCTTGGGAAGCCAAGGCTGCCTCCTTCCTCCTATATATACTGGTGGTATTGAGGGTTTTTGCACTAGTTTTTCACAGCCACGTGCTACCCGTTCCTCTAGTGCATAGTTTCTCCTCTAGATCAGATTTCTGCAGTGCTTAGGTGAAGCCCTGCCGGAATTGCTCCACCACCATAGCCAGAGCGTTGTCACGCTGCCGGAGAACTCTTCTTCCTCTCCGCTCTCTCTTGCTGGATCAAGATGGCGGAGATCGTCATCAAGCTGTACGTGTGCTGAACGCGGAGGTGCCGTCCGTTCGGCGCTAGATCGGAAGGATCATGATCAAGTTCGTGGGACGGATCGTGATCAAGTTCGTGGGATGGATCGTGATCAAGTTTGTGGGAGGGAGCATGATCGGATCGCAGGACGAATCGTGATTGGATCGCGGGACGCATGGCGATTTGGATCGCGAAGACGTTTGACTACACCAACCGCGTTTCTTAACACTTCCCGCTTAGCGATCTACAAGGGTATGTAGATCCACTCTCCCTCTCGTAGATGCTCATCACCATGGATAGATCTGCGTGTGCGTAGGAAATTTTTTGTTTCCCATGCAACGTTCCCCAACAGATCATACACTGAATTCCCGTCCTCGTCAAGTGCCATGCCACATAATCCTCAGTATCATCCTGATGCAATGGAATTTGCAGTATGCGATCAACATCAATCGGCCAAAAAATTTCTCTGATAAGATTCTCATCCCACTCTCCGAATACTGGATCAATAAGTGTAGCGGCCCGACTCAAACCGAGTCAAGCCTCTGTGTGTTCCGTGCCATCCCTGGATCAGTATGCTGGCACACACAGTACATCAATGCATATATCAAAGTGCAACCACATGTAATTAACGTAAAACTGATATATACCTTAAAATCTCAGCGGAAACATTCAACGAGAGTGGAGTCCCAATAACACCAACGGCAGGTTGAGTGTAGACCGTAACCCTGAATCGTACTCTTACCCGTCGTAGAGCTTATCTACAACATAAGACATTGCAGCCGTGTAGGTCAGCATTTTGAATATGCCGGCAAGTCACAAAAGAGGGGGTGTAAAGTAATCATCTATTCTACATGCATATATGGCAAGTGGGGTAGCGGGTTTTGCATAAAGCCAAAATTTTCCTACAACAAGAGAGGGCAAAAAGCATAATTACTACAATGTTGGTTGATTAATGAGATGGTTCCACCAACCAATTCTCATACCCAAGTTGTCATTAATAAACCCACATCAATACAATTAATTGTGTTGAGAGTTCCAGAAAGTTTCAGTTCCTTTGGCTCAAACTGTCCATGACCGTGGACACGGCTAATCGATTAGGTTTTAGTACTCTGCAGAGTTTTGCACACGTTCCCCGCCAAGATTTGATCGCCTCTGTTGGATTTCTCGCACTTTAGGGTGTTTGAGAAACGTATGACCAAAACATGGTCTTCTAAAGGGTTTCCCCGAGACTCTGCCGGTGCCCATCCTTTCCTACCGTTCTTCTACATCTCGTAGCACCGCCTGTCCAGGGTCACCAAGATATCCAACCAAGCCAGAGACCATAATGACTTGTGGCTGTGTAGGTAAGCCTTGGGTCTTGAAGCATCCATCCATCTCTTTGTGCCTGGGTGGACCTTTCCGCGTGAATACTGGCACTTCCCCAGCAACACCTAGGCTAACCACTGGTTTCTCCAGGGCGCCGTTCAACCATCATCCACCCAGAGGTAAGTTGAAAACTCGGAGTCTTGAAGTCTTGATCATCATGTAGGTCTTGAAATTATTAACTCACAACTCTCATGAATCACACAACCAACCCCGTCTACTAATAGCGTAGCAAAATGTAAAACAACGTTTCCCGGGGCCAATGTGTCAAAGGATTGAGGGGTACCTACCACATGATACTACATCAAGTAACCAAGCTTCCAGATTACCTACTTTGCATGCAATTGGGGAGACAGTAGAACTAATGCAATTAAAACATAGGTATACATGGTCAAAGTGACTTGCCTGTACTGTTGATGAAGAATAATATCGCTCTTAGAGATAACCGATAGACTATTCGTCACTCTCCGATGAAAATCTATATAAACAAACATTGCATTCTTATAAGCAATCATACTAGCAGTCAATAATAACAATCAAAAAGGCAACACAAAACCAAAAGCAACATGGTGGTGATGAAGGAAATACTTAAGACCAACTCAGATGACAAAACTACAGCAACACAACTAAGGTGGTGATGAAGGAAATACTTAAGACAAAAGTTAAAATCAACAAAACTTCATCAACACAAGCAAACTTGGTTTTCTCTACAAGTACATCCAAATTTTTAAAAGTAACAAACAAAAACAAAATATAATAAAAATAGTTTAGTAAACATTTTACTTAGCAAAAAGAATAACTTTTGAAGAACAACTAATCATTTAGAAAACAATACTCTAGCAACATAAGTTTTTAACTACTAGAACATATCAGTAGAAAACACTAAGTTAACAAATTAAAAGAAATTTTTTTAAACAAATAATTAATAGAGAGTATTTTCTCATAAATCTTTATTTTGCAAAAAGAACAAATTGAAAAGCTTTTATAAAGGTTCTTATTTTGATATAAAACAAGGTCATCCTTGGCTTAAACCACAAACAATCTCAACTATAATACAAATTGTTTCTCGTATAAACTTAGACTAATAGCAAATCAAACTTATAAAGCAATTTGTGGAAACTATTTTCAAATACAAGATCAACATAGCAATGAAAATCCAATTGCAAGTTATAGTTGAACTAGAATTGATTTTCATGCAACCAAATAATAAAATATTATTTGTTTTGAAGGGCTACTATTATCTAACAGAAAACTTTATAAAAGTCTATCTCTAATATAAAAGAAAATAATTTCAAATAATTTAAAACAAAAGGGAATATAAATAGACCTAATAGAACTAAACAGAATCTGTTTTGCTTGAAAATAGTACTATAAAATATTCTAAAAATTTCCAAACTCTACCTACGGATAACTAAGGTCACTAGTGACAAGTAGCAAAAAGAATCAACTCAAAATATATTTTTAAACTCAAGATATTTAGAAAATAAGATTTTGATCAAATCTGTTTGAAATCAATTTTAAATTATTCAAATTTTGTCAAACTTGATATCTTCTGAAACTATAACAAATTTTTGAACTAATGCAAAAAGAATCATATTAAAACACTTAAAAACATAAAAGATATAACAAAAATGAAAACAGAACCTATTCTGTTTTCTAAAACAAACAGAAAAAAGAAAAAAAAACTTAGCTAACGGACAGGGTGACGTGGCAGGTTTTGATAGGCTACGGAGGGATCGTGTTCTAGTGATTCGAGCGGACAGCCGACACTTAACGGAAAACGTTTCGGCTAAAATTAACTAAAAGAAAACCGGCCGGTTCATTTTAAATAAACCGAAAGGGTATGGGGGTTCTAATCGTGGCTGTTCAAGTGAGATCGGACGGATGGGGAAGCTCTCCGCTGCGGGAGGTCAACTCCAGCGAGGTTCCGGCAAGGCCGAAGCGGCGAGGTCGATGGGTAGGCGTCTCTGGTGGTCCTCCGGCGATGGCGAGGGCTCCAGGCGATGCGGACGAGGACGGCGAGTCGGGTGGTGGTCCTGGCGTCGTCGCGGTTGGTCGGGGGCGTCGGCGACGAGCTCCGAGGCGGCGGCGACGTTTGTGTGTCAACGGGGATGGTGCACCGGTGGGTGTGGGGCTCGGGCGAGGGCACAGGGAGGTGCGCAAGGCCGTGGGGAGGTGGATGGTGGGCTGGGAAAGGCTCGGGGAGGTCGAGGTGGAGCGACACGATGGAAATGGCGCGACGGCGGCGCTCGGGCTCCGGCGAGCTAATACGGCAGCGAGAGGCTTCGGGCAGAGGGGGCAAGTGGGGAAATGGGTAGAGGAGAGGACCGGGGTATTTTATAGGGCCTCGGGGTGGTCGGGGAATGGAAGGGGAGGCGGATCCGGCGCGATGGTCTCGCCAGCGTAGTTTGGGGAGTGAGAGGAGGGAGGTGACCGCGAGGTTTGAGGATCGGTCGGTGGGGTCGCGCGGATCAGAGAGAGAGAGAGAGAGATCAGCGCGGCGGTGACCAAATTAAATACTTTAGAAAAAATTATTTCCAAAAAATGCCTAAATGGCTTTATTTATTTTTGCAAATATTTTTCAAATAACCCCTTGGGTTTTATGGTTCAAAAGCTTCACAAAAATACCCCTGGTTTGGAGTGTCATATTACTCCTCTGAAAAACTTGTCAAGGGGTTTGAATGCTTACAAATTCAAATAGGGAATTCAAATATGGAAGGTAAAACTCCATATGAGAAATTTTCAAATGGTTTTCAAATTCCCTTTCCAAATCTTTTCGTGTTGAAGAAGTCATGTCATCTTCCCTCACTGATTTGAAAAGTAAGAAGTTGAATTCAAAAGAAAATGGGAAAGTCATTTTATTCCCTCTCATTCAAAAGTTTTCAAAAGTTTCAAATTTTCACTCAATTTGAATCACTCAAGCAAACAAACAATCATTCTAGTATTTATTATAACATTCCAAATTTTGGGATGTTACAAACCTACCACACTTAAAATGAATCTCGTCCTCAAGATTCGAAGAGGCTAGAAAGAAAAGGTTAGGGTTTGGGGTCTTCTAGAAAATCCATTGTCCTGGAAGGTGGGGGGTCTACCACACTTAAAATGAGAGTTACTGGTCCCTCAAAATCATGGCAGTCCTCTGGGTGCATCTGTCTCTTCACATACTTTACAGTAACTTCCTTGGTGATGCTCTTCCGTTTAAATCAGAAAATCTTGTGTTCTCATAACAAATTGTATTTCCTCCGATACTGGGTCTTCTTAACTGATAAGTCTCGCGTTCACTCTAACTTATCGAAGATCTCGTGGTGGTCTACCATTTGTGGTTATCCTGCAATGAAATGGGTCTTGGCTTCATTCCTCACCGTAAAATCCCTACGTGTGACAGCAACTGTCATGTACAAGGGTTTTCTTCATACCATTCTAAGGCTTAAACAAAAGCTTCAAAGAACGTCGTCTCTTTACTATGGGTAAGTCACTCAGATTTACCAATCCGTATAGCAAGAGAATGATAAGAGTAAGTCATCATGGTGGCCAAGCCATGTCGCACTGAAATCATTACCTTGTATAAGGTTTAGTGAATCTCGTATTCTAACACTTGGGCTTCCTCACAAGCATTGCAGAAATTTCTCTTGTCAACGAACGAAGTTCGGATAAATCCATTGATTCTGCAAGCTAAGCAAAAACATCTATCGTTTCTTCACAACTCTCAGGTTATCATATACTCCTAAAAAAACGTTTGCTAATCAGTCGTAGCTTCTTCCAAGTTTCTTCCTTCACCAAGGTGGGGCTTGATCCTTATCAATCCTGAGGTCAGTGACTTGTGGGTTCACTTGAATACTTGAATAGTCTTTATCTCACTCTTGGGGTTACTATCATTTCATATTCCAACATTACCTTCAGTTCACTACATCATACCCTTGAGGTAACAAATCACAGACATGTTCTTGTCTAGATTTCACTTCGCGTAATTCATTTTCCTTTCCATTTGTCCATATAACCTTGGGTATGGTTTCATCACAATCATTCCTTTTCTCAATATTCCAATTTCAAAATCACTTTGTCACAAAGGTTATCATCCAGATAGTTTGAGGTGGTTCCACATTCTCTTCACCTGTATTCACTTATCCAAACTCCTTAACCAGAAAGGTACCTGTGGTTACTATCACACTTAAAATGAAATGCACTCATGTCTGCATAGACCATATTTTCTCATATCCTTGAAAATGGTCAGAGATCTTTGTTCTTAGAGTGGCAACTCATATAATTCAACACAGGAGAATCATAACACCATAAATTCCATTGATCTCATGAATTTATTACAAACTTTGAGACTTCCATTACATAACTTCAAAATGATAAGAGTGCTACCTATTACATTTATTACTTCCAAAAATTCAAAACTCAAACTACTCATGTTTAGCCTTCTTCTCCGGGCAGGTATAGGAGTAATGTCCTATCTTCTAGCACCGAAAACACATGATCTGACTTAGATCCTTCTTTGCAGAAATTGGGTTGTTCTGAGAACGTCTTCGGTTTCTCTTCTTGGGCTCCTTTGTTCCGATCAAACTTTCAATTTCCTGTGGATCAAACTCCACTTCTTCTGTCGGGAAGTTTCCCAGATACTCTTTTCTTTCCTTCATACAGTCTTGTGAGAAATGTCCTTCTTCTCCACATGAATAGCAGGCATTGGATCAAAATCTGGTTAGGCCTTCTCCATTAGGGTCTTCAACATCTTCCTTCATCACAAGTTCTCCTAAATTTTCTCTGAAGGCTTCCTTCTGCTGCTTGATGACTTCTTGTACCTTGGGGTACATTTGGCATTGAGCCGGGTAATGCGTAGTTCCTTCGCACAAGAAACATGTCACCTGCCCAGTTGGGCATTCCTTAGCTCGGTGATTTTCTTCACAATGAGGGCATCCTTCCTTGTGTTCTTACTGGGTGTGTCCTATCTCTCAACATATCCTGCATGCACAAATCTTCTTTACATCTTTGCCACGGGGCTTCTAGGTGTTGGTAACAACATGAGATCCTTGCAGAGTTATCTTGAATTCTTCCCAAGTGTTTGATGCTTGCCTATCATGGATATCTTCATGCATCTTCCACCAATTTGCAGCACCTTCTGCAAAGTACCGAAAAACATACTGGACCATCTCTTTTCTTGCAACATGGCTACTCCTAGATGATCCTCCATGTTCTGAATCCATTCTTCTGTCTCTAACCGAGTCATCGATCCAGAATACACGAGTCCAGCTTCACTCATCATCTATTGGGTTCAAGGTTTTGGGGATGAGATGGGTAAGAGAGAGAAAGGAGGGGATACACACAATACAAACAATGTTTTTGAAAATAGATTTTTGTTGTGGCTGTCGAAACTTTACACACAAATGACAGCTCACAAATCATCGTATCTAACGTAAGTATACAATAGGGATTTGGTCTTCTAGGGCATAATATCTTGGAAAATTCTTCATGGTCTTCAATTACTTTGGGTCTTCACAGTCTTCAACCCGTGTAGCTTCAACTCTTCTAATGCATGATGAAATCTTCTTTACTTTGAAGTGACCATCAATTGTTTCGATATCTTGTCCTTCTCGAAGTGGTCTCAGTTGATCCTTAGTGTGGTCAAGGGGAAAGGGTATTTTGTAACTTTTTGAGGTAAGAGAGATCATTTGATAAGGCTCAAATAAGATAAGAAGTAAAAGGTCTTTTGAAAACAAAAAATTTTGAGAAATCATTTCCTAAGGGCTTTCTAGTTTCTAGGGTCACGTCCTACAGTCAACGTGTGCTCTAATACCATTTCTGTAGCGACCCGACTCAAAATGAGTCAAGCCTCTGTGTGTTCTGTGCCATCCCTGGATCAGTATGCTGGCACACACAGTACATCAATGTATATATCAAAGTGCAACCACATGTAATTAACGTAAAACGGATATATACCTTAAAATCTCAGCGGAAACAATCAACGGGAGTGGAGTCCCAATAACACCAACGACAGGTTGAGTGTAGACCGTAACCCTGAATCGTACTCTTACCCGTCGTAGAGCTTATCTACAACATAAGACGTTGCAGCCGTGTAGGTCAGCATTTTGAATATGCCGGCAAGTCACAAAAGAGGGGGTGTAAAGTAATCATCTATTCTACATGCATATATGGCAAGTGGGGTAGCGGGTTTTGCATAAAGCCAAAATTTTCCTACAACAAGAGAGGGCAAAAAGCATAATTACTACAATGTTGGTTGATTAATGAGATGGTTCCACCAACCAATTCTCATACCCAAGTTGTCATTAATAAACCCACATCAATACAATTAATTGTGTTGAGAGTTCCAGATAGTTTCAGTTCCTTTGTCTCAAACTGTCCATGACCGTGGACACGTCTAATCGATTAGGTTTTAGTACTCTGCAGAGTTTTGCACACGTTCCCCACAAGATTTGATCGCCTCCGTTGGATTTCTCGCACTTCAGGGTGTTTGAGAAACGGATGACCAAAACATGGTCTTCTAAAGGGTTTCCCCGAGACTTTGTCGGTGCCCATCCTTTCCTACCATTCTTCTACATCTCGTAGCACCGCCTGTCCAGGGTCACCACGATATCCAACCAAGCCAGAGCCCATAATGACTTGTGGCTATGCAGGTAAGCCTTGAGTCTTGAAGCATCCATCCATCTCTTTGTGCCTGAGTGGACCTTTCCGCGTGAATACTGGCACTTCCCCAGCAACACCTAGGCTAACCACTGGTTTCTCCAGGGCGCCGTTCAACCATCATCCACCCAGAGGTAAGTTGAAAACTCGGAGTCCTGAAGTCTTGATCATCATGTAGGTCTTGAAATTATTAACTCACAACTCTCATGAATCACACAACCAACCCCGTCTACTAATAGCATAGCAAAATGTAAAACAACATTTCCCGGGGCCAATGTGTCAAAGGGTTGAGGGGTACCTACCACATGATACTACATAAAGTAACCAAGTTTCCAGATTACCTACTTTGCATGCAATTGGGGAGATAGTAGAACTAATGCAATAAAAACATAGGTATACATGGTTAAAGTGACTTGCCTGTACTGTTGATGAAGAATAATATCGCTCTTAGAGATAACAGATAGACTATTCGTCACTCTCCGAGGAAAATCTATATAAACAAACATTGGATTCTTATAAGCAATCATACTAGCAGTCAATACTAACAATCAAAAAGGCAACACAAAACCAAAAGCAACATGGTGGTGATGAAGGAAATACTTAGGACCAACTCAGATGACAAAACTACATCAACACAACTAAGGTGGTGATGAAGGAAATACTTAAGACAAAAGTTAAAATCAACAAAACTTCATCAACACAAGCAAACTTGGTTTTCTCTACAAGTACATACAAATTTTCAAAAGTAAAAAACAAGAACAAAATATAATAAAAATAGTTTAGTAAACATTTTACTTAGCAAAAAGAATTACTTTTCAAGAACAACTAATAATTTAGAAAACAATACTCTAGCAACATAAGTTTTTAACTACTAGAACATATCAGTAGAAAACACTAAGTTAACAAATTAAAAGCAATTTTTTTAAACAAATAATTAATAGAGAGTATTTTCTCATAAATCTTTATTTTGCAAAAAGAACAAATTGAAAAGCTTTTATAAAGGTTCTTATTTTGATATAAAACAAGGTCATCCTTGGCTTAAACCACAAACAATCTCAACTATAATACAAATTGTTTCTGGTCTAAACATAGACTAACAGCAAATCAAACTTATAAAACAATTTGTGGAAACTATTTTCAAATACAAGATCAACATAGCAATGAAAATCCAATTGCAAGTTATAGTTGAACTAGAATTGATTTTCATGCAACCAACTAATAAAATATTATTTGTTTTGAAGGGCTACTATTATCTAACAGAAAACTTTATAAAAGTCTATCTCTAGTATAAAAGTAAATAATTTCAAATAATTTAAAACAAAAGGGAATATAAATAGACCTAATAGAACTAAACAGAATCTGTTTTGCTTTAAAAGACTACTATAAATTATTCTAAAAATTACCAAACCCTACCCACTTATAACTAAGGTCACTAGTGACAAGTAGAAAAAAGAATCAACTCAAAATATATTTTTAAACTCAAGATATTCAGAAAATAAGATTTTAATCAAATCTGTTTGAAATCAATATTAAATTATTCAAATTGTTTCAAACTTGATATCTACTGAAACTAGAACAAATTTATGAACTAATCCAAAAAGAATAATATTAAAACACTTAAAAACATAAAAGATATAACAAAAACAAAAACAGAACCTATTCTGTTTTCTAAAACAAACAGAAAAAAGAAAAAAACTTAGCTAACGGACAGGGTGACGTGGCAGGTTCTGATAGGCTACGGAGGGAGCGTGTTCTAATGATCCGAGCGGACGACAGACACTTAACGGAAAACGTGTCGGCTAAAATTAACTAAAAGAAAACCGGCCGGTTCATTTTAAATAAACCGAAAGGGTATGGGGGTTCTAATCGTGGCTGTTCAAATGAGATCGGACGGAGGGGGAAGCTCACCGCGGCGGGAGGTCAACTCCAGTGAGGTTCCGGCAAGGCCGAAGCGGCGAGGTCGATGGGGAGGCATCTCCGGTGGTCCTCCGGCGATGGCGAGGGCTCCAGGTGATGCGGACGAGGACGGCGAGTCGGGTGGTGGTCCTGGGGTCGTCGTAGTTGGTCGGGGGCGTCGGCGACGAGCTCCAAGGCGGCGGCGACGTTCGGGTGTCAATGGGGACGGTGCACCGGTGGGTGTGGGGCTTGGGCGAGGGCACAGGGAGGTGCACAAGGCCATGGGGAGGTGGATGGTGGGCTCGGAAAGGCTCGGGGAGGTCGAGGTGGAGCGACACGATGGAAATGGCGCGACGGCGGCGCTTGGGCTCCGGCAAGCTAATACGGCAGCGAGAGGCTTCGGGCAGAGGGGGCAAGTGGGGGAATGGGTAGAGGAGAGGACCGGGGGCTTTTATAGGGCCTCGGGGTGGTCGGGGAATGGAAGGGGAGGCAGATCCGACGCGGTGGTCTCGCCGGCGTGGTTTGGGGAGTGAGAGGAGGGAGGTAACCACGAGGTTTGGGGATCGGTCGGTGGGGTCACGCGGTCAGAGAGAGAGAGAGAGATCAGCATGGCGGTGACCGTTGCGGAGGAATTTCGGGAGAGAGATTAGAGGCAGGTGGGCCGTGGGCTTTAATATGCGTTAACTATTTCCTTTATTAATTACCAGAGCAATAAAAACAACATTAAGACATTCAAAACCTGTCCAAAAAATAAAGTTTTATATATCAAAATGATCAGGGAAGTAAATTCCATTTAATGGACATTTTTCCACAGCCAAATTAAATACTTTTAAAAAACTTATTTTCAGAAAATGCCTAAATGGCTTTATTTATTTTTGCAAATATTTTTCAAATAACCCCTTGGGTTTTATGGTTCAAAAGCTTCACAAAAATACCCTTGGTTTGGAGTGTCATATTACTCCTCTCAAAAAGTTGTCAAGGGGTTTGAATGCTTACAAATTCAAATAGGGAATTCAAATATGGAAGGTAAAACACCATATGAGAAATTTTCAAATGGTTTTCAAATTCCCTTTCCAAATCTTTTCATGTTGAAGAAGTCATGTCATGTTCCCTCACTGATTTGAAAAGTAAGAAGTTGAATTCAAAAGAAAATGGGAAAGTCATTTTATTCCCTCTCATTCAAAAGTTTTCAAAAGTTTCAAATTTTCACTCAATTTGAATCACTCAAGCAAACAAACAATCATTCTAGTATTTATTATAACTTTCCAAATTTTGGGATGTTACAATAAGTTCATTAACTCGGGTAAGCACTCTATTTCCACGTGTAGTGACAATTTTCCTGGAGGAGCTGTTCGGCACCCAGTAGTCCTCCCATATATTTATTTTAAGGCCATTACCCACCCTCCAAATGCTTCCTTTCTTGAAAGTCTGAGCTCCCGCCCAAATACTCTGCCACACATAGGAAGAACCTTTCTTCAAACTGCAGTTTAGTAATTCACCATTTGGGTAATATTTCGCACGCAAAACCCTCGCACATAGCGAGTCATGATGCTCAATGAGTCTCCAGCACTGCTTGGCTAGAACTGCCAAATTAAAACTGTGTATATCACTGAAACCCATACCACCTCTTTCCTTCGGAATGCACATCTTCCACCAAGCAAACCAATGCATCTTTCGTTGGTTTTCCCCGTCACCCCACCAGTAATGCGAAATGGCATCAGTGATCCCCTTGCAGATTTTTTTCAAGAATTTGAACACACTCATCGCATACGTAGGAATGGCCTAGGCCAACGCTTTGATCAAAGCTTACTTACCACCATAAGATAGAGTTATTTCCTTCCACCCATTTATCATCTTCTGGATCCTCTCAATAATACGCTTGAAACAGTCAACACGGTCTACCCCAATGATGGAAGGGAGACCCAAGTACTTATCAGAGAGAGATTCTGTCATGATGTCCAATATCTGGCACACCTCCACTTTCCGAGCAACATCAGTATTGGGGCTGAAGTATATCGATGATTTTGCCGCACTCACCAACTGTCCTGAAGCCGAACAGTACTCATCCAAAATCCTTGTTAAAGTGCTCGCATTATCCGCATCTGCTCTCATGAGGATCAAGGAGTCGTCAACAAAAAGTAAGTGTAGCGACCCGACCTGAAAGGTCAAGTCTCCGGTGTTTCCGTACCATCCCAAGATCATGCTGGTACACACACGGTACATCAATGTATATATCAAAGGGAAATCACACAGCAAATATATTAATCGAAATCTCATTTTGATTCCTTTATTACAATAAAAATTACAATAAAGTGGCTAAAAGCCAACTCATGAGAATATCTAAATCTTGCGGAAGCGTCGAAGGTAGATGAGTCCATCTGACTCCAAGGGCATCTCACTGAGCATAGAACGTGTCCTCACTCCTGGTCGAAAAAGTACTCTGCAACATGATACGTTGCAGCCATGTAGGTCAGCATAGGGAATATGCCGGCAAAGTCACAAGAGAGGGGTGAAAAGATAATCATCTAGTCTATATGCATATATGGTAGGTGGGGTGGTAAGTTTTGCGTAAAGCCAAGTTTTTCCTACATCAAGAGAGGGGCTAAGCAAAATATTACTAAGTTGGTTGATTAATGAGATGGTTCCACCAACCAGTTCTCATACCCAAAATTGTTAATACCCACATCATCATATTAATTGTGTTGAGAGTTTCGGAAGTTCCAATTCCTTTGGCTCAAGTCGTCCATGACCGTGGACACGGCTAATCGATTAGGTTTGAAATACTCTGCAGAGTTTTGCGCACGTTCCCCACAAGATTTGGTCGCCTCCGTTTGATTTGCAAAAAGATTCATATCAAAATCTATTTTCAAACTCTAGTTATTCAGATTTGAAGATTTTGAGAAAATTTGATTAAACTCAAATTTTATAGTTCCAATTTGAAATTTAAAAGTACAGGGTGAAACTACATGAAAAATGTGAGCTAATGCAAAAAGAATCAACTCAAAACATTAAACAGGTTAAAAGATATAAGCAAAACAAAATTTGAATACACTCTGTTAATTAAAACAAAAAAACAGAAAAAAAATTGATTTGCAACGGCCAGGGGGCTACGTGGCGCTGTCCGATTGGTGGCTAGGGTGTGCGCGCGAGTGCTTTCGGGCGGGCGACCGATCTGAAAGGAAAACGTTTCGGGGATAAGTGGATTCTAATCTGGGTCGTTGGTTTTGGATCGGAGGGGTGGGAGTGCTCACGGGGTAAAGTCGCCGGCGCCGGGGGTTCTCCGGTGGATCCGAAGGCGGCGAAGTCGACGGCGAGGCGTTCCGGTGGTCGGGGAAGGCAACGAAGTGGTCCGGGCGACGGCGACGGGTCTCCGGAGTCGATTGGTGGCAATGGTGGGTGGAATGGTGGTCGGAATAGCTGGCTACGGTCGACGGCGAGGTCCGGTGGTGGCGCTACTCCGGCGAGCAATTGCGGCAGCCCTCCGGCGAGAGAGAGAGGGGGCTCGGGGGGAAATGGATGCGGGGAGTGGCCGGCTACTTATAGGGTGCTTGGGGGTGCGGGGAGTTAAGAAAGGAGAGAGATCCGGGAGGGGGATGAAACGGCCGGCGTCGTCTCCGGCGTGTGCGGGGGGGGGGGGGAAGAAGATGACCGTTCGGTAGTAACGGTCGGTCAGGGGTGGGGTCCAACGTCAGTGAGAGAGAGGGAAATGAATGCGCGTCGGTCGACCGGCTTCTAATCAATACGCGAATAACTGCCCGTGGGCCGGCCAATTTAATACAGTAACCGTTACCGTTTTTGTTTAATGTTTTTCCAGAGACATTCAAAAGCTTTTAAAGCATTCAAACCGTTTATAAATATAGGGGTATTATATATCAAAATTAACAGAATAAAAAATTCTATTCAATGAACATTTTTATTCTGTCATTTGAACACTTTGAAAAAAAATAATATTTTCAGAAATTGCCTAATTGTTTTTAAAACCTTTTTGCAAATATTTTCAAAACAACTCCTGGTTACTTTTGTTCAAATAGATCACCAATTTGGCCCTGGTGTGGAGTGTCATGTTACTCCCCTCTTATTTTGAACATTTAACCAAAATTTCAAATAGGTGAAAGCAAGTTAGGGAAAAAATTGAAAGGCTTTCAGAATTTTTAGAAAGAACATTTCAACAAACACATACATTCAAACAATGATGATGATGGATGCATAGCTATATTTCATAACATTCCAAAATGAAATTTTGGGATGTTACAAACCTACCCACCTTAAGATGAATCTCGCCCTCGAGATTCGGGTTGGCTAGAAAATAGGTGCGGGTGGTCTCTACGAAGATCTTCTTCGCGTTCCCAGGTGGCTTCTTCCTCAGTGTGGTGACTCCACAAAACTTTACAGAACTTGATGATCTTGCTGCGGGTAACTCTGTTGGCTGTCTCGAGGATTCTGACAGGCTTCTCCTCGTAGGTCAGATCATTGTCAAGTTGTATGGCCTCTAGGGGCACTGTATCTCTCAAAGGGATATCAGCCATCTCAGCATGACATTTCTTCAGTTGGGACACATGGAACACATTATGAACTTCGGATAATCCTTCCGGCAATTCCAGCTTGTATGCAACTTCGCCTCTAAGTTCAAGAATTTTGTAGGGGCCTATGAATCTGGGTGCTAATTTTCCTTTAACACCAAACCTCTTGATTCCTCGAAGCGGGGACACACGAAGATAAGCTCAGTCTCCCACTTCATACGTCACTTATTTACGTTTGCTGTCAGCATAACTCTTCTGTCGAGATTGAGCTATTTTGAGTCTGTCACGAATCAACTTGACTTTCTCTTCCGAATCTCGGATAAGATCGGGACCAAAAAGTTGTCGGTCTCCAACACCATCCCATGTCAGTGGTGTTCTGCACCTCCTTCCGTATAAAGCTTCGAAAGGGGCCATCTTCAGACTGGTCTGATAACTATTGTTGTACGAGAATTCTGCGTAAGGTAAGTTGTCATCCCAACTAGATCCATAATCTAGCGCACAAGCTCTCAACATGTCTTCCAGAATCTGGTTGACTCTCTCAGTCTGTCCATCTGTCTGCGGATGAAAAGCTATACTGAACTCTAGCCTTGTACCCAAAGTTTCATGTAACTGATGCCAAAACTTTGAGGTAAACTGTGTTCCTCTATCTGACACGATACTCCTCGGAACTCCATGCAGACATACGATCCTGGTCATATATATCTTGGCTAGCTTAGCACTGGTATAGGTGGTTTTCACTGGAATGAAATGAGCTACCTTGGTCAAGCGATCTACCACTACCCAGATGGAATCATAACCTAAACGGGTCCTGGGTAATCCTGTGATGAAGTCCATACCAAGCTTTTCCCATTTCCACTCGGGTATCGGCAAAGGTTGGAGTAACCCTGCTGGTTTCTGATGTTCCGACTTTACTCGTTGACAAACATCACATATTGCAACGTGTTCCGCAATATCCTTCTTCATACCTGTCCACCAATAACTTTCCTTTAAATCCAGATACATCTTGGTATTGCCTGGGTGTATCGAGTAAGGTGAATCGTGGGCTTCCTGAAGTATCAACTTCCTGAGTTCTGGGTCATTGGGCACATAGATTCGGTTCTCAAACCACAAAGTTCCGTGTTCATCCTCACGAAAACCTTTAGCTTTACCATCTTCCATTCTCTGCTTTATCTCAGCTATCTCCTTGTCTGATTTCTGGGCTTCACGAATTCTTTCGGTCAAGGTGGACTAGATCTCTAGTGTACCAACATATCCTCTTGGAACTATCTCTAGCTTGAGCTCTCTGAGATCATCGGCTAACTCTTGGGGTAATCCTCCCGCTGTGAGGGTGTTTACATAAGTTTTACGACTCAAGGCATCGGCTACAACATTGGCCTTACCTGGATGGTAATGTAATCTCATGTCATGGTCCTTGATTAACTCTAACCATCTCCTCTGTCTGAGGTTCAACTCCTTCTGCGTGAAGATATATTTCAAGCTTTTATGGTCGGTGTAAACATCACAACTATTTCCGATAAGAAAATGTCTCCAGGTCTTGAGTGCTGCACTACGGCTGCTAGTTCCAAATCATGGGTGGCATAATTCAACTCATGAGGTCGTAGTTGTCTGGATCCATAAGCTACAACCTTTCCATCTTGCATGAGTACTCCTCCAAGTCCTTGACATGAAGCATCACAATAAACCTGGAAGTCCTTCCGAATATTGGGCAAAATCAACACTGGGGCTGTGACCAAACGTTTCTTCAACTCCTGGAAACTGGCTTCACATTCCTCAGTCCAAACATACTTAGATTCTTTCTTCAACAACTCTGTCATGGGCTTGGCAATCTTTGAGAAATTCTCAATGAATCTCCGATAATATCCGGCAAGTCCAAGGAAACTGCGGATCTCCTTAACTGAAGTGGGTGACTTCCACTCGGTGACGGCTTCAACCTTAGCGGGGTCTACGGCTATTCCTTCTCCAGAAATAACATGTCCAAGGAATCCGACTTCCGTCAGCCAAAATTCACATTTGCTGAACTTGGCATATAATTGATGCTCTCTTAGCTTCTCCAGAACTAAACGCAGATGTTCCTTGTGTTCTTCCTCGTTCTTGGAGAATATCAAAATGTCATCGATGAACACCACGACAAACTTGTCCAAATATTCCATGAACACTTTGTTCATCAAATTCATGAAGTAGGCAGGAGCATTAGTTAAACCAAAGGACATGACAGTATACTCATACAAGCCATACCTTGTGGTGAAAGCCGTTTTGGGTATATCCTGTTCACGAATCTTCAGCTGATGATACCCTGATCGAAGATCGATCTTAGAGAATACTTTGGCGCCTACTATCTGATCAAACAAATCATTAATCATCGGCAGAGGGTACTTGTTCTTGATAGTCACCTCGTTCAAGGCACAATAATCGACTACCATTCTCAAGGTTTTATCCTTCTTCTCCACCAAAAGAACTGGGGCTCCCCAAGGTGAAGAACTTGGACGTATATAACCTTTGTCCAATAACTCCTTAATCTGCTTCTTGATTTCCAACAGATCATTTGCGGGCATCCGATAGGGTCTCTTGGAAATTGGTGCTGTCCCTGGCTGCAACTCTATTAGGAACTCAATCTCCCTATCTGGTGGCATGCCTGGTAATTCTTCCGGAAATACATCCAGAAAGTCTTTTACCACGGGTACTTCCTCCTGAACAACTCCTGTGAGGGCATTTAACCGAGCACTCATCTGGGTGCGTCGGGATACATACTTAATCCTCTTGTTCTCCGGGGTGGTGAGTGAAACAGACTTGCTAGGGCAATCAAGATTTCCTTCATACTTGGTCATCCAATCCATGCCTAGGATTACATCCAATCCTTGTGACTCTAAGACGATGAGGTCGGTGGGAAAAACATGGTTTCCTATGTGAAGTTTCAGGGCATGGCATCCTATTCCTGCCATCATCATACCTCCTGGGGAACTGACCTTAATGGGCTGACTAAGGGTTTTGGTGGGCAAACCATACTTATCCACAACTACCCTTGATATGAATGAATGAGTTGCACCGGAATCAAAAAGTACTGTAACAGGACGTGAATGCAATAAAAACTTACCAACCACAGTCTCGGGTTGATCATAGACTTCTTCCACGTCAAGGTGGTTCACCTGGGCACGAGGAAAAGGGTTTGGCTTCTTGGCTGCGGAGTTGCCGTTTCCATTTCCCTGCTTGCTCTGGGGACACTCAGTAGCATAGTGCCCTGTTTTCTGGCACTTGAAACAGGTGATGTGACTCAGATCCTTATGAGTAGGAACGTGACGGTGCTGGTTGTTGTTCCCATTCCCATTGTCAGTCTTGAAATTGCCATGGTTGGGACGGGCATTCCCATTTCCTCCATGGTTGTGGCTTCCATGGTTGTGCACAACATGAGTGTGCCTTCCAAACTTACCGGTCCCTGATACGGTATTCCCTGAGTACGGGGAGTAGCGGGGCTTATGATGAGCTCCAGAGTTAAACTTCCCCTGAGTGTACTTCCTCTTGCGGTTCTCAATTTGTTGCTGTTTTCCTTCCAAAATGAGTGCCTTATCCACCAGCTCTTGGTAGTTGTTGAAAGTAGCCACTACCAGCTGCATGCTCAACTCATCGTTGAGTCCTTCCAGAAATTTCTCTTGCTTGGCCGCATCATCGGCCACGTCTCCTGGTGCATAACGTGCCAATGTGCTGAAGTCATCCACATATTGGGCCACAGAGCGATTTCCCTGGCGCAAGTTGCAAAACTCGCGCTTCTTCAGACTCATGGCTCCAGCTGAAACATGTGCGGTGCGGAAAGCTTGCTGGAACTGCTCCCAAGTTACATCAGCAATAGGATATGTGGTGGTGTAGTTCTCCCACCACGAAGCTGCTGGTCCTTCCAGTTGATGTGCGGCAAATCGCACCTTCTCAGCATCAGTACATCCAGGGGTGACAAGTTCTCTCTCCATCTTACAGAGCCAGTCATCTGCCACAATGGGCTCAGTGCTGCTGGAGAAAGTTGGAGGATTCAACCTCAGAAAACGGGTGAGATTGTCAGTCTGGGGTGGATGGTGGTTGTTGTTGTTCTGGTTGTTGGTCTGATTCTGGATCAATAGCTGCATCAGTGCATTCTGCTGCTGAAGGAGTTGCGTGAGTTCCGGCGGGAAAGTGAAGTCGGTCTCACGTCGTGGAGGCATCTTACTGTTTCCAGAGGGGTGAGAATTAGAATAGAACAAGGGCCTAAAAGGAGAAATTCACTACCCATATGCAATGCAACAAACATATCACACCAAACACTCATTCATTTATTCAATCAATGTTAAACATTGAGAATACAAGTCTCAAACAACTAAGCATCGACCTACGCTCTTAACGTTGAAAATAAAAGATACATGGAGGGCATAACTAAAGTTTTCCTCAGAAGTACATGGTGACTGAGTCTCCTCCAGTGGTGCTCTCCTCATAGTCATCATCGTCGCTGATGAAAGGAGCCAAGTCTCCCTCAGGATGAAGATTTTCACCCATGTCCATCTGTTCCTCCAAAGTGGCGATGCGAGTGTTCAGCTTGTCGATCCTCTCTAAGAAATCCTTCACCTCATACTCATGCTCATAGTTGGCTTCCCGCAAGTCAGCTTCAAGGTCAATCTCACAGTTCATCAGATTCTTGATTGTCTTCGTATCAGCACGAACTCGAAGCTCCAGAGTCCTGATGTGAGTCGCCAGGGTCTGGATATATGACATGGTGGAGTCTCCAGTGGGAGGGGTTATGATGTTGCCATGGGCATCTCTGCGACAAACCACGCTGAGTCCTGGTGAAATGGTTCCACCTTTGTATTCCTCCTGAATACGTCCAAGGGCACGATGAATGGCCATGTCTCTTCCAAGTATCCGGCTGGGTGCCACGAACTTGAAGTCGATGGGTTTCTTCCAATTCCCAAAGGTCTTCCCTGGGATGTGCACCTCGATCCTATATCGTCCATCTTGTGGAAATGACATGATAGGAGTCCCGATGATGCTCGGCAAAGCAATCCTCACGTCTTTGACGATCCTCATCAGCTCCTTACCAAAAGGCATCGTTGCGTCAGGCTGGCAAAACTCCATGATCAACACTGGGATGAAGGTGGCCATCTATAAATTTTGAAATAATCGGAGAGAAATCAGAAATGAGTAGATGAGAGTATAAGAATTTTAAAGACAAAGAGAAACAATCCTAAGGCTTTCCAGTCCTAGAGGTTACGTCCAACGGTCAGCGTGTGCTCTGATACCATTTCTGTAGCAAGCCGACCTGAAAGGTCAAGTCTCCGGTGTTTCCGTACCATCCCAAGATCATGCTGGTACACACACGGTACATCAATGTATATATCAAAGGGAAATCACACAGCAAATATATTAATCGAAATCTCATTTTGAGTCCTTTATTACAATAAAAATTACAATAAAGTGGCTAAAAGCCAACTCATGAGAATATCTAAATCTTGCGGAAGCGTCGAAGGTAGATGAGTCCATCTGACTCCAAGGGCATCTCACTGAGCATAGAACGTGTCCACACTCCTGGTCGGAAAAGTACTCTGCAACATGATACGTTGCAGCCATGTAGGTCAGCATAGGGAATATGCCGGCAAAGTCACAAGAGAGGGGTGAAAAGATAATCATCTAGTCTATATGCATATATGGTAGGTGGGGTGGTAAGTTTTGCGTAAAGCCAAGTTTTTCCTACATCAAGAGAGGGGCTAAGCAAAATATTACTAAGTTGGTTGATTAATGAGATGGTTCCACCAACCAATTCTCATACCCAAATTATTAATACCCACATCCTCATTATTAATTGTGTTGAGAGTTCCGAATGTTTCAGTTCCTTTGGCTCAAGTCGTCCATGACCGTGGACATGGCTAATCGATTAGGTTTGAGTACTCTGCAGAGTTTTGCACACGTTCCCCACAAGATTTGGTCGCCTCCGTTTGATTTCTCGCACTTCAGGGTGTTTGAGAAACGGATGACCAAAACATGGTCTTCCAAAGGGTTTCCCTGCGACTCTGTCGGTGCCCATCCTTTCCTACCGTTCTTCTACCTCTCGTAGCACCGCCTGTCCAGGGTCACCACGATATCCAACCAAGCCAGAGCCCATAATGACTTGTGGCTGTGCAGGTAAGCCTTGGGTTTTAAAGCATCCATCCATCTCTTTGTGCCTGGGTGGACCTTTCCGCGTGAATACTGGCCATCTCCAGCATCACCTAGGCAAATCCACTGGTTTCTCCAGGGTGCCGTTCAACCATCATCCACCCAGAGGTATGTTGAAAACTCGGAGTCTTAAATCTTGATCATTATGTAGGTCTTGAAATTATTAACTCTCTCAACTCTCATGAATCACACAACCAACCCCGTCTACTAATAGCATAGCAAAAAGTAAAACAACGTTTCCCGGGGCCAATGTGTCAAAGAGTCTGAGGGGGGGGGTACCTATCACATGATACTACTACAATGTAACCAAGTTTCCAACTAACCTATCTTGCATGCAATTGGGGAGATGGTAGAACTAATGCATATAAAACATGGGTAAACATGGTCAAAGTGACTTGCCTGGTTGATGATCTTCGTACTCGTGGGACTCTAAGTAACAAGCTTCGCACTCCGGATAATCTAACGAAGCAAACAAGCACTCAAATAAGCATACAACCAAAATAACAACTCATAACATTCAGCAAAGAAGTATTAACAATCAAGGCAACAATGCACAAAAATCACTAGCAAGAAAACACACATAGTTTTGTTTACTAGGAGGTGATTGATAAAACACTACTAACATAATAAAACTATTTTGAAATAACAAAACAATTGTTGACAGCAAGGAAACAATAGAATATTTTATTAATAAAAAGAATAAAATCAATTTAAGTTTGTTGGGAAAAGTTTAGTAAAGTTTATAAAAGTTTTGATAAGCACTATATGAATCAACTATAGTTATACTAACAAAAAGAATGAAAAACTAAACTTATTATTTATTAGCAAAACATGTTCTTAACAGAAAATAATTTACAATTAAACCTGTCTTAGAAAACAGAATTAAATTATACAAAACTTTGTTTGAAAGCAAAACTATTACTAATTAGTTGTTTTAATCAAATTAACCTATTTGAAAAGAAGTTGTGATTCCTACATTAACAAAGAAATAAACTAAACAATTTATATATTTTCATTAACAATAAGTAAAACACTAAATGTTTATTAACAGAACCTAATAAACAAATAAAACCAAATCTAAATTTAAACTAATTAAAACTAAGTAAATAAAACTATATTGTAATACTAGGCAGATTCTGTTTATAGCTAGAACACTATTCAAAATCATCCTAAAAATCCTCAAACTAAACATGATGATAGTCATAACCAATATCGAACAGTAGCAAAAATATTCATATCAAAATCTATTTTCAAACTCTAGTTATTCAGATTTGAAGATTTTGAGAAAATTTGATTAAATTCAAATTTTATAGTTCAAATTTGAAATTTAAAAGTATAAGGTGAAACTACATGAAAATGTGAGCTAATGCAAAAAGAATCAACTCAAAACATTAAACAGGTTAAAAGATATAAGCAAAACAAAATTTGAATACACTCTGTTAATTAAAACAAAAAACAGAAAAAAAAATTGATTTGCAACGGCCAGGGGGTTACGTGGCGCTGTCCGATTGGTGGCTAGGGTGTGCGCGCGAGTGCTTTCGGGCGGGCGACCGATCCATAAAGGAAAACGTTTTGGGGATAAGTGGCTTCTAATCTGGGTCGTTGGTTTTGGATCGGAAGGGTGGGAGTGCTCACGGGGTAAAGTCGCCGGCGCCGGGGGTTCTCCGGTGGATCCGAAGGCGGCGAAGTCGACGGCGAGGCGTTCCGGTGGTTGGGGAAGGCAGCGTAGTGGTCCGGGCGATGGCGACGGGTCTCCGGAGTCGATTGGTGGCAACGATGGGTGGAATGGTGGTCGGAATAGCTGGCTACGGTCGACGGCGAGGTCCGGTGGTGGCTCTACTCCGGCGAGCAATTGCGGCAGCCCTCCGGCGAGAGAGAGAGGGGGATCGGGGGGAAATGGATGCGGGGAGTGGCCGGCTACTTATAGGGTGCTCGGGGGTGCGGGGAGTTAAGAGAGGAGAGAGATCCGGGAGGGGGAGGAAATGGCCGGCGTTGTCTCCGGCGTGTGCGGGGGGGGGGGGGGGAAGAAGATGACCGTTCGGTAGTAACGGTCGGTCAGGGGTGGGGTCCAACGTCAGTGAGAGAGAGGGAAATGAATGCGCGTCGGTCGACCGGCTTCTAATCAATACGCGAATAACTGCCCGTGGGTCGGCCCGTTTAAGACAGTAACCGTTACCGTTTTTGTTTAATGTTTTTCCAGAGACATTCAAAAGCTTTTAAAGCATTCAAACCGTTTATAAATATAGGGGTATTATATATCAAAATTAACATAATAAAAAATGCTATTTAATGAACATTTTTATTCTGTCATTTGAACACTTTGAAAAAAATAATATTTTCAGAAATTGCCTAATTGTTTTTAAAACCTTTTTGCAAATATTTTCAAAACAACTCCTGGTTACTTTTGTTCAAATAGATCACCAATTTGGCCCTGGTGCGGAGTGTCATGTTACTCCCCTCTTATTTTGAACATTTAACCAAAATTTCAAATAGGTGAAAGCAAGTTAGGGAAAAAATTGAAAGGCTTTCAGAATTTTTAGAAAGAACATTTCAACAAACACATACATTCAAACAATGATGATGATGGATGCATAGCTATATTTCATAACATTCCAAAATGAAATTTTGGGATGTTACAGTAAGTGAGATATGATAGGGGAGTCACGACACACCTGGACACCCTTGAGGTTACCCGTTGTTTCCTCGAAGGCAATTAAATTTGAAAGCCCCTCTGCACATAAGAGAAAGAGGTAGGGAGAAAGGGGATCCCCTTGTCTCAAACCTCTTGTGGGAGAAAAGGGTGGAGTCTCATTTGAGTTAAATCTCACTTTATACTCCACTGATGTCACACATGCCATAATAAGATCAACCCATCTTTCATCAAATCCCAGTCTGCCAAGTATGGCCTTTAGGAATACCCATTCGACCCTGTCATAGGCCTTATGCATATCAAGTTTTACTGCACAATTCCCAACCTTTCCCTTCTTCTTCTTTTTCATAGTAGTGAGACATTCATATGCAACGATCACATTATCTGTAATGATCCGACCAGGTATAAAGGCACTTTGTGTGTCACTAATGATGTCAGGAAGGAACACCTTCAGTCTTGCTGCCAACATTTTTGCTATCACCTTATAAACAACGTTGCATAGACTTATAGGCCTGAATTGGGAAACCTTCTCTGGAACATCAACCTTTGGGATTAGCACAATAGTTGTGGTATTCCAGCCTTCAGATATAATTCCGCAATTCACCGCCTCCAGCGCTTCCTTTACTAAATCATCTCCCAATACATGCCAATTTTTTTTTATAAAAAATTGTGTGTAGGCCATCTGGCCCCGGCGCTTTCAAATCGCCAACGCTGAACAAGGCGCGTTTCACTTCTTCCTCCGTATACGGTGCCAGTAGAGCTTCATTCATATAGGGTGTAACACGCGGTGTCACTTTGTTAATCACCTCCATCATCAGTACATCAACCTCGGAAGTAAAAACATTATGAAAATAAGTATCTATAAGGTTTTTCATTGCCTCATTATCCTCTAGCCATCCACCATTGTCATCCATCAGTCGCCGAATATAATTTCTTTTCTTACGAGCTGAGGCAAAGTTATTAAAGAAATTGTATTCCTATCTCCAAACTTCAGCCAATTAGCCCTGCTGCGTTGGACCCAATAAATCTCCTCTTTCTCCATGGTCTCTTCGATCTCAATCAGTAAATAGCGCTGCCTATTCGCCGACTCGTCAGTGAGTGGCCCCGATCGTAGCGATTCTAGCTCCTCCTTTAGTTCCTTCAAGCGACGATGAGGTGCTTTCAGGACTTCTCTATCCCATCTATGCAGGTCCTGATGGACCGTCGCCGTGCAACGCGCGAGACAGTCGGACAAGCATGTCCTCTCCCATGCGTCAGTAACCCTTTGCAGCATCTCCTCCTCCTGTAGCCAGCGAGCTTCGAATTATTTTGGTCTCAAACAAACTCCCTGGTCCAAACCTACTGCACGTTCCAAGTCCAACACCACCGGTCGATGATCTGATTTAGTATGAGGTGCATTTGTAACTACAGCAGCAGGGAACAAACCAAAGAAGGCTCCATTACACACTGCTCTGTCTAAACGTTCCCGCAATCTGCGTCTTCTCCAAGTGAATTGCTCGCCAACGAAACTCATGTCCTCAAGTTCACAGTCAACCAGTGCATCCCTGAAGTTTTGCATCATACTAACTGGCCACGGTGCACCCTCCCCTCCTTCTCATGTGAGTATAAAATCTTGTTGAAATCTCCCACAACAACCCATGGAACCTAGTTATGTTGATGCAAACCACGTAAGTATCCCCATGACAAGTGTTTATCTTCCCATTTAGGCTCATCGTAAAAACCCGTGAGTCTCCATTACTCTTCCAATGGCCCTCCCACCATTGCATCAATGAAATTTTTTGTCTTACCATTTATGTGGATCACCACAGGATTGCGCCAAAACAGGAACAGTCCATCGCTAGCACCCACGCTTTCCACTACCTCCACCTGATCCATCTTCAACTTTCTCATTAGCTTGTTTGCCCTAACTGTGTTCAGATGCGTCTCGGACAAGAAGACGACATCTAGCCCCCACTGCTTCTGGATATCTAGAAGATCCATTTCTGTCATGGCACTGGCCATGCCTCGGCAGTTCCAGCTTAGGGTTTTCATTGTTCCCTGCTATCCTCCTCGATGGAGGTCGCCGATTGCTGTGTTACTCCGTCCACTATCGTACTGGGATCAACAGACCACACACCAGCACTAGCCTATGGTGATCCACGGATCAGAATAATATCAGACAGTCTGGTGGAGCAAGCCGACTAGGAAAGCAAGACGACACCCTGGTCATGAAGCAACGTTCATGAAGGAGTCGGAGAAAAAACAGCCGAACTGACGAGCAAACGGGCTGGAGATGATGACGATCCACCTGCCGCATAGCGGAGGGTTCAGACTGGGCAGCGGCGACGCTGCCGCCGAAGTGGCGGCCGGCGATGGCCGCATGACCTAGATTGCCTTTGCGATTCGCTTGGATGTTTTTTGTCTACGTGGATCACATGCTCTTTGTCTTAGTCGCAAAAGTAGTAGCACTACTGTTATCCATCAATGTTTGCTTTGTATAGGAGGAAAGTCTTTATTTGCAACTCGAATACGAAGGATGGCAGAGAAATGAGGACTTGGTAACGATGCCTTCCTCTTTGATTTTTGCAGCTCTTGTCCATGAGCAACTTTAAACCAACAGATTTTTTTGCCGGATATTAAAACCAATAGATAAATTGACGTATTCTTAAGAAATACAGGAAATGACTGTACTTGCAATGTTTAACACAAGAAGAAACATGACATCAAAACCCTTATTTCCTTGGAACCAGTTGCATGTGGTTATAAACTTCACAACCGCTGCATATAAGAGTGCAACGAATTCAAAGTTCATTTGCATATTTTTGCCCACGTCAACTTATCCGAGTACCCTAACTTTGTAAGCTTTCTCTTTTATTGATTTCATTTGCTGGATCACTTTTTGGGTCAGAAACTTTTGCTTGCTGCATAGGGGAGCCATTGGCACCTTGCTTGTTTGTTTCAAATTCAAAAACTTGTCATCCGTTTTCTTTTCAAAGGTTTGACTGTGGTTTCTATGCCCTGCTTTATGTGGATACCTTTTTTTATGTGGAGAACTTTGATGGGAAGTTCATCAAATAGTTCACCAAGGTACATAGAATGTTTTATGCTCCATTCTTGATTTCTTGTCTATTTTTCCCACGCAACATTTTGTACCTAAGAGCCTCCTTTTCACCCATGTGTCTTTTGCCCTTTTATTTTTGTTTTGTAGGAGTACATCGTAGATTTCTGCAAGTTGGTGGCATTCGATCTCTTCACGCAACCATTGGACAATGCCCCCAAGGAGGAACTTTCTCCTGGATAACTTGTCGGTCTGATAACTCATTTGGAGCAAAGCGAAACATCATCAGCAGCCTTTTGTTAGGTCTCTAGTAGTGGGTCTAGGGTAGCATTGATGCGTAAAACAAATGTTGTTTTGAATACACGGTTTTGTAAACCGTAAGTACTTATCTTACTTTTTGTGTTTTTGGGATGAGCCATGATACCAGCACTTTTTTAAGGTGGTGAAAGAAAGTTTTCTAACTGGTTGTGCACCAATCTCTGTATATAATTTTCTTTTATATCAAATGTTTTTTGTTTGTACCTTAGTATTGCTAGTTCAAAATGCAACATAAGTCCATTTTTCAAGGAAGATGCAATTAAATCCATGCGGAAAAATCATGCAGCTGGGTAAATTAGAATGCTACATTCTTGCATTTTATTTGCTGGAAACTCACAAAAAAATAGCTACAAACAGTACAAAGGTCTTTTGCAAAGCCAAAACTCAAATACTACTAATACAAAACGGAGTTTTCAATCAAAATAACTACATACCATCAAGTATTATGTTGGAACCACATTCCATAAAAGATGCAAACATTATTGTTTATGTTTTTTTCACAAATTTTGTACGCACCAGTCTCTTAATGTTCCAAATTTTCAGTAAACTATGTAAATTTTGGCTACAACCAAAACTGTAAATGCTACAAACTTTGTACTGTTATGTGTCTCTCAACAATTTATTTGGCTGCCCTAGATTTTATCAAACATTGTACAGTTCTCCACCCACACCACGACATGCATTTTTGTTGTATCCTTGATAAAATAAGTTGTTACTGTATAATTTGTGCTACAACCAATGATTTTACTTGTTGCTATAATTTTTGCCAATGCCCTTTTATTTCCATTATATTCAAAAAATGCGTGTACCATACAAGGCGCATGCTACAAACGTTACCCAACTATGTTTCTCAAACTTATAATCTTTTTCTTTGTTAAAAGCAACAATTTATCCATACATGTAGTAATTTGTTGTGACCTCACAAAAAATAGCTACAACTCTTCAACACCAATGTTGCAAACACATATTATTATGAAAATCCAAAGAAACCATGGGTACAAAGTAATACATCATTCTCATGAATCACCCTAAAGGGCAAGGATGACATCGAAAGCTCTCACTGCCGCACTTGCCACCATCACAACAACAAGGTATTGGCAATTCTTGACTGTATCTGTCTCATCCAACAACCCCATTTTGTCTTCTTTCCCCTTGGCTTTGGAGCTATCTTCATTTTCGCTTCAACCTTCGTTACTTTTTCTTCCTTCCATCTTCTCACAACTCAATAATGGTTATTTTCTCTTCTCTTTTTTTCCTTTAGCCGCCATTTCTTGGCTGACTTTTGTGGGTTCCGCAATATTTCAAGGGTCGAAACCTCATGACTATATTTTCCATTTGTAGCTTGTGCACGTTTATTTGCTTCCTGAACCTGCAATTCTTCGTCTCCCACAACCCCATCTTTTGTTCTTGCTTTCATTGCAGCAAACCTTGACCTTCTTACCCGGTTCAATTAGACATGAGACATATTATTAAGCTTCATCGTTGAAGCATGCATCAGGAGCGAGGGTGCCAAACTTCATATAGAGAGAGTTGAACTTGAGGTTGTTTGTCAGTGGGGTGCTCAAATGCATAGCCATATGCCAAGTGCCAGGATAGGGTCCTTGATCTGTTGATGTCTGAGGCCACCTTTCAAGAATGTATCGCTTGCACATTTAGATGCACCATGAATCTTATGATATGGGGTGTGGGAAACGATAAAAGAATATAAATTAAAAAGGAATCAATTGATACCGAGAAAAGAAGGTTTGAAAATGGAAAACTTCATAAAAACAACCAAACTGGGATGGCTAAACTAGTTAATTGTTCCGAAGACCAAAGAATAGAACAAGGAGATCATATGGCATTTTTTCACCCCTTAGATGCGGGAGACATTTGCAACATAAAGATCCCATTGATTTATGGGACTGTGTTGCTTGGCATTATGAAAAGAACGGAATGGTCATCATATGAAGGGTGTACAAGCATGCAGTAGCCTTAGAGTGCAATACATCCACAGGAGCATCAAAGTCTTCAGGAGATGCAGGAAACCACATCATATGGGACGTTATATGGAAAATTAACGTCCCAAGAAAATAAAGATTTCTTGATGGAGGGTTGGTACGAGCACACTGGCCACAAAGAATAACAAATGCAAGAGAACAATTGTACATTGCAGTGTATGTGACATGTCTGGAGACGGAGAGGAGGATGGATACCATGCCATGATTACTTGCACTAAAAACAAGGCTCTAAGACATGCTATGAAGGCAGTTTAGGCCTAGCCATATGAAAAAGATTTTTGGTATACTGGAAAGGATTGGTTTCAATTTTTATTGGAAAAAAGTGATGATGCGACTAGAGTCAAAACTCTGCTACGGTTTTGGAGGGCTAGTTCCTCTGGGGTAATTATGTGCACAATGATGGTAAGGAAATTATGAGGAAGAAATTAGGAATTTTACAGTGACACTTGTTGTAGGAAAGGGTAAAAGCATATGGTCCCTGTCTAAATCTGCACTGAGTCTACCTATGGAAGTGTTAAGTCGATGGGAAAAGCCGCCAGTCGGACGGTAAAAATTAACGCAGGCGTTGCGTTTTGGGGAGATTCGGGTGAGAGATGTGCTGGCTCGGTTGTTAGGGACCATAGAGGTTGAGTTTTTGTTTTAGTGAGCCAACATGTGCAAGCATGTGCGTCAGTAGAGGAGGCCGATGGGCCAGCCATTCTAATCGGCCTCAAGGCGTTGTCCACTGTTTTCAAAAGCCATGTAATCATTGAAACATATTGCATAATGATTGCCAAGGAACTGTGGTTAGGGAGATATAACCAGTCTGACTGCTTTTCAGTCATCTCTAAAATAAAAGAAGCATTGCAGACCTGTGATTCTTTCCACATCAATGCTAGGGAAAGACAAGTTAGCTCATGAGCTAACAACTAGAGATAGAAGAGAAGAAGACTTGATGCTCATCGTGGGCATGCCGGCGAAGCTGCGCTCCCTCGTGCTAGGTGAATGTAACACTGATGTGTGAAGTTTGAGTAGTCATTCTAAAAAAATAACATCGGTTGCTAGAAGGCCCATTTGAACATCTCATCCAGCAGCAAAACACAACCCAAGCAGAACATGTGAGTGTGATTGTTAATGCCAAGAATCGGGGCAAAAGGCAGGTTGTAGCGTTTTGTGTAGAAGGTGGTGTTAAAAAACACGAAATCTTTGTACTTTGGGTACAATGCCCTTATTCTTCCATCAATCCAGAAAAGGTGAACTGACAGCTCCACTTCTACTATGGGTGGTGGGCTCTGCGTAGCTCTAGAAGTAGCGATGGTGTGGAGGTTGCCAAGTGGTGTGGCGTTGTATCTACTGCGTTGATGACGACGAGTATTGGCGGCATGGTGCAACTGGATATCGTCGATGGATGCGACTAGATGGTCGAGCGTGGGGCGGTGGTGCTATATGGTGCCATGGTGGCGTCGGCGACAGGCTAGCAAGGTTGTGTGTCAGTCCCTGCTCCGGAGATAGATCGGTGGAAGACGGCGGTAGCGGCCTCGAGTGTGCCGGACCGGTGTCTGACCCAGTCCCGGTATGTGGCTGGGATGGTGCATCCGACATTAGATGTTAGGCTTTGATGTGATGTCTGTTTGGTATTAGGCTTGGACATTCGACACCCCTGCATCAAGGGGATAGGAGTAGCGACAGGTGTTGTCAAGATGGTGGCTCCAGGCTTATTGATGTATTACTTTGCAAAGTCTTTATGAATAATTAATAAAATGGCTGAATGCATCGCCCAGATGCAGAGCCCACGGGTACATCCTCCTTTTCAAAAAAGCTCCAACTTCTACTAGTTTTGCAAAGAATAAATTGGGTTTCTCCACTTGCCTTCTTTCGAAGTACTCAACGGCCAGCTCCAAGTCATGTTGCGACATGCCATGTCGCAATTTTTCCCTTGCATTCGTCGCGTCTCTCTTCACCTATGGAAATCTCCTCGGTTTGCAGCAACGTGCATATTGGATCAAGCCCATCACATTTTTTGTTGATATTTTGCGGTACTGCATCAAGGTGATGTACTGTGTTCCTTGTTCCGGGGTCTTCCTGTGAGAGTAGAAGAATCTCAGACGGACCCTATGCAACATCATCGGGTGCGTGTGATTAACCTCGAAAACAGTCACAATCAAACTCCCATCTCGAAGGCTAACACTCATGTGCGCTTTGTAGTCATAATGTTGCAACCTGTTCCTTTGCATCTTGTCGCTCATATCCATAGAGATGCCAACTTGTTTTCTTGATGATTTTTCCTGACCAACAAAGGTCATTTCAACATTATCAACTAATGTGTTGCAATGCCATAAAAATGCTTCTGCCACTATTGTTCGAAACAGTTTTTTGGGAGTGTATGCACTAAAAAACTCTCTTCATCGTAAGCTTCCGAGAGCCTCTTCTCTTGTTGTACCTCGATGTCACAATGCGAGTGCCAAAGCCCATATTCATTGCATAATTATTGCACACTCATTGTGCTTCATCAACATTGTTGAAACATGCCAACAAAAGGGACAACCAGTTGTGATTCCACATCCTCATCTGTTCCTCAATAAATGTCGCATCATTTTCATGGCATTTTTACGGGAATCATGGTCATCGTTATGCACTGCATCATCCATGTTCTGATGCATGGTGTCTTCACTATCCGCTTCTGTAGGATCATTTAGATCAAAGCCACCATGTTCTTCCTGCGTCGTAGCATTTTGCACATCATCAAAGATAATTGATGGCTCTCCAGCATCACCCTGTAACAAATTTAGTGCCCAAATTACTTTTGTCTACTTCAAATACATGCAAATGCAACCAATGGATGAAACATAAGAACATAAATTCAGAGGATGTAGCATTTTAATTTTTGCTACAGTTATATCTTTATGCAGGGGGCACTTTTCAGTTGAAATTCAAAACAATCAGAACCATTGTTTTGTTGAAGACAAATCATGAAGAAAAAAATCCAAATTCTTATACAAACAACTCTACAATCAATCACGGTATTCCATGAGGGGGAGGGAGGGTCTTCTCATGATACTACATTTTTGTTTAGAAACAAAATCCATCCTATATAGAATTTTTAGAGCATACATGCCGATATTTTTGAGTAAATATTTAGAGCACACGTCAAAAGTTTTTATCTGAGCACCCAAGCTACTATTTTTTCAGGCAAACCATATAATGTTTTTGCTAGCATGTTTTTTCCATCAACACATAACATGTAGCAGAAGCGCAGGTTCAAATATCAACTTCTTCTTTTATTTTTGTTGAGTAAATTCTTCTGCAACATGTAGCATGTGGCAGGTGTCTTTGTACCATTTTTTAGAAACATCCAGAAACCTGTACTAGCATTATTTAGTTTTAAAAAAATCAGAAACATCCAACTCATTATTTTTTGTAGCAAAATATACATGTACTGCTCATGAACTGAAATCAAGGGATCATTGCGACAATTTTATGACAGGATGCATCTAGGGTTCTGGATTATATTCTCACCACCTCGAACTCATCCCGGCCATGGCATGGTGCATGCTCGAAGACCACTACAGAGTTCATGTAGCGTTGCTACGCTCACCGCAACACCGATTCACTACCACCAACGTCGAGTGGACCTAAAGAACTCGGCGAGGAAGGGAAGTGAAGTTCATCCCAGCATCAGTGCTCGAGTCGAGATCCATGGTAGCCAGCAACATCTCATGAAGGTAACATATGATGCATCAACAATCTAAGTACGGGTGGTGGAGTTCCGCCGGGAGTTGTGCTGGTTGACGAATGCAAATCTCCGGCAGGTCCAACCGCCTCTTGGGGTGGGGGGACACAGACGAAGCTTCCCAGTTCTTAGGTGTTGGCAAGGGGAGGAATCATCCGTTGTAACAAAACTGATCATTATTAACTTGGTCTATTGTTTTGGATGGTACAAGCTATGCAAATTGTAATGTACTGCTTAATACTCCTATAATGCTAATGTGTGTCTTCTAGGGTGTGTTTGTGTAAGTGCATCTAGTGCCCCTTAGTGATTTTGGTGTATTGAAGACTTATAGGTTAAGGAACTAATGTGTTTGTGAGTGTACATAGGCTCTATAAGTCGACGAGGAGTTTGATATATTCGGAGATTACCGACCCCTAAAAATGTATGTCTTCAGCTGAAGACTTTGTTGAAGACTTTGGTATTCCCTGAAGACTTTGAAAATGAAGAAGTTGGTGTGATCTTGAAGATATGAATGAGGACTATGAAGCGTGAAGACTTTTGTTTTCGTAGTTTCATTTCCTTTATTTGGGTAATAGGAAACACCGTACTGTTAAAGGGGGGCGAGGAAATACTAAGAAAAATTTCCAACTGATGCTCAAACTCAAAAGCCTCAATCTATCCAATCCTTTGAGTGAAGCCTTTGGAAATCTCTTACGGTTCAATCCAGTTCTTCAGTGACAGAGACGATGTTCTTTTGGTCTCTGAGGAAATTGATCTGACTAAGGAGTTAGGATTTCGCCAGTGCCAATTGCCTACAAGTGAGGAACATGATAAGCCTGAGGACTTTCATAGTTCGAAATTCCGACCGTTGCTGTGCTTAGCGCCAACTCTCCCCAATCATCTTATCCACATAACGGTCATATCATTGGGGGCATTTATGTCTTATCATGTCAGGTTGCACCCTGGCTATAAATAGCCACCCCCACAACCACTAGGTTGTTGGCTGCTCTGGGAGAGAACTGACACTTGTCATTTGAGAGCAACCCATCCTTCGAGGACTTTGAGAGAAAATCATCAGTGAGGAAAAACCCAAATCCAAACCACCAAACCCAAAGTGATTGAGCATCACCGAAGAGATTGTTCCTTTGTGGAATCGACACTTATTACCTTTGAAGATTGTGTATCTTCCAGATGGTTAGGCGTCATGGTCTAGTACATCCTGCAGTCAATTGGGGATCACGGAGTGACCTTGGTCTAGAGCATCCAGCAGTCAATTGTGGATCGCTGGGTGACCAGTTTGTGAGGTTTTTGGAAGTCTACCCTAAAGACTTACCACGAGTGTTGGGCGAGGACTTTGTGACCTTTACTCAAGGAGAATATGGTAAGGACTGTGTGTCCTGGGACTGTGTGTCCTTTGGTTTAAATACTAGGCTGCTCCAAACTAGACGTACAACTGTCACAGCAGTTGGAACTGGGTCATCAAACCATTGTCTTCATCGAGCTACCTGGTTCTATTTCCTCAACCCCTCTATTTCCTCGTATAATTGTTGATGAAATTGATCGTTACTGTTTGAAGAATTTGACTTATGACTTTCACAATTTCCTCACCTCAAATTCTTCAAGTTACCGTGTTCCTCACTTGCTTATCCTGTATCACGTTACCTGTAATATGTGCATGTTCGTTTCATCATCATAACTATGTTGTTGCTGTTTTTCTCATGCACTTGAGTACTTATTCCGCTGCTAGTTATTCATCACATTTAAAATTCCTCGAGTTGAAATTCCTCACGTGATGAATTTGTAAAAATTGCATATTAATCCCTCCTCTAGTCGCTATAACGCACTTTCAATTGGTACCAGAGCAAGGTACTCCCTTGTTCTGTGTGATTTTGGTTTAACCACCTGGAGTTCTAGTTATATCGACTACAAGTATGATCAAGGTTTCCGCAGGATGTCCTACCTTTGATGGGACGAATTACGCCTACTGGAAGAACAAGATGTGCATGCATCTTGAAGCTATTGACAACGGTCTTTGGTACCTTGTGCAAAATGGTGTTCCCCGCATTTCTCCTACTATTACTGCTGCTGATACGAATAAATTCAAGCAACTCAATTCTCAAGCAAAGAATATCATCTGTGGCCATCTGAGCAAAGGTCAGTATGGCAGAGTGAGTGCTTTGGAGTCTGCTAACCTTATCTGGGATAGGTTGTCCAAAGTCAACGAAGGTGTTTCCACTCAACGTGACTCCCGTGTTGTTGTTCTTCGCAATCTCTTCAACCGCTTCAAGAGAGTCGACAATGAAAATGTCAGCAATCTTTTGATCGTCTCACTGATATCTCTAATGAGCTTCAAGCACTAGGTGTTGCTGATATCACCGACCATGAGGTGGTGAAGAAACTACTAAGATCTCTTGATTCCTCATTCGATACTCTGGCTTTGATGAATCAAGAGCGTGGAGACTACAAGTCACTTGATCCTATTGATATTCTTGAGAGACTCTATACTCATGAATTCTAACAAGCTAAGAAGAGAGACCTATACGGGCCAAGCTATGGAAGATCTCGTGCTCTGAAGGCAAAAGCAATTTCCTCATCCGAAGGCGAAGATTCTGATAGTAGCCTTGGTGATCCTGAAGAACTGGGTCAGGAGCTCGCAATGCTCGTGAGGAAATTCTAGAAGTTCTCAAGGAGAGGTGGATTTGGAAAGTCATCAAAAAGTGGCTTGAGGAAATCAGATTCCTTAGACGACTACAAGAATAGAACTTGTCACGAATGGAAGAAATCTTGTCACTTCATCTCTGACTATCCTATCTGGGAAAAAGAATCAAAGAAGAAGAAGAAGAAGTACAAGGACGATAGTTCTGATGACTCGAAGAAAAAGAAGAAATCTTCAAAGTCCTCATCTTCAAAGTCCTCAATGCACAAGAAGAATGGTTCCATAAAGGCTCGAGCTTTCATTGGCAAGGAAATGGACTCAGAATAAGAGTCTAAAGAATATGAAGAAGAGGAAGAATCTGAGGTGGAATCTGAATCTGATATCGCTAGCCTTGCTCTTGCTACAGCTTCCGTCAGCAAGTCTATCTTCAATGATGAAGAAAATGACTACTCCAACAACTCTGACGTCAGCAATGATGATTACGCTCGCACCTATTGCTTCATGGCTAAAGGTTGCAAGGTACATAAGCATCACTCCTCCTCTGAATCAAGTGATGGTGAATCTGACGAATGTGTGAAACCTAGCTATGCCAAACTTGCTAATATTGCCACTAGGAAACAAAGTGCACTCGAAAAGCTTCAGAAAATGCTAGGCAAAAGCGATGATCTGTTGAATGAGGAAGTGGATCGGACTCAAACTCCGTGTGACGATCTCAAAAGACTACAAACAAAGTATGATAACCTTCAGAGTCATCATAACGCCCTCTTAGCCGATCATGAGAAGCTTTCTTATGAATTTCTTCAAAGAAAGCAAGATCTTGAGAAACTAAGGGTGTGTCATGAGGATCTCCAAAGGGAGGTCGATTCCTTATTGGCTCAACAGATCAGTACCGCTTAGGAAGAATTTGTTCCACCTTGTTTGAATGCATCGAATGTGAAACTGCTAATTCTTCACCTGAATGCTCGAATGCTTCTATTTCTGCAAATTCTTCAACTATTACCGTGGTCACAAATTCCTCATCTGAGGATACCACAAGTATCACTGACAAAAATGCAGGGTTGAAGGAATTGTATGTGACGGGCATGTACAAAAGTCTCAAAGGGCATCAAACCCTTTGCGATGGCCTCGAAAAGCAGATTCTGAATAGGAACCCTAGGAAAGAGGGTATTGCATTTGAGAGGAAACTTAACGCTGATGGATCCTATTGGACACCTGAGCAGTACCCCAAAACCTCATGGGTTGCTGCAAAAGGACCTCCTGTAGATCCATCCACTTTATTTGGCTTTACTTGTGAAACTTCATATTCCTCTGATGAGTCACTTAACTCCAACTACAAATTCTTCAAAAATTAGAAAGGTGAAGTATTTGCCAGATTAGTTGGAACTAACTCCAGGAACGGTTCACCTATGAAGAAAATCTGGGTTCCCAAGAGTTTTCTACAAAATATTCAAGTGAATGTCCTCACGACACTACTCATGAAGAACGGGAATCCCAGATCAAATTCCTCATATGGACCAAAGTCTTCACATAGACCAAATTCCTCAAATGGTCAAAAATATCATTCTCATGCTAATGCATCTGTTTCGCAGGGAAAATCTAAGAGTTCTGAATATGTGCATTATTCTTCAAATCATTATGTTCATAAGTCCTCAAAGAATTTCTCTACTTATTCATATGAGTATTCCAACCCTGGTCTTGCGAAACGAAGTGCACTAGCTTCAATGCCTCCCTTCTCATATGGTGCTCGCAGAATGATGTACTCTTTTCCACCCATCAAGATGTGGGTGGTGAAGAAATTGAACTAATTTCTTATGTAGGGTCAGGTCTCCAGATGAACTTGAACATCTAATGAATTTGCTGGATACCTGACGAAATGCTTGAAAGGATGCAAGCTAATCATGTAGAAACGAATTCAACATTTCTCACGTCCTCACACTGCTTAGCTTACTATGTAGTGTGATGAACTCATGAATGTGATGTCATATTCTTCACTTTGAAGCATATGAGTTCGTAAGTTGTACTAATTCATCTGTAAGATGAAACCCCAAAAGTTACTGAGTGGATCCTCGATAGTGGATGCACAAACCACATGACTGGTGACAAGAATCTACTGATGAATTTGCCACTTGCTCCATCTCATTTGAAGCATATCACCTATGTTGACAAAGGAAAAAGCAAGGTATTGGGTCTAGGTAAGGTTGCAATCTCAAAGGACCGACAAATCGATAAGGTGATGCTTGTCGAATCCCTCGGGTTCAGTCTTATGTCTGTTTCAATGCTTTGTGATCTTGATATGGTTGTCGTATATGGAAAATATCGTTGTGTTGTCATCATGGAATCTGACAATTCCAAAGTCTTCGAAGGCTTTAGGAGAGGAGACTTGTACATTGTTTATTTCTCTACAGGTCCTCAGTGTGCTACATGCCTACTTGCAAAGTCCTCAGAAGGCTGGCTATGGCATCGACGACTTGGACATGCTGGTATGAGGAACATGCGCACGCTCGTGAAGAAAAAGTACGTCATTGGCATTAAAGGTGTCAAATTCCTCAAGGACCACCTCTGTGGTGCATGTGAGTCTGGGAAGATGACCAGATCCATGTTGGGCGACGTAGTAGTAAATCAAAAAAAATCCTACGTGTTCACCAAGATCTATCTATGGAGAAACCAGCAACGAGTGGGAAGAGATTGCATCTTCATACCTTTGAAGATCGCTAAGAGGAAGCGTTACAAGAACGCAGTTGGTGGAGTCGTTCTCATAGCGATTCAGATCACGGTGGACTCCGATCTTAGCACCGAACAACGGCGCCTTCGCGTTCAACACACGTGCAGCCCGGTGACGTCTCCTACGCCTTGATCCAGAAAGGAGGGAGGAGAGGTTGAGGGAGAGCTCTGGCAGCACGACGGTGTGGTGACGGTGGATCTGCGTGGTCTCCGGCAAGGCTTCACCAAGCACTACGGAGAATGAGGAGAGGGAGGAGTAGGGCTGCGCCGAGAGCGGAAGAAACTTGTGTTCTTGGCAGCCCCAAAACCACCACTATATATAGGAGGAGAGGGAGGAGGGTTCCCACCGTAGGGTGGTGCAGCAGACCTAGATGGGTTTCTGGCTAGCGGCTAGAGAGGGGAAAGGGGCAGGGCGCAACCCTAGTGGGCCTTAGGCCCATCTGGGTCTAGGGTTTTCCCTCCCTCCCACCTTTCCTGCGCCTTGGGCCAGGGTGGAGGGCACACCAGCCCACTCTGGGGCTGGTCCCTTCCACTCTCCGCCCACGCAGCCCTCTGGGGCTGGTGGCCCCACTTGGTGGACCTCCAGAACCCTTCCGGTGGTCCCGATACATTACCGATAATTCCCGAAACACTTCCGATGGACAAATCCTCACTTCCTATATATCAATCTTTGTCTCCGGACCATTCCGGAACTCCTCGTGACGTCCGGGATCTCATCCGGGACTCCTAACAACCTTCGGTAACCACGTACACTATTTCCCTATAACCCTAGCGTCATCGAACCTTAAGTGTGTAGACCCTACGGGTTCGAGAGACACGTAGACATGACCGAGACACCTCTCTGGTCAATAACCAACAGTGGGATCTGGATACCCATGTTGGCTCCCACATGTTGCACGATGATATCATCGGATTAATCACGATGTGGGGGATTCAATCAATCCCGTATGCAATTCCCTTTGTCTACCGGTATGATACTTGCCAAGATTCGATCGTCGGTATCCCTATACCTTGTTCAATCTTGTTACCGGAAAGTCTCCTTACAGATTCCGTAACACATCATCCCATGACTAACTTCTTAGTCACTTTGAGCTCATTATGATGATGTCTTACCGAGTGGGCCCAAACATACCTCTCCATCACACGGAGTGACAAATCCCAGTCTCGATTCATGCCAACCCAACAGATACTTTCGGAGATACCCATAGTGTACCTTTATAGCCACACAGTTACAATGTGACGTTTGGCACACCCAAATCATTCCTACGGTATATGGGAGTTGCACAATCTTATGGTCTAAGGAAATGATACTTGACATTAGTAAAGCTTTAGCAGACGAACTACACGATCTTGTGCTATTCTTAGGATTGGTTCTTGTCCATCACATCATTCTCCTAATGATGTGATCCCATTATCAACAACATCCAATGTCCATGGTCATGAAACCGTGACCATCTATTGATCAACGAGCTAGCCAACTAGAGGCTCACTAGGGACACATTGTGGTCTATGTATTCACACATGCATTATGGTTTTCGATTAACACAATTATATCATGAACAATAGACAATTATCATGAACAAGGAAATACAATAATAACCATTTTATTATTGCCTCTAGGGCATATTTCCAACAGTCTCACACTTGCACTAGAGTCAATAATCAAGTTACATTGTGATGAATCGAACACCCATAGCATTATGGTGTTGATCATGTTTTGCTCTTGAGAGAGGTTTAGTCAACAGATCTGCGACATTCAGATACGTATGCACTTTACAAATATCTATATCTCCCTCCTGAATGTAATCACGGATGGAGTTGAAGCGGCGCTTGATGTGTCTTGTCTTCTTGTGAAACCTGGGCTCCTTCGCAAGGGCAATAGCTAAAATGTTGTCACAGAATAGAGTCATCGGGCCCGACGCATTTGGAATCACTCCTAGGTCGGTGATGAACTCCTTCATCTAGACTCCTTCCTTTGCTGCTTCCGAAGCAGCTATGTACTCCGCTTCACATGTAGATGCCGCCATGATGCTTTGCTTGCTGCTGCACCAGCTTACTGCCCCTCCGTCAAAATATACATGTACCCGGTTTGCGACTTGGAGTCGTCCGGACCTGTGTCAAAGCTAGCATCTACGTAACCCTTTACGACGAGCTCTTCGGCACCTCCATATACGAGAAACATGTCCTTTGTCCTTTTCAAGTACTTCAGGATATTCTGGACCGCTGTTCAGTGTTCGGCTCCGGATCACTTTGGTACCTCCCTACCAAACTTATGGCAAGGTTCACATCAGGTCTGGTACACAGCATGGCATACATAATAGAGCCTATGGCTGAAGCATAGGGGATGACACTCATCTCTTCTCTATCTTTTGCTGTGGTCGGGCATTGAGTCGTACTCAATCTCACACCTTGTAATACAGGCAAGAACCCCTTCTTGGACTGATCCATATTGAACTTCTTCAATATCTTTTCAAGGTATGTGCTTTGTGAAAGACCTATGAGGAATCTCGATCTATCTCTATAGATCTTAATACGTAATATGTAAGCAACTTCTCCAAGGTCCTTCATTGAAAAACACTTATTCAAGTAGGCCTTTATGCTCTCCAAAAGTTCTATATCATTTCCCATTATCAGTATGTCATCCACATATAAGATAAGAAATGCTACAGAGCTCCCACTCACTTTCTTGTAAATACAAGGTTCTCCATAAACCTGTACAAACCCAAACGCTTTAATCACCTCATTAAAGTGAATGTTCCAACTCTGAGATGCTTGCACCAGCCCATAGATGGAGCGCTGGAGCTTACATACCTTGTTAGCATCTTTAGGATCGACACAACCTTCCGGCTACATCATATACAGTTCTTCCTTGAGGAAGCCATTAAGGAATGTCGTTTTGATGTCCATTTGCCAGATCTCATAGTCATAAAATGCGGCAATCGCTAACATGATTCGGATAGATTTCAGCATCGCTACGGGTGAGAAAGTCTCATTATAGTCAACTCCTTGAACTTGTCGATAACCCTTAGCGACAAGCCGAGCCTTATAGACAGTCACATTACCATCCGCATCTGTCTTCTTTTTAAAGATCCATTTATTTTCAATGGCTCGCTTATCATCAGGCAAGTCTACCAAAAGTCCATACTTTGTTCTCATACATGGATCCTATTTCGAATTTCATTGCCTCAAGCCATTTGTTGGAATCCGGGCCTGCCATTGCTTCTTCATAGTTCGAAGGTTCACTGTTGTCCAACAACATGATCTCCAGGACAGGGTTGTCGTACCACTCTGGTGTGGAATGTGTCCTAGTCGACCTTCGACGTTCAATAGTAACTTGATCTTAAGTTTCATGATCATCATCATTAACTTCCTCTCCAGCCGGTGTAGGCTCCATGGAAACAGCTTCCCGTTCTGCGCTCCTCACCGGTTCGAGTGGAGGTACAATTACCTCATTCTATTTTCCTCCCACTTACTTCTTTCAAGAGAAACTCTTTCTCGAGAAAGGATCCATTCTTGGCAAGACTTTGCCTTCGGATCTAAGGTAGAAGGTATAACCAATAGTCTCTTTGGGATATCCTATGAAGACGCACTTTTCTGCTTTGGGTTCGAGCTTCTCAGGTTCAAGTTTCTTCACATAAGCATCGCATCCCCCAAAATTTTAGAAACGACAGCTTAGGTTTCTTTCCAAACCATAATTCATACGGTGTCGTCTCAACGGACTTTGACGGTGCCCTATTTAAAGTGAATGCGGCAGTCTAATGCATATCCCCAGAATGATAGCGGTAAGTTGGTAAGAGACATCATAGATCTCACCATATCCAATATAGTGCGATTACGACGTTCAGGCACACCATTTCGCTAAGGTGTGCCAGGTGGCGTGAGTTGTGAAACAATTCCAAATTTCCTTAGGCGCGTGCCAAACTCGTGACTTCAATATTCTCCACCACGATCAGATCGTAGGCACTTTATTTTCCTGTCACGTTGATTCTCTACCTCACTCTGAAATCCCTTGGACCTTTCAAAGGTTTCAGACTTGTGTTTCATTAAGTAGACATACCCATATCTGCTCAAGTCATTAGTGAGGGTGAGAACATAACGGTAGCCACCACGAGCCTCAACGATCATTGGACCGCATACATTGGTATGTATTATCTCCAATAAGTTAGTTCCTTGCTCCATTGTTCCGAAGAACAGAGTCTTGGTCATCTTGCCCATGAGGCATGGTTCGCACGTGTCAAATGATTCGAAATCAAGAGACTCCAACAGTCCATCAGCATGGAGCTTCTTCATGCGTTTGACACCAATATGACCAACGCGGCAGTGCCACATGTAAGTGGGACTATCGTTATCAACCTTACACTTTTTGGTAATCACACTATGGACATGTGTAACATCACGTTCGAGATTCATCAAAAATAAACCATTGACCAGCAGGGCATGACCATAAAAAATTTCTCTCATATAAATAGAACAACCATTATTTTCATATTTAAATGAGTAGCCATCTCGCATCAAACAAGATCCAGATACAATGTTCATGCTCAAAGCTGGTACTAAATAACAATTATTGAGGTTTAAAAACAATCCCAAAGGTAGATGTAGAGGTAACGTGCCGACGGCGATCACATCGACCTTGGAACCATTCCCGACACGCATCGTCACCTCATCCTTTGGCAGTCTCCGCTTATTCCGCAACTCCTGCTTGGAGTTACAAATGTGAGCAACTGCACGGGCATCAAATACCCAGGAGCTACTATGAGCGCTGGTTAGGTACACATCAATAACAAGTATATCACATATACCTTTAACGTTGTCGGCCTTCTTATTCGCTAAGTACTTGGGGCAGTTCCGCTTCCAGTGACCGGTACCCTTGCAATAAAAGCACTCAAGCTCAGGCTCGTAACGTCTTGGTTTGCCGGCAAAATGGGTGGGTCACCTAGCGGTGCATCAATGACATAAAATCTCTTGGAAGCTATGAGGATGATCCTCAAGCTACGGACCCAGTCCGCATAGTTGCTTCCATCATCTTTCAGCTTGGTTTTCTCTAGGAACGCATTGAAGTTGAGGGTGACATTAGCGTTGGCCATTGGATTATAATATAGATTGTAAATACAATTTTAGACTAAGTTCATGTAATCAAATTATTTAATGAACTCCCACTTAGATAGACATCTCTCTAGTCATCCAAGTGACACATGATCCACGTCAACTAGCCCGTGTCCGATCATCACGTGAGACGGACTAGTCATCCATGGCGATAATCTCCATGTTGATCGTATCTTCTATACGACTCATGTTTGACCTTTCAGTCTTCCATGTTCCGAGGCCATGTCTGTACATGCTAGGCTCGTCAAGTCAACCTAACTATTTCGCGTGTGTAAATCTGGCTTACACCTGTTGTATGCGAACGTTAGAACCTATCACACCTGATCATCACGTGGTGCTTCGGAACAATGATCCTTAGCAACGGTGCATAGTTAGGGTGAGCACCTTACTTGAAATTTTATTGAGAGATCATCTTATTCACTACCGTTGTTCTAAGCAAAAAAAGATGTAAACATGATAAACATCACATGCAATCAATATACTGACATGATATGGCCAATATCATCTTGCTCCTTTGATGTCCATCTTCGGGGCACCATGATCATCACTGTCACCGGCACGACACCATGACCTCCATCATCGTGTCTTCATGAAGTTGTCTCGCCAACTATTACTTCTACTACTATGGCTAACGTTTAGCAATAAAGTAAAGTAATTACATGGCGTTTATGATTGACACGCGGGTCATACAATAAAATAAGACAACTCCTATGGCTCCTGCCGGTTGTCATACTCATCGACATGCAAGTCGTGAATCCTATTACAAGAACATGATCAATCTCCTACATCACAATGCAACACATCACATCCTTTGGCCATATCACATCACAAGGCACATCCTGCAAAAACAAGTTAGACATCCTCTAATTTGTAGTTGCAAGTTTTTAGTGGCTGCTGTAGGTTTCTAGCAAGAACGTTTCTTACCTACGCCAAAACCACAACATGATATGCCAACTTCTATTTACCCTTCATAAGGACCCTTTTCATCGAATCCAATCTGACTAAGGTGGGAGAGACAGACACCCGCTAGCCACCTTATGCAACAAGTGCATGTCAGGCGGTGGAACCGGTCTCACGTAAGCGTACGTGGAAAGTTGGTCTGGGCCGCTTCATCCCACAATACCGCCGTATCAAGATAAGACTAATAGTGGTAAGAAAATTAACAAGATCGATGCCCACAACTACTTTGTGTTCTACTCGTGCATAGATTCTACGCATAGACCTAGCTCATGATGCCACTGTTGGGAGACGTAGTAGTAAATAAAAAAAATCATATGTGTTCACCAAGATCTATCTATGGAGAAACCAGCAACGAGTGGGAAGAGATTGCATCTTCATACCTTTGAAGATCGCTAAGCGGAAGCGTTACAAGAATGCGGTTGGTGGAGTCGTACTCGTAGCGATTCAGATCGTGGTGGACTCCGATCTTAGCGCCGAACAACGGCGCCTCCGCATTCAATACACGTGCAGCCCGGTGACGTCTCCTACGCCTTGATCCAGCAAGGAGGGAGGAGAGGTTGAGGGAGAGCTTCGGCAGCACGACGACATGGTGACGGTGGAGCCGCGTGGTCTCCGGTAGGTCTTCGCCAAGCACTACGGAGAACGAGGAGAGGGAGGACTAGGGCTGCGCCGAGAGCGGAAGAAACTTGTGTTCTTGGCAGCCCCAAAACCACCACTATATATAGGAGGAGAGGGAGGAGGGTTCGAACCCCTAGGGTTCCCACCCTAGGGTGGTGCGGCAGCCCTAGATGGGTTTGTGGCTGGCGGCCAGAGAGGGGAGAGGGGGAGGGCGCAGCCCTAGACCCATCTGAGTCTAGGGTTTCCCCTTCCTTCCACCTTTCCCGCACCTTGGGCCAGGGTGGAGGGCGCACCAGCCCACTCTGGGGCTGGTCCCTTCCACTCTCAGCCCACGCATCCCTCTGGGGCTGGTGGCCCCACTTGGTGGACCTTCGGAACCATTCCGGTGGTCCCGATACGTTACCGGTAATTCCCGAAACACCTCCAGTGGCCAAATCCTCACTTCATATATATCAATCTTTGTCTCCGGACCATTACGGAACTCCTCGTGACGTATAGGATCTCATCCGGGACTCCGAACAACCTTCGGTAACCATGTACACTATTTCCCTATAACCCTAGCGTCATCGAACCTTAAGTGTGTAGACCCTACGGGTTCGGGAGATAAGTAGACATGACCGAGACACCTCTCTGGTCAATAACCAACAGTGGGATCTGGATACCCATGTTGGCTCCCACATGCTCCATGATGATCTCATCGGATGAACCACGATGTCAGGTATTCAATCTATCATGTATACAATTCCCTTTGTCTATCGGTATGATACTTGCCCGAGATTTGATCGTCGGTATCCCTATACCTTGTTCAAGCTCGTTACCGGCAAGTCTCTTTACTCATTCCGTAACACATCATCCCGTGACTAACTCCGTAGTCACTTTGAGCTCATTATGATGATGTCTTACCGAGTGGGCCCAAACATACCTCTCCGTCACCCGGAGTGACAAATCCGAGTCTCGATTCATGCCAACCCAACAGATACTTTCGGAGATACCCGTAGTGTACCTTTATAGCCACCCAGTTATGTTGTGAAGTTTTTCACACCCAAATCATTCCTACGGTATATGGGAGTTGCACAATCTTATGGTCTAAGGAAATGATACTTGACATTAGTAAAGCTTTAGCAGACGAACTACACGATCTTGTGCTATGCTTAGGATTGGCTCTTGTCCATCACATCATTCTCCTAATGATGTGATCCCGTTATCAACGACATCCAATGTCCATGGTCATGAAACCATGACCATCTATTGATCAATGAGCTAGCCAACTAGAGGCTCACTAGGGCCACATTGTGGTCTATGTATTCACACATGCATTATGGTTTCTGGTTAACACAATTATAGCTTGAACAATAGACAATTATCATGAACAAGGAAATACAATAATAACCATTTTATTATTGCCTCTAGGGCATATTTCCAACAATCCAAGCATCCCTCGAAGTCAATCATGACCACGACTCGACCCTTGGAATTGCTTCATATGGATCTCTTTGGCCCCACTCATTATTCCACACTAACAAATTCTTCAAGTTTGTATGGCTTTGTCATTGTTGATGATTACTCTCATTACACTTGGGTGCATATTATTCTGTACAAGTCTGGAGTGCAGGATGTCTTCAGATGATTGGCTTCAAGGGCATCCACGAACTTCACCGTCAAGATCAAGCATATCAGGAGTGATAATGGGACTGAGTTCAAGAACACCAATCTTGATGCATATCTTTATGAACTTGGTATTACTCATGAGTTATCTGCCCCATATACTCCTCAGTAGAATGGTGTCGTGGAGCGCAAGAAAGGGACTCTTGTTGAGACGGTTCGCACCATGCTTGATAAATACAAGACTCCTCGTCGCTTCTGGCCTGAGGCAATTGATACAACATACCACATCATCAACAGGGTATATCTTCACAAATTCTTCAAGAAGACTTCATATGATCTTATGACTGGCAAAAAACCCAATGTAAGTTATCTCAAAGTCTTCGGTGCAAAATGCTGGATTAGAGATCCTCACCATAGTTCTAAATTTGCGCCGAAAGCACATGAAGGTTTTATGCTGGTTTACGGAAAGGACTTGCACACCTACAGAGTCTTCAACGCCTACCACCACAAGGTTGTTGAAACTGTTGATGTGCGGTTCGATGAAATTGACGGCTCGGAAAGAGAGCACCTGCCTTTTGTGCTAGATGAATAGTCTCTTGAGGAATCCATTAAGCTGAAGGCTACTGAAGACGTTGTACCCACTAAGGAAGCCATTCCAACGAATGAAGACATTCGTGCTGATACACCTGAAGAAAATGCCTCGGAAGAAAATCCTCGGCCATGTCAACCTGCTCATCCAAGAGTTGCAAACGAAGTGCAGATTGACAAAATCATTGATGACCTCAATGCACCAGGTCCCCCCACTCACTCAAGAGCTTCACATTTGACTAACTTTTGTGGGCTATTTGCTTTTGTCTCTATCATAGAGCCGACCAAAGTTGATGAAGCATTCTAGGAGCCTGAGTGTATTCAAGCTATGCAAGAGGAATTGCATCAATTCAAGCTCAACAACGTGTGGGAACTTGTCAAGCGGCCAGATCCTCGCAAGCATAACATCATAGGTACCAAGTGGATCTACCGCAACAAGCAAGGTGAAAATGGCCTTGTGGTAAGTAAAAAGGGTCATCTTGTAGCTCAAGGCTACACACAGGTTGAAGGAATTGACTTTGATGAAACTTTTGCACCTGTTGCTAGACTTGAAGCTATTCACATATTGCTTGCTTATGCTAACCATCATGATATCATCTTATATCAAATGGATGTGAAAAGTGCATTCCTCAATGGTAAGCTTGAGGAAGAAGTATATGTTGCTCAACCCCCAGGTTTTGAAGACCCTAAGCATCCTGAAAAAGTCTTCAGACTCAACAAGGCCCTCTATGGCCTCAAGTAGGCCCCTCGGGCGTGGTACGACTCTTTGAAGGAATTCCTCATGAAGAAAGGCTTCAAACCCAGTTCACTCGACCCAACTCTTTTCACAAAATCCTATGACAATGAACTATTCATATGCCAAATATATGTAGACGATATTATCTTTGGTTGTATGGACAAATGTTATAGTGATGAATTTGCCTATATAATGAGTGAAGAATATCAAATGTCTATGATGGGAGAGTTTAAATTCTTCTTAGGTCTTCAAATTCGTCAGCAAGACAATGGCATCTTCATCTCTCAAGAGAAATACCTCAAGGATGTTCTGAGGAAGTTCGACATGCAAGATTGCAAAGGCGTCAAAACTCCAATGCCTTCAAAAGGCCACCTCTGCACTGACTAAAATGGTAAAGATTTCGATCAGAAGGTATATCGCTCCATGATTGGCTTGTTATTGTATCTGTGTGCATCTAGGCCTGATATTATGCTGAGTGTTTGCATGTGTGCCCGATTCCAAGCAACACCAAAGGAATCACATCATAAGGCTATGAAACATATTCTTCGATACTTAGCTCACACACCAACGCTTGGATTATGGTATCCCAAGGGCTCAAATCTTCACCTCATCGGATACTCTGATGCTGACTATGCTGGAGATGGTGTGGATCGCAAGTCAACCTCAGGGACATGCCATTTCCTCAGACGATCCTTAGTCTGTTGGTCCTTGAAGAAGCAGAATTGTGTGTCACTATCTACTGCTGAAGCTGAGTACATTCTTGCTGGTTCATATTGCGCTCAGTTGTTGTGGATGAAGCAAACCCTCAAGGACTATGGCATCAAGGTGAAGAATGTGCCTCTCTACTGCGACAACGAGAGCGCTATCAAGATTGCTTACAACCCACTTCAGCATTCCAAGACCAAGCACATCCAGATTAGTCATCATTTTCTTTGAGATCATGTACTCAAGGGAAACATCTCCATCGACCACATTCACACTCAAGAACAACTGGCCGATATCTTCACAAAGCCCTTGGATGAAAAGAGATTTTGCAAGTTGCGGTGTGAGCTAAATATCTTAGAATCTTCGAATGTTCTTTAAAAAGGACACACATCCTAACACTTATGCAAAATTGATGACTTAGATGTGCAACACACAAAGTAATATTTTTCTTCAATCAATGAAGAATAACCCTCTAAGTGTGAATAAATTAATGAAGAATTTGATTCTCGGAACCCTACGAAAATTGACCGCGGTGTCTGAAATTATCATTCTTATACAGTGGGTCACACCAACAATAGTAGAAATTCTTCAAAGATGAGTTTTTCATCATTTTGCAAATTCTTCAAATTTTCAAATTCCTCAAGTTTGCAAATTCCTCAACTTCTTCAAATTCATCAACTTTTCAAATTCTTCAAACTATGAAACTCATGTTCTTCATTGACTATATTTGAGTTTTTCAATGTCCTCAACAACATTCACTTATTGCTAATTCTTCAAGTTGATTTTCATCTAAGTGAATGTGATCGGACCCTTTCCCCTTGTATGCTAAACTCAACTCAGTCTGTTCACAAATTCTTCATATGCGTTCTACTTGGAAACTCGTTCAAAGTCTTCACTGTGTCCTTGACAGCTGAAGAATTTGCGAACGAAATCTTTAAAATTTTCACTATCTAAATTTTCGGCGTTTCCCGCTCAAACTATTCCGATTCCCACGATTGGATAACCCACAATCCCCCACTATCGCCACTACTCAGAACATGGGTGAAACATGTCGCGTGGAGAGCAAGGGTCAGGGGCAACCTGGTCCAAAATCTTTGGACAGATTGGTTTTCACCTCCGTTATAAATACCCCTTCCCTTTCACTGTGCTCAGTTACTCCTCACTCCTACTCTCTCCCGAGCTCAAACCTAGCGCCACCGCTAAAATCATCGTCGTTGAAGTGGAAGAGCTTCACTGCCTCGACCTTGTCGTCGCCGTACTCGCATCGACCGCAGAGGTCTTCACCCTGCCATCGTTGTATCTATCTCCCTCTGCCGAGCTAGGGCGTGGGAGATCTGGACTGATGAACTTCCTCGATTTCATCTCAAAGTTTGTCGTGTTCTTCACCAGGGTAAATAAAATCTGTTTTTACTTCCCTTGTTTGATCTTCAAGTATTCCTCAATTTTCTCAAAGGTGTTTATTCTTCAAGAATCCCATTCTAAAGCACCTTGCATGTTCATACACTTGATGTTTTTCACTAAGTTATGATTTTCTTCAAGATTCCTTAATTGTGTCAATCCTCAAAATTTGCACAACTCTGGAACCTAAGACAAAGAACACTTAGTGAAAATCCTCAATACACCCATGGTCAAATTCCTCACACTTGATGTTTTTGAAAAACTTCTGAGAACACGTATGAACTCTTCAAATTCCTCGCACCTATACTCTGTTCACAGGTACAAACATGTCCGCTGATTAATCACTAGGTTCTCATCAACTTAACTATTTGCAACATTTCTTGAGGAAAAGTTGTGTACATCTTCAGAATCCTCAAGAGTTCAGAATCCTCAGCCGAAGAAAATGGCTAATGGGAAGAAGCAACAGAAAGGTGGAAAGAAACCTGAAGTTCAGACTGCGTTTGAGATACCTGATGACTTGTATGAGTAATATTGCACTCCAGATGAAGAAACTCATGGCAAGGAAACAACAAAGCAGAGAAAGATACGCATACCAAAATTGAGAGGAGATGGGCACAGGAGTGGAAAGAATATCGTTATGTCACTCCCAAGTATATGAAGAAATTCGCAGTTAAACCCCCTTGCAACAGGCCACCCTTGGCTCTGAACCAAACTGTTGATCCCACAAGTCTCAAGACTGGTGATGACTTTCCTCATGAATGGGAAAGACAGCAAGCCAAGCTGGCGAAGAAAGCAAAAGAGGCTATGAAGAAATTCAACGAAGACTCTGCTGCTGTTGCGACTACCGAAGCCTCTGCTAGTGCTCCGAAAAAATCAATTGTGAAGAAATCTGCTGTGAAGTCAAAGTCTTCAACTTCAAAATCATCACTTCAGATTCCTCAAGCAAAGCCTTCAAAGGCCTCAGCCACTGGTTCAGTAGCTGCTTAGTCCTCTGCTGCTGCCACAAAGTCCTCAACACCTGTGCACCTTGCATCATGTCAGAGGACAGAGGGATCCTCAATTGCTTCAAGGGTCTCTGCAAGTCCCTCTGATCAAGCACATTCTTCAACAAGTCCTACTATGTTGAAGCTAAAGAAAACTGCTAGACAAGGTCAACGACCAAGTCCTCACACTAGCAAAGCTAGAGTGAATGTACCCTCGGTATCTAAGGATGATGATGAGGTTGCTGTTGAAGAACTGGAAGAAATCATCAGAAGGCTGCAATAGCCAAAGGCAGTTATGTTCCTCTTATGCTGGATCCCAAGATGATCCTCAACTTCATTGACATATGGCATGAGGATCCCAGCACCCCACTTTCCTCACTAAACTTTCCCCTTGGTTTGGACCATGTCCTCACACAGTTTATTGCTGAGGAAAAATGGAAAAGAGATCAAGCTCTGAGAGCTAAGAGGATCAGGGCTCGAAAAGTAAAATTTCTGAGGAATAATGTGATGAATTTGACTCGAAATCAACTCATCACTGTTAAGTATGAAATTCACTGCCTCTCTGAGGAACAATATGATGCTGAATGGAAGGGCACCAAAGTGAGATTTGTCAGGGCGGCCCAAGCTGTCGTTAAGGTGTTGGGGAACGTCGCATGGGAAACAAAAATTTTCCTACGCACACGCAAACCTATCCATGGTGATGAGCATCTACGAGAGGGAGAGTGGATCTGCATACCCCTATAGATCGCTAAGCGGGAAGCGTTAAGAAACGCGGTTGGTGTAGTCGAACATCTTCGCGATCCAAATCGCCGAGCGTCCCGCGATCTCATCACGATCCGTCCCGCGATCCAATCACGATCCGTCCCGTGAACTCATCACGATCCGTCCCGCGATCTCATCACAATCCGTCTCACGATCTTGATCACGATCTGTCCCGTGAACTCATCACGATCCGTTCCACGATCTCATCACGAACTTTCTCGCGATCTCGATCACGGTCCTTCCGATCTAGCGCCGAACGGACGACACCTCCGCGTTCAGCACACGTGCAGCTTGATGACGATCTCCACCGTATCGATCCAGCGAGAGGAGGTGGAGAGGAGAGAGAGTTCACCGGCAGCGTGACGGCGCTCCGGTGATGGTGGTGGAGTGATTCCGGCAGGGCTTCGCCTAAGCGCTGCGGAAAACCGATCTAGAGGAGAAACTGTGCACCGGTGAAACGGGTAGCACGTGGCCGGAAATTCTGTCCAAAAACCACCCAATCCACTAGTATATATAGGAGGAGAGGATAGGAGAGGCAGACAAGGCCTTTGGGTCGGCCTAAATAGGAGGTGGGAGCAATCCTACTTCACCTCCAATCCTAGTTGGAGTAGGATTGCCTCCTATTGGCTGATTTCCCACTTTTTGCTTTAGGACTTTCTCTCCTGCGCCATGGGCCTTTGTGGCTGTTTTCCCAGCCCACTAAGGGCTGGTTATTATTATCCCACAGCCCATGGACCTCTTGGGGTCGAAATACCCCTCCCGGAGGTCCTCCGGTACACTACCGGCACTCCCGGTACAATACCGATACTCCCGGTACACTACCGATGAGCCCGAAACTTTTCCGGAAACCAAACTGGGACTTCCTATATATGAATCTTTACCTCCGGACCATTCCGGAGCTCCTCGTGACGTCCGGGATCTCATCCGGGACTCCGAACAACCTTCGGTCACCACCATACATAACTCTACACTACCGAAACGTCACCGAACCTCAAGTGTGCAGACCCTGCGGGTTCGAGAACTATGTAGACATGACCGAGAAACCTCTACGGTCAATAACCAATGGCGGGACCTGGACGTCCACATTGGTTCCTACATATTCTACGAAGATCTTTATTGGTCGAATCTCTATGTCAAGGATTCAGTTAATCCCGTATATCGTTCCCTTTGTTCTTCGGTATGTTACTTGCCCGAGATTCGATCGTCGGTATCTCCATACCTAGTTCAACCTCGTTACCGGCAAGTCTCTTTACTCGTTCCGTAATACAAGATCCCGCAACTAAAAATTAGTCACATTGCTTGCAAGGCTTATTGTGATGTTGCATTACCGAGTGGGCCCCGAGATACCTCTCCGTTACACGGAGTAACAAATCCCAGTCTCGATCCATGCCAACTCAACAGACACCATCGGAGATACCTGTAGAGCACCTTTATAGTCACCCAGTTACGTTGCGACGTTTCATACACACAAGGCACTCCTCCGATATCCGTGATTTGCATGATCTCATGGTCATAGGAACATATACTTGACATGCAGAAAACAGTAGCAATAAACTGACACGATCATATGCTATGTTTGTAGTTTGGGTCTTATCCATCACATCATTCTCCTAATGATGTGATCCCGTTATCAAATGACATCTCATGTCCATGGCTAGGAAACCTTAACCATCCTTTGATCAACGAGCTAGTCCATTAGAGGCATACTAGGGACATGGTTTTGTCTATGTATCCACACATGCATTTAAGTCTCCGATCAATACAATTATAGCATGGATAATAAACGATTATCATGAACAAGGAAATATGATAATAACTAATTTATTATTGCCTCTAGGGCATATTTCCAACATAAGGACCATAACTCAAGGGTTGCAGCTCGATCGCAACCACAAATTCCTCAGGCTGAAGAATCTGGTCAGCATGCTGAAGAAACTGCTCCCGTAGCTGAATAAAGTCGGGCTGCTGAAGAACATGCCAGGACAACCTCCACTGTTGTGCCTGAAGAAATTGCCAGGCCAGCTGAAGTTTTTGCTGCGCCTGAGGAAATTGAGACCACGAGGGCGACTGCATCAGTTGCATCTGAAGAAAATGCTCCTCCTTCACCCACTGCAGAAACAGTGAAATCATCAAGGGTGAAAACCATCAACCTTTCTTCTGCATCAGAAGCGAAGAAAACCAAGACTGTGGAGAACCAGACATTGAAAAGAAAAGCATCAACTTCAGATTCCTCAGCAGTGAAGAAATTGAAGATACTGCCAAGTTCTTCAACAGAATTGTTTGAGGGAACTCCTATCAGCTCTATGCCAACTTATAAAATTGTGCCATTTGGTGCTGACTATGTCATCCCAAATGATGATCAAGAAGAAAAGGATCAATCTGCTGCTACCTCAGAGCAGATTGATGAAGAAATTGAAGTGGAAGCAAATGCTTCAACTCCAAAGGTACCATTGCCCCATCCTTAGTTGACTGCTGAAGAGGCCGGCGTTGAAGAAATTGATGAGGACGTGGACATTGGCAACACAAATCCTGTCATCAATGATGAATATTGGGAAGCTGCACACCCAAATTCCCCAATGACCACTCTGTCAAAGATTCCTCGGTCTCCAGCCCAGACTGAAGAAATTCATACAGGATCTAATGACTTGGCCGCCACTGCCACTGAAGAAATTCCATCTGCATTAGCTGAAGAAATTGTTGCTCCAACTGCCACTGAGGAAACTGCTATGCAAATTCCTCAGTCTTAAGAAGTTCCTCCTATGCCAAAGGAGATTGTGGGCCGCTACAAGCCAAACCTTCAGGCAAAGGAATGAATGCCATTCAAAGGCTCAAAGCACCCCAAATTCATCAAAACTAATTTCTTCAATGAGCACATTTTCTTTGATGGACCAAGTCCATATGACTCTGCAAGGGCCGGTCGCACCAGGTTCTGGACTTCAACACAGATGAACTATTATGCATGAGTACTGTTTGACAAGAAGAAAAGTCTTCGAGCACCATCAAATTCCTCATGCGGATATGGAAACAATCCCTTCCTTCACACCTGTGCTCGCAGTTCTTCACGATGCAAGAATTGTTCTGTTCTATGCGGATATCTACGATTGGAATGAAGAGCTAATTATTCAATTCTATGCCACTTTGCACATCATAGGTGATGCTTTTGACATCAACTCATGGGTCTTGGACTGGATGACTGGATCAACCCACTACACTGCACCAACCCCTGAATTGCTTCGGTTAGTCCTAGTTCCAATTCCTTCAGAAGAAGTCTGCTACCTGTTTGATGAACCTGCTCTACCCAACCAAATGATGCTAGTGCTGATGAAGCCATTGGCTCCTGGAAAAGCTCAAAGGACCACCTTCCTTGTGAAGGGTTTTCTCTATGTGCCTAGGACAGTTTATCGCATCCTCACCAACACACTTTGTCCTCAGAAGGGTCACAACTCTGCAGAAGAAGAAGTTGAGGGAGTCATGAAGAACATGTGATTCAACATCATCCATGGTATTCCCATCAACTACCACGATTTCTTCATGAGGACTTTGGCCAATGCAGCTTTAGTCCCATTTGAACTGAAGCCTTATGCTCCCTGGATCATGAAATTCATCAAATCAAGGTCTTCAATTCCCTTTAAGGCCGACTTCCAAAATCACTTTGGCTTTCTGCCTCCGATTGAAGTCCTTAAGAACACAATTGTCTTAGTTGAAGGAAAAGGCAAAGCTGTCATTGATTAAGGTACTCATCCATTGGATGGTCAGTTTCGCAAAGCTGCATCTTACTCCACCAATGATGACACTGCTACCCAGGACTCTGCTGCAAAAGCCTCAGCGCAAAAGCCTCGAGAGTCTGTCCCTCGTGTGATGACAGATCGTGAACTGCTTGTAAGTCTTCATCAGAAGGTTGATCGCAATCACAAGTGGGTGAAGCATCAGTTTGCTTCAATTGTTCAAAACATCACTGTGATGCAGAACTCTGTGAGGAAAAATCACTACTATGTGCATGAAATCTTCGATCGCGCACGGGCCATTCTTGCACATCTCAAGACTCCTGAGGAACTCAAGGACATGGACTTTCAGCAAAACTTTGACTAGTCTCATTCTCCTCAGAAGAAATTCAAGAAGGTTCAAGTTCCTCAGGTGGTTACAAGTTCATATTCATCACGCGAACAGATGAAGCTGAGGATATTGACGACACTGCGGCAGGCCCGGCATCAACAAACGACCCCGAGAAAGCTGGCGCTCCTTCCTCGCCAACAAGATGAAATTCTTCAAGGGGCGTTAGTCCTTAGTTTTCATCCCTTTTGGTCTTCGCTGACAAAGGGGGAGAAAATTTGAGTTAGTCTTCAAGCGGGTCTCTATATATGGGTTGTTTTTGATTAAGTTACAACTCTTGCACTTCTGAAGCTTTTGTTGGTTGAGTTGTAAACTTAAGTCTAATGGTGGTCTGACTCCTTTGAACTGCTTTCTGCATGCTTATTCCCTCAAGAACCTTAATGCATGCATGCTGAATTTCGCCAGACACCATTTTCATCATGCATTTCAAATTCTTCATAGCATATGTTAAATGTGTGTATGAATTACAAGATATAGGGGGAGTTCTCCATGTTTTTAACCTACCATGTGCATTTGTAGTCCAAAGCAAATTCCTCAAATATGCACATCCTTAGGGGGGTTCTTCTATATCTTGCAATAAAATTCTTCAAACTCAGTACTTACACTTCATATGTTTATCCCCGTTGAAACCTTAACCTATTTCTCATCAATCACCAAAAAGTGGGAAATTGTAAGTACATCTAGTGCCCCTTAGTGATTTTGGTGTATTGAAGACTTATAGGTTAAGGAACTAATGTGTTTGTGAGTGTACACAGGCTCTATAAGTCGATGAGGAGTTTGATATATTCGGAGATTACTGACCCCTAAAAATGTATGTCTTCAGCTAAAGACTTTGGTGAAGACTTTGCTGAAGACTTTGGTATTCCCTGAAGACTTTGAAAATGAGGAAACTGGTGTGACCTTGAAGATATGAACGAGGACTATGAAGCATGAAGACTTTTGTTTTCGTAGTTTCATTTCCTTTCTTTAAGTCATAGGAAATACCGTACTGTTAAAGGGGGCTGAGGTAATACTAAGAAAATTTTCCAACTGATGCTCAAACTCGAAAGCCTCAACCTATCCAATCCTTCGAGTGAAGCCTTTGGAAATCTCTTAAGATTCAGTCAAGTTCTTGAGTGACACAAAAGATTTTCTTTTGGTCTCTGAGGAAATTGATCTGACTGAGGAGTTAGGATTTCGCCAGTGCGAATTGCCTACAAGTGAGGAACATGATAAGCCTGAGGACTTTCATAGTTCGAAATTCCGACCGTTGTTGTGCTTAGCGCCAGCTATCCCCAATCATATTATCCACATAACGGTCATATCATTGGGGCATTTATGTCTTATCATGTCAGGTTGCACCCTGGCTATAAATAGCCACCCCCCACAACCACTAGTTGGTTGTCTGCTCCGAGAGAGAACTGTCACTTGTCATTTGAGAGCAACCCATCCTCCGAGGACTTTGAGAGAAAATCACCAGTGAGGAAAAACCCAAATCCAAACCACCAAACCCAAAGTGATTGAGCATCACTAAAGAGATTGTTCCTATGTGGAATCGACGCTTATTACCTTTGAAGACTGTGTATCTTCCAAACGGTTAGGCGTCATGGTCTAGTGCATCCTGGAGTCAATTGAGGATCATGGAGTGACCTTCGTCTAGAGCATCCAACAGTCAATTGTGGATCGTCGGGTGACCAGTTTGTGAGGGTTTTGGAAGTCTACCCTGAAGACTTACCATCAGTGTTGGGCGAGGACTTTGTGACCTTAGCTCAGGGATAATATGGTAAGGATTGTGTGTCTGGATTGTGTGTCCTCTGGTTTAAATACCAGGCTGCACCAAACCAGACATACGACTGTCACAGCAGTTGGAATTGGGTCATCAAACCATTGTCTTCATCGAGCTACCTGGTTCTATTTCCTCAACCCCTCTATTTCCTTGTATACTTGTCGATGAAATTGATCGTTACTGTTTGAAGAATTTGACTGAAGACTTTCACAATTTCCTCACCTCAAATTCTTCAAGTTACCTTGTTCCTCACCTGCTTATCATGTATCACACTACCTGTAATCTGTGCATAATTATTTCATCATCATTACTATGTTGTTGCTATGTTTCTCATGCACTTGAGTACTTATTCTGCTACTAGTTATTGATCACATTTGAAATTCCTCAAGTTGAAATTCCTCATGTGATGAATTTGTAAAAATCACCTATTCACCCCCCCTCTAGTTGATATAACGCACTTTTAGTTTGGTTGCGTGCACTGATTTTGGGGTGTTTGCATAGACTTCTCAGATGGGTCTGGTTGAGGAAAAACAACCTCAAAACCACCATATGCACATTGATTGCTTGCCCGCATATAGGTTAGCTACATGAGGGAACTAATTTTGACCCGCTGTTTGGTTGCCTGCATTGCATTAGGCACACATAGGACACGTTGTTTGGTTGCAACCTGCATTATGTGCTCTCACCACTTCTCACTAGTGGTGACCTTAGCACACACTATCTTAAGAGTATCACTCCTTGCTACAATTAAAATTACAGTTCATCCTAGCTACTATCAAATAGCAGTAGACATTATTAAGATCAGATTGGCTGAATGGGAAAGTTCGTCATGCATCCTCTTCCTCTTACATCTTTTGCTATTGCTGCTTCCTCTTCCTCTGCTGCTGATGCTTCCTCTTCTTCTGCTGCTGTTGCTCTTATTCTTCTTCATATCCTTGTCTGGCCTTTGTTATCCCACATTGCTTGTGCGCCACTCCATCCTTTTGGTCTTCCAGGCTTCGTTGTCAAATGCATCCACACCATGGCCACTGAGGTCAAGATCGTCAAGCGTCACATCTTGCTCCTCAGGCACCAGTTCATCAAAACTCCTCTACAGGATCCAGTTATGCAGAATGCAACATGCAAGAACAAGTTTCACCTGGATCGGGTAAGGGTGGAATGACTTCTGATCCAGGATCTTGAACCTATTCTTCAGATCTTCAAATTCCCTCTCTATGGTTACTCTAAGGTTGGAGTGTCTGAGATTGAAAAACTCATGTGGAGTCCTAGCGTAGTTCCTACCAGAGAACTCGTTAAGATGGTACCTAGTCTTCCTGAAGGGTGCTAGAACACCTGGTTTACATGCATAACTAGCATCTCCTTTGTAGAACTTGCCATCAGGGATGTTGATGCCATCAGGACGAGTCATGCTGTCGTTGAGTATGTTAGCATCATGTGCTGACTCTGCCTAGCCTGCGAGCACATATGTGAACTTCATACCAAAGTCAACAGCAACAACAACATTTTGGCTTGTGTAGTGCTTCCTCCCCCTAAATTTTTCAGATTGTGACCTTAGCACTCTGGCAGTGACATGGGAACCATCTATTGCCCCAATGCAATCCTGAAATGGCAATAGAAGACTGTGTTAGTGCTCACCTTGGACAATCCTTGCATATGAAGCAATGAACTACATACTGCATTGCTGACCTTGAAGTGTGGATACCATCTTGGGCTAGCGTGGATCTTGCTAGGAGTCTGGCCAGATGGTAACTTGACCATCTCTCCTCTCAGCCCCCCCCAATAGCGTACAACACTTGCTTGAAGTACCTTGAGATGGTCTTCATTGATCTCCTCAACGTGTTGTGGATAACCCTAAATCTCTGGTTATGGCCAACAACATGAAGGAACATGGCCAGTTTCTCTTCCACACTAGTGTGGATGCTATCTTCTAGCAGCCCCCTGGTTTTGAAGACCTGGTCAGGTCTGGCAAATGGTGATCTTTTCATTGAAGCATCCACAGAGCCTCTATGTCATTGCAGTTGTATATGTAGTTCAGATTGGAGATCCTCTCCTGCTCCCGCATAAGCATTGGAGCATATCTGATGATAGGTCTCTCACCACGACGAATAGCTCTGTTGTGCATGAACATGAACCATGCCTGAATCATAGATATCAGCACTGCTTCCTGAACTACCAACCACATACATGCGTCCATAACCTAGTCCATATCGAGGGAGCGTTGAGCAATGGGGAAATCAATCCTACACCTTGCCTAATGGCCTAACAACGGAAGCTAACATTAGGGAGAGGGGGTGTTGCTTACCGGCATTGGAGACGAGGACGACGAAGGGGGGGCATGTCTGAATCAACCACGAGAAGATGATGACCAAAAGGAAGAGCAACAGCAGCTCATGTTACCGGATCTGGCACCACCGCCGCCGCCTCTTGCACAGATCTGAGTCGTCGTTGCAGGAGGTGGTGAGTGTTGGAAATATGCCCTAGAGGCAATAAATAAAGTGTTTATTATTGTATATCCTTGTCCATGATAATCGTTTATTATCCATGCTATAATTGTATTAATTGGAAACATGGATACATGTGTGGATACATAGACAAACACAATGTCCCTAGTATGCCTCTAGTGAACTAGCTCGTTGATCGAAATATGGTTAAGGTTTCCTAGCCATGGACATGAGATGTCATTTGATAACGGGATCACATCATTAGGAGAATGATGTGATGGACAAGACCCAAACTACAAACATAGCTTATGATTGCGTCAATTTATTGCTACTGTTTTCTGCATGTCAAGTATATGTTCCTATGACCATGAGATCATGCAACTCACAGATATTGGACGAGTACCTTGTGTGTATCAAACGTCGCAACCTAACTGGGTGACTATAAAGGTGCTCTACAGGTATCTCCGAGGGTGTCTGTTGAGTTGGCATGGATCAAGACTGGGATTTGTTACTCCGTGTGACGGAGAGGTATCTCAGGGCCCACTCGGTAATACAACATCACAATAAGCCTTGCAAGCAATGCGACTAAGTGTTAGTTGCGAGATCTTGTATTACGGAACGAGTATAGATAATTGCTAGTAACGAGGTTGAACTAGGTATGGAGATACCGATGATCGAATCTCGGGCAAGTAACATATCGAAGAACAAAGGGAACATCATACGGGATTAACTGAATCCTTGACATACAGGTTCGACCGATAAAGATCTTCGTAGAATATGTAGGAACCAACATGGACATCCAGGTCCCGCCATTGGTTATTAACCGTAGAGGTGTCTCGGTCATGTCTACATAGTTCTCGAACCCGCAGGGTCTGCACACTTAAGGTTTGTTGACGTTTCGGTAGTATAGAGTTATGTATGGTGGTGACCGAAGTTTGTTTGGAGTCCCATATGAGATCCTGGACATCAAGAGGAACTCTGGAATGGTCCAGAGGTAAAGATTCATATACAGGAAGTCCTATTTTGGTCGCCGAAAAAGTTTCGGGCTCATCGGTAGTGTACCAGGAGTGCCGGTAGTGTACCGAGAGGCCATCGGGAGGGGTATTTCGACCCAAGAGGCTACATGGGCTGTAGGAGGGTGTAAATCATCCCTTAGTGGTCTGGTGGAACATCCACAAGAGGCCCATGCGGCTGGAGGAAAAAAGGCCTAAGAGAAAACGTGGAAAAAAAGTCAAAATAGGGTGAATACTAGTCCTAGTAGGATTGGAGGTGGACTCCACCTCTCCCTCTCTCCTTCGGACGAAGCAAGGAGGCCTTGGCCCGGCCCTTATGCCAAGGCCTCTCCGCCTATCCTCTTATATATACTGGAGGTTTTAGGGTTTTTGCACTAGATTTTCAGCCACGTGCTACCCGTTCCTCCAGTGCATAGTTTCTCATCTAGATCGGTTTTCTGCAGTGCTTAGGCGAAGCTGTGCCGGAATTGCTCCAGCACCATCACCAGAGCACCGTCAGGCTGCCGGAGAACTCTTCTTCCTCTTCACTCCTTGCTGGGTCAAGACGGTGGAGATCGTCATCAAGCTGTACGTGTGCTGAACGCGGAGGTGTCGTCCGTTCGGTGCTAGATCGGAAGGATCGTGATCAAGTTCGTGGGACGGATCGTGATCAAGTTCGTGGGACGGATCATGACCGTATCGTGGGACGGATCGTGATTGGATCACGGGACGCACGGCGATTTGGATCGTGAAGACGTTCGACTACACCAACCGCGTTTCTTAACGCTTCCCGCTTAGCGATTTACAAGGGTATGTAGATCCACTCTCCCTCTCGTAGATGCTCATCACCATGGATAGATCTGCGTGTGCGTAGGAAATTTTTTGTTTCCCATGCAACGTTCCCCAACCGTGGTATCAGAGCTAGGTCTATGTGTAGATGAGATCTCGAGTAGAACTCAAAAGGTTTGTGGGCTTTGATGCTTAGATTGCTTCCTCCCTTGGTCGGATTTTGGTTCAGCGGTATTGTGAGATGAAGCGGCCCGGACCAACATTACTCGTACACTTATGAGAGACCGGTTCCCTCGACGCAACTTGTTTCCTAGATGGCTTGCGGGTGGTAGTTTCTCTCACTTTAGTTGGATCAGATTCGACAAAGGCGGTCCTTGAGAAGGTTGAAAAGCAAACTATGTATCACCGTTGTGGTTTATGCGTAGGTGAGAATCGTTCTTTTTAGAAACCCGTAGCAGCCACGTAAAACATTCAACAACAATTAGAGGACGTCTAACTTGTTTTTGCAAGGTATGTTGTGATGTGATATGGCCAATTACATGATGTGATATATGTGATGTATGAGATGATCATGTGATGTATAGAATTTCACGACTTGCATGTCGATGAGTACGGCAACCGGCAGGAGCCATAGGGTTGTCTTTAATTATTGTATGACCTGCGTGTCAATCATTAAGCGCTATGTAATGCTTTACTTTATCGCTAAACGGTAGCAATAGTGGTAGAAGCATGCAGGGCGTGACAAACTCAATGGCGACACGTTGATGGAGATCATGGTGTCGTGCTGGTGACGATGGAGATCATGCCGGTGCTTTCAAGATGGAGATCTAAAGCACAAGTTCATGGCCATATCATGTCACTTATGAATTGCATGTGATGTTAATCCTTTTATGCACCTTGTTTTTCTTAGTACGACAGTAGCATTATAAGGTGATCCCTCACTTAAATTTCAAGATGAATTGTGTTCTCCCCGAGTGTGCACCGTTGCGAAAGTTCGTCGTGTTGAGACACCACATGATGATCGGGTGTGATAGACTCTACATTCACATACAACGGGTGCAAGCTAGTGTTGCACGCGCAGAACACTCGGGTTAAACTTGACGAGCCTAGCATGTACAGACATGGCCTCAGAACACAAGAGACGGAAAGGTCGAACATGAGTCATATAGTAGATATGATCAACATAATGATGTTCACCATTGAAGCCACCTCAACTCACGTGATGATCGGACTTGAGTTGGTGGATTTGGATCATGTGACACTCAGATGACCTGAGGGATGTCAATTTGAGTGGGAGCTTTAGTAATTTGATTAACTAAACTCATTATCTTGAACAATAGTCTAAGTGAACTTTGCATATTTATGTTGTAGATCAATGGCTCGCGCAGTAGCACCCCTGAATTTTAATGCGTTCCTAGAGAAAGCTAAACTGAAAGATGATAGAAGTAACTTCGTTGACTGGGCCCGTAATCTGAGGATTATACTCACGGCTTCCCAGAAATCATATGTCCTTGATGCACTGCTTGGTGACCAACCAGAAGACATGACCTCCGAAGACGTTAAGAACGCTTGGGAGGCATGTACTGGAGATTTCTCAATAGTTCGGTGTGCAATATTGGATGGCTTAGAACCGGGACTTCAAAGACGTTTTGAACGTCATGGAGCATATGAGATGTTCCAGGAGTTGAAGTTTATCTTTCAGAAGAACGCCCGGATCGAGAGGTTTGAAACCTCCGATAAGTTCTATGCTTGCAAGATGGAGGAGAACGGGTCTATCAGTGAACATATACTCACAATGTCTAGGTATTCAACTCGTCTAGCGGAGTTGGGAACTGCCCTTCCGCCAGAGGCGATCACTGACAGAGTTCTTCAATCACTGCCACCTAGTTACAAGAGCTTTGTGATGAACTATAACATGCATGGAATGAACAAATCAGTTGACGAGCTGTTTGCGATGCTAAAAGTCGCTGAGTCTGAAATCCAGAAAGAACATCAAGTGTTGATGGTCAATAAAACCACTAGTTTCAAGAAAAATGGCAAAGTCAAGGGCAAGGGCAAGAAGGGTAAAACCAAGAAGGATGGCAAAGCAGTTGCTACTCCTGTAAAGAAGCCCAAGCATGGACCCAAGCCAGAAACTGAGTGCTTTCATTGCAAGGGAACTGGTCAGTGGAAGCGGAACTGCCCCAAGTACTTGGCTGACAAGAAGGCGGTCAACGACAAACAAGGTATATATGATATACATGTTATTGATGTGTACCTTACTAGCTCTCGTAGTAGTGCCTGGGTATTTGATACCGGTTCGGTTGCTCACATTTGCAACTCAAAGCATGAACTACGGAATAAACGAAGGCTGGCAAAGGACGAAGTGACGATGCGCGTGGGAAATGGTTCCAAGGTTGATGTGATCGTCGTCGGCACGCTCTCTCTTCGATTACCATCGGGATTAGTGATGAACCTGAATAATTGTTATTTAGTGCCTGCGTTAAGCATGAACATTATATCTGGATCTTGTTTATTGCGAGACGGTTACTCATTTAAATCAGAGAATAAAGGTTGTTCTATTTATATGAGTAATATCGTTTATGGTCATGCACCCAATGTTAGGGGTTTATTCATATTGAATCTTGATAGTGATGACACACATGTTCATAACATTGATGCCAAAAGATGTAGAGTTGATAATGATAGTACCACTTTCTTGTGGCACTGCCGTTAGGTCATATTGGTGTAAAACGCATGAGGAAGCTCCATGCTGATGGACTTTTGGAGTCACTTGATTTTGAATCACTTGACACATGTGAACCATGCCTCATGGGCAAGATTACTAAAACGCCGTTCTCTGGAACAATGGAACGGGCGAGTGACTTATTGGAAATCATACATACTGATGTGTGCGGTCCGATGAATGTTACAGCGCGTGGTGGATATCGTTATTTTCTCACCTTCACCGATGACTTAAGTAGATATGGGTATATTTACTTGAGGAAGATGGATGTCAAAACAGCGTTCCTCAACGGTTTCCTTGAGGAAGAGTTGTATATGATGCAACCCAAAGGTTTTGTCGATCCAGAGAATGCTGACAAAGTTTGCAAACTCCAGCGATCCATTTATGGACTGGTGCAAGCATCTCGGAGTTGGAATAAGCGCTTTGATGAGGTGATCAAAGCGTTTGAGTTTACACAAGTTTACGGAGAATCTTGTATTTACAAGAAAGTGAGTGGGAGCTCTATAGCGTTTCTAGTATTATATGTGGATGACATATTGCTGATTGGAAACAATATAGAAATGCCGGAAAGCGTGAAAGATATTTGAACAAGAGTTTTTCAATGAAGGACCTAGGAGAAGCTGCTTTCATATTAGGTATTAAGATCTATAGAGATAGATCGAGACGTTTAATAGCACTTTCACAGAGCACATACCTTGATAAAGTTTTGAAGAAGTTCAAAATGGAACAATCCAAGAAGGGGTTCTTGCCTGTGTTACAAGGTGTAAAGTTGAGTAAGACTCAATGCCCAGTAACTGCAGAAGATAGAGAAACATGAATGTCATCCCCTATGCTTCAGCCATAGGCTCTATCATGTATGCAATGTTGTGCACAAGACCCGATGTCAGCCTTGCCATAAGTATGGCCGGAAGGTTTCAAAGTGATCCTGGAATGGAGCACTAGCAAGCGGTCAACAATATCCTTAAGTACCTGAAAAGGACTAAGGAAATGTTTCTCGTTTATGGAGGTGAAGAAGAGCTCGTCGTAAAGGGTTATGTCGATGCAAGCTTTGACACTGATCCGGACGATTCTAAGTCGCAAACCGGACATGTTTTTATTCTTAACGGGGAAGCGGTAAGCTGGTGCAGTTCCAAGCAAAGTGTGGTAGCTGATTCTACGTGCGAAGCGGAATACATCGCAGCCTCGGAGGCGGCGAAGGAAGGTGTCTGGATGAAGCAGTTCATGGCAGATCTTGGAGTAGTGCCTAGTGCACTGAATCCAATGAACCTATTCTGTGACAACACTAGTGCCATTGCTCTGGCCAAGGAACCAAGGTTTCACAAGAGGACCAGACACATAAAGTGACGCTTCAACTCCATCCGCGATTACATCGAGGAGAAAGACATAAATATTTGCAAAGTGCACACGGATCTGAATGTTGCAGACCCGTTGACTAAACCTCTTCCAAGGGCTAAACATGATCAACACCAGAACTGCATGGGTGTTCGATTCATTACAATGTAAATCACATAGTGATGTGAACTAGATTATTGACTCTAGTGCAAGTGGGAGACTGTTGGAAATATGCCCTAGAGGCAATAAATAAAGTGTTTATTATGGTATTTCCTCGTTCATGATAATCGTTTATTATCCATGCTATAATTGTATTAATTGGAAACATGGATACATGTGTGGATACATAGACAAACACAATGTCCCTAGTATGCCTCTAGTGAACTAGCTCGTTGATCGAAAGATGGTTGAGGTTTCCTACCATGGACATGAGATGTCATTTGATAACGGGATCACATCATTAGGAGAAGGATGTGATGGACAAGACCCAAACTACAAACATAGCTTATGATCGTGTCAGTTCATTGCTACTGTTTTCTGCATGTCAAGTATATGTTCCTATGACCATGAGATCATGCAACTCACAGATATCGGAGGAGTACCTTGTGTGTATCAAACGTCGCAACGTAACTGGGTGACTATAAAGGTGCTCTACAGGTATCTCCGAGGGTGTCTGTTGACTTGACATGGATCAAGACTGGGATTTGTTACTCCGTGTGATGGAGAGGTATCTCAGGGCCCAAACGGTAATACAACATCACAATAAGCCTTGCAAGCAATGTGACTAAGTGTTAGTCGCGAGATCTTGTATTACGGAACGAGTAAAGAGACGTGCCAGTAACGAGGTTGAACTAGGTATGGAGATACCGACGATCGAATCTCGGGCAAGTAACATACCGAAGAACAAAGGGAACATCATACGGGATTAACTGAATCCTTGACATAGAGGTTGGACCGATAAAGATCTTCGTAAAATATGTAGGAACCAATGTGGACATCCAGGTCCCACCATTGGTTATTAACCGTAGAGGTGTCTCGGTCATGTCTACATAGTTCTCGAACCCACAGGGTCTGCACACTTAAGGTTTGGTGACGTTTCTGTAGTATAAAGTTATGTATGGTGGTGACTGAAGTTTGTTCGGAGTCCCGGATGAGATCCCAGACGTCACGAGGAGCTCCGGAATGGTCCGGAGGTAAAGATTCATATATAGGAAGTCCTGTTTTGGTCGCCGGAAAAGTTTCGGGCTAATCGGTAGTGTACAGGGAGTGCCGGTAGTGTACCGGGAGGCCATCGGGAGGGGTATTTCGACTCAAGAGGCTACATGGACTGTAGGAGGGTGTAAACCAGCCCTTAGTGGGCTGGTGGAACATCCACAAGAGGCCCATGCGGCTGGAGGAAAAAAGGCCTAAGAGAAAAAGTGGAAAAAAAGGCAAAATAGGGTGAATCCTAGTCCTACTAGGATTGGAGGTGGACTCCACCTCTCCCTCTCTCCTTAGGCCGAAGCAAGGAGGCCTTCACCCTTGTGCCAAGGCCTCTCCTCCTATCCTCTTATATATACTGGAGGTTTTAGGGTTTTTGCACTAGATTTTCAGCTACGTGCTACCCGTTCCTCCAGTGCATAGTTTTTCCTCTAGATCGGTTTTCTGTAGTGCTTAGGCGAAGCCCTGCCGGAATTGCTCCACCACCATCGCCGGAGCGCCGTCAGGCTGCCGGAGAACTCTTCTTCCTATCCACTCCTTCTTGCTGGATCAAGACGGTGGAGATCGTCATCAAGCTGTACGTGTGCTGAACGCGGAGGTGCCGTCCGTTCGGTGCTATATCGGAAGGATCGTGATCAAGTTCGTGGGACGGATCGTGATGAGGTTCGTGGTACGGATCGTGGTCGGATCGCGGGACGGATCGTGATTGGATCGCGGGACGGATCGTGATTGGATCGCAGGACGCACGGCGATTTGGATCGCGAAGACGTTTGACTACACCAACCGCGTTTCTTAACGCTTCCCGCTTAGCGATCTATAGGGGTATGCAGATCCATTCTCCCTCTCGTAGATGCTCATCACCATGGATAGATCTGCGTGTGCGTAGAAATTTTTTTGTTTCCCATGCAACGTTCCCCAACAGTGAGGCTAGAGGAAAAGGCTGTCCTAGAGGGAGTGATGACCGAGTAAATGGGTTGTGGGTGGGGGTGAGCCTAGAATTGGCGTCGTGCTGCCGCGCCTGATTTCCTTCTCCCGCCATCCCCACTCACTTCCGCCCAGCCCTACGTGTGCGAGCTTGCGCCGCTCTCAGCGTGGCTAGGTAAAAACTGTCGTTTCGACAGTTCCTAGCGAGCCAGGCCGACGGCTGTTTTAAGCTTCGTGCCAATGCAAGCCAGCCGACCGCGTTCCTAACCAAATGCACATTTCGTGGCCCAAATGGGCCTGGTTGGGCCGGATGGGCAACCAAACGCACCCCTAGCAACTTTAAAGATGGACTTGAGCTATTAGATTGTTCAACTGCATATGAAATGTTGCCTTCAATATATTATAATCTATACTCTCATATCAAACCAGGTATCAAAATGAGTAAATTTATACTCTAAAATATGTCAAAATACATCTGTATATAGTCAGTAGTGGAATCTCTAAAAAAACTTATATTTTGAAATGAAAGGATTAGCTGATACTATTCGGTATTCACAAGAGAAATAAATCTTAATGTCGGAAGAATTATACCAACAGTACAAACTAGTTTTCAATGTTATGCCCAATAATAACTTGGATGTTGCCATTCCAGCATATCGATTTGTGTGCTCCTATACCTGCAACTTAATGTCAAATACTCCAAAGTATCTCAAATATCTGTCCTTTAATTAGTGTGTATATTTATAGAATTCCTCAATGGATGTGCGCGGCAACGCGCACCTTCATAGTCTAGTGATTTGTATATTTGAGCAAATTTAGCATGTGTGCAGAATTGGAGCAGTGGTTTTGTAAGTGGTTTGTTTGTTTGTAAAGTGAGGATTTGAAGGCTTGATACGTCCAGCTGAGGCTAAAAATAGGGAGAGGTTGAAAAGAATGTGCAACCCCGCGTGTTGCTCCTTGCCTCTCACCGCCAATATGCGATCACCAATGGAACTTGCATGCGGCATGTGTTAGCAGCTAGGTACCGGCGGCGTGTCGCATCCATATGGGGCTGGACGACGACAACGCAGTCGGCAAGAGCTCCGGCTGCGGCCTTGGCCACCTCTTCCGTCGTCGGGGCAGCAACTCTATCCGCTCCTCTTCCGCCCCAGCCGCCACCGGCGACGCCGTTACATCCAACCCCAAAGCGGCCGCCGCTCCCCCCCACCACGAGCACCAGAACCAGCACCCGCAGAGCAACCATCTCCACCATCAGCACCGGCAGCACCACCAACAACGGCAGAGCTATCATCCCGATAGCAACAATGGTGATGCATCATGTCCGGCGCTGGTGCGCGCGTCATCGGGAAACGTCATGCTCTACGGCAGCCTGGGCAACCTGCGGACCCCGGGAGCCGTCACCCCCACCCGCAACGACGTGCTGGACTTCCTGCCCATGACCGCCGACGAGATCAGGTTGCAAACCATCCAAAACAGCAATGCCGGTATCAAACCAAAGCTGAAGCCGAAGCAGAGAGAGGCAGTGCTCTGCCGCGCGCTATCGGTGCGCCAGGACCCCGAGGAGCTCAAGAAGAAGGGCAACGACGAGTACATGGCCGGCAACTACGTGGACGCCGTGGACTACTACGAGAGGGCCATCGCCGTCGACCCCAGCAAGCAGGCGTACTGGAGCAACAAGGCGGCGGCGCTCATGGCCATGGGCCGCCTCCTGGACGCCGTCGCCGACTACAGGGAGGCCATCAAGGTGGACCCCTCCTTCGGCCGGGCGCATCACCGGTTGGGAACCCTCTACCTCCGGACAGGGCACGGCGACCGGGCGGCCAAGCAGTACAAGCTGGCTACGCACGAGGCCAGCCCGGAAGACATGGCGCGGGCGCACGCCGTGCAGGCGCTCGTCGCCAAATGCGACGAGACACGCCGGCGGGGCAGCTGGCAGAGACTCCTCAGGAACGCCCAGGCCGCTGTCTCCGCCAGCGCCGACGTGTCGCCCAAGCTGGCGTGCTACCAAGCCGAGGCCCTCCTGTCTCTACAAAGGCCTGAGGAAGCGGACACTGTCCTCGGTAAGAACGGCGGCGGCACGGAGGAAGAGACAGAGCGGCACGTCGAGATATTCGGCGCAGGCAGTTGTGCCTACCTGCTGGCCACGCGCGCATTCGTCGACACAGCCATGGGAAGGCTGGAGGCGGCGGTGGCGGCAGCCGACGAGGCGGTGCGGGTCAGCCCGAGCAGCAGGGAGGCCGCCGGCGCGGCGCGGCAGGCCCAGGTGGTGGCATCGGCGCGGGACAAAGGCAACGCGCTCTTCAAGGCCGGCAGGTTCCGCGAGGCGTGCGCGGCCTACGAGGAAGGGCTGCGGGAGCATCCGGGTAACGCGACGCTGCTGTGCAACCGCGCGGCTTGCCGGTGCAAGCTCGGGGAGTGGGAGGCTGCCCTCCGCGACTGCGACGCGACGCTCGGCGTGCGCCCGTCTTATGGCAAGGCTCGCCTGCGAGGGCCGCGTGCAACGATCAGCTGGGACGTTGGGAGGCGTCGGTGCTGGACTACGAGGCGCTGCTGCACGAGGCGCCCGGCAACGAGGAGGTCGCCCGAGCGCTGGCCCATGCGCGGACACAGCTCACCGGCATCACCCATCGACAAGCCGCGTCTTAATTCACCGACCATATATATAGGATAAAATTTGTACAAATTGACGCACTACAGTAGAGGTTAGCTAAAATGGGTCGTCGGTGTTGCACTCATTTTGTTAGCTAAGAGCGTCTCTAATAGATAATGTAAATCTGAAGGTATAGAAATGTAGAAGATATAAAATATACATATTTAAAAGTACAACTCCAACACATGAATTATATTGAAAATATAAAAGTACAACTCCAATAGATGTGGCAAAATGAAGATCTAAAACAAACACTTTAGCTATATGCCAGTCAGCTAAAAATTCTTTCTGGATCACTCGATTTTGTGGCCGTCTGATTCTACTCTGAACGTGTGTTGTTTTCTTTATTTCTTTGTCATTTGGTGGTGAGTTGGGCGGTGTGGAATCGGTTGACCCTTATTTCGGGTAAGTCGAACTGCTTCTTGGGATCGTTTTTGCTCTTCTAGGCTGCGTTTTTCTTTTTTCATTTTTTTTTCTTTCTTGGTTATTTTTTGTTTCTGTAAGTTTTTGGCTGAGTGTAATCATATACAGACAAACATTATATAATATGCGCCAAATTTCATGATTATATGATTATTTTTGCATATTATCATAAAGTGTAATTTTGGTGTAAAGTTGTGCGCAATTATTTTAAACCATCTTTCTAATTGAGGTTCCGCACAACTTTTTAACTAGGGCTTCGGAAAGGTTGTAGTTTCACGAGTAGCCCATAAAGCCTTGTTTCACCTATGGGATGTGAAGATTGGATCTGTACCTGACACAGACTGATTTAAGAAAATTGATGAAAGAAACCAATTTATGAGAGACCATATTTTGTTGTTTGAGTACAACTCAAGACCGGTTAAGGAAAAATTTCTTTCTTCTTTGCATATTTCAAAGAGTGCAATTTCAGCGCAAATTGTGTGCAACTTTTGAATTTTTTTTCTTTTTTATTTTCTTTCTTCTTAAAGGATTTCATTCTTTTATAGAAAACTTTATTGTTTTGATTTAGTTTTAGTTTTTTTCTGTTAGGTAATACCAATGCCATGAATTCATTCATCCATCAAAAACTTCATTCTCTTAAAAATATATATTTCATTTTTTTTATTGTGTCCAACTTTTCATTTCTTTTCTTTTTGTAAGCGCAATACCGATCACTAATCCATATCTTTTTAGAAAACACTTATTTTGCAGAAATCTCGCTATAATGTACTCACTTTGATTTGGATAAGTATGGACGCTATGGATCAAATACAAATGCCACTTGTTCATTATTTCTTTAGGAAACCTCCTTTTTACAGAAATTCCACTATTATTTGTTGAATCTTGCATATTACAACAATACGCAATTCCGATGTTAATTGTATGCAAAAAAAGTCGTTGTTCTTTAAGGGTAACATAAATGCCACTAACTGAGTCTATCTTAAAAAAACTTGATTATTTAATTTTGTTATACTTTTTTATTTTGTTTCTTCTGAAACTGTAGAAACAATGCCATTAATTTATTCTTCCTTAGAAAGCTTCATTATTTTTACTTTGTTTTAGTTTTATTTTTCGTTTCATTTTCTTTCTTTTGAAAGGCTATTACTAAAAGCACATTTGCTCCCTTCCTGGTTTTGGTAATTAATAACAACATATATGTCATTGGACTCATGTTTGAACAAGCATATTTCAGGAGAAGTCCAATAATGGCATGGCTATAAATTGTGAGGAGATACCCCAAGATGCAGGGAATGGATTGGCAAAGCTTCAAGCTAGAAGACTCTCTTTTTACTTTGTGAGAAATCACTTTGAGTCCATAGGAAAGCCAATACTATTAAAAGGGGGTAAGGTGTTGTTGGTGAACAAATTGCTCCGCATGCACAAGTGCTTGCCATCAAAAACACCCACAAGCTCTCCCACAAAATACTCTATCTAAAAGCTACGACTCAAAATCGGTGCCACCAAGAATTACATATCGGCTACACCGAGTCAAAACCTAAGATAGAACCCTAGCCAAACCCTAGCTCTTCAGTGCAACCGAGTTCACATCAGTGCAATTGAGAATCAGTGACCACGATTCTGTTGGTTGTTTTCACAAACTCGGAATTTCCGAGTTTTTTGTTTCGGTCTCACCGAGTCTTGAAACTGCCTTGGCCACTGACTTCGGTACCATCGAGATTCTTATATCGGTCTCACCGAGATTCCAAAAGTTGACACATTTTGAATAGATCGGTACAACCGAGCTTTGCGTCGGTTTCACCGAGATGGTCAATAATATTGTAATGGTTGGATTTTTGGAGATTCCTATATATACCCCTCCATCACATCCCACTCGCAAGAAAAGCACTTAGAACAGTTCCCCACTTTCCATATCCAAATTTCTAAGAGAGAACCACCTACCCTTGTGTTGAGATCAAGATCATCCACTCCAACCATATGGATCTTGATTTCTAGCCTTCCCAAGTTGCTTTCCACCTAATCAATCTCGTCTACCAACCCAAATCTATGAGAGGGTTATTGAGTGTTGAGGACTTTATCATCTTGAAGCACAAGAGCAAGGAGTTCATCACCATTATCAAGCCTATTACCTTTTGGAGGGTGCTGCCTCCTAGATTGGTTAGGTTTTGCTTGGGAGCCTCCTACTGCGTGTTGTGGAGTTGAACCAAGAAGTTTGTACGGTCAAGGAGATCGCCTATTTTATGAAGATCTACCCATAGTGAGGCTAGTCCTTCGTGGATGGAAGCCATTATGGAATAGTCAAGGTTGCTACTTCGTGGACCCTTATGGGTGGAGCCCTCCGGGGACTCTCGCGACTGTTACCCTTTATGGGTTGAAGACTCCATAGACATGGATGTACGATAGTGCCATCTATCGGAACTACGGGAAAAATCTTCGTGTCTACAATTGCATTTGATCTTCTAACCCTTACCTCTATTACTTGTGATTGTCTTTACTTTCTGCTGCAATACTCATAGACATGCATGTGTAGGGTATGCTTGACTTGTTATCATTGCTAAAATATCCCAAAAATAAAATTGGGAAAAGGTAGAACTTTTACTTGGTCAAGTAGTCTAATCACCCTCCCCCTCTAGACCTACTTTCAATCCTACAAGTGGTATTAGAGCTTTGGTCTCCATTGCATTGGTTTCACAACCTAGGTGAGTATGGCATCTAGTGAGGGAAATTATTACCATGGAGGTCCTTAATTTGATGGTACAAATTTTGCTAGTTGGAAGCATAAGATGAAAATGCATATTCTTGGCCATAACCCCGTCGTTTGGTTTGTTGTTCATGTTGTCTTGCAAGGTGAATTCTTTGGTGATGGAAAGGAACCAGATCGTGAAGCGGCAACGAAAGAATTGAAGATATTGCAATACAATTCTCAAGCATGTGACATTCTTTTCAACTGCCTATGTCCCAAAGAATTCAACAAAATCAGCCGTCTTGAGAATGCAAAGGAAATTTGGGATACTTTGGTTGATATGCGCGAAGGTACCGATTCGGTGAGAGAATCTAAGTTGGATGTGCTTCAAAGTCATCTTGACAAATTCAAGATGAAGGATTGTGAAGGAGTCACAGAGATGTACTCTAGGCTAGCTCTAATTACCAATGAGATTGCCTGCTTAGGAAGTGAAAAAATGACCGGTAAATTCATCATCAAGAAGATACTTAGAGCTTTGGATGGAAAGTATGACACCGTGTGCACCTTAATCCAAATGATACCAAACTACAAAGATCTCAAGCCTACGGAAGTGATTGGAAGAATTGTTGCTCATGAGATGTCACTCAAAGACAAGGAAGAGCTTCACAACAAGTCTAGCGGTGCTTACGAAGCCACAAGTGATGCTCCCGCTACCTCAAGCTACAACATTGTCACCAATGAAGAGATAAGCCTCATGGTCAAGAAATTCAACAAGTTCTACAAGAGTAGAGGCAAAGAGAGGAACTCCAACTCAAGATATGAAGAGAAGCGTTAATCTAGTCGTGACCAGAATTGTTACAATTATGGAAGGCCCGGACACTACTCCAATAAGTTAAAACTAAGAATTTCCTTGTTCAAATTTGAAAAATGGATGTGTTTTGTGATGACTCAACCCCACTGCTCTTCTATACTCTATTCATAGGGTCATCATGTCAGATTCAGTGGACATCCAGAATGACTTCAGAGAGAGAGAGATGTTGAGATGAGTTCAGGCACTAGTCATGAGGGTAGCTCATCTTCTTATGATGACAACCCTAGCTCACCTGATTTGCCCAAGGCTGCAACTAGAGACAGGAGTAAGTTGAACTCAGATGAAGAGGACTCTGACTTTGTGCAAGATGAGGTCCCTGCCAAGAAAAAGTAGGACAAAGCACACAAAGCTTCCAAGAAGTCTACATTTGAGGCCACCTAATCTAAAAGACCTCTCAGGAAGGAGTATGACAGCATAGAGGCTATGAGAGCACTAGAGAGTGCTAGGGCTTCCATGCAAATAGAGCCATCCAGAAGCTCTATGCCCAAGCAGCCTCCTGAGAAGAAGAGAAGCAGGAAGAGGATAGTGCATGATGTTGGAAGACCAACTTCCATGTATGAAGACCTAGCAGATGTATAGGGAGTGGAAGAGCCAGCTGCTCAGGCTCCTCCTAAGAAGAGGAAGAAGCTGCTTGCTAATGCCATGCCTTCTCACTCCCCTCCCAAAGGCAAGGAAGCTCCTCCTCCCAAGACGTCCACAACTCCTAAGTCCAAGAGGGCTGCAAGAGATATTTCAGCTACAAAGAAGAACGAGTGAACCTCCTCCAGAGCTGCTGTTGAAGATGAGGATATGTCTCTCTTGAGGAAGCTTAGACCTCACCTCCCACAACACAGTGACAACTATCCACTTGCTAAGGATATGAAGAAGAGGAAGGATTCAGGGCTGAGAGAGTGGAGAGCCATAGATCCTTATTCTCAGAGGAGGAAGACAGCTGTAGATTATCTACACTAAGGAGCAACAAGATTTCTATGAAATAATTTCGCTTGATAAGAGCCCTACTGTCAGTGACATGAGATATGTAGATTTTGGATACCTTAAGGAAATGGAGGATTACTTCCTAGATGTGCTAGATAACTTCAAGGGTGTTGGTATTGATGCTTTTGCTGGCAGGAAGATGACCCCCTGGAATGATGAGATAATCATGCAGTTCTACTCCATTGCACACTTCTATCCAGATGGCACGATAGTTTGGATGACTGAGGGCACCAGATATGAATCTTCAGTGGAAGAGTGGGCTACCATCTTGGAGCTCCACAAGTACAGGATGGTGACTTGGATGTATACTCAGAGACCAAAATGAATCACAATTCCATGGCTAATATGTACAAGGTGATCCCTGCTGACTATGTGCATTCACATAAGTTTGGGTCTGTGTACTATCTACAAGCATGCTTGCAAACCACCAACACCATTCTAAGGTACACCTTGATGCCCAAGTCAAGAGATTAGAAGATGATCAGAGGATTCTCCATAAACATGCTGCATCACATTGACCTTCACACCAGATTCAGAGTCATGGACTTGATTGTAGAGACTGTGAAGAGGACAACTGCTGACCAAAAGAGGTCATGTGGATATGATCCATACATTCACATGCTCATCAATTCCAAGCTTGAGAAGAATGTATTTGCTCTTGATAGACCCCACATGCTTCTCCAGCCTGAGTTTGAGGACAATGTAGTGGTGATGGTCTTGGGGAACGTTGCATGGGAAACAAAAAATTTCCTACGCACACGCAGATCTATCCATGGTGATGAGCATCTACGAGAGGGAGAGTGGATCTACGTACCCTTGTAGATCGCTAAGCGGGAAGCGTTAAGAAATGCGGTTGGTGTAGTCGAACGTCTTCGCGATCCAAATCGCCGAGCGTCCCGCGATCTCATCACGATCCGTCCCGCGATCCAATCACGATCCATCCTGCGAACTCATCATGATCCGTCCTATGATCTCATCATGATCCGTCTCGCGATCTTGATCACGGTCCTTCCGATCTAGCGCCGAACGGACGACACCTCCGCGTTCAGCACACGTACAGCTTGATGACGATCTCCGCCTTCTTGATTCAGCAAGAGGGAGCGGAGAGGTAGAAGAGTTCTCCGGTAGCGTGACGGTGCTCCGGAGATGGTGGTGGAGCTATTCCGGCAGGGCTTCGCCTAAGCACTGCAGAAATCCAATCTAGAGGAGAAACTATGCACTAGAGGAACGGGCAGCACGTAGCTAAAGATCTATGCCAAAACCCTAAAATCCTCTAGTATATATAGGAGGAGAGGAGGAGGAGGCTTGGCTTCCAAAGATTCAGCCCTTGGGTCAGCCGAACCTAGTGGGATTGGAGGATTCCTCCTCCAATCCTAGTAGGACTAGGACTCCTCCTTATTTTTGCCTTTTTTGCCTTTTTCCACCTTTTTCTCTTTGGGCTTTTCTTCCCAGACGCATGGGCCTTGTGTGGGACTTCCACCACCCCAATAAGGGCTGGTATTCATCCTCCCACAGCCCATGTAGCCTCTTGGGTCGAAATACCCCTCCGAATGGTCTCCCGGTACACTACCGGCACTCCCGGTACACTACCGATGAGCCCAAAACTTTTCTGGTGACCAAAATAGGACTTCCTATATATCAATCTTTACCTCTGGACCATTACGGAGCTCCTCGTGATGTCCGGGATCTCATACGGGACTCCGAACAACCTTCGGTCACCACCATGCATAACTTTATACTACCGAAACATCACCGAACCTTAAGTGTGCAGACCCTGCAGGTTCGAGAACTATGTAGACATGACCGAGACACCTCTACGGTCAATAACCAATAGCGGGACCTGGATGCCCATATTGGTTCCTACATATTCGACGAAGATCTTTATCGGTCGAACCTCTATGTCAAGGATTCAGTTAATCTCGTATGATCTTCCATTTGTTCTTCGGTATGTTACTTGCCCGAGACTCGATCGTCGGTATCTCCATACCTAGTTCAACCTCGTTACCGGCAAGTCTCTTTACTCGTTTCATAATACAATATATCATGACTAACACTTAGTCACATTGATTGCAAGGCTTGTTGTGATGTTGTATTACCGAGTGGGCCCTGAGATACCTCTCCGTCACATGGAGTAACAAATCCCAGTCTTGATCCATGCCAACTCAATAGACACCCTCGAAGATACCTGTAGAGTACCTTTATAGTCACCCAGTTATGTTGCAACGTTTGATACACACAAGGCACTCCTCTGGTGTCAGTGAGTTGCATGATCTCATGGTCATAGGAACATATACTTGACATGCAGAAAACAGTAGCAATAAACTGACACGATCATCTGCTATGTTTGTAGTTTGGATCTTGTCCATCACACCATTCTCCTAATGATGTGATCCTGTTTATCAAATGACATCTCATGTCCATGGCTAAGAAACCATAACCATCTTTGATCAACGAGCTAGTCTATTAGAGGCATACTAGGGATATGGTTTTGTCTATGTATCCACACATGCATCTAAGTCTCCGATCAATACAATTATAGCATGGATAATAAACGATTATCATGAACAAGGAAATATGATAATAACTAATTTATTATTGCCTCTAGGGCATATTTCTAACAGTCCACCACTTGCACTAGAGTCAATAATCTAGTTCACATCACCATGTGATACGCATTGTTATGAATCTAACACCCAATGAGTTTTGGGGCTCGGTCATGCTTTGCATGTGAGAGAGGTCTTATAGTCAATGGGTCTTAACATTTAGATCCGAGTGTACTTTGCAAATCTCTATGTCAAACCGTAAACACTGCTACCACACTCCACTTGGTACTATTTCAAATGGCTGCTCCACTATATGCATCCAGATTGCTACTACGAGTCATCCGGATTGGTGTTAAAGCTTGCATCGACGTAACTCTTTACGATGAACTCTTTATCACCTCCATAATCGAGAAACATCTCCTTTAGTCTTTTAGTTACTAAGGATAATCTTGACCACTGTCCAGTGATCCATTCCTGGATCACTCTTGTACCCCTTAACGGACTCATGGCATGGCACACACAGGTGCGGTACACAGCATGGCATACTATACAGAGCCTATGGCTAAGGCATATGGGACGACATTCGTCCTTTCTCTTTATTCTGTCGTGGTCGAGCTTTGAGTCTCACTCAACTTCGCACCTTACAAAGTAGGTGAGAACACTTCGCTTTGACTAATCCATTTTGAACTCTTTCAAAATCTTGTCAAGGTATGTACTCATTGAAAGTCTTATCAAACATCTTGATCTATTTTTATAGATCTTGATGCTCAACAATTAGGTAGCTTTATTCAGGTCTTCCTTTGAAAATCACTTTTCAAACAACCATTTATGCTTTCCAGAAATTCCACATTATTTCCTAATAGCAATATGTCATCCACATATACTTATCAGAAACTCTATGGTGCTCCCACTTACTTTATTGCAAATACAAGTTTCTCATAAACTTTGTATAGACTAAAACTTTGATCACCTCATCAAAGTGTACATTCCAACTCCGAGATGCTTGCTTCAGTCTATAAAAGGATCACTGAAGCTTGCACACCTTTTAGCATCCTTAGGACTGACAAAACCTTCTGGTTGTATCACATACAACCTTTCCTCAAGTAAACCGTTAAGGAAACGATGTTTTGACATCCATCTGCCAGATTTCATAATTCAAAGTGTAGCAACTGCTAACATAATTTCAACAGACTTTAGCATCGCTACGAGTGAGAAAGTCTCATCGTAGTCAACTCCTCGAACTTGTCGTAAACTTCTTTGCAACAAGTCGAGCTTTACAAATGGTGACATTTACCATCAGCGTCTGTCTTGATTTCAAAGATCCATTTGTACTTAACGACCTGCCGTCCAACAAGCAAGTCCACCGAAGTCTATACTTGGTTTTCATACATGGATGCTTTCTCGGATTTCATGGCCTCTAACCATTTGTTGGTTTTCGGGCCCATCATCGCTTCTCCATAGTTCGTAGGTTCAACATTGTCCAACAACTTAACCTCTAAGACAGGGTTGCCGCACCACTCAGGAGCAGTACACGTCCTTGTCGACCTACGAGGTTCTATAGTAACTTGATCCGAAGCTTCATGCTCATCATCATTAACTTCCTCTTCAACTAACGTAGGCTTCACAGAAACAACTTCCTGTGCTGCGCTACTCTCTGGTTGAAACAGAGGTTCAATAACCTCATCAAGTTCTATCCTCCTCCCACTCAATTCTTTCAAGAGAAACTTTTTCTCGAGAAAGGACCCAGTTTTAGCAACAAACATTTTATGCTTGGATCTAAGATAGAAGGTTCACCCAACTGTTCTTAGGGTATTCTATGAAGATGCATTTGTCCGCTTTGGGTTCGAGCTCATTAGGTGAAAACATTTTCCACACAAGCGTTGCAGCCCCAAACATTAAGAAATGACAGCTTATGTTTCTATCAAACCATAATTCACACGGTATCATCTCAACGGATTTAGATGGTGCCCTATTTAAAGTGAATGTAGTTGTCTCTAATGCATAACCCCAAAATTATAGTAACAAAACGATAAGAGACATCATAGCATGCGCCATATCCAATAGAGCACGACTATGACGTTTGGACACACCATCACACTATGGTGTTCCAGGTGGCGTGAGTTGTGAAACAATTTTCACATTGTCTAAAGTTGTATGCCAAACTCGCAACTCAGATATTCATCTCGACGATCATATCATACACATTTTTATCTTCTTGTCACGATGATCTTAAACTTCACAATGAATTTGCTTGAACCTTTCAAAAGATTCAGACTTGTGTTTCATTAAGCAAATATACACTATATCTACTCAAATCATCAGTGAAGGTAAGAAAATAACGATATCCACCGCACGCTATAAGACTCATTGGATTGCATACATCAACATGTATCATTTCCAATAAGTCACTTGCCCGCTCCATCAAACCAGAAAACGGGGTCCTTAGTCATCTTGACCAAGAGGCATGGTTCGCATGTCTCAACTGATTCGAAATCGAATTAGTCCAAAGATCCATCAGCATGGAGTTTCTTCATGCGTTTTATACCAATATGACATTTTGCGGCAGTGCCACAAGTATGTGGTACTATTATTATTAACTTTGTATCTTTTGGCATCAATGTTACGAACATGTGTATTACTATGATCAAGATTCAACAAACCATTCTCACTGGGTGCTTGACCATTGAAGGTATTATTCATGTAAACAGAATAACCATTATTCTCTAACTTAAATGAATAACCGTGTTGCAATAAACACGATCCAATCACGTTCATGCTCAACGCAAAACACCAAATAATATTTATTTAGGTTTGTCACTAATCCCGAAGGTAGAGAGAGCGTGCGATGTTGATCACATCAACCTTGGAAACATTTCCAACACATCGTCACCTCACCCTTAGCTAGTTCTCTGTTTATTCCGTAGCTTTTATTTCGAGTTACTAACATTAGCAACCGAACCGGTATCCAATACCCAGGTGCTACTAGGAGTACTAGCAAGGTACACATCAATAACACGTATATCAAATATACTTCTGTCGATGTTGCCAGCCTTCTTATCAACCAAGTATCTAGGGTTCTTCCGCTTCGGCGACCGCTCTCCTCATAATCGAAGCACTTAGTCTCGGGTTTGGGTTCAACTTTGGGTTGCTTCACCGGAGCAGCAACTGACTTGCTATCCATGAAGTTTCCCTCCTTGCCCTTGCCCTTCTTGAAACTAGTGGTTTTACTAACCATCGACACTTGATGCTCCTTCTTGATTTCTACCTTCGCGGTGTCAAACATCATGAACAGCTCAGAGATCATTATTTCTATCCCTGGCGTTTATAGTTCATCACCAAGTTCTAGTAGCTTAGTGACAGTGACTTGGAGAACAATATCAATCACTATCTTATCTGGAAGATCAACTCCCACTCGATTCAAGCGATTATAGCACCCAGACAATCTGAGCACATGCTCAACGATTGAGCTATTCTCCTTCATCTTACAGGCAAAGAATCTTGTTGGAGATCTCATATCTCGCAACACGGGCACGAGCCTGAGATCCTAATTTCAGCTCTTAGAACATCTCATATGTTCCATGACGTTCAAAACGTTTCGGAGCCTCAATTCTATGTTGTAATGCATGACGCACTAAACTATCAAGTAGTTATCAGAACGTGCCTGTCAGATGTTCACAACATCTACAAACAATGCTAGAGGGTTTGGCGCACTGAGCGGTGCATCAAGGACATAAGCCTTCTGTGCAGCAATGAGGACAATCCTCGGATCACGGAGCCAGTCCGCAATATTGCTACCATCATCTTTCAACTCTATTTCTCTAGGAACATATAAAAATTCAAGGGAGCTACAGCGTGAGCTAGTAATCTACAACACAGTTTGCAAAGACACTACTGACTATGTTCATGATAATGAGTTCAATCAATCATATTACTTAAGGACTCCCACTCAAATTGATATCCCTCTAGTCATTCGAGTGATACATGATCCAAATTCACCAACTCAAGTCCGATCATCACGTGAGTTGAGGTGGTTTCAATGTTGCACATCATCATGTTGATCATATCTACTATATGACTCATGTCCAACCTTTCGGTCTCTTGTGTTCCGAGGCCATGTCTGTACATGCTAGGCTCTCAAGTTTAATCTGAGTGTTCTGCATGTGCAACACTGGCTTGCACCCGTTGTATGTGAACGTAGAGTCTATCACACCCGATCGTCACGCGGTGTCTCAACACAATGAACTTTCGCAACGGTGCACACTCGGGGAGAACACAATTCATCTTGAAATTTAAGTGAGGGATCACCTTATAATGCTATCGTCGTCCTAAGAAAAACAAGGTGCATAAAAGGATTAACATCACATGCAAATCATAAGTGACATGATATGGCCATGAACTTGTGCTTTTGATCTCCATCTTGAAAGCACCGGCATGATCTCCATCGTCACCAACAGGACACCATGATCTCCATCATCTTGATCTCCATCAACGTGTCGCCATCGGGGTTGTCGCGCCCAACATGCTTCTACTACTATTTCTACCGTTTAGCGATAAAGTAAAGCATTACATAGTGCTTAATGATTGATACGCAGGTCATACAATAATTAAAGACAACCCTATGGCTCCTGCCGGTTGCCGTACTCATCGACATGCAAGTCGTGATAATCTATACATCACATGATCATCTCATACATCACATATATCACATCATGTAATTGGCCATATCATATCACAACATACCCTGCAAAAACAAGTTAGACGTCCTCTAATTGTTGTTGCATGTTTTACGTGGCTGCTACGGGTATCTAGCAAGAACAATTCTCATCTATGCAAAAAACACAACGATGATACACTAGTTGCTTTCCAACCTTCTCAAGGACCGCCTTTGTCGAATCCGACCCAACTAAAGTGAGAGAAACTGGCACCCGCAAGCCATCTATGCAACAAAGTTGCGGTCAAGGGAACCGGTCTCTCGTAAGCATACGAGTAATGTTGGTCCGGGCCGCTTCATCTCACAATACAGCTAAACCAAAATCCGACCAATGGAGGAAGCAATCTAAGCATCAATGCCCACAAACCTTTTGTGTTCTACTCGAGATCTCATCTACACATAGACCTAGCTCATGATGCCACTACTAGGGAACGTTGCACGGGAAACAAAAAAAATTGTACGCACACGCAGATCTATCCATGGTGATGAGCATTTACGAGAGGGAGAGTGGATCTACGTACCCTTGAAGATCGCTAAGCGGGAAGCGTTAAGAAACGCGGTTGGTGTAGTCGAACGTCTTCGCGATCCAAATCACCAAGCGTCTCGCGATATCATCACGATCTGTCCCATGATCCAATCACGATCCGTCCCGCGAACTCGTCATGATCCGTCCCGCGACCTCGTCACAAACCGTCTCGCGATCTTGATCACGGTCCTTCCGATCTAGCACCGAACGGACGGCACCTCCGCGTTCAGCACACGTACAACTCGATGACGATCTCCGCCTTGTTGATCCAACAAGAGGGAGCGGAGAGGTAGAAGAGTTCTCCAGCAGTGTGACGGTGCTTCGAAGATGTTGGTGGAGCTATTCCGGCAGGGCTTCGCCTAAGCATTGTAGAAATCCAATCTAGAGGAGAAACTATGCACTAGAGGAACGGGCAGCACATGGCTAAAAATCTATGCCAAAACCCTAAAATCATCTAGTATATATAGGAGGAGAGGAGGAGGAGGCTTGGCTGCCAAATTGGCAGCCTTTGGGTCGGCCGAACCTAGTGGGATTGGAGGATTCCTCCTCCAATCCTAGTAGGACTAGGACTCCTCCTTATTTTTGCCTTTTTGGCCTTTTTCCACCTTTTTCTCTTTGGGCTTTTCTTCCCAGTCGCATGGGCCTTGTGTGGGACTTCCACCAGCCCACTAAGGGCTGGTATTCATCCTCCCACAGCCCATGTAGCCTCTTGGGTCGAAATACCCCTCCCAATGGTCTCCTGGTACACTACCGGCACTCCTGGTACACTACCGATGAGCCCGAAACTTTTCCGGCGACCAAAATAGGACTTCCTATATATTAATCTTTACCTCCGGACCATTCCGGAGCTCCTCATGACATCTGGGATCTCATACGGGACTCCGAACAACCTTAGGTCACCACCATGCATAACTCTATACTATCAAAACGTCACCGAACCTTAAGTGTGCAGACCCTGCGGGTTCGAGAACTATGTAGACATGACCGAGACACCTCTATAGTCAATAACCAATAGCGGGAACTGGATGCCCATATTGGTTCCTAAATATTCTACGAAGATCTTTATCGGTCGAAACTCTGTGTCAAGGATTCAGTTAATCCCATATGATGTTCCCTTTGTTCTTCGGTATGTTACTTGCCCGAGATTCGATCATCGGTATCTCCATACCAAGTTCAACCTCGTTACCGTCAAGTCTCTTTACTCGTTCCGTAATACAAGATCCCGTGACTAACACTTAGTCACATTGCTTGCAAGGCTTGTTGTGATGTTGTATTATCGAGTGGGCCCTGAGATACCTCTCCGTCACACGGAGTAACAAATCCCAGTCTTGATCCATGCCAACTCAACAGACACCCTCGGAGATACCTGTAGAGTACCTTTATAGTCACCCAGTTATGTTGCGACGTTTGATACACACAAGGCACTCCTCCGGTGTCAGTGAGTTGCATGATCTCATGGTCATAGGAACATATAGTTGACATGCAGAAAACAGTAGCAATAAACTGACACGATCATATGCTATGTTTGTAGTTTGGGTCTTGTCCATCACACCATTCTCCTAATGATGTGATCCCGTTTATCAAATGACATCTCATGTCCATGGCTAGGAAACCTTAACCATCTTTGATCAACGATCTAGTCTATTAGAGGCATACTAGGGACATGGTTTTGTCTATGTATCCACACATGCATCTAAGTCTCCGATCAATACAATTATAGCATGGATAATAAACGATTATCATGAACAAGGAAATATGATAATAACTAATTTATTATTGCCTCTAGGGCATATTTCCAACAGATGGACCTATATCATCCCACTTCATCTACTGCATAGGCAGTAGTTGAGGCAGCCAGAGCCACTAGTGCTCCAATGCCAAGGACAAGGAACGAGCAGATGGATCTCGTTCTTAGATCAATCCAAGGCATGCAAAATGACATCATGGAGATTCTCAAGAACCAAAAGAGTCTGGAAAGGATTGTTAAAGAAAACTTTCATACTTTGAACAACAAGGTGGATGGGCTGACTAAGACAGTTGATGAGCTCAAGAAGGAGGTGGACTTAGTACCCATTCCCCACACCTCAGATGATGATGATGAATATGCAGGTCACCCTTTCCAGCCTAGCACACGGTTCAAGACACAAGCTAAATCTTTGACACTGACAGCTTCTGAGAAGAGACCATCCATATCAGCTCCTGACGTAGCCCCTTCAGTCCCACCAGCTCCATTAGCACCTATAGTGCCTATACCAACCCCTTCTATGACATCGACAGAAGTCTTCGCAGATGCGGTTCTCTCGACTCCAACATCAACAACCGGAGGAGATCAGCCCAAGAGAGACGACTAGTCCTATACCTTTGAAATTTTTGGTAACTTGTTGCCAAAGGGGGAGAAGTTGTATAGATCAATAGGGCTTTGATAAAGGGTGTGTGTTGCTTTTTGTCGCTCGCCAAAACTTTAAAATATTTTGGTCGTTCATTTGTGTTAAACTTGTTGGTGTTTGATCATACACTTTTTGAGTGTTGCTACTATTTTCTATCCTTTGAGATGCTTATGAGATGATCATTCACTTATTGCTTGATGTGTTGTGCTATGTTATTCATTCATATTATTCTCGCACACCACCAGGTTGTATGTGACATGGAAGAGTACTCGATGAACCTAATGGATTGTGCATTTGCATTCAAATGCAAAGTCAACATAATGCACAAATTTAGGGGGAGATCTTGCTTATCACATACTTCTCAAGTCAATGACTCTATCCATTGATTATATCATATGTCGAAGCTTTGATCTATATGTTGTCATCAATTACCAAAAAGGGGGAGACTGAAAGCAGGTTTTCTCCCTTGGTGGTTTCGATAATTAATAACAACATATATGTCATTGGACTCATGCTTTCAGCAAGCATATTTTAGGCAAAGTCCAATGATCGGATGGCTATAAATTGTGAGGAGATACCCCAAGATGCAAGGAATGGATTGGCAGAGCTTCAATCTAGAAGACTCACTTTTTACTTTGTGAGAAATCACTTTGAGTCCATAGGAAAGCCAATACTATTAAAAGGGGGTAAGGTATTGTTGGTGAACAAATTGCTCCACGTGCACAAGTGCTAGCCACCAAAACACCCACAAGCTCTCCCAAAAAATACTCTATCTAAAAGCTACGACTCAAAATCGGTGCCACCAAGAATTACATATCGGCTACACCGAGTCAAAACCGAATACAGAACCCTAGCCAAACCCTAGCTCTTCGATGCAACCGAGTTCACATCGGTGCAACCAAGAATCAGTGACCATGATTCTGTTGGCTATTTTCATAAAATCGGAATTTCCTAGTTTTGTGTTTTGGTCTCACCGCGTCTTTTAAACTGCCTCGACCACTGACTTCGGTACCACTGAGATTCCTATATCGGTCTCACCAAGATTCCGAAAGTTGCCACATTTTGAACAAATCTGTACAACCGAGTTTTGCATCGGTTTCACCAAGATGGTCAATAATATTGTAATGATTGGATTTTTTGAGATGCCTATATATACCCTTACACCACATCCCACTCACAAGAGAAGCACTCAGAACAGTTCCCCACTTCCCATATCCAAATTTCTGAGAGAGAACCACCTACCCTTGTGTTGAGATCAAGATCATCCACTCCAACCATATGGATCTTGATTTCTAGCCTCCCTAACTTGCTTTCCACCCAATCAATCTCTTCTACCAAGCCAAATCTATGAGAGAGTGATTGAGTGTTGAGGAGTCTATCATCTTGAAGCACAAGAGCAAGGAGTTCATCACCATTATCAAGCCTATTACCTTTTGGAGGGTGGTGCCTCCTAGATTGGTTAGGTGTTGCTTGGGAGCCTCATACTTTGTGTTGTGGAGTTGAACCAAGAAGTTTGTACACGCAAGGATATTTCCTACTTCGTGAAGATCTACCCATAGTGAGGCTAGTCCTTCGTGGACGGAACCCGTTATAAAATAGTCAAGGTTGCTACTTTGACCCTTATGGGTGGAGCCCTCCGTGGACTCTCGCGACCGTTACCCGCCGTGGGTTGAAGACTCCATAAACATGGATGTATGATAGCGCCACCTATCGGAACCACGGGAAAAATCTTGGTGTCTACAATTGCGTTTGATCTTGTAAACCTTACCTCTATTACATGTCCTTGTCTTTACTTTACGCTGCAATACTCGTAGACATGCATGTCTAGGGTGTGCTTGACTTGTTATCATTGCTAAAATATGCCCACAATTAAAATTGGGAATAGGTAGAACTTTTATTTGGTCAAGTAGCCTAATCACCCCCCTATAGACCTACTTTCAATCCCTACAAGTGGTATCGGAGCTTTGGTCTTCGTTGCATTGGTTTCACAACCTAGGAGAGTATGGTGTCTAGTGAGGGAAATTATCACCGTAGACGTCCTTATTTTGATGGTACATATTTTGCTAGTTGGAAGATAAGAGGAAAATGCATATTATTGTTCATAACCCCGCCGTTTGGGTTGTTGTTCGTGTTGGCTTTCAAGGTGAATTCTTTGGTGATGGAAAGGAACCGGATAGTGAAGCGACAACGGAAGAATTGAAGATGTTGCAATACAATGCTCAAGAATGTGACATTCTTTTCAACTGCCTATGCCCCGAAGAATTGAACAAAATCAGTTGTCTTGAGAATGCAAAGGAAATTTGGGATACTTTGGTTGATATGCACGAAGGTACCGATTCCATCAGAGAATCTAAGTTGGATTTTCTTCGAAGTCAGCTTGACAAATTCAAGCTGAAGGATGGTGAAGGAGTCACGAAGATGTACTCTAGGCTAGTTGTCATTATCAATGAGATTGTTGGCTTAGGAAGCGAAGAAATGACCGACAAATTCATCATCAAGAAGATACTTAGAGCTTTCGATGGAAAGTATGACACCGTGTGCATCTTAATCCAAATGATGCCGAACTACAAATATCTCAATCTACAAAAGTGATTGGAAGAATTGTTGCTCATGAGATTCACTCAAAGACAAGGAAGAGCTTCACAACAAGTCTAGCGGTGCTTACAAAGCCACAAGTGATGCTCCCGCTACCTCAGGCGACTACATTGTCACCAATGAAGAGATAAACCTCATGGTCAAGAAATTCAACAAGTTCTACAAGATTAGAGGCAAAGCGAGGAACTCCAACTCAAGATATGAAGAGAAGCGTTCATCTAGTCATGAACGGAATTGTTACAATTCGGGAAGGCTCGGACACTACTCCAATGAGTGCATGACCCCCCACAAAAGAAGAGAAGAGTCACCTAGAAGAAACAGCTCAAGAGATGATCCACCTCCAAGAGAGAGGAGTAGAGATGATCGTTATGAACGAAGACCCTCTAGGAGAAGTATGGATTCGAAGAAGAAGAACAAGTACACCAAGAGCTAATCAAGAAGAAGACATCAAGCTCATGTTGGTGAATGGGTTTCCGGCTCCGAATCTGACCACCACTCCGAGAGAAGCTATCACTCTGACTCTGACTATAGTCAAGAAAAGATGTTGCCGGACTTGCACTAGTTTACTCCAACTCCCGCGACATATTTGATTCATGAAATGAAGGGAGTGGAAGTTGCTTCATGCTAAAGGCCCCAAGATATCACACCCTGAATATCTTGATTTCAATAGTGATGAGGATGACCTACTAGGAGATGATGACTTGCTATTTGAAAAATCTAGTGATACTAGTCAAAATGAACTTGTTAGTAATCCCGTTACTCAAGATAAGTCGTGTGATGTTGATAAGTTGGAAATAGAGCGAATAACTCAAGAACTAAACACTCTTAAGTTAGCCCACGAGTCTACTCTACAAGATCATAGAGAGCTTGTAAGGACACATGAGAAGCTCCTCTTAGAGAAGCTCAATTTGGAGCAAGAGCATGAATTACTTAAAGCTATCAATGACGATCTTCGAAAGAACACTTCCTCTTATCTAGCCAAACAACTTCTCTTGTCTACGTTCATTCCACAAGTTAAGGCTAAGAAAACTAGTAACAAAGGCAAGAAATGTTCTTCAACTAGTTGCAATAAAAATGATAAATCCAATGATATTGCTTCTAGTAGTTCTATTGATCCCACTAACGACTCTCTTAGCCAAGTTACACTTGAGCAAGAAAATGAACTATTGAAAGGGATTATAGATAAAGGTATCTACAAAAGTCTTTCCGGGTGTAAGCAATTTGAGGAAATTGTACGCAAGCACGAAGGATACCGGAAGAACCATGGCATTGGCTACTTCAACACAAATGGAGTTGAATGGGAGGAAGGTCCATACCCCAGGCCCAAGTTTGTTCCTCAGTGGGAGAAGTATGAACATACTCTTCCCAAGGGAACAAAATTTCAAGATGACCTTCCACCACAAGATCACAAGCTCAAGGGCAAGGACAAGCTTCAAGAGGAGATTGAATCATATAAGGATGAATCCCAAGCTTTGGTCAAGTGGTTTCCCAAGGCTAATACAAGCTCAACTTCTACAAGTGCCACTTCAAGACCAAGGATTCCTATCAAATTTATGTGGGTCCCCAAGAAGAAGAAATATAGTAGTTCTTGAGGGGTGACTCCGCCAATGAAATTCACTCATATTCATTATTGGCAATAACTAGTTGCAATCAACATAAACATTATGCAATAGTTCAAGGAGTCACAGATTCCCTCATAGGTAACCAAGGTACAAGGTAATTAATGAATCCATGGACACCATCATGTATGCTTTGCACTCCATGTCCATAGATATCCTTGTATTTGTCTTTTGGTTTGGGACTAACCCATGTAGGTGAGGAGAGTAAGAAACAGAAAGGATTGCTCCCAACTCAAGATGATCTTCATCAACTATGATCATCCACTACTACATCACCCACATGAAGTCTTCTACGAAAAAACAAAAGGTTAGTTTCTCCTTCTTAGGGGGGTTGTCATATCAAGGGGGAGCTTTACTCTAAGACTTGAGTCAAACTATCTCTTAGAATGTGACAACATTAACAAGCTTTATGTGAAAGTGGTAACCCCACTTGTGCTTACAGGTTGAGTATGACCTATGATCAAGTATTCTTACTTGGATCCTAAGTCGATATACTCATATATAGATGACTACGTCATCGCCAAAGTGCTTGATATATGCTAGAATATTTGTGCACGTTTGCATGATTTCATTTGATATCTTATTGTGTGAGCATGTTGGTCTGCACATCCATACTCATTCGAGGACATCCAATTGTAGCTATTTGGCTTTTGATTTTCTTTTGCCAATTGGATGCACAAGAATGCCTAGGACCCCTATCTAGCTATCTATGCTTTATCATCTCAAGTTCTATTCATGCTACATCACAAAACTTGAACAAGCACTTCTCGATCCCTCTATGTGAGGAGCACTCGGAGTACCGTGTCGACAAGAGCTGCATTCCAAAACCTCTTTGTGAATCTCGGTGTAACCAACTCCACAAACTCGGTTCCATCAATTCACCAAGTTGATCTAGGTTTTTGACCTCGGTACAACCGTTCAGAAATTGTCAGTCTCACTGAGTCACTCTGTCTCCTAACAGTCAGGCATCTCGGTGGCATCAAAACGTTTCAATGGGTTTCACCGACAGTAAGGAGTATTTAGCCCGGCGGACCCGACTTTTCAAATTCAATCTTCAAAGTCTTTTCCTCCAAACTCCAAACTCCCGCTCCGTACCCCTTGGTCGTCACCCTTGCTTCCACGTGCACTTCCGCCGTTGGGAATTGCGTCATCGACAGAATCTATGCCACCGTCGCTGCCGTAGCGGATTCATCACCAAGCACGGTGTGCAATCTTCCCATTTCACTAAAAGATTCATTAGATTAGCAAACGAGAAAATTTTAGGTTTAGCCATCCACAAAACGCATCTCGGTGACACGGAGTCACAAAAGTTGGTTCTACCGATTTGGTTCTAGGGTTCCTAAGAATGGTCTCGGTGAAACCGAGTGGTCATTTTCGGTGACACCAAAGTGCCTGCCAAGTTTATGTGAAGAAGATCATCTGTCTCGGTGAATCCAAAAATTCTAACTTAGTGGTACCGAATTCCATTTTGAAGAAGGTTAAAACTAAGAATTTCCTTGTTCAAATTTCAAAAATGTATGTGTTTTGTGATGACTCAACCCCACTACTCTTCTATACTCTATTCATAGGGTCAACATGTCAAATTCAGTGGACAGCCAGAATGACTTCCGAGAGAGAGAGAGAGATGTTGAGATGAGTTCACGCACTAGTCCTGACGGTATCTCATCTTCTTATGATGACAACCCTAGCTCACCTGATTTTGCCAAGGCTGCAACTAGATCCAAGAGGAAGTTGAACTTAGATGAAGAGGACTCTGACTTTGTGCCAGATGAGGTCCCTGCCAAGAAAAAGCAGGACAAAGCTGCCAAGAAGTCTGCATCTGAGGCCACCTCATTTAAAAACCTTTTAGGAAGGAGTATGTCAGCATAGAGGCTATGAGAGCACCGGAGAGTGCTAAGGCTTCCATGCAAATAGGGCCAGCCAGAAGCTCTATGCCCAAGAAGCCTGCTGAGAAGAAGAGAAGCAGGAAAAGGATAGTGCATGTTGTTGGAAGACCAACTTCCATGTATGAAGACCCAGCAAATGTAGAGGGAGAGGAAGAGCCAGCTGCTCTGGCTCCTCCTAAGAAGAAGAAGAAGTTGTGATGCGGAGCATCCCACCATCATCCCCATGAAGATGGCACCTTCAACCCAACCACCAAGTGGCCCATTGACAAGAGCGCCAGCATGCGACATTGAAGCTAAGATGAACTCACTCCGCTTCGAGCAAGACTTTGGTGACAAAGGAACTTGGATGCTACCTCACAATAAGACCATGTGTAACCTTAGGTACGTGAGAGATGACCTCAAAGGACCAGGGAATCATCCACAGGACCAAGGCCAAGGAGGAGAAGGAGCCAGCACCAGCAACAAGCTTCTAGGTAGCCCGAAACTTCCGGACAACCCGAAGCTTCTGGCCCACCACCCGCAAGCCACCAAAGCCTACACCAACACTCGGGAAAGCACGGAGCCTACACGGAACCTTCCCGGAGCTTCCGGCCACTGGAACTCCCGGCCCACCGTCAGCCTGCCACCAAAGCCTGTGCCAAAATTCGGGAAAGCCCGGAACCAGCCCAAAACTTCCGGTGCCCGGAACTTCCGGCCTAACCCAAAACTTCCGGCCTACGCAGAGCACTGCCACTTGGGCCCAAGGCCCATGTAACTCCCTCTCCCTTACCCTTTCGAAACTAGCACTATATATACTGCGGCCCCTCCTTGTTTTAGGGTTAGCTTAGGTTTGCTCTTTGATAGTTGAGCCTAGCTCCTTCCACTACCTCTCCCATGGATATGCATCTATAGGAGAAGATCCCTAGTGGATGTCAAGGCGCCTTACGAGGGAAGATCCTCTGGGATACCAAGGCCCCTCCTTTTGGAGTGGAAGATCATGTACCGCTACTTGTATCGTTGCTTGACTTGGGGATCTCGTTCCTCGTGTGCTATCGTAATTCTAGTGGATGCGTAATCGTGTTTGCCCTTAGTGTTTTCCTCTCGTTCTTCCTTGTTTTCTTCATGAACCCCCCTCCAAATCGTGAAAGATCGACACACATGAGCTTGCCCCGTATCATATTGGTATCATGAGCCACGTTGATCATGAATTTGGAGTCTCCCCCGCTGTTTTCTAGCCTAATTTTTCTTTGATTTGACCTAATTTTGAAAATCCCCACAAAAATAGCCCCACCCAAAATTTCTTGAATTTCTTGGATTTGATGAGATGTTGTCGATTTGGATCCGTGGATCCCGTTGTGGACGTGTGGATCTAGCTTTTCATCCAGCCAATTCCCCCTAATTTTTCTTTTTCATCGTCAGATTTGGGTTTTTCCTCAAGATTTTCCACCCAAGTCTAAGATCTGGAAATTAGGGTTCATCCCAATTTTCCCGACCCCGGAACTTCCGGCCTCCGGAACCTCCGGCTGACCTGGACCTTACGGTCTTTGCAGACAGTTTCCCACCATTTCTTACACACTTTTTCCAGCTTTTCCTCCGCAACACATTTGCATTTGAGATTTTGAGTCGCGAGCCCCGCCACTTCCTAAGGTGTGTCGGCTAATTAGGAGGGGTTCTTCATTGACATCACCACTCATCATCGCCCCAGAACGTAGCCAACCAACTATTCGTTAACACTCCACCGTAAGCAAGGACGGTAACCGCGACGACACTTTTGCTTATACCCTTGCCATTACATTGTTACCCCTAGCTTATTTGCGTTACTTGCCTATCGAGACTAGCCATTGAGTATTGCTGGGCCACGCTACTTGTGCACATTAGTGATACATACTCCGCATAGCTACAATTGCATGCATATACATGTTAGTATCATCTCTTGTGTTACAAAGTCCCCGCATACATAATTGCTATCTTGGTGCGCACGTCCCGCATAGTGACAATCCAAATATTATTGCTAAAGGAAAGAAAAGTGAAGCTTTTAAGAAAGGTCAAAAGAACAATAGCATCACAACATTTGCATAGAATACTTCATCACTTTGGATCACTTGAGTGAGTGACTCGTGCCACATAAATAGCAAGTCAGGAATAGGAAGTCGACGCATTTTTGTCTCTTATAGGTTGTGCACAAGTTCGTATCACGCCCAGTTGAGAAATCGTGCTACCGTCTCTCTAGAGTTGTGGAACACGAGCATTTTCCGTGGATCCCACATTATGAGCTCACTTTTGGTTGCAGAACCCCACTTTCTATTTCGTGTGTGTGTTTCCGAGTTCACCCATTGCTATTGATTCACATTATCTTACTTGCTTCCTTGCGGTTCTCTTTCAACTTTATTGCATCATATTCTTGAATTGCTTGAAATTTTGTGCCACCATACTAACCAAGCTACTCCATAAGCATTACCTTTGTAGGTGTGAGAAGGGAAAACTCGGTACCAATTCTACTATTTCCATGATTTCACATTGAGTGATTGATCCACATCTCAAGCTTCGGAACAATATTTGGTATTGTGTTTTCCCATTCTTACACTTATATCTACTTGAGTATCATGGGTAGGAACACTATGATGAACCCGGCATTCGAGGAGCACGGCGACGACGCGGACACCTACGTCACCAAACTACAATTCTTTGCCGCACAAAAGGGAATGCGCCAAGCACATGACGTCCTCACGGACCGCATCGAGCACCTCGCCACCAACATACGTCAATCCGAGGAGCGGACACGTGACTTCATGGCAACACAAATGGATGAGCTCCGCACTTTGGTGGTGAATCATGCAACATCTACATCTACCTCAACACTCCAGCGCACCACAAGTCGACACTCCTCCGAGGAATCCTCTGGCGAGAGTCCTCCTCCTCGAGCTCGACCACACCAATGTGACACGTGTCGCCTCTCTCAAGATTCAAGCAACCCCTTCCACGACGAGCCTCAAGGTCGACATCGTGAGCGTCACAACCATCGCCAACAAGAGCAAGACGACTACGAGCAAGATCACCCATGTCACCATCATGGCGAAAACTGGCGCCGTGAAGAACAAGCACGCGAGGCACAAAAGGCACTTCGCAACATAAACTATGCCATGCAAGAATGCAACCGTCTAGCTCGTGAGGAACAAGAAGCTCTACATCGAGAATGCCAAGAAGAAGAAGCCCGCTAAGAGGAGCACCAAGAACGCCAACAACGGGTACGACAATGCCGTCCACAACAACCAAGGAAAGAGGAGCAACATGTTGATGAGCTCGCCCCAAGGAAAGAGCAAGACCAACATGACAACAATGCACCTCCGCATTAAGATGCATGTCCTCATGCAAATCCCGTTGACCACGTGGATGATCACGCTCCAAGGCATGGCCAACGTCAACAAGACAACTATGCTCCTCCAATACAAGGAAATCACAATCACAACAACAATGAGGTAAATCGCTTTGGAAGCTCAAGTTCACCATGCCTAAGTTCTGCGAAAGCAACGATCCCGAAGACTAACTCTCTTGGGCCCTCAAGGTCGACAAAATATTCTGGTTGCACAACTATGAAGAAGAAAAGAAAATTGCCATTGCCTCCCTTGAGTTCCAAGATTATGTGCTCATTTGGTGGGAACAAGTGATTGAGCGACGACAAGAAATAGGTGAACCCCCAACCACAACTTGGGAACAAATGAAAGAACTCATGAGAGCGCGATTCATCCCACCTCACTAAAATTGCGATCTCTTCAAGGAACTCCAACTACTCAAGCAAGGCACCAAGTACATGGAAGAGTACTACCAAGAGATGGAGATAGCTATGATAAGATCAAATGTGAATGAGGAAGATGAACAAACTATGGCACGATTCTTGAACGGTCTCAATTACCAAGTCAAGAAAATCAAGGATTTACAACCCTACTCCAAGTCAAGAAAATCGAGATAGTACATCAAGCCACCAAGGTGGAACGACAAGTTCAAGAAGATAAAAAGTACTCCAAGACCTCCTAAAAGACCTATGGTGCAACTACACAAGCTACTCCAACTACAACTCCTTCTACCAGAACCTCAACGACAAAAGATGGCAAGTCAAGCTCCAAGGACAAGGCATCTTCATCATCACACAATGCCTCTACAAACAAAACAAGAGTGTCATCCTCTACACCAACACCGGATGACGTCAAAACAAGCTCCAAGTGTTTCACGTGCCAAGGCCGCGGCCACAAGATGCACGAATGTCCCACTAGGAGAACCATGATACTCCAAGATGATGGCTCCTATGACTCCATGAGTGAAGATGAGATGGAATCTTTGGAACGTATGGCCATGCACCGGAAAGCCAATGAGGATGAAGACTCTCAAGTCTTTTGTGACAATGATCCGAGCCCTGCTCTCGTTGTCTCAACGGTTTTGACGCTTCAACAACAACAAGACGAGGACCAACTTTGCCACATCTTTCAAACCAAGGCCGGTATCCAAGGGAGATCCGTCAAGGTCATCATCGATGGAGGAAGTTGCCATAATTTGGAAAGTGAAGAACTTTGCTCCAAGTTGCACTTGGCCAAGAAAAAGCATCCTCGCCCCTACAAGGTCCAATGGCTAAGCGACTCCGGGACAATACAAGTCGACTACACCGTGCAAGTTTCCTTCAAGATCGGCGCTTATGAAGACACCTTGGAGTGTGATGTGGTGCCCATGACCGTTTTCCACCTACTACTTGGGAGACCTTGGCAATTCGATCGTGGCGCCATACATAACGGGCGCACAAATCACTATAGCTTCAAGATGAAGGGCACCGAATATGTGCTTCGCCCTATGTCCCCTAGTCAAGTGATAGCAGACAAGCAAGCCTCGTCCCATCATGGAGAGAAAAGTGAGACAGTGATCCACCTCAAAGCGTGTGAGCGCCACAAGCCAAACTTGAGTGACTCCACGATGAGGGACATTAGTGACCTAGTTCTATTTGCCACCAAAAGAGATTTGAGGGATGTGAGTGAGAGCCCATCGACCGTCCTTCACTACGTGATAGTGTGCAAGGATGATGTTACCTGGCCTAACCCTTCACAACATATTCCTCTTGTGTTATCTCACCTATTGCAGGAATTCCAAGATATGTTCCCCGACGAGCTACCTCCGGGACTACTACCAAAACAAGGGATCGAACACCGCATCGACCTCATACCCGGTGCGCCGCTTCCTAACAAGGCTCCCTACCGCGTCAACCCCGACAAAACAAAGGAGATACAAAGGCAAGTTCAAAAACTCCTAGATAAAGGGCATGTTCATGAGAGTTTGAGTCCTTGTGCGGTTCCCGTGATCCTAGTGCCTAAACATGATGGTAGTATGCGCATGTGTTTCGATTGCTGCCCCATAAATGCTATCACCATTCGCTACCATCACCCTATCCCACACTTAGATGACATGCTAGATGAACTTAGTGGTGCCACTATATTTTCCAAGATAGACTTGAAAAGTGGTTACTACCAAATTCACATAAAAGAGGGTGACGAGTGGAAAACCGCTTTCAAAACCAAATTTGGTCTCTATGAATGCCTAGTGATGCCCATGGGCTTATTCGAAGCACCGGGTATGTTCATGCGCATGATGCATCATGTGTTGCGCCCCTACATTGGGTATTGTGTTGTGGTCTACTTTGATGACATCCTTGTTTTTAGCAAATCTCTATAACAACACGCCACACATGTTAGAGACATTTTGCAAACTCTTCCGAAAGAAAAACTTTATGCTAACATGGACAAATGCATTTTTGGTGTGGACAAAGTAGTTTTCCTAGGATTTGTGGTTTCCTCAAAGGGTGTCCATGTTGATGAGTCCAAGATTGAGGCAATTAAACATTGGCCTACACCCACCAATTTGCAACAAGTGTGTAGCTTCTTAGGTCTAGCGGGTTTTTACCGTCGCTTCGTGAAAGACTTTAGCACTATTGCTACTCCTCTACATGCTTTGATCAAGAAAAATGCATCGTCTGTTTGGGGACCGTCCCAAGACACCGCTTTCCATGAACTTAAGAATTTTCTTACTCATGCACCTTTGCTTGCCTTGCCCAATTTTGACAAAACTTTTGAAGTACATTGTGACGCTAGTGGTAATGGCATAGGAGGTGTGCTTATGCAAGAAAAGCACCCAATTGCGTATTTTAGTGAGAAACTTTTTGGCGCTCAACTCAATTATCCTATCTATGACAAGGAACTATATGCGTTGCTGAGAGTCTTACAATCTTGGGAACATTATTTGCGTCCGCATGAATTTGTCATTCATACCGATCATGAAACTCTAAAGTACCTAAAGGGTCAAACCAAGTTAAACAAATGTCATGCTAAATGGAGTGAATTTATTGAATCTTTTCCTTATGTTATCAAATACATTAAGGGAAAAGAAAATGTTTTGGTGGACGCCCTTTCCCGCAAATGCATGCTCGTTACTCAACTTGAATTGAATGTCGTTGACTTTGAGCACATAAAAGGCTTATATGAGCATGATGATTCTTTTGCTACTCCTTATGCCAATTGCAAACTGAAAACTTGTTGGGAAAACTACTACATCAAAGATGGATATCTTATGCATGCTAACAAACTTTGCATTCCCAAGTCTTCTCTTTGTTTGTTGCTTTTGCAAGAGGCTCACGGTGGAGGACTAATGGGTCACTTTCGACGTGACAAGACATATGCCACTCTCTCCGACAAGTTCTATTGGCCAAAGATGCTTCGTGATGTTGCCCGCTTCACCAACCGATGCTCTACATGCCACAAAGCTAAGTCAAAAGCTCAATCCCATGGTCCTTACATGCCTCTTCCTATTCCGGTCCAACCTTGGGAGGATATTAGCATGGACTTTGTGCTTGGATTTCCACAAACAAAAAATGGCCATGATTCCATCTTTATTGTTGTGGATCATTTTTCCAAAATGGCTCACTTCATTCCTTGTCACAAGATCGACGATGCTTCACATATTGCAAATATCTTTTGTAGGGACATCTTACGCCTACACGGAGTACCAAAGACAATTGTCTCGAATCGCGGCGTTAAGTTCTTGAGATACTTTTGGAAGACCCTTTGCGCCAAGCTCGGCATCAAGTTACTTTTGTCTTCATCCTACCACCCACAAACTGATGGTCAAACGGAGGTGATGAACCGGACACTTGGAACTCTACTATGTGTGTTGATCAAGAAGAACATCAAGGAATGGGAAGATTGCCTACCCATCGCCAAGTATGCCTACAATCACGCACGACACTTCACCACCAACAAGTCTCCCTTTGAGGTGGTCTACGACTTCAACCCATTGTGCCCATTGGACATTCTTCCGCTTCCACTACAATAATGCATCAACATGGATGCAAGTTCACGAGTAAGCTACATCAAGAAAATGCATCAAGATACAAGGAACACCATCGAGCGCCAAGTGGAATGCATCACCTCCAAGCGCAACATCAACAAACACCCCATGGTGTTCGAACCCGGCGACCTTGTGTGGCTACACCTCTGGAAGGAACGCTTTCCCAATGAGCACAAGTACAAGCTCCTACCTCATTACAGTGGCCCGTTCAAGGTGTTGGAGCGCTACAACAACAATGCCTACAAGATCGACATTCCGGACGACAAGTACAACATGAGCGACACCTTCAACGTTGTGGACCTCTCCTCATTTCATGGTGATGAAGATCTTGATCCGAGGTCGGATCTTCCCCAAGGGGGGGAGATGATGCGGAGCATCCCACCATCATCCCCATGAAGATGGCACCTTCAACCCAACCACCAAGTGGCCCATTGACAAGAGCACGTGCATGCAACATTGAAGCTAAGGTGAACTCACTCCTCTTCGAGCAGGACTTTGATGACAAAGGAACTTGGATGCTACCTCACAGTGAGACCCTGTGTATCCTTAGGTACATGGGAGACGACCTCAAAGGACCATGGAATCATCCACATACCAAGGCCGAGCAGGAGAAGGAGCCAGCACCAGGAACAAGCTTCTGGGTAGCTCGGAACTTCTGGCCAGCCCGGAGCTTCCGCCCCCCGGACCTTTCGTCCCACCACCCTCCAGCCACCGAAGCCCAAGCCAACACTCGGGAAAGCCTAGAGCCCGCCCGGAACCATCCCGGAGCTTCCGACCAGCGGACCTTCCGGCCTGCCCGGAACTTCCAGCCCACCGTCAGCCCGCCACCGAAGCCTGTGCCAACATTCGGGAAAGCACGGAACCAACCCGGAACTTCTGGCGCCCGGAACTTTCGGCCTAGCCTAGAACTTCCGGCCTATGCAGAGCACAGCCACTTGGGCCCAAGGCCCATGTAACTCCCTCTCCCTTACCCTTTCAAGACTAGCACTATATATACTCCGGCCCCTCGTCGTTTTAGGGTTAGCTTAGGTTTGCTCTTTGATAGTTGAGCCTAGCTCCTTCCACTACCCCTCCCATGGAGATGCATCTATAGGAGAATATCCCTAGTGGATGTCAAGGCCCCTTACGAGGGAAGATCCTCCGGGATACTAAGGCCCCTCCTTTCGGAGTGGGAGATCGTGTACCGCTACTTGGATCGTTGTTTGACTTGGGGATCTCGTTCCTCGTGTGCTATCATGATTCTAGTGGATGTGTAATCGTGTTTGCCCTTAGTGTTTTCCTCTCGTTCTTCCCCGTCTTCTTCGTGCTATTCCTGAATCCCCCTCCAAATCGTGAAAGATCGACACACACGGGCTTGCCCCGTATCAAGCTGCTTGCTGATGCCATGACTTCTCAGGCCCCTCCCAAAGGCAAGGCAACTCCTCCTCCCAAGAAGTCCCCAGCTCCTAAGTCCAAGAGGGCTACAAGAGATATTTCAGCTGCAGAGAAGAACAAGGGAACCTCCTCTAGAGCAGCTGCTTAAGATGAGGATATGTCTGTCTTAAGGAAGCTTAGCCCTCACCTCCCACAACACAATGACAACTATCTACTTCCTGATGATATGAAGAAGAGAAAGGATTCAGGGCTAAGAGAGTGGAGAGCCATAGATCCTTATTCTCAGAGGAGGAAGACAATTGTAGATTACAGATTCTACACTAAGGAGCAGCAAGATTTCTATGAGACAATTTTTCTTGAAAAGAGCCCTACTGTCAGTGACATGAGATATTTAGACTGGGGCTACATTAAGGAGAAATGAGGATTACTTCTCCCATGTGCTAGATAACTTCAAGGTTGTTGGTACTGATGCTTTTGTTGGCAGGAAGATGACCCCCTGGAATGATGAGATGATCATGCAGTTCTACTCCACTGCACACTTCTATCCAGATGATAGGATAGTTTGGATGACTGAGAGCATCAGATATGAATCTTCGGTGGAAGAGTGGGATACCATCTTAGGATCTCCACAAGTACAGGATGGTGACTTGGATGTGTACTTAGAGGCCAAAATGAATCACAATTCCATGGCTAATATGTACAAGGTGATCCCTGCTGACTATGTGCATTCACATAAGTTTGGGTCCATGTACTATCTGCAAGCATGATTGCAAACCACCAACACCATTCTAAGGTACACCTTGATGCCCAAGTCAAGAGATGAGAAGATGATCAGAGGATTATCCATCAACATGCTGCATCACATTGACGTTCACACCAGATTCAGAGTCATGGACTTGATTGTAGAGACTGTGAAGAGGACAACTGCTAACCAAAAGAGGTCATGTGGATATGATCCATACATTCAGATGCTCATCAATTCCAAGCTTGAGAAGAATGTATTTTCTCTTGATAGACCCCACATGCCTCTCCAGCCTGAGTTTGAAGACAATGTAGTGGTGATGGACCCAGATCATCTCACTTCATCTACTACACAGGCAGCAACTGAGGCAGCCAGAGCCACTAGTACTCCAATGCCAAGGACAAGGAATGAGCACCTAGATCTCATTCTTAGCTCAATCCAAGGCATGCCAAATGACATCATGAAGATTCTCGAGAACCAAAAGAACCTGGAAAGGATTGTTGAAGACAAGTTTCATAATTTGAACAACAAGGTGGATGGGTTGACTAAGAGAGTTGATGAGCTCAAGAAGAGTGGACTCGGTACCCCTTCCCCACACCTCAGAGGTTGATGATGAAGATGCATGTCATGCTCTCCAGCGTAGCATACAGTTCAAGACACAAGCCAGATCCTTGTCAGTGCCAACTTCTAAGAAGAGACTATGTACATCAGCTCCTGCTGTAGCTCCTTCAGTCCCACCAGCTCCATCAGCACCTACAGTGCCTACACCAACCCCTTCCATGAAATCGGTAGAAGTCTTCACAGATGCGGTTCTCTCGACTCCTACATCAACAACCAGAGGAGATAAGCCCCAAATAGACGATTAGTCCTACACCTTTGAACTTTTTGGTAACTTGTTGCCAAAGGGGGAGAAGTTATATAGATCAATAGGGCTTCGAGAGAGAGAGAGAGTTGCTTTTTGTTGCTCTCCAAAACTTTAAAATCTTTTGGTCGTTCGTTTGTGTTAAACTTGTTGGTGTTTGATCATACACTTTTTGAGTGTTGCTACTATTTCCTATCCTTTGAGATGCTTATGAGATGATCATTCACTTCTTGCTTGATGTGTTGTGCTATGTTATTCATTCATATTATTCTCGCACACCACCAAGTTGTATGTGACATGGAATAGTACCCCATGAACCTAATCGATTGTGCATTTGCATTCAAACACAAATTCAAAATGATGCACAAATTTAGGGGGAGCTCTTTCTTATCACATACTTCTCAAAGCGATGACTCTATTCATTGATTATATCATATGTCAAAGCTTTGATCTATATGTTGTCATCAATTACCAAAAAGGGGGAGATTGAAAGCACATTTGCTCCCTTGGTGGTTTTGGTAATTAATAACAACATATATGTCATTGGACTAATGTTTTCAACAAACATATTTCAGTAAACGTCCAATGATGGGATGGCTATAAATTGTGAGGAGATATCCCAAGATGCAAGGAATGGATTGGCAAAGCTTCAAGCTATAAGACTCTCTTTTTACTTTGTGAGAAATCACTTTGAGTCCATAGGAAAGCCAATACTATCAAAAGGGGGTAAGGCATTGTTGGTGAACAAACTGCTCCACGTGCACCGACATGATATGGCCATGAACTTGTGCTTTTAATCTCCATCTTGAAAGCACCGACATGATCTCCATCGTCACAGGCATGACACCATGATCTCCATCATTGTGTCGCCATCAGGGTTGTCGCGCCCACCATGCTCATACTACTATAGCTACCGTTTAGCAATAAAGTAAAGCATTACATAGCGCTTAATGATTGACACACATGTCATACAATAATTAAAGACAATCCTATGGCTCCTACCGGTTGCCGTACTCATCGACATGCAAGTCATGATATTCTATACAAAACATGATCATCTCATACATCACATATATCTCATCATGTAATTGGCCATATCACATCACAACATACCCTGCAAAAAACAAGTTAGATGTCCTCTAATTGTTGTTGCATGTTTTACGGGGCTGCTACGGGTATCTAGCAAGAACAATTCTCACCTACGCAAAACCACAATGGTGATACATAAGTTGTTTTTGAACCTTCTCAAGGACCGCCTTTGTCGAATCCGATCCAACTAAAGTAGGAGAAACATACACACGCCACCCATCTTTGTGCAACGAAGTTACACGTCAGTCGATGGAACCGGTCTCTCGTAAGCGTACGAGTAAGGTTGGTCCAGGCCGCTTCATCCCACAATACCGTTGAACCAAAACATGACCAAGGGAGGAAGCAATCTAAGCATCAACGCCCACAAACTCTTTGTGTTCTACTCGAGATCTCATCTACATATAGACCTAGCTATGATACCACTGTTGGGGAACATTGCATGGGAAACAAAAAAATTCCTACGCACACGCAAGATCTATCCATGGTTATGAGCATCTACGAGAGGGAGAGTGGATCTACATACCCTTGTAGATCGCTAAGCGGAAAGCGTTAAGAAACGCGGTTGATGAAGTCGAACGTCTTCGCGATCCAAATCGCCGAGCATCCTGCGATCCCATCATGATCCATCTCATGATCCAATCACGATCCATCCCACGATATCATCACGATCTGTCCCGTGATCCAATCACGAATCATCTCGTGATCTTGATCATGGTCCTTCCGATCTAGCGCCGAACGGACGGCACCTCCGCGTTCAGCACACGTACAACTCGATGAAGATCTCCGCCTTCTTGATCCAGCAAGAGGGAGCAGAGATCCGGCAGCACGAAGGCGTTACAGCGATGATGGTGGAGCTATTCCAGCAGGGCTTCGCCTAAGCACCGCTGAAAACCGATCTAGAGGATAAACTGCGATCTAGAGGAGAGGTAGCACATGGCTATTAGGGTTAGCTTTTTCCTCTAAATCCTCTAGTATATATAGGAGGGAGGGAGGTGAGGAGGCAGCCTCAAACCCTCAAGGTTTGGTCGAAATTGGAGGTGGAGGAGTCCTACTCCAATCCTATTAGGAGTAGGATTCCTCTTTTCCACTTGGAAACTCTTTCCACCTCTCCACCTTTGAATTTTTTCCTTCTCAAACCACTCCAGACGCATGGGACCTTAGAGGAAGCTTTGGCCAGACCACCAGGGGCAGGTTTACCTCCTCCCACAGCCCATGTAGCCTCTTGGGTCGAGACACCCCTCCCGATGATCCCCCGGTACCCTCGCGGCACTCCCGGTACACTACCGATGAGCCCGAAACTTTTCCAGTGACCAAAACAGGACTTCCTATATATATCAATCTTTACCTACGGACCATTCTAAATCTCCTCGTGACGTCTAGGATCTCATCCGGGACTCCGAAGAACCTTCGGTCACCACCATACACAACTCTATACTACCGAAGCGTCACCGAACCTTAAGTGTGCAGACCCTGCGGGTTCGAGAACTATGTAGACATGACCGAGATACCTCTACAGTCAATAACCAATAGCGGGACCTGGATGCCCATATTGGTTCCTACATATTCTACGAGGATCTTTATCAGTCGAACCTCTATGTCAAGGATTCGGTTAATCATGTATGATGGTCCCTTCGTTCTTCGGTATGTTACTTGCCCGAGATTCGATCGTCGGCATCTCCATACCTAGTTCAAACCTTGTTACCAGCAAGTCTCTTTACTCATTCCGTAATACAAGATCCCGTGGCTAACACTTAGTCATATTGCTTGCAAGGCTTATTGTGATGTTGTATTACCGAGTGGGCCCTGAGATACCTCTCCGTCACACGGAGTAACAAATCCCAGTCTTGATCCATGCCAACCCGATAGATACCCTCGGAGATACCTTTAGAGCACCTTTATAGTCACCCAGTTAAGTTGCGACATTTGATACACACAAGGCACTCCTCCGGTGTTAGTGAGTTGCATGATCTCATAGTCATAGGAACAAATACTTGACATGCAGAAAATAGTAGCAATAAACTGACACGATCATATGCTACGTTTGTAGTTTGGGTCTTGTCCATCACATCATTCTCCTAATGATGTGATCCCGTTATCAAATGACATCTCATGTCCATGACTAGGAAACCATAGCCATCTTTGATCAACGAGCTAGTCTATTAGAGGCATACTAGGGACATGGTGTTGTCTATGTATCCACACATGTATCTGAGTTTCCGATTAATACAATTATAGCATGGATAATAAACGATTATCATGAACAAGGAAATATGATAATAACCAATTTATTATTGCCTCTAGGGCATATTTCCAACAATATGTTCATACCACGTCATTTTATCCTTAATGGAAACAATAAAAATACGTGTCTTGACCCCTTCTATCACGAGGATAGAGCATCGCAAGATTAAACCCACTACAATGCACCACTGCCACTAAAGGTAAACCGACCTACTTGGCCAAACCAAATCGATAGATCGGAGAGAAATACGAATATATAAGATAATGCATATTGAAATTTAGAGAAGGCTCAATATATAAGATCATGCATAGATAGATCGGAGAGAAATGCGATGAACTTTGAATTCAAGACCAGAAGAGAGAGAAGAATCCATCTAGGTACTAGCTATGGACCCGTAGGTCCATGGTAGACTACTGACGTATCATCATGGAGGCAGCAAGGTTGATGTATATGGCCTCCATGATCGATTCGCCCTCCGGCAGATCATCGAAAAAGGTCTCCAAATGGCCTTCTGTCGAAAAAGAAGCTTGCGGCGGTGGAAAAGGTGTTTCGGGTGGATCCCTATTGGTTTCGCAATATTTAAGGATTTATAGAAGTGGAATTAGGTCAGGAGGAGCCATGAGGGGCCCACAAGGCAGGTCGGCGTGCCTACCCCCTGGGCGCACTAAGTTGCCTTGTAGCCTCCTCACGAGGCTTGCTGACACCCCCCGTAGCTTATTGGGTCCCTTTTATCTAGAAAAAAAATCAAAAATATTCATAATATTTGAAATTCATTTGATATAGATTTCTTCGAAAACCAAAAACATGCAGAAAATAGCAACTAGCACTTGGCACTAGGTTATAGGTTAGTTCCCAAAAGTGATATAAAATAGCATATAAAGTATCCTAGATTGATAATATAATAGCATAAAACAACCAAAAACTATAGATACATTGGAGATGTATCAACATCCCCAAGCTTAATTCCTACTCGTCCATCACTAGGTAAATGAAAAAACAGATTTTTTATGTGACATGCTACCTAACATGTAGTCTCTTTTTAGTATGATCATTGAGAAGCGGTGAACTAATTGATATCAACGTAATAATATACATAGACATAAATAATATAATCATCACTTTTCAAAATATACGGCCCTTAAAGAATGTTATTCCCTACTCATTTTATCATATTAAGCATGGCATGACTTCGTCTTCACCGCATAAGTATAAATCATGAGCACCCGAGTGTAAAACCAGGCAATTGGATCGTACTTCTAACGCGCTTCATCATTTTCAACTTGACGCAATATATGAGTGTGAACCATGGATATAGCATTTGGGTGGAATAGAATATGGTGGTATATAGCAAAGGAGTGAAAGTGGAAAAGAAAGTCTCGCATTAACTAGGCGTATCAATGGCTATGGAGATGCCCATCAATAGATACCAATGTCAGGAGTAGGGATTCCCATGCAGCGAATGCACTAGAGCTATAAGTGTATGAAAGCTCAACGAAAGCTAAGTGGGTGTGCATCCAACTTGCTTGTTCATGAAGACCTCGGGCATTTGAGGAAAGCCGTCATCGGAATATACAAGCCAAGTTCTATAATGAAAAATTCCCACCAACATATGAAAATGACAACTCAGGAAACTCTCTATATGAAGAACATGGTGTCACTTTGAGGCACAGGTGTGGTAAAGGATAGTAACATTGCCCCTTCTCTTCTTTTCTCTCATTTTGTTTATGATGGGCTCATTTGTCCTCGCCCATTTTTTATTATTTTTCACCCGGAGCTCATCTCGACTTGTTCGGGAATCATTTGCTCCATCATTCTTTCCTCACTAGGATAGTGCTCTAATAATGATGACACTTTTATTTACTTACAACTGGATATTATATCTCAACATGAAACAATTATGACTCTATATGAATGCCTCTCGCAGTGTACCAGGATGTGTAATGATCTAGCATAACATGTAATCAATGATGAACCATGGCTTTGCCACAAATACTATGTCGGTTATATGATCATGCAAAGCAATATGATGATGAACACACAAGTCATGTGACAGAACGATGGAAGTTGCATGACAATATATCTCAGAATGGCTATGGAAATGCCACAATAGGTAGGTATGGTGGCTGTTTTGAGGAAGATATAAGGTGACATATGCGTGATATAGCGTATCAAATCACGCGGTTTGGATGCACCGGCAAAGGTTGCACCGACTCTCGAGGTGAGAATGGGCAATGCACGGTACCGAAAAGTCTAGCAAATACGGAAAGGTGAGAGTGCATATATCCATGGATTAACATTAGTCGTAAAGAATTCACATGCTTATTGCAAAGCCTATTAGCTCTCTCGAAGCAAAGTACTACCACATACCCCTAGGGACGAGGTTGGGAAAGGTTAACCATCGCGCCCCCCGATTCAAACAACACGATAGGATTTCATTTCAGACATAAAAATGCTCACACATCATCACCATGCCATGTTAATACTTAGATGAATAACAAATAACAAGATTTAATTATTGATATCTCTACTAACCAACAATCATGTACTCATGTCCTTTCGTATTAGTACATTAGTATAATCAACTCATGTTTCTTCTTTAGTGAGCTACATGAAAGTTTTTATTATACCCCCCTTGAATAGCTATCTTTGTTGACTAGTCTTATAACTCGTTCCATCTACCTTTCCTATTTCTTCTTATACTCTCAACATGATTTAAGTGAAGCATGAGAGTTTCAATCATTTCTACAAAATTTAAACGCCGCCATGCTCTAAAAAATATCAATGAATCACTAGAGCAACTGCCTAGCTCAAAAGATATTGTGGCCGGGTGGTGGCTGCAGCGACGACGGACACGACAGTGGGGACGAATCAAGCGGCGACCACGAGGTGGCAAAAAAATGACCGATTCGCGGGGCTGTGGGCGGGGCGGCGGTCGCTATGCGGGTGATGACAGACACGACAACACAGATGAATCGAGCGGCGACCGCGGTGTAGAAAAAACGACCGATTCGTGGGGTTGTGGGCGGGGTGGTCATGGCTAGTGAACGTCGTTTCCAAATTACAATGTAAAACATGTTTTAAATTTATTAATGATGTGAGGCTACATCATTGAAGCTAAGTGAGACTTTGGATGGCTAAGATAATAATAATTATTATTATTATTATTATTATTATTATCTTAATATCAAAAATGCAAGTTTTGTGATTGGATGGCTAGAAGGATAATGATATCCCTAGCCCACCAAAGTTCAAGTTCTATACTTGAAATCGATGCTCGTATTCTTCTGAATTTATTTCAGTACTTCTAATGATGTGAGCGGAATGAGACGTTTTAGTCCAATACGAAGGCGTTTGTGATGACTTTGTCAATCTCAAGCTGATGTGCCAGTTCATTTTCTCAGAGGCGCTCGTATGGACAAGGCTATGTGTGTATGTGTTAATTGAAGTGAGTGCATGTGCGTATGTACTGTGTGAAAAAACATAAATATCTTTTGAATTGTGATAGGCATCCAAAGTTTTTTTAGGGTTAATGTTGCCGCTTTATTTAATCATAAAAGTTTGGAATCTCCTCCGAAATTACATCAAGAACGTAGTTTAGGGTAACCCCCAACCATACCTTACATAGTTCATCACTAACACTGACTCTAGCTAACTTATGCGTGGGAACATTAGCAGAACGACGCACCCACGAAACTATGAAATCAGTAAAAGGTAAGGAAAGCTTTGATCTCCTGTATCCATGGACCTGCATTGGACATGTCCTTCTCTGGCTTCCTCAGCATCTGCACAACACTCTAGGAGTCTAGTTTGACATGGACCCTTTCTGCATTGATTTCTTGCGCCACTTGAAGAGCTCGTTTGCAGGCTAGAATTGTTGGAAATATGCCCTAGAGGCAATAATAAATTGGTTATTATTGTATTTCCTAGTTCATGATAATTGTCTATTGTTCATGCTATAATTGTGTTAACCGGAAACCGTAATACATGTGTGAATACATAGACCACAACGTGTCCCTAGTGAGCCTCTAGTTGGCTAGCTCGTTGATCAATAGATGGTCTCGGTTTCATGACCATGGACATTGGATGTCGTTGATAACGGGATCACATCATTAGGAGAATGATGTGATGGACAAGACTCAATCCTAAGCATAGCACAAGATCGTGTAGTTCGTTTGCTAAAGCTTTTCAATGTCAAGTATCATTTCCTTAGACCATGAGATTGTGTAACTCCCGGATACCGTAGGAATGCTTTGGGTGTGCCAAACGTCACAACGTAACTGGGTGGCTATAAGGGTATGCTACGGGTATCTCCGAAAGTGTCTGTTGGGTTGACACGAATCGAGACTGGGATTTGTCACTCCGTGTGACGGAGAGGTATCTCTGGGCCCACTCGATAAGACATCATCATTATGAGCTCAATGTGACTAAGGAGTTAGTCACGGGATGATGTATTACGTAACGAGTAAAGAGACTTGCCAGTAACAAGATTGAACAAGGTATGCGTATACCGACGATCGAATCTCGGGCAAGTACCATACCGATAGACAAAGGGAATTGTATACGGGATTGATTGAATCCCTGACATCGTGGTTCATCCGATGAGATCATCGTGGAGTACGTGGGAGCCAACATGGGTATCCAGATCCCTCTGTTGGTTATTGGCCGGAGAGGTGTCTCGGTCATGTCTACGTGTCTCCCGAACCCGTAGGGTCTACACACTTAAGGTTCGATGACGCTAGGGTTATAGGGAAAAGGTATACGTGATTACCGAAGGTTGTTCGGAGTCCCGGATGAGATCCCGGACGTCACGAGGAGCTCCGGAATGGTCCGGAGGTAAAGATTGATATATAGGAAGTCCAGTTTTGGTCACCGGAAAGTTTTCGGGCTCATCGGTATTGTACCGGGAGTGCCGGGAGGGTGCCGGAGGACCCCGGGAGGGGGTGACGACCAAAGGACCTCATGGGCCCTTAGAGGAGGTGTGCCAGCCCATATTGGGCCAGCCAATACCTTCTAGAAAGGGCCCATGCGCCAGGGATCTGGAGATAGAGGCAAAAGGGATTTAAAAGGGGGAGATCCACCTCCCGTGTGGGAGGAGGACTCTCCCCCCACTTCGGCCGAATCCCTCCTCCTTGGAGGAGACGTCACCGGGCTGCACGTGTGTTGAACGCGGAGGTGCCGTCCGTTCGGCACTTGATCGGATCTACCGCGATCTGAATCGCTGCGAGTACGACTCCATCAACCGCGTTCTTGTAACGCTTCCGCTTAGCGATCTTCAAAGGTATGAAGATCCAATCTCTCCCCACTCGTTTGCTGGTTTCTCCATAGATAGATCTTGGTGACACGTAGGAAAATTTTGATTTACTACTACGTCTCCCAACAGTGGCATCATGAGCTAGGTCTATGCGTAGAATCTATGCACGAGTAGAACACAAAGCAGTTGTGGGCGTCGATTTTGTTAATATGCTTGCCGTTACTAGTCTTATCTTGATTCGACGGTATTGTGGGATGAAGCGGCCCGGACCAACCTTACACGTACGCTTACGTGAGACCGGTTCCACCGCCTGACATGCACCAGTTGCATAAGGTGGCTAGCGGGTGTCTGTCTCTCCCACCTTAGTCGGATTGGATTCGATGAAAAGGGTCCTTATGAAGGGTAAATAGCAATTGGCATATCACATTGTGTTTTTGGCGTAGGTAAGAAACGTTCTTGCTAGAAACCTACAACAACCACGTAAAAACTTGCAACTACAAATTAGAGAACGTCTAACTTGTTTTTCCAGCATATGCCTTGTGATGTGATATGGCCAGAAGGATGTGATGTGATGCATTGTGATGTATGAGATTGATCATGTTCTTGTAATAGGGTTCACGACTTGCATGTCGATGACTATGACAACCGGCAGGAGCCATAGGAGTTGTCTTATTTATTGTATGACCTGCGAGTCAATCACAAACGCCATGTAATTACTTTACTTTATTGCTAAGCGTTAGCCATAGCAGTAGAAGTAATAGTTGGAGAGACAACCTCATGAAGACACAATGATGGAGATCATGATGATGGAGATCATGGTGTCATGCCGGTGACAATGATGATCATGGTGCCCCGAAGATGGAGATCATAGGAGCAAGATGATATTGGCCATATCATGTCACTATATTGATTGCATGTGATGTTTATCATGTTTACATCTTATTTGCTTAAAACGACGGTAGTAAATAAGATGATCTCTCAATAAAATTTCAAGAGAAGTGTTCACCCTAACTGTGCACCGTTGCTAAGGATCGTTGTTCCGAAGCACCACGTGATGATCGGGTGTGATAGGTTCTAACGTTCGCATACAACGGGTGTAAGCCAGATTTACACACGCGAAACACTTAGGTTGACTTGACGAGCCTAGCATGTACAGACATGGCCTCGGAACACGGAAGACCGAAAGGTCGAACATGAGTCGTATAGAAGATACGATCAACATGGAGATGTTCACCATGGATGACTAGTCCGTCTCACGTGATGATCGGACACGGGCTAGTTGACATGGATCATGTGTCACTTAGATGACTAGAGAGATGTCTATCTGAGTGGGAGTTCATTGAATAATTTGATTATGTGAACTCGATTATCATGAACTTAGTCTAAAATTTCCTTTAATATCTATATTGTAGATCCAATGGCCAACGCAAATGTCAACCTCAATTTCAACGCGTTCCTAGAGAAAACCAAGCTGAAAGATGATGGAAGCAACTATACGGACTGGGTCCGTGGCTTGAGGATCATCCTCATAGCTTCCAAGAGATTGTATGTCCTTGATGCACCGCTAGGTGACCCACCCATTCTCCCAGCGGACCAAGACGTTACGAACGCTTGGCAGTCACGCTGCGATGATTACTCCCTTGTTCAGTGCGGCATGCTTTACAGTTTAGAATCGGGGCTCCAAAAGCGTTTTGAGCAACACGGAGCATATGAGATGTTCCAAGAGCTGAAACTGGTTTTCCAAGCTAATGCCCGAGTCGAGAGATATGACATCTCTGACAAGTTCTTCAGCTGTAAGATGGAGGAGAACAGTTCTGTTAGTGAGCACATCCTCAAGATGTCTGGGCTTCACAACCGCTTGACTCAGCTGGGAGTTAATCTCCCGGATGACTCAGTCATTGACAGAATCCTCCAGTCGCTTCCACCTAGCTACAAAAGCTTTGTGATGAACTACAACATGCAGGGGATGGAGAAGTCCATTCCTGAGTTGTACTCGATGCTCAAATCAGCAGAGGTCGAGATCAGAAAGGAGCATCAAGTGTTGATGGTAAACAAGACCACTAGTTTCAAGAAAGGCAAGGGTAAGAAGAACTTCAAGAAGGACGGCAAAGCTATTGCCGCGCCCGGTAAGCAAGTTGCCGGGAAGAAGAAGAACAAGAATGGACCCAAGCCTGAGACTGAGTGTTTCTATTGTAAGGGTACCGGTCACTGGAAGCGGAACTGCCCCAAGTACTTAGCGGATAAGAAGGTCGGCAACGTTAAAGGTATATGTGATATACTTGTTATTGATGTGTACCTAACCAGCGCTCGTAGTAGCTCCTGGGTATTTGATACCGGTGCAGTTGCTCACATTTGTAACTCCAAGCAGGAGCTGCGGAATAAGCGAAGGTTGGCAAAGGACGAGGTGACGATGCGCGTCGGGAATGGTTCCAAGGTCGATGTGATCGCCGTCGGCACGCTACCTCTACATCTACCTTCGGGATTAGTTTTAAACCTTAATAATTGTTATTTAGTACCAGCTTTGAGCATGAACATTGTATCTGGATCTCGCTTGATACGAGATGGCTACTCTTTTAAATCCGAGAATAATGGTTGTTCTATTTATATAAGAGAAATGTTCTATGCTCATGCCCCGCTGTTCAATGGTTTATTTTTGATGAATCTCGAACGTGATGTTACACATGTCCATAGTGTGAGTACCAAAAAGTGTAAAGTTGATAATGATAGTCCCACTTACATGTGGCACTGCCGTCTTGGCCATATTGGTGTCAAACGCATGAAGAAGCTCCATGCTGATGGACTTTTGGAGTCACTTGATTTCGAATCATTTGACACATGCGAACCATGCCTCATGGGCAAGATGACCAAAACTCCGTTCTCCGGAACAATGGAGCGAGCAACTGACTTGTTGGAGATAATGCATACCGATGTATGCGGTCCAATGAGTGTCGAGGCTCGCGGTGGCTACCGTTATGTTCTCACCCTCACTGATGACTTGAGCAGATATGGGTATGTCTACTTAATGAAACACAAGTCTGAAACCTTTGAAAGGTTCAAGGAATTTCAGAGTGAGGTCGAGAATCAACGTGACAGGAAAATAAAATGCCTACGATCTGATCGTGGCAGAGAGTATTTAAGTCACGAGTTTGACACGCACCTTAGGAAATGTGGAATTGTTTCACAGCTCACGCCGCCAGGCACACCTCAGCGAAATGGTGTGTCTGAACGTCGTAATCGCACTCTATTGGATATGGTGCGATCTATGATGTCTCTTACCGACTTACCGCTATCATTTTGGGGATATGCATTAGAGACTGCCGCGTTCACTTTAAATAGGGCACCGTCTAAATCCGTTGAGACGACACCGTATGAATTATGGTTTGGAAAGAAACCTAAGCTGTCGTTTCTAAAAGTTTGGGGTTGCGATGCTTATGTGAAGAAACTTCAACCTGAGAAGCTCGAACCCAAAGCGGAAAAGTGCGTCTTCATAGGATATCCCAAAGAGACTATTGGGTATACCTTCTACCTACGATCCGAAGGCAAAGTCTTTGTTGCCAAGAATGGATCCTTTCTCGAGAAAGAGTTTCTCTCGAAAGAAGTAAGTGGGAGGAAAATGGAACTTGATGAGGTAATTGTACCTTCACTCGAACCGGAGAGTAGCGCAGCACAGGAAGTTGTTTCTGTGGAGCCTACACCGGCTAGAGAGGAAGTTAATGATGATGATCATGAAACATCAGATCAAGTTGCTACTCGAAGGTCCACTAGGACACGTTCCGCACCAGAGTGGTACGGTAATCCTGTCCTAGAGGTCATGTTGTTGGACAACGGTGAACCTTCGAACTATGAAGAAGCGATGGCGGGCCCGAATTCCGACAAATGGCTTGAGGCCATGAAATCCGAGATAGGATCCATGTATGAGAACAAAGTATGGACTTTGGTGGACTTGCCTGATGATAAGCGAGCCATTGAAAATAAATGGATCTTTAAGAAGAAGACCAACGCAGACGGTAATGTGACCGCCTATAAAGCTCGGCTTGTCGCTAAGGGTTATCGACAAGTTCAAGGAGTTGACTACGATGAGACATTCTCACCCGTAGCGATGCTAAAGTCTGTCCGAATCATGTTAGCAGTTGCCGCATTTTATGATTATGAGATCTGGCAAATGGACGTCAAAACGGCATTCCTTAATGGCTTCCTCAAGGAAGAACTGTATATGATGCAGCCGGAAGGTTTTGTCGATCCTAAAGATGCTAACAAGGTATGCAAGCTCCAGCGCTCCATCTATGGGCTGGTGCAAGCATCTCGGAGTTGGAACATTCGCTTTAATGAGGTGATTAAAGCATTTGGGTTTGTACAGGTTTATGGAGAACCCTGTATTTACAAGAAAGTGAGTGGGAGCTCTATAGCATTTCTTATACTGTATGTGGATGACATGCTGATAATGGGAAATAATATAGAACTCTTGGAAAGTATCAAGGCCTACTTGAATAAGTGTTTTTCAATGAAGGACCTTGGAGAAGCTGCTTACATATTAGGTATTAAGATCTATAGAGATAGATCAAAACGCCTCATTGGTCTTTCACAAAGCACATACCTTGAAAAGATATTGAAGAAGTTCAATATGGATCAGTCCAAGAAGGGGTTCTTGCCCGTGTTGCAAGGTGTGAGATTGAGTACGACTCAATGCCCGACCACGGCAAAGGATAGAGAAGATATGAGTGCCATCCCCTATGCTTCAGCCATAGGCTCTATCATGTATGCCATGCTGTGTACCAGACCTGATGTGAACCTTGCCATAAGTTTGGTAGGGAGGTACCAAAGTGATCCCGGAGCGGAACACTGGACAGCGGTCAAGAATATCCTGAAGTACCTGAAAAGGACAAAGGACATGTTTCTCGTTTATGGAGGTGCCGAAGAGCTCGTCGTAAAGGGTTACGTCGATGCTAGCTTCGACACAGATCCGGATGACTCCAAGTCGCAAACCGGATACGTGTATATTTTGAATGGAGGGGCAGTGAGCTGGAGCAGCAGCAAGCAAAGCGTCGTGGCAGCATCTACATGTGAAGCGGAGTACATAGCTGCTTCGGAAGCAGCAAAGGAGGGAGTCTGGATGAAGGAGTTCATCACCGACCTAGGAGTGATTCCGAATGCGTCGGGCCCGATGACTCTACTCTGTGACAACACTGGAGCTATTGCCCTTGCGAAGGAGCCCAGGTTTCACAAGAAGACAAGACACATCAAGCGCCGCTTCAACTCCATCCGTGATTACATTCAGGAGGGAGACATAGATATTTGTAAAGTGCATACGGATCTGAATGTCGCAGATCCGTTGACTAAACCTCTCTCACGAGCAAAACATGATCAACACCAGAATGCTATGGGTGTTCGATTCATCACAATGTAACTAGATTATTGACTCTAGTGCAAGTGGGAGACTGTTGGAAATATGCCCTAGAGGCAATAATAAATTGGTTATTATTGTATTTCCTAGTTCATGATAATTGTCTATTGTTCATGCTATAATTGTGTTAACCGGAAACCGTAATACATGTGTGAATACATAGACCACAACGTGTCCCTAGTGAGCCTCTAGTTGGCTAGCTCGTTGATCAATAGATGGTCTCGGTTTCATGACCATGGACATTGGATGTCGTTGATAACGGGATCACATCATTAGGAGAATGATGTGATGGACAAGACTCAATCCTAAGCATAGCACAAGATCGTGTAGTTCGTTTGCTAAAGCTTTTCAATGTCAAGTATCATTTCCTTAGACCATGAGATTGTGTAACTCCCGGATACCGTAGGAATGCTTTGGGTGTGCCAAACGTCACAACGTAACTGGGTGGCTATAAAGGTACGCTACGGGTATCTCCGAAAGTGTCTGTTGGGTTGACACGAATCGAGACTGGGATTTGTCACTCCGTGTGACGGAGAGGTATCTCTGGGCCCACTCGGTAAGACATCATCATTATGAGCTCAATGTGACTAAGGAGTTAGTCACGGGATGATGTATTACGTAACGAGTAAAGAGACTTGCCAGTAACGAGATTGAACAAGGTATGCGGATACCGACGATCGAATCTCGGGCAAGTACCATACCGATAGACAAAGGGAATTGTATACGGGATTGATTGAATCCCTGACATCGTGGTTCATCCGATGAGATCATTGTGGAGTACGTGGGAGCCAACATGGGTATCCAGATCCCTCTGTTGGTTATTGGCCGGAGAGGTGTCTCGGTCATGTCTACGTGTCTCCCGAACCCGTAGGGTCTACACACTTAAGGTTCGATGACGCTAGGGTTATAGGGAAAAGGTATACGTGATTACCGAAGGTTGTTCGGAGTCCCGGATGAGATCCCGGACGTCACGAGGAGCTCCGGAATGGTCCGGAGGTAAAGATTGATATATAGGAAGTCCAGTTTTGGTCACCGGAAAGTTTTCGGGCTCATCGGTATTGTACCGGGAGTGCCGGGAGGGTGCCGGAGGACCCCGGGAGGGGGTGACGACCAAAGGACCTCATGGGCCCTTAGAGGAGGTGTGCCAGCCCATATTGGGCCAGCCAATACCTTCTAGAAAGGGCCCATGCGCCAGGGATCTGGAGATAGAGGCAAAAGGGATTTAAAAGGGGGAGATCCACCTCCCGTGTGGGAGGAGGACTCTCCCCCCACTTCGGCCGAATCCCTCCTCCTTGGAGGAGGGGCCAAGCCAGCCCTCCCTCTCCTTCCTCCTATATATATGCAAGGGTTTGGGCAGGTTTGAGACGACGAACTCTTTCTCTCTCGCTGCAGCCCTATTCTGCTTCTTCCTCCTCCGCAGTGCTTAGGCGAAGCCCTGCCGGGATACCTTGCTACTCCACCACCACCACGCCGTCGTGCTGCTGCTGGAGCTCTTCCCCAACCTCTCCTTCCTCCTTGCTGGATCAAGGCGTAGGAGACATCACCGGGCTGCACGTGTGTTGAACGCGGAGGTGCCGTCCGTTCGGCACTTGATCGGATCTACCGCGATCTGAATCGCTGCGAGTACGACTCCATCAACCGCGTTCTTGTAACGCTTCCGCTTAGCGATCTTCAAAGGTATGAAGATCCAATCTCTCCCCACTCGTTTGCTGGTTTCTCCATAGATAGATCTTGGTGACACGTAGGAAAATTTTGATTTACTACTACGTCTCCCAACAAGAATCTCCACGCACTCAGGGTCCACAACATCGCGGAAGAGATTGCAAAGACCAGCCCTGAATGCCCCATCATGGTCCTGAATAAGAGCCCCAGCTCCTCCCTTGTCCCCAAACTTGGATACTGCCCCATCAGAGTTCACCTTGAGCCAACCCTAATCAGAGGGGCACCATTTTTGCCCCAGCGGAGGCACTGCTGAACGCCCTGGACTATCATGAACAGATTTCCACTCATCCATACGATTCAGTATTGTACATATGATTTCATGCGGAGAAGCAATCCTCTTCCCATCCCTAGCCTCATTGCACGCTAGCCATAGTCCATATGTTACTTGTATCATGGCTGCACTCTTGTCGTCAAGAGCCTCGACAAACTAGCTGAGAGGCCAACACACTAACTTGCTCTAGGAGTCGACCGGACTTGGTGGGATCGCCACCAAAACCCCATTTTTCGAACGAAATAGCTGCCAACACAGTGCTGAATGTTGGCAGATCCAGAAGTGGTGCAATACTGTCTCTTCCCAACCACACACAACACAAAAAACACCTGGCTTAATCCTGCGACAATGAAGCTCAGTGCCCACAACAATACCATTTTGGATCATGAAACACATATGAATTTTGGCCTTGGCTGGTGCATTTGTATCCCACATCGACATGTATTCCCTATGTTTCGCAATGGAGCCTGGGGAGTCCGGCTGTTTGGTCGCCCCCCTGTTCATGGACATCCTCAGGTGATATGCCAATTTCACGGAGAAGATGCCATTCTTTGTAAAGTTCCAAGCAGGATAATCATCCGTTCCTGGGACCCCAACAATTATTTGCTTAATGTCATGCACATCATCCCGAGAGAACATCTCCTGTAGCTTATTCTGATCCCAATTCCTGCCATCATCCATCAGGAGGTGAGACACAAGCGTTACACTCTTGACAAACACTTGCCCCAGCGGCTGCATACATCCGGCTTGGGGAATCCAATTGGCATGATGTATACTCACTTTGCTACCATCCTCGATGCGCCATATAAGCCCCGGAGCAGGTCCCTCCCATGCAGGATACTATGGAAGGTACATGAAGATGACGAGGGGGTCGTGGCTAACAGAATCGAGTCCTCTTTAAATATCGCGCCTTGAGCACTCGAGCGCACAGGGAGGAAGGAACTTGGAAAATTCGCCAAGCCTATTTTGCCAACAATGCATGGTTGAAAGCCTCTGGATCTCAGAATCCCATTCCACCATCCCTTTTAGCAGCACACATCTTCTTCCAAGATATCCAATGTACCTTACGTTCACCATTTGTCGCCACTCACTAGAATTTTGAAGAGATCAAAGTCAGGTTTCGGCACGTCTTCTTCGTGAGCTGAAAGCAACTCATGGTGTGTGTAGGTACAACTTGTAACCCATATTTTATCAGTACCTCTTGCGCTGCTTTGGACAATCTTTGTCCCTTCCATCCACTAACCTTGCCTTTGGAGCTTTCTATCACATATTTGAATGCCCCCTCCCTGGATTGCCCAACCAGTGTTGGTAATCCAACATATCATTCACTTAGAGATTCCGATTGAACCCCCAACGCATCCTTCAAAGCCACTTTGTCCTCCTCCTGACAATCCTTCCCATAGAAGATGGAGGACTTCTGTAAGTTAACATGTTGACCCGATGCCTCCTCGTATCTCAACAGTATATTCTTAAGAGTCACCATATTGTCATGCGACCCCTCAAGAAAGACAATACTATCATCCACAAATAGCAGGTGTGTGACGTGGGGGTCAGTGCTCCCAAACAACACCCCTTTCAAACTCCCCTCCTCTTGAGAATTTTTAAGTAGGGTCGAGAACCCCTCCACATAGACAAGAAAAAGGTAGGGAGATAGCGGACCCCCATGTTGGAGGCCCCGTGAGAGAGAGAAACCCCTCGACAAGGACCCATTTAGCTTCACAGAGAAGGTTGCTAACCTGACACATATCATAATCATCTCAATCCAACCTGGTGCAAAACCAAAACGTTCCATCATCCGCTGCAAGAACACCCACTCCACTCTATCATACGCTTTCATCATGTCTAGCTTTATTGTGCAAAGTGGATTCTTCCTCTTTCTCTTGCAGATTGCATGGACACACTCATACGCTACAAGTACATTGTTAGAAATCAACCGCCCCGAGACGAATGCACTCTGTTCCTCAAAAATAACAAGGGGACTAATTCCTTTCAAGCAATTGGCGAGTACCTTCATCGCAATCTTGTAGAGGACGTTACATAGACTAATGGGCCGGAACTAAGACAACAAGTCTAGAGAGTTGCACTTTAGGATCATTACAATGACCATGGTGTTTAATGCGGCCAGTGCCTTGACACCACTCAAAAAAAATCCTTCACCGCCCTGCACACATCCTCTCGTACCAACGACCAGTGTTGTTGATAAAAGAGAGCTGGTAGTCCATCTGGTCGTGACGCTTTCGTTGGCCCCATCTGGAAAAGCTCCTTCTCAATCTCGTCATCTGAAACAGGCTTTAGCAGCACCTCATTCATCTCTGTGGTGACCAGATTCGCAACATTCTATAGCAACCCATCAGCTCCACGCAAACCGTCGAGGTAAACAGATTTTCATAGAATGTAGCCGCCAAGTTTCGCATCTCCTTGTCGACCCTGCAAATGGAGCCATCGTCCCGTCGTAGACCTTTTACCGTGTTCTTCCTCTTCCTATGTGAGGCTCTATTATGAAAATATTTCGTGTTCTGATCTCCCACTTCAGCCAGCCCACAGTAGACCTCTGTCTATACATGATCTCCTCCCTCGCATATATTTCTCGCAGCTGCTCCTCTAGATCCCGGACCTCCAGTGAGGAACCGGTCGTCAGAGCCCTATTCTTAGCATCCAAAAGTTGCGCCCTGAGCTTGAAAATTTGTCTCTGGATCGAGCCAAAAACCTCCCTACCCCAACATTGCATGGAACCTGCCATTGTACCCAATCTGTCCCATACAGCTGCAACACCATGCTCGCCCGTCTTTGTTGCTTCCCACGCCTGCGCGATCATTCCTTCATACTGATCTTGCCTATCCCATGCATCCTCATACTGGAAAGGTCTGTCTCCCCCTCGTCTGCCTTGTGGATCCGTCTCCATAGAATGCGCAAGGAGGGATTGATGATCCGACTCTTTCGTCACAATGTGCTCCACCGTCGTCTCCGGATACATAGATAGGAAACCATCATTACATGTGGCATGATCAAGTCGAACCTGAATGTTTTCCACTCCATCTCGTTTATTATCCCTTGTGTAGGGGTAACCTGAGAAGCCTAGATCTGCCAAACCACAGTCAGAGAGGCAGTCTCGAAACTCTTCCATCTGCATAAAACTTCTCATATTACCCCCCCCCCCCCGGTTGATCCATCTAGAACATAGCCTCATTGAATTCACCAAAACAAATCCACGGAAGATCATCATGTGCTCGAAAATAATGAATGGCATCCCATGATTTTGTACGGAGTTCTGTCCGAGGTTCCCCATACAATCCAGTGACTCTACAAGTCTTTCCCTTGATCAGCATCTCCGCATCTATAAAGTATTGGCTCCACGGCCTCACCGTTACATGCACATGATCTCTCCACCAAGGGGCTAGGCCGCCGCTCCTACCTTCACAATCCACTTCAACACCACTTGTAAACCCTAGACTCCATTTGATACCGTCCATAGCTCTCGCCTTCTTTTTTGTTTCACAGATAAACAACACCGTTGGGTTGTGGGACTGTATCAGGTCTTGTAATTCACCCACTGTCGAGTCCAACCCCGGTCCTCGACAGTTCCAGGCTAGGAGATTCATTGTGACCGACAGCCCTGCCCCACAGGGTCCACCGATGTATCATGATGCTCTGTGATACGATCAAACACGGTAGACGTTTTCTGCCTTGTGTTGTGAATGAATATATCATTACCCAACTTGCTTATCTGGATCCCCCTTTGCCACCCAATGCTGCTTTTGCCTTCTCTTTTTCTCCCCCGCCATATTGAGATGGGCTTATAGGCGAGCGACATTCATTGTTATATAGTCTTGGCTTTCTCATGTAGTATCCCCTCTTCCGCTCCCTTTCTGCATCATTTCTTGTGTTTTCCCATTCCACAGGGTCTCTTAGTCCATGTTGCCTTTAGTTTGACCGAAGTTCAGCTTGTTGACTGGGTTGTCGTTGTCGTAGTTCTTATCGCATATCCTGCTTCCTTCTGTATTCCAGCTCATCCCTCAGATCCATACGACTTGACACAGCCGGCCCGTGCCGCTGCTTATTTGGGCTAGAGACCTTCTCGTGATCCCTGTTGTCACCCCCGCAAGTGCAAGAGTCACTAACCGATCCACTCCTCCTTCTGCTCTCATTCCCCTCGATAGATCTTGCACTTCCATAGTTGTTTGTGCTCTTAGTTGCCACTCTTTGAGCCCCCCCTTCAACGACGTCGAACGCCCCGGTGAGGCCCTAATCCATTCACCCCCGCTACAGGTCAGAGTCCACCGGAGGAAGGCACCCCGCTGCACCATGCACCAGACGACCACACTAAAAGCAGAAGTCTGAGACCTTTTCATACTTGAAATCAAACTATGTTTTCTCTAGATCATCCTCATGTTTTTTCAGGTAAAACCCCCACACTAATGGCTCGAACATAGAAAGTTTAACTCTAAAACGTAGGTCTGAACCCCTTGCAAAACCATCCTTCTCGACGTCCACGCGCACCACTTCACCCAACCAATTTCCCATCACTTCTCCTAACTCCTTCGAGCGTTTGTCCATGGGTAAATCTCCCACCTTAACCCACACATCCACGAACATCATCTCTGATGGCCTCATAGCACCATCGTAGTCCTTCATCACCGGTGTGTTGAAGTCAAGTTGCCATGTGTTGGAAATATGCCCTAGAGGCAATAATAAATTAGTTATTATCATATTTCCTTGTTCATGACAATCGTTTATTATCCATGCTATAATTGTATTGATCGGAGACTTAAATGCATGTGTGGATACATAGACAAAACCATGTCCCTAGTATGCCTCTAATGGACTGGCTCGTTGATCAAAGGATGGTTAAGGTTTCCTAGCCATGGACATGAGATGTCATTTGATAACGGGATCACATCATTAGGAGAATGATGTGATGGACAAGACCCAAACTACAAACGTAGCATATGATCATGTCAGTTTATTGCTACTGTTTTCTGCATGTCAAGTATATGTTCCTATGACCATGAGATCATGCAACTCACGGATATCGGAGGAGTGCCTTGTGTGTATCAAACGTCGCAACGTAACTGGGTGACTATAAAGGTGCTCTACAGGTATCTCAGATGGTGTCTGTTGAGTTGGCATGGATCGAGACTGGGATTTGTTACTCCGTGTGACGGAGAGGTATCTCAGGGCCCACTCGGTAGTACAACATCACAATGAGCCTTGCAAGCAATGTGACTAATTGTTAGTTGCGGGATCTTGTATTACAGAACGAGTAAAGAGACTTGCCGGTAACTAGATTGAACTAGGTATGGAGATACCGACGATCGAATCTCGGGCAAGTAACATACCGAAGAACAAAGGGAACGTTATACGGGATTAACTGAATCCTTGACATAGAGGTTCGACCGATAGATCTTCATAGAATATGTAGGAACCAATGTGGACGTCCAGGTCCCGCCATTGGTTATTGACCGTAGAGGTGTCTCGGTCATGTCTACATAGTTCTCGAACCCGCAGGGTCTGCACACTTAAGGTTTGGTGACGTTTCGGTAGTATAGAGTTATGTATGGTGGTGACCGAAGGATGTTCGGAGTCTCGGATACGATCCCGGACATGACGAGGATCTCCGGAAGAGTCTGGAGATAAAGATTGATATATGTGATAATAGTGTTTTGATCTCTGGAAGAGTTCCGGAATTAACCGGAAGGGGTTCCGGATGTTTACCGAAGTGTTCGGGTACATCAACACTTTATATGGACCAATGGGGTAAAACCCATGAGGTATTGGAAAGGGCAAAAGGAAGTTTTGTTGCTGCCTTAAGCAGTAAGCCAGTACTACAACTCTTTAAGCGGTACTACCGCTCGTGAAGCGGTACTACCGCTTGTGCGCGGGACTGCAGGGATCCGAGTTGGACTCTTTTCTTGCGGGCCAAACCGACCTTGTGCGGGCAAAATCGACCTTGTAGAGGTTTTTGCTCCAAGTTTAGACCCCAAGGCTCAACATATAAATAGAGGGGCAGGGCTAGCACACGGGACACAACTTACGGCCACGTGCTACACGTTCCACCGGTGCTCCTCTAGATCGGTTTTCTGCAACGCTTAGGCGAAGCCCTGCCGGAATTGCTCCACCACCACCATCACCGGAGCGCTGTCACGCAGCCGGTGAACTCTCTCTCCTCTCCACCTCCTCTTGCTGGATCAAGACGGTGGAGATCGTCATCAAGCTGCACGTGTGTTGAACGTGGAGGTGCCGTCCATTCGGCGCTGGATCGGAAGGACCGTGATCGAGATCGCGAGACAGTTCGTGATGAGATCGCGGAACAGATCGTGATGAGTTCGCGGGACAGATCGTGATCAAGATCGCGGGATGGATCGTGATGAGTTCACGGGACGGATCGTAATTGGATCGTGGGATGGATCGTGATGAGATCGCGGGATGTTCGGCGATTTGGATCGTGAAGATGTTCGACTACACCAACCGCGTTTCTTAACGCTTCCTGCTTAGCGATCTACAAGGGTACGTAGATCCACTCTCCCTCTCATAGATGCTCATCACCATGGATAGGCTTGCGTGTGTGTAGGAAAATTTTTGTTTCCCATGCGACGTTCCCCAACAGTGGTATCAGAGCTAGGTTGATGGTTCGATGAGATCTCGAGTAGAACACAAAAGGTTTGTGGGCGTTGATGCTTAGATTGCTTCCTCCCTTGGTCGTATTTTGGTTCAGCGGGATTGTGAGATGAAGCGGCCCGGACCAACATTACTCGTACGCTTACGAGAGACCGGTTCCCTCGACGCAACTTGTTGCTTAGATGGCTTGCGGGAGACAGTTTCTCTCACTTTAGTTGGATCGGATTCGACAAAGGCGGTCCTTGAGAAGGTTGAAAAGCAACTAGTGTATCACCGTTGTGGTTTTTGCTGTAGGAAATATGCCCTAGAGGCAATAATAAATTAGTTATTATCATATTTCCTTGTTCATGATAATCGTTTATTATCCATGCTATAATAGTATTGATCGGAGACTTAAATGCATGTGTGGATACATAGAAAAAATCATGTCCCTAGTATGCCTCTAGTAGACTAGCTCGTTGATCAAAAGATGGTTAAGGTTTCCTAGCCATGGACATGAGATGTCATTTGATAACGGGATCACATCATTAGGATAATGATGTGATGGACAAGACCCAAACTACAAACATAGCATATGATCGTGTCAGTTTATTGCTACTGTTTTCTGCATGTCAAGTATATGTTCCTATGACCATGAGATCATGCAACTCACGGATATCGGAGGAGTGCCTTGTGTGTATCAAACATCGCAATGTAACTGGGTGACTATAAAGGTGCTCTACAGGTATCTCCGATGGTGTCTGTTGAGTTGGCATGGATCGAGACTGGGATTTGTTACTCCGTGTGACGGAGAGGTATCTCAGGGCCCACTCGGTAATACAACATCACAACAAGCCTTGCAAGCAATGTGGCTAAGTGTTAGTCACGGGATCTTGTATTACGAAACGAGTAAAGAGACTTGCCGGTAATGAGATTGAACTAGGTATGGAGATACCGACGATCAAATCTCGGGCAAGTAACATACCGAAGAACAAAGGGAACGTTATACGGGATTGACTGAATCCTTGACATAGAGGTTCGACCGATAAAGATCTTCGTAGAATATGTAGGAACCAATGTGGACGTCCAGGTCCCGCCATTGGTTATTGACCGTAGAGGTGTCTCGGTCATGTCTACATAGTTCTTGAACCCGCAGGGTCTGCACACTTAAGGTTCGGTGACATTTCCGTAGTGTAGAGTTATGTATGGTGGTGACCGAAGGTTGTTCGGAGTCCCAGATGAGATCCCGGACGTCACGAGGAGCTCCGGAATGGTCCGGAGGTAAAGATTGATATATAGGAAGGTGGTGTTTGGACTCCGGAAAGATTTCGGGCACTTTCGGTAGTGTACCGGGAGTGACGAATGGGTCCCGGGGGTCCACCAATGGGGCCCACCCACCCCATGGGCCAAACTGGCGACCCACCAGCCCCTAGTGGGCTGGTGGGGTCGGCCAAGGTGGCCTGGGCGCAGGGAGAGAGGCCCAAACCGAATTGGGGTGGAGTCCTCCCGAGTTCCACCTCTCGTGTGAGAGGTGGACTCTCAGGTGGAGGAGGACTCTTCCTCCACTTGGTTCGGTCGAGCCAGCAGTCCTTGGAGGCCAAGGCTGCGCCCTCCTCTCCCTCCCTCCTATATATACTGGTGGAATAGAGCGTTTTTGCATAGAAATTACGGCCCGTGCTACTCGTTCCACCGGTGCTCCTCTAGATTGGTTTTCCGCAGTGCTTAGGCGAAGCCCTGCTGGAATTGCTCCACCACCACCATCACCGGAGCGCCGTCACGCTGCCGGTGAACTCTCTCTCCTATCCACCTCCTCTTGCTGGATCAAGACGGTGGAGATCGTCATCAAGCTGCACGTGTGCTGAACGCGGAGGTGCCATCCGTTCAGTACTAGATCGGAAGGATCGTGATCAAGGCCACGGGACGGATCATGACGAGATCGCGGGACGGATCGTGATGAGATCGCGGGACAGATCGTGATGAGTTCATGGGACGGTCGTGATTGAATCGTGGGATGGATCGTGATGAGATCGCGGGACGCTCGGCGATTTGGATCGCGAAGATGTTCGACTACACCAACCGCGTTTCTTAACGCTTCCCGCTTAGCGATCTACAAGGGTACGTAGATCCACTCTCCCTCTCATATATGCTCATCACCATGGATAGGTTTGCGTGTGCGTAGGAAAATTTTTGTTTCCCATGCGACGTTCCCCAACAGTGGCATCATGAGCTAGGTTGATGGTTCGATGAGATCTCGAGTAGAACACAAAAGGTTTGTGGGCGTTGATGCTTAGATTGCTTCCTCCCTTGGTCGTGTTTTGGTTCAGCGGTATTGTGGGATGAAGCGGCCCTGACCAACCTTACTCGTACACTTACGAGAGACCGGTTCCCTCAACTGCACTTGTTGCAAAAGATGGCTAGCGGGTGTCAGTTTCTCCTACTTTAGTTGGATCGGATTCGACAAAGGCGGTTCTTGAGAAGGTTGAAAAGCAACTAGTGTATCACCGTTGTGGTTTTTGCGTAGGTGAGAATTGTTCTTGCTAGATACTCGTAGCAGCCACGTAAAACACGCAACAACAATTCGAGGACGTCTAACTTGTTTTTGCAGGGTATGTTGTGATATGATATGGCCAATTACATGATGTGATATATGTGATGTATGAGATTATCATGTGATGTATAGATTATCACGACTTGCATGTCGATGAATACGGAAACCGACAGGAGCCATAGGGTTGTCTTTAATTATTGTATGACCTGCGTGTCAATCATTAAGCGCTATGTAATGCTTTACTTTATCGCTAAACGGTAGCAATAGTAGTAGAAGCATGCAGGGCGTGACAACCCCGATGGCGACACGTTGATGGAGATCAAGATGATGGAGATCATGGTGTCATGCCGGTGACGATGAAGATCATGCCGGTGCTTTCTAGATGGAGATCAAAAGCACAAGTTCATGGTCATATCATGTCACTTATGATTTGCATGTGATGTTAATCCTTTTATGCACCTTGTTTTGCTTAGGACGACGGTAGCATTATAAGGTGATCCCTCACTTAATTTCAAGATAAATTGTGTTCTCCCCGAGTGTGCACCGTTGCGAAAGTTCGTCGTGTTGAGACACCACGTGATGATCGGGTGTGATAGACTCTACGTTCACATACAACGGGTGCAAGCCAGATTTGCACGTGCAGAACACTCGGGTTAAACTTGACGAGCCTAGCATGTACAGACATGGCCTCGGAACACAAGAGACCGAAAGGTCGAACATGAGTCATATAGTAGATATGATCAACATGATGATGTTCACCATTGCAGCCACCTCAACTCACGTGATGATCGGACTTGAGTTGGTGAATTTGGATCATGTATCACTCGAATGATCTGAGGGATGTCAATTTGAGTGGGAGTTCTTAAGTAATATGATTAATTGAACTCATTATCATGAACATAGTCAAAGTGTCTTTGCAAATTATGTTGTAGATTACTAGCTCACGCTGTAGCTCCCTTGTATTTTTATATGTTCCTAGAGAAATAGAATTGAAAGATGATGGTAGTGATATTGAGGACTGGGTCCGTGATCTCAGGATTGTCCTCATTGCTGCACAGAAGGCTTATGTCCTTAATGCACCGCTCGGTGCGCCAACCCCTCTAGCGTCGTCTGTAGATGTTGTGAACATCTGACAGGCACGTTCTGATGACTACTTGATAGTTTAGTGCGTCATGCGTTACGGCTTAGAATTGAGGCTCCAAAACATTTTGAACGTCACGGAATATATGAGATGTTTCTAAGAGCTGAAATTAGGATCTCAGGCTCGTGCCCGTGTTGCGAGATATGAGATCTCCAACAAGATTCTTTGCCTACAAGATGAAAGAGAAGAGCTCAATCGTTGAGCATGTACTCAGATTGTCTGGGTGCTACAATCGCTTGAATCAAGTGGGAGTTGATCTTCCAGATAAGATAGTGATTGACATAGTTCTCCATGTCACTGTTAGTAAGCCACTAGAACTTAGTGATGAACTATAAATTGCCAGGGATAGATATAATGATTCCTGAGCTGTTTGCGATGTTTTGACACCGCGAAGGTAGAAATCAAGAAGGAGCGTCAAGTGTTGATGGTTAACCAAACCACTAGTTTCGAGAAGGGCAAGAGCAAGGAGGGAAACTTCATGGATAGCAAGTGAGTTGCTGCTCTAGTGAAGCAACCCAAAGTTGAACTCAAACCCGAGACTAAGTGCTTCTGTTATGAGGTGAATGGTCGCTGAAGCGGAACAACCCTAGATACTTGGTAGATAAGAAGGCTGGCAACATCGACAGAAGTATATTTGATATATGAGTTATTGATGTGTACCTTGCTAGTACTCCTAGTAGCACCTGGGTATTGGATACCGTTTCGGTTGCTAAATGTTAGTAACTCGAAATAAAAGCTATAGAATAAATGGAGAACTAGCTAAGGGTGAGGTGACGATATGTGTTGGAAGTGTTTCCAAGGTTGATGTGATCAACATCGCACGCTCTCTCTACCTTCAGGATTAGTGACGAACCTGAATAAAAGTTATTTGGTGTTTTGCGTTGAGCATGGACATGATTAGATCATGTTTGTTGCAATACGGTTATTCATTTGAATTAGAGAATAATGGTTATTCTGTTTGATGAATAATACCTTCAATGGTCATGTACCCAGTGAGAATGGTTTGTTGAAATCTTGATTGTAGTAATACACATGTTCATAACATTGATGTCAAAAGATACAAAGTTAATAATGATAGTACCACATATTTGTGGCACTGCCGCGGAATGTCATATTGGTATAAGCGCATGAAGAAACTCCATGCTGATGGATCTTTAGACTCATTCGATTTCGAATTGGTTGAGACATGCGAACCATGCCTCTTGGGGAAGATGACTAAAGGACCCCGTTGGATGGAGCGGGCAAGTGATTCATTGGAAATGATACATGTTGATGTATGCAATCCAGTGAGTCTTGTAGCGTGAAGTGGATATCGTTATTTTCTTACCTTCACTAATGATTTGAGTAAATATAGTGTATATTTACTTAATGAAACACAAGTCTGAATCGTTTGAAAGGTTCAAGCAAATTCAGAGTGAAGTTTAAGATCATCGTGACAAGAAGATAAAAATAACTGCGATATGATCGTGGAGGTGAATATCTGAGTTACGAGTTTGGCATACAACTTAAGACAATGTGAAATTTGTTTCACAACTAACGCCACCTGGAACACCATAGTGTGATGGTGTGTCCGAACGTCATAGTCGTGCTCTATTGGATATAGTGCGTGCTATGATGTCTCTTATCGTTTTCTACTATAATTTTGGGGTTATGCATTAGAGACAACTACATTCACTTTAAATAGGGCACCATCTAAATCCATTGAGATGACACCGTGTGAATTATGGTTTGATAGAAACCTAAGCTGTCATTTCTTAATGTTTGGGGCTGTGACACTTGTGTGGAAAATGTTTTCACCTAATGAGGTCGAACCCATGGCGGACAAATGCATCTTCATAGAATACCCTAAGATCAGTTGGGTGAACCTTCAATCTCAGATCCTAGTGCAAAGTGTTTGTTGCTTAAACGGATCCTTTCTCGAGGAAATGTTTCTCTCGAAAGAATTGAGTGGGAGGAAGATAGAACTTGATGAGGTTGTTAAACCTTTGTTCAACCAGAGAGTAGCGCAGCGCAGAAAGATGTTTCTGTGAAGCCTACGTTAGTTGAAGAGGAAGTTAATGATGATGATCATGAAGCTTCAGGATCAAGTTACTATCGAACTTCATAGGTCGACAAGGATGTGTACTGCTCCTAAGTGGTAAGACAACTCTGTCTTGGAGATCATGTTGTTGGACAACGATGAACCTACGAGCTATGGAGAAGCGATGATGGGCCCGGATTACGACAAATGGTTGGAGGCCATGAAATCCGAGATAGGATCCATGTATGAAAACCAAGTGTAGACTTTGGTAGAGTTGCTCGTTGGACGGCAGGTCGTTGAGTACAAATGGATCTTTAAAATGAAGACAGACACTGATGGTGAATGTCACTATTTGTAAAGCTCGACTTGTTGCAAAGATGTTTGTGACAAGTTCAAGGAGTTGACTACGATGAGACTTTCTCACTCGTAGTGGTACTAAAGTCTGTTGGAATTATGTTAGCAGTTGCTCTGTTTTCAATTATGAAATCCGGCAGATGGATGTCAAAACATCGTTTCCTTAACGGTTTGCTTGAGGAAAGGTTGTATGTGATACAACCAGAAGGTTTTGTCAGTCCTAAGGATGCTAAAAGGTGTGCAAGCTTCGGTGATCCTTCCATGGACTGAAGCAAGCATCTCGGAGTTGGAATATACGCTTTGATGAGGTGATCAAAGTTTTGATGTTTATACAAAGTTTACGAGAAACTTGTATTTGCAATAAAGTGAGTGGGAGCACTATAGAATTTCTGATAAGTATATATGGATGATATATTGTTGATCAGAAATAATGTAGAATTTCTGGAAAGCATAAAACGGTTATTTGGAAAGTGATTTTCAAAGGAAGACCTAGATGAAGCTACCTAATTGTTGAGCATCAAAATCTATGGAGATAGATCAAGATGCTCGATGAGACTTTCAATGAGTGCATACCTTGACAAGATTTTGAAAGAGTTCAAAATGGATCAGTCAGAGAAAGAGTTCTCGCCTGATTTGTAAGGTGTGAAAGTTGAGTGAGACTCAAAGCTCGACAACGGCAGAATAAAGAGAAAGGACGAACGTCGTCCTCTATGCCTTAGCCATAGGCTCTATATTATGCCATGCTGTGTATCGCACCTGTGTGTGCCTTGCCATCAGCCCGTCAGGGGGTACAAGAGTGAACCAGGAGTGGATCACTGGACAGCGGTCAAGATTATCCTCAGTAACTAAGAGACTAAGGAGATGTTTCTCGATTATGGAGGTGATAAAGAGTTCGTCGTAAGGAGTTACGTCGATACAAGCTTTAACACTAATCCGGATGACTCGTAGTAGCAATCTGGATAAGTATAGTGGAGCAGCCATTTGGAAAAGTACCAAGTGGAGTGTGGTAGCGGTGTTTACAGTTTGACATAGGGATTTGCAAAGTGCACACGGATCTGAATGTTACAGACCCGTTGACTATAAGACCTCTCTCACATGCAAAGCATGATCGAACCCCAGAACTCATTGGGTGTTAGATTCATAACAATGCGAAGCACATGGTGATGTGAACTAGATTATTGACTCTAGTGCAAGTGGGAGACTGTTGGAAATATTCCCTAGAGGCAATAATAAATTAGTTATTATCATATTTCCTTGTTCATGATAATCGTTTATTATCCATGCTATAATTGTATTGATCGGAGACTTAAATGCATGTGTGGATACATAGACAAAACCATGTCCCTAGTATGCCTCTAGTAGACTAGCTCGTTGATCAAAAGATGGTTAAGGTTTCCTAGCCATGGACATGAGATGTCATTTGATAATGGGATCACATCATTAGGAGAATGATGTGATGGACAAGACCCAAACTACAAACATAGCATATGATCGTGTCAGTTTATTGCTACTGTTTTCTGCATGTCAAGTATATGTTCCTATGACCATGAGATCATGTAAATCACGGATATCGGAGGAGTGCCTTGTGTGTATCAAACGTCCCAATGTAACTAGGTGACTATAAAGGTGCTCTACAGGTATCTCCGATGGTGTCTGTTGAGTTGGCATGGATCGAGACTAGGATTTGTTACTCCGTGTGACGGAGAGGTATCTCAGGGCCCACTCGGTAATACAACATCACAACAAGCCTTGCAAGCAATGTGGCTAAGTGTTAGTCATGGGATCTTGTATTACGAAATGAGTAAAGAGACTTGCCGGTAACGAGATTGAACTAGGTATGGAGATACCGACGATCGAATTCGGGCAAGTAACATACCGAAGAACAAAGGGAACGTTATACGGGATTGACTGAATCCTTGACATAGAGGTTCGACCGATAAAGTTCTTCGTAGAATATGTAGGAACCAATGTGGACGTCCAGGTCCCACCATTGGTTATTGACCGTAGAGGTGTCTCGGTCATGTCTACATAGTTCTCGAACCCGTAGGGTCTGCACACTTAAGGTTCGATGACGTTTCGGTAGTGTAGAGTTATGTATGGTGGTGACCGAAGGTTGTTTGGAGTCCCCGATGAGATCCCGGACGTCACGAGGAGCTCCGGAATGGTCCGGAGGTAAAGATTGATATATAGGAAGGTGGTGTTTGGACTCCGGAAAGATTTCGGGCACTTTCGGTAGTGTACCGGGAGTGACGAATGGGTCCCGGGGGTCCAGCAGTGGGGCCCACCCACCCCATGGGCCAAACTGGCGACCCACCAGCCCCTAGTGGGCTGGTGGGGTCGGCCAAGGTGGCCTGGGCGCAGGGAGAGAGGCCCAAACCGAATTGGGGTGGAGTCCTCCCCAAGTTCCACCTCTCGTGTGAGAGGTGGACTCTCAGGTGGAGGAGGACTCTTCCTCCACTTGGTTCGGCCGAGCCAGCAGGCCTTGGAGGCCAAGGCTGCGCCCTCCTCTCCCTCCCTCCTATATATACTGGTGGAATAGAGGGGTTTTGCATAGAAATTATGGCCACGTGCTACTCGTTCCACCGGTGCTCCTCTAGATTGGTTTTCCGCAGTGCTTAGGCGAAGCCCTGCCGGAATTGCTCCACCACCACCATCACCGGAGCGCTGTCACACTGCCGGTGAACTCTCTCTCCTCTCCACCTCCTCTTGCTGGATCAAGACGGTGGAGATCGTCATCAAGCTGCACGTGTGCTGAACGCGGAGGTGCCGTCCGTTCGGTACTAGATCAGAAGGATCGTGATCAAGGCCACGGGACGGATCGTGATGAGATCGCGGGATGGATCGTGACGAGATGGCGGGACGGATCGTGATGAGTTCATGGGACGGATCGTGATTGAATCGCGGGACGGATCGTGATGAGATCGCGGGACGCTCGGCAATTTGGATCGCAAAGATGTTTGACTACACCAACCGCGTTTCTTAACGCTTCCCGCTTAGCAATCTACAAGGGTACGTAGATCCACTCTCCCTCTCATAGATGCTCATCACCATGGATAGGTTTGCGTGTGCGTAGGAAAACTTTTGTTTCCCATGCGACGTTCCCCAACATTTGCGTAGGTGAGAATTGTTCTTGCTAGATACCAGTAGCAGCCACGTAAAACATGCAACAACAATTAGAGGACGTCTAACTTGTTTTTGCAGGGTATGTTGTGATATGATATGGCCAATTACATGATGTGATATATGTGATGTATGAGATGATCATGTGATGTATAGATTATCACGACTTGCATGTCGATGAGTACGGCAATCAGCAGGAGCCATAGGGTTGTCTTTAATTATTGTATGACCTGCGTGTCAATCATTAAGCGCTATGTAATGCTTTACTTTATCGCTAAGCGGTAGCAATAGTAGTAGAAGCATGCAGGGCGTGACAACCCCGATGGCAACACGTTGATGGAGATCATGGTGTCATGCCGGTGACGATGGAGATCATGCCGGTGTTTTCATGATGGAGATCAAAAGCACAAGTTCATGGCCATATCATGTCACTTATGATTTGCATGTGATGTTAATCCTTTTTATGCACCTTGTTTTGCTTAGGACGACGGTAGCATTATAAGGTGATCCCTCACTTAATTTCAAGATAAATTGTGTTCTCCCCGAGTGTGCACCGTTGCGAAAGTTCGTCGTGTTGAGACACCACGCGATGATCGGGTGTGATAGACTCTACGTTCACATACAACGGGTGCAAGCCAGATTTGCACGTGCAGAACACTCGGGTTAAACTTGACGAGCCTAGCATGTACATACATGGCCTCGGAACACAAGAGACTGAAAGGTCGAACATGAGTCATATAGTAGATATGATCAACATGATGATGTTCACCATTGCAGCCACCTCAACTCACGTGATGCGGACTTGAGTTGGTGAATTTGGATCATGTATCACTCGAATGATCTGAGGGATGTCAATTTGAGTGGGAGTTCTTAAGTAATATGATTAATTGAACTCATTATCATGAACATAGTTAAAGTGTCTTTGCAAATTATGTTGTAGATTACTAGCTCACGCTGTAGCTCCCTTGTATTTTTATATCTTCCTAGAGAAATAGAATTGAAAGATGATGGTAGTAATATTGCGGACTGGGTCCGTGATCTAAGGATTGTCCTCATTGCTGCACAGAAGGCTTATGTCCTTAATGCACCGCTCGATGTGCTACCCCCTCTAGCATCGTCTGTAGATGTTGTGAACATCTGATAGGCACGTTTCGATGACTACTTGATAGTTTAGTGTGTCATGCATTATGGCTTAGAATTGAGGCTCCGAAACGTTTTGAACGTCACAGAACATATGAGATGTTCTAGGAGCAGAGATTGTGATCTCAGGCTCGTGCCTGTGTTGCGAGATATGAGATCTCCAACAAGATTCTTTGCCTGTAAGATGAAGGAGAATAGCTCAATTGTTGAGCATGTACTCAGATTGTCTGGGTACTACAATCGCTTGAATCAAGTGGGAGTTGATCTTCCAAATAAGATAGTGATTGATATGGTTCTCCAAGTCACTGTCACTAAAGCTACTAGAACTTAGTGATGAACTATAAAACACCAGGGATAGAAGTATTGATCCCTGAGCTGTTCGCGATGTTTGACACCGCGAAGGTAGAAATCAGGAAGGAGCGTCAAGTGTTGATGGTTAATCAAACCACTAGTTTCAAAAAGGGCAAGAGCAAGGAGGGAAACTTCATGGATAGCAAGTCAGCTGCTGCTCCAGTGAAGCAACCCAAAGTTGAACTCAAACCCGAGACTAAGTGCTTCTATTATGAGGTGAGAGGTCACTGAAGCGGAACAACCCTAGATACTTGGTAGATAAGAAGGCTGTCAACATCGACAGAAGTATATTTGATATACGAGTTATTGATGTGTACCTTGCTAGTACTCCTAGTAGCACCTGGGTATTGGATACCGGTTCGGTTGCTAAATGTTAGTAACTCGAAATAAAAGCTACGGAATAAACAGAGAACTAGCTAAGGGTGAGGTGACGATGTGTGTTGGAAATGTTTCCAAGGTTGATGTGATCAACATAGCACGCTCTCTCTACCTTCAGGATTAGTGACGAACCTAAATAAATGTTTTTTGGTGTTTTGCATTGAGCATGAACACGATTAGATCAAGTTTGTTGCAATACGGTTATTCATTTAAGTCAGAGTATAATGGTTATTCTGTTTACATGAATAATACCTTCAATGGTCATGCACCCAGTGAGAATGGTTTGTTGAAATCTTGATCGTAGTAATACACATGTTCATAACATTGATGTCAAAAGATACAAAGTTAAATAATGATAGTACCACATACTTGTGGCACTGCCACAAAATGTCATATTGGTATAAAGCGCATGAAGAAACTCCATGCTGATGGATATTTGGACTCATTCGATTTCGAATCGGTTGAGACATGCGAACCATGCCTCTTGGGCAAGATGACTAAAGGACCCCGTTGGATGGAGCAGGCAAGTGATTCATTGGAAATGATACATGTTGATGTATGCAATCCAATGAGTCTTTTAGCGTGCAATGGATATCGTTATTTTCTTACCTTCACTGATGATTTGAGTAGATGTAGTGTATATTTACTTAATGAAACACAAGTCTGAATCGTTTGAAAGGTTCAAGCAAATTCAGAGTGAATTTCAAGATCATCGTGACAAGAAGATAAAAATAACTGCGATATGATCGTGCAGGTGAATATCTGAGTTACGAGTTTGACATACAACTTAAGACAATGTGAAATTTGTTTCACAACTAAACGCCACCTGGAACACCATGGTGTGATGGCGTGTCCGAACGTCATAGTCATGCTCTATTGGATATAGTGCGTGCTATGATGTCTCTTATCGTTTTCTACTATAATTTTGGGGTTATGCATTAGAGACAACTACATTCACTTTAAATAGGGCACCATATAAATCCGTTGAGATGACACCGTGTGAATTATGGTTTGATAGAAACCTAAGCTGTCATTTCTTAATGTTTGGGGCTGCGACACTTGTGTGGAAAAAGTTTTCACCTAATGAGGTCGGACCCAAGGCGGACAAATGCATCTTCATAGAATACCTAAGAACAGTTGGGTGAGCCTTCTATCTCAGATCCGAGTGCAAAGTGTTTGTTGCTAAAACTGGGTCCTTTCTCGAGAAAATGTTTCTCTCGAAAGAATTGAGTGGGAGGAAGATAGAACTTGATGAGGTTGTTAAACCTTTGTTCAACGAGAGAGTAGCGCAGCGCAGAAAGATGTTTTTGGGAAGCCTACGTTAGTTGAAGAGGAAGTTAATGATGATGATCATGAAGCTTCAGGATCAAGTTACTATCGAACTTTGTAGGTCGACAAGGATGTGTACTGCTCCTGAGCGATACGGCAACCCTGTCTTGGAGGTCATGTTGTTGGACAACGATGAACCTACGAGCTATGGAGAAGCGATGATGGGCCCACATTCCGACAAATGGTTGGAGGCCATGAAATCCGAGATAGGATCCATGTATGAGAACCAAGTATAGATTTTGGTAGACTTGCTCGTTGGACAGCAGGTCGTTGAATACAAATGGATCTTTAAAATGAAGACAGACACTGATGGTAAATGTCACCATTTGTAAAGCTCGACTTGTTGCAAAGATGTTTGTGACAAGTTCAAGGAGTTGACTACGATGAGACTTTCTCACTCATAGCGGTGCTAAAGTCTGTTGGAATTATGTTAGCAGTTGCTGCATTTTTCAATTATGAAATCTGGTAGATGGATGTCAAAACATCGTTTCCTTAACGGTTTACTTGAGGAACGGTTGTATGTGATACAACCAGAAGGTTTTGTCAGTCCTAAGGATGCTAAAAGGTGAGCAAGCTTCAGTGATCCCTCTATGGACTGAAGCAAGCATCTCGGAGTTGGAATATACGCTTTGATGAGTTGATCAAATTTTTTGAGTTTATACGAAGTTTACGAGAAACTTGTATTTACAACAAAGTGAGTGGGAGCACTATAGAATTTCTGATAAGTATATGTAGATGACATATTGTTGATCGGAAATAATGTAGAATTTCTGGAAAGCATAAGCGGTTATTTGGAAAGTGATTTTCAAAGTAAAACCTGGATAAAACTACCTATTGAGCATCAAGGTCTACAGAGATAGATCAAAGATGACTTGATGAGACTTTCAATGAGTACATACCTTGACAAAGATTTTGAAAGAGTTCAAAATGGATCAGTCAGAGAAAAGAGTTCTCACCTGATTTGTAAGGTGTGAAGTTGAGTGAGACTCAAAGCTCGACCACGACAGAAGAAAGAGAAAGGACGAACGTCGTCCCCTATGCCTTAGCCATAGGCTCTGTACAGTATGCCATGCTGTGTACCGCACCTGTGTGTGCCTGGCCATGAGTCCGTCAAGGGGTACAAGAGTGATCCAGGAGTGGATCACTGGACAACGGTCAACATTATCCTTAGTGACTAAAAGACTAAAGGAATTGTTTCTCGATTATGGAGGTGATAAAGGGTTCGTCGTAAGGAGTTACGTCGATGCAAGCTTTAACACTAATCCGGATGACTCGTAGTAGCAATCAGGATACATATAGTGGAGCAGCCATTTGGAAATAGTACCAAGTGGAGTGTGGTAGCAGTGTTTACGGTTTGACATAGAGATTTGCAAAGTACACACGGATCTGAATATCGCAGACCCGTTGACTATAAGACCTCTCTCACATGCAAAGCATGATCGAGCCCCAAAACTCATTGGGTGTTAGATTCATAACAATGCGAAGCACATGGTGATGTCAACTAGATTATTGACTCTAGTGCAAGTGGGAGACTGTTGGAAATATGCCCTAGAGGCAATAATAAATTAGTTATTATCATATTTCCTTGTTCATGACAATCGTTTATTATCCATGCTATAATTGTATTGATCGGAGACTTAAATGCATGTGTGGATACATAGACAAAACCATGTCCCTAGTATGCCTCTAATGGACTGGCTCGTTGATCAAAGGATGGTTAAGGTTTCCTAGCCATGGACATGAGATGTCATTTGATAACGGGATCACATCATTAGGAGAATGATGTGATGGACAAGACCCAAACTACAAACGTAGCATATGATCATGTCAGTTTATTGCTACTGTTTTCTGCATGTCAAGTATATGTTCCTATGACCATGAGATCATGCAACTCACGGATATCGGAGGAGTGCCTTGTGTGTATCAAATGTCACAACGTAACTGGGTGACTATAAAGGTGCTCTACAGGTATCTCAGATGGTGTCTGTTGAGTTGGCATGGATCGAGACTGGGATTTGTTACTCCGTGTGACGGAGAGGTATCTCAGGGCCCACTCGGTAGTACAACATCACAATGAGCCTTGCAAGCAATGTGACTAATTGTTAGTTGCGGGATCTTGTATTACGGAACGAGTAAAGAGACTTGTCGGTAACTAGATTGAACTAGGTATGGAGATACCGACGATCGAATCTCGGGCAAGTAACATACCGAAGAACAAAGGGAACGTTATACGGGATTAACTGAATCCTTGACATAGAGGTTCGACCGATAGATCTTCATAGAATATGTAGGAACCAATGTGGACGTCCAGGTCCCGCCATTGGTTATTGACCGTAGAGGTGTCTCGGTCATGTCTACATAGTTCTCGAACCCGCAGGGTCTGCACACTTAAGGTTTGGTGACGTTTCGGTAGTATAGAGTTATGTATGGTGGTGACCGAAGGATGTTCGGAGTCTCGGATACGATCCCGGACATGACAAGGATCTCCGGAAGAGTCTGGAGATAAAGATTGATATATGTGATAATAGTGTTTTGATCTCTAGAAGAGTTCCGGAATTAACCGGAAGGGGTTCCGGATGTTTACTGAAGTGTTCGGGTACATCAACACTTTATATGGACCAATGGGGTAAAACCCACGAGGTATTGGAAAGGGTAAAAGGAAGTTTTGCTGCTGCCTTAAGCAGTAAGGCAGTACTACCGCTCGTGAAGCGGTACTACCGCTCAAGCGGTACTACCGCTCGTGAAGCGATACTATCGCTTGTGCGCGGGACTGCAGGGATCCGAGTTGGACTCTTTTCTTGTGGGCCAAACCGACCTTGTGCGGGCAAAATCGACCTTGTAGAGGTTTTTGCTCCAAGTTTAGACCCCAGGGCTCAACATATAAATAGAGGGGCAGGGCTAGCACACGGGACACAACTTACGGCCATGTGCTACCCGTTCCACCGGTGCTCCTCTAGATCGGTTTTCTGCAGCGCTTAGGCGAAGCCCTGCCGGAATTGCTCGACCACCACCAGCACCGGAGCGCCGTCATGCTGCCGGTGAACTCTCTCTCCTCTCCACCTCCTCTTGCTGGATCAAGACGGTGGAGATCGTCATCAAGTTGCACGTGTGCTGAACGCGGAGGTGCCGTCCGTTCGGCGCTAGATCGGAAGGACCGTGATCGAGATCGCGAGACAGTTCGTGATGAGATCGCGGAACAGATCGTGATGAGTTCGCGGGACAGATCGTGATCAAGATCACGGGACGGATCGTGATTGGATTGCGGGACGGATCGTGATGAGATCGCGGGACGTTCGGTGATTTGGATCTCGAAGATGTTCGACTACACCAACCGCGTTTCTTAACGCTTCCCGCTTAGCGATCTATAAGGGTACGCAGATCCACTCTCCCTCTCGTAGATGCTCATCACCATGGATAGGCTTGCGTGTGCGTAGGAAATTTTTTGTTTCCCATGCGACGTTCCCCAACACCATGGGCCGTTGTTTAACACATGTTTCCAATCACCTTCACTGCCCAAGCTCGCCAAGAACATGTTTGTCCCAATGATCTTGAATTTTGCCTCCCGGTGTAGACCCCATGCTTTTGGCATCGATCTCTCCAACGCACGTATGTTCATTGTCCTTGGCATGTTTGCTTTCCTAATCACAGACCACTTCGTTACCCTAGCTTGGTCCTGGCCGGATTCCTTGAAGACAAACCATGTGGCTTCCTTCTCAGTCAACACGAGACCCCCGAGACGCGCGGTCAGCCCTGCTGCCTCAGCCGACATTTTGCCCCTCGTCGGAGACTGCGAGGAGTTGTTACTCTGTCTGCCCAGCGGCGACTTATCCATAGAAGTCGCCTTCTTCGTGTGTGCCGACGATCCTGGCACTGCCGCCGCCTTAGATGCCGTCGCCGCTCGCTACGGCGTCGCCTCACCGTTCTTCATCCTTTCTGCCATGGCACCCCACAGGAGAGAGGATCCACGCCGATCATCATGCTAAAGAGGCGTCGTCGCCCCTCAAACGCACCACCGGAAACCTCACCACCCTCGTGTGAAAATCCTAACCCTAGCTCTCTTGATCGATCGCCTCGCAATCGCCTCTCCGTGTTTTCCTACGAGGTGGACCCACTTATTTTACGGTGTAACTACAGAAAGCGTTTTAGTTGAGACGTGAGTACGTAGACATCCAAAGTTGATCGTAATCAAACCGCTCCTGGGTGACTGCGAGTTATTAGCCGCAAGTAAACTAGTCCGGTTTCATAGCGTCTGGCACACGGTTCTGAATGTGGATATGTCAAGATCTCCTTTCGAATTTCACAAGTATCCAAGTTTTCAATAGGATAGCTAGCAGTATCGTCGGGGTTCTGTTGGCGTGGGTTGTTAGGCGAGAGGGACGGAGGGCGTGCTCCCTCCCTCCCTCCAATCTTCTTTTCTCTTTTCTCTTGTGCTGTGTGCCAAGCCAAACCCATACATACACCCACCCAGTCCACCACCAATCCCTGCCAGCAGCGACGGAGTGAGAGAAGGAAGGAAGGAAGGAAGGATGGCGATGGGAACGGCTGTGCGGGAGGCGGCGGCGGACGGCGTCGTGACCTTCCTCTGGGTGCTCTGCGTCTCCACGCTCGGCGCCTCCACGGCCGCCGTCACCACCTACCTCAGCCTGCACGAGGGGATCCACTACGCCCTCCTCGTCACCGTCTCCATCCTCGCCCTCCTCCTCTTCACCTTCAACCTCCTCTGCGACGCCCTCGGCGGCGCCAGCTTCAACCCCACCGGCGTCGCCGCCTTCTACGCCGCGGGCCTCACCAGCCCCTCGCTCTTCTCCATCGCGCTCCGCCTACCAGCGCAGGTCTGTCACTGATTTCACCTTCCCCCCTCGCCCAACTCACAAAATCAAACCAATCAGCACCACGCGAATCTGAATCTGTCTTGCTAGGCCGCCGGAGCCGTGGGCGGAGCTCTGGCCATCTCCGAGCTGATGCCCGAGCAGTACAAGCACATGCTCGGCGGACCCTCGCTCAAGGTGGATCCCCACACCGGCGCCGCCGCCGAAGGGGTGCTCACCTTCGTCATCACCTTTGCCGTCCTCTGCATCATCGTCAAGGGACCCCGCAACCCCATCGTCAAGACAGCGATGCTCTCCGTCTCCACCGTCAGCCTCGTCCTCACCGGCGCCGCGTATACCGGCCCCTCCATGAACCCTGCCAACGTACACCACGCTCGCTCACTTGCTCCTTTTTTTTCGTTCATTCATTTGATTGCCAAGCTTATCCATGGAACTGCAACCCCCGATACTGAACTGAGCTCTATTCGAATGGCCAAGCTGATTTATTGTCTTTTTGTTATTGATATTGATGGCCAACTGACTAATTTGGTGATGCAAATGACTCCCTTTGTCATGTCCGTCTCGAATTGAGCAATCAACCCTATATGGTTTTGAACATACCATTATTCTGCTTATTAGGAACACGATCACGCAAACACTAGGCCCTTTGAGTTAACCAACTTGGTGTACTAATCTTTATCAATGAAATTTTTTACTACTTTTCACCCCATTCATGGAATGAACATCCACTGGCCAGGTAAAGGGCACAAATATGCAAGGAACATCCACTGGACAGGTAAAGGGCGCAAATATGCAAGTAACATCCACTAGATACATAGCTAGTGATATTCTGAAGACTCGTTTGCAGCCCTAAAACTATCAATGAAAAATTTACTTTTGGCCCCATTCATGGAATGAACATCCACTGGACACATCACTAGTGATATTCCTGAGACTCGTTTGCAGCAAGTCACTCTTTCCATGTCTAGAAGAGAAAAATATTCAGTAGTTAATGTTCACTGGATTGCATTTTACTGGTAACAGGAACAAGTTTTTATGATGCCATGGGGAAGTTTATTATTGTGCTTAGTTGTGTGCTTCTTTCAATTTGTTACTCAGGGAGAAGTTGTCTTATCCACCTCCAAAACTTGGCGGATGTCAGATCTTAATAGTGTGATTTTTTGTATTAATGCTGATATATGCCATTGCTCATCTAATATAATCTGATCTGATGTGATCATTTAAGTTGATGTTCACTTGGAATAGTCCGAAAGTCCTTGTGTCTTCTGATTCTTCACACTGATTCCGTCGATCTGCCATGTACAGGCGTTTGGTTGGGCGTATGTTAACAATCAGCACAACACCTGGGAGCAGCTGTACGTGTACTGGATATGCCCCTTTATCGGTGCCATTCTCGCTGCGTGGACCTTCAGGGCCGTGTTTCCGCCACTGGCCCCTAAGCCCAAGACCAAGAAAGCATGATGAACTCAAGCACAAACTTTGATTTGGCAATCCGTGGACCTGAAGAAGCGAACATGGTTTGCTAGGGAATAATTTGGAAGAACTGTATTTAATCACCCCAATGTTACACCGATGTTTAACTTAAAAGTGCTAATTTATCAGTCATTCGTGTTTACCGTGTGCTTTATACTTATCTTTATTCTTTTAGAGTTCATAAAAATTAGGTTTATAGGGCGGGTATAGTAGATGGAGAGGTGATACGCGGCAAAGAATTGAAGCTTGGTTTATTTTGAGGACCCGTTTTCTCTAGGGGGGTCAGGGGTTGGATTATGAGAAGGAAGTGAACCTGCCCTGCCTCTCAAAACTCGAAAGCAATCGTGGTTGATAATTTGACGTACTCTGTTTACCAAAAAGACAATTTCGGTTTATAGTTGTTCTTGTCATCGTCAAATTGACCTCCGCATCCTTATTTGCTTTCCGGATACCAAATTCCTCACTGTTCAACTAACTTTATTCTTTTGTCCCTGCATTGTTTTCCACTGTTTTGGGTGTATAAGCATTGACGAAAAAAAAGATGGCGAAAACATTTGAAATTTCGACAATTCGATAAATCCTCTGACCTTTTTTAGGGAAGATTTAGGAAGCCTTGGGCTATGGCTTGGCAAAATGAAAACTCGATCATATGAACATTTCTCTAGCATCACGAGCTGTATGTGCCATCGCGAATTTCTAAAAGCAATGAAACCGGTGCTGGTATTATCCAACTGGTAAACCCCAAGTCAATGTTTCTTCTTGTTTATTGGCTCTCTGAACCAAGGTCTGGTCTCCTGCTGCAAGTCTAGTCTACTCTCCTCTGTTTTTTTTTTCTTTTCCAGCAGCGAGCGAGTTGGGCAGACCCCACCGTCACATCACATCAAACTTCACTCTTTCCTTTACTTTACTCTTCACTACGCTCCATCTCCATGGGCTAGAATCTCTCTCTGCCATCATCGCACTTCACGGTTCACAAGGGAGAAGAGAAGCAGCAGCAGAGAGCTGGAGCTAGAAGAAGAAGAGGAGGAGCTAGAAGAAGGAATCCATGGGGAACATCCTCAAGTGCTTCAGAGGAGACGAGGAAGAGGACCACTACCCCTACTACCACCCAGGCTCCAGGCCCCACTACCCCCAGCAGCAACAACAACAGCAGCAGCAGCAAGCTGATGGCCATGGCGTCGCCTCCTTGGCACACGACCTCCTCAACTTTGAGAGCGCGTCCATGGTAACTGAAACCCTACCCACCACTCCTCTGTATTTTCATCTTGTTCATGCAGATGTCTTCCCTAGCCACTGAAGTACTATGTGTTTCAGCTTCAACTTTACTACAGGTCTTCATGCAGTGGTCTCATATTATGCAGATTCAAACGATGACGATATATTTCTTTTCATTGCTGTGCTTTATGTGCGCATGTCTGAATTGGCCTTTCTACTAGTACGATTTAAAGGTTCTTCCTTCGTAGAAAATGCGATGAAGATAAACATGTGCACTCCTAGAAAATCTAAGGTTAAAGCCATAATAGCAAGCTTTTCTGTGTGGTTTACCCGCTTCATTTCGTGTCCAACTTGGATGAACATGTTCGTTAACAATATCGAAATTTAAGCATGCCACATTGCGGCAACTAGCATTTGTATGAAAACCTGCAGATGCTTCACAACTGATAATACATACGACAAGTTTAATCATCTCTTTTGCTCAAATTTCTGCCTCTTATTTTCCCTATGATGCGACATGTGTGAAGGTCTCAAGGATATTTTGCTTGTGATACTATCAGGTTCCTGAAGGGCTCAGGAAGCATGTTACAGCATCCAAGAAAGCGCAGATTAAATGGTAGGCAGCAGCTCCGAAAGGCTCTCACACTTGATAGTACTTTTCCTCAATTATTATTAGTACAGTTGCTATACCTCTTGTCCATCGAGTTATTGATAGCAAAAACTTTGTCTGGTTACTCTAGGCTGGTATATATTTAAGGCCTATGGTTGTTAACAAAATCAGAAGGGCCACGCACTGACTTGGATTTTAAGCTGGGGCATCGTTATCAGAATGAAAATAAATTGCTTCATAGGACCCCCCCCCCCCCCCCCCAATGCCTTTTGACCTTTCTTACAAATAAGGTGATCCATGCCTATCTACACATGTGATTTGTAATGATGAGATAGACAAAGCAGAACAAATTACAAGCACATTGGTGTCTTAGTGAGGTCTACCCAGTTTTCAGCATTGAGAAATCCAAAGTTTCTAACTTATTTTCCCACTTTATATGGGTGTACTTTTCTGACATTATTCAGATGACTGAGGATGAATTGTTGATAAATTATGATTAGATAAGTGAAGGGAACATGCAAACTTCATTTTATCCTTTTTATTCACTCATAGTCTTATCAAGTTGTTCTTACTTTGTCCTTATAAAATGTGCAATGGTATGGAGAACACTGCCAATAAGTGATAGTTTGCCACAGAGAAGAATTAGAATAAGGAGGCATGAACAAAATGTCAAGGAGGAGACCAAGAAGGGTAGTAGTAACTACCAGAAGCTATTAGAAACAGTTAGAATACTGGTACTAACTTGGATTTCCACTGAATACAACTAATGCAACCTTTTAATCTGCATGAGGGCAGGTACCAGAATATGTTGGAGGCATATAAGAATGCCAGAACCCCACCGAGAACACCGGAAGAGGCTGCCCAACTAGTTGCAACAGCCCTAAACTGGATCCAGAGAGCTGATTTGGAGGTAACTTGTTTCTTCCTTTTTTTTAGATCCTAAGTAGTTCAGGTGAGCATAGGAATAATGAATTGACTAATACGGGCTTGTATATTTGGACTGTGGAACCTGTAAGTACAAGTTTGCAAAAAATGTTAAAAGCTAAGGTTTATGTTTTTGAACTACTACTAGTTTTTCTTCTTCTTATAGGAACCAAAACCATAAACCCAGGAAACCCACTGATGTTTGCATTAATATTTGGTTGTTAAACGTGACTATATATGTTCAACTCACTCCTCCAGAAACATTTTTTCTCCTCAGGGTATCCTCGAATTCTACAACTTCCCCATCCCATCACTACCTGCAGCATCCTCAAACCACCGTCCATCCTCGCTGCCAGAGGGCGTGCAGTTTGTCTTGAACACTTTGCCGGTCAGACGTGATTATTTATTCTGAAATTGGCTTATCACCAGCATAAGATTATTGAAAGACTGGTTATGCCGGTCAGGATAAAAGTATTCTCAAAGGTCACTGTCTCACTGGTGTTCTCAGGTTATTAACCAAAACATTGGAGATGGCGATGGCTTTACTGCTTATGTTGCCACAACCGATCCGAGGGAGTCTGGGAATGTTCCTATAGAAGTACATGAGATGGTGATTGCGAGGACTGAAGCACGCAATCGTAGGGATTACAAGAGTGCCGATGCACTTCAAAGTAGCATTAAAGAAGCTGGATACAAGTATTAAAACTGGACCATTCCAGATTTCCGTTCTTAATATCATACTCCTAAAGTATTATTATTTTCATAAATGAACACACCATGTTTTTTTTTCTATATTTTGATTCACTTATATTGAATTCCAAAAGTACTAAAAATACTAGGTTTTTTCTTTGAACTAAGACACATTCTGAATTCACTTTGTCCATTCAAACTAGTACCTAGAATGGTTTTACTACATTATTTGAAGTTTTGTCCGTTGTAAAACAGCACGGATACCTATTCATATGTATTTATCCAATAGTTTGAAACACAACAGGCTTGTGCCAGTTTTATTTGGCTCTTGCTTTGATCTAATCACGTTAACGCGCATTTACTTGTTTTACTTTGGAATGACAAAGCATAACTTAACACATACTTTTATGAACAGGATAATCGTCTGTTCAGACGAGGAGATCCTAGCAAGGAAATACCGAATCAGAATGAGGTATTTGTTGCTCAAGATACCACATTATATTCCATAATAAAATAATCGAAATACTTATGTGACGTGTATGATCTTCCATGAGTTAAAAGGGGAATTGATGCACCGGAGCTTAAGATGACATATGGGAAGGAATCAAAGAGTGCTTTGGTGAAGCTCATTGGTGGGAAAAGAACCACAATTCATGTGTATGGGCAGGACCAGTTTGATCGCTATGTTGGCGATGTCTATTGCAATGGTGTGTTCATCCAGGTGAAACAGGCACTAAAGACATGCCTTTGACCGATTTAGTTGCTTTAATTCTGATGAAATTGACTGTGTGCGTCTGAGCCATTCAGGAGAAAATGCTGAAGAATGGTCACGCATGGCATTTTACAACCTACGACAAGCGCCCAGAGTTTGCTAAAGTAAGAGAACAAATTGGAAAGATATATATGATGATGTGCTTACCTTACATGGTTATGCCTGCTGAGTTTTTGACTTGCTCTGTGATGGATGGTGCAGTGGGAGAGAGAGGCAAGAGCTGCAGAGCGAGGGCTCTTTGCCTCACCCAACCCTGAGAAGCCGTGGGACTGGCGAAGAGAGCAGCGCAATGGTGGCATTCAGGTCTACTAATGGTTCCATCCATGTCTCGAACTAATGGTTGGAAAGGTGTGTATAGTTTGGTAACTAGGGTGGATCTTGATCAGCATCATCATGCTGCAAACTAAATGCGCAGTATGTTTATGTATGCTGCGAGAGTAATGCTTTGTAATTCGGCCTATGGCCAAGACTCCTAAACCTTCTCCTTAATTAATGAAAATAGCAAATCTTTTGCCTTGTTTCAAAAACAAAGTGCAGTTTGTCATACCTGATGAGAATGTAGAGATGAATTGTGATCAGTAAGTGCCAATATATCGTTGCATGTATAAGCAAAAGAGCAACCTAGACGAATGACCAATCCTAGCCTCTCAGGTCTATACCATCCCTTTGCATGCAGGGTCCCGAATCCAACAATCTCTTTGCTGCTTTCACCAAATAGTCTAAATAGAATCTATCAGTGCCAAGAATGACTACCACTGAACTACATTAACAATAATCCGGCGACATCAAAACGAAGAGACATGCATGCATCACAAACCTCAGTTTCTTTTCTTAGTAATCTCTTATAAATCCTAAGCAAAAAAAGAAAAAGAAAAATTAGCTGGCAAGACCAGTAACAAATCCCCACTGCACATATTTGCAAATTGCATCGCTCCACACTAGCTGCACAGCCACCTATACATATTCAGGTTCCACTTCTTTCAAGATCAACACATCAAACATTCCAAGGCTACCACCCACCACATTACAATCCGTTCTGTGGTCGAAGAGTTGGATGAATATGATCTCAAGTTCTCAACCCATTCCTGCCATATCCACAAAATGATTATGTCTCAAGGTCCTGGTTTGTTTGCAGCATTCCTCGGTGGGTCCACCTTCACGCCTGCAGCATCTACATTAGGCTGCACCGGTGCTGTGAATCATGCTTCATGGTTCTAGCTTCGCTGACATGGTGAGGCATTGCAGTCTCGCCGAATAGCTCCTGGTCTATGCATCCAGTTTCCTTACGAGATCGCACCATTCCAGAATCTCTGGGTGGCTTCTGTCCCACGCTTCTAGCTTCGTTATTATGTTGATGCATTGCAGTGTCACCGCCTGGCACCTGTTTTACTCTTCTACCTTCGTGATCAGGTGGCAGCATCACAATGTCACTGCCTTGCACATGTTCTACTCTTCTATCTAACTCACCAGGTTTTAGCATTGCAGTGTCCGGACACTGCAGTGCTGTGAATCCAGCTTCCTTATAAGGTTGCAGCACTGCAATCTCTGGCTCCTGCTCTGCTCTTCTAGCTTCCTTACTAGGCTGCAGCATTAGAGCATCGCCGCCTGGCTCCTGTACTACTCTTCTAGCTTCCTCATCACCTTTCAGCATTACAGTGTCGCGGGATGGCTCCTGCATTGATTGTTTGATGCATGGGGACAGTGGGTTAATGACGTCTCCAGCCATTCTTCCTTCATTCCTTTCTACATCAGCTGCTTGGCGATTCTTTTTCATGAACTTCCTCTTGTTCCATTTCTTCTTGAAATCACCTTTCTTCACCTCAAGTGGTTTTGGGACTTCAATTGGCCTTTTCGCTGTCTCCTTAACCTGCCTTTTGTTAGGAACTATAATATACTTGCTGGCACCACTTCCGCAACCCTCTAATTGACCTGCACAAAACAGAACCCACGCATGATCCAGTTTCCAACCCAGCACACACAAGGAAGAAACCGATGCAATTTCACGAAAACATATACATCTAAACAGGGAATAAGAGATACCTCGCATTGCAAGAAGAGCAGTTCGGTCTGCTTTTATCTCTGCCTCTTTCTTTGACCTGGCTGCAGGACCAATGTATTGTATGCCACCAATCTCTACGGTGCATGTAAAAGGAGCTATCCCTGAAACTTGTCTGGTCAAGCTATAAGATGGAGTGTAATTCATCTTCTGAGCATACTCCCGAAGAAGATTCTTGCAGAGGCCAGTTTCTAGCTGGAAACCGCAGGTAACAAGTGTAGATTAGAATTTTATTCCAATTAAGTCATTCTGATACTTGTGAACTAAACATATTCCACGATAACAAAAAAATAGTACATGTACTGTGAGGTATGCATGGTCCATGGATCACGAACTGGGGCAACACGACTACACAAGTTCGCAAGCATCTTAAAGAACTAGGGGCTTGAGAGTAGAATAATGTCAGACTTGGACAAAGCCACATCGAAGTGGAAGAGAAAAGCTTACATATCCACATGCAGCATTATGGGTCAAATTGGCAGACATTACTCAAAAGCTGATAACACCAAGGAGCAAAGATGCTATCAGTGTTCATGCAACGCATTGTATGGAGACTTCACCTTACGAAGATTTGTTACAAGCAGAATAACTGAAAACAATTTTACAGGGCTTAACTTCCATAGTTTCAGCAAGCCCCTAAATATCGTAAGTATAAACAACCGTGCCAGGACTACGAAGCAAATTTCTATGTTTTCACATTATTATTACAGGCAGAACCGCCAAAAACAATTTTGCAGGGCATAACATACTCCCTCCGTCCCATATAATATAAGAGTGTCCGGAGAGAGTAGTACATAAAATTTCAGGTAGACTGTGAGTAATGTAGGAGTACATAATTGGGGTGATCAGCTTCTTCCCAAGTACTGAGGATAAAAGAATGCAGGTCATGGCCATCTATAATTCCACATTCTTGCACCTATGTACTCCCTCCGTCCCATAACGTAAGACGTTTTTTAATACTAGTGTAGTTATAAAAAGCATCTTACATTATGGGACGGAGGGAATAATATTTATAGAAACGGTTCTTGGCTGAATGAAGGGACGAGTCAAATCAAATACTAATCCCTCCCTTCCTAAATATAAGTATTTTTAAATTTTTTACTATAGACTACATACGAAACAAAATGAATGAATCTATATTTTAAATATGTCTATATACATCCGTATATAGTCTTTAGTGAAATTTCTAAAAAGACTTATACAGTATTTAGAAACAGAGGAAGTAGTAACTTACAGCTGCTGGGATTCTCCCAATGGTTGGGATGGACTCGACAATTTCCATGAGCGCGACTTCAGCAGCGGACTGCTCTGCGGCCTTCCGGGTGAAAAATCCGGGCAGCGAGTCGTACTTGGCGCCGTCGATCACGACCGCGGACTTGAAGATGGGCTCGTGGCAGGGCCCCTCCTTGAGGGTCTGATACTCCGGAGCCGCGACGCCGAGTTTCTGCGCGTACTCCTGCAGCCAGCTCTTGAAGGCGTCGCATTTCACAGGCCCTGAAGCGGTGAAGCACACCAAAACTCAGAACTAGGGTGAGGAACCAGTAACCTGTAGCAACTCGACACGGGGGCATAGGAGAGAGTCTTACGGATTCCACTGGCATTGGGCGCAGGAGCCGCCGCCGCCGCCTCCATACCGGCGTTCGTACCGGGGGTTCGTGTGGTGTTTCGAACAAAATCACGGTTTTAAACTTTGACCAAAGTTTGCAAAAAAAAAAATCAGTTCTTACCTTTTTCTGTCGCGTACAGCTGGCGATAAAAATATACTCCATCCGTCTCATAATGTAAGACTTTTTTGATACTACTGTAGTGTTAAAAAACGTCTTACATTATGGGACGGAGGGAGTATGCGCTATCGTCAATATCTATGGCAAACCCATTCGGGCTACGATGAGCTAGCTCGAAATTGGTTGAACTTTTCAAACGTTTCAGACTTGTGTTTCATTAAGTAAATATATCTATATCTACTTAAGTCATTATTGAAGGTGAAAAAATAACGATATTCACCGTGCGCCTCAATGCTTATTGGACCGCATACGTCAGTATGTATGATTTTCAACAAGTCAATTGTCCGTTCTATTGTTTTAGAGAACGGAGTTTTATTCATCTTGTCCATGAGGCATGGTTCACGTGTGTCAAGTGATTCAAAATCAAGTGACTTCGAAAGTCCATCGGCATGGAGATTCTTCATGCGTTTTACACCAATATGACCTAAACGGCAGTGCCACAAGAAAGTGGTACTATCATTATCAACTCTACATCTTTTGGCATCAATGCTATGAACATGTGTATCATCACTATCGAGATTCAATAAGAATAAACCCTTCACATTGGGTGCATGACCATAAAAGATTTTACTCATAAATAGAACAACCATTATTCTCTGATTTAAATGAGTAACCGTCTCGCAATAAATAAGATCGAGATATAATGTTCATGCTTAACGTAGGCACTAAATAACAATTATTCAGGTTCATCACTAATCCCAATGGTAATCGAAGAGCGAGCATGCCGACGGCGATCACATCAACCTTGGAACCATTTCCCACGCGCATCGTCACTTCGTCCTTAGCCAGCCTCCGTCTATTCCATAGCTCCTGCTTTGAGTTACAAATGTGAGCAACCGAACCGGTATCAAATACCCAGACACTATAACGAGAGTTGGTAAGGTATACATCAATAATATGTATATCATATATATACCTTGTTTGGTGTTGGCCACCTTCTTGTCGGCCAGATACTTGGGACAATTTCGCTTCTAGTGACCAGTTCCCTTATAATAAAAGCACTCAGTTTTTGGCTTGGGTCCAGCCTTGAATTTCTTCATAGGAGGGGCAACTGCTTTGCCACTCTTCTTTGAGTTACCCTTCTTACCCTTGCCATTTTTCTTAAAACCAGTGGTTTTATTGACCATCAACACTTGATGCTCTTTATGGATTTCAGACTCAGCGACTTTCAGCATCGCAAACAGCTCGACGACTGACTTGTGCATCCCTTGAATGTTATAATTCATCACAAAGCTCTTGTAGCTAGGTGGAAATGATTGAAGAACTCTGTCAGTGATCGCCTCCGACGGAAGGGGCATCTCTAACTCAGCCAGACGGTTCGAATACCCAGACATTCTGAGTATATGTTCACTGAGAGACCCGTTCTCCTCCATCTTGCAAGCATAGAACTTATCGGAGGTCTCATACCTCTCAATCCGCGCATTCTTCTCAAAGATAAACTCCAACTCTTTAAACATCTCATATGCTCTATGACGTTCAAAACGTCTTTGAAGTCACAGTTCTAAGCCATACAATATTACACATTGAAATATTGAGTAATTAACGTGCCTCCCAGGCATTCACGACGTCTTCACATGACACGGGAGCAGATGGATCACCAAGCGGTGCATCAAGGACATAAGACTTTTGGGTAGCCGTGAGGATAATCCTCAGATTACGGGTCCGGTCTACAAAGTTACTTTCATCATCTTTCAACTTGGCTTTCTCTAGGAACACATTGAAATTCAGGGGAACTACTGCGCGAGCCATTGATCTACAACATAAATTTACAAAGGTTACTCAGACTATTGTTCAACATCATATTACTTAAAAACTCCCACTCAAATTGACATCCCTCTGGTCATCCGAGTGATACATGATCCAAATTCACCAACCCAAGTCCGATCATCACGTGAGATGAGGTGGTTTCAATGGTGAACATCTCCATGTTGATCATATCTACAACATGACTCATGCTCGACCTTTCGGTCTCTTGTGTTTCGAGGCCATGTCTATACATGATAGGCTTGTCAAGTTTAACCCGAGTGTTCTGCACGTGCAACACTGGCTTGCACTCGTTGTATGTGAACGTAGAGTCTATCACACCCGATCATCACGTGGTGTATCAAAACGATGAACTTTTGCAGCGGTGCACACTCGGTGATGGGGTTATTACCCCTAGTTAGGCCAAAGCTAAGGGTTCACCCCCCGTTTCAAGAAAACCATACTGTCGGTTGGTCCATGGCCGGCTGGTGGGCCGCCAGCTGCCCCAAGGCCGGTTGGCGGATAGCCGACAGGCTCGCTACCGGCTGGCTCATGGCCGACTGGTCAAGGAACCGGTCGTCTAACCCTCGGCCAGCCTACGGTCGGCTGTCCCCAGGACGGCTCTTCCGCTGACTTCCGGACGGACAAGCTCCCGTCCCTTCCCTCTACGCAAGTACGACGACAAGACAAGACCCCCACGATGGACCCCGGCATGGCCACAATGACTGCTGACACGCGGGCATGCATGGCTACAGTCCAGCCGGTCGTACCGCTAACCTTGGCTGACCGTGACCGGGCGAGGCAACAGTGCCGACACGCCTCGACCCACTCCATTAAATGCCCCCGCGTGGCTACAATGCTGTCGGCCGTACCGGAGACTTCGGCCGGCTGGCACAAGGCGACACCACTTGAGGCAGCCCGTGCCGCGACAGGTGAGCGCGGGCCAATCGCGGAGCCAGCTTGCGGGCCCCAATGAGCGATGGGACCGCGCAGCCGGCGGTCCCAACAAGCGACAAGATGGCTCAATGGGCGGTCCCCCGGGCCAGCTGGAGAGGCTGCCAGCCGGGTCCCCCACCCAATACTTTAAAGATATTATAAGCCGGGGAGTTGGCTTATAAAACCCCCGAGCCCCCCATGCGTACAGAGACACACACACACACGAAGGAACTCTCTCCACACACACTCTCACGTAGCCAAGGAGGGGGAGCCGGCTACTCCTCCTTCTACCTCTAGACAACAGCTCAAGGAGCACTCTTGTAACCTCAACCATCCATCAACCTAGACCAAGCAGGACTAGGGTGTTACCTCCCATGGAGGGCCCCGGACCTGGATACATCGTGTGTCCACCACCCCTTCTGCCTAATCCCGCTGCCGGAGGCCGTCGGCGCCCTTTCGTCCCCAACCACTCTTGATAAGCCTACCCATGACATCTGTCGTGAGAAAATGACGACAGTTGGCGCCCACCATGGGATCGTCCGCGGTGCCGGCCGGAGTCACGCTCCGGGCGAGACCCTTCACCACCTCCTCCGGGCGCCCTGTGTCCGGGCGGAACAGCTTGCCCATGGGGCTCGCTCCCGCGGAACCCGCGGGCAACGCTGCCGGCCTCTCCGATGAGTGCCTCGGCAGCGACCCCTCGCTCGACATCACCGCGCTCGCCGAGCGCGTCGGCAGGCTAAGCCTCGTCGATGAACCTACGGCCGATGCGTACCCTAGCCAGGTACTCAACTACACCGACCCGCCCTCGTTCGTGGCTGCACTCACCTCAGGCGAGGCCAACATTTCCGCCTACGGTCTCACCCCACTGGCAGCGAGCCCAGCTGGCGAGGCATCGTGCGCGGCCGCGGCCGTGTGATCGCCGAGATCCTCGGTGGCAACCTGCCCGTCTACGACACCCCCGCGGCCAACCTATGGGACGCCAAGGTGGCCTACGAGGACCTGGCCGCCTTGGAGGGCGAGGAGCGCACCTCGCGCGAGCGACACCTCAAGGACCTCATCGACACCGCCGACGCGCAGCAAGCCGGGCTCATCCCCGATGGAGCCGTCTCCGAGGCTCCCCGTCCCATGGGCGAGGACTCTGGGGCTGCTAGCCGTCAGCCAGCTCAGCACTCCAGCACCCCTCGCCCCTCCAGCCGGCAGGCCGAGGGAAGCAACACTCGGTGCTCCCAACCACGCGGAAATGAGCAGCCGACTGTCGACAGCCGTCGCAATGACATCCCGGTTGGCGGCAGCCACCACAACGAGGCACCGGCTGGCGTAGCCGCTGGCACACCCCGCCTCCGCGGCAGGAGCCGACGCGGTCCGTCCCGCCGACCGTCCGCGCTGATCTCGCAGCCCGGCTCGGGCCGCAGGGCCCCCACAGCGAGAATGACACGTGCCTCCGCCTCGACCGGTTGGCGCAGTTGGCCCTCCTCAAGGAGGAGGGTTCCATCGTCCCGGCGTGCTTCGGCCCTCAGATCCGCAACGAGCCGTTCTCGACCGGCTTCACGATGCCCGGAGACACCCCGAAGTACAATGGGGCCGCCAAGCCAGAGAACTGGTTGATCGACTACACCACAACGGTCGGCATAGCGAGGGGGAACAAGCGCGTAGCCGTCCGCTACCCCCCCTCATAATTATCGGCTCGGCCCACACCTGGCTGAACAACCTGGCAGCCGACAACATCAACACCTGGACGGACTTTGAGGAGGCGTTTGTCCGCAACTTCACCGACACCTATAAGCGGCCCGGCCGCCCCCACGAGCTGACCATGTGTGTTCAGGGCCCGGACGAGGCCCTCCGCGACTACCTCACCTGATGGACCGAGCTCCACAACTCCTACGAAGGGGTGCACAAGGTGCAGGCTATCCGGTATTTCATCGAGGGGTGCCGCGACGACACCTATCTCAAGCACAAGCTCCTGTGCTACGAGCCGACAACACTGGCAGACCACATGGCCAAGGCAGACAAGTACGCAATGACCGACTCTGCAATCTGGGTCAAGGTCAGCATGCCCGGCAAGGCGACCCCGCCACCGACTGCCGACAATCGGCAGTCACAGAACAACAAACGCAAAGCCGACCAGCCAGACTCCCGCTATGGGAGCCGGCATGTCGCTACCATCGAGGAAGAGCATTCGGCTACCCAGGCTTCCGACCAGCGGCAATGCCCCAGCAATGCTGCCTAGCAGCCCAAGCTCACCTTTGAGCAGATGCTCGACCTCCCCTACAAACATCATTCCAGAGCCAAGCCCTCCACACACATGCTCCGGCAGTGCAGCTTCTTGCAACGGTTGGCCCCGGGGGGAAGGCCTTCCGGCTCCTCCCGCAATGCCTCTCCGCATGCCGGCACCTGCTCCGGCTCCCGCTCCGCCCCTCGGCCCCGACTCCGGCCCAGCATGACGGGCGCCTTCTCGACCAGTTCCCCGGCTAGGACGACTCCTATGTCGTCTTCGCCAGTGAAGAGACGGACAAACACACTCAATGCCAGCTCCACCGTGAGGTGAATGCCACCATACCTGCGACTCCCCAGTTCATGCACTGGTCCGAGAAGCCAGTTACCTAGAGCCGGGCTGACCACCCGGCCGTGATGCCAAGCCATGGCAGCTATGCCCTCATCCTCGACCCCACTATCCTCTTTGAGAGACGCACCTATCACTTCTCACGGGTGCTAGTCGATGGAGGCAGTAGCATCAACATTCTCTATCGTGACACCATGCTCAAGCTGGGGCTCAAGGAGGAGGACCTGCAAGCGAGCCGGACAGTTTTCCATGGCATTATGCCAGGAAAGTCCTACACACCCGTCGGCAAGATCAAGCTCGATGTTCTCTCCGGCGGCTAGACCCACTTCCGCCGCGAACCAATATGGTTTGAGGTGGTGGACCTGGACAGTCCCTACCATGCGCTGTTGGGCCTGTCGGCTCTCGTCAAATTCATGGCGGTCCCTCATTACGCCTACCTTAAGCTCAAGATGTTGGGTCCCAAGGGCATCATCACCGTCGCTGGCGACTACAAGATGTCGATCATGTGCGCACGAGACAACAACCGGCTGGCCGAGGCCCTGGAGATCACGGAGGAGAAGCGGCAGCTTGACCGGCTCGTGGCCCACACCTCTGGCTAGCAACCCATTCCAGCTCCTCCGTCCTTGTCAGCCGGCGAGGCCTTGTTCCAGCCGTCCAAGGACACCAGCCAGGTGCCGATTGACCCGACCAATCCCAAACAGTGCGTCACCATCGGTGCCCACCTCGATAGCAAATAGGAAGGCGAGCTCATCAAATTCCTCCGTGAGAATCGGGACATCTTTGCATGGTCTCTAAAGGACATGCCGGATGTTCCGAGGAAGTTCGCCGAGCACAAGCTTCACGTACGACCGGATGCGAAGCCGGTCAAGCAACCCCTGTGCCGTTTCTCCTAGGAGAAGCGGTGTACTATAGGAGAAGAAATCGCCCGGCTGCTCGTAGCCGGCTTCATCATGGAAGTGTTCCACCCAGACTGGCTGGCCAACCCAGTCCTAGTGCTGAAGAAAAATAAGACTTGGCGCATGTGTATCGACTACACGAGCCTGGACAAGGCCTATCCCAAGGACCCGTTCGCCCTGTCACGGATCGATCAAGTCATCGACTCCACGGCCGGCTGCGACCTGCTGTCCTTCCTGGACGCCTACTCAGGCTACCAACAGATCAAGCTGCACCCGGCCGACCGGCTGAAGACCTCCTTCATCACCTCTTTCGGGGCCTACTGCTACATCACCATGTCTTTCGGTCTGAAGAACGTGGGTGCTACCTTTCAACGCTGCATGCAGAAGTGCCTCCTGCCTCAGATAGGCAGGAACGTCCACATCTACATTGACGACATCATCATCAAGACCAAGAAGCACTTCAGCCTCCTCGATGATCTTTCGGAGACATCCGCCAACCTGCGCGAATACAAGATCAAGCTCAACCCAGAGAAGTGAGTCTTTGACGTCCCAACCGGCCAACTCCTAGGTTTCTTCGTGTCTGCTCGCGGCATCGAAGCTAACCCAGAGAAGATCAGGGCGATGGAGCACATGACCAAGCCGACCCGGCTCCGCAACGTCTAGAAGTTCACCGGCTGGCTCACCTCGCTCAGCCGGTTCATCAGCTGGCTGGGGTGAAGGCCCTGCCCCTCTACGGGCTCTTGCGAAATACGGCCCTGGTCGAGCCGGGCTGCGACCCCACGAAGAAGTCGGCTATGTTTGACTGGCCCGACGAGGCAGACGAGGCCTTCCGTGGCCTCAAACGGGCTTTCACCAACGCGCCCATCCTGGCTGCGGCGGCTAAGAAGGAGCCCTTGCTCGCCTACATCGCGGCAACCACGCGCGTCATCAACATCATCCTGGTGGTGGAGCGGCCGAAGGAGGGCAAGATGCTGCCGATCCAGCGCCTTGTCTACTACCATTAGCGGCAAAGTATATGTCATAGCACATCTTATGGTAGTGGGGGTAGTTCTGCTTGGAGTCAGAGAGGACCTCGCAGCCGGCATTCTCCTCAACCTCTTGTCCGCGCTGCTGCAGGGACTCTCGATGGTCCACCATGGCTCGTTCAGCACGGCGCTGGGTTTCCGGGAACCGCTCTGAGAAAAGAAAGAAAGGGGATCGGAAAACACGTCGAGGGCAATAAAAAGACAGCCAGTTGGGAAGAAAGTCAAGACTTACGCTAAAAGGTGTTGTCCATCTCGATGGCAAACTGCAGCGCCACATTCCTCTCCCTTCCTAGCGTCGCCTCCGCCTGGGCAAGGGCGGCTCCGCACGCCTCAAGTTCTTTCTCAAGGCGGGTCACCTCGCCTTGAAGGGAGGCGGTTCGTTGGGCGGCATCAGTCGCCTTCTTGACGGCGTCTTCCTTGGCCGACACCCCCCGTTGTAGCTTCGTGCTCACGCGCTCTTGAGCCGCCTGCCCGTCCACAAGCAGGTCGGCCAGTCGGTCTCGCTCCGACGTAATTTCTTGGACGTCTCGCGCCAGCCGGTCCCGTTCAGAGACCACCTCATCCTTCTTCTCCTGGAGGGCCTTCAGCTCGTCTACGAGAAAGACCAACAACGGTTACCAAAAAATGCACAATACCCGTGCCGGCTACCGAGCAGCCAACCCGACTCTCGAGGGCTACCCCCAGTGGGTGCACTCGCGTGCCCCCACTGGATCAAACGTACCTTGGGTCTTCTTCAATGCCTTCTCCAGCCGGTAGAAGCCGTGCTTGCCGCAGTTGTGGATGGCAACCGCCTCATCCAAAAGCTCCTACCGCCTGGTGCTCCCTGCCTGCTCCAAGAGGCCAAAGTTAGAAACAAGCCAAAGAAGATTTGGCCCGACTGCCACGCAATCGGTCAGCCGACCCATATCTCGAGGGCTACACCTAGTAGGTGCGCTCGTGCGCCCCCCACTAAAAATTCAACAAAGGCAAAGAAGGTTTACCTATGCGCACTGTAGGGCGATGTTGGCCGCCTCCGCGAACCTGGCCAGTTCCTCGCGGCACCGCGCCAGGACACTGCCCAGCTCCTCGAGCGCTCGGACCGGGCCGCCGGCCGGCTTGGGCAGGACGGCTGGGACGCGATCCAGCACCTCCTAGTCCTAGATCACATCCAGCATTGTCCTCCGGGACTGGCTCGCCCCATCGCTCGCTCCCGCATCCACCATGGTGCCGGCTGCCGGGGGATGGTTGATGACCACAAGAGCACGGGAATCGGTTCCCGGCTAACCCACGTCTGACGCCGCCGCCTCCAACCCCGTCCGTCTCGATGTGACGGTCCTGGCAGCCGGCGCGTCCTCCTCCTTGGCGGACACCTATGGTGCGGCCTCCGGGGCCTCTGGCTCGACGACCGTAGCCGGCTCGGCAACGGGCGGCATCATCTCTGACTCCGCCTACCGAGCCCCCTCCAGGGCCAGCTCAGGGGTTGCCCCTCCCGGCCGGGCCGCTTCCGCCTCGGGCGGAGACATGACCGTCTCCGTAGCCGGCCCTCGCGTCTCGCTCGACGGAGGTCTCGACATGCGAGTCGATTCCACCGCCAAATCCGACGCCCGCGCGGGATCCGCGGGCTGCCTCTGCCTCCCGTCCCTCGGGGGCCCCTAGCACGAGGGTCCTCCCTTCGCCCCTGACTTCAAGGCTCTCAGCTCTACGAGCCTCTCTTCTCCTCACGCAATGTGGCTGCATGCTCCTGAGCTTGCTGGCTGGTGGGCTCCACTAGGCTGGCTGTCGACTCCACATCCTGGAGCTCGATGGGGTCCCTGGAACGGGCAAACACTCAGACACCCTTCGGCACATAAACTCAAGAAGAAAAAGCACCCACGAGAAACATGATACTCACCCGATGATGACGGGAAGTGCCCGCTTGGCCCGTGCCGGCGGCTTCGCTGCGGCCGCCTTCACCCATTTGCGAGCCGGCGGTCGAGCCGTCAGCTCCCCCTGAGCTTGCCTCTTCCCCCGACGGGAGGTCTCGACCACCTGGCTGCGTGTCGGCCGGTCCTCGCTCCGCCTGTGTGGCCCCCGCTGAGCTGTGGGGGGAGGCACATCTAGGATCCGAACATCATCATCATCAGTCCAATCTCTGATCGAGGGTCTGGAGGGGAACTCACCAGGCGCTCTAGATCCGCCGGCTCTTGGGTTGTCAACCACTCCCTCCGCCTCAAGATCCTCCGAGGAGTCGACCCCCTCCTCGGTGCCGCCTCCTAGCTCGAAGTCCTTGGAGTCAGACTCGGAGTGCTCCACCTGGAAAATCTGGGGGTGCGGCCCGTCCGGCGTGTTCTGTCGAACAAAAAGTTGCGGTTAGCGTGACATGTGAGTTGCGTGGCCAGCTGGAAAAGCGCAAAGGGAAAAGAAAAGTCACCTCAACAGGGCGTACCAGGGGTGCCGGATTGTGCCTGCTGTATGGCTCCTTGCTGTTGGACTAGGTCTCCGACGTCAACTTGAAGTTGGTGATGGAGTTCACCCGCATCGTCACCCGAGCCGGCGTCAGCTCGAAGGTGGACAGCCAGCAGGGGTCCTGACGGCTGGACATGTCGCAAATCCAGTGTGGCCTTAGCTGGAGAGGCGGCACCCGATGATTGATGAAGGCGGCCACTAGGTCGAACGCGACCAACCCCTCTCCGCTCCTCATGGTCTGGAGCCGGCCCAGCTCCCCGAGCATGGCTTCAGCCGGGCTGGTCCCCGACCAGTTCACTCCGATGGACGGGGCGTTGGAGAAGGCCGACATCCGGATGTAGTCCCGCTGCGGGTCGGCGTTCTTCACGTAGAAGAACGTCTGATTCCACTTCTTGACGGAGTCAATGAGCTTGATGCGGGGGAACTACGGGCCGCGGGAGCAGACCGCCACGCCCCCGCAGGCGTACGGCTCGTCACCGTTCTTCAGAGCCTTGAGATAAAAGAGCTTCCTGAATAGCTCCACGAAGGGGAGCAGCCCGAGGTAGCCCTCGCACAAGGTCATGAAGCTCGCGAGGTAGAGAATGGCGTTGGGGACGAGGTGGTGTGGCTGGAGATCAAAGGTATCCATCAAGAGAGGGAAGAAGAGGCTCACCGGCAAGCCGAAGCCGCCGAGAAGTGCCAGGCGAACACGACGTATTCCCCTGCCTGGGGCATGGGAACCACCTCATCGCCCGGCGGATGGGCGATCACATGGTCTTCCAACGACAGCATACAGGAGCGACAGAGCCACACGATGTCGTCCTCCGTGATGATGGAGCCGCACTAGTTGCTAAGGGGTTCACCTCCCGTTTCAAGAAAAACCATACCGCCGGCTGGTCCGTGGCCGGCTGGGCCATCGCCGGCTGATGGGCCGCCGGCTGTCCCAAAGGCCGGCTAGCGAATAGCCGACAGGCTCGCTGCCGACTGGCCCATGGCCGGCTGGTCAAGGAGACGGCCGTCTGACCCTCGGCCAGCCTACGGTCGGCTGCCCCCAGGCCGGCTCTTCTGCTAACTTCCGGACGGACAAGCTCCCGTTCCTTCCCTTTACTCGCAAGTACGACGACAAGACAAGACCCCCATGATGGACCTGGGCGTGGCCACAGTGACCGCTGACACGTGGACGCACATGGCTACAGTCTACCCGGTCATACCGCTGACCTTGGCTGACCGCGACCGGACGAGGCAACAGTGCCGACACGCCTCGACCCACTCCATTACCTGCCCCCGCATGGCTACAATGCTGCCGGCCGTACCGGAGACTTTGGCCATCTGGCGCAAGGCGACACCACTTGAGGCGGCCCGTGCCGTGGCAGGTGAGCTCGGGCCAATCGCGAAGCCGGCTGACAGGCCCCAACGGGCGATGGGACCGCACAACCGGCGGGCCCTACAAGTGACAAGACGATTCAGTGGGTGGTCCCCTAGGCCAGCCGGAGAGGCTACCAGCAGGGTCCCCCCACCCAATACTTTAGAGATATTGTAATATGGGGGGTTGGCCTATAAACCCCCCTGAGCTCCCCATGCATAGAGACACACACACACACACATGAAGGAGCTTTCTCCACACACACTCTCATGTAGCCAAGGAAGGGGAGCCGGCTGCTCCTCCTTCTACCTTTAGACAACAGCTCATGGAGCACTCTTGTAAGCTCAACCATCCATCAACCTAGACCAAGAAGGACTAGGGATGTTACCTCCCACGGAGGTCCCCGAACCTAGGCACATCATGTGTCTGCCACTACTTGTGCCTAATCCCGCTCCCGGAGCCCGTCGACGTCCTTTCGGCCCCAACCACTCTCGATAAGCCTACCCATGGCATCTATCATGAGAAAACGATGACACTCGGGGAGAACACAATTTTATCTTGAATTTTTACTAAGGGATCACCTTATAATGCTAGCGTCGTCCTAAGCAAAACAAGATGCATAAAAGGATTAACATCACATGCAAATCATAAGTGACATGATATGGACATGAACTTGTGCTTTTGATCTCCATCTCCAAAGCATCAACATGATCTCCATCATCACTGGCATGACACGATGATCTGCATCATCTTGATCTCCATCAATGTGTCGCCATGAGGTTGTCGCGCCAACTGTTGCTTCTACGACTATTGCTAACTCATAGCGATAAAGTAAAGCAAAGACTGCGAAAATATATTAAAGACAACACTATGGCTCCTGCCGGTTGCCGTACTCATCAACATGCAAGTCGTGATATTCTATACAAAACATGATCATCTCATACATCACATATAACTCATCATGTAATTGGCCATATCATATCACAACATACCCTACAAAAACAAGTTAGACGTCCTCTAATTGTTATTGCATGTTTTACGTGGCTGCTACGGGTATCTAGCAATAACGATTCTTACCTACGCAAAACCACAACGTTGATGCACAAATTGCTATTCAACCTTCTCAAGGACCTCCTTTTTCGAATCCAATCCAACTAGAGTAGGAGAGACAAACACCCGCCATCCATCTTTATGCAACAAAGTCACATGTCAGTCGATGGAACCGGTCTCTCGTAAGTGTACGAGTAAGGTTTTGGGCTGTATCCCACAATACTGTTGAATCAAGATAATAACAAGGGAGGAAGCAATCTAAGAATCAACGCCCTCAAACTCCTTTGTGTTCTACTCGTGATCTCATCTATGCATAGACCTAGCTTTGATACCACTGTCATGGAACGTTGCAAGGTAAACACATTTTTTTCCTACGCACACGCAAGATCTATCCATGGTGATGAGAATCTATGAGAGGGAGAGTGGATCTACATACCCTTGTAGATCGCTAAGTGGGAAGCGTTAAGAAACGTGGTTGATGTAGTCGAACGTCTTCCTGATCCAAGTCGCTAGCCGTCCCATGATCCAATCACGATCCGTCCCGATCTAGCGTCGAACGGACGTCACCTCCACGTTCAGCACACGTAAAGCTCGATGACGATATCTGCCTTCTCGATCAAACAAGAGGGTGCAAAGAGGTAGATGAGAACTCCGGCAGCGCGAAGGCTTGGCGGTGGCAATGGTGGAACTATTCCAGTAGGGCTTCGCCAAAGCACCACTGAAACTAGGGGAGACGATCTAGTGGGGAGAGAGGGCTGCATCATGGCTTAGGGTTTTTGTGCGGCTTCCCTCTCTCCCCTCCAATATATATAGGAGGGAGGGGAGGGGCTGACACCCCTAGGGTTTCCCCTAGGAGTCAGTCGAATAGGAGGTGGAGGAGTCCACCTCCAATCCTACTCCAAGTAGGATTCCAATCCTACTTGGATTTCCTTCCCACAATTGTTTTTTTCCTTTCCCACACCTCTAGCCACATGGGCCCTTAGGGGCTAGCTTGCCCAGCCCACTAAGGGCTGGTGCACCACCCCTAAGGCCCATGTGGCCTCCCGGCATGGGTGGCCCCTCCCGATGGCCCCCCGGAACCCTTCCGGCACCCCCCGATACACTACCGGTATTACCCTAAACCTTTCCAGAGAACAAACAGGAATTCATATATATCAATCTTTACCTCCAGACCATTAGGGAGCTCCTCGCGACGTCCGAGATCTCATCCAGGACTTCAAACAACCTTCGGTCACCAACACATATATCTCAATACTACTGAAATGTCACCGAACGTTAAGTGTGCACACCCCACGGGTTCGAGAACTATGTAGACATGACCGAGACACCTCTATGGTCAATAAACAATAGCGGGACCTGGATGCCCATATTGGTTCCTACATATTCTACGAACACCTTTATCGGTTGAACCTTTATGTCAAGGATTCAGTTAATCCCTTATGTTGATCCCTTTGTTCTTCGGTATGTTAATTGTCTGAGATTCGATCGTTGGTATCTCTATACCTAGTTCAATCTCGTTACCGACAAGTCTCTTTACTCGTTCCGTAATACAAGATCGCTTGGCTAACACTTTAGTCACTTTGCTAGCAAGGCTTGTTGTGATGTTGTATTACTGAGTGGGCCCTGAGATACCTCTTCGTCACACGGAGTAACAAATCCCAGTCTTGATCCATGCCCACTCAACAGACACCCTCAGAGACACCTGTAGAGCATCTTTATAGCCACCCAGTTACGTTGCGATGTTTGATACACACAAGGTATTCCTCCAATGTCAGTGAGTTGCATGATCTCATGGTCATAGGAACAAATACTTGACATGCAGAAAATTATAGCAATAAACTGACACGATCATATGCTACATGCATAGTTTGGGTCTTGTCCATCAAATCATTCTCCTAATGATGTGATCCTGTTAGCAAATGACATCTCATGTCAATGGCTAGGAAACCTTGACCATCTTTGATCAACGAGGTAGTCTACTAGAGGCATACTAGGGACACAGTGTTGTCTATGTATCCACACATTCATTTGAGTTTCCAATCAATACAATTATAGCATGGATAACAAACGATTATCATGAACAAGGAAATATAATAATAACCACTTTATTATTGCGTCTAGGGCATATTTCCAACAATGATCTCACTAGTGATATCTGGGATTTCCTTAACGATGGCGAGCTACCGGTGGTGCTCAATGATACGGCTATCACTTTAATTCCAAAGGTACGCAATTCACAGAAAATTTCTCAGTATCGCCCAACCTCTCTATGTCTGGTGCTCTATAAAATCGCAGCTAATGTTGCCACAAAGCGGATGAGAGGATTGACGGATGAGGTGATTCGTGCTGAGTAGAGCACGTTCGTGCCAGGACACCTCATTACGGACAACGGCTTGGTAGCATACGAGGGTGTCCATGCACTCAGGAAGAAGAAAAAAATGCTAGAAAGCTTTCTGTGTAGTGAAACTCGACATGTTAAAGGTCTATGATTGTGTAGAATAGCATTTTCTTGAAGCTATGATGCAAAGACTAGGATTTTGTGACAAATTTGTGCAACTGATCATGAAGTGTGTCACCTCAGGGTTAAAGTTAATGCCACTTTACTTTCGTCTTTCACTCATCTAGGGGCCTCCATCAAGGATGCCCTATGTCGCCATGCCTATTTCTTATTTGTGCGGAGGGTCTTACGTAACTGCTAAATAATTATGGGGTGTGTGTGTGCTTACATTGACCGCGGGATTCATGTAAGTGTACATGCACCTTGGGTTAGCCATCTCCTTTTCGCCGATGATAGCTTGATTTTTATGAGTGCAAGCGAAAGGGGTGCAAACAGGATGAATGAGATTCTCCGGATTTACTCACTTTGCTCGGGGCAAGTTGTTAACCAGGAGAAGAGTTCTATCTACTTCATTCCAAATGCAGCAAGACCATTGAACGATTCCCTCAAAGCTTTACTGGGCATTTGCTTTGAAGAGTTTTCGAAGCGCTATCTTGGCCTGCCGACGGCTGTGGGGAGGCTCACAAGCGGATCTTTTGACCACATTGGCAAAAAGAGACGTTGTAAAATGAGTGGTTGGTGTGAAAGAAACTTTGCTTGTGCAGGAAGGGAGTTGTTGCTGAAATCAGTGGTCTTAGCCATTCCTAACTTCGGTATGAGTTGTTTCCTTCTCACCAATTTTGTTGTTGCAAGCAGTTAATGGCTAGCATGGAAAAATATTGGTGGAGCAGTTCCATAGATAAACGATATTTGCATATTGGATATCATGGGAAAAATTAGCATCACCGAAGTTACAAGGGGTATGGGCTTCTATGACTTGCACCACTTCAACATCCCACTTCAGGGCAAGCACGGATGGTGATTTATGACACAACCAAACTCCCTATGCGCCTGAGTGTTGAAAGGGAAATATTTCCTCACTGTGATTTCATGCAAGCGACAACACCGAAGCACGCTTCTGCGACATGGAGAGTCATAATCACAGGGAGGCAAGCTCTTGAACTTGGTTTGATTAAACGGATTCGAGATGGCTCGAGTATATCAATTTGGGAAGATAATTGGCTCCCAAATTCCCTCTCTCTCAAACCTATGGGTCACATTGGCAATGACCCTTTGACAAGGGTCACAGAACCTATTAATCAAGACATCGGGGTTTGGCGAGATGACATTATTCGACGCAATTTTATGGCTCCAAATGTGGAGACAATTATGAACATCACATTGCATGTGAATGGGGGTGAGAATCTTCTTGCTTGGCCTCTAGAAAAATCAGGCTTATATACTGTGAACATGGCTTACCGATCTCTTGTGACTCATAAAGTGAGATTAGCTTCGGAGGAAGGGATGGCAGCGGGTACTTCAGCGGCCAAAAACAATTATGGTCTGCATTATGGAAGCTCAATGTTTTATCGAAGATTTGTTTTTTGGTGGCATGCACTTCGCGGCATTGTACCATATTATATGACACTCAAATATCGTCATATTCGAGAGCTAGGCCGATGTGATATGTGTGAGGATATGGATGAAGATTTGATGCATGACCTCGTAAGATGCTCACGTGCTCAAAAATACCGGGTTGCGGCAAGGGAAATCTTTGATCTTAAATTACCTCCACTACATCCAGTAACATTGTTGGCAAATATTGTGTCAACAACATGTTCACTAATCTACAACGACCCCAGGTGATTAGAATTATGCATGTAATATGGACGTCCAAGAATAATTGGACGCATGGGCAAGAAGTCTTTGACCCTAAGCAGGCGGTCTAACAGGCAAGGGAAGACCTGGCTATTCTGGGTTTCCCACCCGATCCCACCACCTCTGTTGGACATCGATGATGACCACCCGAGCCAAGGTTGGTCAATATCAACATTGATGGAGCGGTCAATCTCGAGATCGCGCATGAGTGGGTGGGGGTGTTGCTCGCTCTCATTTGGCATTCCTGGGTGCTTGGAGTAAGCCTCTCCCGGGTGTCACTAATCCATTAATTGTTGAGTCACTTGCCCTCCGTGGAGGTGTGATTTTTGCTTACTCAGGGGTTTCTCGCACGTGCAGATGGAGAGAGGCTGTGTAGAGGTAGTAAGCCTTTGGTCCTCACATGACAACGCTAGATTGTTGTTGCGCCCTGATACGTCTCTGTCGTATCTATAATTTTTGATTGTTATGCCAATTTATACAACTTTCACATACTTTTGGCAACAATTTATATGATTTATTGGACTAACCTATTGATCCAGTGCCCAGTGCAAGTTCCTATTTTTTGTGTGTGTTTTGTTTCACAGAAATTCCATATCAAACAAAGTCCAAACGCGATAAAAATTTATGGAGATTTTTTGGAATATTTATGAATTTTGAGAAGTGAAATCAACGCAAAAGGAGTCCCACAACCTCCACCCTCTACCAGGGCGCGGGCCAGGTCCCAAACGCGGCCTGGTGGACCATGCCCACCTTGTATGTCAGTTGGAGTTCTCCTTCGTGCGCAAGAAAGCTAATTTTTGGATAAAACTACCCTCAAAATTTCAGCTTGATCGTAGTTACGGATCCCTGGGAATATAAGAAAAGGTTTTCAGCCAGAAACAGGAACACGAAATAGAAGTGAATAGAGAGGGAGATCCAATCTCGGAGGGGTTCTCGCCCCTCCGCCACCATGGAGGCCATGGACCAGAGGGGGAACTCTCCTCCCATCTAGGGGGGGGGGTCAAGGAAGAATAAGAAGGAGGGGGATCTCTCCCCCTCTCTCTCAGTGGCGCCGGAACGTTGCCGAAGCAATCATCGTGATGACGATCTACACCAACAACTTTGCCGCCGTCAACACCAACTCTCTCACCCTCTTGAAGCGATGTAACACCTCTCTTCCCTGCCGTAATATCTACTTAAAAATGGTGATCAACTACATATATTATTTCACAATGATATTTGGGTATCCTATGATGTTTGAGTAGATCTCTTTTGTCCTATGGGTTAATTGTGGTATGATGTTATGGATGTGAGTTGTATGTTGATATGGTGATGTCCTATGGTGCCCTCAATGTCGCACAAATGTGGGGGATCCCCATTGTAGGGTGTTGCAATATATTCATGATTTGCCTACGGTGGATTGCGTGAGTGAAAGAAGCACAAACCCGAGTAGGTGGGTTGTTGTGTATGGGAGTAAAGATGACTTGATACTTAATTCTATGGTTGGGTTTTACCTTAATGATATTTAGTAGTTGTGGATGCTTGCTAGAGTTCCAATCATAAGTGCATATGATCCAAGTATGGAAAGTGTGTTAGCGTATGCCTCTCCCTCATTGCATATAACAAGTATCTATCGTTTCATATTCAATTTCCTAAGGACAATCTTTCTCTTGTGTTACAAAAAGCTTGCTACTGCACTAAGTTTATTTTCTTGCAAAGTATTCGTAGTTTTATTCTCGCAAAGTAGTTTCATTCTTGTTCTAGATAAAGTAAATGTTAAGTGTGCGTAGAGTTGTATTCATGGTCGATTGAACTTGAGGGAATATTTGTTCTACCTTTAGCTCCTCGTTGGGATTCGACACTCTTACTTATTGAGAAAGGCTACAAACGACCCCCTAGACTTGTGGGTTATCGAGACCTTTTTTGGCGCCATTGCCGGGGAGAAATAGCATGGGGTGAGTATGCTTGTTTGCTTTATCACTAAGTGATTTTTATTTTCTGTTTTTAGTTGCTTTATAACTTTAGTTATGGATATGGAACACGAAACACCAAAAAATTAGTGGTACTTGCTACTCATTGAGATGGGGAACCTCCTAAAACCCTCAATGCTAGTTATGTGTAACACGTTAATTACTCCTTCGATAATCCCGAGAAATCCTCAAAGAACTTTATAATGGGATACACGTTGGATCAACATGAGTACTTTTGGTATTATTGCTTATCTCAAAAAGGGAAACACTTATGGGATCATATTAGAATACTGGAATGGTTTGCTTGGGATGCATGCTTGAAATGTGATTATACTTGTTGCTCCAAGATAGAGGCTCTGCACCTTCCCTATTAATGTAAGTTTAATGATAATGAAACCTTGGCTTCTTATGCTAAAGGTATTTATGATTACTATGATGTGGAATGAATAGAAGAATTTGTTACTTTTAAAGGTGCTTATGAAATTGCTTCTTTGATTGAAAAGTATGATGGATGATGTTTCTTACGAATCTGAAATTCTTGCCATAATTAAATATTGTTATGATAATTATGAATGCAATGCTGATATTATTAAATTTATTGAGAGAATGTCCACTGCCTTGGAAGGGATTAATATTTTGTAGGGACCTATGGAAGAAGTTGCTGAAATTGTGAGCTCATTAGATGAAAAAGATGAGGAGGAGAGCGGAGAACAAAAGGAGGAAGAGCGGATTGATCACCCGTGCCCACCTTCTAGTGAGATTAACTCTCTAACTCATACATTATTTAATCACCCTTCATGCTTACCGAAGGATGAATGCTATGATAATTGCTATAATCCCGTGGATTCATTTGAAATATCCCTTTTCGATGAACTTGATGCTTCCTATGCTTGTGGCCATGATGCCAACATGAATTATGCTTATGAAGATGAACTTGCTATAGTTCCTTATGTTAAGCATGAAATTGTTGCTATCGCACCCACACATGATAGTCCTATTATCTTTTGAATTCTCCCAACTACACTATATCAGAGAAGTTTGCACTTATTAAGGATTATATTGATAGTTCTGTTTTCCTATTGCACATGTTGATTTTGATGTATATAATATGCATGTGCTTGCTTATCCTACTTGCAATTATTATGAGATAGGACCAAATCTTCACCTCTCCATGTTTCCAATACGATAAAATTGCAAGAAACTGTTTATACTATGCATTGGCCTTTACTTAATGTGCATGAATTGTTCTTATATGACATGCCGATGCATAGGAAAAGAGTTAGACTTTGACATTGCATGATATATATCACTTTGTGCTCACTACTAAACTACAAATCATTGTTAATTAAAATTTTCTTTGATATACCTTGGGATCCGGGTGGATCAATTACTTGAGCACTTTATGCCTAGCTTAATGGCTTTAAAGAAAGCGGTGCCAGGGAGGACAACCCAGAAGTTTTAGAGAGTCATTTATTTCTGTTGTGTGCTTTTATAAAGTTTAAAAACCAAAAATATATAGAGGGGAACCTAAAACTTCACAAAAGTAAAGGTGAAAGTGAGAGAGATGATGAGTATCGTTGAAGTGGGGGACGTCCTTGAACTTTTGTTCATGCCCATGGAAACTTTGTGAATCTTGAACCACGGAAACTTTTCCAACAAAAATAATTCTTCCCTCGTACAAATGCATTGTATTATAAAAATAATGTGCCAATATTTGCCTTTAGTATAATTAGATTTCTTGTTGGTATGTGCGGTGTAAACAGAAACTTTGGCTGTAGTGCATGAATTTTAAGGTTTTACTGGAAGGTTAAAAGTTCCTAAAATTTTTACACAATATTTATATACAAAAAATTATTTCTTCCAAAATTTTCAGAATTTTTGGAGTTACAGAAGTATGGTCAAAGTTTGGATTACTACAGACTGTCCTGTTTAAGATAGATTCTGTTGTTGATGCATTGTTTTGCTTGTTTTGATGAAACTATCGATTTTATCGGTGGTCTAAGCCATATAAAAGTTATAATGCAGAAGTTATAATTCAAATATAAAATATTAATTGGTTTGCAACAGTAATTAAAGTAGTATTTTGCTTTATTATACTAACGGATCTTACCAGTCTTCTGTTAAGTTTTGTGTGGATGAAGTGTTCGAAGATCGAGGAGGTCTCGATATGAGGAGAAGAAGGATAGGCAAGAGTTCAAGTTTGGGGATTCCCAAGGCACCCCAAGTAAATATCCAAGGATACTCAAGCGTGTACTCTTGGGGATGCCCCAGAAGACATCCCATCTTTCTTCAACAAGTATCGGTATGTTTTCGAATTCGTTTCATTCATGTGATATGTGTAAATCTTGGAGCGTATTTTGCGTTTAGTTTTCGCTTTTATTTTGTGCACCATGATGGTATGAGATAGTACATGGTTGATTTATAGAATGCTCATTTCACTTCACTTATATCTTTTGAGTATGGATTTATAGAATGTTTCATGTGCTTCACTTGTATCATTTGAAGTTTGGATTGCGTGTTTCTCTTCACATACAAAACCTTTATTTGAAGAATGATATTTTGCTTAACTTATATTTATTAGAGCATGGTATTTTTTAGAAATAATTAAACTCTCTTGATTCACTTATATCTATTTAGAGAGTCAACAGGAATTGGTCATTTGCATGGTTAGTCATAAAATCCTACATAAAACATGGATCACTGAATAGGATATGTTTGATTCCTTGCAATAGTTTTGCGATATAGATATGATAATATGTGGGAGGTACTAGTGGATTATCGTGTTTAGTAAGATATTGGTGTTAAGGTTTGTGATTCCCAAAGCATGGACGTATAGTCTCCCGTTATGCCAGGAAATTGGAGCACAATTTATTCTTGATTGTCTATCTTAGTGTGAAGGTCGGGGGCGCGCGATAGTTAACTCCTGCCAACCTCCCCCTAGGGGCATGCATAGTAATACTTTTCTTTGAGGGATAATAAAATTTTGCAATAAGTATATGATTTCTTGATGACTAATGTCAGTCCATGGATTATACGCACTCTTACCTTTGCGCAATTTTCTAGCCTCTATGGTATCGTGCATTGCCCATTCTCACCTCGAGAGTCGGCGCAAACTTTGCCGGTGCATCCAAACCCCGTGATATGATACGCTCTATCACACATAAGACATATTATATCTTCCTCAAAACAGCCACCATGCCTACCTATTATGGCATTTCCATAGCCATTCCGAGATATATTGCCATGCAACTTCCACCGCTTTCGTTTTGATGACTTGAGGATTCATTGTCATATTGCTTTACATGATCGTAAGATAGCTAGCATGATGTTTGCATGGTTTGTACGTTTGTTTGATATCTTTGCTACGCTAGATCATTGTACAACATTCATATATAGTCATATTTTGTTCTAGGTATCGAGTTGTAATATTGAGTTATAAGTAAATAGATGATGGAAACTATGATTCCCCCACAAGTCGGGATGAGGCTCCGGACAAAGAAAAAAAGGGGAAAAAGGAAAAAAAGAGAGACAAATAGAGAAGGGGCATGATAATTCCACACATTTTCTTCAAAGTAGCACCATTTTTTTTTCATATAGAGAGTCTCCTATGTTGTCACTTTAATATAGAGTTAGATGCACACCCACTTCGTTTTCATATTGAGCTTTCATACACTTATAGCTCTTAGTGCATCCGTTGCATGGCAATCCCTACTCCTCGCATTGATATCTATTGATGGGCATCTCCATAGCCCGTTTATACGCTGAGTTGATGTGATGCTTTCTTCTCCACTTTTACCCCTTTGAAACCTACCACCATATTCTATTCCACCCATAGTGCTATATCCATGGCTTGCGCTCATGTATTGCATGAGAGTTGAAAATGCTAAAGTGCGTTAAAAAGTATGAACCAATTGCTTGGCTGACACCAAGGTAGTACATGATTTATACTTTGTGTTGAGAAGACAAAGCATGACAAGGCTATATGATTTTGTAGGGATAGCGTTCTTTAGCCTTAATATTTTGAAAGACATGATTGTTTGTTGGGATGCTTGAGTATTAATGTCTTTATGTCAAAACTAGACTATTGCTTTGAATCACTTGTATCTTAATATTCATGCCATGATTAGATATATGATCAAGATTATGCTAGGTAGCATTCCACTTCAATTTTTTTATCATTTACCTACTCAAGGAGGAGCAGGAATTAAGCTTGGGGATGCTGATATGTCTCCATCGTATCCATAATTTGTGATTGTTTCATGACAATATTATACAACTTTCACATACTTTTGGCAACAATTTATATGATTTATTGGACTAACCTATTGATCCAGTGCCTAGTGCCAGTTCCTGTTTTTGTGTGTTTTTTGATTCACAGAAATTCCATATCAAATGAAGTCCAAACACGATAAAATTTTACGGAGATTTTTCTTGAAATATTTATGAATTTTGAGAAGTGGAATCAACACAAACGGGGTCCCACAACCTCCACCCTCTACCAGGACGCGGGCTAGGGCCCAAACACGGACTGGTGGACCGTGCCCACCTCGTATGTCGGTTGGAGCTCTCCTTCGGGCGCAAGAAATCTACTTTTTGGATAAAAATCCCCTCAAAATTTCAGCCCGATCGGTGTTAAGGATCTCCAGGAATATAAAAATGGTTTTCCGCCAGAAACAGGAACACGAAACAGAAGAGAACAGAGAGGGATATCCAATCTCGGAGGGGCTCCCGCCCCTCCGCCGCCATGGAGGCCATGGAACATAGGGGGAACTCTCCTACCATCTAGGGGAGGCTAAGGAAGAATAAGAAGGAGGGGGGCTCTCTCCCCCTCTCCCCCGGTGGCGTCGAAACGCCGCTGGGGCAATCATCATGATGGCGATCTACATCAACAACTTCACCGCCGTCAACACCAACTCTCTCCCCCTCTTGCAGTGATGTAACACCTCTCTTCCCTGTTGTAATCTATACTTAAACATGGTGATCAACTCAATATATTATATCACAACAATATTTGACTATCTTATGATGTTTGAGTAGATCTCTTTTGTCCTATAGGTTAACTGTGGTATGATGTTATGGATGTGAGTTGTATGTTAATATGGTGCTGTCCTATGGTGCCCTCCGTGTCGCACAAACATGAGGGATTCCCTCTGTAGGGTGTTGCAAGATGTTCATGATTTGCCTATCATGGGTTGCGTGAGTGACAGAAGCACAAACCCGAGTAGGTGGGTTGTTGCGTATGGGAGTAAAGAAGACTTGATACTTAATGCTATGATTGGGTTTTACCTTAATGATCTTTAGTAGTTGCAGATGCTTGCTAGAGTTCCAATTATAGGTGCATATGATCCAAGTACGGAAATTGTGTTAACGTATGCCTCTCCCTCATTGCATATAACAAGTATCTATCGTGTCATATTCAATTGCCTAAGGACAATCTTTCTTTTGTGTTACAAAAAGCTTGCTACTGCACTACTAAGTTTATTTTCTTGCAAAGTACTCGTAGTTTTATTCTTGCAAAGTAGTTTAATTCTTGCTCTAGATAAACCAAACGTTAAGTGTGCGTAGAGTTGTATCCGTGGTCGGTAGTACTTGAGGGAATATTTGTTCTACCTTTAGCTCCTCGTTGGGATTCGACACTCTTACTTATCGAAAAAGGCTACAAACGATCCCCTACACTTGTGGGTTATCACGCCCATTCTTGATGAGATAGGGGAGAGAGTAGCTTCTTTTACTTCTTTTATGGTTCGGCATGTTAGTTGGGAAGCAAACATAGTAGCAGACGTATGTGCTAAGCTAGCTTACACACTCGATTCGATAGAGTGCTGGCTATCTGGGAGCCCGAATTTCCTTGTGCATATCCTGAGAGATGATTGTAACCGATTTGTTCTAAGTTAATAAAGCTCCCTAATGCGTTGCAAAAAATGATGATAGACTTTTAACCAATGCTCGCTAACAAAAATGATACAACAAGTGGTATTGCGGTAGCAACTCAAAATCAAGACCAATCAATGTAAACCTACGCATGCTTGTCAGTGTTCCACTCGACTACTTGTATAAGGCATGCACATAATTTATAGTTTGGGATGCTACCGGCAAAGCCTATGCCGATAGCCACTTGCCATATCATCTTTGCCAGCGAGCATTGACAAAAAGTCTACCATAGTTGACCATGACGATAGCTCATATGGTTCTACCGCGAGCATGTACAACGATAGAAAAAAGGTCATATTTGATTTATTTATATATTTGCAAATAAAGGTCAAATGATGCTAAAATTTTCTTTAAATGTCAAAACAATGATTTTTTCCTTCTCTAACACCAAGATGTGTGGCGTTTTAGTACTTTTTTGGGTAGGTTGGTAGCTTAATGCTCACATAGTTAAACAATTATAGTACACACAAATAAGGCTAACAAACTTAATGCAAAAGAGGGGGTGAGTAATGAAATGTGTATGGTTTGGGTTAATGCCCCACCGAATTGTATTCTGCACCTTGTCTTGTCCGAGATTTCAGACGTTTTTGAGAAATGCAACCCGAGCCTGATGGCAGGATTGATTGGGTCTACCTATCGACGTGGTGCGTGTGTAAGTAGATGGGGAAGCATGGGTCATGTTTGGTAGTAGTAGGATCCAAAGTATGTCTAGAGGGGGGGGGGGTGATTAGACTACTTGACCAAATAAAAATTCTAGCCTTTTCCCAATTTTAGTTGTAGGCAAGTTTTGGCAGTTGTATCATGTCAAGCACACCTTACACATGAATTTCTAAGAGTATAGGAGCGGAAAGTAAAGACAAGCACATGAATGTAGAGGTGATAACCCACAAGTATAGGGGATCGCAATACTTTTCATGGGTAGAGTATTCAACCAAAATTTATAGATTCGACACATGGGGAGCCAAAGAATATTTGAGAGTATTAGTAGTTGAGTTGTCAATTCAATCACACCTGGAGATAAATATTTGCAGCAAAGTGATCAGTAGCACAGTAATATGATAGTTTAATAGTAGTAGTAGCAGTAACAGTAGTGGTAACAATAGCAATAGTGATTTTGTACAAGTGCAATAGTAACAGTAGTAGTAGTAACTTAGCGAGAACAATAAGTGGAAAACTCGTAGGCACTGGACCGGGTATTCGTTGGATGATATTCTTCATATAACAGTCATAACCTAGGGCGACACAGAACTAGCTCCAGTTCATCAATGTATTGTAGGCATGTATTCCATACATAGTCATACGTTCTTATGGAAAAGAACTTGCATGGCATCTTTTGTCTTACCCTCCCGTGGCAGTGGGGTCCATAAGGAAACTAAGGGGTATTAAGGCCTCCTCTTAATAGAGAACCGGAACAAAGCATTATCACATAGTGAATACATGAACTTCTCAAACTACGATCATCACCATGAAGTATCCCGATTTCTGTCACCCCGGGGTTGACGGATCATAACACATAATAGGTGCATATGACTAGGAAAGATCAGATCAAGAACATTGATATAATGATGATAACATAAACAATTCAGATCCGAAATCATGACACTCGGGCCCTAGTGACAAGCATTAAGCATGGCAAAGTCATAGCAACATCAATCTTAGAACATAGTGGATACTAGGGATCTAGCCCTAACAAAACTAACTTGATTACATGATGAATATCATCCAGCTCCTCATCGACCAGCAAGCCTACGAAGGAATTACTCACTCCGGTGGGGAGCATCATGGAATTGGCGATGGAGAAGGGTTGATGATGACGAAGACCGAAGATTCCCCTCTCCGAAGCCCCAAACGGGCTCCAGATCTGGCCTCCCGATGAAGAAGAGGAGGTGGCGGCGGCTCCGTATTGTGAAACGTGATGCAAATTTATCTCCAACTTTTCTCTCTAAATTTAGGAATTTATAGCGCTCGAATAGGGTTAGAGGGTGTAACGCCCAAGATGCGATCCTATCCTTATTTTGGCTCGAGGGCGTCGACAGGGATAGAAGCGCATCTCATCATTTTGCAAGAATGGATATCATTACAAGTAAATGTACATAAGAGGTGAGTATATGGAATTGGCTTACACTCACCACAATCAAAGTCAAGATCACATCAATACAATAGCATATTCAAACGTCATACATAAGAGCAGGGTCCAACTACGAACGAAATCAAACGATAAAATGACATCCATCCTTGCTATCCCAAGCTGCCGCCTGGAACCCATCCTAGATCGATGATGATGAAGAAGAACTCCAAATCAAACAAGCATCGCTCTCACATCAAATCATCGCATTACCTGTACATGCAACTGTTGTTGTAGTAATCAAGACTAGCAAAGATTAATGGGTAACATATGGTTAAGTGGTGAGGCTACAACAAGCAACTAAGCATTTAATTGAGTGGCTAACTTACGAGTATAGAAAATAAGTATGGTGGTCTACACATAACGGAGGTGAACTAGAATGATCACTAAGTGATCCTGAACACCTACTTACGTCAAACACAACCCCACCGTGTTCTCTCTCGGATAAGGACTCACGAGAAGAGATAGTCATGGTTACGCACACAGTTGGTGTATTTTATTTGAGTTTACTTCAAGTTTGCTATGACCGGGTGTTAAACAAAGTTTCCAAGTTGCCACGTAACCGTGGGCACGGATTTCCAAAAGATTTAACCCTATAGGGGTGCTCCAACTCATCCATCACAAATTAACCACACGCTGCGGAAATAACCTCGACCATGAATCCTGTGATTTCCTAGGCAATTCTGTTGGAAAACCGCAACCTCGAGATAGCCCGAAGTATTCTCGGAATTCCTCAAGGTGGACGTTCGAGAAAGGTTAAACAAATCCAGCAAGGCCTCCTGGTGAGCCAGATCTGCATCTAGAGCCGTGCACTCTCTATCTACGAGCATCATCCGTCTATGCAAAGTGGACGGTAACCTAAAAATGCCCCGTGTTACCCCAAGGTGGCACCGCCGACTGCTAGGTAGGTGGACCAACACTCATGAGGAGCACTGGCCCGGGTTGTTGATTAAAGATCTGTGGGTGCCGACAGGTCCCTATGAATTTTATGAGTTATTAGGCAAATGTAGTACCAATGTTGGGCCTTGCCAGACAAGCTTTATCGTAAAACAAAAATCAAGGGGGTCCCCATAACAACCCTGAGCATGTTAGGAGCACTCAATATTGAACATAACACCGGTACACAAGTATCTAGGGCGGCAAAGATGGAACAAAACACTGAGCAAAAGTCCAAGCCTTCCACCTTTCACCAAGTATATAGGTGCATTAACTTAAATAGCAATAATATTGTGATATAACAAAAATATCCATGTTGTCACATGGAAGCAATTGCACCTGCAGTTTGAAATGCTATAAGAGGGGCTGAGCAAGCGGTAACATACCCAAACAAAGGTTTGCTGGGATGTGGAGGGGTTAGAGGTTTTCATGGCAATGTTGGGAGGCTTGACATACAAGTGGTAGGTAAAGAGACATAACGATAGAAGTGAGACAAGTAGTATAGCAATGATAGTAGTGGTATCCAGGGAAATGATCATCTTGCCCGAGATCCTGCTTGGAAGAAGAACGAGTCCATGAAGAATACGACCCAACATAATCGAATGAATCCTCACACTCCAAACGCTTTCGGAACTCTATCGAGAAGAAGCAACCCGGAACAAACAATCAACACATGGTACACCACAAAATATGCATGACATGTGATACGTCTCCAATGTATCTATAATTTATGAAGTATCCATGCCATGTTTACATTAATTCTATATGATTCTGGTATGATTTTATTAGAACTAACCCAAATTGACGCCGTTTTCAATAGAACTACCATGGTGTCATTTTTTGTGCAGAAATAAAAGTTCTCAGAATGGGCTGAAAATTTACGGAGAATATTTTTGGAAAATATGAAAAAATAGTGGAGCAAAAAGATACCGGAGAGGATTCCTGAAGCAGCCACAAGCCACCAGGGCACGTACCCTCCCTAGGGCATGCCCATGGCTTGTGGCCCCCTTGGGAGTCCCCTTGACGTGATTCCAACGCCAAGTACACCTATAAATCCATAAACCCCCAGAAATAAACCTAGATCGGGAGTTCTGCCGCCACAAGCCTCTATAGGCACGAAAAACCAATCGGGAGCCCGTTCCGACACCCTACCGAAGGGGCAAACCATCACCGAAGGCCATCTTCAACATCCCCGCGGTCTCCATGACAAGGAGGGAGTAGTTCACCCTCGGGGCTGAGGGTATGTACAAGTAGCTATGTATTTCATCACCCTCTCTCTCGTGTTCTTGATATGGCACGATCTAGATGTACCGCGAGCTTTATTAATATAGATGAATCATATGCAGTTTTCCCCTCTCTATCTTCTTGTGATGAATTGAGTTTTCCCTTTGAAGTTTTCTTATCAGATTGAGTCTTTAAGAATTTGAGAACACTTGATGTATGTCTTGCGATGGGATATCCGTGGTGACAATGGGATGTTCTATTGATCCACTTATTGTATGTTTTGGTGATCAACTTATGGATTCCGTGACCTTGGGAATCTACGCATAGGGGTTGGCACACGTTTTTGTCTTGACTTTCTGGTAGAAACTTTGGGGCACTCGTTTGAGTTCTTTGTGTTGGACTGAACATGATGAATCCAAAATTGTGTGATGCATATCGTATAATCAAGCCCATGGGTACTCGTGGTGACATTGGAGTATCTAGGTGACATTACGGTTTTGGTTGATGTGTGTCTTAAGGTGTTATTTTAGTACAAACTCTAGGGCTATTCATGACACTTATAGGGATAGCTCATAAGATTGATCGGAAAAGATAACTTTGAGGTGGTTTCGTACCCTACAATATTTTGGTCGTTTGTTCTCTGCTATTTGTGACCTTGGAGTGAACTCTTTGTTGCACGTGAGGGATTTACATATGATTCAACTATGTCAGTATTGTTGAGAGAATGTGCACTAGTGAAAGTATGAACCCTAGGCCTTGTTTTCAAGCATTGCAATACCATTTTTGCTTACTTGTGTTACTTGCTACCTTGCTGTTTGTATATTTTCAAATTGCAAAAACCTACATCTACCATCCATATTACACTTGTATCACCATCTATTTGGCGAACTAGTGCACCTATACAATTTACCATTGTATTGCGTGTGTTGGGGACACAAGAGACTCTTTGTTATTTGGTTGCAGGGTTGTTCGAGAGAGACCATCTTCATCCTACGCCTCCCACGGATTGATAAACCTTAGGTCATCCACTTGAGGGAAATTTGATTCTGTCCTACAAAACTCTACGCTTGGAGGCCCAACATGAGTCTACAAGAAGAAGGTTGCGTAGTAGACATCAAGCTCTTTTCTGGCGCCGTTGCCGGGGAGGTGAGTGCTTGAAGGTATATCTTTAGATCTTGCAATTTAAGCTTTAATTTCTTGCTTTATCACTACTTTAGTCTATAAAAGAAAACCAAAAAAAATATGGAATTGAGGTTGCCTCATATGCTTCATCTTTTTTGTATCTTTCGTGAAAATGATGGAAAGGAAAATTGTGCTCAAGTGTTAGAAGGAGAAATTATTAAAATGTTTGGCACTAAATCTTTGAGTGATGAGCATGATTGCAATGTTGTGAGTATGAATTCTTTTAATATCCATAGTACTAATGATGATTGCACTAGTCATGATAAAAAAATTCTTATAAGCATGTCAATTTTGTGGAGTGCATAGAGTTTGTGAAGACATGCCTAAAAGGGAATATATATTTTGTAAAAGACATACATATTTAGAAACTAAATGGTTGCAAGAGAGGCTATATGTTTGTGCTGAAAGACTTAATATTTCTCGCCATCCTTGTGAACTTTGCAATGAAAGTGGTCATTTTAATTTCCACTGTGAATTATTTCATGATCGAATTGTGTCAAAAAATTGTGATAACCTCATTACCCTTGAGCATCATAATGAACTTAGTCTATTTTTGGGGTATGAAGAAATGAAACATAAAACTAAGGATGTTCCAGCTTGGGTTCTCATAAAAATGATTAATTTTGATATAAATGAAATCTATATGTATTGTGTGGTAAAGTGCATTGAGAATCCTTATATTGCCAATTACATAAAGACAATAAAACAAATAGAAGATGAAGAGAATAATAATGAAGGGAAGAGGTTTCCCAATATCCTCCTATTTTTTCTTATGATGAATCGGGTAACGAGGAGGAGGTTTCTATTCAACCAACCTATTAAAAATAAGCTTGGATGAATTAAATAAACCCACACATAATGTGATGAAGAAGAAGAAGAAAAGAAGGAAAAGTAAAGGTAAAGAGGTATCTCTCCCAAATAATGTTGCTCCCATTATTGATAGGCCTCATGAGAATGAATCAAAAATAGTTGTGGAAGATGATACACTTGAGGATGATTTTGTAATGCCTATTTATTGTTGTGATAATTATGATTGGGAAGATACTGATACTTCTTATAATCTTGAAAATATTTATGGTACCAACTTGGAGGATGATGATAATAATTGCTATACTATTGGTGCTATTCATACCATTTATGATGAGAGTGATTATGTTTATGATATACAACGCCACAAGCTTGGAGATGCTATGTTTTATGAAAATGACATGCTTTAGAATTTATTTGCTGCAATTAATGTTTTTCCCAAGCTTGGGTATGCTATGCTTAATGAAGATGATCATTTTATCCCCCTACTTTGAATGATCAAATTTGTTATAATGATTGCATGCCTCCTAGTTATGATGATTATTGTGATGATACTTATGCAATGAAAAAGAGTCATGATTACTATTATGATACTTGTAATAATTATGAATATCCTTTTACTTAATATTACTATTTTAGTGTGGAACCAATTTGTAGTATTCAATTCTTTTATGACACTCCCACTATTAGTCATGAGAAGAAATTTTCTTGTGTGGAGAGTAGTAAAATTTCTATGCTTGTAGATCATGAAAAGAATGCTTTATGTGCTGGTTATATTGTGGAATTATTTCATGATGCTACTGAAAATTATTATGAGGGAGGAACATATGCTTGTAGGAATTGCAATAATATCAAGTTTCCTCTCTATGCATTCAAGGTTTTGAAGTTATGCTTGTTTTGCCTTCTTATGCTAGTTGATTCTTGCTCCCATAAATTGTTTGCTCACTAAATCCCTATGCATAGGAAGTGGGTTAGACTTAAATGTGATTCTCATGAGATTCATGATGCTCTTTTGCATGTTTCCATTATTATTCCTATACGAGCATCATTGAAATCATCATGCCAAGCTAAATGGCATTAAATAAAAGCGTTTGTTGGGAGACGACCCAACAGTTTTACCTTCTATTTTTATATGTTCACATAATTAAGCTACTGTAGTAATCATGTTTTGTGTCTTTTATTTCAATAAAGTTCCAAGTAAAGCCTTTGGGATAGTGTGGATACTTGCTTGTTTGATTCTGTGCAAAAACAGAACGTTTTGCGTCCAGTATATGAATTATCTGATTTTACTGGAGAGTCAAAAAATTCTGAAATTGTTACACAACATTTCTATACAAATTCTATGATATGTCCTAATTTTGTAGAATTTGTAGCTGTTGGAGATATGTCCTAGAGGCAATCATATATGATGATATTTCCTATGTGTTTATGAATAAAGATAGTCCTTGGACATTATCATTGATGGGTATTAACAAGTACGTGACTTGTTTGTGAGACTATGCATTGTATAATAACTGTCCTAAATGGTCCCTAGTCCAAAGGGTTGTGTGGACGCACAACTAATCAGACTAGCATTTGACACGATGGATGGTCCGGTCTCACTAACCATGTAGCATTGGATGCTAGCCGGATAATATGGACTCAGAAAGGTCTGGTGGGATTCGACTTAGTCGGATCCGAGTCGAGATAAGGTCTGAGTTGGACACACCCAACTATGAGATGCAGCGATAGGTCATCTGTGAGTCTCTAGTACAACATACATTCTATGTCCTAAGACCTGAGCTGGCGCATGTACTCGGGATGGTGACAGACTTGCTTTGGGCCGACCAAACGCCACTCCGTGACTGGGTAGTTACAAAGGTAGGTTTCGGGCTTGTCCAGACCCATGCTGTGAGACATGGTTGAGCAAGGTGGGATTTGCCCCTCCTACCAGGAGAGATATACTCTCTGCCCCTTGAGAGATCCAACCTAGATAAGCATGGCCATGTGATGAGGATTATGAGATAATCTGAATGCTGGTCGGATTCACCGGAACGAGAAAGAGGTCATGTTGCAACAAGGGTGACCATATCGCCTGGTGCATGACAACATATATCGTGTGGCAAAGGGAACATAAGTGTGTAGTACAGGTTCGCCTAATCAGCTTCATCGGACACTTGGAGTCGGCACGTCTTGCTAGAGACCGCTACCGACCGGTTGAGTCAGATGTCATCTAACTTGCGACCAAGTGGACGAGAACCTAAAGGGTCGCACGCTTAAGGGAAGGAACACGTGGGCTTTAGGATCCGTGCGAGGCCCAAGAGTGAGCCCATGCCGAATGCCTATATATAGTGGAGGTGCAGCACAGCCATCTGGTTGATCGCTTTGGTGCTGTCATTAGGGCTTTGAATGAGTTGCAACTAGCCACCTCACACGCCGCCGCTGACCGTGTGATCGGACCTAGCAGTCCTCCGCATGGGTGTTCCTCCTGCACGCGTGGATACCGTTAGAGGCTATGCACTTACGCCGCTCCGACGAATCTGTATGTGTGATCCGGAGACCGGCTGTTCGAGGGAGATCGGAACGGCTGTTCGAGGGAGATCGGACGAGGAGGATACAAACCACATGAACGCGCTGCCCCAACTCTACTTCCGCTGCACGACACCGCGCGTATAGTGGTAACAATCTGTGATCCATCTCTGTGGCATGTTCTTGGATGTTCTGCGCGTAGGATAATTTTAATTTGCGTGCGATGCACCTAAGGTAGAACCCAACAGTGGTATTAGAGCCTCTGTTATAGGATTTGGATTCAGATCGGATGCATATTTGATATGCGGAGGCGGCGGATGAGATCCGTCGTCGTTCATGAGATCGGCTATGTGCACGGTTGATGAGATCAACTGCACATCGGGATCATTGAGGCTATGTTTTCTGTCAATCGTTATCGATGTGGTCGTGACACAACCTACCCCTACCGGTCAGTATCCGCCATCGGGGTTAACCGTGAAAAGTAGCGCCTTGTATTTCGTACACGATCACACAAAACCGGTAGAATGCGATTCTGTGCATGAGTTTGTTTTGCAGGTTTGATGTGAATAGTATGGCTCGTATGTATGTGATGCATGTGTGTAATTTAACATGGCCTGCGTGTCTTGATTGTCAGCCGGCAGGAGCCAAAGTGTTGTCATTATATTGTATAACGACCTACGTGTCGACTTGTGATTCTTTGTAAATTCATTACTAGTTGTAGTAGTTGGAGGACAAAGATCAAGTTTGAGTCTTTGGCATGCTGGCGAGATGGACAAGATGGAGTTCCGCCTTGGTCATCGGAGTTGGAGCCGACTTGGAAGGATGTCCATGAAGGAGCCATACTATTTCACATACTTATGTTTATATGTGATTGATATTGCTTCTTGTTTCTATGCATGTTAGTATGGTAGATAGATCCCTCATTGATATCAAGCATATTGCCATTCTGGATGTTGCACCTTCACACGTCAAGTACGTCTAGTGGTGGGCTCATAAAATTGAGGTGCTACTAGGTGTCCTTGAACTGGAGGGTTCGTGTCGGACACGGACATACACGGCATTGAGTTAACTTGACAAGGCTATCAAAACGGTTTTGGGCATTGTGGCAAAGAAGGTTGGGAGCTAGGGTATGAGATACCTACCCAACCGACAGGAGTCGTATTGAGATACGATTAGCAAGGAGTTGCTTACCGAATAGGTAAGTTGGCTAGCAGTGATGCTAAAGTTCACTAGTCGCTCGCGCTAGACGGGTCCTGAATCACTAAGAGTTTGCGGAGGGATGCAGACTTCAGTGGGAGTAGTTCTGTTTAAGGCTTGAATTACTATACATAAACACATTGCTTAGTGATTGCATATTTTCTATTGTAGATCAATGGCACCACCTGCTCAACCCAACTTTGCATTGAAATTAATTCTGGAAAAGGATAAACCGAATGGAACAAACTTTACCACCTGGTAAGAAATCTAAGAATTGTTCTCAAGCATGATAAAAAGGAACATGTTCTAGAGGATCCACTTCCAGAGGAACCTGCTGAGAATGCTAACGCCACAACCAAGAATGCCCACCAGAAACTCGTTGATGAATCAAATGAGATCAGCTGCCTCATGCTGGCTTGTATGGAGCCCGATTTGCAACATCATTTCAAAAACATTCAGGCTTTCGATATGATCGAGAGTTTGAAGAGCATGTTTCAGGTGTAGGCTAGGACCAAAAGGTTCAACGTTTGGTAGTCCTTGACGGATTGTAAGCTAAAGAGGGTGATCCACTGAGCCCACATGTGATCAAGATGATTGGGTACGTGCAAGCTTTAGATCGGTTAGGCTTCCCACTTGGGGACGAGCTGTCCACGGATGCAATTTTGAGTTCTCTTCCACCTAGCTATGGGACGTTCGTCTCGAAGTATCATATGCACGGCATGGATAAGAAGCTCACTAAATTGTATGGGATGCTCAAGGTGGCAGAGCAAGATATTAATAAAGGCACACATCAAGTGTTGATGGTACAGAACTCGACTAAGTTCAAGAAGAGTTGTTCCAAGAAAAAGGGTAAGGCAAAGGGCACAGAGAAGGCTGTCTCCGCCGCTGAGCCAAAGTTCGGACCGAAATCAAAGAGCATTTGCTTTCACTACAAGGAAACTGGTGACTGGAAGAGGAACTGTACAAGTGGCTTGCTGAGCACGGCAAGAAGGCCGGAGATGCTTCTTTAGGCAAAGGTACACTTGTTACACATGTTATAGACATTTACCTTGCTGACATACCTAGTAGCTCTTGGGTATTTGATACCGGATCGGTTGTTCATATTTGCAACTCGATGCAGGGGCTGGTAAGAACTAGGCGTGTGGCAGAAGGGGAGATTGACATCAGGGTCGGCAACAAAGCAAGAGTTGCTGCGTTGGAGGTCGGCATGATGCAGCTCAAGCTTCCTTCTGGATTTATTTTGGAATTGAATAGTTGTTATTACATTCCCGCACTTAGTCGAAACATTATTTCTGCCTCATGTTTGATGAGTCAAGGTTATGAATTCAATATAAAGGACAATGGTTGTTCATTTTATTGGAATGGAATGTTCCATGGCTATGCAACCATAGTAGATGGGCTATTTATTTTAAATCTAGAAACGGAACCAGTCTATGACGTGAATGTCAAGAGGCATAAGCCTAATGAGATAAATCCGACATACTTCTAGCATTGCCGGCTTGGACACATTAGTCTGAAATGCATGAAGAGGCTCCATGATGATGGACTCCTAACTTCGTCTGACTTTGGGTCGTTCGAGACATGTGAATCATGCTTGCTAGGCAAGATGACTAAGTCTCCTTATGCAAAGAGTTGCGAGAGGGCATCCGAGCTATTGGAGCTTATACACAGTGATGTGTGTGGTCCAATGAGCACAACGGCTAGAGGTGGCTATCAGTACTTCATGACTTTTACCGAAGACTTGAGTAGATATGGATATATCTATTTGATGAGGCACAAGTCGGGAACTTTTGAAAAGTTCAAAGAGTTTCATAACGAGGTTGAAAATCAGCTCAACAAAGACGATAAAACTTCTACGGTCAGATCGTGGAGGTGAGTACATGAGCCAGGAGTTTGATACTCATCTGAAAAGACGAGGTATAGTACCTCAACTCACACCTCTGGGTACGCCACAGAGAAACAGTGTGTCGGAATGGAGAAATCAAACCTTGTTGGACATGGTCCGGTCGATGCTGAGCAATTTGGATTTACCCTTGTCATTCTGAGGATAAGCTCTAGAAACTATAGCTTTCACACTTAATAGGGTACCATCTAAATTCGTAGACAAGACACCACATGAGATGTGGACTGGGAAGACTCCTAGTTTGTCTTTTCTAAAGATTTGGGGTTGTGAAGCATTTGTCAAGCGACTCATGTCGGACAAGCTTACACCCAAGTCGGATAAATGCATATTCGTGGGATATCCGAGGGAAACCTTGGGATACAACTTCTACAATCGAGAAGAGAACAAAGTGTTTGTTGCTCGGAATGGGGTTTTCCTAGAGAAAGAGTTTCTCAGTCGGGAGGCCAGTGGGAGAACGGTGCGACTCGAAGAAATTCGAGAGCCACTCGAGGACGACTCGGCTGGTGATGAGATCATACCGGAGTTGATCAAGGAACCCGTAGTGGAGTCGGCACCGGAGCCATGGAGGTCGGATAGATTTCGCAGAGTGTGCAATGTATTGTTGCTGGAAAGTGATGAGCCGGCCACGTATGCAGAAGCGATGGTGAGCCCAGATTCCGAGGCATGACTAGAGGCCATGAGATCCGAGTTAAAGTCCATGGATGAGAATCAAGTCTGGGACTTGGTTGATCCGCCACCTGGCGTAGTTACCATTGGTTGCAAATGGGTCTTTAAGAATAAAACCGATGTGGATGGAAATGTTCAAATCCACAAAGCTCGGCTTGTCGCTAAAGGTTATGGACAAGTTCAAGGAATTGACTACGATGAGACCTACTCGCCGGTAGTGATGCTAAAGTCGGTGAGGATCATACTAGCTATAGCTGCATATTTCGATTATGAGATATGGCAGATGGATGACAAAACGGCTTTCCTTCATGGAAATTTAAAAGAGGATGTATACATGATATAGCCCGAAGGTTTTGTCGATCCAACTAACACAGGTAAAATATGCAAGCTCAAGAGATCCATTTATGGATTGAGGCAAGTAGCTCGGAGTTGGAACATTCGTTTGGATGAAGTAATCGTTGACCTTGGTTTCATCAAGAATGAAGAGGACTATTGTTTATACAAGAAGTCTAGTGGGAGCTCGGTGGTATTTTTGATCTTGTATGTGGATGACATACTGCTGATCGGAAATGATGTTTCGATGCTGAACTCAGTCAAGGAATCATTGCATGGCAAGTTTTCGATGAAAGACCTTGGAGAGGCAGTGTACATTTTAGGCATCAAGATCTATAGAGATAGATCGAGGAGGATGCTCGTCTTGAGCCAGAGCACGTACATAGACAAAGTGTTGAAGAGTATCAACATGAGTGAGGCCAAGAAAGGGTTCTCGCCCGTCTCACATGGTGTAAGGCTAAGCAAGACTCAGAGTCCTATGACTTCTGATGAGCGAAACCGGATGAGTAGGATTCCATATGCCTCGGCAATATGATCCATCATGTATGCCATGCTATGTATTCGGCCTGATGTTGCCTATGCAATAAGCTTAACAAGCAAATACCAGGCCGACCCAGGTGAGAGTCACTGGGCAGCGGTGAAAACTATCTTGAAGTACTTGAAAAGGACTAAAGAGATGTTCCTAGTTTATGGAGGTGAGGAGGAGCTCTGCGTAAAGGGTTACGCTGATGCTAGTTTCCAAACCGATAGGGATGATTGTCGATCACAAACTGGATTCGTGTATGTCATGAATGGAGGAGCAGTGAGCTGGACGAGTTCCAAGCAAGATACGGTGGCCGACTCCACGACAGAGGCTGAATACATTGCGGCTTGTGAAGCTGCAAAGGAAGGTGTTTGGATTCGGAAGTTCCTAGAAGATGTTGGTGTGTTCCCGAGCTGGCCAAAACCGTTGGACCTTTATTGTGATAATTCAGGTGCCATCACACAGGCCAAGGAGCTGAGACAACACCACAAGACTAGGCACATAGACCGAAAATATCACTTGATACGAAAGATCATAGAGAAAGGTGATACCAATTTGTGCATGACTCATACGGATGCAAATGTTGCAGACCCGTTGACTAAGCCGCTTCCACAACCCAACCATGAGGGGCACGTTAGAGCTATGGGCATTCAATGTCTATTTTATTGACTCTAGTTCAAGTGGGAGACTGTTGGAGATATGCCCTAGGGGCACTCATATACGATGATATTTCCTATGTGTTTATGAATAAAGATAGTCCTTGGACATTGTCATTGATGTGTATTAACAAGTACGTGACTTGTTTGTGAGACTATGCATTGTATAATAACTGTCCTCAATGGTCCCTAGTCCAAAGGGTTGTGTGGACGCACAACTAATCATACTAGCATATGACACGGTGGATGGTCCGGTCTCACTGACCATGTAGCATTGGATGCTAGCCAGATAATATGGACTCAGAAAGGTCTAGTCGGATTCGACATAGTCGGATCCGAGTCGAGATAAGGTCTGAGTTGGACACACCCAACTATGAGATGCAGCGATAGGCCATCTGTGAGTCTCTAGTACAACATACGTTCTATGTCCTAAGACCTGATCTGGCGCATGTACTCGGGATGGTGACAGACTTGCTTTGGGCCGACCAAACGCTACTCCATGACTGGGTAGTTACAAAGGTAGGTTTCGGGATTGTCCAGACCCATGTTGCGAGACATGATCGAGCAAGATGGGATTTGCCCCTCCTACCAGGAGAGATATACTCTAGGCCCATCGGGTGATCCAACCTGGATAAGCATGGCCATGTGATGAGGATTATTAGATAATCCAAATGTTGGTCGGATTCACCGGAACGAGAAAGAGGTTGTGCTGCAACAAGTGTGACCATATCGCCTTGTGCACAACAACATATATCGTGTGGCAAAGGGAAAAAAAGTGTGAAGTATAGGTTCGCCTAACCAGCTTCATCGGACACTTGGAGTCGTCACGTCTTGCTAGAGACCGCTACCGACCGATCGAGTCGGATGTCATCTGACTCGCAACCAAGTGGACGAGAACCTAAAGGGTTGCGCGCTTAAGGGAAGGAACATGTGGGCTTTAGGATCCGTGCGAGGCCCAAGAGTTGAGCCCGTGCCGAATGCCTATATATAGTGGAGGTGCAACATACCCATCTGGTTGATCGCTTCGGTGCCATCATTAGGGGTTTGGATGAGTTGCAACTAGCCACCTCCACTCGCCGCTACCGACCGTGTGATCGGACCTAGCAGTCCGCCGCACGGGTGTTCCTCCTGCACTCGCGGATACCGTTAGAGGCGGTGCACTTGCGCTGCTCCGGCGAACCTGTACGTGGGATCCGGCGGCCAGCTGTTCGAGGGAGATCGGACGAGGAGGAGACGGACCACACGAATGCGCTGCCCCAACTCTACTTCCGCTGCACAACACTACGCGTCTAGTGGTAACAATCTATGATCCATCTATGTAGCATGTTCTTGGATGTTCTGCGCGTAGAAAATTTAATTTGCATGTGATGCACCTACGTTAGAACCCAATAGTAGCATGAGGGAATTTTGGTGATCATTCAGATCTTTACAGACTATTCTGTTTTTGACAGATTCTGTTTTGCATGTATTGAGTAATATAGCTTGTTTCAAGTGTTCCTATAGCTTGTATTGAGTAATATAAATTATGGGAATGACGGAATACAGTAGGTATCATGTGGGAATAATTATGAATTTTGTCTTGACAGTTCCTAAGTGAATGATCCATCTTTTTTACACTAACCCTTCTCACAAAGTTCCGTTAAGTTTATTGTGATTGAAGTTTTCAAGTTTTTGGTGAGACACCGATATGAGGAGAATAAGGAGTAAAAATAACCTAATCTTGGGGATGCCCAAGGCACCCCAAGGTAATATCGAAGGAATATTGAAGTGCCTAAGCTTGGGGATGCCTCGGAAGGCATCCCCTCTCTCGTCTTCAACACTATCGGTATATCTCACTTGGAGCTATATTTTTATTTGTCACATAATATGAGTTTTGCTTGGAGCGTCATTTTATTTTTTGTTCTCTGTTAGGTGTTATTTATAATATTTTTTTTCAATAAAAGTTCCAAGAATTTCCTTAGGATGCTTGCATTGCATGTTTTGATATGTGCTGGGTAAAGACACAAACTGCTGTTGTAGTGTTTGAATTTTATATTTTACTAGAATGTGGAAAGTTTTTGAAAGCTTTACACAATATTTTAATATAAGTTATTTAGAATGTCCTAAATTTTCATAATTGTTTGAGTTACAGAAGTACACTGTTTTCATAAATTGCTACAGACTGTTCTGTTTGGGCAGATTGATGTCATAGTTTTGTTATCTACTTGTCCTATAGTTTCCTAGCCTATATTCGTAGATATAAATTGCGGAAATGATAGTAAACATCAGATGATGTTTGAAATTATCATGCAACTTGTTTGGGTAGTACATAAAGAGTTGATTTATTATTATGTGCACTAACCTATGTCACGAGTTCTTTTCAAGTTTTGTGTGGATGAAGTTTTTTAGAACAGGTGAAACCATAGTATGAGAGGATTGAACGAGATACAAAAGCTCGATCTTGGGGATGCACAAGGCACCCCAAGTAAATATTTCAAGAAGTCTCAAGCATCTAAGCTTGGGGATGCTACGCATCCCACCTCTCTTCAATAACAATTATCGGTTAGCCTATGGTGAGCCTAAATATTTATTTGTCCACATGATATGTGTTATCCTTGGAGTGCTATTTGTATTTAGTTTTATGTTTTAATAAAATACTTAAGATCTGAAATTATTATATGAGAGGGTCTTCACATAGTTATTTAATTGTTGGCTACTCGTTGATCTTCACTTATATCTATTTGGAGTAGTTTGAAAATTTGCTCTAGTGCTTCACTTATATCTCTGTAGAGCACGGCGGCGGTTTTCATTTTATAGAAATTGATGAACTCTCATGCTTCACTTATATTATTTTGAGAGTCTATAAACAGCATGGTAATTTGTTTAGGTTATGAAGTTAGTCCTAATATAATGGGCATCCAAGAGATATTTAGTAAAAACTTTCATATAAAGTGCATTGAATACTATGAGAAGTTTGATTCCTTGCATAAAGTTTTGAGATATAAAGATGGTGATATTAGAGTCATGCTAGTGAGTAATTGTGAATTGGTATAAATACTTGTGTTAAAGGTTTGTGATTCTCGCATGCACGTATGGTGAACCATTATGCAACGAAGTCGGAGCATGTTTTGTTTATTGATTGTCATCCTTTGCGTGAGGGCCGGGAGCGTGCGATGGTTAACTCCTACCAACCTGTCCCCTAGGAGCATGTGTCTAATACTTTGCTTTGATAACTAATAGACTTTTTCGATAAGTATGTGAGTTCTTTAGGACTAATGTGAGTCCATGGATTATACCCACCCTCACCCTTCCACCTTTGCTAGCCTCTCTAGTACCTCGCAACTTTTGCCCGTGCATTAAACCCACCATATACATTTCCTCAAAACAGCCACCATACCTACCTATTATCGAATTTCCATAGCCATTCCAAGATAAATTGCCATGCAACTTCCACCGTTCCGTTTATGACACACATCATCATTGTCATATTGCTTTGCATGATCATGTAGTTGACATCATATTTGCAAAGCCACCGTTCATATTCTTTATACATGTCACTCTTGACTCATTGCACATCCCGGTACACCATCGGAGGCATTCATATAGAGTCATATTTTGTTCTAAGTATCGAGTTGTAATTCTTGAGTTGTAAGTAAAGAAAAGTGTGATGATCATCATTATTAGAGCATTGTCCCATGTGAGGAAAGGATGATGGAAGCTATGATTCCCTCACAAGTTTGGATGAGTCTCAGGACTTTATAAAAAATAAAAGAGGCCAGAGAAGCCCAAACAAAAAAAGAGGCCAAAGATGCCCACCAAAAAAAAATGAAAAAATGAAAAAAGAAATAAAAAATGAGATAAAATAGAGAAGGGACAATGCTACTATCTTTTTTTACACACTTGTGCTTGAAAGTAGCACCATGATCTTCATGATAGAGACTCTCCTCTTTTGTCACTTTCATATACTAGTGGGAATTTTTCATTATATAACTTGGCTTGTATATTCCAATGATGGGCTTCCTCAAATTGCCGTAGGTCTTCTTGAGCAAGCGAGTTGGTTGCACACCCACTTAGTTTCTTTTTGAGCTTTCATACACTTATAGCTCTAGTGCATCCGTTGCATGGCAATCCCTACTCCCTCACATTGACATCTATTAATGGGCATCTCCATAGCCCATCGAAACCACACTCTTGAAAAGAATGGACAAAGATTTAAGAGAAACTCTCCTTTAGAATTCAGTGATGAGAATGAACATGAGAACACCACCAAGAATTACTGAGACACTCCGGAACAATGAAGAAAGAGAGGTTGAGCCAACAATGAAAATGATTTAGAAACGATCTTCGAGAAGGCATATGACTGATGAAATTCATTCTTATGTCATATTAGAAGAGAACTTGAGACATCTTCGAAAAGATTAGAAGAGTCAGGTAAGATCCTGGAAAAAAACCTGTGGGTTATGGGCCCACTGAAAAGAAACCACTGTTGAAATGAATTCTTAGAAAGAGAGATTGCACCGTTACAAATGAAAACTTGATGAGGTGAGAACCTCAAAATAATTTGAAAGGATTATTGAATGCAAGAATGAAACTTCTGAGATATCTTCAACACTCCAGATAGAATAGAAAGAGGAATAAACAAGAGAGGCTTGGATAAGAATTTCCAACATGGGTAATCATTGAACAAATGAGAAGGGATATGATGAACACCGAGAGCTTGAATTGAATCCACCGAAGAAGAATAACAACAAGAACAAGGAATATGAGGATAGATCTTGAAATTGAAACTCCTGAGAATCTCCACAAGAAATCACCGGATACAATATGAAGAAATGATAGCAGAAGCATTGATGAAGAGAAAGCACTTTGATTAGAATTAATCATTGAAGAAAAGGGAGGGTGGGTGGGGAAAACAAAGACAACTTAGGACGGATAAAAATAACTCCGGAAAGAAACATGAGGATTGATCTTGCAAATATTGAAGATGATCGAATATCTTGACAAGGAGCGCACCGGTTGAAAAGAATTTCATGACAACTCCAGTTAACAAAAGGAATAGCATTCCCATAAAATATGAGAACACTACTTCAGAAAGATATGAGATCACCACTTGACATCGAAGCAACTCGAATTACCATATTCAAATACAAAACAAAGGATGAGGCTTACGAAACAAGCCAGAACAAATACATGACAGAGATTCCGCTCGATATTTTCGTGGTAAGGTTTGCACAGGCTCGATCGTACATTGGATTGTCATATTGAAATTACGCTCGAATATGCTCCCTAGGCATAGCGAACTACAAGGCTTCACGAAGCAAATCTGATGACATATATCGAGACTGTCCTCTGTAAGAAAGACCGTGAACAAACAAATCCACTAGATGTCGAACCCCAACCTCACATCATGATCTGTTGGAAGATAGCCTAGGTAACTACTTGAATTACCACCTAAGAACTCGCAAAAGTTTTTGGTTATGCAATCGGGTGTTGGGGATAGAGGGAGGCAAAATATCTCACACAACTAACAAGCCCTACACTCCAACTGTATCCATCCGTCAAGACATAACCAGAGGCTTCGGAACTCCATATATCTTGGACCCTCGAAAACACAACGATACCAAACATGGCAGTACCCCGGATGCCTCCCTAGTACTGTGTGACTCCTACCTTATCTCGCCATGAGAAGTATTGAAGCAATTTCGAACATCCTCCATCCTGAGGTACTAAGGAAACTGAATGATAACGATGTGTCAAGAATCCCCTGGAGCTCTACTCCTCGGTAACAGGAGGCACCAAGTACAAAACTCCATCACATCGGCATCATATAGATTCCAAAATATCCGCGTGATCCATCACAAAGCATAGAAGAGGAGCAAAAGTATCCTACTCTCTGATATATAACTAGACTCAAAATAGTGTTTCACTAGACTCGATTCGGCCAAGTTCGATCAATCAAGGGGGCTCCTAGGTCGGTACAGGCTCTGATACCAACTTGTCATGCCCAAGATGCGATCCTATCCTTATTTTGGCACGGGGGCCTCGACAGGGATAGAAGCGCATCTCGTTGTGTTGTAAGAATGGATATCATTACAAGTACATTTATAGAAGAGATGAGTATATGGAATTGTCTTACACTTGTTACAAGCTATATAAAGATCACATCAATACAACAACATACTCAAACATCATACAGAAGAGCAGGGTCCGACTACGGACGAAATCAAACGATAAAATGACATCCATCCTTGCTATCCCAGGCTACCGCCTGGAACCCATCCTAGATTGATGGAGAAGAAGAAGAATAACTCCAAATCAAACAAGCATCGCTCTCATGTCAAAGCATCACTTTGCCTGTACCTGCAACTGTTGTTGTTGTAATCTGTGAGCCACAGGGACTTAGCAAACTCATTTCCAAGGGTATCAAGACTATTAAAGCTTAATGGGTGAGGTATGGCTAAGTGGTGAGGCTGCAGCAAGCAACTAAGCATTTGTGTGAGTGGCTAACTTACGAGTACAAAAAATAATATGCTGGTCTACGCATAACGGACGTGAACTAGTAATGATCACTAAGTGATCCTGAACACCTACTTACGTCAAACATAACCCCCACTGTGTTCTCTCTCGGATAAGGACTCATGAGAAGAGACAATCAGAGTTACACACACGGTTGGTGTATTTTATTTGAGTTTACTTCAAGTATGCTATGACCGGGTGTTAAACGAAGTTTCCAAGTTGCCACATAAACGCGGGCATGGCTTTCTGAAAGATTTAACCCGGCAGGGGTGCTCCAACTCATCCATCACAAATTAACCACACGCCGCGTTGGAATTCCTCAGCCGCGGAATGACCCGTAGTATTTGCGGAATCCCGATGGAAAATCTCAACTTCGAGATAGCCCGAAGTGTCATCAAAATCCCACGCTCAAGACGTTCGAGAAAGGTACAAACAAATCCAGCAAGGCTGCCTGGCGTACCGGCTAAACCCGATAGGAGCCGCGTATCTCGTTCTCAGGGTACGACCGGATGATCTAGACGTCGGGTTGGCTAAAACCCCGGGTGTCCAGGGGGTGCCGGACATCGCTCAATTTGGACCAACGCTCATGAAGAGCACTGGCCTGGGGTGGGTTGATTAATTATCCACGGGGTCCGGAAAGTCCCTATGCAAGTTTATTACTTATTAGGCAAATGTAGTACCAATGTTGGGCCTTGCCAGACAAGCTTTATCCTAAAACAAAAATCAAGGGGTCCCCATAACAACCCCGAGCATGTTAGGAGCGCTCAATTATGGAACATAACACCGGTTCACAAGTAACTAGGGTGGCAAGAGTGGAACAAAACACCGAGCAAAAGGCCAAGCCTTCCACCTTTTACCAAGTATATATGTGCATTAAATTAAATAGCAATAATATTGTGATAACAAAAGAATGTCCATGTTGTCATGTGGAAGCAATTGCACCTGCAGCTAGAAACGCCATAAGAAGGGCTGAGCAAACGGTAACGTAGCCAAACAATGGTTGCTGGGATGTGGAGGGGTTAGAGGCTTATCATGGCAATGTTGGGAGGCTTGACAAACAAGTGGTAGGTAGCATGCCATCATGATAAAAGTGGGACAACTAGCATAGTAATGATAGTAGTGGTATCCAGGGAAATGTGTCATCTTGCCTAAGATCCCGCTTGGAAGAAGAACAAATCCATGAAGAAGACGAGCCAACGTAGTCGAACAAATCCTCACACTTCGAACGCTTTCAGAACTCTATCAAGAAGGAACAATCCGAAAACAACAATCAACACACGATATACCACAACATATGCATGTCAAATCACAACAATGAAATTCTACATAGTAAGTGAAGCTTAATATGCAACGAGTTGCATATTGACGAAACTCCACATTTGAATATTTAGTTCACTCTCATTTAGGTACACGACAATATTAAATGTTGTTAAACATGGAAAGAGGTGATGCATAAGTAACTACACTATCTAGGCATCTTAAATGAGGTCGGAAACAACTTTTAGCATTTCCGAAATGACCCCATATGTTATTTTCGAAATTGGTCAGATCTGAACTAGACATATTTTATATTTGTTAAACAACAGAATAGATTATACCATGCAATTCTACAAATCATTCTAGTCGATTTACATATGTGGAACATTTCAAACGGAGCTACGGTCTAAAAGTTATGACCCGCACAAGCTAATATGCCATGAATGCAAAACACATGAAAATGACAACCACAAGCATTTCAAATCATGGATGCAACATGATATTATTATATTACATGAATTTCTAAGCAAGTTTCATATATGGCATGTCCAAAACGGAGCTACGGTTCAACCACAACAACCAACACAAGTTTTATTTCAAATCTGCCCAAAACAGCAAGATAGCATTTTGCACACATGCAAACAACAAGCTACACGATCCTAAAATGCACAAACTAAGCATGGGGCAGTAGCATATAACACGCACTTCATTTCATCTTCACACAACATACTCAAAATAGGCATGAATCACATGGTAGGAAGCTCACAACATGGTTAATTGGAATCAGTTCAGACTTAGTGAAAATAGCAGTTTTTGACAGTGCAGTTTTTATCAGGAAGGCATATTGACAGCAGTAAAACTATTTGCTACAGGGCATATTATGGCATGAAACTCAGCAGCATGATAGAGGACATTATCATCTACAAATAACTCCATTACACCAATCCCAACGGGGTTCTAGATCACTAGCAAAACACATGGAAAGACAACAACAAAATATTACAGATTCCAGACTTAGAAATATTTGGACATGTCAAAACATCACATTAGATTAAGCTAGTACTCATGATGAAATCTATAGCTAACACAAGATTCATGGCATGGAAAACCTATCAACAATAAGTAGACATGTCATACTTCAACACACTTCAAAGACTCAACTATAAGGAGACATGGATTGCCTAATGCGAGCATCGCAAAATGGAACTTAATGTTAACAGATTCCAGTTTTAACATGATAGCAACTTGAGAGCAAGAAATTAAAATGCTAATGATATTCTACCTAGAAACCAGAGGCATGTCATCAAAGTATACATCACATAGGGAATTCTCATGAAGACACCACATGCAAAAGGCCTACCAATGAGATGCAATCATCCATGCAAGTTTAATTAAAATAAAAGATTTCAGATTACGACGATATAGACTTTTGCAAGGAATTTTTGAACATGTAGATGATTCCTATCATGCATGCAAATGATGCCATCATGTAGAGCGCGAAGAGTAGATGCATTTTGATGTATAATATTTCACCTTCGGATCAACCTATGCAAAGTTATCACACTCCAAAGATGCATATATAATGATTTGAACAACCAAAATCTTGGGGACTTCATCGTTTTTCACCTCGGTTCGAAATGGGATGAGGACGTGTGGGACAAGGCGATCATGTGGTCGGCCGGTGTTTGGTTGGCTGGACCAAGGCGGTACCGGGACGACGCGGTCCAGGCCGCGGGTCAACGAGGACAGCCATGGTGGGGAGTTTCGGTGAGCTCGAAGGCGGTGAGGAGGGGAGCAGCAGCAATGGGGATTCACAGATCCGGCAGCTCCCGTCCAGATCCGAGGTAGGGCGATGCCTAACGAGGGCGGGATCTCGGGCAGCGCTAGATCTGATCGGCGATGAGCTCGGGGCTAGCCGGCGGCAAGGCGCAAGGTGGCGACGGGTTGCGCGGGAGGCTGGGTGGCAGGGCAGGCGCGGCGGTAGGGGCCTTTGGGGCGGCGTGACTGAGGTCTCCACGGTGGCGATGACGACGGTGCTCTAGCCGGTGGTAGCGGGGCTGGAGGTGCGAGGCGGCGGGGCGAGCTCCTGGGAGGCGCTCGGGCAGAGGGAGGCTAGGCGGCTGCAGCCGTGGTCGGGCCCAGTCAGGCCTGGGGTGGGCCTGCCTCGGGCCCCGACGGGCTTCGGTGGAGGGAGGCCGGCTGGGTGTGCGTGGGTGTGACGTGGTAGGGCACGGTTGACCAGTGGGGACAGGTAGCGTCGCGGGATTGGTGGGGCTAACACACGACGGTTGGCTGGCGGCGGTGGCTCACCATGTGGCGGGAGCGGCACGAAAATAGAGGAGGGGGAAGGCTAGAGGTAAGGGGAGGCTAGGGTAGGGCTTAAATAGGAGGGGGGAATTAGGGTTAGGTTTTTTAATCCGATTCGAGCCGCTTGATCTCGATCGAACGGCTCCGAATGTGGGGTTGATGTAGGTGGGCTGGTTGGGCTGTGGAGAGGGGAGTGAGCTGAGATGAGAGGGAGTTGTGGCCCGTCACATGATTTTTAAAACACCAAAACATCCGACAATTAACAGACGACGACGATGCTGCTGTTGCACGTTGGGGTATCAAACAAACTCGGAATGCGATGAAATTTGGCAGACGACCTACCTACAATATAACAAGACCGCATGCCAACTTTCGACGCGATCCGAGAATATTTCATATGCACTTAAAAAACAATATTTTTATCGATGTCGCGGGCACGTGCATGTGTGGTTGGTCTCGAAATAACGAACGACACGAACTGAGAGAACCGACAACTACGAACGGATGCAAAATTTCAAAAACGCGTGAGGGTGCTATGCACATGATGCGAATGTTGCAATGATGAATGCGACAACCAGACGAATCACATGACGAGAATGGAATAAAAGGGGAATCTTCTGGAGCGTTGGTCCCGGGCTGTTACAACCTCCTCGAGGACGAGCAGGAACTAAGCTTGGGGATGCTGATACGTCTCCAACGTATCTATAGTTTATTAAGTATTCATGCCATGTTTACAATAATTCTATATGATTTTAGTATGATTTTATTAGAACTAACCCGGACTGACACTGTTTTCAGCAGAACTACCATGGTGTCGTTTTTTGTGCAGAAATAAAAGTTCTTGGAATGGGATGAAATTTATGGAGAATATTTTTGGAAAATATAAAAAGTACTGGAGCAGAAAGATACCGGAGAGGAGTCCTGAGGCAGCCACAAGCCACCAGGGCGCGACCCCCCTAGGGCGCGCTCCCTGGCTTGTGGGCCCCTCGGGAGTCCCCTTAACGTGATTCCAACACCCAATACTCCTATAAATTCAGAAACCCCCAAAAAGAAACCTAGATCGGGAGTTCCGCCACCACAAGCCTCTGTAGCCACGAAAAACCAATCGGGAGCCCGTTCCGGCACCCTGCCGGAGGGGGAAACCATCACCGGAGGCCATCTTCATCATCCCAGCGGTCTCCATAACAAGGAGGGAGTTTTTCACCCTTGGGGGCTGAGGGTATGTACCAGTAGCTATGTGTTTAATCTCTCTCTCTCTCTTTCTCTCTCTCATGTTCTTGAGATGGCATGATCTTGATGTACCACGAGCTTTATTAGTATAGATGAAACATATGGAGTTTTCCCCTCTCTATCTTCTTGTGATGAATTGAGTTTTCCCTTTGAAGTTTTCTTATCAGATTGAGTCTTTAAGTATTTGAGAACACCTGATGTATGTCTTGCGATGGGATATCCGTGGTGACAATGGGATGTTCTATTGATCCACTTGATGTATGTTTTGGTGATCAACTTGCGGGTTCCATGACCTTGGGAATCTATGCATAGGGGTTGGCACACGTTTTGTCTTGACTTTCCGGTAGAAACTTTGGGGCACTCTTTGAAGTTCTTTGTGTTGGACTGAACATGATGAATCTGAAATTGCGTGATGCATATCGCATAATAAAGCCCATGGGTACTCGTGGTGACATTGGAGTATCTAGGTGACATTAGGGTTTTGGTTGATACGTATCTTAAGGTGTTATTTTAGTACGAACTCTAGGGCTGTTCGTGACACTTATAGGGATAGCTCATAAGATTGATAGGAAAATATAACTTTAAGGTCGTTTCGTACCCTACAATAATTTCTTTGCTTGTTCTCTGCTATTTGTGACTTTGGAGTGAACTCTTTGTCGCACGTGAGGGATTTACATATGATTCAACTATGTCAGTATTGTTGAAAGAACGTGCACTAGTGAAAGTATAAACCCTAGGCCCTGTTTTCAAGCATTGCAATACTGTTTTTGCTTACTTTTGTTACTTGCTACCTTTCTGTTTTTATATTATCAGATTACAAAAACCTACATCTACCATTCATATTACGCTTGTCTCACCATCTCTTCGCCGAACTAGTGCACCCATACAATTTACCATTGTATTGGATGTGTTGGGGACACAAGAGACTCTTTGTTATTTTGTTGCAGGGTTGTTCGAGAGAGACCATCTTCATCCTATGCCTCCCACGGATTGATAAAACTTAGACCATCCACTCGAGGGAAATTTTCTACTGTTCGACAAAACTTTGCGCTTGGAGGCCCAACACGAGTCTACAAGAAGAAGGTTGCGTAGTAGACATCAACATGATGCGCAAACCAATATGATGCATGTCCGGTTGATTATGCAATGCAAGGCAAATCACATCAAACAACTGCTACACATTATTTACTTGGCAAGGTTAAATGTTGTTAAACATGGCAAGAGGTAAAGGAATAACAAACTACATCATCTAGGCATTTTAAATGACATCGGAAGCAACATATAGTATTTCGGAAACGACTTCATAAGCATAATATGAATTTGGGTCCAGATGTGAAATAAGCATATTTTATAATAGTTAACAACAAAACAAAGTGCACCATGTTAATCTACACATTTTCTAGTCAAGTCACATATATAAAACATGTTCAACAGAGCTATAGTTAATTAGTTATGAAATAAATCATTTTAACATGACATTCATGAAAATTAATGCAACAACAAGTTTAACCATTTTAAATAGGTTTGAAAGTTGGATATTATGAAAGTAGAGTTAAAACTGAACAAGATTCATATCTAGAATGTTCTCATATGATGCATGGTTATATGCTTAATAGCAACCTGAAAGATGACATTTGTAAATATGCAATGCATTGGACCCAGACAGAGGAAAAAATGAGGTACAACCATGGGGATCTGATCCCTGGCCACATGGGTAAATACCAATCGTGCTAGCCAGTGTGCACTATGGTTCAGTTTAGGGAAACATTTCTAAACAGACGTCTGATCAAAGCCATTCTCCAGACTAGTCGGATGCGTCAATTCAAATTATATCTCACAGCCCAGATTGCACCCCACCCTCAATGCGTTTCCAAAACAGCACACCCGGTTTTCTAGCCACATCCTCCTGTAATACCTCCCGCGCTAACCTCACCTACCCCGTTGCTCCTCATCTCCATTGCATGCTCCTGCGCCATAGATCTCACCTCTTCACCGAGAACCCATTTTCCCTTTGAGATGCACGACGCCGGTCCGCCATGCTCCAAGGTACGCCCTCCAGTCATCAGGTGGCAATGGTGCCATTACCCGGCGGGTGCCGGGCTTCCAGCAGACTTCATGGTCCACTGGCAGCACCCTCTTCCATCCTCCACCAACCTTGGTGCATCCTTGTGTGACTAGTCTGATGGTTTGTGTGTGGCGCTCGCATGCCAGGCAAGGTAGAGTGTAGCAGATGACACCGGAGGATGCCTTTAATGAGGCGGCATATTCGCCCCATGCCGCTGCTAATTGATAGGTCTAGTACGTGAGTATGCTTCTTATTTTAAGGATCTGGTCAGTACCATCATACATGCTTCCTTAGTCTCTCGTACATGTGTTCATTATCCGGACACTTTGCTTCACAGAGTGCCAAACCATGATTTTTGTTTCTCTGATTATTTTATAGACCAGATGACTCCTGGTCTGTCCACAACAACATCCTCCAACTCGAAGTCACGCACGCCAGATGTTGCACATCGTTGATCGATCTTTTGTGGAAGGGAAGCAATGTTTATGTAGTCATGAAGCATGTATCATCTGTTGAAAATGATGCAGCATACTATGAATTCGAAACTCTAACTAGTTATGTACGAAGCAAGTAGCAGAACTAATTGAAGTGTATATTGTTTGGGAAAGAAACATTAGTATAATAGACAGGAAGCATGTCAGAAACATAGGTAATTTGTTAGTATGACATGATGAGAAGCATTACACTACTGAAAGCGTTGCAACATTTTTACGACATTTTTTTGAGGAAAAAATGCCATGTTTGTAATATGGCATTATGCTTAATCCTATTTGATGACACTGTAATCATACCCAACTTGTCAGCGACACAACAAATCCTAGTGTGCCGACGCAAAGGGAATACGTCCCACCACGCTTGTGTATTTTGTGTCGCCGTGTGGTACATGGTGTAGTGCTTCACATTCGCCATGGAAGCATATTCTCGATTCGGTAGAAGCAAATTTATATTTCTTTGGGAATACCACATTTTGTTTGAAGCACATATAATTGTGCAAGTGAGAATATTTTTTTGTTTGATCTGAATAAATTTCTATACCGTATGAAGGTGTTCTATAGTCGATGAAAAAAATATTACATTGCTTTATTCCTTGAAAAAATGGCAGTTGCTTTGGAAAAAAAATATCTCTGTTCATAAAAGACATATTGTGGCTGTAATTTTGTTGCGCTGGAAGCAAATCAGGTGTGCCATGTTTGTGGTTGCGAAGCAGAGTGAAAGTCTAGGTATAGCATCACCGTTCATGAAGTCCTAGATGTGGAATACACCAAAGTTTGGATGCATCAGGATGAAGGGGTTATGGACATGGATGCAAGGGGCTAGCGATATGGATGCAAGGGACTGGCAACATGTTAGGAAAAATCAATTGTGCTATTTATACACCCCTTTTCATGCATCAGTTATGGTATTTTTCCTTGGTCCATGGAATACGAGACGTGCTTCACGGAAGCAGCTATGAGGAAGCACGCAATTAGTGAAGGAACCAAACAACTCTGTGTGGGGTACACAATCGGACGCCTTCTATTCATCCAATCAAATGGCTATAGACTAGTCTGATAAGATGCAAGGCATCAGTAGTCTGATGCCTAGCAGTTCCCAATGTTATTTAGTATTGCCATTAAGTTCCTGCAAGAACCCATGACTTACTGTAGTGGTGAGCGCCTTCTTCCACCCAGGAGGCCTAGGATCGAATCCCAGTGCACACACCTTTTTCATTGCATATTTTGTTGCATTTTCTTTTAGTTCAGCGCTAGCATATGGTTCACATTCAGTAAACTCCCCAAAACATCATAAATTCCCGACGAAGAGGTGAGATCTACGGCGCAGGAGCATGCGATGGAGATGAGGAGCAACGGGCTAGGTGAGGTTGGTGCGGGAGGTATTACAGGAGGATGTGGCTAGAAAACCAGGTGTGCTGTTTTGGAAACGCGTCGATGGTGGGGTGCAATCTGGGTTGTGAGATATAATTTGAATTGACGACATCTGACTAGTCTGGAGAATGGCTTTGATAAGACATCTGTTTAGAAGTGTTTCCCAATAACATTACATGCCAGAACGGGATCTAAGAAAAGCAAGAACGGGGGAATTGCTCACAACGGGAAATGAAGAGGCTAGCGGTCATGGGGATGCTGGGCCGAGGCGACCGGGAGTTGTGCTGGGCCTTGGGGAGGCATTGGAGATGGGACACGCGACTGGGCTGACGAAGATGAGGCTGAGGCATCCTCCTCCGTTGCCCAAACTGGTGCTGCTCAGGATGCAGCGGGTTCAGGCACTCGTCCTTTGTAGGAGAGGAAGTAGAGCAGCTCTGACGAGGACTCTGGAGGGTGAGGGTGCGGATTGCAGGGGCGGGGAGCGTGGGAACCGGCCGGATCCGAGGCCAGGGCAATAGCGGAGCTCCGTTCTGTGGTGGCTCTAGGAAGATCGGGTGGAGATGAGGCGGCCATCGCGTTGGAGCTTCAGCCATGGCTCCTGTACAGCAGAGAGAAAGAGAGATAAATAAGGTGAGAGAGATACGTACAGAGGAGGAGTTCAGGAAGGAGAGGGGCGACACGGGCCTGGTTGGTCACCGGCGGCTCGCCGGCTGGCCGGACGCAAAGTGCAGGGACGGCGCGGGTGAAAGGACGTGTATGTTGCCTAGAGGGGGTGAATATACGCTTTAAAATAATTACGGTTTAGGCTTGAACAAATGCAGAATAAAACTAACGTTTAATATGTCGAGCACAAAGCCTAAAACAACTAGGCTCACCTATGTGCACCAATAACTTATGCTAAGAAAGATAAATAACTAAGTGATAGCAAGATATATAGCATCAAAAAATATAGCTATGACAAAGTAAAGTGCATAACTAAAGGGTTCGGGTAAGAGATAACCGAGGCACGAGGAGACAATGATGTATCCTGAAGTTCACACCCTTGCAGATGCTAATCTTTGTTCGGAGCGGTGTGGAGGCACAATGCTCCCCAAGAAGCCACTAGGGCCACCGTAATCTCCTCATGCCCTCGCACAATGCAGGATGGTCACCGAACTCGTACAAACAAGGTTGGGACAATCTCCACAACTTAATTGGACGCTCCCAACGACACCAAGAAGCTTCACCACAATGGATTGTGGCTCCGAGGTGACCTCAAATGCTTGGGGAAATCTCCACAACCTAATTGGAGACCGGGAAGCTTTCCCGGAGCTTTCCACCACAATTATTGAGCTCTGAGGCACCACAAACCGTCTAGGACACCAAGGCACCCAAGATGAACAAGCTCTAGGGTGCTCAAACACCCAAGAGTAATAAGCTTCTCAAACTTCACTTCCACGTATCACCATGGAGAACTCAAACCTATGCACCAAATGCAATGGCAAGGGCACACAGAGTGCCCAAGTCCTTCTCTCCCAAATCCCACCACACCAACTAATGCTATGGAGGAAATGAGAGGAAGAACGAAGAAGAACACCAAGAACTCCAAGATCAAGATCCAAGGGGTTCCCCTCACAAAGAGGAGAAAGTCATTGGTGGAAATGTGGATCTAGATCTCCTCTCTCTTTTCCCTTAAGAACTAGCAAGAATCATTGGAGGGATTGAGAGTTAACAAGCTCAAAGAAGGTTAACAATGGGGGAAGAACACGAGCTCAAGAGTTAAGAACCATTGGGGAAGAAGACCCCCTTTTATAGGGCCCCCAAATCCAACCGTTATGTACATAGGTCATACACAGGTCATACACAAGCGGTACTACTGCTAAGCACGGTAGTTCCAAGAGAAGCATGCAAAACGCCAGAAAAACTCGAGGCAGTAGTACCGCCCGGTACTTCCGCTTAAAAAACATAAGCGACACATAAGGGCGATAGTACCGCTTGGAACTTCCTCTTAAAAATAAGCAGTAGTTCGAGCTGCTCTTTAGGGTGCTAGTACCGCTGGAGCGGTACTGTCGCTCTAGGGAGAGCGGTACTTCCATGCTACCGAGCAGTACTACCGCTTGCTCAGAGAAAAATAACTCTGGCACTAAAACTACCACAACTTTCGCAAATGAACTCCGAATTGAGCAAACTCAAGCTTGTTGGATTTAGCACGACAAGAGATATCGAACAACGAAGAAGAGGCAGCATGAAAATGCCAATCATATAGAGATATAAAATCTCTATGAATGAAGAACCGGCAAAAACTCCAACATCGAAAACATCATAGAAGATGCATATGGACTCCGTTTTCGATGACCTTGAGCTTTTCATGAAGCTGACCATAAGCTCAAGAACTCACAAAGAGAAACACCAAACAAGAACCAAGAAAGATGATGATGCAAGGATGCAAATGGTTTGAGCTCTCAATGAACGATATGATCAAGCTACTCACTTGAGCCCCCCCTTGATAGTATGGCTATCTATCCTATAAGCCAGTCTCCCAAGTACAACTATGAGACCGGTAAAATAGAAAACCCTATCAGGGTCAAACCTTTGCCTTGCGCATAGTCCACTTGAGCTAGATGATGACGATCTTGACTTCCTCAAGATGGACCACCTTTCTTGATTGCGCCGGCTTGATGAAGATAAGTAGATTGCTCCCCCATACTCCGCTATGGGTGAGCCACTCTTCGGCACATCTCCACAAGTCCATTGTCACCACAATGAACGGCAAGCTTCAAGCAGGATCTCTCTGTAATGCTTCACTTGAGCTTGCACACCGCAACCTTGATGACAATCACCACTTGATGTCATCCTCCATGGATTGTATGGGATCTCCTTATTGATGTTAGCCCAAGGAAACATACCTAACCCCACAAAGAACACTCATAGGGAACATGGGTTAGTACACAAAGCGCAATGGACAATGCTTACCATACCATGGGATCACTTGATCCCTCTTGGTACATTTTGTACTCTTTGTGTGTTGATCAACTTGATTCACTCTTTGACTCAGTCTTGATCAACCTTGTATCTTATCTTATCTATGACCAATCTTTGGATAAAACCTTGAATACCACCTTGGTCACCATATAAACTCCTTGAAACCATAGATGGATTTCAAGAAGTGCCTATGGACAAATCCTTCGAATGTAACTTAAGGCAACCATTTGTCCATAGGGATTGCGAGGGATCACTAGAAGAGTGTCTAGAGGGGGGTGAATAGACTACTAGCAGGAATTTAAAACCTAACCTTTCCCAAGTTAATTGGTTGGCAGATTTTAACAGTTTTTAGCAAAGCTAGCAAGTCTAACATCCCTACACATGCATGTCAACAAATATGGCAGCGGAAAATAAAGACATTACATATAAAGTGTTGAGATAGGTAGATCAAACGCAGTTGGAGACGCATGGATTTTTCCCGTGGTTCCGATAGGTGGCACTATCGTACATCCACGTTTATGGAGTCTTCAACCCACGGAGGGTAACGGTCACGAGAGTCCACGAAGGGCTCCACCCAAAAGGGTCCACGAAGTAGCAACCTTGACTATTCCATAACGGCTTCCGTCCACGAAGGACTAGCCTCACTATGGGTAGATCTTCATGAAGTAGGTGATCTCTTTGCCCTTACAAACTTCTTGGTTCAGTCCACAACACGAAGTAGAAGGCTCCCAAGCGACACCTAACCAATCTAGGAGGCACCACCCTCCAAAAGGTAATAGGCTTGGTAATGACGATGAACTCCTTGCTCTTGTGCTTCAAGATGATAGACTCCTCAGCACCCAATCACTCTCTCACAGATTTGGCATGGTGGAAGAGATGGGATTGGTGGAAAGCTACTTGGGGAGGCTAGAGATCAAGATCCATATGATTGGAGTGGAAGATCTTGACCTCAACACAAGGGTAGGTGGTTCTCTCTTAGAAAACTGATAGGATAGGTATGGAATAGTTTTGAGTGCTTCACTTTCGAGTAGGTGGTGGTGAAAGGGTATATATAGGCATCCCCAAAAATCCAACCGTTACACATAATATAACCAACTCGGTGACACCGATGTGTTAATCTCAGTGGTACTGAAGTGACCAAAAGGTGGCAACTTTTGAATCTCGATGAGACCAATATAGGAAACTCAGTTGCACCGATAAGGTGCCCAACAGTCAGATTTCCAATATCGGTGACGCCGATCCAACATTCTTGGTGGTACCGATAATGTTAATTTGCGTAACAGAATGTTGGCAACCTAAACTCGGTGGCACCGGTATGGAATCGGTTGCACCGAAGTGGCTATGGTTTGGCTGAGTCTGTCTAGGTTCTGGAATTGGTGGCACCGGTATGGGAAAGTTGGTTGTACTGATTTTGAGTGTTAGGTATAGAATAGACTTTGGTGGGAGATTATCTGGATGTTTTTGGCGACTATCACTTCTGCACGTTTGAGCATTTTGTTCACCAACAAAACCTTACCCCCTTTTAATAGTATTGGCTTTCCTATGGACTCAAAGTGATTTCTCACAAATATAAAATGTAGAGTCCTCTTTTTGAAGCCTGGCCAACCTATTTCCTTGCATCTTGGGGTATCTCCATAATCTCCTTTTGCCAAATCTCTCTATAGACTGTATCTGAAATACACTAGGTAAAAATATCATTCCAAGATACAATGTATGTTGTCATGAATTATCAAAACCCCCAAGGGAGCATGTTGTGCTTTCAATCTCCCCCTTTTTGGTAATTGATGACAACATACAATCAAAACTTCAAATAAAGATATGCATGGTTATACTTAAGACTTTGAGAGACACATGACTTAGGCTTGCTCCCCTAAATGTGTGTAGTCCTTTAAAGGATAGTTTCTTTTGAATGCATGAACACGCATAAGGTAGAAGGGATATAATAGGTCATGTGTATCTTGGCTATATGCATCAAATATATATGAATGAGATGTATCTTTGTTCAAGACATCACTCTTGCAAACAATATGTGCAAGAAGCAAGAGATCATCTTGACCAAGGATATGATGCATATACTTGCCTTGAGTTCTTGAGCATCCTGATAATAGAAACACACTTGAGAAAACAATGTTAGGAAACACAAGAGTATTCTACCAAACAGCAAGGAAATAGAACTCAAAATTGCCAAGATATGGAAGACATATAGAGGATAGTATTCCTTAGAATTTATATGTCTCCAAGATCATTTGGAATTTTCTCATCGTAGATATGAAAATAGATTATCCTCTCCCCCTAAATATTAGCTTGTAGATATTAGGATTGTATAAGGTGAGAAAGGTCAATAATTTTCTTCTCCCCTACTTTGATATTCTCCCCCTATTTATAAAGATGTGAGTATTGATATTGGCTCTCCCCCTTGATCATATCTCCCCCTTTGCATAATCATGTATCTCCTCTTTAGCATGAAACTTTGGTATTCTCCCCCTTTGGCATTAATTTCCAAAAAGGTCAAAAAAAGGGATAGATACAGGGATCATTGACTGAGAAGGGATCCTTGAGAACAAGGGTCATCGAAATGTAGGATTCATAAAAATGAAAACTGAGAGAGTCATTGAAAATGATTTCTCTACCTTTGAGATGTTATAGGACTTTGTTCTTCTCCTCCTTTCTTCATTGAAGATAGGGATCCCTGAATAAAGAAATTATCTCCTCAAGATTAACTTTAGTTCTTCTCCCCCTAAGTAATACAAAGTTTTTTTTAAAAGAAGGGATCATCGAAGTAACAGAAGTATTACAAGAAAGATCACTAAGAAAACACAGAATTGCAAAAATGAATTCAGATGAGACAGAGTGAAAATTGCTGACTCCGAGATAGATAGAGCGATGGTACCGAGATTTTGTAGTGCAGCTTGTCTGCACTTTTGGTAGAACCGAGATATATGAGTCGGCGGCTCCGAAAGAGAAACCAAGTTTCTGTTTTCACAGTGTCAAGAGAAAGATTTTCAATGAAATATGAAGTTTTTACAAGGGACATCAACTAGAGAAGATTGGAGTAGTTATGAAAAATCATGCAATAGAGAGCAAACCACACAAAATTCTTAACTAGATGATGGGCGGTGACTAGGTCACCTATATTAGAGTATATCGACTTAGGAGCCAAGAAAAAAAATACTTGATCATAGGTCATACTCTACGTTAAGCTCAAATGGGGTTACCATTTCGATTAAGCGTTTTAATGTCTTCATATCACTTGAGTTGGTTTAGCTCATTTCTTGGAGTAATGCCTTTTCAAGGACATGAGTCCATACCTTTGAGTGATGTTGATGACGTAGCTTGTAGATGAACTTGTTGAGGATGCTCGACACAATGGTGCCTCCGCGTTCAACACACGTGCAACCCGGTGACATCTCCTATGCCTTGATCCAGCAAGGAGGAAGGAGAGGTTGAGGGAGAGCTCCAGCAGCATGACAGCATGGTGACAGTGGAGCTGCGTGGTATTCCGGCAGCGCTTCGCCGAGCGCTACGGAGGACAAGGAGGAGGAGAGGTAGGGCTGCGCCGAGAGGGAGAGAAACTTGTGTGTCAGCTGCCCTCAAAACCCCCACTATATATATGAGGAGGAGGAGGGAGGGTGCAGCCCCTAGGGTTCCCACCCTAGGGCTGGCGGTAGCCCTAGATGGCCCTTGGGGCGGCGGCCAGAGAGGGGAGAGGAGGGGCAATGCCCTAGGTGGGCCTAGGGCCCATCTGACCCTAGGGTTTGCCCCCTCCCACCTATTGGTGCGCCTTGGGGCCTTATGGGAGGCACACCAGCCCACCTAGGGGCTGGTTCCCTCCCACCTTTGGCCCATGCAGCCCTCTGGTGCCGGTGGCCCCACACGGTGGACCCCTCGAACCCTCCCGGTGGTCCCGGCACGGTACCGGTGATGCCCGAAACACTTCCGGTGACCAAAACCTCACTTCCTATATATGAATATTTACCTACGGACCATTCCGGAACTCCTCATGATGTCCAGGATCTCATTTGGGACTTTGAACAACCTTCGGTAACCACGTACACAATTTCCCTATAACCCTAGCGTCATCGAACCTTAAGTGTGTAGACCCTACGGGTTCGGGAGGCATGTAGACATGACTGAGACACCTCTCCATTCAATAACCAACAGCAGGATCTGGATACCCATGTTGTCTCCCACATGCTCCACGATGATCTCATCGGATGAACCACGATGTCGGGAATTCAATCAATCTCGTATACAATTCCCTTTGTCTACCGGTATGACACTTGCTCGAGATTTGATCATCAGTATCCCTATACCTTGTTCAATCTCGTTATCGGCAAGTCTCTTTACTCGTTCCGTTACACATAATCCCTTGGTTAACTCCTTAGTTACATTGAGCTCATTATGATGATGTCTTACCGAGTGGGCCCAGAGATACCTCTCCATCACACGGAGTGACAAATCCTAGTCTCGATTCACGCCAACCCAACAGACACTTTCGGGGATACCCATAGTATACCTTTATAGCCACCCAGTTACATTGTGACATTTGGCACACCCAAAGTATTCCTACGGTATCCAGGAGTTGCACAATCTCATGATCTAAGGAAATGATACTTGACATTAGAAAAGCTTTAGCACACGAACTACATGATCTTGTGCTATGCTTAGGATTGGGTCTTGTCCATCACATCATTCTCCTAACAATGTGATCCCGTTATCAACGACATCCAATGTCCATGGTCATGAAACCGTGACCATCTATTGATCAACGAGCTAGCCAACTAGAGGCTCATGAGGGACATGTTGTGGTCTATGTATTCACACATGTATTACGGTTTCCGGTTAATACAATTATAGCATGAACAATATAAAATTATCATGAACAAGGAAATAAAATAATAACCATTTTATTATTGCCTCTAGGGCATATTTCCCATAGTCTCCCACTTGCACTGGAGTCAATAATCTAGTTACATTGTGATGTATCGAACACCCATAGAGTTCTAGTGTTGATCATGTTTTGCTCGTGAGAGAGATTTAGTCAACGGATCCATGACATTTAGATCTGTATGTACTTTACAAATATCTATATCTCCATCCTGGACTTATCCAGAAATGGAGTTGAAGCGACGCTTGATGTGTCTTGTCTTCTTGTGAAACCTGAGCTCCTTGGCAAGGGCAATAGCTCCAGTGTTGTCACAAAGTGGAGTCATCGGGCCCGACGCATTGGGAATCACTCCTAGGTCGGTGATGAAATCCTTCATCCAGACTACTTCCTGTGCTGCTTCCTAAGAAGCTATGTACCCCGCTTCACATGTAGATGTCGCCATGACGCTTTGCTTGCTGCTACACCAGCTGACTGCCCCTCCGTTCAAAATATACATGTATCTGGTTTGTGACTTGGAGTCATCCGGATCTGTGTCGAAGCTAGCATCGATGTAACCCTTTACGACGAGCTCTTCGGCACCGCCATATACGAGAAACATGTCCTTGGTCCTTTTCAGGTACTTTAGGATATTCTTGACCGTTGTCCAGTGTTCCGCTCTGGGATCACTTTGGTACCTCGCTACCAAACTTATGGCAAGGTTCACATCAGGTCTGGTACACAACATGGCGTACATTATAGAGCCTATGGCTGAAGCATAGGAGATGACACTCATCTTTTCTCTATCCTCTGCTGTGGTCGGGCATTGAGTCGTACTCAATCTCACACCCTGTAACACAGGCAAGAACCCCTTCTTGGACTGATCCATATTAAACTTCTTCAATATCTTGTCAAGGTATGTGCTTTGTGAAAGACCTATGAGGCGTCTGGATCTATCTCTATAGATCTTGATGCCGAATATGTGAGCAGCTTCTCCAAGGTCCTTCATTGAAAAACACTTATTCAAGTAGGCCTTTATGCTTTCCAAAAGTTCTATATCATTTCCGATCAATAATGTGTCATCCACATATAATATGAGAAATGCTACAGAGCTCCCACTCACTTTCTTGTAAATACAGGGTTCTCCATAAACCTGTATAAATCCAAACGCTTTAATCACCTCATTAAAGCGAATGTTCCAACTCCGAGATGCTTGCACTAGCCCATAGATGGAGCGCTGGAGCTTGCATACCTTGTTAGCATTCTTAGGATTGACAAAACCTTCCGGCTACATCATATACAATTCTCCCTTAAGGAAACCGCTAAGGAATGCCGTTTTGACGTCCATTTGCCAGATCTCATAATCATAAAATGCGGCAATTGCTAGCATGATTCAAACGGACTTCAGCATCACTACGGGTGAGAAAGTCTCATTGTAGTCAACTCCTTGTACTTGTCGATAACCCTTAGCGACAAGCCGAGCTTTATAGACGGTCACATTACCATCCGCTCTAGTCTTCTTCTTAAAGATCCATTTGTTTTCTATGGCTCGCTTATCATCAGGCAAGTCCACCAAAGTTCATACTTTGTTTTCATACATGGATTCTGTTGGGGATATAACTCCGTGGTGAGACCCGCCCAGGAGGCTCCGGGTCACACCTGGTGGCTCATAGGCCAGCCCAAGGATGGGCCTTGAAGACTCAAGCCCAAGACGTTTGGCCGCTTGCCAAGGTGGGCTAAGATGAGGCCCAGACAGAGAAGGAATGCAGACCCAGGTAGATAAGCCGCCCGAAGACAGCTTTCTCAGGAAGGCAAGACAACGTAGAGATAGACTCGGACACGTTGTGAGAGTCGGTTACGACTTGTATGACCCGTGGTCTTGACCTCCTATATAAAGGCGAGACCCGGGGCGACTTAGACAGAGACTAACTAATCGAGAGCTAGGTCAAGCGATTCCGCTACCTTGTAATTGATACTTCGATCAATACAACACAAGCAGGACGTAGGCTATTACCTCTACTTGAGGGGCCATACCTGGGTAAACTCGTGTCCTTCGTCCCAACCAACCCCTTTGAGTCCATCACCTTAGCGATGGCCTCGAATCTAAGTCCTCGGACATCTGCCGTGATAAAACCATGACAGATCCTATGTCGGATTTCATGGCTTCAAGCCATTTGTTGGAATGTGGGCCTATCATCGCTTCTTCATAGTTCGAAGGTTCACCGTTGTCCAACAACATGATCTCTAGGACAGGGTTGCCGTACCACTCTGGTGCGGAACGTGTCTTAGTGGACCTTCGAATAGCAACTTGATGTGAAGTTTCATGATCATCATCATTAACTTCCTCTCCAGCCGGTGCAGGCTCCATAGAAACAACTTCCTGTGTTGTGCTAGTCTCCAGTTCGAGTCGAGGTACAATTACCTTATCAAGTTCTATTTTCCTCCCACTTACTTCTTTCGAGAGAAATTTTTTCTCTAGAAAGGATCCTCTGACAGCCCAAGGGCTGCCCCTACCTTTTATGGCATTGTAACCTATGTGGGCCCTTGTTGCGATATGTTGAATGTTATGAGTTTGCTCTTTTTCCATGCCATTGTTTCATGCATCATGCATCATGCATCATTTCATCATCACCTAGTACTGGATGCGTCTGGGGTACCACCATGGTTTAGTATCGTTGTGCTTTCGAGGATTCGAGTTAGATGGATTTGTGAAAGCCTCTGGTTATGTGTTGAAGGATGGATACAGTTGGGGTGTAGGTTTGCTAGTTGTGTAAGATATTTCCTCCTTGTATCCCCCACACCGGATTGCATAACCCGAAAGTTTTTGGAAGTTCTTAGGTGGGCACTCATGTAGTTATCTAGGATCATCTTCTTCAGATGTATGAGGGCATATACATTTGTTCCGAGCAACATTATCTCAATACTTTTGTGTTATTGCAAGTGGCTTCTAATATCTGATGATGTTATCGCAAAATTGAAGAAGGGGTTCTTACTAATTTTTCAGTAGGAAGGTTGTTTGTGTTATTCAGTCAATTTCTTTCAAGCATTTGATTCATCTTTGAATTCATCTTTGTCAATGAGGTGCTGATGTTTTGTCCATCTTCAGGATGGCTCCACCAACTCGCGGGAATCCAGGTCACGGTGAGGAGCAGGCTGATGTTCCACCACCCCCACCACCGCCTCTTCCTCTAGAAGCTTGGCAAACTGTGATGGCCGCAACCAATGCGAACTCTCAGATGTTTCTCAGGCTGTTGCAAGAAAGAGATCAGGGTCAGCAAGGCTTTCAAGGGAATTTTTAGAATCAACCTCAGTTTGCGATGCTCAATCAGTTCCTTGCCAACCAGCCCAAGTCTTTCACCTGTTGTGAGTAGACTTTTGATGATGATGATTGGCTCCATGACATGAGTAAGCATTTTGAGTGCAGCAATCTCAGACCAGAGGACTTTGTCAGATTTGCGTCGCTCCAGCTCAAGGGTCAGGCAGCTGATTGGTGGCAGCAGTACAAGGATTCCAGGGGCAATCGTGTTGTTACTTGGGACGAGTTCTGTCGTGACTTCATGGCCCATTACATCCCGACAATCCTTTTCGAGGAGATGCGTGAGAAATTCAGGCACCTGAAGTAGGGGAGAAAGTCTGTCTATCAGTACAACATCGAGTTCCAGAATCTAGCCCGCTATGCTAAGCAAGATGTTCCAGATGACAAGGCCATGATCAATCAGTTTAGAGGTGGTCTCAAGGATGAGCTTCTGCCAGGTCTAGTCCTTCAAGAGCCTCGTGAGTTTGATCAGTTCTACGACATGGCTTTGAAGGTCGAGGCAACTCGACTCAAGTTGGAGAACTCAAGGAAGCGTTCAAGGGATTCATATTCTTCTTCTTCCAGCTCTCAAATGGTTCCTAAGCAGCAGAAATATTGGGTGCCTAATCCTCCTCCATTTTGTCCTCCTCAGCAGCAGAAGCAGTTCGATGGCCGTGGTTCTTCCCACCCACCCAACCAAGGATATTAGCAGAGACCCCAGGCATCCAAGGCATCTTTTGTTCCTCCTGCAGGCAACTTTCGTCCTCTATTTGATGTTACTTGTCACAAGTGTGGTCAGAAGGGTCACTACTCAAACAAGTGCAACCAACGGCGTCTTCCACCTCCTCCTCTAGTCAGGCCTCTAGTTAATGCTATGGTGAGGCATAATCCCAAGTCGGCAAGGGTGAACATGGTGAGCGCAGCAGAGGCAGAGGATTCTTCTCAAGTGATCATGGGCAATCTCTCAGTTAATTCTATTCCTGCAAAAGTTTTGTTTGATACTGGTGCGTCGCATTGTTTCATGTCCCGTTCGTTCTTTGCAATGCATGAGTTTGCATGTCAAGATCTCCTTAGACCTGTGTTAGTGGCGTCTCCTGGGAAATTAAAGAATTCTAATTGCTTGGTTCCGGATGTTTCTATCAAGATGGGAAATTATTCTTTTCTGGCTTCTCCAATTGTTCTCGGAAATTCCGACATTGATCTCATTTTGGGCACGGACTTCCTGGCTATGAACAAGGCTTACATCGATTGTAAAGCAAAAGAAGTCAAGCTGACTCATCCTTCAGAAGATGTGATTATTTTCGCAGCTCGCGATGACACAATCCGTCTCTTTGCTCTTAATGAGAAGGGTGAAGTCTCGGCGATTTCTCAAATTACGGTGGTTTGTGAGTATGAAGATGTCTTTCCAGAAGAATTGCCAGGAATGCCTCCACACCGGCTAGTCGAGTTCGTGATTGACCTCGAGCCCGGAACTTAACCGGTTTGCAAGCGCCCTTATAAACTTGGCCCTGAAGAGCTGAAAGAGTTGAAGAAGTAGCTAGATTAACAAGAACGTCTAGGCCTGATCAGACCAAGTTCTTATCCATGGGGTTGTGGTGTTTTGTTTGTCAAGAAGAAGGATGGCACAGACCAGCTTTGTGTCAATTAACGTCCATTGAACAAGAAGACAATCTGAAACAAGTACCCACTTCCCAACATCAATGAGTTGTTTGAACAACTGAAAGGTGCCAAGGTCTTCTCGAAGCTTGATCTTCGCATGCGCTATCATCATATTCGCATTCGCGAAGAAGATATTCCAAACACCGCTTTCATGACGAGTTTTGGCTCTTCTGAGTACACCGTCATGTCTTTTGGTATTGCAAATGCTCCTCCAACCTTTTGAAGAATGATGAACTTCATATTCTCTCCTTTCAAGAATGAGTTCGTCTTGGTCTATTTGGATGATATCCTGTGTTCTCGAGGACAGAAGAAGAGCATGCAGAGCATCTCAGGCTTGGTGTTTGACAAGCTAAGAGAACATTGATTCTATGCGAAGTTTTCCAAGTGTGAGTTTTGGATCAATGAAGTGGTGTACCTTGGGCATGTGATCTCTGTCGAGGGCATTAAAGTGCACCCTGAGAAAGTTGAGGCAATCTTGAAGTGGGAGCCTCCTCAGAATGTGAAGCAGCTTTGTAGCTTCATCGGGCTTGCTAGTTATTGCAGAAGATTCATGGAGAACTTCTCTCAAATTGCTAAGCCTCTGTCTAATCTCCTCCAGAAGAGTGTCAAGTATGTTTGGTCTCTTGAGAGTGATGTGGCATTCAATACGCTCAAGCAGAGACTGACTTCAGCTCCAGTTCTTGTTCCTCCCGAGTAGTCAAAGCCTTTCCAACTTTTCTGTGATGCTTCTCTCCAAGGTCTTGGTGGTGTTCTCATGCAAGATAAGAAGATAGTTGCTTATACCTCGCGTGAGTTGAAGCCTGCCTAGAAGAACTACCCCACTCATGATCTCTAGTTGGCGGCAGTTGTGCATGCTCTAATGACTTGGAGGCATTTGTTGTTGGGTAGACCAGTTGAGGTGTACACCGATCACAAGATCTTGAAGTACATTTTCACTCGACCCAATCTCAATCTTCGGCAGTCTCGTTGGGTGGAAATGCTTGAAGACTTCAAACCAAGCATTGAGTATACTCCTGGAAAAGCAAATGTCATTGCAGACGTGCTCATCTAAAAGGCATACTGCAATAGTCTCATTCTAAAGCCTCTTCAACCCAAGCTTTGTGAAGCCTTCCACAAGCTCAACCTTCAGATGATTCCGCAAGGATTTCTTGCCAATCTTCAAGTCTCTCCGACTCTGGAAGATCAGGTTCACCAAGCTCAACTTCTTGATGCGATGGTGAAGAAAGTGAAGAAAGGTGTGGCCAAGGGCATTCCGAAGTATAAGTGATTTCGCGTTGATGACAAAGATGCCTTGTTATTTGAGGACCGTCTAGTGGTTCCAAAAGGTGATCTCAGGAAAGTTATCATGGACGAAGCACACAATTCTCTTCTATCCATTCATCCAGGCAGTTCCAAGATGTATCAGGATCTCAAGCAAACCTTCTGGTGGACTCGCATGAAGCGTGAAATTGCTCAGTTCATGAACGAGTGTGATGTTTGTCGCAGAGTGAAGGCAGAACATCAACGTCTAGCAGGTCTTCTTCAGCCTTTGCCTATACCAGAGTGGAAATCCGATCATGTGGAGATGTATTTCGTCACTGGGTTTCCCAAGTCCAAGAGAGGCAACGATGCCATCTTTGTGGTTATCGACAAGCTGACAAAAGTTGCTCATTTCCTTCCAGTCAAAGAATCTATCTCGACAGCTCAGCTAGCAGAGTTGTATACGTCAAGGATAGTTTCTTTGCATGGTATTCCTCAACTCATCTCATTTGACCACGGAAGCCTCTTTACTTCCAAGTTTTGGGAGCCTTCCAGACTGCTATGGGTACCAAGATCCATTTCAGCACTGCATTCCATCCGTAGACAAGTGGTCAAGTTGGGAGAGTCAATCAAATCCTTGAAGATATGCTCAGAGCCTGTGTGATTTCGTTTGGCATGAAATGGGTAGACTGCCTTCCATATGCTGAATTCTCATACAACAATAGCTTTCAGGCTAGCTCAGGCAAGGCCCCTTTCGAGATTCTCTACGACAGGAAGTGTCGTACCCCGCTTAACTGGTCTGAAACTGGTGAGCGTCAAATTTTGGGTAATGACATGATCACCGAAGCAGAAGAGATGTGTCGTGTCATTCGTGAGAACCTCAAAGCAGCTCAATCCCGACAAAAGAGTTATTACGATAACAAACATCGGGATGTTTCCTTTCAAATTGATGATCTAGTCTATCTCAAAGTCTCTCCCATGAAGGGCACTCAACGGTTTGGAATTAAAGGGAAGCTAGCTCCTCGCTTTGTTGGTCCTTTCAAAGTTGTTGGCAAGAGAGGTGAACTTGCATATCAACTAGAGCTTTCTCCAAACTTCGCAAATGTGCATGATGTCCTCCATGTCTCTTAGCTGCGGAGGTGCTTCAAGACTCCTGAGCATATCATTGACCTCCAAGACATTGATCTCCAAGAAGACCTCTCTTATCAAGATCATCCAGTGGCTATTCTCGAAGAAACTGAGCGTGAGACTCGCAACAAATCAATCAAGTTTCTCAAGGTGAAGTGGTCACATCATTCTGACAAAGAAGCTACTTGGGAACGTGAGGATCTTCTCCGTTTCGAATATCCAGAGTTCCTTCGTTCCTAGATCTCGGGTCGAGATCCTCTTGTAGTGTGGGAGAGTTGTGATAGTCCAAGGGCTGCCCCTACCTTTTATGACCATGTAACCTATGTGGGCCCTTGTTGCCATATGTTGAATGTTATGAGTTTGGTCTTTTGCCATGCCATTGTTTCATGCATCATGCATCATATCATTTCATCATCATGTCTTGCATATTATTTTGTTGTTTTCCCCTTGTGATATTGTTGAGAGGTGGAGTGGCTCTTGTGTGGTCTTGTGGATGTGTGTCCATGTGTGGGAGTAAAATCCTTCCCTCTCCCTTATTAATTCAAAACCCAAAACCCAAAACCTTTTAGTCCTATTATCATTAATCAACATAATTAATTTGCTTTATAAATCTATTAAAAATGTTCAAGTTGTTGTTAATATTAATTTGAGCCAATGTGTGTTGTCCTTTTGGAGTTTTGAGCTATATGAGTTTGGGGTTTTATAATAACAGAGGTGTTGTTTAAGAGGTGTTGTTTTCTTAATAGTATTAAAAATACTTGCTTTAAAAATCCTCTTGTTAATTGTATTAAACAGTTCACATTTCTCTTTCGTGCAAAAGTATTTTTGTTTTTGCAAAAACCCTTTCATTTTCCTCTGTTTTTTTATTTGTGTGGTTGTTTTATTTATAGGAAAAAACCCTATTGTTTTTCTTTGTCTGCAAGAGGAGTGTTGTTGGGCCCTTCTTCTCCCTTGTGGCCCATTTAGCTAGCGAAGCCAGCCCAGCCTAGCTCCCTGATGGACCCCTGCTCCCGTTGCGTCTCCATCGGGTTTAGTTTGCGTCGCCGAGAGAGAGAGCTTGTGAGAGCGTCGGTCGCCATCGCCATCAGGGCTCACGGACGTCGAGGCGCTCCTTTAAATAGGTGTGGACCCCTAGCGTTCGGTCTTCCCCCTCGCGTGCCGCCATCTCCCTTCTCCTCCTCCCTCTTCTTCCCCTTCCCTCTTCTGTGTCAGGTGAGAGCAGAGCAGGTAAGGTTTCAGAGAAGATTGCCAGTCGTCATCATCGTCATCCCCGCCTCTCCGATGGATCTCCTTCGCGCCCGACATGTCGTGGCAGCCGCGGATCGTCCCCGCATTCCGTTCCCGCCGTTAGAGCACCGTGGGAAGCTCCAAGGCGTCGGCTTCTTCCTTGCTGTCGCCGCGTGCCCGAAGCTCACCGCCGGTCTTCTTCCTCTTCGTCGCTGCCGCATCCTCGTCTCTTCCTCCTCTTCTCTGCGTTCTGAATCGTCGTTGTCTCCCCCTCGGTGAGCCGTCACGATTCCCCTCCTGTTGCCGTGCCTAGCTTGGCGTCACCGTAGAAGTTTCTGTCGCCGCCGTCCATGCAAGGTAGCACCTTGAGGGCGTTGCCTCCGTCCCCTCATCGTGAGACGAGCAAGGGATGGACTCCCAATGCACATTTAGTTAGCATAAGAGTGCTAGTGCCCCTCCTCTGTCGAGTGTCGAAGCGTAGCGCAGTGGTAGGAATCCGGGGGCGAGACCGCAAGGTATGGGGATCGAATCCCAGCCCCCCCGTGGGTTTTCTTTTTTTCTGGTTGGCCGGTCGTGGTGTTGTGTGTTTGGATCCGGTGTGATGGCTGGATCCCATGCGCGTGCTGTGTGTGTATCCAGATCTGGTGCGGCTGTGGCTAGATCCAGGTGTGGCTTTGTATGTGTTGTGCGTGTGCCTGTGTGTCGGGGATATACCCCGCGGTATGACCCGGCCTGGCGACTCATAGGAGACCTGGAAAAGACATTCCATTTTATTAATGACCTGGCAGGCGGATCATAGGATGACCAGGCCCAAGACCCGACGTGTAAGCTGGCGCCAGGCGGCCCACAAGAGAAGGCTCAAAGAGAGAAAGACTCCCTGTCGAAGGTTACAAGACCCAGAATAGGATTCTAGAGAGACTAGTCCTAATCCTACTCCTAGTAGGACTCTATTTTGTAAACCTACCCTCTCCACTTATATAAGGAGGGGTAGAGCACCCCTAGAGGGAGAGGACACAAGTCCACAAGTTTAGACAGACACAAGAGATTAGAGATAGATAGATTAGAGGCTCTCGTGATTAGAGGTAGCAAACAACACCCTTGTAACCGAGAGATCTCCTTCATCATCAATACCAGACAAGAAGGATGTAGGTTTTTACCTCCATCGGAGGGGCCGAACCTGGGTAAACTCCATGTCTCTCGATTCTGATCAACCCCTTCAAGCCGCCACATAATTGTGTCTTCGCCCCGAACCTAAGTCCGTTCACCCGGACACCTGCCGTGACAAATCCACGACTGTTGGCGCCCATCATGGGGCCACGCACGGTGGTTTGTGTTCTTGAAGGGATCTCTCCCAAGGATCGAGAAGCACACAATTTTTCGGATAAAGAAGAGCCGATGCTAGTTTGAGATCATGCCTCATCCGAACTGGCCTCATCCGCTCGTGTCGCTGCATGCTGCTCCGCCTCTGTGCACCGTGGCCCCGACCGTCTCTCGCCTCCATCGCATGCTTTACTCGCCGGGGTGCACTTTGAGCCGCTGCTGGCCCACGCTTCCGAACGCCTCTGCTTCGAGCTCCCCAAGCTGCCGGCTGCATCGTGAGCCACCCCAGGGCCGGTCTCCCCTGTTGCTACAACCCGCCATTCCAAAAATGACAGGACCGAACCGCCACCCCTGTTGATGTGAGCCGCCGCCGGCTGCTGCCATGAGCTGCCTCCACCTCATTCCAGTTCCACCGCGGGCCGATGCAATTGAGCCGCCGCCGGTTCTGCTGCCGTGAGCCACCGATTTCCTCATGCACGAGCCGCCTCCGCCATGGTTCGCACTACCACCCGCGTCGCCGGGTCACAGGTGCTATCCACCCAATTTATGTTATCTATACATTTTGATTCCTTCAAAGAACAATTACTTCGTCTTTGTAATATTTTTTACACATGACAAATTATTCATTACCAAAGTGGCATCATATTGCGGAGATGGAGGCGCACCAGCGTCGTTTGGCATCGGCGTCCGTACCGGCTTACAGAGCCACAGCCGTCTCTCGCGGCCGCACCGGCTCGCAACGTCCGCGACTGAGTAATCTATCAGCGCTGACTTACAATACCCGCGGCCGAGTCACCCGTTTGCGCCGGCTTACAATGCCCATGGCTAATTCTCCCGTCCGTGCTTACAACACCACCGGCGAATCGCATGTCCGTGCTGGCCTACAACGCCATGGCCGTCTCTCGTGGCCGAACCAGCTTACAACGCCGTGGCCGTCTCTCGCCACTGCTTCGGATTACAACGCCATGGCCGTCTCTTGCCATCCGCGCCAGCTTACAATGCCGTGGCATCTTCCACAACAGCACCGGCTTACAATGCCATGGCTGGTTTCTACGTCTACATCAACGCGCCGGTACCACTCGTGCTAACCCGGAATTATGAGCCGCCAAATGGACGCGGTAAGCCGCCGCATTCGCGAAATGGTATTCCCCAACAACGCTGCAACTCACCAACTGCCCGACTCGCAACACCGTGGCCATCTCTCGCGATCGCGCCGACTTACAGTGTCGTGGCCATCTCTCGCGATCATGCGCAGCTAACTTCGATGTCTACATCAGCACGCCAGCGGCCGCATACACTAGTACGAGCCGCCCAATTGACACGCGGAAGCCGCCGCCCATAGTTTGACCTACATCAACATATTAGTGCGGTGCTCGCATATATGAGCCGCGCAACGGGCAGGCAAGCCGCCACTATTACAATTTGGTTCACTTCAACAAACAGCCGGAACGATCCATTGACCGGATCATTGAAGCAATTCATACGGGATCGTCTATAACCCGCCATGGCCAAACCTCAACTTTCAGTGGAGATTCTCAAGCCACCTCTTCGAGTCAACTTAAGACTCGGGGGCTACAGACATGGCGAGACACATTTGGTCATTTTCAACAAGAACCCCAGGTCTTTGCAAGAAAAAACCCAATCCTGGGGGCTATTAGATTATTGGCGGATGATTAAAAGTTGTCCAAGAGGACGAACCGCCGTGATGCACCATTCAAACATAGGTGCTTGAATTTATTTGGAGCCTTTGCCGTTACTTCATACAAGATGGCGGCTTACGAGATGGCGACTTACAAGAAGAGTTCATAAACATTCCAGTTGATATATCAACTGCGACTGCTGAGGGCGGCTTCTTACCTTCGGCTATCGCTTCTAATGCCTTATCGGCCGGCTTTATGCCATCTTCCGGCTAACACGATTAGCCGCGGGCTGAGGGTGGCTTCTTACCTTCGGGTATCGCTTCTAACGCCTTATCGGCCGGCTTTATGCCAAATCTTCCGGCTAACACGATTAGCCGCGGGCTGAGGGCGGCTACTTACCTTCGGGTATCGCTTCTAACACCTTATCGGCCGGCTTTATGCCAAATCTCCCGCTAACATGATTAGCCGCGGGCTGAGGGTGGCTTCTTACCTTCGGGTATCGCTTCTAACGCCTTATCGTTCGGCTTTATGACAAATCTTGCGGCTAACACGATTAGCCATGGTGGAGGGCGGCTTGTTACCTTAGGATATCGCTTCTAATGCGTTATTGGCCGGCGTTTACGCCAAATTGCTGAAGGGGGCTTCTTACCGATGGGTATCGCTTCTAACACCCTATCGGCCGGCTTTATGCCAAATCTTCGGCTAACAGGATTAGCCGCGGTTGTAGGGGGTTCTTACAGACGGGTATCTAACACCCTCACAACTGGCGGAGGGTGGCTTCTTACCTCCGGGTATCGCTTCTAATGCCTTATTGGCTAGGCTTTATGCCATCTTCGGCTAACACGATTAGACATGGTTGTCTAAGGGGGCTTCCCACCGCCGGGTGTAGCTTATTTAACCCTAACAACCGGCGTTTACGCCACATTGCTGAGGGTGGCTTCTTACCTCCGGGTATTGCTTCTAACACCTTATCGGACGGCTTTATGCCAAATCTTCCGGCTAACACGATTAGCCGCGGGCTGAGGGCGGCTTCTTACCTTCGGGTATCGCTTCTAATGCCTTATCGGCCGGCTTTATGCCAAATCTTCTGGCTAACACAATTAGCCGCGGGCTGAGGGCGGCTTCTTACCTTCGGGTATCGCTTCTAACGCCTTATCGGCCGACTTTATGCCAAATCTCCGGCTAACACGCTTAGCCGCAGGCTGAGGGCGGCTTCTTACCTTCAGGTATCGCTTCTAACGCCTTATCGGCCGGCTTTATGCCATCTCCGGCTAACATGATTAGCCATGGTTGTAAAAAGGGGCTTCTCACCTCCGGGTGTAGCTTATCTAACCCTAACAACTGGCGTTCGCGCCAAAAATACTGACAAGTCAAACATTGCATCACACATTGCATCATATATTGCATCAACATTGCATCGTACATTGCATCAACATTGCATCATACATCAAATCATATTCACATGACATGCCGACTTATCAAGCCGGGTCAGAGCAAGATTATGAAAGAAGGAGCAATGTTATAACATCTCCGAGTTGTGTTTTTTCAAGCCGCCCTTACAACAATGCAGAATATATTCTGTCTTGTTCATTTTTGCAGGTTTTATCTCTTAAGATGAGCCGCCATTAAGTACTCTGCAAGAGCAAATGGATCTTTAATAGCCAACCTGGCTGGATCTTCATCAAAACCAGTACTAGATGATTGGGGTTTTCAAGACGGCTCGGAGAATTTATTATTTTTCAAGAGCCGCCCTATCAGATATAATGTCATGTCATCTAATTAATCGGTTCTCTGTTTTCTTCAATTGTGCTCTATGCTAATCTACAACACTCATGGATTCCTCCAATATACATTTGCCGGGTTACATCACAACCATGAGCAAGGATTTCATGTCAAAGACGAAGGAATTATTCCAGGATATTCATTCCGGGTTATATTACAACCACGGTCAAAGATTCATCCAACAAGTTGTGGTGAGTCATATTATTCTCACATAGTCCCGAGTCGCCACAGGCAGACAACCCGACACTTGGGGGCTACATTATTCAAGTCTAGTTTATATCAAATATGCAAGTCCCATGTCGCTGCAAGCATGCACCATGGCACTTGGGGGCTAATGCAAAGCCGATATTTAAATCACTATTATCAGCAAGACCATATTATCACAAGGAGATGAGCCGACATTTCTATATTTTTCTAAAGTCCCAGCCCAGTAATTCTTACTGACCCTGCACTTGGGAGCTACACCACTCAGAACAAATTTTCTAAAGTCCCAAGTCGCCCCAGGCGTGTGACCCGACACTTGGGGGCTACAGTATTTAGCTGTTCCAACAGATTAAGAGATTCAAATTGAAGACCCGGCGCATCACGCTCTGATGAGCCGGCCCTTGGGGGCTACACCCGCCGAAGCATTATAAAGGTATAAGGCAGTTATAAGTCCCAGGTTGCTGTAGGCAGGGCAACCCGGCTCTTGGGGGCTACACAATCCAAAATATTATTGCAAAGCACCAAGTTATCATGGATAATCTCGGAGCTTGGGGGGCTACAGGTAATATGGACATATCAAAAACTTTGAGGAGAATTTTCAAGATGTTAATTATGGAGTTCAGTTGTTAGACCCGATGTCACCAAACATTTATGACCCGGCGTTATCAAAAGATCATAACCCACCGGATTTTATATAAGCCGCCTTGCTTCACAACAATGGAAGTTTGGTTTTACATCATATGCATTTTCATCCCAATATTTTTATCAAGTCATCTGGATTCTAGTTATTTGACCCGGCGTCACCAACGATAAATGACCCGACATCATCAATGATTATGACCCGGCAGAAATGACCTGCCAAGAGTATTGGAAGCTGACTCAATGGCATATGGGTGTTCTATTCTCAAATATATTTTTAAAGGACATTGACAAACAAGATGATTATCAAAGACGACTATTTCATATGCAAAAAAGACCCGGATTTAAAGGAGCAAGCCGGCTACTTAACATATTTAGTATTCTTATTTCAGGAGCTTAGCATGAACAATTTCAAACTAATCTAGGGGCTAATGTCGGGTATATACCCTGCGGTATGACCCGGCCTAGCGACTCACAGGAGACCCGGAAAAGACATGACATTTTATTAATGACCCGGCAGGCGGATCACACGACGACCAGGCCCAAGACCCGGCGTGTAAGCCGACGTCAAGCGGCTCACAAGAGAAGGCTCAAAGAGAGAAAGACTCCCTGCCGAAGGTTACAAGACCCGAAATAGGATTATAGAGAGACTAGTCCTAATCCTACTCCTAGTAGGACTCTATTATGTAAACCTGCCCTCTCCACTTATATAAGGAGGGTAGAGCACCCCTAGAGGGAGAGGACACAAGTCCACAAGTTTAGACAGACACAAGAGATTAGAGGACAGATTAGAGGCTCTCGTGATTAGAGGTAGCAAACAACACCCTTGTAACCGTGAGATCTCCTTCATCATTAATACCAGACAAGCAGGACGTAGGCTTTTACCTCCACCGGAGGGGCCGAACCTGGGTAAACTCCGTGTCTCTCGATTCCTATCAACCCCTTCAAGCCACCACGTAATTGCGTCTTCACCCCGAACCTAAGTCCGTTCACCCGGACATCTGTCGTGACAAATCCATGACACTTTGTGTGTGAGAGAGAGTGTGGATCTGGTGTGGTGCCAGATCCATAGTGATGTGTGTGTGATGTGTGTGTTTGTCGAGTGTGTGTGTGTGTGTGTGTGACAAGTGGGCCCAGGCCCCACTTGTCATGCAATAGGGGCCATGGTGTGTATGTCAGGTGGGCCCCACCATTAGTGGTTTTTGTTTTCTTTATTTTGGTGTGTATTGTTTGTGTTAAATAGATATTTATATTTCTAGTATAATTGCTAAAACTGGATATGAGCATTTTTGTCTATGTGCATTTTAGGTAAGTTTTCACTTATAGGAATGGGTGATGTTTTTTATCTTGTGTTTTGTCGTGATGCCCCATGTGAACATATGTGCATGATACATGAATTTGGGGTATAAAAATCTTAGGAATCCATTGGTGCAATTGGTTTGGTATTTTGAGCAAGTTTTACAAAATTTCATTTCGTCTCAAAGTGCCATTTTGTCATTTTTGTTATATTTAATCCATGCATGCTATGATATTAGTGCCAACATGAATATGGTAGTCTTTGATGAGTAGAACGCTGTGGTATTTATTTTTGTCATGTTAAACTTGCATATGGGTGGGAACCATGCTCTAAAGTAGCCACTAAAATGTTGTTGTTTTCAAACATGCTACATATTTCTAAGTGTGAGAATCTATTAATATTTTTATGCCATGAAGAGTGGATGCTATCTTGTGATATGTTGTGAATTAGCTCAAGCTCAGTGCTAGTGATTTTATGTAGAGGTTGACCTCTACCATCTTGTTAATTTTCATGCCATGAGGTGGTGTCTATTACCATTAGCTTCTGTTGTCAACTTGCTGTCAGCTTAACTCAAATTCCAGAAAACTGTTATTTTCACTAAGTCCTTACAAACTGTTTTATCATGCCAACTTGTGGGATTCATGCTTATTGATGTGTGCCTCCATTCCAGATTGTGTAGTTGGATAATTTGATAAGCATGCTATGTATTTTCTGTAAATGCCTTGTTTGTTGTTGGAGACTTCCTGTAGCTTTAGTTGTTGGTTGTGAAAGTTGCTATGTGGCTGTTTTGTGGCAGATTGTTTGTTTTAGTGTTTTGTGACTTGTGGGAGCTATACTCCATGTAATTGCTTGATCTTTGACTCTATTGTGGTTGGTTTTTCATGTCCTAACCAGTGGCTACCTTGTAATGCTAAGGAATAGCCCATGATCTTCATTGTCTTGTGTTTGTCTTCGTATCTTGCGTGAGCGTAGCGTGAGAACCGTAACTCCGTTTCCTACGTTCTACATATGCATTTGTATCATTTTTGCATGAAGCATCCATATTTACCATGTTCATGCATGTTTAAATAACTTAACATGAAGTTATGTCCAGAATCATAAATAATTAATCTATTGCATGTGAAACATGACTAGTTAGGATTGCCATGCTAAATTCTTCACATAAACCATGCATCATTCTTGTTTGTGCATTGCACCTTGGTTGCTTGTTTATTCTTGTTGTTTCTTTTGGGTAGACGTGAACATTGAATCTAAGTACGAAGATCTAGGAGAGTACCACTACGAGGATCTCACTACTTGTCCCTGTGAAGAACCAATAGGCAAGATGACCGTACCCGGATCCCGATACTATTTTCGCTTGCTAGTTGTCTCGCTCTTATCGTTACTTTTGCGCTACCTACCACTTGAATGTCAAGTCTCCTACATTGCCATGATAGCCTCTAATCCCTCCACATCCTAGCAAACCTTTGATTGGCTAAGTTACCGTTGCTCAACCCTCTTATAGCGTTCTTAGCTACAGGTGCAGGTTGTTTCCATGTGATAACATGGATTTTGGCATATCACAGTATTATCTATTATTTAATTTAATGCACATATATATCTTGGTATTGGTGGAAGGCTTGGACTTTTGCTAGATGTTTTGTTCTGCTTTTACCTCCATAGTTTCTTGTTACCGGTGTTATGTTTCCATACTTTGCGCTCCTAACATGCTCGGGGTTGTTATGGACCCCCTTGTTTATTCGGTAAATTAAAACTTGTCTGGTAGACCCAACTTTGGTACTACTTTTGCTTAAACAACTTAATAAAATTTGCATAGGGCTTTGCAACCCCGTGGATAATTAATCAACCCCCGGGCCAGTGCTCCTCATGAGTGTTGGTCCAAACTAGAGCCATGTGTGGGGCCAACCCGGGGCAACTCGGGAGATTTCTATCAGGCCACTGTACGCTGTGCTTATCTGTCGTGTCCTGAGAACGAGATACGCGGCTCTTATCGGGTTCGTCGATACGTCGGGTGGTCTTGCTGGATTTGTTTTACCTTTATCGAGTGTCTTCCGTGTGGGGCTCTGACTTTCTTCGGGCTATCTCTAGGTGTTGGAATTCCTTTGGAGTTGCCTAGGATGATCACGAGATCCGTGGTCGAGGCTGTTACCATGGAGTGTGGTTAATTTATGATGGACTAGTTGGAGCACCCCTACAGGGTTAAAACTTTTGAAAAGCCATGGCCGCGGTTATGTGGGAACTTGGATATTTGTTTAACACCCGGTTATAGTTAACTTGAAGTAAACTCTAATAAAACGCACCAACTATGTGAGTAACCGTGATCGTCTCTGCTCATGAACATGAACTGAGAGGGAACAAGGTGGGGTTATGATTGACATAAGTAGGTGTTCAGGATCTCTGAGAGGTCATTCTTGTTTCGACCGTTTATCGTAGACCACATATTTACTTTCATGTTTCGTAATATTAGCCACCATGTATGCTTAGTGCTGCTGCAAACTAAACACATACCCCTTCCCAACCTATGAGCTTGAATAGTCTCGGTAACCAGGCGCGAGATTGCTGAGTCCCCGTGGCTCACAAATTAGTACAAAAATCCAGGTGTAGGTACAGATGAGGTCGTGCAGGATGATGTGACGCAACTCCAATGGGAGTATGATGAGGAGCGTGGAAGGATGTACGTGACTTATCCAGACGAGTAGAGTGTTGGGAGACGTAGTAGTAAATAAAAAAAATCCTATGTGTTGACCAAGATCTATCTATGGAGAAACCAGAAATGAGTGAGGAGAGTGCATATTCATACCTTTGAAGATCGCAAAGCGGAAGCATTACTAGAACGTGGTTGGTGGATTCATACTCGCAGCGATTCAGATCGCGGTGGAATCCGATCTAAGCGCCGAACAACGGCGCCTCCGCGTTCAACACACGTGCAGCCCAGTGACGTCTCCTAGACCTGGATCCAGCAAGGAGGAAGCAGAGGTTCAGGGAGAGCTCCGGCAGCATGACGGCATGGTGATGGTGGAGCTACGTGGTACTCCGGCAGAACTTCGCTAAGCACTATGGAGGACGAGGAGAGGGAGGAGTAGGGCTGCGTCGTGGGAGAGAGAGACGCGTGTCTCCGGCAGCCCCAAGGGCTCCTCTATTTATAGGAGGAGGAGGAGGGAGGGCTGCGCCCTAGGGTTCCCACCCTAGGGTGGTGCGGCAGCCTCCAGATCCCATCTGGTCGGCGGCCAAGAGGGAGAGGGGTGCGGCTGCCCTAGGGTGGGCCTTAGGGCCCATCTGCCCTAGGGTTTGCCCCCCTTCCCACTTCAGTTGCGCCTTGGGCCCTTGTGGGGGCGCACCATCCCACCAAGGGGCTGGTTCCCTCCCACTTGCGGCCGATGAAGCCCTCTGGGGCTGGTGGCCCCACTTGGTGGACCCCCGGAACCCTTCCGATGGTCCCGATACGTTACCGGTAATTCCCGAAACATTTCTGGTGACCAAAACCTCACATCCTATATATGAATATTTACCTCCAAACCATTCTAGAGCTCCTCGTGACGTCGGGGATCTCATCCGGGACTCCGAACAACCTTCGGTAACCATGTACACTATTTCCCTATAACCCTAGCGTCATCAAACCTTAAGTGTGTAGACCCTACGGGTTCGGGAGACACGTAGACATGACCGAGACACCTCTCCGGTCAATAACCAATAGTGGGATATGGATACCCATGTTGGCTCCCACATGCTCCACGATGATCTCATCGGATGAACCACGATGCCGGGGATTCAATCAATCCCGTATACAATTCCCTTTGTCTACCAGTATGATACTTGCCCGAGATTCGATCGTCCGTATCCCTATACCTTGTTCAATGTCGTTACCGGCAAGTCTCTTTAATCGTTCTGTAATACATCATCCCGTGGCTAACTCCTTAGTCATATTGAGCTCATTGTGATGATGTCTTACCATGTGGGCCCAGAGATACCTCTCCGTCATACGGAGTGCCAAATCCCAGTCTCGATTCGTGCCAACCCAACAGATACTTTCGGAGATACCCATAGTGTACCTTTATAGCCACCTAGTTGCGTTGAGATGTTTTGTACACCCAAAGTATTCCTATGGTATCCGGGAGTTGCACAATCTCATGGTATAAGGAAATGATACTTGACATTGGAAAAGCTATAGCAGACGAACTACACGATCTTGTGCTATGCTTAGGATTGGGTCTTGTCCATCACATCATTCTCCTAATGATGTGATCTCGTTATCAATGACATCCAATGTCCATGGTCATGAAACCGTGACCATATATTGATCAAGGAGCTAGCCAACTAGAGGCTCACTAGGGACATGTTGTGGTCTATGTATTCACACATGTATTACGGTTTCCGGTTAACACAATTATAACATGAACAATAGACAATTATCATGAACAAGGAAATACAATAATAACCATTTTATTATTGCCTCTAGGGCATATTTCCAACAGTCTCCCACTTGCACTAGAGTCAATAATCTAGTTACATTGTGATGGATCAAACACCCATAGTATTCTGCTATTGATCATGTTTCACTCATGAGAGAGGTTTTGTCAACGGATCTGCGACATTCAGATCCGTATGTACTTTACAAATATCTATATCTCCCTCCTCAATGTAATCACGGATGGAGTTGAAGCAGTGCTTGATGTGTCTTGTCTTCTTGTGAAACCTGGGCTCCTTCGCAGGGGCAATAGCTCTAGTGGTGTCATAGAAATGAGTCGTCGGGCCTGACGCATTTGGAATCACTCCTAGGTCGGTGATGAACTCCTTCATCCAGACTCCTTCGTGTGCTGCTTCCAAAGCAGCTATGTACTCCGCTTCACATGTAGATGCCGCCACAACGCTTTGCATGCTGTTACACCAGCTGACTGCCCCTCCGTTCAAAATATACACGTATCCGGTTTACGACTTGGAGTCATCCGGATCTGTGTTGAAGCTAGCATCGACGTAACCCTTTACGACGAGCTCTTCGGCACCTCCATATACGAGAAACATGTCCTTTGTCCTTTTTAGGTACTTCAGGATATTCTTGACTACTGTGTAGTGTTCCACTCCAGGATCACTTTGTTACCTCCCTACCAAACTTATGGCAAGGTTCACATCAGGTCTGGTACATAGCATGGCATACATAATAGTGTTGGGGAACGTCGCATGGGAAACAAAAAATTTCCGACGCTCACGCAAGACCTATCCATGGTGATGAGCATCTACGAGAGGGAGACTGGATCTACATACCATTGTAGATCGCTAAGCGGGAAGCGTTAACAAACACGGTTGGTGTAGTCAAACGTCTTCGCGATCCAAATCGCCGAGCGTCCCGCGATCCAATAACGATCCGTCCCGATCAAGCATCGAACGGACGACACCTCCGTGGTCAGCACATGTACAGCTTGATGACGATCTCCACCTTCTTGATCTATCAAGAGGGAGCGGAGAGGTAGACGAGTTCTCCAGTAGCATGACAGCGCCGCGGCGATGGTGGTGGAGCTATTCTGGCAGGGCTTCGCCTAAGCACTGCAAAAAAACGATCTAGAGGAGAAACTATGCACTAGAGGAACGGGTAGCACGTGGCTGAAAAAACTAGTGCAAAAACCCTAAAACCTCTAGTATATATAAGAGGAAGAGAGGATGAGGCTTGGCCCAAGGGCCAAGCCAGCTAGGCTTCGGCCGAACCAAGAGGAGAGGAGGATTCCTCCTCCAATCCTAGTAGGACTAGGACTCCTTATTTTTTGCCTTTTTGCCCTTTTCCACCTTTTTCTCTTTGGGCTTTTCTTCCCAGCCACATGGGCCTTGTGTGGGACTTCCACCAGCCCTAAGGGCTGGTATTCACTATCCCACAGCCCATGTAGCCTCTTGGGTCGAAATACCCCTCCCAATGGTCTCCCGGTACACTACCGACACTCCCGGTACACTACCGATGAGCCCGAAACTTTTCTGTGACCAAAATAGGACTTCCTATATATCAATCTTTACCTCCAGACCATTCCGGAGCTCCACGTGACGTTTGGGATATCATCCAGGACTCCAAACAACCTTCGGTCACCACCATACATAACTCTATACTATTGAAACGTCACCAAACCTTAAGTGTGCAGACCCTGTGGGTTCGAGAACTATGTAGACATGACCGAGACACCTCTACGGTCAATAACCAATAGCGGGACCTGGATGCCCATATTGGTTCCTACATATTCTACGAAGATCTTTATCGGTCGAACCTCTATGTCAAGGATTCAGTTAATCCCGTATGATGTTCCCTTTGTTCTTCGGTATGTTACTTGCCCGAGATTCGATCGTCAGTATCTCCATACGTAGTTCAACCTCATTACCGGCAAGTCTCTTTACTTGTTACATAATAGAAGATCCCGTGACTAACACTTAGTCACATTGCTTGCAAGGCTGATTGTGATGTTGTATTACCGAGTGGGCCCTGAGATACCTCTCCGTCACACGGAGTAACAAATCCTAATCTTGATCTATGCCAACCCAACAGACACCCTCGGAGATACCTGTAGAGCACCTTTATAGTCACCCAGTTATGTTGCGACATTTGATACACACAAGGCACTCTTCCGGTGTCTGTGAGTTACATGATCTCATGGTCATAGAAACAGATACTTGACATGCAGAAAACAGTAGCAATAAACTGACACGATCATATGCTATGTTTGTAATTTGGGTCTTGTCCATCACATCATTCTCCTAATGATGTGATCCCGTTATCAAATGACATCACATGTCAATGGCTAGGAAACCTTGACCATATTTAACCAACGAGCTAGTTCACTAGAGGCATACTAGGGACAAAGTGTTGTCTATTTACCCACACATGTAATGTGTTTCCAATCAATACAATTATAGCATGGATAATAAATGATTATCATGAACAAGGAAATACAATAGTAAACACTTTATTTATTGCCTCTTGGGCATATTTCCAACAGTCTCCCATGTGCACTAGAGTCAATAATCTAGTTCACATCACTATGTGATTTACATTGTAATGAATCGAACACCCATGCAGTTCTGGTGTTGATCATGTTTAACCCTTGGCAGAGGTTTAGTCAATGGGTCTCCAACATTCAGATCCAATTGCACTTTGCAAATATTTATGTACTTTTCCTCGATGTAATCGCGGATGGAGTTGAAGCGTCGCTTTATGTGTCTGGTCCTCTTGTGAAACCTTGGTTCCTTGGGCAGAGCAATGGCACCAGTGTTGTCACAGAACAGGTTCATTGGATTCAGTGCACTGGGCGCTACTCCAAGATCTATCATGAACTGCTTCATCCAGACACCTTCCTTTGCTGCCTCCGAGGCTGTGATGTACTCCACTTCGCACGTAGAATCGGCTACCACGCTTTTCTTGGAACTGCACCAGCTTACTGCTCCCCCATTGAGAATAAATATGTATCCGGTTTGTGACTTAGAGTTATCCGGATCAGTGTCAAAGCTTGCATCAACGTAACCCTTTACGACGAGCTCTTCATCACCTCCATAAACAAGAAACATTTCATTAGTCCTTTCCAGGTACTTAAGGATATTCTTGACCGCTGCCCAGTGCTCCATTCCAGGATCACTTTGAAACCTTCCGTCCATACTTATGGCAAGGCTGACATCGGGTCTTGTGTACAGCATTGCATTCCCGATAGAGCCTATGGCTGAAGCATAGGGGATGACACTCATCTTTTCTCTATCTTTTGCAGTCACTGGGCATTGAGTCTTACTCAACTTCACACCTTGTAACACAGGCAAGAACCCCTTCTTGGACTGATCCATTTTGAACTTCTTCAAAACTTTATCAAGGTACGTGCTCTATGAAAGTGCTATTAAGCGTCTCGATCTATCTCTATAGATCTTAATGCCTAATATGAAAGCAGCTTCTCCTAGTTCCTTCATTGAAAAACTCTTGTTCAAATATTCCTTCACGCTTTCCAGCATTTCTATATTGTTTCCAATCAGCAATATGTCATCCACACATAATATTAGAAACGCTATAGAGCTCCCACTCACTTTCTTGTAAAAGACAAGCTTCTCCATAAACTTGTATAAACTCAAACGCTTTGATCACCTCATCAAAGCGCTTATTCCAACTCCGAGATGCTCGCACCAGCCCACAAATGGATCGCTAGAGTTTGCAAACTTTGTCAGCATTCTTTGGATCGAAAAAACCTTCTGGTTGCATCACATACCACTCTTCCTCAAGGAAACCATTCAGGAACGCTGTTTTGACATCCATCTACCAAATTTCATAGTCAAAATAAGCAGCTATTGCCAACATGATTCTGACAGACTTAAGCATCGCTACGGGTGAGAAGGTCTTATCATAGTCAACTCCTTGAACTTGTGAAAAACCCTTTGCCACGAGTCAAGCTTTATAGACGGTGACATTACCGTCCGCGTCTGTCTTCTTCGTAAAGATCCATTTGTTCTGAATGGCCTTTCGTCCTTCAGGTAATACTTCCAAAGTCCATACTTTGTTTTCATACATAGATCCCACCTCGGATTTCATGGCCTCTAACCATTTCTTGGAATCCGGGCCCATCACCGCTCCTCCATAGCTCGTAGGTTCATTCTTGTCCAACAACATGACCTCCAAGACAGGGTTGTCGTACCACTCAGGAGCAGTACACGCCCTTGTCGACCTACGAGGTTCAATAGCAGCTTGATCCGAAGCTTCATGATCATCATCATTAACTTCCTCTTCAACCGTCGTAGGTTCCACAGAAACATCTTTTTGTGCTGCCCAACTTTCTGGTTGAAGTAAAGGTTCAATAACCTCATGAAGATCTATTTTCCTCCCACTCAATTCTTTCGAGAGAAACTCTTTCTCAAGAAATGTTCCGTTCTTAGCGACAAATACTTTGCCGTCTGATCTGATATAGAAGGTATACCCGACTGTCACTTTCGGGTATCCTACGAAGACGCATTTCTCCGCTTTGGGTTCCAGCTTTTTAGGCTAAAGCTTTTTGACATAAGCATCACATCCCCAAACTTTAAGAAACGACAACTTTGGGCTCTTGCCACACCATAGTTCATATGGCGTCGTCTCAATGGATTTTGATGGTGTCATATCTAAAGTGAATGCAGCTATCTCTAATGCATAGCCCCAAAACGACAGTGGCAAATCAGCAACAGACATCATAGAACACACCATATCTAAGAAGGTTCGATTACGACGTTCAGACACACCATTACGTTGTGGTGTTCCGGGAGGTGTCAACTATGAAACAATTCCACACTGTCTTAAGTGACTGCCAAACTCATAACTCAGATATTCTCCTCCTTGATCAGATCGCAGGAATTTAATCTTCTTGTTACGATGATTCTCAACTTCACTCTAAAATTGCTTGAACTTTTCAAACGTTTCAGACTTGTGTTTCATTAAGTAAATATACCCATATCTACTTAAGTCATCAGTGAAGGTGAGAAAATAATGATATCCACCACGCACTGTAACATTCATTGGACCGCACACATCAGTATGTATGATTTCCAATAAGTCACTTGCCCGTTCCATTGTTCCAGAGAACGGCGTTTTAGTCATTTTGCCCATGAGGCATGGTTCACATGTGTCAAGTGATTCAAAATCAAGTGACTCCAAAAGTCCATCAGCATGGAGCTTCCTCATGCGTTTTACACCAATATGTCCTAAACGATAGTGCCACAAGAAAGTGGTACTATCATTATCAACTCTACATCTTTTGGCACCAATGTTATGAACATGTGTATCATCACTATCAAGATTCAATATGAATAAACCCCTCACATTGGGTGCATGAACATAAAACATATTACTCATATAAATAGAACAATCTTTATTCTCTGATTTAAATGAGTTACCTCTCACAATAAACAAGATCCAGATATAATGTTCATGCTTAACGCAGGCACTAAATAACAATTATTCAGGTTCATCACTAACCCCGATGGTAATTGAAGAGAGAGCGTGCCGACGGCGATCACATCAACCTTGGAACCATTTCCCATGCGCATCGTCACTTCATCCTTTGCCAGCCTTCGTCTATTCTGTGGTTCCTATTTTGAGTTGCAAATGTGAGCAACCGAACCGGTATGAAATACCCAGGCACTACAACGAGAGCTAGTAAGGTGCACATCAATAACATGTATATCATATATACCTTGTTTGTTGTTGTCCGCCTTCTTGTCAACCAGGTACTTGGGGCAGTTCCGCTTCCAGTGACTAGTTCCCTTGCAATGAAAGCACTCAGTTTCTGGCTTGGGTCCATGCTTGGGCTTCTTTATAGGAGTAGCAACTGCTTTGCCATCCTTCTTGGTTTTACCCTTCTTGCCCTTGCCCTTGCCATTCTTCTTGAAACTAGTGGTTTTATTGACCATCAAATCTTGATGTTCTTTCTGGATTTCAGACTCAGGGACTTTTAGCATCGCAAACAGCTCGGCGACTGACTTGTTCATCCCGTGCATGTTATAGTTCATCACAAAGCTCTTTTAACTAGGTGGCAGTGATTGAAGAACTCTGTCAGTGATCGCCTCTGGTGGAAGGGCAATTCCCAACTCTGCTAGACGACTCGAATACCCAGACATTCTGAGTATATGCTCACTAATAGACCCGTTCTCCTCCATTTTGCAAGCATAGAACTTATCTAAGGTCTCATACCTCTCGATCCGGGCATTCTTCTGAAAGATAAACTTCAACTCCTGGAACATCTCATATGCTCCATGACGTTCAAAACGTATTTGAAGTCTCGGTTCTAAGCCATACAATATTGCACACTGAACTATTGAGTAATCTCCAGAACATGCCTCCCAAGCGTTCTTAACGTCTTCGGATGACATGTCTTTTGGTTGGTCATCAAGCGGTGCATCAAGGACATATGATTTCTGGGAAGCTGTTGGGGATATAACTCCATGGTGAGACGCGCCCTAAGGGCTCTGGCTCACACCGGGCGGCTCGCACACCGGCCCAAGATTGAGCCATGGGGACTTCAGGGCCCAAGAAGTTTAGCGGCTGACAGGATGGGCCGGCAGGTAGCCCGGATGAAGAAGACCCGGGCGTATAACCCACCCGGAGACAACTTGGTCAGGAAAGGCAAGAGAAGATAGAGGTAGACACGGATATGTAATGAGAGTCGGTTACAACTTGTATGATCCATGGTCTTAACCTCCTATATAAAGGCAAGACCTGGGGCGACTTAGGGATCAGGTGATCGAAAGCTAGGTAAAGGAATAGCTCCCTTGTAATCGATATATCAAGCAATACAAGCACCAGAAGGACGTAGGCTATTACCTCAACTCGAGGGGTCGAACCTGGGTAAACTTGTGTCCTTCATCCCAACCAACCCCTTTGAGTCCATCACGTTAGCAATGGCCTCGAACCCAAGTCCATTCACCCGGACATCTACCGTGATAAAACCACGACAGTTGGCGCCCACCGTGGAGCCATCGCTCGGTGGTGTTGAGTTCTCAAAGGGCTCTCTCCTAGGGCTCGAGGGATACATGGTCGGAAGGACGAGCAAGAGTTGTCGTGGCTGGCTCTACATCGACGACGACGGTTGGGGGCTTGATGCTGACTCTATGGAATATGGATTTCGCGTTCCTTTCGGCGGGATTCACATTTTCATCGGAAGGACTGACGGATCTATACCCGGGCCGGATGCCTGCACCAACATCATCGAGCCGGCTCAGCGCGCGCAACCTGCCTGTGATGTGCAGCCTGCCCATGTTAATCCAGGCCGGAGGCACGTCTTCATAGGCTTGACTCAAGGGATGGATCTGGAAGCTTCCAGGTCATAGGAAACTCTCGTCTTTTCAGCAGACGAGTCTTCGAGCGGAGAGACGGAATCAATTTAGCAGCTTCACAACAGCGGGCTCGGGGGCTACGATGAGCTTTGCCCTGAGTCGGATCATTCTGGGTCGGACACTTTTGGGCTGCCGACTCACGTGCCGTGTTCATGGTGGGGTCAGCCCCAGGCATGAGCGATACAGCCACAGGAGCAGCAACCTCAGGCGCTGACCCGCCATCGCCGACTCAAGTTCTTCTGGATTTGATGAACGAGCTTATGTCCCTGATGGCCACTGAAGTCACACCAGATAATCAGGCTGCCCGGAACTTAGAGATTGTGAGGCTCAAGGACCGGATGATGGAGGAGCAACAGAGGATAGTTGAGCTGAAAGTCCAGATGGAGGAAGAGGTAGAACGTATTAAGACGGATGCCTTCCTCCTTGGGCTGGAACAGCAATCGGTGGATGCGATACACCAGAGGAGGCATCAATCTTGCTTGCCAGGATGTTATGAGGCTAGGAACCTCTTCAACACGCCAGGAACGAGACGGGCAGCAGATGCACCTGGCAGCCGCCCGGCGGCTCGACCGATGTCTCACCCGGCCCGACCAAACCAGGCTTCACCGGTGGTCTTCCCAACACCGGCGGGTCATTATTCTAACCCAGTTGAGAATATGGTGGCGGTTGCTACACGTCTTGAAACAATTCCTATTCCGGATGAAGCGCCTTTTGCGGAAGAGGTACTGAATGCCATTGGATACCTTCAGACGGCAATGGCCCAGCAGGAGAAGTATACTCATAGCCGGAGCCTCGTTCATTCAACCCCTCTCCCCGGCCGGAGCTTTAGCCGGCGCTATGAGTCGCCAGCGGTTTCCAGCCGGGATAGGTGGAGAGGACCTCTAGGGGACGATCGCGCGGCTCTAGATACGCAGGCGCTCATGAATCGGGCAAGAAACCAGCAAGAGGCGGCAGCTTTGGCTATAGCGACTCGCCAAGAGCCCGCGCCCTTGATATCAGTAGGAGCGGGAGTAACAACCAGGACCATGGGAGTGCCATGTCTATCGCTGGCTCTGCAAAGTGAACGGCTGCCAAAGGATTTCAAAGGACCTCGCAGGGTTCCTAATTACACTGTTGATTTGCCTTCGGAGGCTTGAGTAGAAAGTTATGAACTAGCTATGGAGATGCTAGATGTCAGTGAGGTAGTGTGCGTTAAGTATTTTATCATGATACTTGAAGGTACGGCTCGCACATGGTTAAAGGGATTACCCCCCAATACCATCAATTCGTGGGCCGAGTTAAGGGCAAGGTTCATCAAAAAATTTCAAGGGACTTGCAAACAACCTATGACCATCATGGATCGTGATCACTGCATCCAGCAGGAGAGTGATGTTGGAAATATGCCCTAGAGGTAATAATAAATTAGTTATTATCATATTTCCTTGTTTATGATAATCGTTTATTATCCATGCTATAATTGTGTTGATCGGAAACTCAGATACATGTATACATAGACAACACCATGTCCCTAGTATGCCTCTAACAGACTAGCTCGTTGATCAAAGATGGCTATGGTTTCCTAGTCACGGACATGAGATGTCATTTGATAACGGGATCACATCATTAGTAGAATGATGTGATGGACAAGACCCAAACTACAAATGTAGCATATGATCATGTTAGTTTATTGCTACTGTTTTCTGGATGTCAAGTATATGTTCCTATGACCATGAGATCATGCAACTCATTGACACCGGAAGAGTACCTTGTGTGTATCAAACGTCACAACGTAACTGGGTCACTATAAAGGTGCTCTACAAGTATCTCCGAGGGTGTCTGTTGGGTTGGCATGGATCAAGACTGGGATTTGTTACTCCGTGTGACGGAGAGGTATCTCAGGGCCCACTCGGTAATACAACATCACTATAAGCCTTGCAAGCAATGTGACTAAGTGTTAGTCACAGGATCTTGTATTACGGAATGAGTAAAGAGACTTGCCAGTAACGAGGTTAAACTAGGTATGGAGATACCGACGATCGAATCTCGGGCAAGTAACATACCGAAGAAGAAAGGGAACATCTTACGGGATTAACTAAATCCTTGACATAGAGGTTCGACCGATAAATATCTTCGTAGAATATGTAGGAACCAATATGGGCATCCAAGGCCCGCTATTGGTTATTGACCGTAGAGGTGTCTCGGTCATGTCTACATAGTTCTCGAACCCGCAGGTTCTGCACACTTAAGGTTTGGTGACGTTTTGGTAGTATAGAGTTATGTATGGTGGTGACCGAAGGTTGTTCGGAGTCCCGGATGAGACCCCGGACATCATGAGGAGCTCCGTAATGGTCCGGAGGTAAAGATTCATATATAGGAAGTCCTATTTTGGTCGCCGGAAAAGTTTCAGGCTCATCGGTAGTGTAACGGGAGTGCCGGTAGTGTACCGGGAGACCATCGGGAGGGGTATTTCGACCCAAGAGGCTACATGGGCTGTGGGAGAGTAAATACCAGCCCTTTGTGGGCTGGTGGAATTCCCACACAAGGCTATTGTGGCTGGGAAGAAAAGCCCAAAGGGAAAAAGGTGGGAAAAGGCCAAAAAAGGGTGGAATCCTAGTCCTACTAGGATTGGAGGAGGAGTCCTCCTCTCCTCCCCACTTCGGCCAACCCAAGGAGGCTTGGCCCTTGTGCCAAGTCCTCTCCTCCCTCCCTCTTATATATACTGGAAGTTTTAGGGTTTTTTGGGACAGTATTTTTAGCCACGTGCTGCCCGTTCCTCCAGTGCGTAGTTTCTCCTCTAGATCGGATTTCTGTAGTGCTTAGGCGAAGCCCTGCCAGAATTGCTTCACCACCATCACCGCGGTGCCGTCATGATGCTAGTGAACTCATCTACCTCTCTGCTCCCTCTTGCTGGATTAATAAGGCAGAGATCGTCATCGAGCTGTACGTGTGCTGAACACGGAGGTGCTGTCCGTTCGGCGCTAGATCAGAAGGTCCATGATCAAGATCGCGAGACAGATCGTGATGAGTTCATGGGACGGATCATCATGAGTTCGCGGGATGGATCATGATGAGTTCACGAGACGGATCATGATGAGTTCGCGGGACAGATCGTGATTGGATCGCAGGACGGATCATGATGAGATTGCGGGAAGCTTGGCGATTTGGATCGCGAAGACGTTCGACTACACCAACCTCGTTTCTTAACGCTTCCCGCTTAGCGATCTACAAGGGTATGTAGATCCAGTCTCCCTCTTTTAGATGCTCATCACCATGGATAGATCTTGCGTGTGTGTAGGAAATTTTTTGTTTCCCATGCGACGTTCCCCAACAAGTGAGTTGGCTCATCATTGGGTTCGGCGGGTGTCAACCATCATCCATTCATCTGAGCAGATCACGGGAGCCCAGGCCATGCTCGTTTTAGAGAAAAACTGTCATTTCGTTCCGCTGAAGCAGAAACATGGCCGGTTCAAGCATACGTGTCAGTATATGGGAGAGCTCATGACGGCTCTCATAAAGTACGCCGATTCTAATAACATGAAGGACCCAGGCTCTGAAGAGGAGAAGGTCGGTCAGGGTAAAAAGAATAATCAAGGAAAATGTGTGGTTAGCAATGGTAACCATAATAAGTGGAAGAACCCCGATGGCGGATCAGAACGGGTAGCCAATGCAAGTACCGGCCAGAATCCTCCTAAGGGCAATGGGAAGTTCAGACCACCTTTTAATAAAAACAAGACTCCCTTCAATTTGGAGGAGGCGCTTAACAAGCCCTGTCCAGAACACAGCTAGCCCGGCAAACCTGCATTGCATGCATGGGGTGATTGCCACATTATGCAGAAGTTAAGGAATTACTACACGCAACCCAACAACCAGGGCGGCGGTCCGCCCGGCGGCTCAGGACCGGGCGGATCAGGAGCCGGGTTTGGATCCGGCAGCTCAGGGTCCAGTCATCATGGTCAAGGTAATCACGGAGGGCATCTGCAGCACTCTAGTAACAACAACCAGCAGCAGCATAACCAATCTGGGTATCAAAGTAATCCGAAATAGCTTAGCTCAGGCCAGTATCATGTTTTCATGACCTGCCTTAACAAACGAGATCATAAATCACACAAGCGAGCGGTTCATGCGGCTGCACCAGCTCTGCCGCGGTACTTAAAGTGGTCTGAATATGACATAACGTTGAGCCGAGAGGATCACCCGCCGCGTGTGGATGACCCAGGGCGGCTGGCTGGTTGTTGCCCCTCAAGTGGGAGGTTATATGGTAAATAAGGTTCTTATGGATGGAGGCAGCAGTATCAACATCCTTTATTATGACACCTTCCGGCGGATGAAGCTGCTTGACAAGCATCTTAAGCCCTCATCTACCATTTTTCATGGTGTGGTGTCAGGCAAGTCGGCTTATCCGGTAGGCAAGATTTCTTTGGAAGTTGCCTTTGGTGACGAATATAACCACAGAGTGGAGTAAATGTGGTTTGAAGTGGTCAAAATCAAGAGCCCTTACCTTGCGTTGTTTGGGCTGCCGGCTTATGCTAAGTTCATGGCTAGGCCCTGCTATGTCTACTTACAGCTCAAGATGCCCGGGTTAAAAGGTACAATTACCGTTCATGGTAATCGGAATACGTCTATTGAGTGTGAGGAAGGAGACGCGGATTATGCAAAATCCAGTTGTGCTCAGGAGGAGCTCAAGTTTTGTAAGGAGAATGTTGACCCAAAGGATATGACGCCGCTAAAAAAGCCCACAACGGAGGTTGAGTTGCCCCTTAAGTTCTCGGCAGATGATACCAAGGCAATAGACTTCACTCCGGGCGACTCATCCAAACAGTTCATCATTGGGGCTCACATGGATCCCAAATAGGAAAGCGCGCTCATCGAATTCATCCGTGAGAATCGAGACATCTTTGCATGGAAACCTTCTGACAGCCGGGTGTTCCGAGAGAGTTCGCTGAGCACAATCTTAATGTGGATCCTAAGTTTAAACCTATCAAGCAGTTTCTATGGCGGTTCAATGAGGAAAGACGCAAGGCCATCGGAGAAGAGGTTGCCCGGCTCTTAGCGGCGGGTTTCATCGTTGAGGTCTTTCACCCGGAGTGGCTTGCTAACCCAGTTCTGGTGCTAAAAAAGAATGGCAGGTGGCGGATGTGTGTGGATTATACGGACCTCAACAAGGCTTGTCCGGCTGATCCCTCTGCTCTCCCTTGTATTGATCAGATCATTGATGCTACAGCGGGTTGTGAAAGCCTGTGCTTCCTAGATGCTTATTCAGGATATCATCAGATCAAGATGGCAGTTAAGGACCAAGAGAAGACGGCTTTCATTACGCCTTTTGGAGCCTTCTGTTATGTATCTATGACTTTCGGGCTCAAGAGTTCCCAAGCGATTTATCAGTGTTGTGTGCAGAACTGCCTTCACAGTCAAATTGGGCATAATGTTCATGCTTACGTGGATGATATTGTGATCAAATCAGGGAAGAAGGAGACCCTTTTGGACGAGTTAAGAGAAACTTTTGACAATCTCCGGATCTACAAGATGATGCTTAACCCGACCAAGTGTGTTTTTGGTGTCTCGGCTGGCAAGCTCTTGGGATTTCTGGTTTCTAAGCGTGGCATTGAGGCTAACCCAGATAAAATCAAAGCTATCACCTCCCTGGGAGAGCTGGCATGTGTTAACAATGTCCAACGCCTGGTGAGGCGAATCGCTGCGTTGAGCCGGTTCATAAACCGCCTCGGTGATAAAGCCATTCCCCTATATCAGATGATGAAAAAGATAGATAATTTTGTCTGGAGTACGGCAGCGGGTGAAGCATTGGAGGCACCCAAGAAACAACTCACTAAGCCGCCAGTATTGGCTGCTCCGGTTGAGAAAGAACCTTTGCTCTTGTACATGGCGGCTAACAACCGGGCAGTCAGCGCCGCAATTGTGGTCGAGCGCAAGGAAGCCGGGAAGGAGTATCTGGTTCAAAGGCCGATTTATTATATCAGTGAGGTCCTGACTAAATCCAAGTAGAGATATCCACATTGTCAGAAGCTAGTGTATGGAGTGTTCATGGCCAATCGCAAGTTGAAGCACTATTTCCTAGGGCACCAGATCACCGTGGTCAGTTCTGCTCTGTTGGGGGATATAATCCAGAACAGAGAAGCTACTGGTAGGATTGCTAAGTGGGCATTGGATCTGGGACCTCTCAATCTGAAATATGTGCCTCGTACGGCCATCAAGTCCCAAGCCCTTGTGGATTTTATCAACGATTGGACAGAGTGTCAAGCTCCTGAGGAAAAGCTGGATGACACATACTAGACTATACATTTTGATGGATCCAAGCAGCTGGAAGGATCAGGAGCATGAGTTGTTTTGACATCTCCCAAAGGTGATAAATTTTCTTATGTGCTCCGGCTGATGTTCCCTTGAACCAACAATGCGGCTGAGTATGAGCCTCTGCTTCATGGTCTCATAGTAGCCAAGGAGATGAATTTAAGCCGGGTAAAGTGTTTGGGCGACTCAGATCTTGTGGCTCAGCAAGTTTCAGGCACGTGGGATTCTAGGGACCCGCGGATGGCGGCTTATAGACAGGCGGTGGATGTCATTGCTGGTCACTTCAAAGGTTATCAGGTAGATCACATTGATCGTCGCATGAATGAGGCAGCCAATGCCTTATCACGGTTAGTCTCTTAGCGAAATCCGGTGCCACACAATGTCTTTTTGGATGTTTTATATCACCCGACTGTCAAATTGCCTTCAGAGGAAGATTTGGCTATCCCTGACCCGGAGGGACAATTGGTGGCGGCTCTACATGCTATTCCGGATTGGACTGTGCCTTACCTGGCCTATTTGACTCGTGGCGAATTACCTGATGATGAAAACCTAGCCAGACAGATCACCCGACGGTCTAAGTCGATGACAATAGTTAATGGTGAGTTACACAAGTGCAGCGTTACCGGGGTTTTTCAGCGTTGTGTCTCACCAGAGGAAGTTCAAGAAATTTTGAACGAAATTCACGCCGGAGATTGTGGACATCACGCCGGCTCAAAATCTTTGGTAGCTAAGGCGTTTTGTCACGGTTTCTTTTGGTTGATGGCTCACAAAGACGTAGAGGATCTGGTCTGCAAGTGTGACGGCTGTCAAAAATTCGGCCGACATGCTCATATTCCGGCTCAAGAGTTATGAATGATACCAATTACTTGGCCGTTTGCGGTCTGGGGGCTAGATATGGTAGGACCTTTCAAGAGATTCATGGATAAGAAAACACACCTCCTGGTGGCAGTTGATAAGTTCACCAAATGGGTAGAGGCTGAGCCGATCAGCAAGTGTGATGCGGCTACGGCGGTTCAATTTGTTAAAAAACTAATCTACCATTTTGGTTACCCCCATAGCATCATCACTGATAATGGCACAAATTTATCCAAGGGAGCTATGAAAAAATTCTGCGACGAGGAGCACATCCGGCTTGATGTTTCAGCAGTTGCTCATCCGCAGTCCAACGGTTGGGCGGAGCATGCCAATCAAGAAATCTTGAGGGGTATCAAGCCACGACTCATGGTTACTTTACAACAAACACCCGGTTGTTGGGTAGGAGAGCTTCCCTCCGTCTTATGGTGTATCAGAACCACCCCCAACAGATCCACAGGCTATACACCTTCATGGTTTACGGTGCCGAGGCCATGTTGCCAAGTGACATCCGACATGACTCGCCACGAGTGGCAGCTTACGATGAGACGAGCAATGAGACGGCACGGCAAGACGCGTTGGATGCCTTGGAGGAGCAATAAGAGCTGGCGGCTGCCCGTTCGGCGATTTATCAACAAGGCCTATGCCGCTATCATAGCCGCAGGGTTAAGACCCGGATGTTTCAAGAGGGCGACTTAGTTCTACAGATGATTCAAGATCAGACAGATATGCATAAATTATCTCCCCCATGGGAAGGGCCTTTTGTGGTCAGCCGAAATCTCAACAACGGGTCATATTACCTCATTGACATTCGGGACGACTCAGATACTTCGGGTTAGGAGACCCACCGGCCGTGGAACATAGCGCATCTGCGGCCTTATTACACTTAAGGTTGTTGAGAATCGTCACTGTACGTTATCATTGTACATATCATATTTATATATAAATAAAATAGCATCCCTGTAAGCCGGGGCCTCTGCCACATCACACGTCTTCATCGATGCAAATACATTGGTTGTCGAAGGGGGCTTCTTACCTTCGGGTATCGCTTATCTCACCCTAACAACTGGCGTTCGTGCCAAAATTGTTGACAAGTCAACGTTGGCTGTTGAAGGGGGCCTCTTACCTTTGGGTATCGCTTATCTCACCCTAACAGCCGGCTTTATGCCATTCTGGTTGACATGTTAGTCGCGGTTGTCGTAGGGGGCTTCCCACCTCCGGGTGTATCTTATCTAACCCTAACAACAGGGGTTCGCGCCAGAAATGTTGACAAATCAACATAACCATACAGGGGGCTTCTTGCCCTATAGGTCACGCTTATCAAACCTTTCGGCCGGCTCTAAAGCCAAGCGAATAATTCTGTCACACATGTTGGGAAGACACAGCATCTTCGGGTTACGCTTTTAAGCCGCCCTCCTAACGGTGTAAAGATACATTTATACATAGAGGAAATTAAGCTATGAAGAGCCGGTAAGGCATACACTGAGAAGGACAAGGAAGATGGCACATGTCTATTTTAAGCTGGACTTTCATACATGCGCGATGGCACAAGTTCAACAAGGGGAAAAATTGCTACTATCCTATTACAGATGCTCTCTGAGGAGCTCAAAATATCATTAAGTTTTTTACATCGCCCCAGGCGGGTCACAGAGAGCCAGCTATTACAAATTTTTTCTAAACAAATCAATCAGCTGGCTGGCGGGTCATCCTGCTCTGGCTCTTCAGCTGCCTTGATCTGGAGATTATCCAGGTCCTAATTACAGTCGGTTAAAGCCACAAAAGTTCCTTCTTCAAAGAAGGGGGATGGGTCAAGATCACAAGCGAAGAGAGTCTTACTGTGAGCAGGTGTCAGGTCCTGGGACTCAAGGAATGGACCATGGATCCTCTTTTGATCAGCATTGTAAGCCGCATAGCAAGTCTCCAAGTTAACCTCTTTGGCTAAGACGGAGGCTAGGAATTTGGAATCTTTTGTGCACCGAGCATAGTCAGGGTCGGTAAACTCAGAACCGTCATCCTTCTTGGAGGGAAACCCATCCATCATCTTAGCCAGAGTAAGCTCTGGAGCGAAAGCCAATGCCCGGCTTATGGACACAATTGGCTCTGGTAACTATCTTCTAGGAAGTGTCGGTTCAAAATTATCAATTATTGAGCCGGCCCTTGGGGATAACAGATATGATTTCAGATCATGGCTAAATAAATTAAAGCCTACACATTACATATGTCTACTTCTGCTAAAGATGGAAGAGTCAGATTATTATCAATCAATATTAACCCGGCTCTTGGGGGCTACGTAAGGGTATAAGGAGGAAAAAGGAGTACCTCATATCGTCTCTTCATTAAGTTAACCAGTTTGAGCTCTAAATCCCGGCTTGTAGATAGTCGGTCCATATATCCAGCATGAAGTTCATCAGCTGTCATTTTTTCTAGAGCAGGGAGCTCAAATTCCAGTTTCCTCGAAGCTTCAGCTATTTCACTAGGTTTCATTAGCACGTGAGGTGGAGGAGAGTGCAAGCCGGCACCAATAATCACGACGTCCGGGGCAGCAGTGTCATCAGCAGCCTTGGCAGGGCTCGGCGGCTTGGAAAGGTCCCTTTGTAGGCTCTCAGGGATAATGCCATCGGCTGCCGGCTCTACGGAAGTCGTTGGGGGGGTCCGGCTTGGCCAGCTCCGGTTCTTGAGCAGCAGGGCCAGGGGAGGAATTGTTGGTTTTCCTCCGCTTAGCTTGAGCCCTAGAAAAGACATGGAGGCCAGAATTCAAGGGTTACAACCGCCGAGGAGCCGGATGTAAAGGTTACAAAATACTTACAGCGGATTAATCTTTGGAGGTGGAAGAGCGGTGGCCGTAGAGTCACCAGATGAGGGTGATCCCTGAGAGATAGTTCAAATGGTATAAGGCAGGTTGAGAGTATAAAGGAAAAGCTAATAAAACCAAATAGAGATACATACCTCTGTGGGGCGTTTCTTCGGAGCCGGGGAGTTAGGCAATCCGGACGCGAGATCAGTAGAGCCGGCACTCCGGGTCTGACGCCGATCGACTTGTTGTTGCTTTTTCCAAAGAAATTGGGGATCCAAATGAGCAAGAGGATGAGAAAGGGGAACTTTTCGAACAACCCGCCGTATCTTCTGTGGTACAAAACATTCTGAGTCGGATGAAATATAAGTTACCTCAGGAACGTTGACGCGGCTCGTCTCTACCTTGTCCTACGAGTAGGCTGTTATCAGTAAGGTGAATAATGAGGTTACTAAAATAGTCAAACTATACCTCTAAGCTAGATGATTCTGGCGGGTCAAACCATTCCTCCTGAGTGGGGGCCTTCTTCGTCTTCTTGACCGGGGCCTTCTTCTTGCTTTTCTTCAAAGGAGGAACATACTTTTTCTTCCAGAAATCAGAGTTGGCCTGAAAAGGTAAGCCAGTTAATAGCGATGGATTGAAAGTCATAATTACACAAAAAGAAGAGACGATGAAGAGTCATCTTACGTTTGGGGCCGGATTAACGGCACTGCAAGGCACCAACCCAATAGCGCTGCAAGCTCCTGATGTCTCATGAACAAGACTCGGGCTGACAGTGGTAATATCGTCTTCGGTTAAAGCTGTCCGGCTGAAGCATAGGGAACCATCATACGTGCCAGGGTATTCGCACATGAGGCAGGCTTCTCCGGCTCAAAGGCATAATTCTCCAGGAGATCCAGCAGCGGATCAAGTCCAAACCCGTCAATCCATTGGCCATGAGGGCTTTAATCTTGGTTTGAACCAGCTCGATCCTTGCACGTTCAGTAGTTGATAGCCGGCCAGGAAGCTTCGAAGTTGTCTTGAGCCGGGAGGGGTGATAACCCGGTAGCGGATGCTCATCCTCCAGGGAGGTATCCTTACAGTAGAACCAAGTCTTATTCCAATCCTTTGGATGACTCGGCATTGGTACAGCTGCAAAAGTGATCTCCCGACGCCTCTGAATGGAAATTCCACCAAGTTCTAAGCTCGGGCCGGCCTTTAATTTAGTTTGCCGGTTTGCATAAAAGAACTCTCGAAAGAGACCTACAGACGGCTGAGTCTGTAGGTAGACCTTGCTGAGCACTTGGATGTTGTAGATGTTTGAGATAGAATTGGGGGCAAGGTCTTGAGGATGCAGCTTATAGAAATGAAGGATGTCCCGGAAGAATTTTTGAGCCAGGGTTACGAATCCACGTTCAATATGATCCGAAAAAACAACTACCACGCCCTCCTAAGGAACGGGCCTTAGTTCATTACACGGAACCTGCCAATGGATGACCTCTTTGGTAGGAAGGGTGCCCGCATGTACAAAATCCATCAGAAACTCTTCGGTAATGCATGAACCGACCCAGTTGCAGGAGTTAGATGCGCGAGACATGGCGGCAGTTTTTAACTGCACAAGGTAACCATATACAGCGAGTCAAGAAAAAGGCAAATAAAAGTGGGTGGCTTAAAAGCTTAAGACCTTAAAAGATGAGATACTAAGATCCGGCTGATGAGAGCCGGAATAGCACGGCTACCTCGCCCTCCTGAGGAATGGGCAGAGTGAAATTTGGCTAACTGCAGGAAACAGGTTTCGCAAAGTATTGCTACGGTTGCGGATCTATAAAACAAAAAGAAATATCTTTATTTCCAGACCTAGCAATGAATTGGTGAAAGTAAAGAAAATCTGAAAACAACGGGCAGAGCCGTGGTGAACCTAAATAGCGTCAGTATCGGTCTCCTACCCAACAGCGCTATGGGGGCACGATATGGTTGAGGGCTCGTGGATTAAGCATAACTGGCATTGATGGAGCCCGAGTTCTAAAGCTGCGGTAGCGGAGCTCTATGAAAACCCTATCGGAACAAATCGTAGATCTAAGGAGAGAAGGACTCACCAGCGACGGTGCGATGAAAGCGGAAGGAATTCTGGATCGCGTCAGGTTGATGCAGCAGCCCTATCGATGATGAGGAGGAAACGGCGCCAGAGCTGGAAGCGTTGGAAATGGAAGCGTTGGAGGAAGGAGATGACGGAGCGAGCGGGAGAAACCGAATGACGCCCCGAGTGGCCCTATTTAATAGGGAAAGCATGGAACGGGCGCGAAAATCCAGGCGTCAGATATCATTTGACCGAGGCAGATGCCTCGATTTTCGGGCTGTTCATTTAATAAAGGATTTGTTGCGTGCATCAGAGAGTCTTTTCTGCAGACCTGACATGACGTCATGGCGGGTCATTTCCGGGCGGCTAACCAAGGAGTAAAAAGAAAGGCTGAAGTGAGCAAGCTGAAATCAACCTGGGGCCTAATGTTGGGGATATAACTCCACAGTGAGACCCGCCCTGAGGGCTCCAGGTCACACCGGGCGGCTCTCACATCGGCACAAGAGTGAGCTGTGGGGACTTCAGGGCCCAAGAAGTTTAGCGGCTGACAGGATGGGCCGGCAGGTGGCCCGGATGAAGAAGACACGGGCGTATAACCCGCCCGGAGACAACTTGGTCAGGAAAGGCCAGAGAAGATAGAGGTAGACACGGACATGTAATGAGAGTCGGTTACAACTTGTATGATCCATGGTCTTTACCTCCTATATAAAGGCAAGATCCGGGGCGACTTAGGGACCAGGTGATCGAAATCTAGGTAAAGCAATAGCTCCCTTGTAATCGATATATCAAGCAATACAAGCACCAGCAGGATGTAGGATATTACCTCAACTCGAGGGGCCGAACGTGGGCAAACTCATGTCCTTCATCCCAACCAACCCCTTTGAGTCCATCACATTAGCAATGTCCTCGAACCCAAGTCCGTTCACCCGGACATCTGCCGTGATAAAACCACGACAGAAGCCGTGAGGATAATCCTTAGATTACGGGCCCAATCAACAAAGTTACTTCCATCATCTTTCAACTTAGCTTTCTCTAGGAACACATTAAAATTCAGGGGTGCTACTCTGCAAGCCATTGATCTACAACATAAATATGCAAAGGTTACTTAGACTATTGTTCAAGATAATGAGTTTAGTTAATCAAATTACTAAAGCTCCCACTCAAATTGTCATCCCTCAGGTCATCTGAGTGTCACATGATCCAAATTTACCAAGTCAAGTCCGATCATCACGTGAGTTGAGGTGGTTTCAATGGTGAACATCATCATGTTGATTATATCTACTATATGACTCATGTTCGACCTTTCGGTCTCTTGTGTTCCGAGGCCTTGTCTGTACATGCTGGGGTCGTCAAGTTTAACCCGAGTGTTCTGCATGTGCAACACTGGCTTGCACCCGTTGTATGTGAACGTAGAGTCTATCACACCCGATCATCACGTGGTGTCTCGACACGACAAACTTTCGCAATGGTGCACACTCGGGGAGAACACAATTCATCTTGAAATTTAAGTGAGGGATCACCTTATAATGCTACCATCGTCCTAAGCAAAACAAGGTGCATAAAAGTATTAACGTCACATGCAAATCATAAGTGACATGATATGGCCATGAACTTGTGCTTTTGATCTCTATCTTGAAAGCACCAGCATGATCTCCATCGTCACCGGCACGACACCATGATCTCCATCATCTTGATCTCCATCAACGTGTCGCCATCGGGGTTGTCGCACCCATCATTCTTGTACTACTATTGCTACCGTTTAACGATAAAGTAAAGCATTACATAGCGCTTAATGATTGACACGCAAGTCATACAATAATTAAAGACAACCTTATGGCTCCTGTCGGTTATCGTACTCAGGGAATTGCAAGTCATGATATTCTAGACAACACATGATTATCTCATACATCACATATATCACATCATGTAATTGGCCATATCACATCACAACATACCCTGCAAAAACAAGTTAGACGTCCTCTAATTGTTGTTGCATGTTTTACGTGGCTGCTACGGGTATGTAGCAAGAACAATTCTCACCTACGCATAAACCAAAACGGTGATACATAAGTTGATTTTCAACCTTCTCAAGGACCGCCTTTGTCGAATCTCATCCAACTAAAGTAGGATAAACTGCCACCCGCCAGCCATCTTTTGCAACAAGTTGTAGTTGAGGGAACCGGTCTCTCGTAAGCGTACGAGTAATGTTGGTCCGGGCCGCTTCATCCCACAACACCACTGAACCAAAACACGACCAAGGGAGGAAGCAATATAAGCATCAACGCCCACAAACTCTTTGTGTTCTACTCGAGATCTCATATACACATAGACCTAGCTCATGATGCCACTGTTGGGGAACGTCGCATGGGAAACAAAAAATTCCTACGCTCACGCAAGACCTATCAATGGTGATGAGCATCTACGAGAGGGATAGTGGATCTACATACCCTTGTAGATTGCTAAGAGGGAAGCGTTAAGAATTGCGGTTGGTCTAGTCAAACGTCTTCGCGATCCAAATCGCCGAGCGTCCCGCGATCCAATCACGATCCGTCCCGATCCAGCACCGAATGGACGGCACCTCCGTGTTCAGCACACATACAGCTTGATGACGATCTCCGCCTTCTTGATGCAGCAAGAGGGAGCGAAGAGGTAGACGAGTTCTCCGGCAGCATGACGGTGCCGTGGCGATGGTGGTGGAGCTAGTCCGGCAGGGCTTTGCCTAAGCACTGCAGAAAACCGATCTAGAGGAGAAACTATGCACTAGAGGAACGGGCAGCACATGGATGAAAAAACTAGTGAAAAAACCCTAAAACCTCTAGTATATATAAGAGGAAGAGAGGAGGAGGCTTGGCCCAAGGGCCAAGCCACCTAGGCTTCGGCCGAACCAAGAGGAGAGGAGGATTCCTCCTCCAATCCTAGTAAGACTAGGACTCCTCCTTATTTTTGCCTTTTTGCCTTTTTCCACCTTTTTCTCTTTGGGATTTTCTTCCCAGTCGTATGGGACTAGTGTGGGACCTCCACCAACCCACTAAGGTCTGGTATTCACTCTCCCACAGCCCATATAGCCTCTTGGGTCGAAATACCCCTCCCGATGGTCTCCACGTACACTACCGACACTCCCGGTACCCTACCGATGAGCCCGAAACTTTTCCGGCGACCAAAATAGGACTTCCTATATATTAATATTTACCTCCGGACCATTACGGAGCTCCTCGTGATGTCCAGGATCTCATCCGAGACTCTGAACAACTTTCGGTCACCACCATACATGACTCTATACTACTGAAACGTCACCAAACCTTAAGTGTGCGGACCGTGTGGGTTCGAGAACTATGTAGACATGACCGAGACACCTCTACGGTCAATAACCAATAGAGGGACCTAGATGCCCATATTAGGTCCTACATATTCTACGAAGATCTTTATCGGTCGAACCTCTATGTCAAGGATTCAGTTAATCTCGTATGATGTTCCCTTTTTTCTTCGGTATGTTACTTGCCCGAGATTCGATCGTCGGTATCTCCATACCTAGTTCAACCTCGTTACCGGCAAGTCTCTTTACTCATTTCGTAATACAAGATCCCGTGACTAACACTTAGTCACATTGCTTGCAAGGCTTATTATGATGTTGTATTACCGAGTCGGCCCTGAGATACCTCTCCGTCACACGGAGTAACAAATCCCAATCTTGATCTATGCCAACCCAACAGACACCTTTGGAGATACCTGTAGAGCACCTTTATAGTCACCCAGTTACGTGGCGACATTTGATACACACAAGGCACTCTTCTGGTGTCCGTGAGTTACATGATCTCATGGTCATAGAAACATATACTTGGCATGCAGAAAACAGTAGCAATAAACTAACACGATCATATGCTACATTTGTAGTTTGGGTCTTGTCCATCACATCATTCTCCTAATGATGTGATCCCGTTATCAGATGACATCACATGTCAATGGCTAGGAAACCTTGACCATCTTTGACCAACGAGCTAGTTCACTAGAGGCATATTAGGTACAAAGTGTTGTCTATTTTCCCACACATGTAATGTGTTTCCAATCAATACAATTATAGCATGGATAATAAACGATTATCATGAACAAGGAAATATAATAATAAACACTTTATTTATTGCCTCTAGGGCATATTTCCAACAAATAGAGCCTATGGCTAAAGCATTGGGGATGACACTCATCTCTTCTCTATCCTTTGCCGTGGTCGAGCATTGAGTCATACTCAATCTCACACCATGTAACACAGCGAAGAACCCCTTCTTGGACTGGTCCATATTGATCTTCTTCAATATCTTTTCAAGGTATGTGCTTTGTGAAAGATCTATGAGGCATTTCGATCTATCTCTATAGATCTTAATACCTAATACGTAAGTAGATTCCCCAAAGGTCCTTCATTGAAAAACACTTATTCAAGTAGGCCTTTACGCTTTCCAAAAGTTCTATATCATTTCCCATCAACAATATGTCATCCACATATAATATGTGCTATAGATCTCCCACTCACTTTCTTGTAAAACAGGGTTCTCCATAAACCTGTATAAATCCGAACGCTTTAATCACCTCATTAAAGCGAATGTTCCAACTCCGAGATGCTTGCAGCAGCCCATAGATGGACCGCTGGAGCTTGCATACTTTGTTAGCATCTTTAGGATCGATAAAACCTTCCGGCTGCATCATATGCAATTCTTCCTTAAGGAAGCCATTAAGGAATGCAGTTTTGACATCCATTTGCTAGATCTAATAAGCATAAAATGCGGCAATTGCTAATAGGATTCGGACGGACTTCAGCATCGCTACGGGTGAGAAAATCTCATCGTAGTCAACTCCTTGAACTTGTCAATAACCCTTAGTGACAAGCCGAGCCTTATAGACGGTCACATTACCATCCGCGTCAGTCTTCTTCTTAAAGATCCATTTATTTTCTATGGCTCGCTTATCATCAGGCAAGTCCACCAAAGTCCATACTTTGTTCTCATACATGTATCCTATCTCGAATTTCATGGATTCAAGCCATTTGTTGGCATTTGGGCCCGCCATCGCTTCTTCATAGTTCGAAGGTTCACCGTTGTCCAACAACATGATCTCCAGGACAGGGTTGTCGTACCACTCTGGTGCGGAACGTGTCGTAGTGGACCTTAGACGTTTAATAGTAACTTGATCTGAAGTTTCATGATCATCATCATTAACTTCCTCTCCAGCCGGTGTAGGCTCCACAGAAACAACTTCATGTGCTGCGCTACTCTCCGGTTCGAGTGGAGGTACAATTACCTCATCAAGTTCTATTTTCCTCCCACTTACTTCTTTCGAGAGAAACTCTTTCTCGAGAAAGGATCCATTCTTGGCAACAAAGACTTTGCCTTCGGATCTGAGGTAGAAGGCATACCCAATAGTCTCTTTGGGATATCCTATGAAGACGCACTTTTCCGCTTTGGGATCGAGCTTCTCAGGTTGAAGTTTCTTCACATAAGCATTGCATCCCCAAACTTTTAGAAACGACAGCTTAGGTTTCTTTCCAAACCATAATTCATATGGTGTTGTCTCAACGGACTTTGACGGTGCCCTATTTAAAGTGAATGCGGCAGTCTCTAATGCATATCCCCAAAATGATAGCGGTAAGTCGATAAGAGACATCATAGATCGCACCATATCCAATAGAGTGCGATTATGATGTTCAGACACACCATTGCGCTAAGGTGTGCCAGGCGGCGTGAGTTGTGAACCAATTCCACATTTACTTAGGTGCGTGCCAAACTCATGACTCAAATATTCTCCGCCACGATTAGATCGTAGGCACTTTATTTTCCTGTCACGTTGATTCTCTACCTCACTCTGAAATTCCTTGAACCTTTCAAAGGTTTCAGACCGTGTTTCATTAAGTAGACATACCCATATCTACTCAAGTCATCGGTGAGGGTGAGAACATAACAGTAGCCACCGTGAGCCTCGACGCTCATTGGACCGCATACATCGATATGTATTATCTCCAATAAGTCAATTGCTCGCTCCATTCTTCTGGAGAACGGAGTCTTGGTCATCTTTCCCATGAGGCATGGTTCGCACGTGTCAAATGATTCGAAATCAAGAGACTCCAAAAGTCCATCAGCATGGAGTTTCTTCATGCGTTTGTCACCAATATCACTAAGGAGGCAGTGCCACATGTAAGTGGGACTATCGTTATCAACCTTACACTTTTTGGTACTCACACTATGAACATGTGTAACATCATGTTCGAGATTCATCAAAAATAAACCATTGACCAGCGGGGCATGACCATAAAACATTTCTCTCATATAAATAGAACAACCATTATTCTCAGATTTAAATGAGTAGCCATCTTGAATCAAACGAGATCCAAATATAATGTTCATGCTCAAAGTTGGTACTAAATAACAATTATTGAGGTTTAAAACTTATCCCGAAGGTAAATGTACAGGTAGCGTGCCGATGGCGATCACATCGACCTTGGAACCATTCCCGATGCGCATAGTCACCTCGTCCTTTGCTAGTCTCCGCTTATTCTGCAACTCTTGCTTGGAGTTACAAATGTGAGCAACTACACCGGTATCAAATACCCAGGAGATACTATGAGCGCTGGTAAGGTACACATCAATAACAAGTATATCACATATACCTTTAACGTTGCCAGCCTTCTTATCCGCTAAGTACTTGGGGCAGTTCCACTTCTAGTGACCCGTACCCTTGCAATCAAAGCACTCAGTCTTAGGCTTGGGTCCATGCTTGTTCTTCTTCCCGGCAACTTGCTTACCAGGTGCGGGAACAACTTTGCCGTCCTTCTTGAAGTTCTTCTTACCCTTGCCTATCTTGAAACTAGTGCTCTTATTCACCTCAACACTTGATGCTCCTTTTTTATCTCTACCTCCGCTAATTTCGGCATCGAGTACAACTCAGGAACGGACTTCTCCATACCCTTCATGTTGTAGTTCATCACAAAGCTCTTGTAGCTAGGTGGAAGTGACTGGAGGATTCTGTCAATGACCGACTCATTCGGGAGATTAACTCCCAGCTAAGTCAAGCGGTTGTGCAACCCAAACATTTTGAGTATGTGCTCACTGACAGAACTATTCACCTCCATCTTACAACTGAAGAACTTGTTGGAGACGTCATATCACTCAATCCGGGCATGAGCTTGGAAAACCAGTTTCAGCTCTTGGAACATCTCATATGCTCCCTGTTGCTCAAAACGCTTTTGGAGCCCCGGTTCTAAACTGTAAAGCATGCTGCACTGAACCAGGGAGTAATCATCACAGCATGACTACCAAGCGTTCGTAACGTCTTGGTCCGCTGGAAAAATGGGCGGGTCACCTAGCGGTGCATCAAGGACATACAATCTCTTGGAAGCTATGATGATAATCTTCAAGCTACGGACCCACTCCACATAGTTGCTTCCATCATCTTTCAGCTTGGTTTTATCTAGGAACGCGTTCAAGTTGAGAGTGACATTAGCGTTGGCTATTGGACTCCCACTTAGACTAAGTTCATGATAATTAAGTTCACATAATCAAATTATTTAATGAACTCACACTTAGATAGACATCTCTCTAGTCATCCAAGTGATACATGATCCATGTCAACTAGCCCGTGTCTGATCATCACGTGAGACGGACTAGTCATCCATGGTGAGCATCTCCATGTTGATCGCATCTACTATACGACTCATGTTTGACCTTTCGGTCTTCTGTGTTCCGAGGCCATGTCTGTACATGCTAGGCTCGTGAAGTCAACCTAAGTGTTTCACGTGTGTAAATCTGGCTTACACCCATTGTATGCGAACGTTAGAACCTATCACACCCGATCATCAACTGGTGCTTCGGAACAACGATCCTTAGCAACGGTGCATAGATAGGGTGAACATCTTTCTTGAAATTTTATTGAGAGATCATCTTATTTACTATCGTTGTTCTAAGCAAATAAGATGTAAACATGATAAACATCACATGCAATCAATATAGTGACATGATATGGCCAATATCATCTTGCTCCTTTGATCTCCATCTTCGGGGCACCATGATCATCACTGTCACCGGCACGACACCATGATCTCCATCATCGTGTCTTCATGAAGTTCTCTCGCCAACTATTACTTCTACTAGTATGTCTAATGTGTAGCAATAACGTAAAGTAATTACATGGCATTTATTAGTGACAGACAGGTCATATAATAAAATAAGACAACTCATATGGCTCCTGCCGGTTTTCATACTCATCGACATGCAAGTCGTGAATCCTATTACAAGAACATGATCAATCTCATACATCACAATGCATCACATCACATCCTTTGGCCATATCACATCACAAGGCATATGCTGCAAAAACAAGTTAGATGTCCTCTAATTTGTAGTTGCAAGTTTTTACGTGGTTGCTATAGGTTTCTAGCAAGAACGTTTCTTACCTACGCCAAAACCACAACATGATATGCCAATTGCTATTTACCCTTCATAAGGACCCTTTTCATCGAATCCAAACCAACTAAGGTGGGAGAGACAGACACCCGCTAGCCACCTTATGCAACAAGTGCATGTCAGGCGGTGGAACCGATCTCACGTAAGCGTACGTGTAAAGCTGGTCCGGGCTGCTTCATCCCACAATACCGCTGAATCAAGATAAGACTAGTAGTGGTAAGCAAATTAACAAGATCAACGCCCACAACAACTTTGTGTTCTACTCGTGTATAGATTCTACGCATAGACCTAGCTCATGATGCCACTATTGGGATATGTAGTAGTAAATCAAACAATTTCCTACGTGTTCACCAAGATCTATCTATGGAGAAACCAACAACGAGTGGGCAGAGTGCATCTTCATACCTTTGAAGATCGCAATGCGTAAGCATTACTAGAACGCGGTTGGTGGAGTTGTACTCGCAGCGATTCAGATCGCGGTGGAATCCGATCTAAGCGCCAAACAACGGCGCCTCCGCGTTCAACACACATGCAGCCCGGTGACGTCTCCTACGCCTTGATACAGCAAGGGGGGAGGAGAGGTTGAGGGGGAGCTCCGGCATCACGATGGCATGGTGACAGTGGAGCTGCGTGGTACTCCGGCAGAGCTTCGCTAAGCACTACGGAGGACGAGGAGAGGGAGGAGTAGGGTTGTGTCGTGGCAGAGAGAGATGCGTGTCTCTGGCAGCCCCAAGGGCTCCTATTTTTATAGGAGGAGGGGGAGGGAGGGATGCACCCTACAGTTCCCACCCTAGGGTGGTGCGGCAGCCTCCAGATCTTTGGTAAGTGGAATTTGGTAAGGATAAAATTATATAGTGTGCTGAAATTTACTGTCACTTGTCACCGTGGAAAGTAATCCTTTGAGGGGATTGTTCGGGGTATCTTCACCTCAAGTGGAAACACAAAGAGTTGTCCTTCAACCTACTGAAAATATTTATTATGAAATTCCTTCGGGTGTGATAGAGAAATTGTTGGCTAATCCTTATGCGGGAGATGGAACACTACATCCTGATTTGATTTTAATCTATGTGGATGAAGTTTGTGGATTATTTAAGCTTGCAGGTATGCCCGAGGATTACGTCAAGAAGAAGGTCTTTCTTTATCTTTGAAGGAAAAGGCATTGACATGGTATAGGCTATGTGATGATATTGGATCATGGAGCTACAACCGATTGAAGATGGAATTTCATCAGAAGTTCTATCCTATACATCTAGTTCATCATGATTGGAATTATATTTATAATTTGTGGCCTCATGAAGGAGAAAGAATCGCTCAAGCTTGGGGGAGGCTTAATTCAATGTTATATTCATGCCCCAATCATTAGCCCTCTAGAGAAATTATTACTCAGAATTTTATGCTCGACTTTCTCATAATGATCAATCCATGCTCGATACTTCTTGTGTTGGTTCTGATATGAAGAAAGATATTGACTTCAAATGGGACTTATTGGAAATAATTAAATGCAACTCTGAAGATTGGGAACTCGACAAAGGTAAGGAGTCAGGTATGAACCTTAAGTTTGATTGTGTTTAATCTTTCGTATACACCAATGCTTTTCGTGAATTTAGCACTAAATATGGACTTGACTCTAAGATAGTTGCTTCTTTTTGTGAATCTTTTGCTGCTCGTGTTGATCTCCCCAAGGAGAAGTAGTTTAAATAGCATCCTCCCATTGAAGTGAAAGTAGTTGAACCTATTAAAGTTGAAGAGAAAACTATTACTTATAATGTTGATCCTGTTATTCCCATTGCTTATATTGAGAAACCACCTTTCCAAGTTAGAATAAAGGAACATGCTAAAGCTTCAACTGTGGTTCGTAAGAGCTGTGCTAGAACACCTACACGCCCTGAGCAAATTAAAGTTGAGCCTAGTATTGCTATGGTTAATTATCTCTTGGTTGATAATATTGATGGGCATGTTATTGAATTTTGTGATGAAGCTGCTAGAATTGTTAAACCTGATGCTAAAGATGAACATAGACCCATTATTTGCACGCCTGTTGTTTCTGTTAAAATAGGAGATCATTGTTATCATGGCTTATGTGATATGGGTGCTAGTGTGAGTGCAACTCCCATTTCCTTATATAAAGAGATTATGAATGATATTGCACCAGCTGAGTTAGAGGAAATTGATGCTACAATTAAGCTTGCTAATAGAGACACTATATCACTAGTTGGGATTATTAGAGATGTTGAAGCCTTGTGTGGGAAAATAAAATATCCTACTGATTTTCTTGTTCTTGGTTCCCCACAAGATGATCTTTGTCCCATTATATTTGGTAGACCCTTCTCGAATACCGTTAATGCCGGGATAGATTGTGGGAAGGAAACGGTTACCATAAGTTTTGGGGATACGTCCCATGAGTTTAGTTTCTCTAAATTTCCTAGACAGCTCCATGATAAATAATTGTCTAGTAAGGTTGAAATTATTGGTCTTGCTTCTATTGTTGTTCCTACTACTGATCCTTTAGAGCAATATTTGCTAGAGCATGAAAATGATATGCATATGAATGAAAGGAATGAAATAGATAGGATTTTCTTTGATCAGCATCATATTCTAAAACACAACTTTCATGTTGAAATACTTGGGGATCCTCCTCCACCCAAGGGTGATCCCGTGTTTGAACTTAAACAATTACCAGATACTTTGAAATATGCTTATCTTGATGAAAATAAGATATATCCTGTTATTATTAGTGCTAACCTTTTAGAGCATGAAGAACAGAGATTATTGAGAACTCTGAGGAAGCACTATGCTGCTATTGGATATACCCTTGATGATCTTAAGGGCATTAATACCACTCTATGTCAGCACAAAATTAAAATGGAGACTAATGCTAAACCAGGTTTCAATCACCAACGACGGTTGAATCCTAAAATGAAGGGAGTGGTAAGAAATGAAATATTAAAGCTTCTGGAGGAAGGTATCATTCACCCTATTGCTGATAGTAGATGGGTTAGTCTCGTTCATTGTGTCCCCAAGAAAGGAGGTATTACCGTAGTTCCTAATGATAAAAATGAATTGATTCCACAAAGAATTGTTACAGGTTATAGAATGGTAATTGATTTTAGGAAATTGAATAAAGCTATTAGAAAAGATCATTATCCTCTACCTTTCATTGATCAAATGCTAGAAAGGTTATCCAAACACACACATTTCTGCTTTCTAGATGGTTATTCTGGTTTCTCTCAAATACCTGTGTCAAACAGGACCAAGAGAAAAGCACCTTTACCTACCCTTTAGGTACCTTTGCTTATAGACGTATGAAGGTTTATTGAATGCACCTCCTACCTTTCAAAGATGCATGACTGCTATATTCTCTAATTTTTGTGAAAGGATTGTTGAGGTTTTCATGGATGATTTTTCCGTTTACGGAACTTCTTTTGATAATTGTTTGAGCAACCTTGATCGAGTTTTGTAGAGATGTGAAGAAACTAATATTTTCTTGAATTGGGAGAAGTGACACTTGATGGTGAATGAAGGCATTGTCTTGGGACATAAAATTTCTAAAAGAGGTATTGAAGTTGACAAGGCTAAAGTTGATGTTATTGAAAAAATGTCGTGCCCTACGAATATCAGAGGTATAAGAAGTTTCCTTCGTCATGCTGGTTTCTATAGGAGATTTATTAAAGATTTCTCTAATATTTCTAGGCCTCTCACTAATCTCATGCAAAAATATGTTCCATTCGTTTTTGATGATGATTGTGTAGAAGCTTTTAAAATTCTTAAGAATGCCTTGATTTCTGCACCTGTTGTTCAACCACCTGATTGGAAACTACCCTTTGAAATTATGTGTGATGCTAGTGATTATGCCATAGGTGCTGTTCTAGGACAAAGAGTTGATAGGAAATTGAATGTTATTCATTATGCTAGCAAAACACTAGACAATGCTCAAAGAATCTATGCTACCACTGAATAAGAATTTTCAGCAATTGTGTTCGCTTGTGATAAGTTTAGACCCTATATTGTTGATTCTAAAGTAACTGTTCACATTGATCATGCTCCTATTAAATATCTCATGGAAAATAAAGATGTTAAACCTAGACTTATCAGGTTGGTTCTTCTGCTACAAGAATTTGATTTGCATATTGTTGATAGAAAGGGTGTTGATTACCCCGTAGCAGATAACTTGTCTAGGTTAGAAAATGTTCTTGATGACCCACTACCTATTGACGATAGCTTTCCTGATGAACAATTAGCTATCATAAATGCTTCTCGTAATGATCCTTGGTATGATGATTATGCTAATTACATTGTCGCTAAATTCATACCGCCTAGTTTCACATACCAATAAAAGAAAAAGTTCTTCTATGATTTAAGACATTACTTCTGGGATGACCCATACCTTTATAAAGAAGGAGTAGATGGTGTTATTAGATGTTGTGTACCTGAGCATGAATAGGAACAGATCCTACAGAAGTGTCATTCCGAACACCACGCTGGATATAGAACTACACATAAGGTATTACAATCTGTTTTTTATTGGCCTACTCACTTCAAGGATGCTTGTAACTTTGTCTTGTCATGTGATGAATGTCAAAGAATTGGCAATATTAGTAGACGTCAGGAAATGCCTATGAATTACTCTCTTGTTATTGAACCATTTGATGTTAGAGGTTTGAATTATATGGGACCTTTTCCAACGTCCAACGGGTATACTCATATTTTAATTGATGTTGATTATGTTACTAGGTGGGTAGAAGCTATTCCAACTAGTAGTTCTGATCATAACACCTCTATTAAGATGCTTAAAGATATCATTTTTCCCTAGATTTGGAGTCCCCAGATATTTAATGATTGATGGTGGTTCACATTTTATTCATGGTGCTTTCCATAAATTTCTTGCTAAATGTGATGTTAATCTAGAATTGCATCTCCTTATCATCCTCAGTCTAGTGGTCAAGTAGAATTAAGCAATAGAGAAATTAAATTGATCTTGCAAAAGAGGTTAATAGATCTAGGAAGAATTGGTCTAAGAAACTTGACGATGCATTATGGGCTTATAGAACTGCTTACAAGAATCCTATGGGTATGTATCCGTATAAAATGGTTTATGGTAAAGCATTTCACTTACCTCTAGAACTAGAGCATAAAGTTTATTGGGCAATCAAAGAGCTCAACTATGATTTCAAACTTTCTGGTGTGAAGAGGTTATTTGACATTAGCTCACTTCATGAATGGAGAACTTAGGCCTATGAGAATGCCAAGTTGTTTAAAGAGAAAGTTAAGAGATGGCATGATAAAAGGATACAAAAGCGTGAATTTAATGTAGGTGATCATGTCTTGCTATACATTTCTTGGTTAAGATTTTTTACAGGAAAACTTCTCTCTAAATGAGAAGGACCATACATCGTCGAGGAGGTATATCGCTCCGGTGCCATCAAGATCAACAACGCCAAAGGCACAAATCCGAAGGTAGTAAACGGTCAAAGAATCAAACATTATATCTCAGGTACTCCCATTAATGTTGAAACCAATGTTATCAATACCATAACTCCCGAAGAGCATATTAGGGAGATTTACCGGAATGTTTCAGACTCCAAAAAGGAATAGGTATGTGGTACGGTAAGTAAACTGACTCCAAAAGTTTCCCAATAGAAATTTTACTTAGTTTTGGAATATTTAAAAAATAGGAAAATAAAAGGTAGTTCGAAGGACGCATGGGGAGGGGACAAGCCTGCTAGGTGTGGCCACCCCCCGGCCGTGCCTAGGGGGCTTGTCACCACCCCGTGCGCCCCTCGGACTCCGTTTTCTTGTGGAACACCCCTTTGGGTCGGCAAAAATTCATTATATAATCTCCCGAAGGTTTCGACTTTCATATCACGACAAAACCTCCTTTTTTGTTTTGAGCTGTTTCTGCAGCAGATTTAGAGCAAGATGTCGTCCCAAGAGTGGACTGGGGAGAGTGATGTTTCTCACCCAGCACAGGAGCCCGAGTCATACATTGAAGCTAACCACTTTGGGCGAACCACGGAGGAGGATATGGAGGCTGACTTAAAAAGGGTGGATGCCATGGATGAAGACCAAGAACTTAACTCTCATCCACAATCTCGGGCCATGTTGCAGGAACTTCTGAGCACAGCAGTTCCGTATTCAGTCATTCCTCCCAATGCTAAATTCCTTACTTATGAAAACTTGAAAAAGAGTATTGTCTTTTCACCCGCAGCAATGAGACATCCCTGGGTGAAGGGATCTCTATCCGTCAATGGAAAACTACACAAGGAAGTAATGGATCTCAGGTAGCAAAACAATAAGCTTGAAGAGGAGAATCGCATTCTGAAGGGTATCATAGGCAAGAACATCGCCCCGTCACTTTTGAAGAAGGACACCTGAGCACATGGGTATGGGCACTGCCCTTGGGTTGTGCCAAGCTTGGGGGAGGTGCCCCGGTATCATATCACTTCACACCTTTTTCCTTTTTTGTTTTTTATCTTTCCTAGTTCGATCCTTTTTATTTTGTTTTGATCTAGTAGAATAAAAGTTTTTAGTATGATCCACCTTTTAGTTTTTGCTTTTGCTCCCTCTCGTGGTTTTGTCACGGCAGATGTCCGGGTCAACGGACTTAGGTTCGGGGCAAACGCAACTACGTGGCGGCTTGAAGGGGTTGATCGGAATCGAGAAGACACGGAGTTTTACCCAGGTTCGGCCCCTCAAGTCGAGGTAAAAGCCTACGTCCTGCTTGTCTGGTATTGATGATGATGAAGGTCTCTCGGTTACAAGGGTACTAATTGCTACCTCTAATCTCTTGTGCCTCTAATCTCTTGTGTTGTCTAAACTTGTAGACTTGTGTCTCTTCTGAATCTTTCTCTCTAGGGGTGCTCTACCCCTCCTTATATAAGTGGAGAGGGTTGGCTTAGAAATAGAGTCCTACTAGGAGTAGGAGTAGGACTCATCACGAATCCTACTCCGGGTCTTATTTCCTTTAATGGAATCCTTCTCTCTTCGGGCCTTCTCTTGTGGGCCTCCTCTTGTGAGCCGCCTGGCGCTGGCTCACCCACCGGGTCTTTGTCCCATGAGCCGCCTGGCGCCGGCTCACCCACCGGGTCTTATCTCGTGAGCCGCCTGGCGCCGGCTCACCCACCGGGTCTTATCTCGTGAGCCGCCTAGCGCCAGCTCACCCCCCGGGTCTTGGGCCTTGGTCATCTACACTCCGCCAACCAGGTCATTTATGAGATGTCATGTCTTTAACGGGTCTCCTGTGAGTCGCCTGGCAGGGTCATACCGCGGGGTATATCCCCGACATTAGCCCCCAGGTTAGCTTGAATTTATTCATGGTAACCTCCTGAAATAGGAATAGCAAATATGTTAAGCGGTCGGCTTGCTCCTTTGGCCGGCTTATAAAATGGCTTCTCAGGAATCCGGGTCTTCTCTATATATGAATGAACCGTCTTGATAATCTTGATTGTCAGTGTCCTTTTGAAAAATATTGAGAATAGAATACCCATATGCCATTGAGCTGGCTTCCAATGCTCTTTGGCGGGTGTCTCCACCGGGTTATAATCATTGATGATGCTGGGTCATTATCGTTGGTGACTCTGGGTTTAAATAAGTAGAATCCAGATGACTTGATAAAAATATTGGGATGAAAATCCATCTGATGTAAAGCCGGACTTCCATTGTTATAAAACAATGTGGCTTATAAAATCTGGCGGGTTATGACCTTTTGATAACACCGGGTCATAAGTGTTGAAGACTCCGGGTCTAACAGCTCAACTTCATAATTAAAATCTTGAAAACTATCCTCAAAAGTTTTTGATATGTCCATATTACCTGTAGCCCCCAAGCTCCAAGATTATCCATGATAACTTGGTGCTTTGCAAATAACATTTTGGATTGTGTAGCCCCCAAGTGTCGGGTTAGTAAGAATTTACTGGGCTGGGATTTAGAACAATATAGAAAGGCCGGCTCATCTTCTTGAGAAAATATAAAAGGGCGGGGTCATCTCTGTGAGATAATATGGTCTTGCTGACAATGTAATAATTTGAAAGCCGGCTTGCATTAGCCCCCAAGTGCCGTGGTGCATGCTTGCAGAGACATGGGACTTGCATAATTGATATAAACTTGGACTTGAATAATGTAGCCCCCAAGTGACGGGTCGTCTGCCTGCGGCGATTCGGGACTATGTGAGAGTAATATGACTTCACCACAATTTGCTTGAATGAATCTTTGACCGTGGTTGTAATATAACCCGGAATGAATATCTTGAAATAATTCCTTTGTCTCTGATATGAAATTCCTGCTCGTGGTTGCGGTGCAACCCGGCAAATATAAGTTTGAGAAATCCATGAGTGTTATAGATTACTACAGAGCACATTTGAAAAAATCCGAGAGCCGGTCAATTAGATGACACGGCATTATATCTGATAGGGCGACTCTTGAAAAATAATAAACTTCTTCGAGCTGGCTTAAAAAACCCAATCATTTAACACTGGTTATGATAACCATGAAGATCCAGCCATGTTGGCTATTTAAAAGATCCATTTGGTCTTGCCAAATATTTAATAGCGGCTCATATTAAGAGATAATACCTGCAAAAAATAAACAAGACAGAATACATTCTGCATTGTTGTGAGGGCAGCTTGAAGAAGCTCAACCCGGAGATGTTCATACCTTGCATAACATTGCTCCTTTCTCATAATCTTGCTCTGATCCGGCTTTTATAAGCCGGCATATTTATCTGGAGGTGGGAAGCCCTCCTGAATAATCCACCTGTGAGATGTCAACCGGAGTAGCATGACTCCGAGTCTTATGAGCTTTGTTGATGACCGGTTGTCGTAGGGTAATATGAGTTGTACTCCAATGTAAGAAGCCTTCATTAACAACCGTGGCTAATGAAGAGCGGGAAGCGGCCTAAAGCCAGCAACTGACAGTAGGAAGCCTCTATTGACAATGGCGACTGTTGATGAACTTGAAGCGGCCTACAGCCGGCTGCATGAAGGGTGATGTAAATTGTGCCATGATGGTAAAAAACCTCCTTTTAACAGCAAATACTTATCCATTGTATTCCAACACCGGTTTTCAATAGGTTTATGTAAGCTATACCAAAGGTAAGAAGCCTCTACTGACAACCGCAACTCAAAAAGCCTGCTGTTGGAGGGTGATGTAAGCTATACCTGAAGGTAAGAAGCCTCCTCCAATCAGCCAATGTTGTATAGGGCCGGCTGCCGATGGTATTATGTAAGCTATACCTTATGGTAAGAAGCATCCATTCGACAGCCACGACTAGTAATTGTACTAGCCGGCTGCATAAAGGGCTTATGTGAGCTATACCCAAGGGAAAGAAGCCTCCTTCCGCAACTATTTTTGGCATAAACGCCGGTTGTTAGGGTGAGATAAGCGAACCCATCGGTAAGAAGCCCCCTTCGACAACCGCGGTTAATAAGTAACCGGAAGTGGCATAAAGCCGACCATTAGGGTGAGATAAGCGATACCCGTCGGTAAGAAGCCCTCTTCGATGGCCGCAGTTGATAAGCAACTGGAATTTGATGTACACGTTGTTGCCTTAGGGGAATTTTTTAAGCTATACCAAAGGTAAGAAGCCTCCATCAGCAACAACGCTTAATGTACTCAAACTATGCATCATACCAGTTCAGGGTCTCTAAAGCGAGATTGGCCGTCAACTATGTGAGTCGGCTCAGGGTCTCTAAAGCGAGATTGACCGATAAGAGCTTAAGTGTGTAACTTACAGCAGTTCAGGGTCTCTAAAGCGAGATTGGCCGTAAACTTTGTGAACCGGCTCAGGGTCTCTAAAGCGAGATTGACTGGTAAGAGTAACATCAGTTCAGGGTCTCTAAGGTGAGATTGGTCGTCAACTTTGTTAACCGGCTTAGGGTCTCTAAGGTGAGATTGACTGAGAAGAACTTCGGCGGGTCACAAACCACTTCGACTTAAACTTGTTGAGTCGGAAAAATTTCATCTTGGCAAAAGATCTGGGCTTCTCATTGAAAACAACCAAATGTGTCTTGCCATGTCTGTGGCCCCCAAGTCTCAAGTTGACTCGAAGAGGCGGCTTGAGAATCTTCATCGAAAGTTGAAGTTGCCCGTGGCGGGTTATAAATGATCCCGTATGAATTGCTTAAATTATCCGGTCAATGATTCGTTCCGGTTATTTGCTTGAAGTGAACCAAACTGTAGTGGTGGCGACTTATGCGCTTGTCCGTTGGGCGGCTCGTATAGATGAGCATCACACTGATATGTTGATGTAGATCACAGTGTGGGCGGCGTCTTGCACGCATCCATTGGGCGGCTCGTACAGGCGAGCACTGCACCGATATGTTGATGTAGATATAGAAAGCAATCACGACATTGTGAGCCAGTTCTGTTGTGAAAGACGGCTACGGTATTGTAAGCCGGTGCCGATGGATGAGTCGACCACGGGTGCTATAAACCGGCACGAACGGTTGGTTCATCCGCGGTCGTTGTAAGCCAATGCAGACGGATGAGAGACAGCCATAGTATTGAGAACCGGCGCGGGTGGCGAGAGTCGGCCACGGCATTGTAAACCGGCGCAGTGGAGAGAGAGACGGTCACAGCGTTGTAAGCCGGTGAAGTTGCAAGAGACAATCGTGGCATTTGTTGGTGAAGACCATACTGCGGTTCCGGCCGCTTGCCGCACTTATTAGGCGGCTCATACTGGCGGGTGAGCATGCGTGGTATCGGTGTGTTGATGTAGACCGGGCCACGGGTGCAGCGACTCACGAGCGTCCATTCATCAACGCAACACGGATGAACCCGAATGCGCTCTACCCCGCGGTATAATGCCACGCAAATATATTTCCTGCATAAAAATATTGCAAGAAAACGAAGTAATTGTTCTTTTAACAATTTAATATGTATTGAAAACAACAAAGGGCAAATACACCTGATTTAGGATGACGGATGGCCCCTGTGTCAGTGAACTCTCCGGCAGCTTGAAGCGATGGAGGTGGAGGGCGAGGCGAGACGGGGCGACTCTGCCACGGCGGCCGAAGGCGAGGTGAGAGACAGCGCGTTGATGTAGACCTGACCGTATGAATGGTGGTTTGTATGCGTCCGTCTAGTAGCTCATCATGGCGATATGCTGGGCCAAAAATTTATCCACCACAGAGTTGATGATCATCGTGGTGAAGCTTAAGTTTTACCACGGGCGAGTCGCCGACGCCCGCAATCCTCATATATCAAACGAGCCTGAGAGGGGCGTTGATCCAGTAGGTGCAGAGACGGCAGCAGACCAGACGGAGGCAGCATACGGGGCCAATTCGGAGTGGTCGGACGAACCGAACGGTCGGGCGGCTCGACGGCGTTGGATGTGCCGCCTCCGCACACGGGTGTGTCGGCGGTGGAACCAAGGGCGGCTCAGCAAAGGAAGAGCCGGCGAGGGCGATTCGGTGACTCGATGACGCAAGGCGGCTCACCGACCAGCGGCTCAAGCAGTGAGCGGGCGAGGCTGGATCCACGGCGGCTTGCGAAAGTGGAATCGGCGCAGCGGCGGCTCGCGGTGTGGCGCGGCACAGCTACGGCTGCCGGGTCAGGAGGCATGCGGCTCTGTGGTGAGAACCGGCCGCAGCGGAGTGATGAGGAGGCAAGAGGAGCCCACGGCGGCGCAGTCTGCGGAGGCGGCGAGAGGGCATGGCCAGTTTGGCCAGAAGCAGGAGAGCCGGACGCGGCGATGGCTGGCGCAGCTCGACGGAGTGTGAGGCTCGGCGATAGTGCACGCAAGACGCGGCATCGGCTCGGTGATGGCGCGCGCGAGACGAGGAGCAAAGCCGGCCGCAGGGGCTGGTGAGTGGTCGTGAGGTCTGGCGAAAAACAGGGCCCACAAAGGCAACGCGGGGGCGGCTCAATGGATGAGGCGGGGAAGGTGTGTGGTAAAGCCGGCCAGCGGTTGCGACGGAGGCGGCCCAGCAAACTGGCAGACCTTACGGGCGATTGTGGGAACGGTTGACGGCAACGACTGCCGCCCAGGCACGGCCGGGGCAGAGACCGGTAGAGCAAATCTGTTGAAGCGGGGCGGCTGAGACCGGTAGATTCTTTCCGAACCGGCTCTTCTCATCCGTCTCATAATGAGCTTCTCGATTCCTGAGGAGAGATCCCTCCAAGAACACAAAACCATCATGCGCAGCCCCACGGTGGGCTCCAACTGTCATGGTTTTGTCACGGCAGCTGTCTGGGTCAACGGACTTAGGTTCAGGGCAAACGCAACTACGTGGCGGCTTGAAGGGGTTGATCGGAAGCGAGAAGACACGGAGTTTTACCCAGGTTCGGCCCCTCAAGTCGAGGTAAAAGCCTACGTCCTGCTTGTCTGGTATTGATGATGATGAAGATCTCTCGGTTACAAGGGTACTAATTGCTACCTCTAATCTCTTGTGCCTCTAATCTCTTGTGTTGTCTAAACTTGTAGACTTGTGTCTCTTCTGAATCTGTCTCTCTAGGGGTGCTCTACCCCTCCTTATATAAGTGGAGAGGGTAGGCTTACAAATAGAGTCCTACTAGGAGTAGGAGTAGGACTCATCACAAATCCTACTCCAGGTCTTATTTCCTTTAATGGAATCCTTCTCTCTTCGGGCGTTCTCTTGTGGGCCTTCTCTTGTGAGCCACCTGGCGCCGGCTCACCCACTGGGTCTTTGTCCCGTGAGCCGCCTGGCGCCGGCTCACCCACCGGGTCTTATCTCGTGAGCTGCCAGGCGTCGGCTCACCCACCGGGTCTTATCTCGTGAGCCGCCTAGCGCCGGCTCACCCCCCGGGTCTTGGGCCTTGGTCATCTACAGTCCGCCAGCCAGGTCATTTATGTGATGTCATGTCTTTAACGGGTCTCCTGTCAGTCGCCTGGGCGGGTCATACCGCGGGGTATATCCCCGACACTCCCCTTATGTAAGAAAGTCCGAGAGTTATATAATTAAAAGTAGTTTTGATGAGAGGGCTTTGCTAGATTACTAAGCTCTTGAAAGTAACGAATAAATAATAATAGAACAAAAGCAAAGAGAATAGATAGTGATCTTATGGGGAGTGATGACTTCACATATAAAAGTATGGTGATTGAAATTTGTTGGGAGTTAACAAATATAGTAATTGGTCATTGGTGCAATTGAAAGGAAGTGATAAAGAAAGAGAGATTCACATATAAATATATTATCTTGGACATCTTTTATGATTGTGACCACACATTAAAATATTACATGCCAAGAAGTTGATGTTGGACAAGGAAGACAACATAATAGGTTATGTTTGCTTGCCTCCAGATAGAAGTTATATGGTTTTGGATCCTCCAACATGTCGTGCTTGCTTCCACCTCATATTAGCCAAAACATCCGCACCAAGTAGAGATACTACTTGTGCATCCAAACACCTCAACCCAGTTTTGCCATGAGAGTCCACCATACCTACCTATGGATTGAATAAGATCCTTCAAGTAAGTTGTCATCGGTGCAAAAGGCAATAAAAATTGCTCCTAAATATGTGTAATCTTTTATTGTAAGGGAAATAAGCGTTGAACAAACTTGTGATAGCAAAGAAATAAAAGCAACAGATTGCATAATAAAGGTTGCTATCACAAAGGGCAATACAACGCGGCGTTCCTATGCAGTAAGGGTTTGTGCATCGAAAAACAAAAAGTAAATGACAACCTCTGCTTCCCTCTACGAAGGGCCTATCTGTTACTTCTACTTTTTAAATACTTACCTTTATGCAAGAGTCATGGTGATCCTCACCACTTCCTATATTTTGCCTCTCTCTTGGCAAGCATTATGTGTAGGGGAACGATCTAGACTTATATATCCACTCGGATATGGGTGATCATGAGTTATTATTGTTGACATCACCCTTGAGGTGAATAGTTGAGAGGCAAAATTATAAGACCCTATCTTTGTTTGTGTTCGATTGAAGCTTTCATCTCATGGGTACCGCTTGAGTGCTAGCAATTGTGAAAGACAAAAAGATGATTGAGTATGTGGATTTGCTTTAAAAGCTCTTATATTGACTCTTTCCGATGTTATGATAAATTTTCAATTGCTTCAATGACTGAGATCATAGTTTGTTGGTTGTCAATAGAGTTCTTGGTTCATAATTTATCTTGTGAATGAATTGTTACTCTAGCATAAAGAATATCATACAATGAGTATTGTTGTTCTAAAGTTGATCATGATGCCCTCATGTCCATATTTTATTGTATCGACACCTCTATCTCTAAACATGTGGACATATTCATCGATCTCGGCTTTCGCTTGAGGTCAAGCAAGGTCTAAGCTTGGGTGAGTTGATACGTCCATTTTGCACCATGATTTCATATTGTTATTTATTGCATTATGGGCTGTTATTACACGTTATGGTACAATACTTATGCCTTTTCTCTCTTATTTTACAAGGTTTACATGAAGAGGGAAAACGTCGGCAGCTGGAATTCTGGACTGAAAAAAGAGCAAATCTGAGATACCTATTCTGCACAACTCCAAAAGTCCTGAAAATTTACGGAGAATATTTTTGGATTTAATAAAAAATACTGGCGTAAGAATCAACCAGAGGGGGGCACCTACAGGCCACAAGCCTGTTAGGCGCGACCACCCCCCTGGCCACGCCTAACAGGCTTATGGGCCCTTTGTGGCTCCTCCGACGCCCATCTTCTTGTCAGCGAACGTTGCATGGGAAACAAAAAACTTCCCACGCACACACAAGATCTATCCATGGTGATGAGAATCTACGAGAGGAAGAGTGGATCTACATACCCTTGTAGATCGCTAAGTAGGAAGCGTTAAGAAACGCGGTTGATGTAGTCGAATGTCTTCGCGATCCAAATCGCCGAGCGTCCCGCGATCCAATCACGATCTAGCCCACGGTCCAATCACGAACTGTCTCGCGATCCCATCATGATCTGTCCCATGATCCAATCATGAATCATCTTGCAATCTTAATCACAGTCCTTCCGATCTAGCGCCGACCGGACGGCACCTCCGTTTTCAGCACACGTACAGCTCGATGACGATCTCCGCCTTCTAGATCCAGCAAGAGGGAGCGGAGAGGTAGACGAGTTCTCCAGCAGCGCAACGGCATTGCGGCGATGGTGGTGGAGATATTCCAGCAGGGCTTCGCCTAAGCACCGCTGAAACCGACCTAGAAGAGAAACTACGATCTAGAGGAGAGGTAGCACGTGGTTGTTTTCTGTGTCTCAAAACCCTCAAAACCTCTAGAATATATAGGAGGAGGGAGAGAGAGGAGGCTTGGCTCCCAAGGGTCCAGCCCTTGTCCTTGGCGCAAGGAGGAGAGGAGGACTCCTCCTCCAATCCTAGTAGGATTAGGACTCCTCCTTCCCACTTGGAAACTCTTTCCACCTTGAGTTTTTTTTCCTCTCAAACCACTCCAGCCGCATGGGCCCTTAGGGGAGGCTTCCGCCAGCCCACTAGGGGCTGGTTTACCTCCTCCCACAGCCCATGTGGCCTCTTGGTTCGAGACACCCCTCCCGATGGTCCTTCGGTACCCTCCCAGCACTCCCGATAGACTACCGGTGAGCCCGAAACTTTTTTGGCGACCGAAATAGTACTTCCTATATATCAATATTTACCTCCGGACCATTCTGGAGCTCCTCGTGACATCTAGGATCTCATCTAGGACCTTGAACAACCATCGGTCACCACCATACATAACTCTATACTATCGAAACGTCATCGAACCTTAAGTGTGCAGACCCTGCGAGTTCGAGAACTATGTACACATGACCGAGACACCTCTACGGTCAAAAACCAATAGCGGGACCTGGATATCCATATTGTTTCCTACATATTCTACGAAGATCTTTATCGGTTGAACCTCTATGTCAAGGATTCAGTTAATCCCGTATGATGTTCCCTTTGTTCTTCGGTATGTTACTTGCATGAGATTCGATCGTCGGCATCTCCATACCTAGTTCAATCTCGTTACCGGAAAGTCTCTTTACTCATTACGTAATACAAGATACCGTGGCAACACTTTAGTCACATTGCTTGCAAGGCTTGTTGTGATGTTGTATTACTGAGTGGGCCTTGAGATACCTCTCCGTCACACGGAGTATCAAATCCCAGTCTTGATCCATGCCAACCCAACATACACCCTCGGAGATACCTATAGAGCACCTTTATAGTCACTCAGTTATGTTGCAACGTTTGATACACACAAGGTACTCCTCCGGTGTCAGTGAGTTGCATGATCTCATGGTCATAGGAACAGATACTTGACATGCAGAAAACTGTAGCAATAAACTGACACGATCATATGCTACGTTTATAGTTTGGGTCTTGTCCATCACATCATTCTCCTAATGATGTGATACCGTTATCAAATGACATCTCATGTCCATGGCCAGGAAACCTTAACCATCTTTGATCAACGATCTAGTCTATTAGAGGCATACTCGGGACATGGTGTTGTCTATGTATCCACACATGTATCTGAGTTTCTGATCAATACAATTCTAGCAAGGATAACAAAAGATTATCATGAACAAGGAAATATGATAATAAAAGATTTATTATTGCCTCTAGGGCATATTTCCAATAGTCTCCCACTTGCACTAGAGTCAATAATCTAGTTCATATCACCATGTGATTCACATTGTTATGAATCTAACACCCAATGAGTTCTGGGGCGCGATCATGCTTTGCATGTGATAGTGGTCTTTTAGTCAATGGGTCTTTGACATTTAGATCTGTGTGTGCTTTGCAAATATCTATGTCATACTGTAAACACTGCTACCACGCTCCACTTGGAGCTATTCCAAATGGCTACTCCACCATACATATCCGGAGTGCTATTAAGAGTCATCCAGATTGGTGTTAAAGCTTGCATCGACGTAACTCTTTACGACGAACTCTTCATCACTTCCATAACCGAGAAACATCTCCTTAGTCCTCTGGTTACTAAGGATAATTTTAACTACTATAGTAATCCACTCCTGGATTACTCTTATACCCTTTGACAGACTTAAGGCACACACAGGTGCGGTACACAGCATGGCATACTATATAGAGCCTATGGCTAAGGCATAGGCGACGATGTTTGTCCTTTCTCTTTCTTCTTCCGTGGTTGAGCTTTGAGTCTCACTCAACTTCACACCTTACAAATCAGGCAAGAACTCTTTCTTTGACTGATCCATTTTGAACTCTTTCAAAATCTTGTCAAGGTATGTACTCATTGAAGGTCTTATCAGACGTCTTGATCTATCTCTATAGATCTCGATGCCCAACAATTAAGTAGCTTTATCCAGGTCTTCCTTTGAAAAAATATTTTCAAACAACCCTTATGCTTTATAGAAATTCTACATAATTTCCAATCAACAATATGTCATCCACATATGCTTATCAGAAATTCTATAGTGCTCCCACTCACTCTATTGTAAATACAAGTTTCTCATAAACTTTGTATAGACTCAAAAACTTTGATCACCTCATCAAAGCGTATATTCCAACTCCAAGATGCTTGCTCTAGACCATAGAAGGATCACTGGAGCTTGCCTTTTAGAATCCTTAGGACTGACAAAACCTTTTGGTTGTATCACATACAACCTTTCCTCAAGTAAACTGATAAGGAAACAATATTTTGACATCCAGCTGCTAGATTTCATAATTGAAAATGCAGCAACTACTAACATAATTCCAACAGACTTTAGCATCGCTACGAGTGAGAAAGTCTCATCACAGTCAACTCCTTGAACTTGTCGGAAACTTCTTTGCAACAAGTCGAGCTTTATAAATGGTGACATTTACCATCAGCGTCTGTCTTCATCTTAAAGGTCCATTTGTACTCAACGACCTTCCGTCCAACGAGCAAGTCTACCAAAGTCTATACTTGGTTTTCATACATGGATCCTTTCTCGGATTTCATGGCCTCTAACCATTTGTCGGAATCCGGGCCCATCATCACTTCTCCATAGTTCATAGGTTCATCGTTGTACAACAACATGACCTCTAAGACACGGTTGCCATACCACTCGGGAGCAGTACGCATCATTGTCGACCTATGAGGTTCGATAGTAACTTGATCCGAAGCTTCATGATCATCATTGTTAACTTCCTCTTCAACTGAGGTAGGATCCACAGAAACATCTTTCTATGATGCGCTACTCTATGGATGAAACAAAGGTTCAACAACCTCATCAAGTTCTATCTTCCTCCCACTCAATTCTTTCGAGAGAAACTCTTTCTCGAGAAAGGACCCAGTTTTAGCAACAAACACTTTGTAGTCAGATCTGAGATAGAAGGTATACCCAACTATTCTTAGGGTATTCTATGAACATGCATTTTTCCGCTTTGGGTTCGAGCTTATCAGACATAAGTGTCGCATTCCCAAACTCTAAGAAATGATAGCTTCGGTTTCTGCCAAACCATATGGTGTCATCTCAACGGATTTAGATGGTGCCCTATTCAAAGTGAATGTAGTTTTCTCTAATGCATAACCCTAAAATGATAGTGGCAAAACGATAGGAGACATCATAATTCGCACCATATCCAATAGAGCACGACTACGACGTTCAGAAACACCATCACACTATGGTGTTCCAGGTGGCGTGATGTGTGAAACGACTTTCACATTGTCTTAAGTTCTATACCAAACTCGTAACTCAGATATTCACCTCCACGAACATATCGTAGACATTTTATCTTCTCATCACGATGATCTCAAACTTCACTCTAATTCTGTTTGAACTTTTCAAACGATTCGGACTTGTGTTTCATTAAGTAAATACACACTATATCTACTCAAATCATCAATGAAGGTAAGAAAATAACGATATCCACCTCACGCTACAACACTCATTGGACCGTATACATCTGTAACATCCCAAATTTTGGAATGTTATAATAAATATTAGAATGATTGTTTGTTTGATTGAGTGATGGAAATTGAGTGAAAATTTGAAACTTTTGAAAACTTTTGAATGAGAGGGAATAAAATGACTTTCCCTTTTTGTGATTTGAATTCAAAATTCAATTCCATTTCAAATCAGTGAGAGAAGATAACATGACTTCTTCATAAACAAGGAATTTGAAAAGTGGATTTAAAAATCTCCGAATTATTTTTTTTGGAATTCATTTCATATTTGGTTCCATTTTAAATTTTGAAAGAATTCAAATACCCTTGACAAGGATTTTGAGAGGAGTAACATGACACTCCACACCAGGGGTATTTTTGTGAAATATTTGAACCCTAAAACCCATTGGGTTATTTGAAAATTATTTGCAATAAGAATTAAAAGCCATTTAGGCATTTTCTGAAAATAATTTTTTTAAGTATTTATTATGGCCGTGGAAAAATGTTCATTTAATTGCATTAATTCCCCTGATCATTTTGGTATACAAATCTTCATTTTTTGGAAATGTATTGATTGCCATAAAGTTAGTTTCCTTCTCTGTTATTTTATAAAAGGAAAACAGTTTTTATAAGGAAAGTCCACCGCGGCCCACCTCCTTCGAACCGGCCACCGATGCCACCCTCTCTCCCTCTCTCTGACGCGCCGGTCCCACCGACCGACCGAAATCTCGCCGCGGTCATCTCCTCCCTCCCTCCTTCCTTTCCAACGCCGGCGACCACCGGATCCATGATCTCCTCTCCCTTTCCTTTCATCGACCCCGAGCCAGCCCCTATAAATACCCGAGGCCTCCCGCACCCCGTTCCCCTCCGAAACCCCATCCCCCGTGCCCTCCCGCCGCAGCAATCGCTCGCCAGAGTTTCCTGCCACCGTCGCGCCATTGTGCAGCTGCTGCTCGCCCCTAACCACCCCGAGCTCTCCCACCGCCCCCAACCGCTTCCCCACTCTCGTGCGCACCTCTCCATCCACTCGCATGATCCCCGCACCCACCAAAGATGCCCCTCCGTCTAGACCCGACGCCAACATCCGCCATTACCGACGTCATGCTCCAGCCGGTCATCCTCGAGCCTCGTCGATGCCTCCTACCTTGTCGCCGTCCTCGCGAGCGTCGACCGGTGCCATCAGACGCGCCGGAGGACCACCGGAGCGCCGTCCCTGTCGACCTCGCCACCTCGAACCTCGCCAGACCTCGCCGGAGTCGACCCCCACCTTGGTGAGCCCTCCCCTCCATCCGATCTCGTTGAACGGCCACGATTAGAAGAGGATACCCCTTCGATTTATTTTAGAAGAACTGGCCAGTTTTCTGTTAACTTATTCTTAACCGAAACGTTTTTTTATGGTTCGGCCATCAGCTCGTTAGCACCCACGCGCACAACTTTCAGCCAATAAGAGAGTGCCACGTGTACCCTCTCCGTTAGTTAGATTTTTTTTTCTGTTTTTTGTTTTTAAAACAGAATAGTTCTGTTTATGTTTTCCTAATATCTTTTATGTTTTTATTTATTTAAAATTGATTCTTTTTGCATCATGTCACAAATTTGATCTAGTTTATGTAGATATAAAGTTTGACCATATTTGAAAAAAAATGAATTCAAACAGATTTGATTTAAATCCCGTTTTCTAAATATCTTGAGTTTAAAATAGATTTTTGGTTGATTCTTTTTGCTACTGGTCATTAGTGATCTTAGTTATCAGTAGACAGAATTTGAGAATTTTTAGAATATTTTGAGTTAGTATTTTAAACAAAATAGATTCTGTTTTAATTCTTTTTAGGTTTATTTCTGTTTCTTTTGTTTTAAATTGTTTTAATTTATTTTATTGGATTAGTTGACACATTTTACTTTGTTTTCTGTTAGTTAGCAGTAGTATTTCAACCAAGTTTATTTTATGTCATTTTTATAGCATGAAATCAATTCTAGTTTCATAATAACTTGCAAATTGATTTCCCTGCTAGTTTGATGTCTTATTTGAAAATAATTTTTAAATATGTTTTTAAAAGTTTTACTTTATGTTAACTTAGTTGTTTTATAAAAAAATCTCTTATTTCATTATTTCATTTGTTTTTAAGTTTGTTAGGCAAAAACTTATGTTGTTTAGAGTATTGTTCTCTTAGTTCTTAGTTATTCTTCAAAAGTAATTATTTTTGCTAAGTAAAATATTTACTAAAATACTTTTATTATACTTTACTTTGTTTTTTTGTGTGTGTTTTTACTTTTGAAAATAGGATTTACTTGTAGAGAAAACCAACTTTAGTTGTGTTGATGAAACTTTGTTGTTTTGAGTTTTGTCTTAAGTATTTCCTTCATCACAACCTTGTGGTTTTTAGTTTTGTGTTTCCTATTGATTGTTAGTATTGATTGCTAGTATGATTGCTTATATGAATGCAATGTTTGATTATATAGATTTTCATTGGAGAGTGATGATTAGTCTATCAAGTTATTTCTGAGAGCGATATTATTCTTCATCAACAGTACAGGCAAGTTCACTTTGACCATTTTGTTCATACCTATGTTTTATTGCATGTAGTGTCATCATTCAACAAATCCATCCAGTAGTGTTATTGAAAATTCTTGTAGTCAAGTAGAATGCATGAGGTAGGAACCACCACTTGTTACTAAAGCCCCGGGAACGTTAGTTATTTTAAGGCTATGCTAAAGTTGACGGGGTTTGGTATGAGTGTTCGTGAGTGGTGTGAGAAGGAGGACTCTACGTCAAGACGAAAACTTCATGAAGGCATCTTCAAGTCCTGCATCTTCAAGACCTCAAGACTTCGAGACTCGAGAAACAAGTTTTTAATACACACTACTTGGTGATGGATGGTTGATTGGGCATCCCTGGAGTAACCATTGGATGGCCGGGATGCATGGAGAAGCGCCATGACATCTTGCGGAAAGCTTCACCCAAACTCAAAGAGACGGATGAATACTTCATGCCCGGAAGCTTACTTGTGTAGCCACAAGTCATTATGGGCTCTGGCTTGGTTGATCATTGTTGTGAATCTGGCTGGGCAATGCTACGAGATGTAGTCGACGTTAGGATTGGATACGCAATGACAGTAGTCAGCGAAACACTCTGAAAGACCATGTTTCGTTCATCCTGTTCTCAAACATCAGGCAGTGCGAGGACTTACCAGGAGGGAACGGATCTTGTGGGTAAAGTACACAACACTCTGCAGAGTTAAACCTAATCGATTAGCCGTGTCCCCGGTTATGGACAATTTTGAGCCTTTGGACTTGGATCTATCTCTAAACTCTCAACACTGGACTGATAATTAATTGTGGGCAACTTATGATGCTTGTGGGCATTAAGACATCGGTTGGCGGAACCATGTCATGTTAGGTAACTCTGTAGGAAAAACTCTTGATATTCCTTTGTTGTAGGAAAATAAAATAAAATCAGCTTTTATGCAAAAAAAACTCAGACACAGAGCCACAAAGCCTTACTGCATATAGAATAGTTTTTATCTTCTTCTCTACTATGGTGATCTTGCCGGTACATTCAATGTACTGACCTACATGGCTGCAACGTCTTATGTTGTAGATAAGCTCTACGACGAGTAAGAGTACGATTCAGGATTACGGTCTACACTCAACCTACTGTTGGTGTTATTGGGAGTCCACTCCCGGTGACTATTTCCACTGTGATTTTTGAGGTATATATCAGTTTTGCGTTAATTACATGTGATTGCACTTTGATATATACATTGATGTACTGTGTGTGCCAGCATACTGATCCCGGGATGGCATAGAACATATAGAGGCTTCACCTTTGTAGGTCGGGTCGCTACAGAAATGGTATCAGAGCACATGTTGACTGTAGGATGTGACCCTAGGAAATGGATTAGAAATAGGAAGACCTTGATAGGAACAACTTTTGTTTTCACTACTCTCGTAACTTCTAAATTCTTTTACTGAACCCTCCTTGTTTCAAAATATAGATGGAGAACTACACCCTGAACAAAAGAGAGGACTACGAAGATGTTCTCGGAGGCTCATTCATCATGGAGCTAATGCAGATGGTGAAGCTGCCGATACCTGAGATCAAGGCGACTAAGAGGAAGTCTGGGTTCTGGGGCATCAAAACTAAAGTTTTTGGACGTGAAGAAGACCCCAAGACTGAAGACATCAACTATGGCACATTGAGCCATGAATGTGAGATGGGCATGAACACTGTTGTCCATGATGCCATTGCACATTTGAGCTATCATCATCGTGCTGAGTTGTGCAACCACTACTTTGGAAGGCTTGGATGGCAGAAGCCTGATGGAGCACTCATCAACCTGACCGACGAACAAAAGATGAAGTTTTCACCCGTACTTGTGTACAATCAAGAACTGGATTGCTACATCAAGAACCTTCAAATGGACCTTCTCTCAGAGTTAATTGAGAATGAAGCACTTCGTGAGAGCCTCAAGAACGAGAAGCTGAAGGTAGTCAATCTGAAGAAACAGGATCCCGAGATTCAGAATCTTCGTCAAGACTAGAAGAATAGTCAGGCCATGGCTCATGCTAGAGACGTTGAAATTCAGAAACTCAAGAACCAACTCCTAGAACTACGGGGACGACACCGGAAACTCCGCATCAATAGGGAAAATCTGTTGGAAGAACTTGAGAATATCAAGCATGACTAGAAGAAGAAGCCCACTTAAGAGGAAGACATGTTATAGGCTAGCTTAGTAGTATCCCACCATGAGAGAATAAAGGATAAACGTTTTATGATTTGAGTGATCGACCATACCAACCTTATGTGGGTGGCGATACTATAGTTTGATTGAACTTTATGAATGTGTGGACTTGAGTTTGATGTTTTGTGTCTTTGAGTTGTTTGTATCCCTTCTCTCTCTCTGTCTCTCTGTCTCTCTCTCTTACCCATCTCATCCCCAAAACCTTGAACCCAATAGATGGTGAATGAAGCTGGACTGGAATTCTCTGGACCAATGACCCATCTGGAGGTAGAAGTATGGATTCGAAACATGGAAGAAAATGAGTTATGGATGCATAAACTAGGATTTTTCTAAACTACAAGGATATAATAGAATATGGTAAATGGAAAAGAAGCTTGGTTTGGATGATAAGGAATGCTTACACAAGAAGAAACATATGTTATTCTGAGTACCTTTTTCTGACACCTGCAAATGACCACCCTTTATGAGTCTTTCCTCAAGGGCCCGGAGACGACCATGACCCTGACTAGTGGTCATGATTACCCAAGGATCCTGAAGGATATGATGAAGCACATCCATCTTGAAGGAGATGTAGTCTACAAGGGCTATCCATTCATGGAAAATGGAGTGGAACTCTGGTATGTGGAGGTACACCTCCACCGTGAGAAATGAGTTTGCCCAAAGACTATGGGACAATACTTTTACATATCTCGTGTACCACGAGCAACTTTCTTTGACGTTGTTCGTGATGCTGCCCTGGAAGCCATACGTCAGATTGGAGAAATACTTGAAGCAAGACTCCGTCATACTCAGCAATACCTGTATGAGGTGCATACGGAGATGATGGAGATGAAGCTCATGTCCACCTTGATCAAGCAAAATATGGATGATTTCAAGGACCACATCGCAAAATTCTAGTGGTACTAAAATATGTCCAAGGGGAATAAATGAATAAAGTTGGGATTGATGCTGGACCATGCCAAACTATCTTGATGGCAGCATTTGTAATAAAGTACTTTTAGGAGTTTTAAGAAGGGATTGAGGATGTGACAAAGGACTGAATACGAGAAGAAAGCTAGAATGGAGTAGTTAAGATGGCAATAACTGTATCATCAAGCACTCTTGTTTTCATGAGATTATTATATAACAAAAGTCTCAGAGTTTGTAATAAATTCAGGAGTCAATGGAATTATAATGTCATGATTCTCCAATGTTGAATTATAAGAACTGTTACTCTATGAACAAAGATCACTTACCATTTTCGAGGATATGAGAAAATATGGTCTATGCAGGCATGTGTACATTTCATTTTAAGTGTGGTAGTAACCACAGGGACCAATGAATGAAGAAAATACCATTCATGTTAAGGAGTTTGGATAAGTGAATACAGGTGAAGAGAATGTGGAAACATATCCAGTTATGTGGATGGCGACACCTGAAATAGTATACCTTGGATTTTGAATATGATGAACCAAAACTTCTATTTGTAAACAGACCAATGGAAAGGAAAACATATTCAAGGGATAGAACCTATATCAAGGATGGATCTCACAGTTTCATGAAGGTTGCCCAAAGGTCATGAAACAAGAAGTTGTGATTGGATCAGCAAACGTTTTCTTAGGAGTATAGAATAACCTGAGAGTTGTGGAGGAATGCGAAAACATTTGTTTAGCTTGCAAAATCAATGGATTTATCCGAACTTCGTTCATTGACAAGAGAAATTTCTGCAATGCTTGTGAGGAAGCCCAAGTGTTAGAATACGAGATTCACTGAACCTTATACAAGGTAATGATTTTAGTGCGGCATGGATTGATCACCATGATGACTTACTCTTATCATTTCTCTTACTATTCCGAATGGTAAATCTGAGTGACTTAGCCATAGTAAAGAGACGACATTCTTTGAAGCTTTTGTTTAAGCCTTAGAACGGTATGAATAAAACCCCTTGTACATGGTAGTTGCTGTCTCACGTAGGAATTTTACAGTGAGGAATGAAACCAAGACCATTTCACTTCAGGAACCACTAATGGTAGACCACCATGAGATCATCGATAGGTTACTTAGAATGAACGCGAGACCTGTCAGTTAAGAAGACCCAGTATCAGAGGAAATACAATTTGTTATGAGAACACAAGATTTTTGATTTAAACGGAAGAGCATCACCGAAGGAGCTATCCTGAAGAATATGAACAGACAGATGCACCCACAGGGTTGCCATGATTTGAGGGACCAGTAACTCTCATTTTAAGTGTGGTAGACCCCACACTCCCAGGTCAATGGATTTGTTAGAAGAACCCAAACCCTAACCTTTTCTTTCTAACCTCTCCGAATCTCGAGGACGAGATTAATTTTAAGTGTGGTAGGTTTGTAACATCCCAAATTTTGGAATGTTATAATAAATATTAGAATGATTGTTTGTTTGATTGAGTGATGGAAATTGAGTGAAAATTTGAAACTTTTGAAAACTTTTGAATGAGAGGGAATAAAATGACTTTCCCTTTTTGTGATTTGAATACAAAATTCAATTCCATTTCAAATCAGTGAGAGAAGATAACATGACCTCTTCATAAACAAGGAATTTGAAAATCTATGAATTTTTTTTTGGAATTCATTTCATATTTGGTTCCATTTTAAAGTTTGAAAGAATTCAAATACAATTGACAAGATTTTTGAGAGGAGTAACATGACACTCCACACCAGGGGTATTTTTGTGAAATATTTGAACCCTAAGACCCATGCGGTTATTTGAAAATTATTTGCAAAAAGAATTAAAAGCCATTTAGGCATTTTTTGAAAATAAATTTTTTTAAGTATTTATTCTGGCCGTGGAAAAATGTTCATTTAATTGCATTAATTTCCCTAATCATTTTGGTATATAAATCTTCATTTTTTGGAAATCTATTGATTGCCATAAAGTTAGTTTCCTTCTCTGTTATTTTATAAAAGGAAACAGTTTTTATTAGGAAAGTCCACCGCGGCCCACCTCCTTCGAACCGGCCACCGACGCCACCCTCTCTCCCTCTCTCTCTCTCTGACGCGCCGGTACCACCGACCGACCGAAATCTCGCCGCGGTCATCTCCTCCCTCCCTCCTTCCTTTCCAACGCCGGCGACCACCGGATCCATGATCTCCTCTCCCTTTCGTTTCTTCGACCCCGAGCCACCCCCTATAAATACCCGAGGCCTCCCGCACCCCGTTCCCCTCCGAAACACCATCCCCCGTGCCCTCTCACCGTAGCAATTGCTCGCAGGAGTTTCCGGCCACCGTCGCGCCATTGCTGAGCTGCCGCTCGCCCCTGACCACCCCGAGGTCTCCCACCGCCCCCAACCGCTTCCCCACTCTCGTGCGCACCTCCCCATCCACTCGCATGAGCCCCGCACCCACCGGAGACGCCCTTCCGTCCAGACCCGACGCCGCCATCTGCCATTACCAACGTTGTGCTCCAACCGGTCATCCTCGAGCCTCGTCGACGCCTCCTACCTCGTCACCGTCCTAGCCAGCATTGACTGGTGCCATCAGACGCGCCGGAGGACCACCGAAGCGCCGTCCCTGTCGACCTCGCTGCCTCGGACATCGTCGGACCTCGCCGGAGTTGCCCCCCACCTCGGTGAGCCCTCCCCTCCGTCCAATCTTGTTGAACGGCCACGATTAGAAGAGGATACCCCTTCGATTTATTTTAGAAGAGTCGGCCAGTTTTCTGTTAAGTTATTATTAACCGAAACGTTTTTTATGGTTCGGCCGTCCGCTCGTTAGCACCCACGCGCACAACTTTCAGCCAATAAGAGAGCGCCACATGTACCCTGTCTGTTAGTCAGAATTTTCGTTTTTTCTATTTTCTGTTTTTAAAACAGAATAGTTCTGTTGTTGTTTTGCTTATATCTTTTATGTTTTTACTTATTTTAAATTGATTCTTTTTGAATCATGTCAAAAAACTGATCTAGTTTCTGTAGATATAAAGTTTGATCATATTTGAAAATTTGAAAATTGAATTCAAACAGATTTGATTTAAATCCTATTTTCTAAATATCTTGAGTTAAAAATAGATTTTTGGTTGATTCTTTTTGCTACTCGTAATTAGTGATCTTAGTTATCAGTAGGTAGAATTTGAGAATTTTTAGAATATTTTGAGTTAGTAATTTAAACAAACATATTCTGTTTTAATTCTTTTTAGGTTTATCTCTTTCTTTTGTTTTAAATTGTTTTAATTTATTTTATTGGATTAGTTGACACATTTTACTTTGTTTTCTGTCAGTTAGCAGTAGTATTTCAACCAAGTTTATTTTATGTCATTTTTATAGCATGAAATCAATTCTAGTTTCATAATAACTTGCAAATTGATTTCCTTGCTAGTTTGATGTCTTATTTGAAAATAATTTTTAAATATGTTTTTACAAGTTTTACTTTCTATTAACTTAGTCTTTTATAATTGGTTTTTCTCTTATTTAATTATTTCATTTGTTTTTAAGTTTGTTAGGCAAAAACTTATGTTGTTTAGAGTAGTGTTCTCTTAGTTCTTAGTTGTTCTTCAAAAGTAATTATTTTTGCTAAGTAAAATATTTACTAAAATACTTTTATTATATTTTACTTTGTTTTTGTTTTGTGTTTTTACTTTTGAAAATAGGATTTACTTGTAGAGAAAACCAACTTTAGTTGTGTTGATGAAACTTTGTTGTTTTGAGTTTTGTCTTAAGATTTTCCTTCATCACAACCTTGTTGTTTTGAGTTTTGTGTTTCCTATTGATTATTAGTATTGATTGCTAGTATGATTGCTTATATGAATGCAATGTTTGATTATATAGATTTTCATTGGAGAGTGATGATTAGTCTATCAAGTTATTTCTGAGAGCGATATTATTCTTCATCAACAGTACAGGCAAGTTCACTTTGACCATTTTGTTCAAACCTATGTTTTATTGCATGTAGTGACATCATTCAACAAATCCCTCAAGTAGTGTTATTGAAAATTCTTGTAGTCAAGTAGAATGCATGAGGTAGGAACCACCACTTGTTACTAAAGCCCCGGGAACGTTAGTTATTTTAAGGCTATGCTAAAGTAGACGGGGTTTGGTATGAGTGTTCGTGAGTGGTGTGAGAAGGAGGACTCTACGTCAAGACGACAACTTCATGAAGGCATCTTCAAGTCGTGCGTCTTCAAGACCTCAAGACTTCGAGACTCGAGAAACAAGTTTTTAATACACACTACTGGGTGAAGGATGGTTGATTGGGCATCCCTGGAGTAGCGAGTGGATGGTCGGGATGCATGGAGAAGCGCCATGACATCTTGCGGAAAGCTTCACCCAGACTCAAAGAGACGGATGCATACTTCATGCCGGGAAGCTTACCTGTGTAGCCACAAGTCATTATGGGCTCTGGCTTGGTTGATCTTTGTTGTGACTCTGGCTGGGCAGTGCTACGAGATGTAGTCGACGTTAAGATTGGATGGGCACTGACAGTAGTCAGGGAAACACTCTGAAAGACCATGTTTCGTTCATCCTGTTCTCAAACATCAGGCAGTGCGTGGACTTACCAGGAGGGAATGAATCTTGTGGGTAAAGTACACAACACTCTGCAGAATTGAACCTAATCGATTAGCCGTGTCCCCGGTTACGGACAATTTTGAGCCTCTAGACTTGGATCTATCTCTGAACTCTCAACACTAGACTAATAATTAATTGTGGGCAACTTATGATACTTGTGGGCATTAAGACATCGATTGGCGGAACCATGTCATGTTAGGTAACTCTGTAGTGAGAACTCCTGATATTCCTTTGTTGTAGGGAAATAAAATAAAATCAGCTTTTATGCAAAAAAAACTCAGACACAGAGCCACAAAGCCTTACTGCATATAGAATAGTTTTATCTTCTGCTCTACTATGGTGATCTTGCCGGTACATTCAATGTACTGACCTACACGGCTGCAACGTCTTATGTTGCAGATAAGCTCCACTACGGGTAAGAGTATGATTCAGGGTTACGGTCTACACTCAACCTGCCGTTGGTGTTATTGGGACTCCACTCCCGTTGACTGTTTCCGCTGAGATTTTTGAGGTATATATTAGTTTTACGTTAATTACATGTGATTGAACTTTGATATATACATTGATGTACTGTGTGTGCCAGCATACTGATCCAGGGATGGCACAGAACATACAGAGGCTTGACCTTTCCAGGTCAGGTCGCTACAACATCAACATGTATCATTTCCAATAATTCAATTGCCCGTTCCATCAATCCAGAAAACGGGGTTTTAGTCATCTTACCCAAGAGGCATGGTTCGCATGTCTCAACCGATTCGAAACCGAATGAGTTCAAAGATCCATTAGCATGGAGTTTGTTCATGCGATTTATACCAATATGACATTTAGCGGCAGTGCCACAGGTATGTGGTACTATCGTTATTAACTTTGCATCTTTTGGCATCAATGTTATGAACATGTGTATTACTACGATCAAGATTTCAATAAACCATTCTCATTGGGTGCATCACCATTGAAGGTATTATTCATGTAAACAGAATAACCATTATTCTATAACTTAAATGAATAACCGTGTTGCAATAAACACGGTCTAATCATGTTCACGCTTAACGCAAACACCAAATAACATTTATTTAGGTTTGTCACTAACCCCAAAGGTAGAGAGAGCGTGCGATGCTGATAACATCAACCTTGGAAACATTTCCAACACACATCGTCACCTCACACTTAGCTAGTCTCCGTTTATTCCGTAGCTTTTACTTCGAGTTACTAACATGTAGAAACCAAACCAATATCCAATACCCAAGTGCTACTAGGACTACTAGCAAGGTACACATCAATAACACGTATATCAAATATACTTCTGTCGACGTTGCCAGCCTTCTTATCTACCAAGTATCTAGGGTTGTTCTGCTTCAGCGACCGCTCTCCTCATAACAGAAGCACTTAGTCTCGGTTTGGGTTCAACTTTGGGTTGCTTCACTGGAGAAGCAATTGACTTGCCATCCATGAAGTTTCCCTCCTTGCCCTTACCCTTCTCGAAACTAGTGGTTTTACTAACCATCAACACTTGATGCTCCTTCCTGATTTCTACCTTCGTGGTGTCAAACATCGTGAATAGCTCAGGGATCATTATTTCCATCCCTGGCATTTTATAGTTCATCATGAAGCTCTAGTAGTTTTGTGACAGTGACTTGGAGAACTATATCAATCACTATCTTATCTCGAAGATCAACTCCCACTCAATTCAAGCGATTGTAGCACCCAAACAATCTGAGCACATGCTCAACGATTGAGCTATTCTCCTTCATCTTGCAGGCAAAGAATCTTGTTGGAGATCTCATATCTCACAACACGGGCACGAGCCTAAGATCCCAATTTCAGCTCTTAGAACATCTCATATGTTCTGTGACGTTCAAAACGTTTTGGAGCCTCAATTCTAAGCCGTAATGCATGACGCACTAAACTATCAAGTAGTAATCGGAACGTGCTTGTAAGATGTTCATAACATCTATAGACGATGCTAGAGGGGGGTGGCGCACCGAGTGGTGCATTAAGGACATAAGCCTTCTGTGCAGCAATGAGGACAATCCTCAGATCACGGACCTAGTCCGCAATATTTCTACCATCATCTTTCAACTCTATTTCTCTACGAACATATAAAAATTCAAGGGAGCTACAGTGTGAGCTAGTAATCTACAACATAATTTGCAAAGACACTACTGACTATGTTCATGATAATGAGTTCAATTAATCATATTACTTAAGAAATCCTACTCAAATTGACATCCCTCCAGTCATTCGAGTGATACATGAGCCAATTTCACCAACTCAAGTCCGATCATCATGTGAGTTGAGGTGGTTTCAATGGTGAACATCATCATGTTGATCATATCTACCATATGACTCATGTTCGACCTTCCGGTCTCTTCTGTTCGGAGGCCATGTCTGTACATGCTAGGCTCGTCAAGTTTAACCCGAGTGTTTCGCATGTGCAACAATGGCTTGCACCTGTTGTATGTGAACGTAGAGTCTATCACACCCGATCATGATGTGGAGTCTCGACACGACGAACTTTCGCAACGATGCACACTCGGGGAGAACACAATTTATCTTGAAATTTTGGTGAGGGATCACCTTATAATGCTACTGTCGTCCTAAGAAAAACAAGGTCCATAAAAGGATTACCATCACATGCAAATCATAAGTGACATGATATGGCCATGAACTTGTGTTTTTGATCTCCATCTATAAAGCACCGGCATGATCTCCATCGTCACTAGCATGACACCATGATCTCCATCATAGTGTCGCCATCGGGGTTGTCGCGCCCACCATGCTTCTACTACTATTGCTACCGTTTAGCGATAAAGTAAAGCATTACATAGCACTTAATGATTGACATGCAGGTCATACAATAATTAAAGACAACCCTATGGCTCCTGCTGATTGCCGTACTCATCGACATGCAAGTCGTGATACTCTATATAAAACATGATCATCTCATACATCACATATATCTCATCATGTAATTGGAGATATCACATCACAACATACCCTGCAAAAACAAGTTAGACGTCCTCTAATTGTTGTTGCATGTTTTATGTGGCTTCTACGGTTATCTAGAATGAACAATTCTCACCTACGCAAAAACCACAACGGTGATACATAAGTTGCTTTTCAACCTTCTCAAGGACCGCCTTTGTCGAATCCGATCCCACTAAAGTAGGATAAACAAACACCCGCCAGCCATCTATGTGCAACAAAGTTACAAGATAGTCGATGGAACTGGTCTCTCGTAAGCGTACGAGTAAGGTTGGTCCGGGCCGCTTCATCCCACAATACCGCTGAACCAAAACACGACCAAGGGAGGAAGCAATCTAAGCATCAACGCCCACAAACTCCTTTGTGTTCTACTCGAGATCTCATCTACACATAGACTTAGCTTTGATACCACTATTAGCGAACGTCGCATGGGAAAAAAAATCCTACACACACGCAAGATCTATCCATGGTGATGAGCATCTGTGAGAGGGAGAGTGGATCTACATACCCGTGTAGATCGCTAAGCAGGAAGCGTTAAGAAACGCGGTTGATGTAGTCGAACCTCTTCACGATCCAAATCACCGAGCATCTCGCGATCCAATCATGATCGAGCCCAAGGTCCAATCACGAACCGTCCCGCGATCCCATCGTGATCTGTCCTGCAATCCAATCACGAATCGTCTCGCGATCTTTATCACGGTCCTTCCGATCTAGCGCTGAAAGGACGACACCTCCGCGTTCAGCACACGTAAAGCTCGATGATGATCTCCACCTTCTTGATCCAGCAAGAGGGAGAAAAGAGGTAGACGAGTTCTCCGGCAGCGTGATGGTGTTTTGGCGATGTTGGTGGAGCTATTCCAGCAGGGCTTCGCCTAAGCACCGCTGAAACCGATCTAGAGGAGAAACTACAATCTAGAGGAGAGGTAGCACATGGCTGTTTTCTGTGTCTCAAAACCCTCAAAAACACTAGTATATATAGGCGGAGGGAGAGAGGAGGCTTGGCACCCTTGTCCTTGGCGCAAGGAGGAGAGGAGGAGTCCTCCTCCAATCCTAGTAGGATTAGGACTCCTCCTTCCCACTTGGAAACTCTTTCCACCTTGAGTTTTTTTCCTCTCAAACCACTCCAGCCGCATGGGCACTTAGGGGAGGCTTCTCCAGCCCACCAGGGGATGGTTTACCTCCTCCCACAGCCCATGTGGCCTCTTGGGTCGAGACACCCCTCCCGATGGTCCCCCGGTACCCTCCTAGCACTCCCGGTAGACTACCGATGAGCCCGAAACTTTTCCGGCGACAAAAACAGGAATTCCTATACATCATCCTTTACCTCTAAACCATTCTGGACATCCTTTTGACGTCCGGGATATCATCCGGGACTCCGAACAACCTTCGATCACTGCCATACATAACACTATACTAAAAAACGTCACCGAACCTTAAGTGTGCAGACCCTGCGGGTTCGAGAATTATGTCGACTTGACCGAGACACCTCTATGGTAAATAACCAATAGCATGACCTAGATTCCCATATTGGTTCCTACATATTCTATGAAGATCTTTATCAGTTCAACCTCTATGTCAAGGATTCAGTTAATCCCGTAGGTTATTCCCTTTGCTCTTTGGTATGTTACTTGCTCGATATTCAATCGTCAACATCTCCATACCTAGTTCAATCTCGTTACCGGCAAGTCTCTTTCCTCGTTACGTAATACAAGATCCCATGGCTAACACTTTAGTCACATTGCTTGCAAGGCTTGTTGTGATGTTGTATTACCGAGTGGGCCCTGAGATACCTCTCCGTCACACGGAGTAACAAATCCCAGTCTTGATCCATGCCAACCCATCAGACACCCTCGGAGATACCTATAGATCACCTTTATAGTTACCCAATTACATTGAAATGTTTTATACACACAAGGTACTCCTCCGGTGTTAGTGAGTTGCATGATCTCATGGTCATAGGAACAGATACTTGACATGCAGAAAACTGTAGCAATAAACTGACACGATCATATGCTACATTTATAGTTTGGGTCTTGTCCATCACATCATTCTCCTAATGATGTGATCCCCTTATCAAATGACATCTCATGTCCATGGCTAGGAAACCTTAACCATCTTTGATTAACGATCTAGTCTATTAGAGGCATACTAGGGACATGGTGTTGTCTATGTATCCACACATGTATCTGAGTTTCCAATCAATACATTTCTAGCATGGATAATAAAAAATTATCATGAACAAGGAAATATGATAATAACTAATTTATTATTGCCTCTAGGGCATATTTCCAACACTTCTGCTATATGAAGCATTTTGACCTGGAACAAATCAAACGAGAGCTTTCGGGACGAAGCACCGCCGCCTCAAGGCGGAACTTGGGTAGAACCAATCTGGAGCTCCGGCAGGGCTGTTCTGCCAGGGAAACTTCCCTCATGGAGGGGGAAATCAAAGCCATCATCATCACCAACGATCTTCTCATCAAGAGGGGTTCAACCTCCATCAACATCTTCACTAGCACCGTCTCACCTCCAAACCCTAGTTCATCTCTTGTATCCGATCTTTGTCTCAAACCTCAGATTGGTATGTGTGGGTTGCTAGTAGTGTTGATTAATCCCTGTAGTTGATGCCAGTTGATTTACTTGGTGGAAGATCATATGTTGAAATCCTTTATGATAATTAATACTCCTCTGATCTTGAACATGAACATGTTTCGTGAGTAGTTACGTTTGTTCCTGAGGACATGGGATAAGTCTTGTTACAATTAATCATGTGAATTTGGTATTCGTTCGATATTTTTATGAGATGTATGTTGTCTCTCCTCTAGAGGTTTTATGTGAACGTCGACTACATAACACTTCACCATTATTTGGGCCTAGGGGAAGGCATTGGGAAGTAATAAGTAGATGACGGGTTGCTAGTGTGACAGAAGCTTAAACCCTAGTTTATGCGTTGCTTCGTAAGGGGCTGATTTGGATCCGTATTTTGCATGCTATGGTTAGGTTTACGTTAATTCTTCCTTCATAGTTGCGGATGCTTGCAAGGGGGGTTAATCATAAGTGGGAGGTTTGTCCATGTAAGGGCAGTACCCAAGCACCGGTCCACCCACATATCAAATTATCAAAGTAACGAACGTGAATCAAATGAGCATGATGAAAACTAGCTTGACAGAAATTCCCATGTGTCCTCGGGAGCGCTTTGTTTTATAGAAGAGTTTGTCCAGGCCTATCCTTTGCTACAAAAAGGATTGGGCTACGTTGCTGCACCATTGCTACACTTGTTACTTGTTACTCGTTACAAATTATCTTATCACAAAACTATCTATTACGGATAATTTCAGTGCTTGCAGAGAATACCTTACTAGAAATCGCTTGTAATTTTCTTCTGCTCCTCATTGGGTTCGACACTCTTACTTATCGAAAGGACTATGATAGATCCCCTATACTTGTGGGCCATCAAAGGTCATCTTGAGCTTTTGTTCCCTTGGGGAGAGTATTTCCATACTTCTCCTTTTGAGGAACAATCTTGGGATTAGGGTATTGAACTTCTTCCCATTCAACTCCATTAGCGTTGAAGTAGCCAGCACCACGATTCTTCCGGTATCCTCCGTGCTTGCGTACAATCTCCTCAAATTGTTTGCACCCTTCAAGACTCTTGTAGATACCGTTCTCTATAATCCCTTTCAAAAGTTCATTTTCTTGCTCTAGTGTAACTTGGCTAAGAGAAGAGTTAGTGGGATCAAGATATCTACTAGAAGCAATATCATTGGATTTATCATTTTTGTTGCTACTAGTTGAAGAACCTTTCTTTCCTTTGTTACTAGATTTCTCAGACTTAACTTGTGGCATGAATGTACACAAGAGAAGTCGTTTGGGTAGATAAGAGGAAGTCTTCTTTCGAAGATCAGCATTGATAGCTTTAAGGAACTCATGCTCTTGCTCCAAATTGAGCTTCTCGAAGCGGAGGTTCTAATGTATCCTTTCAAGATCTCTATGATCTCGTAGAGTTGACTCGTGAGATAACTTAAGAGTGTTTAGTTCTTGAGTTAGTCGTTCTATTTCCAACTTATCATCATCGCATGACTTATCTAGACTATAGTGAGTACTAGCAAGTTCATTTTGACTAACATTACTAGATTTGTCAAATAGCAAGTCATCTTCAATTAACAAGTCATCGTCATCACTATTGAAATCAAGAAACTCGGGGTGTGATTCCTTGGGGCCTTTAGCCATGAAGCAACATCCACTCCCTTTATTTGGTGAATCAAATATGTCATAGGATTCGGTTGTCACTAGTGCAAGTACGACAACACGTTCATCTTGACTATAGTCGGAGTTGGAGTGATAACTTCTCTTGGAATGGTTGTCAGATTTGGAGCCGGAAACCCGTTCACCAACATGAGCTTGATGTCTTCTTCTTGAGTACCTCTTGGTGTGCTTGTCCTTCTTCTCCGAGTCCCTACTTCTCCTTGAGGGTCTTTGTTCATAATGATCATCCCTACTCCTTCTCTCTCTTTGAAGTGACTCGTCTCTTGAGCTTCGTCTTCTTTGTGACTCTTCTTTCCTTTTGTAAGGAGTTGTGCACTCATTGGAGTAGTGTTCGGGCTTCCCACAATTGTAGCAGTTTCGGTCACGACTTGACGAACGCTTCTCTTCATATCTTGAGTTGGAGCTTCAATCTTTGCTTCTATTCTTGTAGAACTTGTTGAATTTCTTGACCATGAGGCTTATCTCTTCATTTGTGACAAGGTTGTCTCTTGAGGTAGTGGGAGCATCACTTGTGGCTTTGTAAGCACCGCTAGACCTATGGTGAATCTCTTCCTTGTCTTTGAGTTTCACCTCATGAGCAAAAATTCTACCAATCACTTTCGTTGGATTGAGATCTTTGTAGCTAGGCATCATTTGGATCAATGTGCATACGGTGTCATATCGATCATCTAAAGCTCGAAGTATCTTCTTGATGACGAATTTCTCGATCATTTCTTCGCTTCCTAAGCCGGCAATCTCATTGGTGATGAGAGCTAGCCTAGAGTACATCTCAACGACTCCTTCACCATCCTTCATCTTGAACTTGTCAAGCTGACTTTGAAGAACATCCAACTTGGATTCTCTCACAGATTCGGTACCTTCATGCATATCAACCAAAGTATCTGAAATCTCTTTTGCATTCTCAAGACGGCTGATTTTGTTGAATTCTTCGGGGCATAGGCAGTTGAAGAGAATGTCACATGCTTGAGCATTGAGTTGCAACATCTTCAATTCATCTGCACTCGCTTCGCGATCCAGTTCCCTTCCTTCCGCAAAGAATTCACCTTGCATTCCAACACGAACAACAACCCAAATGGCTGGGTTATGACCAAGCAAATGCATTTTCATTTTGTGCTTCCAACTAGCAAAATTAGTGCCATCAAAGTACGGACCTCTACGGTGATAGTTTCCCTCACTAGACGCCATACTCTCCTATGTTGTGAGACCAATGCAATGCAAACTGGCTCTGATACCACTTGTAGGATCGAAAGTAGTGCTAAAGGGGAGTGATTGGACTACTTGACCAAATAAAAATCTACATTTTCCCAATTTAAATTCTTGGCAGATTTTAGCATTCATAGTATGTCAAGTACACCCTACACATGCATGTCTAAGAGTATAGCAGCGGAAAGTAAAGACAAGCATGTAAGTAAAGGAAGGTAGGAAGATCAAACGCAATTGGTGACACGATGATTTTTCCCTTGGTTCCGATAGGTGGTGCTATCGTACATCCATGTTCATGGAGTCTTCAACCCACGGAGGGTAACGGCCACGAGATTCCACGGAGGGTTCTACCCACAGAGGGTTCCACGAATAAGCAACCTTGACTATACCACGACGGCCTACGTCCACGGAGGACTAGCCTAACTCAGGGTAGATCTTCACGAAGTAGGAGATGTCCTTGCCCTTACAAACTTCTTGGTTCACTCCACAACACGAAATAGGAGGCTCCCAAGTGACACCTAACCAATCTAGGAGGCACCACACTCCAAAAGGTAATATGCTTGATAATGTCGATGAACTCCTTGCTCTTGTGCTTCAAGATGATAGACTCCTCAACACACAATCACTCTCTCACAGATTTGGCTTGGTGGAAGAGGTTGATTGGGTGGAAAGCAAGTTGGGGAGGCTAGAGATCAAGATTCATATGGTAGGAATGTAATGGCATGATCTCAACACATGAGTAGGTGGCTCTCTCTCAGAAAATCAGTAGGTATGAGTGGGGAACTATTCTGAGTGCTTCTCTTGTGAGTGAGTGGTGGTGGAGGGGTATATATAGGCATCTCCAAAAATTCAACCGATACACCTAATAAGTCAGACTCGGTGACACCAATGTGTTAATATCGGTGGTACCGAGCTACCTCAAAGGTAGACACTTTTGAATCTCGGTGAGATCGATACATAAATCTCAGTTGCACCGATAAGTTGACCAACGGTCAGATTGTTAATCTTGGTGACGCCGATTCACAAAACTCAGCGGGACCAATTTCGTAAACTTGCGTAATAGGAAGTTGGCAACCCAAACTCGGTGGCACCGAAGTGGAATCGGTTGCACTGAAATGCTAGGGTTTGGCTGAGTCTGTCTGAGGCTAAGAATCGGTGGCACCGAATGGAAAGTGTTGGTTGCATCTATTTTGGATATTTGGCTTTGTACACACTTTTGTGGAAGAGCTTGTGGGTGTATATGGTAATTATCACTTGTGCACGTATGAGCATTTTGTTCACCAACAAAACCTTACCCCCTTTTAATAGTATTGGCTTTCCTATGGACTCAAAGTGATTTCTCACAAAAGGTAAAATGTAGAGTCCTTTGCTTGAAGCTTTGTCAATCTATTTCCTTGCACCTTGGGGTATTCCACAATCCTTTTGCCAACCCATCATTGAACTTTTCCTGAAATATGCTTAGTGGAAACATTAGTTCAATGGCATATATGTTGTTATTAATTACAAAAACCACCAAGGGAGCAAATGTGCTTTCACCTAGCTCTAGAGCATCGTCGTGCAAGCCCAATCAGATATCACATGGAGGTCGAGGACATGATGGTGGTCGATTGCGCGATGGCCATTGTGAGTGTCTACCCGGAGGAACACATTGCCTCCACCTCTGACGACTTGGTGCAGGCTCTAGCCCAGATGAAGTGCCCTAGCGACTACCCCCCAGGACTTACCAAGTATGATCTAACCAACTCAATCTTACCAATACAAATTGCAATGGCTATATTTTGTACGGTTGATGTATTAAGCATGTTCATGCCTTGTTTATTTCACTACTATACACTGTGTGATGTTCAAGTATTAACTGTCCATCTCAATTTCGCCAATACCACTAACCAGCTTACAATACACGACTCGGTATGCTATTAAGGCTATTGTAATTAACAATTGTATCCATTTTTTAATATGTCCCTCTGCTACCATGCCACTCTCCGCAATGAAGATATCACTACAGATGTTGTTGTTTATTTCCATTTGCTATTTTTGGTGGATGCTAACCCTATTGTACTTAACATGCCTTTCCATGTACTTACGTAGGGCTATAATAGGCGATGTTGTTGTTTACCGTCGAGGTTAGTTGCACTCCATGTCTTATAGTATTTCACATCATTTGTGCAATTACAGTTTAACTTATAACATCTACTGGTTGCTTGCAGGTACACATGTCAGTGGCACGGATCCACTTTGTCCAGGAGGAACACCTCGCCTCCGCCGCCGCTCACTTGGGGTGGGTCTGGCCAAGTTGAAGTGCCCCAGCAACTACCCCTCAAGACTTACCAAGTATGAACTAACCAGTTCTATCTTACCAATACCAGTTGCAATGGATATGTTTTGTACGGTTGATGTATTTAGCATGTTGTAGTGAACAATCCTAACACATCTTAGCTATCCCTACCTTTTTATAGACAACTAGGCCATTCTCTGCTCTGGCAGCACTTGCCTTGTGGTGTTTAACTCTATCAATTGCATTTTTATTAGTACCGGTTTCATTGGCTATACTAGGTTGCATGTAGTTAAACGTGCCTTGTTATTTTCAGTACTACACATAGTGTGATGTTCAAGTATGAATTGTCCAGCTTAATTTCACCAATAGCATCTACAAACTTACAAAACATGACTTAGGATGTTGTTAATCCTATTGCAATTAACAGTTGTATCCTTTTTTTTTAATTTGTCCCTGTGATACCGTCCTACTCTCCACAATGAAGACATACCAGAGATGATGTTGTTTTATTTCTATTTTCTATTTTTGGTGGATGCTAACCCATTGTAGATAACATGCCTTTACATGTATTTACGCAAGGACATAACAGGTGATGATGTTGTTTACCATCGAGGTTAGCTGCATCCCATGCCTTACAGTATTTTACATGATTTGTGCAATTGCAGTTTAGCTTCTAACATTTACTTTCTTCTTGTAGGTACACATGTCAGCAACACTGATCCACGCTTTGAGCCGGAGGAACACCTCGCCTCTGCCACGGCCGACTTGTGGCGGGCTCTTTCCCATATGAAGTGCCCCAGCAACTACCCCTCAAGACTTACCAAGTATGAACTGACCAGTTCAATCTTACCAATGCCAGTTGCAATGGCCATTTTTTATAGTTGATGTATTGAGCATGTTATAGTAAACACGCCTAACATGTCTTATCCATTTTCCTTACCTTTTTATAGACAACATGGCCATTCTCTTCTCTAGCAGGACCTGCCTTGTGATGTCTAACTCTGTCAATTTCATTTCTACCAGTAGTTCAGTACCAGTTTCAATGGATATACTAGGTTGTTTGTACTAAAACATGCTTGTTGTGGTAAATAATTCTATCCATTTTTTAATCCGTCCCTTTGCTACCGTGCTACTCTTTAGCAATGAAGCTATCACTACAGATGAGGTCATTTTATTACCATTTGCTATTTTGGGTGGATGTTAATCATGTTGTAGTTAACATTGCATTTCCATGTACTTACGCATGGCTACAATGGGCGATGGTGTTGTTTGCCGTTGAGGTTAGCTGCATCCCATGTCTTATACACCATTTGTTCCTGAATACAAGTATTTTCAGAGATTCCAATATAGACTACATACGGAGCAAAATGAGTGAATCTGCATTCAAATCTAAACTATGTCTATATACATCTATATGTAGTTCATATTGAAATCTCTAAAAATACTTGTACTTAGGAATGGAGGTAGTTGTATTTTACACCATTTGTGCAATCTTGGTTTAGCTTCTAACATTTACTTGTTGCATGTAGGTACATATATCAGCGGTACTGATCCACGCTTCGATCCCTTTTGCGTATGGGGCAATGAGATATTCATGAACAAGCATCAAGTGAGGAAACTAAGAAGATTGTTAGGCGAAAGAGACAGGTGATGGGAATTAAGCTCTTTATTTATACTTTGTCCAAGACAACAATGAACTTTATGATGGTAAGTAAGGTGATGTTGTTCCCCTGCCCACAACGAGTTACTCTATTAGACATGAGTATCTGAAAGCTTTCTCTTTTTAGTGGTTTCCGAAGCAAATTACTGATGATTACCTTTCAAACTACATGATCGGAGTCGAGGCACCTCAGGTTAAAGTATATAATTCATACTACCATGATAAAGGTCTAGAAGTCTTCCTGAAGGCAGTGAAGGATGGGCGGGCGATCGTCACAAGGGGATGGACAAAAGTTGTTCGTGCCTATGGCATGAGGGAGAGCACATTATGGGCATTCCGCTTCTTCAACACCATCCGCAGCCAAAATGATTTACTCTTGTCTCTTCACCTTTACCGCCTCTAAATATTGTGGTTCATCATTGTTAATTGTTGCCTAATCACGTAATTACTAAACATATTATACTGAGAATTTTATTTACGGATTGGTTGTTGAACCATTGTGCTGAGAATTTGAATTCCACGTTTCATATTTCAAAATTTCCAATTCTAATAATAAATTATAGGGAAAAATAAAATTAAACAAGAGTGAATTAAATAATGTACACACAGTTAGAAAGAAAACAACATGTGCGATGGAAAAGTTGAGAACAGATGGTTCTTTGACGTGAAACGTTTGCGATGGTCGACGGACGCGCACACGGTTTCCTCTCATATGCATGTGCGATTCATGGTAATACGACAAACATTTCAAACCTATATGCGAGTGTAATAATGGACAAGAAGAAGATGGTGCATATATGGAGCCCATGTGTGATAGGTATACCTATCGCACACAGTTATGAAAATGGACACGTTGGCGATGGTAGATGCATTGCACACATTTTACATTTTTGAACTATATGAGATAACGTACCTATCGCAAACACATTGGTAGATTAAACGTTTGTGATATCCACCTTCTCCACACGACTACAGCAGCATAATCGTTTCGGATGTCTCTCAGATCAGAAACATAACATCGAGAAGTAACGTGTGTGTGACGCCCCCATTTTGATCATACACTAATCATACACGCAAATGTGTACGACCAAGATTAGGGACTCACGGGAACATATCATGACACAACTCTAGACACAAATTAAAGGCATACAACTTCGTATTACAAGCCAGGGGCCTCGAGGGCTCGAATACACATCTCGACAAGTGATACATCTCCAACGTATCTATAATTTATGAAGTATTCATGCCATGTTTGCAATAATTCTATATGATTTTGGTATGATTTGAGTAGAACTACCTGGACTGACGCTGTTTTCAACAGAACTACCGTTGTGTCATTTTTGTGTAGAATTAAAAGTTCTCGGAATGAGCTGAAAATTTACGGAGAATATTTTTGGAAAATATAAAAAATACCGGAGCAAAAAGATACCGGAGAGGAGTATCAAGGAGGCCACAAGCCACAGGGGCGCCCCTAGGGCGCGCCCCTGGCTTGTGGGCCCCTCGAGCACTCGCTTGACGTGATTCCAACGCCAATACCTCCTATAAATCAAGAAAACTCCATAAAGAAACCTAGATCGGGAGTTCCGCCACCGCACACCTCCAGAGCCATGAAAAACCAATCTTGGCCCTCTTCGGCACCCTATCGGAGGGGGTTACCATCACTGGAGTCCATCTTCATCGTCCCGGAGGGGGCATCAACACCATGGAGGATAAGGACCAGAGGGAGAACCTCTCCCCACAAAGGGGGAGGCCATGGAGGAGGAATCACAAGGGGGAGAATCTCTCCCCTCTCTCCCGGTGGTGTCGGAGTGCCATCGGAGGAACCATCGCCACGGTGATCGTCTTCATCAACATCACCTTATTCATCACCATCCTCATCTTCTTTTAGCGGTCCACTCTCCTGCACCCCGCTGTAATCACCTACTTGAACATGGTGCTTTATGCTACATATTATGATCCAATGATGTGTTGCCATCCTATGATGTTTTGAGTAGATTACTTTTGTCCTTTTGGTTTATTGATGATCTAGATTGGTTTGAGTTGTATGTTTATTTTGGTGCTGTCCTATGCTGCCATTCGTGCTGCGCACACATGAAGGATTCCCGTTGTAGGGTGTTGCAATACGTTCATGATTTGCTTATAGTGGGTTGCTTGAGTGGCGGAAGCATAAACCCGAGTAAGGGGGTTGTTGCATATGGGATAAAGGGGACTTGATGCTTTAATGCTATGGTTGGGTTTTACCTTAACGATCTTTAGTAGTTTTGGATGCTTGCTAGAGTTCCAATCATAAGTGCATATCATCCAAGTAGAGAAATTATGTTAGCTTATGCCTCTCCCTCATATAAAATTGCAATAATGATTTCCGATCTTGTTAACAATTGCCTAGGATAATTCCGCACACCGACCCATCATTATTCTACACTCTCTATTTGTAATATATTGTAATATTATTTTAACAGTACCTATTTTTATATTTTAGTTCTCCGATATCATGCAAAGCTATCCTCTTCATACCCACAACGTAGTTTTATTTCTCATTTCTGGATGGAAGCAAACGCTCGGTGAACGTCGAGTCGTATCGGTGGCAGATAGGACTTGAGAGAATATTGATCTTACCATTAGCTCCTTGTGGGTTCGACACTCCATACTTATCACTTCCACCTTTGGAAATTTCTATGATGATTCCTTGCACTTGGGGATTATCAAGCTCTTTTTTGGCGCCATTGCCAGGGAGCAATAGCGTGGGGTTGCTATTCTCGTGTGTGCTTGTTTGCTTTCTTCACTATATAGATTTTGTTTTCCCATTATGATTTCTTTAGTTGTGGGTGAAAAAAACAAAAAATGAAAAATACAAAAAGAGTTGCTTGCCTCTTATGCCTAAGAAGTTTTTCAAAAAGAGAAGTGATTGGAAGGTTGTGCATTGGAAAAGTGATGGTCGACCTTGAACACTTGTGTTCATGCTCATGGAAACAATGTAGAATTTTGCATGGATACTTCTCAAAAATAATTATACCCTTGTATATATCAATTGTATTATAAAAATAATGTGCCAAGATTTGGTTTTAGGACAAATAGATTGCTTGTTTGCTTTGTGCTATGCGAAAACAGAAACTTTGACTGTAGTGCATGAATTTACATTTTTTATTGGAATGTTAAAAGTTTCTAAAATTTTAACACAGTACTTCTACGCAATGTTTTTAATTTTTCCTAAATTTTCAGAATTTTTTGAGTTACATAAGTGTACGAAGTTTCTAGATTACTACAGACTGTCCTGCTTTTAACAGATTCTGTTTTCTATGCACTGTTCTCTTATTTTGATGAATCTATGGCTTGTATCGGGGGATATGAACCATGGTGAAGTTGGAATACAGTATATATAATGCTAATATGAATTTTTAATGAGTTCACAATAGTACTTAAAGTAGTAATTTGCTTTAATTATACTAACGGATCTCACGAGGGTTTTGTTACATTTTGTGTGAATGAAGTGTTCGAAGATCGAGGAGGTATCGATATAAGAAGAATACGGAGAGACAAGAGTTCAATCTTGGGGATTCCCAAGGCACCCCAAGTAAATATTTCAAGGATACTCAAGCACCTAAGCTTGGGGATTCCCCGGAAGGCATCCCATCTTTATTCTTCAACAATTATTGGTATCCATCGATTTTTGTTTTGTTCACATGATATGTGTCTTTAATGTTTGTCTTTTACTTTATGCTCCCTTCTAGTATGAGATAGTCATTGACGTATTTATAGGATGCTCTTTTTTCTTCACTTAAATTTTTTTGAGTACGGATTTGTAGAATGCTCTTTGTGCTTCATTTAAATTTTTTGTGTATGGCTTTATAGAATGCTCTTTGTGCTTCACTTAAATCTTTTGAGTACGGCTTTATAGAATGCTTCGTATTCTTCACTTATATATTATGAGCTTGTATATTGGTTAATAAATATTAATTAAGAATGATCTATGAACTTAACTTATATATTTTAGAGTATGAATATAATGATCATCGGAATTTGGCTTGGAAGAGTATCATTGAAATATCATGCCTAGCTAAAAAGGCATTAAAGAAAAGTGCTTGTTGGGACACAACCCATCACTTTTACTTTATGTTTTGATGTTCTAACATGATTAATATACTGTAGTAATCATGTTTTGTGCCTTTTATTTCAATAAAGTGCCAAGTAAAGCCCTTGGGATAGTGTGGATACTTGCTTGTTTGATTCTGTGCAAAAACAGAAAGTTTTGCGTCGAGTATTTGAATTATCTGATTTCACTAGAGAGTAAAAAAATCTGAAATTTTTATAAAACATTTCCATGAAAATTATGTGATCTTTCCTAATTTTTCAGAATTTTTAGAGTCAGGTAAGTATGGTGATCATTCAGATCTTTACAGACTATTCTGTTTTTGATAGATTATGTTTTGCATGCATAGTTTGCTTGTTTCAAGTGTTCCTATAGCCTATATTGAGTAATATAAATTGTGGGAATGATGGAATACAGTAGTTATCATATGGGAATAATTATGAATCTTGTCTTGACAATACCTAAGTGAATGATCTATCTTTATTACACTAACCCTTCTCACAAAGTTCCGTTAAGTTTTGTGTGATTGGAGTTTTCAAGTTTTGTGTGAGATATCGATATGAGGAGAATAAGGAATGACAAGAACCTAAACTTGGGGATGCCCAAGGCACCCCAAGGTAATATTCGAGGAAGACTCAAGCGTCTAAGCTTGGGGATGCCCCGGAAGGCATGCCCTCTTTCGTCTCTAGCACTATCGGTATATCTTACTTGGAGCTATATTTGTATTCGTCACATAATATGAGTTTTTCTTGGAGTGTCATTTTATTTTGTTGTTCTCTGTTAGATGTTATTTATAATCTTGTTTTTCAATAAAAATTTCCAAGAATTGCATTAGGATGCTTGCATTGCAGGTTTTGATGTGTGTTGTGTAAAAAACATAAACTTTTGTTGTAGTGTTTGATTTTTTTTCATATTTTACTGAAATGTGGGAACTTTATGTAATTTTTACAAAGTATTTTCATATAAATTCCTTAGAATTTCCTAAATTTCATAATTTTTAGAGTTATAGAGGTACACTGTTATAATAAATTGCTGCAGGCTATTCTGTTTGGACAGATTGTTGTCATAGTTTTGTTATCTACTTGTCCTATAGTTTCCACAGCCTATATTTGTAGATATAAATTGTGGAAATGATAGTATATAGTACCTAATGTTTGAAAATTATTTCGCAACTTGTCTTGGCAGTACATGAAGTGTTGATTTGTTCTTAGGTGTACTAACCTATCTCACGAGTTCTTTTTGAGTTTTGTGTGGATGAAGTTTTTGAGAATAGGTGAAACCAGGATATGAGAGGATTGAACAAGATACAAAAGCTCAAGCTTGGGGATGCCCAAGGCACCCTGAGAAAATACTTCAAGAACTCCTAAGTATCTAAGCTTGGGGATGCTACGCATCGTACCTATCTTCATCGACAATCATCGGTTAGCTTATGTTGAGCCTAAATTTTTATTCGTTCACATGATGCATGCTATTCTTGGAGTGCAATTTTTTTGTTTGATGTTTCAATAAAATCATTGGATCTGAAATTTTTAATAATAGAGAGTCCTCACATGGCTATTTAACTAATTGACTATGCATTGTTCTTCACTTATATCTTTTTGGGGTAGTTTTTCATTCGCTCTTGTGCCTCACTTCTATCCTATGAGTAGATGGTTGAATGAATTGAATGTAATAAATCTGAAATTAAAAATGATTCATATACTTATCCCATGGGGAGTAATGACTCCACACATAATAAGTATAGGTGGTGAAATTTATTGAAAGTTAGCAAACACCCCATTGGTCACTTGAACAATTCATGAAAGGATATTGAAGGAAGCGATATTTCACATATAAATATACTATCTTGGGCATCTTCTATGATTGTGAATACCCATTAATTATTTTCAAACTTGAGCAAATTAGTTGAAATTGGACAAGGAAGACAACTTAATGAGCTATGTTTGAGTATATTTGTATAAAAGTTATATTGTTATGGATCCTCCAACATGTGGTGCTTGCTTCCACCTCATACTAGCCAAAACTTCCACACCAAGTAGAAATACTACTTGTGCATCCAAACACCCTTAAACCAGTTTTGCCATGAGAGTCCACTATACCTACCTATGGATTGAGTAAGATCCTTCGAGTAAGTTCTCATCGGTGCAAAAGGCAATAAAAATTGCTCCTAAATATGTATGACCTTTTATTGTATGGAAAAATAAGCGTTGTATGAATTTGTGATGGTAAAGAAATAAAAGCAACAGACTGCGTAATAAAGGTTGCTATCACAAAGGGAAATACAACATGATGTTGCTTTGCATTAAGGGGTTTGCGCATCCAGAAACAAAAAGCACATGACAACCTTTGCTTCCCTCTGTGAATGCATATCTTTTACTTTTTAGTACCTACCTTTACGCAAGAGTCATGGTGATCTTCACCACTTCCTATATTTTGCCTTTATCTCTTGGCAAGCGTCATGTGTTGGGGAATGACCTATACATATATATCCACACAAATATATTTGATCATGAATTATTATTGCTGACAATTATCTATACAATAAATAAGTTCGGAGGCGAAACATTAAGCCCCTATCTTTCTCTGTGTTTGATGAATGTCATTTGTTCTAAAAATATGCTTTGAGTGCCAATAATCATGGAAGAATATATGATAGTTGAGTATGTGGAATTTTCTAAATCAAAGCTCTTACATAGAGCCTTCCTGAAAATAAGATGAATTGCAATTGTTCGATGACTAGGAATATGGTTTGTTAGTTTTCAAGAAACTTTCTGGTTAATACTTTAAACATGTGAATAGCTTGTTACTTGATCATGAGAAGTTTTATGAGATGAGCTACTGTTTATAGTTTATATTGATGCTAGAAAAACTGGTTGGAATTATCATGGATTAAACTTGTGCACTTGCTAGCATTCACACTTCATCAAGTATTTCTTTTATCATTTACCTACTCGAGGACGAGCAGGAATTAAGCTTGGGGATGATGATACGTCTCCAACATATATATAATTTATGAAGTATTCATGCCATGTTTGCAATAATTCTATATGATATTGGTATGATTTGACTAGAACTAACCCGGATTGACGTTGTTTTCAGCAGAACTACCGTGGTGGTGTTTTTGTGCAAAAATAAAAGTTCTCAGAATGAGCTGAAAATTTACGGAGAATATTTTTGGAAAATATAAAAAATACCGGAGCGAAAAGATACCGGAAAGGATTCCCGAGGAGGCCACAAGACACAGGCCCCCTAGGGCGCGCCCCCTGGCTTGTGGGCCCCTCAAGCACTCCCCTGACGTGATTCCAACGCCAATACCTCCTATAAATAAAGAAAACTCTAAAAGAAACCTAGATCAGGAGTTCCGCCGCTGCACACCTCCAGAGCCACGAAAAACCAATCTTGGCCCTCTCGGCACCCTGCCAGCGGGGGTCACCATCACCGAAGGCCATCTTCATCATCCCGGAGGGGCCATCAACACCATGGAGGCCAAGGAACAGAGGGAGAACCTCTCCCCACAGAGGGGGAGGCCATGGAGGAGGAAGCACAAGGGGGAGAACCTCTTCCTTTCTCTCCCGGTGGTGCCGGAGTGCCATCGGGGGAACCATCACCGTGGTGATCGTCTTCATCAACATCACCTTCTTCATCACCATCCTCATCTCCTTTTAGCGGTCCACTCTCCCGCACCCCACTGTAATCACCTACTTGAACATGGTGCTTTATGCTACATATTATGATCCAATGATGTGTTGCCATCCTATGATATTTTGAGTGGATTACTTTTGTCCTTTTGGTTGATTGATGATCTAGATTCGTTTGAGTTGCATGTTTATTTTGGTGTTGTCCTATGGTGCCTTCTGTGCCGTGCACACGTGAAGGATTCCCGTTGTAGGGTGTCGCAATACGTTCATGATTCGCTTATATTGGGTTGCTTGAGTGACATAAGCATAAACCCGAGTAAGGGGGTTGTTGCGTATGGGATAAAGGGTACTTGATGCTTTAATGCTATGGTTGGGTTTTACCTTAATGATCTTTAGTAGTTGCGGATGCTTGCTAGAGTTCCAATCATAAGTGCATATGATCCAAGTAGAGAAAGTATGTTAGCTTATGCCTCTCCCTCATATAAAATTGCAATAATGATTTCCGATCTTGTTAACAATTGCCTAGGATAATTCCGCACACCGACCCATCATTATTCCACACTTATTATTTGTAATATATTGTAATATTATTTTAACAGTACCTATTTTTATATTTTAGTTCTCCGATATCATGCAAAGTTGTCCTCTTCATACCCACAACGTAGTTTTATTTCTCGTTTCTAGATGGAAGCAAACGTTTGGTGTATGTAGAGTCGTATCAATGGCAGATAGGACTTGAGAGAATATTGATCTTACCTTTAGCTCCTTGTGGGTTTGACACTCCATACTTATCACTTCCACCTTTGGAAATTCTATGATGATTCCTTGCACTTGGGGATTATCAACAAGCACGAGTCAGTGGAAGCAAATGATATCTGAGTACAGACATAAGTTAAACAAGTTTTTCCTTAAGAAGTCTGGCAAAAATATAACATGGATCGAAAGAGGTGAGGCCTCATGCTTGGAAACCTCCTATCCTACTGTTGGTCGGGGGCATCCTCCACGTAGTTGTAAGCTCCAACAGTGGTGTAGTAGTCATCAGCGACGTACTCCATCTCCTGGGCTCTGTCATCTGAATGCAGCAATCGTATCAAGGGCGAAAGAGAAAACAAAGCAGCGGTGAGTACTCATCCAAAGTACTCGCAAGACTAACATAAGAACTATGCTAAGAATGCAACATTATCAAGGACTGGGGTTATGTGTGGACTGACTGCAAAAAAGCAAGAATGAGGGAGAAAGCCTAGTCCTATCAAATACTAGCATCTTCAACCATCTTACAGCATTAGAATAGAGTAGACTAGTAACTCATATATAGCAAATTTTATTGTAGCAATATTATTAAGTAACCATGCCCAGATATTCTTCCTCAACTCCCTATGAGAAAGCAATCTTGGAGCCAACATTCATTTCAATTTTAAGTCATAGCTATAGTTGTAGTAGATCAAGGTACAAATCCAAGTCATCCTTTTACCATGGACACAACTATTCTAATAGTTTAATTCATCCCTGCAGGGGTGCACCACATTTCCAACATGCTTGATCACCTCTAGTCGGACACACTTTCCTGGGTCATGCCTGGCCTCGGGATATCAACACATCGTTGCCCTACCTAGACTCAAGAGAGAGGCCAGCCCACCTATCTAAATCCTAAGCGTGGAGGGGTCATGGGTCCAGTCACTCTTTGCACTCCTGCATGATGCGTGGGCGGCCGAGCTTAGTCCTAGCACCTCTTATACGAGAAAAATGCCGTCACGAACCACTCGGGCATGCGCCACTCCGTTACTGACGTCCGAAGAGCTTCGGCTAAGACATCGATGCTAAGTACCCATAACTTGTCCCACGTGGAGGTTTAGTGCGAAAAAGGTCAAATGACCGATCAAATACCCAAATCTTTAGCATTTTATTAAGTGCGGTGACGAGCGCGACCCACAATGTGTGGCCCCGTCGCCCTGTCTTGAGGTCTTGTGGCAAGGGCCTCACCTGCCCGGACACACCTCATCGTGATCAACCCGTGGGTACCCCTTAGGGCCGACCCATCACCAACATCTTTCCATAACCAAGTCATAGTAACCGTGTGTATAAGACATCAAGGCGGGACCTGAGGAATCACCCTCAAAGGTTTTCGCTCGATATAACAGTCAAGGTGGATGATACGTCTCCATCGTATCTATAATTTTTGATTGTTTCAAGCCAATATTCTACAACTTTTATATACTTTTGGCAACTTTTTATACTATTTTGGGACTAATATATTGAGACGGTGCCCAGTGCTAGTTTCTGTTTGTTGCCTGCTTTTTGCTTCGTAGTATATCCATGCCAAACGAAGTCCAAACGCGATAAAAACTTATGGAGATTTTTTGGAATATATGTGATTTTTGGAAAAAAGAATCAACGCGAGATGATGCTCGAGGAGGTGGCAAGTCTGCTATGTGCGACCCACCCCCTGGCCATGCCTGGCAGGCTTTTGGCGACCCCTTAGGTCGGTTGGAGTTGTACTTTGGCCGCAAGAAATCTAATTTTTGGATAAAGATCCCCTCAAACTTTCAGCCCGATTGGAGTTAAAGATCTCCGGATATTTAAGAAATGGTGAAAGGACAAAATCTGGGAGCACAGAAACAGAAAGGAACATAGAGAAAGATCCAATCTCAGAGGGATCTTTCCCCTCCACTGCCATGGAGGCCATGGACCAGAGGGGAAACCCTTCTCCCATCTAGGGTGAAGGTCAAGGAAGAATAAGAAGGAGTAGGGGGCTCTCTCCCCCTCTCTCCCGGTGGCGCCGAAACGACGCCAGGGCCATCATCGTGAAGACGATCTACTCCAACAACTCCGTCATCTTCACCAACACCTCCATCACCTTCCCTCATCTATCTACAGTGGTCCACTCTCCCGCAACCCGTTGTACCCTCTACTTGAACATGGTGCTTTATGCTTCATATTATTATCCAATGATGTGTTGCCATCCTATGATGTTTGAGTAGATCCGTTTTGTCCTATCGGTTGATTAATGATCGTGATTGGTTTGAGTTGCATGTTTTATTATTGGTGTTGTCCTATGGTGCTCTCCGTGTCCTGCAAGCGTGAGGGATCCTCATTGTAGGGTGTAGAAATGTGTTCATGATTTGCCTATGGTGGGTTGCGTGAGTGACAGAAGCATAAACCCGAGTAGGTGGGTTGTTTCATATTGGAGTAAAGAGGACTTGATACCTTATAATGTTATGGTTGGGTTTTACCTTAATGATCTTTAGTTGTTGCAGATGCTTTCTAGAGTTCCAATCATAAGTGCATATGATCCAAGTAGAGAAAGTATGTTATCTTATGCCTCTCCCTCATATAAAATTGCAATAATGATGACCGGTCTATTTATTGATTGCCTAGGGACAATTCCACAACTCCTACCACCACTTTTACACACTCATTAAACTAACTTACTTGTTACTTTATCTAAGCATCCCCTAGATTTTATTTACGTGCTATTTATTATCTTGCAAACATATCCGGTTACACCTACAAAGTAGTTCTAGTTTCGTACTTGTTCTAGGTAAAGCGAACGTTAAGAGTGCGTAGAGTTGTATGGGTGGTAAATAGAACTTGAGGGGATATTTGTTCTACCTTTAGCTCCTCGTTGGGTTCGACACTCTTACTTAACGAAAGAGGCTACAACTGATCCCCTATACTTGTGGGTTATCAATACATTTTTCTGGCGTCATTGCCGGGGAGCAATAGTGTGGGGTGAATATTCTCGTGTGTGCTTGTTTCCTTTATCACTAAGTAATTTTTATGTTCCTGTTCTAACTTGTTTTCTATCTTTAGATATGGGTAGGAAATGAAAAATACCAAAAACATTAGATGTACTTGCTCCTCCAAAAGTTGAGGAACCCCTAGTGTTCTGTACCATCAAACAATATTACTTGGCTCATCTTCGATCCACTTGTGCTTGTGCAGAAAACCCAACTAGCTTAGTTGAGGGAAAGCCAATAAATGAGTATGCTCATTATGTGTGACACCGCATATCTCAAAAAGGGAAACTCTTGTGGCATCAAATTAATACTTTGTGTTGCTATGCTTGGAATCTATGTGAAATTTATGATTTTACTTGTTGTTATAAACAAGCTAAAAAACACCTTCCCTACTAATGTGTGTTTAATGATAATGAAATATTATCCTCTTACGCCAAGGAGGCCTATTGCTATAATGATGTTGAACAAATTTAAGAATTTGTTGCTTTTAAGGGTGCCTATGAAATAGCTTCTTTCATTGAAAAGTATGATGCTACTCTTTACAATTCTGAAAATTTTGCCATACTTAAATATTGCTATGAAAACTATGCTTCTAATGCTTATGTTAAAGAGTTTATTGAAATAATGACCGTTGCCTTGGAAGAGACTAAAATTTTGCAGGAATCTATGGAAGAAGAAATTGCTGAAACTGTGAGCTCATTAGATGAAAAAGATGAGGAGGAGAGCGAAGAACAAAAGGAGGAAGAGCGGATTAGCTACCCGTGCCCACCTTCTAATGAGAGTAACTCTTCAACTCATACATTGTTTAATTTCCCTTTGTGCTTACCAAAGGATGAATGCTATGATAATTGCTATGATCCCTTGGATTCGTTTGAAATATCCCTTTTTGATGAACTTGATGCTTGCTATTATTGTGGCCATGATGCCAATAAGAATTATGCTTATGAAGATGAACTTGCTATAGTTCCTTATGTTAAACGTGAAATTATTTCTATTGCACCCAAACAAGATAGTCCTATTATCTTTTTGAATTCTCTCAACTACACTATATCGGAAAAGTTTGCACTTATTAAGGATTATATTGATGGGTTGCGTTTTTCCTATTTCAAATGATGATTTTAATGAATATAATATGCATGTGATTTCTGCTCCTACTTGCAATTATTATGAGATAGCAACTACATCTTCACCGCTCTATGTTTCCGATACAATAAAATTGCAAGAAACTACATATGCTATGCATTGGCCTTTACTCGGTGTGAATGAATTGTTCTTGTATGACATGCCAATGCATGATTTATATCACTTTGTGCTCACTACTAAATTACAAATCATTGTTAATTAAAATTGGCTTTGACATACCTTGGGGTCCAAGTGGATCCATTACTTGATCACTATATGCCTAGTGTCATGGATTTAAAGAAAATGTTGCCAAGGAGACAACCCAGAAGTTTTAGAGATTCATTTTATTCTTTTGTGCGATTTTATATAGTTTAAAAACAAAAAATAAAGTGGGGAACTTAAAACTTTTTCAAAAAGAAAAGTGAAAGTGAGAAAGACGGGCATCATTGAAGTGCGGGCTAGCCTTGAACTTTGTTCATGCCCATGGAAATCTTGATTATAGAAACTTTTAAAAAAAATATCCCCTTGTACAAATCCATTGTATTATAAAAATAATGTGCCAAGATTTTTACACAATACTGCTATGAAAATTGTTTATTTTTTCCTAATTTTTACGAATTTTTAAGTATGGTGAATGTTCAGATTACTACAGACTGTCCTGTCGTTGACAGGTTCTGTTTTTGATGCATTGTTTTGCTCCTTTTGATGAAACTATCGATTGTATCGGTGGTATAAGCCATGGAAAAGTTATATTATAGTAGCTAAAATGAAAAAAATGAATTGGTTGGCAATAGTACTTAAAGTGGTGATTTTTTTATTATACTAACGTATCTCACGTGGGTTTCGTTAAGTTTTCTGTGATTGAAGTTTTCAAGTTTTGGGTGAGATCATGATGGATGAAGGAATAAGGAGTGGAAAGAGACTAAGCTTGGGGATACTCGAGGCACCCCAAGGTAATATTCAAGGACTCCCAAGAAACTAAGCTTGGGGATGCCCCGGAAGGCATCCCCTCTTTCTTCTAACAACCATCGGTAATTTTACTTGGAGCTATATTTTTATTCGTCACATGATATGCGTAAATCTTGGAGCGTCGTGTGCTTTTTTATTTTTATTTTAATAATGCACCATGCTGGTATGAGAAAGTACTTGGTTGATTTATAGAAGGATCTTTTCGCCTCAATTATATCTTTTGAGTATGTCTTTATAGAATGCTTCGTGTGCTTCACTTATATCATTTGAAGTTTGGATTGCATGTTTCTCTACACATAGAAAACCGCCATTTGTAGAATGCTCTTTTACTTCACTTATATTTGTTAGAGCGTGGGCATATCTTTTGTAGAAAGAATTAAACTCTCATGCTTCACTTATATCTATTTAGAGATTTAACAGGAGTTGGTCATTCACATGGTTAGTCATAAAATCCTACATAAAACTTGTAGATCACTGAATCTGATGAGTTTGATTCCTTGCAATAATTTTGCGATATAAAGATGGTGATATTAGAGTCATGCTAGTGAGTAATTTTGTATTGGTAGAAATACTTGTGTAAAGGTTTGTGATTCCCATATCATGCACGTATGATGAACCGTTATGTAAGGAAGTCGGAGAATGATTTGTTTATTGATTGTCAACCTTTGTGTGAGGGTTGGGAGCGTGATGGTTAACTCCTACCAACCTTTCCCCTGGGAGAATGCGTCTAATACTTTGGTTCAATGACTAATAGACTTTTGCAATAAGTATGTGAGTTCTTTATGACTAATGTGAGTCCATGGATTATACACACTCTCACCCTTTCACCTTTGATAGCCTTTCTTGTACCGCACAACTTTCGCCGGTGCATTACACCCACCATATATCCTTCCTCAAAACAGCCACCATACCTACCTATTATGGTATTTCCATAGCCATTCCGAGATAAATTTCCATGCAACTTTCACCGTTCCGTTTATTATGACACGCACCATCATTGTCATATTGCTTTGCATGATCGCAAGATAGCTAGCATGATGTTTCCATGGCTTGTCCGTTTTTTTATGTCGTTGCTATGATAGATCATTGCACATCCCGATACACTGTCGGAGGCATTCATATAGAGTCAAATTTTGTTCTAGTATCAAGTTGTAATTCTTGAGTTGTAAGTAAATAAAAGTGTGATGATCATCATTATTGGAGCATTGTCCCATTTGAGGAAAGGATGATGAAAGCTATGATTCCCTCGCAAGTTGGGATGAGACTCCGGACTTTATGAAAAACAAAAGAGGCCAGCGAAGCCCAAATAAAAAAAGAAGCCTTAGATGCCCACAAAAAAGAGAAAAGAGAGAAGAGAGAATGCTACTATCCTTTTTCCACATTGTGCTTCAAAGTAGCACCATGATCTTCATGATAGAGAGTCTCCTATTTTGTCACTTCCATATACTAGTGGGAATTTTTCATTATATAATTTGGCTTGTATATTCTAATGATGGGCTTCCTCAAATTTCCCTAGATCTTCATGAGCAAGCAAGTTGGATGCACACCCACTTAGTTTCTTTTTGAGATTTCATACACTTATAGCTCTAGTGCATCTGTTCCATGGCAATCCCTACTCACTCACATTAATATCTATTAATGGGCATCTCCATAGCCCGTTGATATGCCTGGTTGATGTGAGACTATATTCTCCTTTTTCTTCACAACCTCCACCATATATTATTCCACCTATACTGCTATATCCATGGCTCACGCTCATGTATTGCATGAGAGTTGACAAAGTTTGAGAACATTAAACGTGTGAAACAATTGCTTGACTTGTGATCAGGGTTGTGCATGATATAAATACTTTGTGTGGGATAGACGGGGCATAGCTAGACTATATGATATTGTAGGAATAACTTTCTTTTGCCATTATATTTTGAAGAGATACAATTGATTTATTAGTATGCTCGAAGTATTATTGTCTTAATGTCAAATGATAAACTATTGCTTTGAATCACTCGTGTCTTAATATTCATGCCATGTTTAGATTATATGAACAAGATTATGCTAGGTAGCAATCCACATCAAAAATTATCTTTTTTTATAATTTACCTAGTCGAGGACGAGCAGGAATTAACCTTGGGGATGTTGATACGTCTCTGTCGTATCTATAATTTTTTATTGTTTCATGCCAATATTCTACAAGTTTCATATACTTTTGGCAACTTTTTATACTATTTTTGGGACTAACATATTGATCCAATGCCTAGTGCCAGCTTTTGTTTGTTGCATGTTTTTTGTTTCGCAGAATATCCATACAAACAAAGTCCAAACGGGATAAAAATTTACGGAGATTTTTTTGGAATATATGTGATTTTTGGGAAAAAGAATCAATGCGATATGATGCCCAAGGAGGTGGCAAGCCTCCTAGGCACGACCCACCCCCAGGCCGCACCTGGCAAGCTTGTGGCCACCCCTTAAGTCGGTTGGAGCTATCCTTTGGCCGCAAGAATGCTAATTTTTGGATAAAGATCCCGTCAGAATTTCAGCCCGAGTGGAGTTACGGATCTCCAGATATTTAAGAAACGGTGAAAGGCCAGAATCTCGGAGCATAGAAACAAAAAGAAATAGAGAGAGAGAGATGCAATCTCGGAGGGGCTCTCTCCCCTCCACCGCCATGGAGCCCATGGACCAGAGGGGAAACCCTTCTCCCATCTAGAGGGGAGGTCAAGGAATAAGAAGGATAAGGAGGGGGATCTCTCCCCCTCTCTCCCGGTGGCGCCAGAATGCCACCGGGGCCGTCATCGTGACGGCGATCTACTCCAACAACTCCATCATCTTCACCAACACCTCCATCACCTTCCCCCATCTATCTACAGCTGTCCAGTCTCCCGCAACCCGATGTACCCTCTACTTGAACATGGTGCTTTATGCTTCATATTATTATCCAATGATGTGTTGCCATCCTATGATGTTTGAGTAGATCCATTTTGCCCTATGGGTTGATTGATGATCATGATTGGTTTGAGTTGCAAGTTTTATTATTAGTGTTTTCCTATGGTGTGCTCTGTGTCGCGCAAGCATGAGGGATCCTCCCTATAGGGTGTAGCAATGTGTTCATGATTTGCCTATGGTGGGTTGCGTGAGTGACAGAAGCATAAACCCGAGTAGGTGGGTTGTTGCATATGGGAGTAAACAGGACTTGATGCCTTATAATCCTATGGTTGGGTTTTACCTTAATGATCTTTAGTAATTGCGGATGCTTGCTAGAGTTCCAACCATAAGTGCATATGATACAAGTAGAGAAATTATGTTAGCTTGTGCTCTCCCTCATATAAAATTGCAATAATGATGACCTGTCTAGTTATCGATTGCCTAGGGACAATTCTGCAACTCCTACCACCACTTTTCCACATTCATTAAACTAACTTAATGTTTAATTTATATAAGCAGCCCCTAGATTTTATTTACATGCTCTTTATTGTCTTGCAAACCTATCCCGTTACACCTACAAAGTACTTCTAGTTTAGTACTTGTTCTAGGTAAAGCGAATGTTAAGCGTGTGTAGAGTTGTATCGGTGGTCGATAGAACTTGAGGGAATATTTGTGCTACCTTTAGCTCCTCCTTGGTTTTGACACTCTTACTTATCAAAAGAGGTTACAACTGATCCCCTATACTTGTGGGTTATCGCTGGACTTAGAGGAATCACCCTTGGAGGTCCCACACTTGAGGGGGTTCCACGACAGAGTCGACATCGGGAGTGGCAGAGGTATCACCCTCTATTTACCACGAATGACTAGCTACACTACAGAGCTAACATCATGAGTACTTCATGAGGTGTCACCCTCAGTACTCAATTGTAGTTCTACAGAGACGTACAACTAAGGGGGTGCTATGACGGGCCTGGCTCGTTGATCATGATGATCGAGTGACTGATAATTAAAGCGGGGCAACTGAGACTAAGGGGTCATGGGGGTCACTAATCAACCTATGCTAAGTAGTTTATTAAAGTAGTAGGTACAGTAGCAGTTTATCAAAAACGGGCTATGCATCAGAATAGGAACTATCTATGACAGTAGCAAAAACCAATGCAAGCATAAGGGAGAAAGAATAGGAGATATCAGTATGATCAAGGGGGCCGGTTGCCTTGCTGCTCTACTGCAAAGGCCTGATCGTCAGTGGCGTAGTCGCACTCGACAGCAGCTTCAGTCTTGGGGTCTACCGGTAAGAAGAGGGAGAGAAACAATAAATATAAAGCAGACAGATGTAACACGTTGCATGGCATGGCAATATGCAGAGCTAGGCATGCACTGACGCAGTATTACACGTCACAGATGGAGCAGGAGAATATCTCACGATATTTCCCTGGTCTCTTGCTTTTACCGGACAGATGAATTCGATGTAAAAGTTCCATGTTTTTATGATAGCAGCACATGACAGACGAACAGACGACGTATTCGAATTCATGGGATTTGTTTGATCAACTTTCATGTATAAAATATTTTATTCTAACTTCGATTTATTTTATATTATTTTTCAAGTTTTATTAATATATAGAAATTAAATAGATTAAATTTAATTCAAAAATAGAATTATGCCATCAGCATGATGTCATGCTGACATCAGCAGTCAACAGTGGGCTTGACTGGTCAAACTGGCTAGTGGGTCCCACTGTCATTGACACAATGCTAATTAATATTTTAAAACTAATTAATTAGATTAATTAGGGGGTGGGTCCCACATGTAAGTGACACATTAATTAAATTAACTAACACATTTAATTAAACAAGTTTATTTAGTCCTAATTGGGATGGGCCCACATGACATATACATTAACTTAGCAGGGAGGTCTAATTAATCCAATTAACCTTAATTAAGTTAACTAATTAATTAATTAATTGAACTAATTATCTATTTTTTATTTTTTATTTTTTAAGCGTTTAGGGTGCGTGGCCCCCTGTGTCATTCGGTGGGGGTGGAGGTTAGTGGGTGATCAAACCCCACTAACCAAATCGGGTTAGAGGCGCGAGGTCCTCGATGGCCGGTCGCCGGCGGGGCCAACGCTGGCCGGTGCCCGGTTCAGGCCAGTGAGTGGGAAAGGCGCCGGTGGCCGGGGGCCAACGCCGGTGGGCGCGGAGCAGCACGGTGGGCGGACCGAGCCATAATTGGGGCGTGCGGGGCCGCAGCGAGGAGGGGCATGGGCGCGGGGGTCCAGGGAGCACGAGCGGCAACGTGTAGCAGGCAGAGGCACGGCGGGACCGCGATGGCGGGGTCGTTCTGACCGGAGGGGGAGGAGGAGGGATGGGAGGAGCCCCGAGGGGCTCACAGCGGCGCGCGGGAAGGGGCGGTGGGCGTGGGGACGATCGGCGACGCTGGGCGGGAGGTAGGGCGACGGCCGGCGGTGAGGAGGTGCGCCAACGAGGCGTGGCGGCACGGGATCGAGGCGGGGGGGCTCGGTCCCGATCCAGGGAGGCCGGTGGGAAACCCAAATACTTAAAAGTACAGCTGCACTAATTGGCATTCCCCGAGCGTACAGACAGCGGCCATTCGATGCGTCCATGTGCTGACGCATGTGACTATTTTAACACAACCGATAATGTGAATGATTGGGGATCATGCTTGGATGCATGTGGATATCTTGCACTATTGGGGAACGTTGCATGGGAAACAAAACTTTTCCTACGCACACGCAGATCTATCCATGGTGATGAGCATCTACGAGAGGGAGAGTGGATCTACATACCCTTGTAGATCGCTAAGCGGGGAGCGTTAAGAAACGCGGTTGGTGTAGTCGAACGTCTTCGCGATCCAAATCACCGTGCGTCCCGCGATCCAATCACGATCCGTCCCGCGATCCGATCACGATCCGTCCCACGAACTTCATCACGATCCGTCCCACGAACTTGATCACGATCCTTCCGATCTAGTACCAAACGGACGGCACCTCCGCGTTCAGCACATGTACAGCTTGATGACGATCTCCACTGTTTCGTGACGTCCGGGATCTCATCCGGGACTCCGAACAACCTTCGGTCACCACCATACATAATTCTATACTACCAAAACGTCACCAAACCTTAAGTGTGCAGACCCTGCGGGTTCGAGAACTATGTAGACATGACCGAGACACCTCTGCGGTCAATAACCAATGGCGAGACCTGGATGTCCACATTGGTTCCTACATATTCTACGAAGATCTTTATCGGTCGAACCTCTATGTCAAGGATTCAGTTAATCCTGTATGATGTTCCCTTTGTTCTTCGGTATGTTACTTGCCCGAGATTCGATCGTCGATATCTCCATACCTAGTTCAACCTCGTTACTGGCAAGTCTCTTTACTCGCTCCAAAATACAAGATCTCGCAACTAACACTTAGTCGCATTGCTTGCAAGGCTTATTGTGATGTTGTATTACCGAGTGGGCCCTGAGATACCTCTTCGTCACACGGAGTAACAAATCCCAGTCTTGATCCATGCCAACTCAACAGACACCCTCAGAGATACTTGTAGAGCACCTTTATAGTCACCCAGTTACGTTGCGACCTTTGATACACACAAGGCACTCCTCCGATATCTGTGAGTTGCATGATCTCATGGTCATAGGAGCATATACTTGACATGCAGAAAACAGTAGCAATAAACTGACATGATCATAAGATACGTTTGTAGTTTGGGTCTTGTCCATCACATCATTCTTCTAATGATGTGATCCCGTTATCAAATGACATCTCATGTCCATGGCTAGGAATCATTAACCATCTTTCGATTAACAAGCTAGTTCACTAAAGGCATACTAGGGACATTGTGTTTGTCTATGTATCCATGTTTCCAATTAATACAATTATAACATGGATAATAAACGATTATCATGAATAAGGAAATACAATAATAAAAACTTTATTTATTGCTTCTAGGGCATATTTCCAATAGTCTCCCACTTGCACTAGAGTCAATAATGTAGTTCACATCACTATGTGATTCACATTGTAATGAATCGAACACCCATGCAGTTCTGGTGTTGATCATGTTTAGCCCTTGGAAGAGGTTTAGTCAACGGGTCTGCAACATTCAGATCCGTGTGCACTTTGCAAATATTTATGTCTTTCTCCATGATGTAATCGCGGATGGAGTTGAAGCGTCGCTTTATGTGTCTGGTCTTCTTGTGAAACCTTGCTTCCTTGGCCAGAGCAATGGCACCAGTGTTGTCACAGAACAGGTTCATTGGATACAGTGCACTGGGCACTACTCCAAGATCTGTCATGAACTGCTTCATTCAGACACCTTCCTTCGCCACCTCCGAGGCTGCGATGTATTCCGCTTCGCACGTAGAATCAGCTACCATGCTTTTCTTGGAACTGCACCAGCTTACCGCTCCCCCGTTAAGAATAAATACGTATCCGGTTTGCGACTTAGAGTCGTCCGGATCAGTGTCAAAGCTTGCATCGATGTAACCCTTTACGACGAGCTCTTCATCACCTCCATAAACGAGAAACATTTCCTTAGTCCTTTTCAAGTAATTAAGGATATTCTTGACTGCTTGCCAGTGCTCCATTCCAGGATCACTTTGAAACCTTCCGGCCATACTTATGGCAAGGCTGACATCGGGTCTTGTGCACAACATTGCATACATGATAGAGCCTATGGATGAAGCATAGGGGATGACACTCATCTTTTCTCTTATCTTCTGCAGTTACTGGGCATTGAGTCTTACTCAACTTCACACCTTGTAACACAGGCAAGAACCCCTTCTTGGACTGTTCCACTTTGAACTTCTTCAAAACTTTATCAAGGTATGTGCTTTGTGAAAGTGCTATTAAGCATCTTGATCTATCTCTATAGATCTTAATGCCTAATATGAAAGCAGCTTCTCCTAGGTCCTTCATTGAAAAACTCTTGTTCAAATATTCCTTCACGCTTTCCAGCATTTCTATAATGTTTCCAATCAGCAATATGTCATCCACATATAATATTAGAAACGCTATACAGCTCCCACTCACTTTCTTGTAAATACAAGCTTCTCCGTAAACTTGTATAAACTCAAACGCTTTGATCACCTCATCAAAGCGCTTATTCCAACTCCGAGATGCTTGCACCAATCCATAAATGGATCGCTGGAGTTTGCAAACTTTGTCAGCATTCTCTGGATCGACAAAACCTTCGGGTTGCATCATATACAACTCTTCCTCAAGGAAACCGTTGAGGAACGCTATTTTGACATCCATCTGCCAAATTTCATAGTCGAAATAAACAGCTATTGCTAACATGATTCTGACAGACTTAAGCATCGCTACTAGTGAGAAAGTCTCATCATAGTCAACTCCTTGAACTTGTGAAAAACCCTTTGCCACAAGTCGAGCTTTATAGACGGTGACATTACCGTCCGCGTCTGTCTTCTTCTTAAAGATCCATTTGTTCTGAATGGCCTTTCGCCCTTCAGGTAATACTTCCAAAGTCCATACTTTGTTTTCATACATGGATCCCATCTTGGATTTCATGGCCTCTAACCATTTCTCGGAATTCGGGCCCATCACTGCTCCTTCATAGCTCGTAGGTTCATTGTTGTCCAACAACATAACCTCCAAGAAAGGGTTGTCGTACCACTCAGGGGTAGTACGTGGCCTTGTCGACCTACGAGGTTCAATAGCAGCTTGATCCGAAGCTTCATGATCATCATCATTAACTTCCTCTTCTACCGTCGTAGGTTCCACAGAAACATCTTTCTGCGCTGCGCTACTTTCTTGTTGAAGTAAAGGTTCAGTAACCTCATCAAGCTCTATTTTCCTCCCACTCAATTCTTTCGAGAGAAAATCTTTCTCAAGAAATGTTCCATTCTTAGCGACAAACACTTTGCCTTCGGATTTGAGATAGAAGGTATACCCGACTGTCTCTTTCGGGTATCCTATGAAGATGCATTTTTCCGCTTTGGGTTCCAGCTTTTCAGGCTGAAGCTTTTTGACATAAGCATCACATCCCCAAATTTTAAGAAACTACAACTTTGGCTTCTTGCCAAACCACAGTTCATATGGCGTCGTCTCAAAGGATTTTGATGGTGCCCTATTTAAAGTGAATGCAGATGTCTCTAATGCATAACCCCAAAAAGATAGTGGAAAATCAACAAGAGACATCATAGAACGCACCATATCTAATAAGGTTCGATTACGACGTTCGGACACACCATTACACTGTGGTGTTCCGGGCGGTGTCAACTATGAAACAATTCCACACTGTCTTAAGTGACTGCCAAACTCCTAACTCAAATATTCACCTCCTCGATCAGATCGCAGGAATTTAATCTTCTTGTTATGATGATTCTCAACTTCACTCTGAAATTGCTTGAACTTTTAAAATGTTTCAGACTTGTGTTTAATTAAGTAAATATACCCATATCTACTTAATTCATCAGTGAAGGTGAGAAAATAACGATATCCACCATGCGCTATGACATTCATAGGACCGCACACATCAATATGTATGATTTCCAATAAGTCACTTGTCCGTTCCATTGTTCCAGAGAACGGCGTTTTAGTCATCTTGCCCATGAGGCATGGTTCACATGTGTCAAGTGATTCAAAATCAAGTGACTCCAAAAGTCCATCAGCATGGAGCTTCCTCATGCGTTTACACCAATATGACCTAAACGGCAGTGCCACAAGAAAGTGGTACTATCATTATCAACTCTACATCTTTTGGCATCAATGTTATGAACATGTGTGTCATCACTATCAAGATTCAATATGAATAAACCCCTAACATTGGGTGCATGACCATAAAATATATTACTCATATAAATAGAACAACCTTTATTCTCTGATTTAAATGAGTAATCGTCTCGCAATAAACAAGATCCAGATATAATGTTCATGCTTAACGCAGGCACTAAATAACAATTACTCAGGTTCATCACTAATCCCGATGGTAATCGAAGAGAGAGCGTGCCGACGGCGATCACATCAACCTTGGAACCATTTCCCACGCGCATCGTCACTTCGTCCTTTGCCATCCTTCGTTTATTCCGTAGTTCCTGCTTTGAGTTGCAAATGTGAGCAACCGAAACGGTATCAAATACCCAGGCACTACTACGAGAGCTAGTAAGATACACATCAATAACATGTATATCATATATACCTTGTTTGTCATTGGCCGCCTTCTTGTCAGCCAGGTACTTGGGGCAGTTCCGCTTCCAGTGACCAGTTCCCTTGCAATGAAAGCACTCAGTTTCTAGCTTGGGTCCATGCTTGGGCTTCTTTATAGGAGTAGCAACTGCTTTGCCATCCTTCTTGGTTTTACCCTTCTTGCCCTTGCCCTTGACTTTGCCATTTTTCTTGAAACTAATGGTTATATTGACCATCAACACTTGATGTTCTTTTTGGATTTCAGACTCAGCGACTTTTAGCATCGCAAACAGCTCGGCGACTGACTTGTTCATCCCGTGCATGTTATAGTTCATCACAAAGCTCTTGTAACTAGGTGGCAATGATTGAAGAACTATGTCAGTGATCGCCTCTGGCGAAAGGGCAATTCCCAACTCCGCTAGATGAGTTGCATACCCAAACATTCTGAGTATATGTTCACTGATAGACCCATTCTCCTCCATCTTGCAAGCATAGAACTTATCGGAGGTTTCATACCTCTCGATCCGAGTGTTCTTCTGAAAGATAAACTTCAACTCCTGGAACATCTCATATGCTCCATGACGTTCAAAACGTCTTTGAAGTCCCGGTTCTAAGCCATACAATATTGCACACTGAACTATTGAGTAATCTCCAGTACGTGCCTCCCAAGCGTTCTTAACGTCTTCAGAGGTCATGTCTTCTGCTTGGTCACCAAGCGGTGCATCAAGGACATATGATTTCTCGGAAGTCGTGAGGATAATCCTCAGATTACGGGCCCAGTCAACAAAGTTACTTCCGTCATCTTTCAGTTTAGCTTTCTCTAGGAACGCATTAAAATTCAGGGGTGCTACTGCGTGAGCCATTGATCTACAACATAAATATGCAATGGTTTACTTAGACTATTATTCAAGATATTGAGTTTAGTTAATCAAATTACAAAAGCTCCCACTCAAATTGACATCCCTCAGGTCATCTGGGTGTCACATGATCCAAATCCACCAACTCAAGTCCGATCATCATGTGAGTTGAGGTGGCTTCAATGGTGAACATCATTATGTTGATCACACCTACTATATGACTCATGTTCGACCTTTCGGTCTCTTGTGTTCCGAGGCCATGTCTGTACATGCTAGGCTCGTCAAGTTTAACCCGAGTGTTCTGCGTGTGCAACACTGGCTTGCACCTGTTGTATGTGAACGTAGAGTCTATCACACCCGATCATCACGTGGTGTCTCAACATGACGAACTTTCGCAGCGGTGCACACTCAGGGAGAACACAATTTTATCTTGAAATTTAAGTGAGGGATCACCTTATAATGCTACCGTCGTACTAAGCAAAACAAGGTGCATAAATGGATTAACATCACATGCAATTCATAAGTGACATGATATGGCCATGAACTTGTGCTTTAGATCTCCTATCTTGAAAGCACCGGCATGATCTCCATCGTCACCGGCAAAACACCATGATCTCCATCAACGTGTCTCCATCGGGGTTGTTGCCCCCAACATGCTTCTACTACTATTGCTACCGTTTAGCGAATAGGTTAAGCATTACATAGCGCTTAATGATTGACACGTAGGTCATACAATAATTAAAGACAACCCTATGGCTCCTGCCGGTTGCCGTACTCATCGAAATGCAAGTTGGGAAATTCTATACATCACATGATCATCTCATACATCACATATATCACATCATGTAATGGCCATATCACATCACAACATACCCTACAAAAACAAGTTAGACGTCCTCTAATTGTTGTTGCATGTTTTACATGGCTGCTACGGGTTTCTAGCAAGAACGATTCTCACCTATGCATAAACCACAACGGTGATACATAATTTTCTTTTCAACCTTCACAAGGACCGCCTTTCTCGAATCCGATCCAACTAAAGTGAGAGAACTGCCACCCGCAAGCCATCTAGGTAACAAGTTGCGTCGAGGGATCCAGTCTCTCGTAAGCGTACGAGTAATGTTGGTCCAAGCCGCTTCATCTCACAATACCGTTGAACCAAAATCCGACACAGGGAGGAAGCAATCTAAGCATCAACGCCCACAAACCTTTTGTGTTCTACTCGAGCTCTCATCTACACATCGACCTAGCTCATGATGCCACTGTTGGTGAACGTTGCATGGGAAACGAAAAATTTCCTACGCACATGCAGATCTATCCATGGTGATGAGCATCTACGAGAGGGAGAGTGGATCTACATACCCTTGTAGGTCGCTAAGCGGGAAGCGTTAAGAAACGCGGTTGGTGTAGTCGAATGTCTTCGCGATCCAAATCGCCGTGCATCCCGTGATCTAATCACGATCTGTCCTGCGATCCAATCACGATCCGTCTCGCGATCCAATCACGATCCATCCCACGAACTTGATCACTATCCTTCCGATCTAGTACCGAATGGACGGCACCTCCGCGTTCAGCACACGTACAGCTTGATGACGATCTCCGCCGTTTTGATCCAGAAAGAGGGAGTGGAGAGGAAGAATAGTTCTCCGGCAGCCTGACGGCGCTCTGGTGATGGTGGTGGAGCAATTTCGGCTGGGCTTCGCCTAAGCACTGCAAAAATCCAATCTAGAGGAGAAACTATGCACTAGAGATTAGGGTTGCACGTGGCTAAAAAAACTAGTGCAAAACCCTAGATATCCACTAGTGTATATAGGAGGGAGGGAGGAGGAGAGGCAGCCTTGCCTCCAAGCCTTGGAGGCTTCGGCCAAAGTGGGAGGTGGAGGAGGACTCTCCTCCTCCACTCCTAGTAGGACTAGGATTCCTCCTTTTTGCCTTTTTTCCACCTTTTTCCTTTGGGTTTCTTTCTTCCAGCCACATGGGCCTATTGTGGTTGTTCCACCAGCCCACTAAGGGCTGGTTATTACTTTCCCACAGCCCATGAAGCCTCTTGGGTCTAAATACCCCTCCCGAAGGTCTCCCAGTACACTACCGGCACTCCCAGTACAATACCGATAAGCCCGGAACTTTTCCGGCGACCAAAACAGGACTTCCTATATATGAATCTTTACCTCCGGACCATTCTGGAGCTCCTCGTGACGTCCGGGATCTCATTTGGGACTCCGAACAACCTTCGGTCACCACCATACATAACTCTATACTATCGAAACGTCACCAAACCTTAAGTGTGCAGACCCTGCGGGTTCGAGAACTATGTAGACATGACCGAGACACCTCTACGGTCAATAACCAATGGCGGGACCTGGATGTCCACATTGGTTCCTACATATTCTACGAAGATCTTTATCGATCGTACCTCTATGTCAAGGATTCAGTTAATCCCGTATGATGTTCCCTTTGTTCTTCGGTATGTTACTTGCCCGAGATTCGATCGTCGGTATCTCCATACCTAGTTCAACCTCGTTACTGGCAAGTCTCTTTACTCGTTCCGTAATACAAGATCTCGCAACTAACACTTAGTCACATTGCTTGCAAGGCTTATTGTGATGTTGTATTACCGAGTGGGCCCTGAGATACCTCTCCGTCACACGGAGTAACAAATCCCAGTCTTGATCCATGCCAACTCAACAGACACCCTCAGAGACACCTGTAGAGCACCTTTATAGTCACCCAGTTACGTTGCGACGTTTGATACACACAAGGCACTCCTCCGATATTTGTGAGTTGCATGATCTCATGGTCATAGGAACATATACTTGACATGCAGAAAACAGTAGCAATAAACTGACACGATCATAAGCTACGTTTGTAGTTTGGGTCTTGTCCATCACATCATTCTTCTAATTATGTGATCCCGTTATCAAATGACATCTAATGTCCATGGCTAGGAAACCTTAACCATCTTTCAATCAACGAGCTAGTTCACTAGAGGCATACTAGGGACATTGTGTTTGTCTATGTATCCACACGTGTATCCATGTTTTCAATTAATACAATTATAGCATGGATAATAAACGATTATCATGAACAAGGAAATACAATAATAAACACTTTATCTATTGCCTCTAGGGCATATTTCCAACATGCACCTGGGCGCATGCATGTACTAACGTCACCTATTTATTTCATTACATTTTTTCAAAAAGCTATAACTTTTGAACCGAGTGTCAGAACAAAGAACCATTTTCACCATTGGGTTCCTTGTGGCGAACTCTTCCAAACTAGATCCCATATGGATATGTTTCAATGATTTTTTTCAAAAGCAACTTTGATGCTAGATGAGGCAACTTTAGTGCTAAACATGAGCAACTTTGATGCTAGATGAATTTCACCATATGTATAAGTGAATTCTCCTACCAAAATCCTAATTATTTGTGAGCAGTAGTGTTATAGTTTTTATCATGGTTTTTAAGTTGTATACGTAGAAAACTAAGTTGTAGATTGTTTAGTATCCTACCATACTATGAATGTTGCTTACTATCATGTTCATTAAATTCACATATAAGTTGTCTACCACACTATTGAGTATGCTAACACTATGTTTTAGAGTATAGACAACATGAGTTACGCCGACGGACAATTTTCCTAGTATTGTAGCCAACTAATTAGCAATGACATGCACTGGGCATCATTGTTACAAAACTAATTATCATTGTTAAGTTCTCGTGATTTGTTGGCGCATTTGCTCGGATTCGTTATGAACAGGTTTTTGCATTTGCTTTTTTTTGTAATGTGTTTGCTTGGTTTTGCTAGTACAGTTGCATGTAATTTTTTTGGTAGAACAGTTTTTTATTTTGTGTTTTCTTTGCAATTTAATTGTTTTGGTTTTTTGCTTGAATAGATAAGTTGCATGGGGAGGGGGGTCATATAGTGGTCCACAAAGTCTATTCAAGTTGGCCATATGTTTTTTCTGCCTAAAGTAGACAAGCCAAGTAGTAATACTAGGGACAGTTGCTTGGTTTTGCTAGGACAATTTTGCCATAGTTGTTGTTAGTAATGCAGTTGCTTGGATTGGATAGGGCGGTTTCTTAGTTTTGTAGGAGAGTTGCTCGCTTTTGCTAGAACAATTTTGCTTTGTGGTTTGGTAATACATTTGAGGTTTTGCTAGAAAAAAATTCCATTGTGTTTTGGCAATACAATTGCTTGTATTTGTTAGGATAATTGCTTGGATTGTATAGGACAGTTGCTTGGTTTTGTAGGAGAGTTGCTCGGTTTTGCTAGAACAGTTTTGCATTGTGGTTTCGTAATAAATTTGCTTGATTTTTCTAGAAATAGTTTTGCATTGTGGTTTGGTAATACAATTGCTTGTATTTTGCTAGGATAATTGCTTGGTTTTTTTTGCGAAGGATAGTTGCTTTGGATCTTGCTAGAACAACTGTGTGGATTTCTGCTAGAGGTTCAGTTGCTTACAGTCTGTAAGAACAATTTCTATATGCAGATGTGTATAGTTGCATACACACAAGATGAGTAGGAGTTGCCCACAAATCTGAGCAGCTGAGCATCCACGATAGGCAAGTTGGGATAATGTTAGCAAAATTAATTGATACACGTAGTACAATGAAGTTGCTTATATGTAGCACTAAAGGTGCCTCATGTTTTGTGTGATTTTCTCAACAAATCAACCTAATACGCATACCTACTAGGAAAAAAATGAAGCTGCTTTCCTTTAGCACTAGAGTTGCCTGAATTGCAGCCAAAGTTGCCTAAAACATTTTTGACGAAACCTATCGATATGAGATCTGGTTTTGAAGAACTCGTCACTATAAACCCAGCTGTGAAAACAAAATTGAATTTTGGTTCTTAAATCAAAAGTTATAGTTTTTTAATATTTTTGTACCATCAAACAAATGCACGTGTGGATAAGATTTCTTTTTTTGGTGTACTGTGTAATGCATGTCGGCAGCATCCTTCATATTTGGAGGTGCGCCCGATCCCACCAATGGGTGCCAGACTGCCCGCTAGCCACATCCGGGAGGGGAACATGGGGGAGAGGGTGTGTGGGGTGGTCGGTGGGCTAGGGTTAGTGGGTGAGGGGGGTTATAGCCAGGTGGAGTGGGTTGGCCGATTGGCTAGTTGGGCTGGCCCAGAGGGGAGGGGGGTTTCTTTTACTTTTTTCCTTATTATTCTTTTGTTGTTTTCTTTTTATAATTTTTGTTTTTATTTAGTTTATCACTAGTGGACCTATGCAAAATATGTGGGTTGGCCTAATATTATAGCTGCAATATTTAGGAGTACCACAACAAGTTTCAAGTCCATCTGAAAACATTAGAAAATATTAGGATCCAAATACGAATTTAATAATTGTTTTGGCATCTATTGAAAATAGTTTTGAGGCACCTAAACACAAGATAAAAGGATGGTTCTATTTTTATAAAATCTTAGGGAATATTTACAACCTAAGCAAGATTTTTATTTTGAAGTTTGCAAAACTTTCAATTCCACTTTTCAAATGATTTTGAATTGCATAGGAATTTGAATTAGGGTTTGATTCTGTAACATCCCAAATTTTGGAATGTTATAATAATTATTAGAATGGCTGTTTGTTTGCTTGAGTGATTGAAAGTGAGTGAAAATTTGAAACTTTTGAGAACTTTTGAATGAGAGGGAATAAAATGACTTCCCCATGTGATTTGAATTTCATTTTGAAAATATTTCAAATTCAGAAACTTTATGCAACTCAATGATTTTCATGAGAGAGGATAATATGACTTCTTCAAATTATATGAAATAGGAGTTGGAAGTTTGAAAAACTATTTGAAAGTTTCCCATATGGAGTTTCACTTTCATTTGAATTCCCTATTTTGAATTTGCAAGCATCCAAACCCCTTGCAAAGATATTTGAGAGGAGTAATATGACACTCCAAAGCCAGGGGGTAATTTGTGAAGTTTTTGAATCATCAAACCCAAAACGTTATTTGAAAAATATTTGCAAAAGTAAATAAAGCCAATTAAGGCATTTTCTGGAAAAAAATATTTTTTTAAAGTGTTTAATTTGGCCAGGAAAAAATGTCCATTAAATGGCATTAAATCTCCTGATAATTTTGGTATAAAACTTTTAATAATTCGTCAAGTAATTATGGCCATTTATTCGTTTTGATTCGCTGGTAATTTAAAAAAGGAAAATCATTTAAGTGCTTTTAAACCCAGCCGGCCCACCTGCCCTTTTAGGCCTCCCGAATTCCCTCCATGTCGGTCGTCCAACACCACTAGCCCCCACCTCCCTCTCGCTGACGTGTGGGACCCCGACCGACCGAACTCTCCCCGCGCCTGTCTCCCTCCTCCCGCTCCCTCTGTCCCTTCCCCCCCGAGCAATCATCGCCGGAGCCATCACCGGATCTCTCTCCCCTTCCTTTCGGACGACCCCGAGGCCCCTATAAGAAGCCTACCCCTCCCTCGATCCGTTCCACCCCTTTGCCCCTCTACCCGAGCCCCCACCTCATCGGGATAGCTCGCCGGAGACAACTGGTAGCCGCCGCACCTTTGCCCTCCTGCCACTCCACCTCACCATTCCCGAGCCCCTCTAAGGCCTCCGACGACCTCGCCGCACTCGCCCACACCTCCCCAGCCACCTGCCCGTGCTCCACACCCCCTGGAACGCCGTAACCACCACCCTCGCTGGAGCGGGCCACTCCCCGAAGCTCAAGGAGCTCCTGCCCGTCCACTCCGTCGCCCCGAGGCCCCTCTGACGCCGCTATCCTCGCCGCCGTGCTCTCCTGCATCGATTGGAGCCCTCGCCGTCGCCGGAGGACCACCGGAGACGCGTCCCCGACGACCTCGCCGTCCCTGCCGTCGACGTCGATCTCGCCGGAGCCGTCGAACCCCATGGTGAGCCTCTCCCTCCGTCCGATTTGTATTAAACGGCGTAGATTAGACCCAACTTACCCCTTCGGTTCTTTTAAAAGAACCGGACGGTTTTCTTTTAGTAAACTTTAGCCGAAGCGATTTTTGTTAAGTCTCGATCGTCCGCCCGAAACACCCTCTCGCGCACACCTTTCAACCAACCAGAGCGTGCCATGTCACCCCCCTATCCGTTAGAAAACGATTTTTCTTTGCTGTTTTAATTTCTGTTTCCAGAATAGTTCTGATGTTATTTTTATCATATCTTTTGTGTTTTTAGTTGTTTTTAATTGATTCTTTTTGCATTGTGTCACAAAATTTATCTAGTTTCTATAGATGCCAACTTTGACTATATTTCAATATTTAATTTGAATTTAAATAGATTTGATTTAAATTTTGTTTTTGGAATAACTTGAGTTTTATAATATATTTTTGATTGATTCTTTTTGCTACTGTTCACTAGTGACCTTAGTTATCATTCAGTAGAATTCGGGAATTTTTAGAATAATCTAAAATAGTATTTTCAACCAAAACAGATTCTGTTTAGTTCTTTTAGGTTTATTTCTAATTCCTTTTGTTTTAAATTGTTTAAACATTATTATTTTTCTTTATATTAGTTCATAAATTTTATAAAGTTTTTTTGTTAGAGAACAGTAGCCCTTCAAAACAAATATTTAATTTATTTGCATGGAATCAATTCTAGTTCAATTATAACTTGCAATTGAATTTCCATTTTACTATTTTGATTTGCTATTTGAAAATACTTCTAATAAAAAAAATTATAAAATATACTTTCTGTTAACTTAGTTAATATATATTTTGTTTTCTGTTAGTTATCAGTAATACTTCAACTAAACTTATTTTATGTTATTATTTTGATAGCATGAAATCAATTCTAGTTTCATAATATTTGCAAATTAATTTCATTGCTAGTTGGAACTCTCATTTGAAAATATTTTATAACTTGTTTTATAAGTTTTATTTGCTGTTAACTTAATTGTTTTATACTTTGTTTTCTCTTATTTTAATATTTTATTGTTTTAATTAGCAATCACTTTTGTGTTAGGGTGTTGTTTTCATAGTTTTACTTGTTCTTCAAAAGTAATTCTTTTTGCTAGTAAAATATTTACTAAAATAATTTTTGTTGTATTTTATTTTGTTATTGTTTTGTTACTATTTGAAAATAATTGTTTGTAGGGGAAACTACCTTAGTTGCTTTTATGAAAAACTTTGTTGACTTTGAGTTTTGTCTTAAGTATTTCCTTCTTCAACCTTGTTACTTTTGGTTCTTGTGTTACATTGTGATTGTTAGTTTTGATTGCTAGAAGTGTTTGCTTATGAATGCAATGTTTGATTGTGTAGATTTTTCATCGGAGAGTGATGAATAGTCTATCAAGTTATTTCTGAGAGCGATCCTTATCTTCATCAACAGTACAGGCAAGTTCACTTTGACCATCTTTTCATACCTATGTTTTATTGCATGTAGTGACATCATTCAACAAATCCCTCCCGTAGTGTTATTGAAATTCTTGTAGTTCAGTAGAATGCATGAGGTAGGAACCCACCACTTGTTACTAAAGCCCCGGGAACGCTAGTTAGTGCAATGCTATGCTAAAGTAGACGGGGTCTGGTATGAGTGTTCGTGAGTGGTGTGAAGAAGGACTCCACGTCAAAACGACGACTTCATGAAGGCTTCTTCAAGACCTGCATATTCAAGACCTCAAGACTTCGAGACTCGAGAAACAAGTTTTTCAATACACACTACTGGGTGAGGGATGGTTGAAACGGTACCCTGGAGAAACCAGTGGATTTGCCTAGGTGTTGCTGGAGATGGCCAGTATTCACGCGGAAAGCCTCACCCAGACTCAAAGGGAAGGATGAATACTTCATGCCCGGAAGCTTACCTGCACAGCCACAAGTCATTATGGGCTCTGGCTTGGTTGGATATCGTGGTGACCCTGGACAGGCGGTGCTACGAGATGTAGAAGAATGGTAGGAAAGGATGGGCACCGACAGAGTCGCGGGGAAACCCTTTGGAAGACCATGTTTTGGTCATCCGTTTCTCAAACACCCTGAAGTGCGAGAAATCAAACGGAGGCGACCAAATCTTGTGGGGAACGTGTGCAACACTCTGTAGAGTTAAACCTAATCGATTAGCCGTGTCCCCGGTTACGGACAATTTGAGCTTCTAGACTTGGATCTATCTCTGAACTGCCAACACTGGACTGATAACTAATTATGGGAAACTTATGATACTTATGGGTATTGAGACATTGGTTGGCGGAACCATGTCATGATAGGTAACTCCATAGTGAAATTCCTGATATTCCTTTGTTGTAGGAAAAATAAAATCAGCTTTTACGCAAAAACTTAGACACAGAGCCATAAAGCCTTTGCATATAGAATAGTCTTTATTCTTCTACTCTTCTATGGTGATCTTGCCAGTACATTCAATGTACTGACCTACACGGCTGCAACGTCTTATGTTGCAGATACTCTTCTACGACGGGTAAGAGTACGATTCAGGGTTACGGTCCGCACTCAACCTGCCGTTGTTGTTATTGGGACTCCACTCCCGTTGACTGTATCCGCTGCTATTTTAAGGTATATATCAGTTTTATGTTAATTACATCTGATTGCACTTTGATATATACATTGATGTACTATGTGTGCCAGCATACTGATCCAGGGATGGCACAGAAAACACAGAGGCTTGACTCGTTTTGAGTCGGTTCGCTATAGATTCCAACAGTGATCATAATTGGATTAGCATAATCCTTAGGTTACTGTAGCTTGATTACAAAGGTTACTGTAGCACTTAACCCAGGGTGTCACAACTCTCCCCTACTAAAATAAATTCTCGTCTCGAGAATTAAGAAGTAGAAGGAAAGAGCCCAGGGTATTCTGCACGAAGATGATCTCCGCTTTTCCAAGTGGCTTCATCTTCAAAATGATTTGACCACTGCACTTTGAAGAACATGGTAACCTTCTCATGAGTCTAACATTCAGTTTCATCAAGAATGCGGACCAGGTGCTCTTTATAAGAACGGTATTATTGCAGCTCAAGCATATCATGATGCATTGCTCGAATAGGATCCTTGAAGCAGCGGCGAAGCTATGACACATGGAAAACATCATGAACCCGAGAAAGGTTTGATGGTAATCCCAATTGATATGCCACTTTACCACGCCTTTCAAGAATAGTGAATGGACCAATATATCAAGGAGCCAGCTTGCCCTTGATCCCGAATCGGTGTGCACCTATCATTGGTGTGACTCGAAGATAAGCCTTTTCGCCATGTTGATAGACCATATCTTTGTGATGACGGTCATACTGACACTTCTGACGAGACTGGGTAGCCTTTACATTCTCATGAATAATGTGGACTTGATCTTCAACATGTTAAATAATATTCAGACCGACAAGTGAACGTTCCCTATTTTCTAACCAATTCAGAGGAGTTTGACACTTTCGTCCATACAACACTTCAAAGGGGGCCATCTTCAGGCTAGCTTGATAGCCATTGTTGTAGGAGAACTCAGCATAAGGAAGAGATTCCTCCCATTTCTTGCCGAAACAAATGACACAAGCTCGAAGCATGTCTTTGAGAATCTGGTTGACTCTTTCAACTTGTCCCTGGGATTGAGGATGAAAAGAGGTGCTAAAGGAAAGATGAGTCCCCATAGCGAAACTTGCCAAGAAACTTGAAGTGAATAAGCTGCCATAGTCGGAACTAATCACCAATGGAATACCTTGGAGCGAGACAATTCTGGACATATATAGATCTGCCAGTTGACTAGCAGTGATAGTTTCCTTGATGGCAAGAAAGTGTGCAACCTTGGACAGACGGTCAATGACGACAAGAATAGCATCATTACATTTCTACGATCTGGGAAAAGCAATGATGAAGTCCATCTCAACATGGTCCCATTTCCACTCAGGAATAGAAATAGGTTGCAGAGTTCCAGTAGGCCTTTGATGTACTGCTTTGATCCGACGGCAAATGTCACATTCTGCAACATAGCGTGCAATGTCTTGCTTCATGTTCGACCACCATAACCTTTGACGGATGTCTTGGTACATTTTGGTACTACCCGGGTGAATAGACAGAGGTGTATCATGAGCTTCTTTCATCACTCTCCCAGTCATATCCGGGTTTTCCTTCTTACTTGGGACAAATAAGCGACCCTTGAAATAAACGGTGCCATCATCAGCAACAGTGAAGCAAGAGGGTTTTCCTTCCTCAAGATAGTGTTTAATCCTTTCGACTTCATCGTCACAGAGGTGAATAGTTTTGATGGCGTCCACGAGATTTGGTTCAGCAACTAGGTTACAAAGGGAACCCTAGTTAACAACACGGAGGTTATGTTGGAAATATGCCCTAGAGGCAGATAATTGGTTATTATTATATTTCCTTGTTCATGATAATCGTTTATTATCCATGCTATAATTGCATTGATTGGAAACTAAATATTGTTGGGGAACGTTCCATGGGAAACAAAAACTTTCCTACGCACACGCGAGATCTATCCATGGTGATGAGCATCTACGAGAGGGAGAGTGGATCTATGTACCCTTGTAGATCACTAAGCGGGAAGTGTTAAGAAACACGGTTGGTGTAGTCGAACGTCTTCGCGATCCAAATCTCCGAGCATCCCGCGATCTCATCATGATCCGTCCCGCAATCCAATCACGATCCGTCCCGCGAACTCATCATGATCCGTCCCGCGATCTCGTCACGATCCGTCCCGATCTAGCGCCAAACGGACGGCACCTCCATGTTCAGCACATGTACATCTCAATGATGATCTCCGCCTTCTTGATCCAGCAAGAGGGAGCGGAGAGGTATAAGAGTTCTCCGGCAGCATGACGGCGCTCTGGAGATGGTGGTGGAGCTATTCCGGCAGGGCTTTCCCTAAGCACTGCAGAAATCCGATCTAGAGGAGAAACTATGCACTAGAGGAACGGGCAGCAGGTGGCTAAAAATCTGGTGCCAAAAACCCTAAAATCTCCAGTATATATAAGAGGAAGAGAGGAGGAGGCTTGGCTCCCAAGGATCCAGCCCTTGGGTCGGCGGAACCAAGGAGGAGAGGAGGATTCCTCCTCCAATCCTAGTAGGACTAGGATTCCTCCTTATTTTTGCCTTGTTTGCCTTTTTCCACACCTTTGGACTGACAAAACCTTCTGGTTGTATCACATACAACCTTTCCTCAAGTAAATCATTAAGTAAATGACGTTTTGATATCCATCTGCCAGATTTCATAATTGAAAAATGCAGCAACTGCTAACATAATTCCAACAGACTTTAGCATCGCTACGAGTGGGAAAGTCTCATCGTAGTCAACTCCTTGAACTTGTCGTAAACTTCTTTGCAACAAGTCAAGCTTTACAAATGGTGGCATTTACCATGAGCGTTTGTCTTCATTTTAAACATCCATTTGTACTCAACGACCTGTCGTCCAACGAGCAAGTCTACCAAAGTCTATACTTAGTTTTCATACATGGATCCTTTCTCGGATTTCATGGCCTCTAACCATTTGTCAAAATCTGGGCCCATCATCGCTTCTCCATAGTTCATAGGTTCATCGTTGTCCAACAACATGACCTCTAAGACAGGGTTGTCGCACCACTCAGGAGTAGTACACGTCCTTGTCGACCTATGAAGTTCGATAGTAACTTGATCTGAAGCTTCATGATCATCATCATTAACTTCCTCTTCAACTAACGTAGGCTTCATAGAAACAACTTCCTGGGCTGCGCTACTCTCTGGTTGAAACAGAGGTTCAATAACCTCATCAAGTTCTATCCTCCTCCCACTCAATTCTTTCAAGAGAAACTTTTCCTCAAGAAAGGACCCAGTTTTATCAATAAACATTTTATGCTTGGATCTGAGATAGAAGGTTCACCCAACTGTTCTTAGGGTATTCTATGAAGATGCATTTGTTTGCTTTGGGTTCGAGCTCATTAGGTGAAAATATTTTCCACACAAGCGTCGCAGCCCCAAACATTAAGAAATGACAGCTTAGCTTTCTATCAAACCATAATTCACACGGTGTCATCTCAACGGATTTAGGTGGTGCCCTATTTAAAGTGAATGTAGTTGTCTCTAATGCATAACCCCAAAATTATAGTAACAAAACGATAATAGACATCATAGCATGCACTATATCCAATAGAGCACGACTATGACATTCGGACACACCATCACACTATGGTGTTCTAGGTGGCGTGAGTTGTGAAACAACTTTCACATTGTCTAAAGTTGTATGCCAAACTCGTAACTCAGATATTCACCTCCACGATCATATCGCAAACATTTTATCTTCTTGTCACGATGATCTTAAACTTCACTCTGAATTTGCTTGAACCTTTCAAACGATTCAGACTTGTGTTTCATTAAGTAAACATACACTATATCTACTCAAATCATCAGTGAAGGTAAGAAAATAACGATATCCACCGCACGCTACAAGACTCATTGGATTGCATACATCAACATGTATCATTTCCAATAAATCACTTGCCCGCTTCATCAAAATAGAAAACGGGGTCCTTAGTCATCTTGACCAAGAGGCATGGTTCGCATGTCTCAACCGATTCGAAATCGAATGAGTCCAAAGATCCATCAGCATGGAGTTTCTTCATGCGTTTTATACCAATATGACATTTAGCAGCAGTGCCACAAGTATGTGGTACTATTATTATTAACTTTGTATCTTTTTGGCATCAATGTTATTATTACTACGATCAAGTTTCAACAAACCATTCTTACTGGGTGCATGACCATTGAAGGTATTATTCATGTAAATAGAATAACCATTATTCTCTAACTTAAATGAATAACCGTGTTGCAATGAACATGATCTAATCACGTTCATACTCAATGCAAAAACACGAAATAACATTTATTTAGGTTCGTCACTAATCTCGAAGGTAGAGAGAGCGTGCGATGTTGATCACATCAACCTTGGAAACATTTCCAACACACATCGTCACCTCACATTTAGCTAGTATCCGTTTATTCTGTAGCTTTTACTTCGAATTACTAACATTTAGCAACCAAACCGGTATCCATTACCCAGGTGCTACTAGGAGTACTAGCAAGGTACACATCAGTAACATGTATATCAAATATACTTCTGTCGTCTTTGCCAGCCTTTTTATCTACCAAGTATCTACGGTTGTTCCGCTTCAGCGACCGTTCTCCTCATAATCGAAGCACTTAGTCTCAGGTTTGGGTTAGACTTTGGGTTGCTTCACTAGAGCTGCAACTAACTTGCTATCCATGAAGTTTCCCTCCTTGCTCTTGCCCTTCTCGAAACTAGTGGTTTTGACTAACCATCAACACTTGACGCTCCTTCTCGATTTCTACCTTCGCGGTGTCAAACATCGCGAACAGCTCAGGGATCATTATTTCTATCCCTTGCGTTTTATAGTTCATCACCAAGTTCTAGTAGCTTAGTGACAGTGACTTGGAGAACTATATCAATCACTATCCTATCTGGAAGATCAACTCCCACTCGATTCAAGCGATTGTAGCACCCAGACAATCTGAGCACATTCTCAACGATTGAGCTATTCTCCTTCATCTTGCAAGCAAAGAATCTTTTTGGAGATCTCATATCTTGCAACATGGGCATGAGCCTGAGATCCTAATTTCAGCTCTTAGAACATCTCATATGTTCCGTGACGTTCAAAATGTTTTGGAGCCTCAATTCTAAGCCGTAATGCATGACGCACTAAACTATCAAGTAGTCATCAGAACGTGCCTGTCAGATGCTCACAACATCTACAAACAACGCTAGAGGGATTGGCGCACCGAGCAGTGCATTAAGGACATAAGCCTTCTGTGCAGCAACGAGGATAATCCTCAGATCACGGACCCAGTCCGCAATATTGCTACCATCATCTTTCAACTCTATTTCTCTAAGAACATATAAAATTCAAGGGAGCTACAGCGTGATCTAGTAATCTACAACATAGTTTGCAAAGACACTACTAACTATGTTCATGATAATGAGTTCAATTAATCATATTACTTAAGAACTCCCACTCAAATTGACATCCCTCCAGTCATTCGAGTGATACATGATCCAAATTCACCAACTCAAGTCCGATCATCACGTGAGTTGAGGTGGTTTCAATGGTGAACATCACCATGTTGATCATATCTACTATATGACTCATGTTCGACCTTTCGGTCTCTTGTGTTCCGAGGCCATGTCTGTACATGCTAGGCTCGTCAAGTTTAACCCGAGTGTTCTGCATGTGCAACACTGGCTTGCACCCGTTGTATGTGAATGTAGAGTCTATCACACCTGATCATCATGTGGTGTCTCAACACGACGAACTTTCGCAACGGTGCACACTCGGGGAGAACACAATTCATCTTGAAATTTAAGTGAGGGATCACCTTATAATGCTACCGTCGTCCTAAGCAAAACAAGGTGCATAAAAGGATTAACATCACATGCAAATCATAAGTGACATGATATGGCCATGAACTTGTGCTTTTGATCTCCATCTTGAAAGTACCGGCATGATCTCCATCGTCACCGGCAAGACACCATGATCTCTATCATCTTGATCTCCATCAACGTATCGCCATCGGGGTTGTCGCGCCCAACATGCTTCTACTACTATTTCTACCGTTTAGAGATAAAGTAAAGTATTACATAGCGCTTAATGATTGACACGCAGGTCATACAATAATTAAAGACAACCCTATGGCTCCTGCCGATTGCAATACTCATCGACATGCAAGTCGTGATAATCTATACATCACATGATCATCTCATACATCACATATATCAAATCATGTAATTGGCCATATCATATCACAACATACCCTGCAAAAACAAGTTAGACGTCCTCTAATTATTGTTGCATGTTTTACGTGGCTGCTACGGGTATCTAGCAAGAACAATTCTCATCTACGCAAAAACCACAACGGTGATACACTAGTTGCTTTTCAACCTTCTCAAGGACCGCCTTTGTCGAATCCGATCCAACTAAAGTGAGAGAAACTGGCACCCGCAAGCCATCTATACAAAAAGTTGCGGTCGAGGGAACCAGTCTCTCATAAGCGTATGAGTAATGTTGGTCCGGGCCGCTTCATCTCACAATACCGCTGAACCAAAATCCGACCAAGGGAGGAAGCAATCTAAGCATCAACGCCCACAAACCTTTCGTGTTCTACTCGAGATCTCATCTACACATAGACCTATCTCATGATGCCACTGTTGGGGAACGTTGCATGGGAAACAAAAAATTTCCTACGCACACGCAAGATCTATCCATGGTGATGAGCATCTACGAGAGGGAGAGTGGATCTACGTACCCTTGTAGATCGCTAAGCGGGAAGCGTTAAGAAACGCGGTTGGTGTAGTCGAACGTCTTCACGATCCAAATCGCCGAGTGTCCCGCAATCTCATCACGATCCGTCATGCGATCCAATCACAATCCTTCCCGTGAACTCATCACGATCCGTCCCGCGATCTCGTCACGATCCCTCCCGATCTAGCGTTGAACGGACGGCACCTCCGCGTTCAGCACACGTACAGCTCGATGACGATCTCCGCCTTCTTGATCTAGCAATAGGGAGAGGAGACGTAGAAGAGTTCTCCGGCAGCGTGATGGTGCTCCAGAGATGGTGGTGGAGCTATTCCGGCAGGACTTTGCCTAAGCACTGCAGAAATTCGATCTAGAGGAGAAACTATGCACTAGAGGAACGGGCAGCAGGTGGCTAAAAATCTGGTGCCAAAAACCCTAAAATCTCTAGTATATATAAGAGGAAGAGAGGAGGAGGCTTGGCTCCCAAGGATCCAGCCCTTGGGTCGGCCGAACCAAGGAGGAGAGGAGGATTCCTCCTTATTTTTGCCTTTTTTGCCCTTTTCCACCTTTTTCTCTTTGGGCTTTTCTTCCCAGCCACATGGGCCTTGTGTGTGAATTCCACCAGCCCACTAAGGGCTGGTATTTACTCTCCCACATCCCATGTAGCCTCTTGGGTCGAAATACCCCTCCCGATGGTCTCTCGGTACACTCCCGGCACTCCCGGTACACTACCGATAAGTCCAAAACTTTTTCGGCGACCAAAATAGGACTTCCTATATATCAATCTTTACCTTCAGACCATTCCGGAGCTCCTCGTGACGTCCGGGATCTCATCCGAGACTCCGAACAACCTTCGGTCACCACCATGCATAACTCTATACTACCGAAACGTCACCAAACCTTAAGTGTGCAGACCCTGCGGGTTCGAGAACTATGTAGACATGACCGAGACACCTCTACGGTCAATAACCAATAGCGGGACATGGATGCCCATATTGGTTCCTACATATTCTATTAAGATCTTTATCGGTCGAACCTCTATGTCAAGGATTCAGTTAATCCCGTATGATGCTCCCTTTGTTCTTCGGTATGTTACTTGCCCGAGATTCGATCGTCGGTATCTCCATACCTAGTTCAACCTCGTTTCCAGCAACTCTCTTTACTCGTTTCGTAATACAAGATTCCGTGACTAACACTTAGTCACATTGCTTGCAAGGCTTGTTGTGATGTTGTATTACCGAGTGGGCCCTGAGATACCTCTCCGTCACACAGAGTAACAAATCCCAGTCTTGATCCATGCCAACTCAACAGACACCCTCGAAGATACCTATAGAGCACCTTTATAGTCACCAAGTTACGTTGCGATGTTTGATACACATAAGGTACTCCTCCGGTGTCAGTGAGTTGCATGATCTCATCGTCATAGGAACATATACTTGACATGCAGGAAACAGTCGCAATAAACCGACACGATCATATGCTACATTCGTAGTTTGGGTGTTGTCCATCACATCATTCTCCTAATGATGTGATACCACTATCAAATGACATCTCATGTCCATTACTAGGAAACCATAGCCATCTTTGATCAACGAGCTAGTCTATTAGAGGCATACTAGGGACATGGTGTTGTCTATGTATCCACACATGTATCTGAGGTTCCGATTAATACAATTATAGCATGGATAATAAACGATTATCATGAACAAGGAAATATGATAATAACCAATTTATTATTGCCTCTAGGGCATATTTCCAACAAATACATGCATGGGTATATAGACAACATTGTGTCCCTAATATGCCTCTAGTATACTAGCTCGTTGATCAAAGATGGTCAAGGTTTCCTGGCCATGGACATGAGATGTCATTTGATAATGGGATCACATAATTAGGAGAATGATGTGCTGGACGAGACCCAAACTATAAACATAGCATATTATCGTGCCAGTTTATTGCTATAGTTTTCTGCATGTCAAGTATATGTTCCTATAACCACGAGATCAGGCAACTCACTGACACCAGAGGAATACCTTGTGTGTATCAAACATCACAAGTAACTGGGTGACTATAAAGGTGCTCTACAGGTATCTCCGAGGGTGTCTGTTTAGTTGGCATGGATCAAGACTGGGATTTGTTACTCCGTGGGACGGAGAGGTATCTCAGGGCCCACTCGATAATACAACATCAAAACAAGCCTTGCAAGTAATGTGACTAAAGTTTTAGCCACAGGATCTTGTATTATGGAATGAGTAAAAAGACTTGCCAATAATGAGATTGAACTAGGTATAGAGATACCGACAATCGAATCTCGGGCAAGTAACATACCGAAGAATAAAGGGAACATCATACGAGATTAACTGAATCCTTGACATAGAGGTTCAACTGATAAAGATATTCGTAGAATATGTAGGAACCAATATGGGCATCCAGGTCCCGCTATTTTTTATTGACCATAGAGGTGTCTCGGTCATATCTACATAGTTCTCGAACCCGCAGGGTCTGCACACTTAAGGTTTGGTGACATTTCGGTATAGTTGAGTTATGTATGTTGGTGACCGAAGGTTGTTCGGAGTCTCGGATGAGATCTCGGACGCCACAAGAATCTCTAGAATGGTCCGGAGGTGAAGATTGATATATAGGAAGTTGGTGTTTGAGTTCCGAAAAAGCTCTGTGACCTGCGAGTGGTGTGATGGAGTGCCGGAAGTGTTCTGGGGGGTCCACCGGGTGGGCCCATCTACTCCGTAGGGCCCCATGGGCTGTCAGAGGATTTGGACCAGCCCCTGGTGGGCTGGTCGCACCTCCCACCTCAAGGCCCATGTGGATAGAGGCTAGGGTTGGGCCAAAAGGGTGGGCTATCCACCAAACTTGGTGGCCAAACCACCCTGGCCGCCGCCCCACCTCCTTAGCCGCAGGCCACCCTAGGGTTGGGAACCCTAGGGTACCCCCACCTCCTCCTCTCCTCCTATATATATTGGAGGGAGGGAGAGGGCAGCCAACCTGAAAAGGCCACGTGCTACCCTCCCTCCCTCTAGATTGCTTCTCCTCTAGATCTGTTCGGTATAGCTTAGCGAAGCTCTGTTGGATCGGCTGCACCACCACACTGTTGTGTTGCCAAAGAAATCGTCTACCTCTCCACCCTCGCTTGCTGGATCAAGGAGGTGGAGATCATCATTGAGCTGTACGTGTGCTGAACACGGAGGTGTCGTCCTTTCGGCGCTAGATCGGAAGGACCGTGATTGGATCGCGGGATGGACCGTGATTGGATCGCGGGATGGATCGTGATTGGATCGCGGGACGGATCGTGATGGAATCATGGGACGGCTTGCGATTTGGATCATGAAGACATTCGACTACATCAACCGCGTTTCTTAACGCTTCTCGCTTAGCGATCTACAAGAGTATGTAGATCCACTCCCCCTCTCGTAGATGCTCATCATCATGGATAGATCTTGCGTGTGCGTAAGAAATTTTTGTTTCCCATGCAACGTTCCCCAACTGTGGTATTCAGAGCTAGGTATTTGTGTAGATGAGATCACGAGTATAACACAAAGGAGTTTGTGGGTGTTGATGCTCAGATTGCTTCCTCCCTTGGTCGGTTTTTGATTCAACGGTATTGTGGGATGAAGCGGCCCGGACTAACCTTACTCGTACACTTCCAAGAGACCGGTTCCATCGACTGACATGTGACTTTGTTGCATAAAGATGGCTAGCGGGTGCCTGTCTCTCCTACTCTAGTTGGATCGGATTTGATAAAGGCGGTCCTTGAGAAGGTTGAAAAGCAATTTGTGTATCACCTTGTGGTTTTTGTGTAGGTTAGAAATGTTCTTGCTTGATACCCGTAGCAGCCACGTAAAACATGCAACAACAATTAGAGGACGTCTAACTTGTTTTTGCAGCGTATGTTGTGATACAATATGGCTAATTACATGATGAGATATATGTGATGTATGCAATGATCATGTTTTGTAAATAATATCACGACTTGCATGTCGATGAGTACGGCAACCGGCAGGAGCCATAGGGTTGTCTTTAATTATTATATGACCTGCATGTCAATCATTAAGAACTATGTAATGATTTACTTTATCGCTAAGCAGTACCAATAGTAGTAGAAGTATGGTGGGCGCGACAACCTAGATGGCGACACATTGATGGAGATCAAGATGATGGAGATCATGGTGCCATGCCGGTGACGATGGAGATCATGTTGGTGCTTTAAGGATGGAGATCAAAAGCACAAGTTCATGGCCATATCATGTCACTTATGATTTGCATGTGATGTTAATCCATTTATGCACCTTGTTTTGCTTAGGACGATGGTAGCATTATAAGGTGACCCCTCACTTAAATTTCAAGATAAATTGTGTTCTCCCTAAGTGTGCACCGTTGCGAAAGTTTGTGGTGTCGAGAAACCATGTGATGATCGGGTGTGATAGACTCTACGTTCACATACAACGGGTGCAAGCCAGTGTTGCACATGCAGAACACTCAGGTTAAACTTGACGAGCCTAGCATGTACAGACATGGCCTCGAAACACAAGAGACCAAAAGGTCAAACATGAGTCATATAGTAGATATGATCAAGATGATGATTTTCACCATTGAAACCACCTCAACTCACGTGATGATCGGATTTGAGTTGCTGAATTTGGATCATGTATCACTCGAATGACCGAAGGGATGTCAATTTGAATGGGAGTTCTTAAGTAATATGATTAATTGAACTCATTTGTCATGAACATAGTCTAAAGTTGTGTTTGCAAAGTTATGCTGTAGGTCGATAGCTCGCGTTGTAGCTCCCCTGTGTTTTTAATACGTTCCTCGAGAAAATAGAGTTGAAAGATAATGGTAGCAATTATGCGGACTAGATCCATGATGAGAGGATTGTCCTCAGTTGCTGCACAGAAGGCTTATGTCCTTGATGCACCACTCAGTGCACCACCCCCTCTAGCATCATATGTGGATGTTGTGAACATCTGACAGGCATGTTGTGATGACTACTTGATAGTTCTGTGCGTCATGCATTACGGCTTAGAATTGAGGCTCCATAGACATTTTGAATGTCAGGGAGCATAAGAGATGTTCCAAGAGCTGGAATTGAGATTTCACGCTCATGCCCGTGTTGAGAGGTGTGAGACCTCCAACAAGATTCTTTGCCTACGAGATGAAGGAGAATAGCTCAATCAGTGAGCATGTGCTCAGATTGACTGGGTGTTACAATCATTTGAATCGACTGGGAGTTAATCTTCCAGATAAGATAGTGATTAATATAGTTATCCAAGTCACTGCCACCAAGCTACTAGAGCTTCGTGGTGAACTATAACATGCCAGGGATGGATAAGATGACCCCTGAGCTGTTCGCGATGTTTGACACCGCAAAGGTAGAAATCAAGAAGGAGCATCAAGTGTTGATGGTTAAGTAAAACCACAAGTTTCAAGAAGGGCAAGGGCAATAAGGGAAAAACATCACGAATGGCAAGCCATTTGCCGCTATAGTGAAGAAACCCAAGGTTGAACCCAAACCCAAGACTAAGTGCTTCTATTATGAGGAGAACGATCGCTGAAGTGGAACAACCCTAGATACTTAGTAGATAAGAAGGCTGGCAACGTCAACAGAAGTATACTTGATATACGTGTTATTGATGTGTACCTTGCTATTACTCCTATTAGCACCTGGGTATTAGATATCGTTCGGTTGCTAAATGTTAGTAACTCGAAATAAAAGCTACGAAATAAACGGAGGCTAGCTAAGGGTGAGGTGACGATGAGTGTTGGAAGTGTTTCCAAGGTTGACGTGATCACCATCGCACGCTCTCTCTACCTTCGGGATTAGTGATGAACCTAAATAAATGTTATTTGGTGTTTATGTTGAGCATGAATGTGATTAGATTGTGTTTACTGCAATACGGTTATTCATTTAAGTTAGAGAATAATGGTTATTCTGTTTACATGAATAATACCTTCAATGGTCATGCACCCAATGAGAATGGTTTATTGAAATCTCGATCTTTGTAATACACATGCTCATACCATTTATGCCAAAAGATGCAAAGTTAATAATGATAGTGCCACATACTTGTGGCACTACCGCTAAAGGTCATAATGGTGTAAAGCGCATGAAGAAACTCCATGCTGATGGATCTTTGGACTCACTCGATTTCAAATCAGTTGAGACATGCATACCATGCCTCTTAGGCAAGATGACTGAGACCCCGTTTTCCGGTATGATGGAGCGGGTAAGTAACTTATTGGAAATGGTACATGTTGATGTATGCGGTCCAATGAGTGTTGTAGCGTGCAGTGGATATCGTTATTTTCTTAGCTTCACTAGTGATTTGAGTAGATATGGGTATATTTACTTAATGAAACACAAGTCTAAAACGTTTGAAAAGTTCAAGCAAATTCAGAGTGAAGTTTGAGATCATTGTGACAAGAAGATAAAATGTCTATGATATGATCATGGAGGTGAATATCTGAGTTACGGGTTTGGTAGACAACTTAAGACAATGTGGGAGTTGTTTCACAACTCACACCACCTGGAACACCATAGTGTGATGGTGTGTCCGAACGTCATAGTCGTGCTCTATTGGATATCATGCGTACTATGATGTCTCTTATCGTTTTGCCACTATAGTTTTGAGGTTATGCATTAGAGACAACTACATTCACTTGTAATAGCACACCATCTAAATCCACCGAGATGGCACAATATGAATTATGGTTTGGCAAAAAGCTAAGTTGTCATTTCTCAGAGTTTGGGAATGCGACGCTTATGTTTGATGAGCTCAAACCCAAAGTGGGAAGTTGCATCTTCATAAGATACCCTAAGCAAATAGTTGGGTATACCTTCTATCTCGGATTCAAGGGCAAAGTGTTTGTTGCTAAAATGGGTCCTTTCTCGAGAAAGAGTTTCTCTCGAAAGAATTGAGTGGGAGGAAGATAGAAGTTGATGAGGTTGTTGAACCTTTACTTTCAACCAGAGAGTAGCACAGCGTAGAAATATGTTTCTGTAGAGCCTACATTAGTTGAAGTGGAAGTTAATGATGGTGATCATGAAGCTTCGGATCAAGTTGCTATCAAACCTCGTAGGTCGACAAGGGCACCTATTGCTCTTGAGTGGTACGGCAACCCTATCTTAGAGGTCATGTTGTTGGAAAACTATGAACCTACGTGATATGAAGAAGCAATGGTGGGCCCGGATTCCAACAAATGGCTAGGATCCATGAAATCCGAGAAAGGATCAATGTACGAAAACCAAGTATGGACTTTGGTAAACTTGCTCGTTGAACGGCAGGCCGTTGAGTACAAATGGACTTTTAAAAGAAGAAGACAGACGTTGATGGTAAATGTCACCATTTATAAAGCTCGACTTGTTGCAAAGAAGTTTCCGACAAGTTCAAGGAGTTGACTACGATGAGACTTTCTCACCGGTAGCGATGCTAAAAGTCTCAATTATAAAATCTGGCAGATGGGTGTCAAAACATCGTTTCCTCAATGGTTTCCTTGAGGAAAGGTTGTATGTGATACAACCAGAAGGTTTTGTCAGTCCTAAGGATGATAAAACGTGTGCAAGATCCAGTGATCCTTCTATGGGCTGGAGCAAGCATCTTAGAATTGGAATATACACTTTGATGAGGTGATCAAAGCTTTTAGGTTTATACAAAGTTTATGAGAAACTTGTATTTACAAGAAAGTGAGTGGGAGCACTATAGAATTTCTGATAAGTATATGTGGATGACATATTATTGATCAGAAACGATGTAGAATTTCTGGAAAGCATAAAGGGTTGTTTGAAAGGTGTTTACCAAAGGAAGGCCTTGATAAAGCTACTTAATTGTTGGGCATCGAGCTCTAGAGAGATAGATCAAGACGCTTGATGAGACTTTCAATGAGTACATACCTTGACAAGATTTTGAAAGAGTTCAAAATGGATCAGTCAAAGAAGGTGTTCTTGCCTGATTTGTAAGGTGTGAAGTCAAGTAAGACTGAAAGCTCGACCACGACAGAAGAAAGAGAAAGGACAAAGGTCGTCCCCTGTGCGTTAGCCATAGGCTCTATATAGTATACCATGTTGTGTAGCGCACCTGTGTGTGCCTTGCCATGAGTCTGTCAAGGGGTACAAGAGTGGTCCAGGAGTGGATCAATGGACAACGGTCAAAGTTATCCTTAATAACTAGAGGACTAAGGAAATATTTCTCAATTATGGAGGTGATAAAGAGTTTGTCGTAAAGGGTTATGTCGATGCAAGCTTTAACACCAATCCAGATGACTCTTAGTAGCAATCCGGATATGTATAGTGGAGCAGCCATTTGGAATAGCTCCAAGTGGAGCGTGGTAGCAGTATCTACAGTATGACATAGAGATTTTCGAAGTACACATAGATCTGAATGTCGTAGATCTGTTGACTAAAACCTCTCTCACATGCAAAACACGATTGAACCCTAGAACTCATTGGGTGTGAGATTCTTAACAATGTAAATCACATAGCGATGTGAGCTAGATTATTGACTCTAGTGCAAGTGGGATACTGTTGGAAATATGTCCTAGAGGCTATCATAAATTGGTTATTATTATATTTCCTTGTTCATAATAATCGTTTGTTATCCATTCTATAATTGTATTGATTGGAAACTAAATACATGTGTGGGTATATAGACAACACTGTGTCCCTAGTATGCCTCTAGTAGACTAGCTCGTTGATCAAAGATGGTCAAGATTTCTTGGCCATGGACATCAGATGTCATTTGATAACGGGATCACATCATTAGGAGTATGATGTCATGGACAAGACCCAAACTATAAACATAGCATATGATCGTGTCAGTTTATTGCTATAGTTTTCTGCATGTCAAGTATCTGTTCCTATGACCATGAGATCATGCAACTCATTGACACCAGAGGAATACATTGTGTGTATCAAACGTCACAACGTAACTGGGTCACTATAAAGGTGCTCTACAGGTATCTCCGAAGGTGTTTTTTGAGTTGGCATGGATCAAGAATGGGATTTGTTACTCCCTATGACGGAGAGGTATCTTAGGGCCCACTCGACAGTACAACATCACAACAAGCCTTGCAAGCAATGTGACTAAAGTGTTAGCCATGGGATCTTGTATTAAGGAATGAGTAAAGAGACTTGCCAGTAAAAAGATTGAACAAGGTATAGAGCTATCGACGATCGAATCTCGGGCAAGTAACGTACCGAAGAACAAAGGGAACATCATACGAGATTAACTGAATCCTTGACATAGAGGTTCAACCGATAAAGATCTTCATAGAATATGTAGGAACCAATATGGGCATTTAGGTCCCATTATTGGTTACTGGCCGTAGAGGTGTCTTGGTCATGTCTACATAGTTCTCGAACCCGCAGGGTCTATACACTTAAGGTTCAGTGACGTTTCGGTATAGTTGAGTTATGTATGTTGGTGACTGAAGGTTGTTCGGAGTCCCGGATGAGATCCCGGACATCACGAGAAGCTCCGGAATGGTCTGGAGGTGAAGATTGATACATAGGAAGTTGGTGTTTGACGTCCGGAAAAGTTCCGTGATCTGCGAGTGGTGTGACGGAGTGCCGGAAGTGTTCTGGCGGTCCACCGGGTGGGACCATCTACTCTGAAGGGCCCCATGGGCTGTGAGAGGGTGCGGACCAGCCCCTAGTGGGATGGCTGCACCTCCCACCTCAAGGCACATGCGGCTACAGGCTAGGGTTGGGCCAAAATGGTGGGCTAGCCACCAAACTTGATGGCCAAGCCACCCTGGCCGCAGGCCACCCGAGGGTCGGGAACACTAGGGCGCCCCCACCTCCTCCTATCCTCCTATATATAGTGGAGGGATGATACATCTCCGTTTGCGTCTTTTGGCTCACGTATGTAATATGTCGCTAGCATTCAAACGTCAAAGAACCCGGGTCGACATGACTAGTCGTAGAACCCAAGTGGCACATCCGTACAGGAACAGGCATACATAACCCAACAATGTAGGTGTCGGCCTCTATCCTGTGTAGACGAGTCATAGCAAGCTACAAGGACTCCATTATGTTGTGGGACATAAATTTCATCACTGCACGTAGACGAGTCGTAGCAGGCTACAGGGACTCCATTACATTGCGACACATTTCCCCAAAGGGACAAACACAGCAGCAAAGAAGGATACATGTCAGTAAATCAATGTGTCCGGAGCAGTAGCAAGCTACCAAGGCTCGGTGGAAGCACAAAGAGGCAGTTCCTTGTAAAGAGTACTACTAAAGGCACACAACTAGGTGTCGAATCCCATACATATCGTTGCACGTCGCACGTATGCACGACATGCTCAATATGCATCGATACAACTATGGCATCACAACATAACCATACAACAACACAACATTTATTTAGGAGGCTCATAAGAGCCAACATAGTGTGATATTACAAGCAGGGGTCGCATGGCCCAAACACAAATCATACAAACAACAAGCGGAAGCTTAACATGTCTGGGTATAGACATCTAAAAAATAAGAAGGATGAGAAAGCATGTCTATCTACAAGGCCCTCCATAGGAACCAGACCTCTGGCTGGGATCCCCAAGCTAAATGGCCAACATCGATCTTATCATAGAAACCACTAGCGAGACTAGAGTCTCCTCTCCAAAAACATAATTAAGCAACAGTGAGTACTGAGTACTCAGCAAGACTTACATCAGAACTAACTACATATGCATCGATATCAACAAGGAGGTTGTGGGGTTAAATGCAGCAAGCCAGCTTTGACTCGGTGGCTATCTTGTACTACGACTTTCATAACTTTGAAAAGTTTTGTGAAGCGTACACGAGTCCACTAACACCACAACAATACACCACCATGGATCCGCTCCCGTCTTCCTACGAGAGTGCCATCCACGGTACTCACACTTGTCTTGAAGCTTTTATGATTAACCTTTTAAATTGTATATGAACCATATAAGTATCCAAGTAGACCATATCCACGGACGCGGCTATTCAAATAGATTGATTACCCTGCAGGGGTGTACTTCATCACACATGCTCTCACCATTTACCGCCATGTGCTCATAAAAAGGTACATCGGCAACCTTCAAGCGGAAGCCCAGCGAGGGAGTCGGCCACGACCTGACTAACCACACAAGACTCTAGTCCAGGTTTATTGCCTATTTGAGACTGAACCCGCAAGGAAGTCCGGACGAAGTTTCCTCAACTGCCCCCAAACGATATGTAGAGGGTTCCCAAGCCCACCTCGACGGATGGTACTATGCTTGGTACACCGGGCCACAATGCCTAGTCTGTCCCAAGCCCACCTATACGGGGTGCCACTCGGTAGACTACTACCATATCCTACAAACACCAAAAAACTAGTTGCAACTCCTGGACAGAACTCAAGTCAGTTAATAAGTCGAGAGAGTCAATTAAGGATCCCAATGTGCGGTAGTAGCTAATCTTGGACAACATACATAGGACTCAGTTCTTAAGGACGGTCCCAATGAGACAACCCACCATGTACTCCTACATGGCCTCTCATCCCTACCTTTACCAAATCGTGTTCACAACTTAACTCTCATCGTTAGAACAAGTTCAGTTCACTCCGGTTCATCACCCAGATGAATCAGACCTAACACAACTCTAAGCATAGCAAGCATAGTAGGTTAAAGGCACAACAGGGCTCAAGCATCTACCAGGTATGCTAGGTTGCATGGTTCAGCTATTTACTATGACAATGACAGGTCATGCAGAGGAATGGGTTCAACTACCGGAACATGTAGAAGTTGAAACGTTTTGTTCTAATGCATTAAGTGAGAGCAAGAGCAAGAGAGTGGGATTGTATCGGATATGTTCAAGGGGGTTGCTTGCCTGATAAGACGATCACACATTACTGCTCCTCAGATGGATACTCGACCGTATCCTCCGGAACAATGCCTAACATGAAGAACAACCATCGAAGGGGAACAAATCAATACACATCAAATGCAACAGTATGATGCATGAATATGACATGGCAACATGATGTGTTTGAGATAATGCATCTAGCAACAGGTTTAAATGAAGTAGGTTTGAACTCAAGATTCAAATTCAACTTCATATATGGAGTTCCATAATGTAGTTGAACTAAAATGTCCAAGTTCACCTACTTAGGTTGCTCTAACATGCATGAAAAATGGTACAGATGGATTCATTGGTTTTTTCTGATTAATTTTCATATATAAATTATTTTCATCCGATTTACAGATTAATATATGAATTTTCTAAGTTTTTAGGATTTTCTAGAATTTATTTAAATACAAAAATGCATTATTGCGTCACGTGACGTCACTGTGACGTCAGCCTGGTCAAACGACTGGTCCAGGTCAAACTGACCAGCGGGACCCACTGGTCAATGACCCACCGCTAAGCAGGGTCAAATCCTGGACTGACTGGGGGTTTGACCGCTTGCAGGGCCCACTGGTTAGCCACTACGGGGCTGATTAGGCACGGGGTTAACGCTAATGGCCACGTCGTCAGCCCTGCCAGAGTTTGGCCGGCGGCGACCAAACCAACGGTGGAGGCTCTCCGAAGACGCGCCTCTGGCCACTATTTAGCACACGAAGCGGCGCATCCGAATGTGGGGAGCGAGGCGCGTCCATCCCCGCGGAAGGAACAGCGCGGGGCTACCGGAGCTAGCGGCAGCGACCACTCTTGCGGCGGCCGGAGCTCGGCCGAGGTGGAGCGCGCGCTAGAAGGGGGAAACGATGGCGGGGCTAGGGGAAAGAGGACCGGGGCCTCACCGGGGGCCTCTGGTGCCGGTGGCATGGTCGGGGACGCGCAGCGACGGCAGATCGACGGCGAGGACGGCTTCGGTCCGGTGACGGGAGAGAGAGCAGAGGAGAGGGGGAGAGCGAGGGAGAGAGAACGGCAGGGAGAGAGAGCGGGGAGAAGGGCTCGGCGAGGGGGGTTGCGCTGGCTGCCCCGGAGGCCTCCAGGGCAGGCAGCCAGGCAGGTCGCGGCCGTGGCGCGTGCCCCCGCGCGGCGAACGCGTGCCCCTGTCCTCCTGGCGAGAGGACAGGGATGACTGGCATGGGCCAGTTGGGCCGGCCCCTGTTGGGCCTCCTCTTTTTTTTGTTCTTTTTCCTATTTCTGTTATTTCATTTATTTTATTTTAGGCACTAAAATATCTTGTAAATTTGTGAAACTTTTTCTGGGCACTAGAGGAATTATTCCAAAGGCCCTGGCCAAGTTTCAAATTTGTTGGAGCTTTAAACATATTTATAGCATTTTAAAACCCCAATCTGAATACTTATTGATTTAATTCAATACCCAAAATGACATTTGTAAAATATGCACCACCCTTGGTTTAGGTTGCCACATTATTCCAGAGAAGATGAACATTTTTCAGAGCCACCTTGGATCATTGAAAAATATTTTTGGTTGAGCCTATTTGAATTTAAATTGTGCTAGGGTTTTGATCATCCCCATTCCAAGTTTAAAAAGAATTTAAACATGATGCAATCACAACATGGATCCTAATGCATGCTAAAGCTAGGGATGTGACAACTCACCCCCACTTGAAAGAATCACGTCCCAAGATTCTGGAGTCGATGGGAAAAGAGCCGGATACTCAAATCGAAGATGATCTTGACGCTCCCAAGTAGCTTCATTCTCAGAATGATGCGGCCACTGAACCTTCAGAAACTTGATATTCTGACGCCGGGTTACACGCTCTGCTTGATCGGGAATGCGAACAGGATATTCTCGATATGAAAGATCATCCTCAAGATCAAGTGTTTCGTGGTCCACTTCACGAATAGGATCCTTGAAGCAACGCCTGAGTTGAGAAACGTAGAAGACATCATGAACTCGGGAAAGATGCGGGGGCAGTTCCAATTGGTAGGCAACCTCTCCTTGTTTAGCAAAAATGCGAAAAGGACCAATGTAACGAGGAGCCAATTTTCCCTTGATACTGAAATGATGGGTACCCTTCAGAGGAGTAACCCGAAGGTAAGCCTTTTCGTCCACCTCATAAGTTACTTCCTTATGATGGCGATCACACTGACTTTTCTGACGAGAATGAGCTGTCTTGAGATTTTCGCGAATAACGCGAACTTGCTCTTCTGCTTCCTACATCATATCTAGCCCAAAGAATTGTCTTTCCCCGGTCTCTGACCAGTTCAAAGGTGTTCGGCATCTTCATCCATAAAGAACTTCAAAAGGAGCTTTGCCCAGACTGGATTGGTAGTTGTTGTTATACGCAAACTCTGCAAATGGAAGACACTTCTCCCAATTCATTTCTAATGAGATGACACAAGCTCTGAGCATGTCTTCGAGAATCTGATTAACTCTTTCAACCTGACCACTTGACTGAGGGTGAAAAGCAGTGCTAAAGGAGAGATGGGTTCCCATAGCATTTTGGAAACTTTCCCAAAATCGAGAGGTGAAAAGACTTCCACGGTCTAAATTGATTTCCAATGGAACACCATGCAGGGACACTATTCGAGAGATATACAAGTCCACCAACTGACTAGCAGTGATACTCTCTCGGATAGGAAGGAAATGAGCCACTTTGGAAAGGCGATCAATAACCACGAAGATTGCATTATTTCCTTTCTTGGTCTTGGGAAATCCGGTGATGAAATCCATTTCAACTTTATCCCATTTCCATTCAGGAATGGCTAAAGGCTGAAGGGTGCTAGCAGGTCTCTGATGCTCTGCCTTCACGCGACGACAAACATCGCAATTAGCAATGAATTGAGTGATTTCCGTCTTCATTCTAGTCCACCAGAACCTTTGGCATAGGTCCTGATACATCTTGGTGCTGCCAGGGTGAATGGTGAGAGGAGATTCATGAGCCTCCTTAAGGATCAACTCTCGAAGTTGTTGCTTTTTAGGAACTACCAACCGTTTCCCAAAATATACTGCACCTCTATCATCAATGGAGAAACTACCAGCAATTCCTTTTTCAACATTATCCCTGATCCGGGTAATACCCGCATCATACTATTGGCTTGTTATAATCTGATCCTCCAGAGTAGGTTTTGCAACCAATGTTGAAAGGGATCCGAGAGGAACACTATGGAGGTTAAGCTTGCAAAATTCCTCATGAATAAGGGGTTGACCTTGTTGCAGCATAAGATTGTTGCAATAGGATTTACGACTTAACGCATCCGCCATGACATTTGCCTTGCCTGGGGTGTAAGTAATTCCTAAGTCGTAATCTGTAATCAGCTCTAACCATCGTCTTTGTCTGAGATTCAGATCTGGTTGAGTGAAGATATACTTCAGGCTTTGATGATCTGTGTAAATCTCGCAATGATTACCAAGAAGGTAATGTCGCCATACCTTGAGTGCATGGACTACTGCTACAAGCTCCAAATCATGTGTTGGATAATTTTCCTCATGTGGGTGCAACTGTCAGGATGCATAGGCGATCACCTATCGGTCTTGCATAAGAACACATCCAAGTCCTTGTCTGGAAGCGTCATAATAGATGACAAAGTCCTTGGAGAAATCAGGTGGCACAAACATGGGAGCAGAGGTCAAACGTCTCTTCAGTTCCTAGAAACTGTGCTTACATTGGAGGTCCACTCGAACTTCTTATCTTTCTCAAGGAGTTCCGTCAGAGGCTTGGCAACTTTGAAGAAGTTCTCCACGAAGCGGAAATAATAGCTTTCTAAACAAAGGAAACTTCTAACTTGCTTAACTGTTTCAGGTGGAGTCCAGTAGAGAATGGCCTGAACTCTTTCAGGATTGACTACGATACCCTTTCCGGAGATCACATGACCTAGATAGGTCACTTCAGGTAACCAAAATTCACACTTGGAGAACTTGGCATAAAGGTGGTGCTCTCTGAGTTTTCCTAGCACAAGTCTGAGGTGCTCAGCATGTTCTTCTTCATTCTTAGAATAAATCAAAATATCATCGAGGTAAACCATGATGAACTTATCTAAGTATTCCATGAAGATTGAGTTCATCAAACGGGAAAATGTTGCTGGAGCATTGGTTAGTCCAAAGGACATGACTGTGTACTCGTACTGGACATAACGAGTGATGAATGTCGTCTTGGGAATGTCTCCATTCTTAATCTTGATTTGATGGTAGCCTAATCTCAAGTCCATCTTGGAGAACACTGAAGATCCAGCAAGTCGATCATACAAATCATTGATCCTGGGGAGCGGATACTTATACTTTATTGTGACCAAGTTGACGGGTCGGTAATCCAAAACCATTCGATCCGTTCCATCCTTCTTCTTCACAAAGAGGAGGGGACAAGCCCAAGGAGAGGAGCTAGGTCGAATGAAACCCTTTTGCAAGGACTCATCAAGTTGCTTCTTGAGCTCAGCTAATTCCACTACATCCCTGTCGGTCGTAATGCCTGGCAATTCTTCTGGAAATACATCCAGAAAATCTCTTACTACCGGTATATCTTCAAGCTCGGGAAGAGAGTTGGCATTGAGAGAATAGAGCTGACGCTTTGCAACTCGTGTTGAAACATGGACTATCTTGCCAGATGGATGCGTAAGCTAAACAGACCTGGTGGAGCAATCGATCTTGGCATGGTGAGCTATCATCCAATCCATACCCAAGATGATAGTAATATCTGAAGACTTGAGGGCTATCAGCGAAGCAAGGAATACAAGTCTATCAACACGGATTTCATTTCCATGGCTTATTCTTGTGGTCTGCCATCTAGACCCTGGAGTCTGAATTTCAAGAGCAGTTGGCATATCGCAAAATGACATGTCATGCAATCGGGCATAGCCTTCCGAGATGAAGGAATGCGATGCACCAGTATCAAATAGAACTTATGCCAGATGGCAATTGACAAGGAGCGTTCCAAGGAGAACCTCTCGATCATCATTAGCTTCTTTGGCTGAGACGTGATTCACACATCCCTATTCAATGATGGTTGGCTTGGCAGGGATCACCTTGACTGGTGACTTATTACGGTCAACAGACTTTCCAGACTAAGGTGATACACCATTGGATTGAGTGCAATTGCGAGAGATGTGGCCTGGTTCTCCGCACTTGTAGCAAATCACAAAAATATGACGTGGAATCGTATTGACAGGCGGTCCACCAACAGGTCTGGGTGGAGCATTTAGCTGAGTTGGACGAGGCGCCACATAGGTTGGCCTTGATGCATATGCAGGAGGAAGCGATGAGTTCGGAATCCAAATCCGGTGCTTCTGGGATCTAGGACCCGAGGTAGAAGCCAAATCACGGTTGTGCTTGCGAGATTCTTCATAGGTGAACTGAGTTGTCTCTGAATTAATGGCCTTGTTCACAAGAGCTTGGAAGGTGTCACAATGATGCAGGTGAAGACCATGACGAAACTTTGGGTTGAGACCCTTCCTGAACCTAGCTTGCTTCCTGGCATTCGTGGACACTTCTTCTGTGGCATAACGTGCAAGGTTCTCAAACTCTCAACTGTAAACATCTACAACCATCTTACCCTGGGTAAGGTTACAAAACTCTTCCCTCTTTCGATCCATGATACCCTGAGGAATATGATGCTCATGGAAAACCTCTGTGAATTCTTTCCAGGTAGGAATCTGGCCAGCTGGAATTATAGTCTCATGGTTCTCCGACCATATACTAGCAGGACCCTCCAAGAAATATGTAGCATAGGTGACCTTGTCAGCCTCGGCCACGTTCGCGGAATGCATCTTGTTTGTGATTCTACAGAGCCAGACATCTGCATCGAGTGGCTCAATGGAGTGATGGAAGGTGGGTGGGTATAGCTTGATGAAATCACGGATGGTCACTGTTCCAGCACATTGATGTGCGGTGTTTTCCTGAATACGTGCCAGCAAGCGATTTGGCTCACGCTTGTCCTTCTCAATGTCTAGCATGAACTGATCCAACGGAGGTGAATCCGATAGAACTTTAGCATCTCTCGTTCCACGTCTCTGGACCTTCTTGCGACCAATGGCAGCCTGGGTACTGCAGGACATCGTGATGATGAGAAACTAGGATTAGACATGGCGGCATACCGAAAGATAAGAGGGAATGCAAAAGCATTGATCTTCAAAGAAATCCTAGGGAAAATTGGACAGCATAACTGTTGCGAATGCTCAGAAATGAGACATCCTACAAAAGATTTAGGTGCCATGACACCTTAACATGACCACCTCAAAATTCTGATTGAGCTAACAAGCTACATAGCAAGGACTGGATGCAACTTAGATCAACCATTCCTATAAGTCTACAGAATAGTAACACGAGATCCTAGTAGATAGATAAGAAGCCTAGTTCTTAATCCCCGTAGTAAAGGAGAGGGTGACTCAGAATCAGAATAACATGGGGAAAGGAGTAAAAAGAGCCTTACGTTCCCTTCCACAATCAATTCCCTTATATAACTAAGGAGTTACTAGACTCAACATCGACCAGTTTGGCTTGCTAATCCTACAGTCAGTCGGCTCTAATACCAATGTTGTCGGGACCCTAATCCTAAGCCATAAGAATCCAGCATGTAACACATCATATCACTTTGCGGCCTCACGGACAGTTAACTCCACAGCTGCCACCTTACCTGGGCCGGGACCGTTTGCGTCTTTTGCCTCACGTATGTAATATGTCGCTAGCATTCAAACGTCAAAGAACCCGGGTCGACATGACTAGTCGTAGAACCCAAGTGGCACATCCGTACAGGAACAGGCATACATAACCCAACAATGTAGGTGTCGGCCTCTATCCTGTGTAGACGAGTCATAGCAAGCTACAAGGACTCCATTATGTTGTGGGACATAAATTTCATCACTGCACGTAGACGAGTCGTAGCAGGCTACAGGGACTCCATTACATTGCGACACATTTCCCCAAAGGGACAAACACAGCAGCAAAGAAGGATACATGTCAGTAAATCAATGTGTCCGGAGCAGTAGCAAGCTACCAAGGCTCGGTGGAAGCACAAAGAGGCAGTTCCCTGTAAAGAGTACTACTAAAGGCACACAACTAGGTGTCGAATCCCATACATATCGTTGCACGTCACACGTACGCACGACATGCCCGATATGCATAGATACAACTATGGCATCACAACATAACCATACAACAACACAACATTTATTTAGGAGGCTCATAAGAGCCAACATAGTGTGATATTACAAGCAAGGGTCACATGACCCAACACACAAATCATACAAACAACAAGCGGAATCTTAACATGTCTGGGTACACACATCTAGAAAATAAGAAGGCTGAGGAAGCCTATCTATCTACAAGGCCCTCCATAGGAACCAGACCTCTGGCTGGGATCCCCAAGCTAAATGGCCAACATCGATCTTATCATAGAAACCACTAGCGAGACTAGAGTCTCCTCTCCAAAAACATAATTAAGCAACAGTGAGTACTGAGTACTCAGCAAGACTTACATCAGAACTAACTACATATGCATCGATATCAACAAGGAGGTTGTGGGGTTAAATGCAGCAAGCCAGCTTTGACTCGGTGGCTATCTTGTACTACGACTTTCATAACTTTGAAAAGTTTTGTGAAGCGTACACGAGTCCACTAACACCACAACAATACACCACCATGGATCCGCTCCCGTCTTCCTACGAGAGTGCCATCCACGGTACTCACACTTGTCTTGAAGCTTTTATGATTAACCTTTTAAATTGTATATGAACCATATAAGTATCCAAGTAGACCATATCCACGGACGCGGCTATTCAAATAGATTGATTACCCTGCAGGGGTGTACTTCATCACACATGCTCTCACCATTTACCGCCATGTGCTCATAAAAAGGTACATCGGCAACCTTCAAGCGGAAGCCCAGTGAGGGAGTCGGCCACGACCTGACTAACCACACAAGACTCTAGTCCAGGTTTATTGCCTATTTGAGACTGAACCCGCAAGGAAGTCCGGCCGAAGTTTCCTCAACTGCCCCCAAACGATATGTAGAGGGTTCCCAAGCCCACCTCGACGGATGGTACTATGCTTGGTACACCGGGCCACAATGCCTAGTCTGTCCCAAGCCCACCTATACGGGGTGCCACTCGGTAGACTACTAGCATATCCTACAAACACCAGAAAACTAGTTGCAACTCCTGGACAGAACTCAAGTCAGTTAATAAGTCGAGAGAGTCAATTAAGGATCCCAATGTGCGGTAGTAGCTAATCTTGGACAACATACATAGGACTCAGTTCTTAAGGACGGTCCCAATGAGACAACCCACCATGTACTCCTACATGGCCTCTCATCCCTACCTTTACCAAATCGTGTTCACAACTTAACTCTCATCGTTAGAACAAGTTCAGTTCACTCCGGTTCATCACCCAGATTAATCAGACCTGACACAACTCTAAGCATATCAAGCATAGTAGGTTAAAGGCACAACAGGGCTCAAGCATCTACCAGGTATGCTAGGTTGCATGGTTCAACTATTTACTATGACAATGACAGGTCATGCAGAGGAATGTGTTCAACTACCGGAACATGTAAATGTTGAAACGTTTTGTTCTAATGCATTAAGTGAGAGCAAGAGCGAGAGAGTGGGATTATATCGGATATGTTCAAGGGGGTTGCTTGCCTGATAATAAGATCACACGTTACTGCTCCTCGGATGGATACTCGACCGTATCCTCCGGAACAATGCCTAACACGAAGAGCAACCATCGAAGGGGAACAAATCAATACACATCAAATGCAACAATAAGATGCATGAATATGACATGGCAACATGATGTATTTGAGCTAATGCATCTAGCAACAAGTTTAAATGAAGTAGGTTTGAACTCAAGATTCAAATTCAACTTCATATATGGAGTTCCATAATGTATTTGAACTAAAATGTCCAAGTTCACCTATTTAGGTTGCTCTAACATGCATGAAAATGGTACAGATGGATTCATTGGATTTTTCTGATTAATTTTCAAATATAAATTATTTTCATCTGATTTACAGATTAATTTATATGAATTTTCTAAGTTTTTAGGATTTTCTAGAATTTATTTAAATACAAAAATGCATAATTGCGTTAGCCCGACGTCATTGTGACGTCAGCCTGGTCAAACAACCGGTCCAGGTCAAACTGACCAGCGGGACCCACTGGTTAGTGACCCACCGCTAAGCAGGATGAAATCCCGCACTGACTCGGGGTTTAACCGCTTGCGGGGCCCACTGGTCAGCCACTGCGGGACTGATTAGGTGCGGGGTTAACGCTAATGGCCACATCGTCGGCCCCGCTGGAGTTTGGCCAGCGGCAACCAAACCGACAGCGGAGGCTCGCCGGAGACGCGCCTCCGGCCACTATTTGGCACACGAAGCGGCGCATCTTAACGCGGGGAGCGAGGCGCGTCCATCCCCGCGAAAGGAACAGCATGGGGCTACCGGAGCTGGCGGCGGCGACCTCTCTTGTAGCGGCCGGAGCTCGGCCAAGGTGGCGCGCACGCTAGAAGGGGGGAACAACGGCAGGGCTAGGGGAAAGAGGACCGGGGCCTCACTAAGGGCCTGTGGCGCCGGTGGCGTGGTTGGGGATGCGCGGCGACGGCAGGTCAACGACGGCGACGCCTTCGGTCCGGCGACAGGAGAGAGCAGAGGAGAGGGGGGGAGTGAGGGAGAGAGAGCGGCAGGGAGAGAGAGAGGAAGAAGGGCACGGCGAGGGGGGTTGCGTTGGCGGGCCCGGAGGCCTCCAGGGCAGGCAGCGAGGCAGGTCGCGATCGTGGCGCGTGCCCGCGCGCGGCGAACGCGTGCCCCTGTCCTCCTGGCAAGAGGACAGGGATGACTGGCATGGGCCAGTTGGGCCGGCCCCTGCTGGGCCTCCACTTTTTTTTGTTCTTTTTCCTATTTCTGTTATTTCATTTATTTTATTTTAGGCACTAAAATATCTTGTAAATTTGTGAAACTTTTTCTGGGCACTAGAGGAATTATTCCAAAGGCCCTGGCCAAGTTTCAAATTTGTTGGAGCTTTAAACATATTTATAGCATTTTAAAACCCCAATCTGAATACTTATTGATTTTATTCAATACCCAAAATGACAGTTTTAAAATATGCACCAACCTTGGTTTAGGTTGCCACATTATTCCAAAGAAGATGAACATTTTTCAGAGCCACCTTGGATCATTGAAAAATATTTTTGGTTGAGCCTATTTGAATTTAAATTGTGCTAGGGTTTTGATCATCCAATCTCGAGGGGGGGATCTCGACCCTCTGCCTCCATGAAGGCCTTGGACCATAGGGGAAACCCTTCTACCATCTAGGGGAAGGTCAAGGAATAAGAAGGATGGGGCTCTCTCACCCTCTCTCCCGGTGGCACCGAACGCCGTCGGGGCCATCATCGTGACGGCGATCTAATCCAACAACTCCGTCATCTTCACCAACACCTCCATCACCTTCCCCCATCTATCTACAAAGGTCCACTCTCCCACACCCCATTGTACCCTCTACTTGAAAATGGTGCTTTCTGCTTCATATTATTATCCAGTGATATGTTGCCATCCTATGATGTCTGAGTAGATTTTTGTTGTCCTATGGGTTGATTGATGATCATGATTGGTTTGACTTGCATGTTTTATTATTGGTTCTATCCTATGGTGCTCTCCGTGTCGCTCAAGCATGAGGGATCCTCGTTGTAGGGTGTAGCAATGTGTTCATGATTTGCCTATGGTGGGTTGCTTGAGTGATAGAAGCATAAACCCGAGTAGGTGGGTTGTTGCATATGGGTGCAAAGAGGACTTGATACCTTATAATGCTATGGTTGGGTTTTATCTTAATGATCTTTAGTAGTTGCAGATGCTTGCTAGAGTTCCAATCATAAGTGCATATGATACAAGTAGAGAAAGTATGTTAGCTTATGCCTCTCCCTCATATAAAATTGCAATAATGGTGACCGGTCTAGTTATCGATTGCCCAGGGACAATTCCGCAACTCCTACCACCACTTCTCCACACTCGCTAAACTAACTTAGTTGTTACTTTATCTAAGCAGACCCCAGTTTTTATTTACATGCTCTTTATTATCTTGCAAACCTATCCCATTACACCTACAAAGTACTTCTAGTTTCATACTTGTTCTAGGTAAAGCGAAAGTTTAGCGTGCGTAGAGTTGTATTAGTGGTCGATAGAACTTGACGGAATATTTGTTCTACCTTTAGCTCCTCGTTGGGGTTGACACTCTTACTTATCGAAAGAGGCTACAACTAATCCCCTATACTTGTGGGTTATCAAGACCTTTTTCTGGCGCCGTTGCCGGGGCGCAATAGCGTGGGGTGAATATTCTCGTGTGTGCTTGTTTGCTTTATCACTAAGTAATTTTTATTTTATGTTATAAGTTGTATTCTATCTTTAGATATGGGTAGTGACGAGGATATGTACCTAGGGTAGGGTCCTAGGCAAGGCCTACATACCCTACCTAAGGACACTACATCAGAGGACTTGAAGATCAAGCATAAACTTCCGAGTGGATTCTAGGAGATGTCCGACGTGACTCGACAGGATATCCACTCGGAGACTCTTTCCTTCACTCGGCAGTCGCATGTCACTCGGAAGACCTCGTTCTCACTTGATGCCAGAAGACCAGGAGTCATCATTAAGAGCCCAATGGGAAGACGTTGATTCAATAGGCATTAATAGCTTTTATTACGTACGTTACCAGTAACGGCAGAATTTAACCCCACAATCGGACCCTTAGATGCTTGGTAGTTATGAGGGGTAGCGAACTCTATATAAGCCGCCCCTCCCCTCCTACACAAGGGTTCGCAACCATTGTAATCTATATACTCCACAGGACATAAGCTCCTGAGCACTGAGACGTAGGGTTGTTACCTCCAAGAGAGGGGCCTCAACTCATACATCTGTGTGTACACCCTCGCCATAGCTAAGACTCTGCCCTCTCCTTCCATACCCCTACCATCTACTCTCAGGCTCGTTACCATGACAGTTGGCGCCCACCGCGAGGCAGGCGTCTAAGCGACTTCCGGTGAGGTTGCATTTCCAGTTCTTCAACATGTCTTCCGGCGGTGTTTTTTGCTCTGGGCCACGAGATCTGTTTTGGAGCGCTCACCTTCATCGCTAACGATTCAGCATGGCTCCAGGAGGCACCTCTCGATGTAGAGGCACTCCCGGTCCACGGGGTCGTGCACTTCCGCGCGAGTTCCTGTGGTGTGTTGCTGCGTCAGCCTTCGACTCCCAAAATGTCGGCTCCCCTCGCTGTTCGTGGTCACAAGCGGTCCGGCCGCTCACGACTCCAGCGTTGGGTCAAACACGTAGTGGCGCGTCAAACTTCTCCGTAGATTGCAGCACTCGAGCCCGCCGAGTCTCTTCATGGCGTGTTCGAGTCGGATTCTGATCTGTCCAACATGCCTTCCAAGTGCGAAAGCTGCGATCCCGTGGTGGAGGTCCTGATGGCGGGCTCTCATCAGAGTTCGCTGCGTGGCTTTGGCCGTGGCAGGCGCGAGCGTGGAGGTCCATCGAATGATCAGCCGCGCCACGAAGAGGAGGTTCTTCATACTCCCATCATTGGCACGACTGCCAAGGCTCAAGCCTTGGAGGCCGCGCGCATTCGTTTGGAAGAACTCCAGGCAGAACTTGACGAGCACGCTCACCAGCACCCACCACGCCCGAGTCGACGTCAGCGATAGCTGTTTCTGACAGGATCTCATGATGACATCAAGGTATATCGAACTCCTGTGTTAAATGTTGTTGCTGCTGCTAGGATAGCATATTCCATTCAGCTGTCCCAGTCAAAGGCTGGAAGAGGGTTGATGCAGATCAGAGCACTATTAGATGCAGCGCAGCGTCAGAATTCAATAGTTTATTAGGCCCGCAACAGGATACATAGCAATTCACCCATGGCAGAGACCGTTCAGTCGGCACAAAGCCCTAGGTCACCCTTGCACCGTCGAGGCAGAGGTTACTGTGAAGATCAGGTCAGAGATCAGTTTCACCACGAAGACCACCGTTGAGTGCCCACTCCTCCGCGGAGTGGTCCGTACGCGCCTCGGCACCAGGATGATAGGCACTCCTTCGGTGATGAGTGGAACACGGGCTTTGATGCCCGCGCCCTCCTCGTGTAGAAGCGGATAGACAGGGGCAGAGCCCACACAGAAGGACATGGCAGAGATTTTCCAAGTGGTAGCTCGGCTGCGGTTTCTGGTCCTGAGTGTTTCAGTAGAGCCATACGTTCTGCGGAGATTCCCCCCAACTTCAGGTTGGCAGCGGGGATCAGGAAGTTCATTGGCGAAACAAAGACAGAGACTTGGTTAGATGATTACCGAGTGGTTGTGCAAATTGGTGGCGGAAATGACAATGTTGCAATGAAGCACCTGTCCTTGATGCTAGATGGTCCAGCTCGAGCTCGGCTGAATCGTTTGGCTCCTTCCAGTATACAATGCTAGGAGGATCTCATCCGAGTGTTTGTCCGAACCTTTGAGGGCACTTGCAAGTGTCTGGCGGGTCCGGTCGACTTACAACACTGTGTCCAGAAGCCCAATGAAACTTTCAGAGATTATATCCAGCGATGGTCCACTCTGCATCATACAGTGGAGAATGTGTCGGAACACCAGGCCGTTTGTGCATTCAAGGCCGGTGTGAGATACAGGGAGCTATACCTGAAGTTTGGGCGGACGGGTGATATTTCACTCGGCAAGATGATGGAAATCGCCACTCGGTACGCCAATGGCGAAGAAGACGACTGCCTCCATAGCGGCAAAGGAAAGACGGACGTCAATGAGGCTGGTGGCAGTAACAACCAGAAACAGAAGCGAAAGGTTGAAGATCCAGTTCAAGCAGAAGCAGCAGCACTGGCGACTCAGACGAAGAACAAAGGCAAAGATAAAGCGCAGTATGTCCCCAAGAAGGGGAAGAATCAGTCAGCAACTGATATCATGGATCAACCGTGTGTAATTCACATGAGGAAAGATGTTGAAGGCAATCTGATTTTGCCCAAGCACACCACTCGATAGTGTCAGACCCTTATCCAGCAATTCAAGGGGGACCCGTCGAGTGATAAATCTCTTGAGAAGGGAGATGAAGATGAAGACAAAGAAACATTCTCGGATGTCACTGCCACTCTGGTAATCTTTGCTCATGTCGAGAGCAAGAGCCATCTAAAAGTCATCAATAGAGAAATCAACATGGTTGTACTAGATACCCCCACCTACCTCAAGGGGTCCCAATACGCTATCACATTCGACCAGACAAACCATCTTGCTCATGTGGCCACTACCGGTCGATAGGCTTTGGTAGTTGATCGAGTGGTTGGGGGGACTTGACTCAGAAAGGTCCTCATGGATGGTGGCAGCAGCCTGAACATTCTCTATGTGGATACCCTGAAAGGGATGGGCATTCCGATGTCCCGTCTGAGTGAAAGCAACGTGTAGTTTCACGGGGTCATCCCAGGAAAGAAGGCCAAGTCACTCGGCCAGATAGCATTGGATGTGGCATTCGGGGATGACAAAAATTTCCGAAAAGAAAAGTTGACATTTGAAGTTGTGGATTTCAAGAGTGCTTACCACGCCATTTTGGGTCGACCCGCGTATGCACGTTTCATGGCCCGACCATGTTACGTGTATCTCAAGTTGAAGATGCCAGGCCCTAAGGGCGTGATCATGGTCACTAGCAATTGACAGCAGGCCGAAGAATGCCTCTACCAAGGCTCCAAGATCGCCGATCACCAGATGGCCATGGTTGAGTTGGAGGAGTACAAGAAAACCGTCGACCCTGCTGATTTGCTCCATGCAAAGAAGCTAGCTTCCGAGTCAGCATTTCAGTCGGCAGGGGAAGTGAAGAAGGTGCACATCCACCTGATAGATCCTACTGCTGCCCCAACGAATATCTCATCAACACGCGACAGTAAATAGGAAGCCGAGCTCATCCAGTTCCTCTGTGAGAACTGGGATATCTTCGCATGGAAGCCTGCTGACATTTCGGGGATTCCCAAGGAGCTTGCTGAGCACCGTCTGCGAGTGGATCCGAAAGCCAAACCCGTCAGGGAGCATTTGCGTCGCTCGACGGCTGAGAAGCTCAAGGCAATTGGAGAAGAAGTGGCCCATCTCTTGCAAGCTAGGTTCATTCGGGAGATTTACCACTCCGAGTGGCTCTCGAATGTTGTGATGGTGCCAACGAAAGATAAGTCGTTGCGCATGTGGATTGACTTCAAACATATCAATAAGGTGTGTCCAAAGGATCATTTTCCGCTCCCCCGCATAGATCAAATTGTCGACTAGACTATGGGGTGTGAGCATTTATCATTTTTGGATGCTTACTCTGGGTACCATCAGATCCGTCTGTATGGCCCAGATGAAATAAAGTCAACCTTCATCACCCCATTTGGGTGTTTCTGTTACATCACTATGCCTTTTGGTCTCAAGAATGCCGACGCTACTTTTATGCGCATGATTCAGAAATGTTTACTCAACCAGATCCCTCGAAATGTCGGGGTGTACATGGACGATATAGTGGTCAAGTCTTGCAAAGGTTCCGACCTGCTGGCTGACTTGGCTGAGACATTCGCCAATCTGAGGTGATTCGACATAAAGCTGAATCCGGCCAAATGTACTTTCGGCGTCCCCGGTGGCAAATTGCTCGGGTTTCTCGTTTCCGAGCGAGGACTTGATGTCAACCCCGAGAAAATCAGTGTCATTACCCGTATGAAGACTCCCGTGCGAGTGCACGACGTTCAGAAGCTCACAGGTTACTTGGCAGCATTGAGTCGATTCATTTCTCGTCTTGGTGAGAAGGCACTGCCTTTATATCAATTGATGAAGAAGTCCGACACGTTTGACTGGACTCCTGAAGCCGAAGCAGCGTTTGTTGAGCTCAAAGCCCTACTCTCCACCCAGTCGGTGCTTGCCGCTCCTGCCAGCAAAGAGCCCTTGCTCCTATACATCGCGGCCAGAAATCAGGTCGTCAGTACAGTACTAACTGTCGAGCGGGAAGAGGAGGGTAAAGCTTATAAAGTCTAGCGACTAGTTCATTATGTCTCGGAAGTATTGTCTCCCTCAAAGCAAAGATATCCACACTATCAGAAGCTGGTTTATGGTATTTACCTATCAGCAAAGAAGGTGGAGCATTATTTCCAAGACCACTCGATCTCAGTCGTTAGTGATGCTCCTTTGTCCTAGATTTTCAACAATCGAGCGCATCAGGTCAAGTGGCTCAATGGGCAATCGAGCTTGGACACTTTGACATCAGATTCGAAGCCAAAAAAGCAATCAAGTCCCAAGCATTGGCAGATTTCATGGCCGAGTGGATTGAACAGCAATAGCCTATCCAAGTTCACTCAGTGCATTGGACAGTGTTCTTTGATGGCTCCAAAATGTTGAATGGGTCCGGTGCTGGTGTTGTCCTGATATCTCCTAGGGGTGACAAGCTCAGCTATGTCTTGCAAATTCACTTTGATTCCTCCAACAATGAGGTAGAGTATGAAGCACTTTTGTATGGGTTGCGCATCGCCATCTCACTCGGCGTCAAGCGCCTGATGGTTTATGGCGACTCAGATCTGGTGGTGAATCAAGTGATGAAAGAGTGGGATGTTCGAAACCCGCCATGACTGGATACCGCAATGCAGTCCGAAAGTTGGAGAAGAAATTTGAAGGCCTGGAACTTCATCATGCTCCCCGACTGAAAAATCAGGCAGTCGATGAGCTATCCAAGATTGGTTCCACTCGATGGCCTGTCCCCAGCTATGTGTTCTTGGAGCACTTGCACACTCCTTCAGTTCAAAAAGATCCTTTCACGAAGAGCCCCCACAAGCTTTGAGTTCCACTGACTTGACAGAAGTTGATGTCCCTACAGTGATTGATCTGGTCATGAAGATTCTGGTTATCACTCCCGATTGGACTGTACCTTACATTGCTTATATCCTCAGACAAGAGCTCCCTAAAGATGAAACAGGGGCTCGATAGATTGAGCGCAGGTCCAAGGCTTTCACTATGATGGGAGATCAGCTGTTCACAGAAAGTGCAAATGGTGTTACATAGCGCTGCATTTCCCCCAAGGAAGGTCGAATGATTCTAGATGAGATTCACTCGGGAACTTGCCGCCACCATGCGTCCTCAAGGATGATCCTCGCTAAAGCATACCAAGCTGGTTTTTACTGGCCACGAGCTAATGAGATGGCTAAAGACATCGTTGATCATTGTGATGGTTGCTAGTTCTACGCGAACTTATCACACAAGCCAGCATCTGCTTTGAAGACAATTCCTCTCGCCTGGCCGTTTGTTGTTTGGGGACTCGACATGGTTGGTCCCTTCTAACCCGGAAAAGGAGGATTCAATCACTTGCTAGTAACAGTCGACAAATTCACCAAGTGGATAGAAGCCAAGTCAATCAACAAGCTGAACTCCCACACGACGGTCACATTCATGAGAGAGATAATTTATCGATACGACATTCCACACAACATCATCATAGACAACGGCACTAATTTTGACTCGGAAGAATTCAGGAACTTCTATAAATCCCAAGGCACCCGAGTGGATTATGCATCTGTTGTGCATCCTCAAACCAATGGACAAGTCGAGCGGGCTAATGGTCTCATCCTGTAAGGTCTAAAGCCTCGTCTCATGCGCGATTTGGATCATGCCGCTGGAGCCTGCGTAACTGAGCTGCCGTCTGTTTTGTGGGGTCTGAAGATAACACCTAATCGATCAACTAGACGTACTCCTTTCTTCCTGGTCTATGGTGCTGAAGTCATACCGCCAAGTGACTAGTTTCACAATTCTCCTCGAGTGGAGCTGTATTCTGAGGCTGAAGCTAAACAAGCCAGACAGTACGGCATAGATCTTCTGGAGGAGAATGAGAGATGGCTCTGATCCGGACCACTGCCTAGCAGCAAGACCTGCAGCGCTTCCATGCGAAGAATATCAAGAGTCGGTCGTTTCATGAGGGAGACCTGGTGCTTCGAGTGAATCAACACCGACCTCACAAGCTTGCTCCTACATGGGAAGGTCCTTTCGTTGTCACCAAGGTGCTAAACAACGGAGCCTATCACTTGTACAATCTCATGAAGCGGATAGACAAGCCACGAGCCTGGAACGCAGATCTGCTCCGGCATTTTTATACTTGAGACAGAAGAATCCTCTGATGTAATAAGAATACTTCATCAATGAAATTCACTTTTTTGCAATATATATTGTCGATTCCGATCGTTCAGTTTCATTCTTGGGAATACTCCGAGTGATGAGCAATCCTCACACTCGGGGCTTAGCTGCGAACATGCTTTCGCCTAAGTTAAAAACCCTGTCGGGTGGATAGCAATCCATTCACGCGACGACCTATTTGCGAATCTGTCTTCGCTTAGGTTCAGAAATAGGGTGGATAACAATCCATTCACTCGACATCTTAGTTGTGAATCGACATTCGCCTAAGTTCGAAAATAACTCCAAGCGATGAGCAATCCTCACGCTCGGGAGCTTAGCTGCGAACACGTTTCGCCTAAGTTAAAAACCTCGTCGGGTGGATAACAATCCATTCACTCGATAGCTCAGCTCCGAATCGACATTCGCCTAAATTCGAAAATAACTCCGAGTGATGAGCAATCCTCACGCTCGGGGGCTTAGCTGCGAACATGCTTCGCCTTAGTTAGAAACATCGTCGGGTGGATAGCAATCCATTCGCTCGACAGCTTAGCTGCGAATCGACATTCGCCTAAGTTTGAAAATAACTCCGAGTGATGAGCAATCCTCACGCTCGGAGGCTTAGCTACGAACATGCTTTGCCTAAGTTAGAAACCTCGTCGGGTGGATAGCAATCCATTCACTCGATAGCTTAGTTGCGAATCGACATTCGCCTAAGTTCTAAAACGATCCGAGTGATGAGCGATCCTCATGCTCGGGGGCTTAGCTACAAACATGCTTCGCCTAAGTTAAAAACCTTGTCGGGTGGATAGCAATCTATTCACTCGACAGCCCAGCGGCGAATCGACATTCGCCTAAGGTCAAAAATATCCCGAGTGGTGAGCAATCCTCACACTCGGGGGCTTAGCTGCGAACATGTTTCACCTAAGTTAAAAACAAACTCAGTCGAACAGACGATTGAAAGCCAAATACGAATAAAATCCAAAGGGTAAACCGCGGATAAATGTTTCGTATGGAAGCAAATGTGCTCAGGCCTAAGGCCTTAATGAAGTTTTAAGGGATACAATTCCACTCGGCATACCGAGGCAAAAATAAGTGTTTCTTCCAAATACAAGTTTTTTAAACGGGTGACGGGTTGGCTGGCTCGACAAAAGTGTCCAAGTCAATGTCATCGGCGATTCTGGTGGTTGCCTCAATGAAGGTTTCCATGAAGTCCTCAAACTGGAGTTTCTTCGTGTTTACCACCTGGAGCTCCTTCAGCTTCTCCTCCCTCATGTCCCTGCAATGGACCATGACAAGTGATAACGCCACGTCGGCCTCGCAACGAGCAGCAGATTTCTTCCAGGCTTGCACTCGACTGGGAAATTCATTCAGGCGAGCCTTCAAAGGTTTTACAAACTTCAGTTGACAAGAAATACTTACCGTCGAGCAGGATATACATCTTCCTCGAGAATTCGCCCAAGTGCTTCTCCAGGCCGTTGCTCCGTTTGTTCAGCTGCTCGGCCCTTTTAACAAGGTCCACACGCTCCTGCTTCAACTTTGTGTTCTCCTCCTCCAGTTTCTTGGCGGCCGTCAGCTTCCGATCTACAGCTTCAGTCTTGTCCCTGGCCACTCGTTGGGCGTCATCAAGTGCCTTGTCCTTCTCCTCCAGTGCCTTCTTCATGGAATCTAAAGAAACAACATTGTTGAGTCGCACTTGGAGTCGACGGTTTTCATTGCATACGTCTGTTCGAGTGAGAGCACTCAGTTCAAAACATGAAGAGTGAAGATGGGAATGCAGAAAGCCAACAGTAGTTACATCCTAGAGACTTCAACTCAGCATGCGCTCGCTCCAGAGCATTGTTGGAGGCCTCTAGATCCACTCGCAGCCGGTTCCTCTCATCCTCCAGGTGCTTGTACTGCGTCCCAAATTTCCAAGCCCTCTGAAACCAGCAAAACAAAGAAATTCAATCGACAAGTAATGTCAAGGACAGTCGACTGGGCTATGAGTACCGGCGAATGACTATCTTACAACCTTGGAACAACCTAAGAAGAATTCAAGCAAAAAGTCCACTCGACATGTCGAGTGGCCCTGGCGCTCCGCACGCCGTAAACAAATTCAAAGCTGTCTCTATTAAGACCCCTGCCAGTGCAAGCACTCGAGAGGGGTCTCAGGGACTAAACCAAGTGGGTGCACTAAGAGTGCCCCCACTGAGATGGTTAACTCTCGATCCGTTGAGTAACTCGTCCGGAAAAAAATGCACTCGGCATGTCGAGAAACTCCAGTACTCCTCATACAACAAGTTTTCAAGACTACTGCTTATCGTCTACGATTAATAGTAGCCTCGGGGACTACACCCAGTGGGTGCACTTAGCATGCCCCCACTGGTTATTAAAACATTCGACAAGGTCAGCCCTGTCGGAACACTCGACCCGTCGAGTGACGCGCCTCCCTGCTCTGTGAAGTTAAATATATCCTTATGCAGCGTCATATCATGGTTTTCAATAATATCCATGAAACCTATAAGGTAGCTTAGGAGTGGTGTGATCCAAGGCGAGATGTATCTTGTATACAATAAACTCTAAGACCCCTGCCGGTGTAAACACTCGACAGTGGTCTCGGGGACTACACCCAGTGGGTGCACTTAGCGTGCCCCCACTGGATCTACCGATTCTCGATCAGTCGAGTGGCAGAAACATCCATCATTGGAATATCCATCACTCTAAGAAGTGTAGTCTATCCTTATGCAGCGTCATATCATGGTTTGTCAATAATATCCATGAAACCTACAGCATGACTGCGGAGTGGTGGGTACGACAAGCTTTAAGACCCCTGCGTAGACAGTCTCTCGCCTCCGTCGGACCTCGTCACCGACGAGACCTCCGACCGTTCCAAGCAGGTGCAGTAGAGGGTCGAGTTCCTATCGGTGCAGAGGTTTCATTTTCGTCGTGAAGCATTAGTTTTTCGTCGTCGTAGCTCGCTGTCAAGTCCGGAGTGTTCACCGGAGTTCTTCTTCACCGGGAGCGCTCTAGCGCGTCTCTGGCCCTATGTGCGTGCGTGCATGTGCGGGGTGGTTTCGCACGTGTAGTGGTGCCCTCCGCCGCTCGGTTGGTCATCGAAGAACCCCTGTTGTCGCCGGAGTTGCAACGTCGTCGTCAGTCTGTCGCTGTTGTCGAATTTCTTCAGTTTCGTCAGTTAGCACTTAGTCAGGTTAGTAGATGAGGAGTTAGTTCCCCCCTTGGGTAGTAGCCCCCGCCTAGCGTAGTGGTAGCCGCCCCGGGCTGAGACCGCAAGGTCTAGGGTTTGAAACCCCGCGGGCACATTTGCCCCTTTTTATCATTGGTGCATTTTGTTGTGTGTGTTGGGCCGGATCTGGTGTGGCTACACTGGATCTGGTGTGCCTATGTGTGTGTGTGGTGTGTGCCTGTGTGTGAGCAGGAGTGGATCCTCTATGGACAGCAGGATCCAGTGTGAGTGTGTGTGTGTGTATGTTGTGTATGTACTTGTGTGTGTGTATGATAGTGGGCCCATGGCCCACTTGTCATCCACATAGAGGGGCCCTGGTGTCTATGCCAAGTGGGCCCCTCCTATCTATTTGTTTTCATTTGTTTTAATATTTTATTATGTTTAATTCGATTATTTCCTTTTCTGGTAATTTTCTAAATCTTTACATGAGCATTTTTGGTTATGAGCAAATATAGCAAGTTTTAACTTATAAATGTAGCATGTTATTTTCGAGCTTGGTTTTGTGAGTTTTGCAAAAGCTTATATATGAGTATGATATATGGAATTGGGGTAGAATTTACCAATGAATCCATTGGTGCAATTGGTTTGGTCATTTGAGCAAGTTTGACAAAATATCATTTTGTCCCAAAGTGCCATTTTGTCATTTTAGTTAGAATTAATCTATGCATGCTTTGATATTGGTGTCAACATGGAAGTGGTAGTGTTTCAAGAGTAGAATGCCATGGTATTTTCTTATGACATGATAAACTTGCATATAAGTGGGAACCATGCTCCAAAGTGGCTATTAAAATGTTATTGTTTTCAACATGCTAAATATTTCCAAGTCTGAGAATCTGTTAATATTTTTTATGCCATGTTAAGTGGGTGCTACCAAGTGATGTGTTGTGTTTTAGCTCAAGCTCAGTGCTAGTGTTTTGTATTGCCCTCTACAATCATGTTAATTTCATGCCATGAGGTGATCTATAGCACCATTATTTATTGCTTTCAATTTGCTATTAGCTTAACTCAGATTCCAAAAAACTGTGATTTTCACTAAGTCCCTAGAATCTGTTTCATCATGCCATCTTGTGAGCTTCATGCTTATTGATATGTGCTTCCTTTCCAGCTTGTGTAGTTGGATGATTTGTTAAGTATGTTATGTAGATTAGGTACATGTTTTGTTTGAGGTTGGAAACATCCTGTAGCTCTAGATAATTGATGTGGAAGTTGGTATGTTGCTGTTTTGAGACAGATTGTGTGTGTTAGTGTTTTGAGACTTGTGGAAGCTATGCTCCATTGTTTTGCTTGATCTTTGGCTCTATTGTGGTTGGATTTTAATTCCTAACCAGTGGATACCTTGGAATACCAAGGAATAGCCCATGGCCTTCATTGTCTTGTATTTTTCCTTCGTAACTTGCCGTGAGCGTAGCGTGAGATCCGTTACTCTGTTTCCTATGTTCTACATCTGCATTTGCATCAATTTTGCATGAAGCATCCATATTTGACATGATCATGCATGTTCAAACAACTTAATATGAGGTTCTGTCCAGAATTGTAAATAACTTAACTATTGCATGAGAAACATGACTAGCTTAGGATTGCCATGCTAAATACTTCAAATGAATCATGCATCATCTTGTTTGTGCATTGCACCTTGGTTGGTTGGTTATTGTTGTTGTTTCTCTTGGGTAGATGCAAGTGTTGAACCTGAGTACGAGGATCCAGGAGAGTACCACTACCAAGACCCCGCTCTTTGTCCCTCTGAAGAACCAACAGGCAAGATGATCATACCCGGATCCCGACACTACTTTTGCTTTGCTAGATGTCTCGCTCTTATCGTTACATATGCGTTACCTACCACTTGAATGTCAAGCCTCCTACATTTCCATGATAGACTCTAACCCATCCACGTCCTAACAAACGATGTTTGGCTAAGTTACCACTGCTCAGTCCCCTCTTATAGCGCTCTTAGTTGCAGGTGCAAGTTGTTTCCATGTGATAACATGGATATCTAGAGATATCACAATATTTACTGCTATTTAATTTAATGCACATATATATCTTGGTATGGTGGAAGGCTTGGCCTTTTGCTCGGTGTTTTGTTCCACTTTTACCGCCATAGTTACTTGTTACCGGTGTTATGTTTCCATATTTTGCGCTCCTAACATGCTCGAGGTTGTTATGGGGACCCCCTTGATTATTCGGTTGAGATTAAAACTTGTCTGGCAAGACCCAACATTGGTACTATTTGCTTAAACAACTTAATAAAATTGCATAGGGCTTTGCAACCCCGTGGATAATTACTCAACAACCCGGGCCAGTGCTCCTCATGAGTGTTGGTCCAAACTAGAGGCACTTGCGGGCCACCTCAGGGCAACTCAAGGGATTTCTATTAGGCCACCGTACGTACTACTCATCTGGTAGTGCCCTGAGACAGCGATACGCGCAGCTCCTATTGGGATCTGGCCTACCGGGCGGTCTTGCTTGACTTGTTTTACCTTTCTCGAGTGGCTTGCGTGAGGAACTCTAATTTTCTTCGGGCTATCTCGAGGTGTCGGTTTTCCTTTGGAATTGCCTAGGATGATCACGAGATCCGTGGTCGAGGTTGTTCCCGTAGAGTGTGGTTAATTTATGATGGATTAGTTGGAGCACCCCTGGAGGGTTAAATCTTTCGGAAAGTCGTGCCCGCGGTTATGTGGCAACTTGGATATTTTGTTTAACACCCGATTATAGTTAACTTGAAGTAAACTCCAATAAAATACACCAACTGTGTGAGTAACCGTGATTGTCTCTGCTCGTGAATATGAACCGAGAGAGGACATGGTGGGGTTATGTTTGACGTAAGTAGGTGTTCAGGATCACTTATTGATCATGCTAGTACGCGATTCTCTATCGTAGGCCACATATTTACATTCATGTTCTCGTAAGTTAGCCACCATACAATGCTTAGTGCTGCTGCAAACTAAACACTTACCCCCATCCAACCCAACAAGCTTGAATAGTCTTGGTACCCGGTTGCAAGATTGCTCAGTCCCCGTGGCTCATAGATTACTACAACAAATACAGGTGCAGGTGTAGATGAGACCGTGCAAGATGATGTGACGCAGCTCCAGTGGGAGTATGACGAGGAACGTAGCAGGATGTACGTCACATATCCAGACGAGTAGATAGGCCTTGGTCGTGATCTTCGGGGCTAGCAAGACAGTTTCATTGCATCTTTTCTCGTTTGTTTTCGTCCATAGTCGGACCCTATCTTTTCAATGATGTTTAAATAAACTATGTGGATTTGTAATTTAGCATGTGGCGAGTGTAACCGACTCATATACTCCTCTCTTGATAAATGTATGTGATGATACTAAACTTGCGAAACGACTAGATGCGCCTCTATCCCTGTCGAGGCCCCCATGCCCAAATATGGATAGGCGCGCATCTTGGGCGTTACACTTGTACAAATCCATTGTATTATAAAAATAATGTGCCAAGATTTGCCTTTAGGATGATTCGATTGCTTGTGTTATGAGTGCAGTGCAAAAACAGAAACTTTGGTTCTAGTTCGTGAATTTACATTTTTTATTGGAATGTCAAAAACTTCTGAAATTTTTACACAGTACTGCTATGCAATTATTTTAATTTTTTTCCTAAGTTTTCATAATTTTTAGAGTTACAGAAGTATGGTGAATGTTCAGATTACTACAGACTATCCTGTTTTTGACAGATTTTGTTTTTGATGCATTGTTTTGCACGTTTTAATGAAACTATCGATTGTATCAGTGGTATGAGCCATGGAAAAGTTATATTACAGTAGCTACAATGCAAAAACAAAATATGAATTGGTTGGAAACAGTACTTAAAGTGGTGATTTGTTTTATTATACTAATGTATCTCACCAGGGTTTTGTTAAGTTTTGTGTGATTGAAGTTTTCAAGTTTTTGGTGAGATCACGATGGATGAAGGAATAAGGAGTGGAAAGAGACTAAGCTTGGGGATGCCCAAGGCACCCCAAAGTAATATTCAAGGACTCCCAAGAAACTAAGCTTGGGGATGCCTCGGAAGGCATCCCCTCTTTCTTCTAACAATCGTCGGTAATTTTACTTGGAGCTATATTTTTATTCGTCACATGATATGCGTAAATTTTGGAGCGTCGTGTGCTTTTTTATTTTTATTTTAATAATGCACCATGCTGGTATGAGAAAGTCCTTGGTTTATTTATATAAGGCTCTTTGCACCTCACTTATATCTTTTGAGTATGGCTTTATAGAATGCTTCATGTGCTTCACTTATATCATTTGAAGTTTGGAATGCATGTTTCTCTACACATAGAAAACCACCATTTGTAGAATGCTCTTTTGCTTCACTTATATTTTTTAGAGCTTGGGCATATATTTTATAGAAAGAATTAAGCTCTCATGCTTCACTTATATCTATTTAGAGAGTTAACAAGAGTTGGTCATTCACATGGTTAGTCATAAAATCCTACATAAAACTTGTAGATCACTGAATATGACGTGTTTGATTCCTTGGAATAGTTTTGCGATATAAAGATGGTGATATTAGAGTCATGCTAGTGAGTAATTGTGGATTGGTAGAAATACTTGTGTAAAGGTTTGTGATTCCCATAGCATGCACGTATGGTGAACCATTATGTAAGGAAGTCGGAGCATGATTTGTTTATTGATTGACAACCTTTGTGTGAGGGTCGGGAGCGCGTGATGGTTAACTCCTACCAACCTATCCCCTAGGAGCATGCGTCTAATACTTTTCTTAGATGACTAATAGACTTTTCCAATAAGTATGTGAGTTCTTTATGACTAATGTGAGTCCATGGATTATACGCACTATCACCCTTCCACCTTTGCTAGCCTCTCTTGTACTACACAACTTTCGTCGGTGCATTACACCCACCATATATCCTTCCTCAAAACAGCTATCATACCTACCTATTATGGCATTTCCATAGCCATCCCGAGATATATTGCCATGCAACTTCCACCGTTACGTTTATTATGACACGCACCATCATTGTCATATTGCTTTGCATGATCGTAAGATAGCTAGCATGATGTTTTCATGGCTTGTCCATTTTTTGATGTCATTGCTACGCTAGATCATTGCACATCCCGGTACACCGCCGAAGGCATTCATATAGAGTCATATTTTGTTCTAGATATTGAGTTGTAAGTAAATAAAAGTGTGATGACCATCATTATTAGAGCATTATCCCATGTGAGGAAAGGATGATGGAAGCTATGATTCCCTCACAAGTTGGGATGAGACTCCAAACTTTATGAAAAATAAAAGAGGCCAGCGAAGCCCAAATAAAAAAAGGCCTTAGATGCCCACCAAAAAGAAAAAAAGAAAAAAAGAAAAGAGAGAAGGGACAATGCTACTATCCTTTTTCCACACTTGTGCTTCAAAGTAGCACCATGATCTTCATGATAGAGAGTCTCCTATTTTGTCACTTTCATATACTAGTGGGAATTTTTCATTATATAACTTGGCTTGTATATTCCAATGACGGGCTTCCTCAAATTGCCCTAGGTCTTCATGAGCAAGCAAGTTGGATGCACACCCACTTAGTTTCTTTTTGAGCTTTCATACACTTATAGCTCTAGTGCATTCGTTGCATGGCAATCCCTACTCACTCACATTGATATCTATTAATGGGCATCTCCATAGCTCATTGATACGCCTAGTTGATGTGAGACTATCTTCTCCTTTTTCTTCACAACCTCCACCATATTCTATTCCACCTATAGTGTTATATCCATGGCTCACGCTCATGTATTGTGTGAGAGTTGAAAAAGTTTGAGAACATAAAAGGTGTGAAAAAATTGCTTGACTTGTCATCAGGATTGTGCATGATATAAATACTTTGTGTGGGGAAGATGGAGCATAGCCAGACTATATGATATTGTAGGGATAACTTTCTTTTGCCATTATATTTTGAAGAGATACAATTGTTTTATTAGTATGCTCGAAGTATTATTGTCTTAATGTCAAATGATAGACTATTGCTTTGAATCCCTCGTGTCTTAATATTCATGCCATGATTAAATTATATGAACAAGATTATGCTAGGTAGCATTCCACATCAAAAATTATCCTTTTTATCATTTACCTACTCGAGGACGAGCAGGAATTAAGCTTGGGAATGCTGATACATCTCCGTCGTATCTATAATTTTTGATTATTTCATGCCAATATTCTACAACTTTCATATACTTTTGGAAACTTTTTATACTATTTTTGGGACTAACATATTGATCTAGTGCCTAGTGCCAGTTCGTGTTTGTTGCATGTTTTTTGTTTCGCAGAATATCCATACCAAAAAAAGTCCAAACGCGATAAAAACTTACGGAGATTTTTTTGGAATATATGTGATTTTTGGGAAAAATAATCAAGGCGAGACGATGCCCGAGGAGATAACAAGCCTGCTAGGCGTGGCCCGTCCCCCTAGCCACACCTAGCAGGCTTGTGGCCACCCCTTAGGTCGGTTGGAGTTGTCCTTTGGCCACAGGAAGCTAGTTTATGGATAAAGATCCCCACAAAATTTCAGCCCAATCAGAGTTAGGGATCTCTGGGAATTTAAGAAACGGTGAAAGGCCAGAATCTGGGAGCGCAGAAACAGAAGGAAACGGAGAGAGATCCAATCTCGGGGGGATCTCGCCCCTCCGCCACCATGAAGGCCATGGACCAGAGGGGAAACCCTTCTCCCATCTAGGGGGAAGGTCAAGGAAGAAGAAGGAGGGGGTCTCTCTCGCCCTCTCTCCAGGTGGCACCGAATGCCGCCGGGGCCATCATCGTGACGGCGATCTACTCCAACAACTCCGTCATCTTCACCAACACCTCCATCACCTTCCCCCATCTATCTACAACGGTCCACTCTCTCGCAACCCACTGTACCCTCTACTTGAACATGGTGCTTTATGCTTCATATTATTATCCAATGATGTGTTGCCATCCTATGATGTCTGAGTAGATTTTTGTTGTCCTATGGATTGATTGATGATCATGATTGGTTTGAGTTGCATGTTTTATTATTGGTGCTGTCTTATGGTGCTCTTCGTGTCGCGCAAGCGTGAGGGATCCTCGTTGTAGGGTGTAGCAATGTGTTCATGACTTGCATATGGTGGGTTGCTTGAGTGACAGAAGCATAAACCCGAGTAGGTGGGTTGTTGCATATGGGAGTAAAGAGGACTTGATACCTTATAATGCTATGGTTGGGTTTTACCTTAATGATCTTTAGTAGTTGTGGATGCTTGATAGAGTTCCAATCATAAGTGCATATGATACAAGTAGAGAAAGTATATGTTAGCTTATGCCTCTCCCTCATATAAAATTGCAATAATGATGACCGGACTAGTTATCGATTGCCCAGGGACAATTCCGCAACTCCTACCACCACTTTTCCACACTCGTTAAACTAACTTAGTTGTTACTTTATCTAAGCAGCCCCCAGTTTTTATTTATGTGCTCTTTATTATCTTGCAAACCTATCCCGTTACACCTACAAAGTACTTCTAGTTTCATACTTGTTCTAGGTAAAGCGAATGTTAAGCGTGTGTAGAGTTGTATTGTTGGTTGATAGAACTTGATAGAATATTTGTTCTACCTTTAGCTCCTCGTTGGGTTCGACACTCTTACTTTTCTAAATAGGCTACAACTGATCCCCTATACTTGTGGGTTATCAAGGGAGAGAGAGGGCAGCCAACCTGAAAAAGCCACGTGTTGCCCTCCCTCCCTCTAGATTGCCTCTCCTCTAGATCTGTTCGGTATAGCTTTGCGAAGCTTTGCCGGATCAGCTCCACCACCACCGCCACCACCATGCCATTGTGTTGTCGGAGAACTCATCTACCTTTCCACCCTCTCTTGCTGGATCAAGGAGGTGGAGATCATCATCGAGTTGTACGTGTGCTGAACGCGGAGGTGTCGTCTGTTTGACGCTAGATCGGAAGGACCGTGATAGGATCGCGGGACGGATCATGATTGGATCGTGGGATGGATCGTGATGGGATCGCGGGACGGCTTCGATTTGGATCGCGAAGACGTTCGACTACATCAACCGCGTTTCTTAACGCTTCCCGCTTAGCGATCTACAAGGGTATGTAGATCCACTCTCCCTCTCGTAGATGCTCATCACCATGGATAGATCTTGTGTGTGCGTAGGAAATTTGTGTTTCCCGGCAACGTTCCCCAACAGTTTCATCTTGCGGAACTCCGGGGGAGGGGGAGCGAGGTAACCCTAAGGAACAATAAGGAGGTTCAGCTTGCAGAATTCCTTTTGAAGAAGGTGGTGAACCTTATGAACCTGGAGGTGGTTGCAGTATAACTTGCGGCTCAAGGCATCAGCCATTACATTAGCCTTGCCAGGTGTATAAGAAATTCCACAGCTGTAATCTGCTATACACTCCATCCATTTCTGTTAACGAAGGTTCAAATCTGGCTGAGTAAACAGGTACTTCATACTTTGGTGATTGATGTAGATCTCGCAACGATTACCAATAGGGTATTGTCGCCACTCATGCATGTATTACTGCAGCAAGCTTGAGATCATGAACTGGGTAGTTCTGTTCATGAGGACGCAATTGACGTGAGGCATAAGAAATCACTTTGCGTTCTTGCATTAGAACACAGCCTATTCCCTGACGAGAAGCGTCACAATAAATGACAAAGTCCTTACGAGTATCCGGAGGAGAAAGCACTGGAGAAGATGTCAGCTTGTCCTTAAGTGCCTGAAAGCTCTCCTGACATTTTTCTATCCACTCATATTTAACACCTTTGTGAAGCAGATTGGTTAAAGGCTTTGCAATCTTGGAGAAGTTCTCGATGAATCGATGGCAGTAGTTGGCGAGTCCAAGAAAACTTTTGACTTGCTTGACATTCTTCGGGGGAGTTCAGTCAAGAATAGCCTGAACTCGTTCAGGGTTGACCGCAATACCATCCTTGGAGATCACATGACCAAGGTAGGTCACCTCGGGCATCCAGAATTCACACTTGGAATACTTGGCATATAGATGATGTTCCCGAAGCCTTTCTAGTACAAGACGAAGATGTTCAGCATGCTCTTCTTTATTCTTGGAGAATACCAGAATATCGTCCAGATAAACCACAATGAATTTGTCGAGGTAGTCCATGAATATATAGTTCATGAGACGAGAGAAGGTTGTTGGAGCATTTGTTAAGCCAAATGACATGACGGTGTACTCGTATGAACCATAACGAGTAACAAATGCGGTCTTGGGAATATCTTGTTCACGAACATGGATCTGATGGTAACCCAACCTCAAGTTGAGTTTAGAGAATATTGAGGAACCAACAAGTTGATCATAAAAATTATTAATCCGAGGAAGCAGATATTTGTTCTGAATTGTAGCTTGGTTGATGGGTCGATAATCTTGGACCAAACAGTTTGTCCCATCCTTCATTTTAACAAAGAGAGAAGGTGCTGCCCAAGCAGAGGAACTTGGACGAATGAAACCCAGACGAAGAGAATTGTTAATTTCTTGCTTAAGTTCAAGGAGTTCATGTGGTGGCATCTTATAAGGACGCTTGGGTATAGGAGTGGTGCCCGGTACAAAGTCGATGACAAACTCGACATCTCTAGCAGGGCGAATCTCTGGAAGTTCTTCCGAAAAACATCTTGGAATCCCGGACAACCGGAATGTTTTCAATCCCCTCAAGAGGTGAGTCATTTAATGCATTCAAGGCATATAGACGAGCTTCAGCATTCCGAACAAGATTTGCATATAGCCTACTATCTCATTCGAAGGGTGCAGGTGGTGGACGGTTTTGGTGGCACAAATGATTGAAGTGGTATGAGCCTTCAACCAATCCATTCCAAGAGCGAGATCGATATTGGAAGACTTCAGCATTATGGGGGAGGCAAAGAATTGCAACCCTTCAATTTCAATGGGGACATTGTGGCCATTCACTGAGGTTCGACATTGGCTCGCGGGGGTGTTTACCACTATTGGGACGTCCATCTCATCACTCTTAATGCCATGCATGTATGCAAAATTTTATGACATGAAAGCATGTGATGCTCCTGTATCAAACAATACAGAAGCTGGTATTGAGTTAACAAGAAGTGTACCCATCACAATAGCAGGCTAGTCTTGAGCTTCAGTCATCTCAATGTTGTTAGCCTGGCCACGGCCATTAGCACACCTATCATTGTTGTCGTGGGGCTGGTTGGAAGGCAATGCAAGTTGATTCAGATTCTGCATGCAGTCTTTGGAATGGTGCCCTGGATGACCACACTTGAAAGACAACCCATCCTTAGGACGAGAAGGGGGAACAAGAACTCGTGGTGGCGAAGCTGGGAGCCTTGGCTGCCTTGGTGGTGGAGGAGGCAGACGAGGTGCAACATAGGACGGCCTTGGAGTAGGAGCAGGTGCATGGTACAAGTTGTGGGGAATCTAGATCTTGCGCTTCTGACTTGCTGAGCCTGAAGATGATCCCATGTCACGGTTGCGCTTGTTGTTGTCCTTGTAGTCCTGCAGACCTGTTTCCACTTGAATGGACTTGTTCACCAAGATGGTGAAGTTGTCAAAGTCCTGAACAAGGAGCGCCAGCTTGATATCATGGTGAAGGCCTTCACAGAACTTTTCCTGCCTAAGAGCATCAGTTGCAACGTCTTCTTTAGCATCACGGGACAAGTCCAAAAACTCCCGCTGATAAGCATCCACAGTCTTGTTGTCTTGGACGAGGTTGCAGAACTCACGCTTCTTCTTGTCCATAATTCCCTAAGGAATGTGGCGAGCACAGAATGCAGCTTGGAACTCTGGCCAGGTGATGATTGTTCCAACATGCTGTGAGCGCCTGTGACTGTTCCATCATTGAGCAGTGGGACCCTTCAGAAAGTATGACGCAAAGGTGACATAACTAGCCATTGGGGCGCCTGCAAACTCCAGTTCATAGGTGATGTCATGGAGCCAGTCATCAGCGTCAAGTGGCTGAGTTAAGTCGCGGTAGTTAGCAGGGTTGAGGCGCATAAAGTCTTGTAGAGTCATTGGGGTTGGCTACTGATTCATGTTTGGCCTTGGGAACTGATCGATAAGCCCTTGCATAAACTGACGATTCAGTTCAAACTGTTGCATCATACTAGCCATGTATTTAGGTGGTGGTGGGTGATCGGCACCACGACCACGTCCAGCTGGCCTAACCATTCTTTCGAAAATTTAACAGTGATAGTTTAGCATTGGGTAATTGCCAAGACAATGAATCATTCATGAAGTAAATTACACAAATAAGGAAGTGCAATAGATATGACATAGTAGTTCAAATCCAACATACAGATCCATACATAGGTCTATTACAAACCATAAGTCTGTTACAAAATAGACGATAGGTCCGGCATGAAAATAACTTAGACAACTAGGCGGCACGCAGGCACGCGATAGAGAGATACAACAACGAGGCATAGCAATACACTACATCAACGTCGGGGACAACCACTGAAGCTAGGTAACTGCCAATGATCACGTATGTTGAACCTAGGAATGGGATTCTGCATCCCATGAACACTCTCATGCAGCAATTGGTGCCTAGCTAGGAGCGCAGGTCCACATGTAGGAGTGTGACCTCCAACAGCAGCCCACTGAAGACCTGGTGGTAGCTCTGTCCTGCATGGGTAAAGGATGTACTCCAGATACATCCCTGCTCTGACTGTCGGCATCAACTGCACCATAGCGTCGTGAAGACGAGTACGGGTGGCATACAACACAAAAGTTAGAGCTCAGACAGTACGATCCAGTGCCTCATTGTACCGAACCAGAAACTATGGGTCGTAACAACGACTCACGTAGGGAGTACAGACCGCAGTGTAGGATCAGTCATTGCGCTACCGCATGAAACAAGTGAAGGCAGCGGTGTCGGATCCAGTCTCATCCCCAGCAGGCACATACGAAACGTATCGGAATCCAGTCTCCTCCAAGCGAGTGATAGCAGTGTAGGCAGCGTCATGGACTGCCATCTCAATAGTCAAACCAACACTGCAGTAGGTGTGCAGTTCCCCGATGGAGAGGTTCTGCCGATCCCAGATAACAACCTCAGCTTGGTACTGCTCCTAGTTGTACTCGCGGTAGTCCTCGTAAATAATATACTCGGGGTACGAGCGATATCCCAGCCTGGTTAAGAGTTCGACCAGAATGGCTGGGAACCCAGGGGTATCGATAGCCATAGTCAAGCAAACGAGCTGCCTTGAGGGACGCATCTGTAACAAGGAGATTCAAGATGTCAAATGATAGTGTGTGTATCATAACTTCAGAGGAAACAATTGTCGATAAAGCAACTCTACGACGGATGTGATCACGAGAACCTAATGTTAGAGTTAGTAAAATATTTAACCTGAAAGAGAAGAGAGATCAGAACCCAGAGTATAGACAAGGGATACAAGATCCTAATACCACCTAGTTGAGATGTGGGCCCGTAAGCCACAAAACAATGTTAGTAAAGTTTTTCAAGTACTAGACTCAACTTCGGCAAAGGAGTTGGAAAGGGGGCTACCTACAGGCAGTCGGCTCTGATACCAACTTGTGACGCCCCCATTTTGATCGTACACTAATCATACACGCAAATGTATACGACCAAGATTAGGGACTCATGGGAAGATATCACAACACAACTTTAGACACAAATTAAAGACATACAACTATTGGAAATATGCCCTAGAGGCAATAATAAAATGGTTATTATTGTATTTCTTAGTTCATGATAATTGTCTATTGTTCATGCTATAATTGTGTTAACCGGAAACCGTAATACATGTGTGAATACATAGACCACAACATGTCCCTAGTGAGCCTCTAGTTGACTAGCTCGTTGATCAATAGATGGTCATGGTTTCATGACCATGGACATTGGATGTTGTTGATAACGGGATCACATCATTAGGAGAATGATGTGATGGACAAGACCCAATCCTAAGCATAGCACAAGATCGTGTAGTTCGTTTGCTAAAGCTTTTCAATGTCAAGTATCGTTTCCTTAGACCATGAGATTGTGCAACTCCTGGATACCGTAGGAATGCTTTGGGTGTGCCAAACGTCACAACGTAACTGGGTGGCTATAAAGGTGCACTACGGGTATCTCCGAAAGTGTCTGTTGGGTTGGCACGAATCGAGACTGGGATTTGTCACTCCGTGTGACGGAGAGGTATCTCTGGGCCCACTCGGTAAGACATCATCATAATGAGCTCAATGTGACTAAGGAGTTATCCACGGTATGATGTATTATGGAACGAGTAAAGAGACTTGCCGGTAATGATATTGAACAAGGTATAGAGATACCGACGATCGAATCTCGGGCAAGTATCATACCGATAGACAAAGGGAATTGTATACGGGATTGATTGAATCCCCGACATCGTGGTTCATCCGATGAGATCATCGTGGAGCATGTGGGAGCCAACATGGGTATCCAGATCCTGCTGTTGGTTATTGGCCGGAGAAGTGTCTCGGTCATGTCCATGTGTCTCCCGAACCCGTAGGGTCTACACACTTAAGGTTCGATGACGCTAGGGTTATAGGGAAATAGTATACGTGATTACCGAAATTTGTTCGGAGTCCCGGATGAGATCTCGGACGTCACAAGGAGCTCCAGAATGGTCCGGAGGTAAAGATTGATATATAGGAAGTCCAGTTTTGGTCACCAGAAAGTTTTCGGGCTCATCGGTATTGTACGGGGAGTGCCGGGAGGGTGCCGGAGGACCCCCAGGAGGGGTGTGACGACCATAGGACTTTGTGTGCCCTTAGAGGAGGCGTTCCAGCCCTTATTGGGCTGGCCAAGACCTTCTATAAAGGCCCATGCGGCTGGAGGAGTAGAGATAAGGGCAAAGGAGTTTGAAAAGGAGGAGATCCACCTCCCTTGTGGGAGGTGGACTCTCCCTTTGATTCGGCCGAAGCTCTCCTCCTTGGAGGAGAGTCCAAGCCAGCCCTCCCTCTCCCTCCTCCTATATATACTTGAGGTTTTGGCCTTTTGAGAACAGTTCTGAACTCTCTCTCTCATGGCAAAGCCCCGCCTCTCTTCTTCCTCCTCCGCAGCGCTTAGGCGAAGCCCTACCGGAATACCTTGCTACACCACCACCATGTCGTCGTGCTGATGTTGGAGCCCTTCCCCAACCTCTCCTTCCTCCTTGCTGGATCAAGGCGTAGGAGACGTCACCGGGCTGCACGTGTGTTGAACGCAGAGGCGCTGTTGTTCGGCGCTTAGATCGGAATCCACCGCGATCTGAATCGCTGCGAGTACGACTCCATCAACCGCGTTCTTGTAACGCTTCCACTTAGCGATCTTCAAAGGTATGAAGATGCAATCTCTCCCCACTCGTTGCTGGTTTCTCCATAGATAGATCTTGGTGACACGTAGGAAACTTTTGATTTACTACTACGTCTCCCAACAGTGGCATCATGAGCTAGGTCTATGTGTAGAATCTATGCACGAGTAGAACACAAAGCAGTTGTGGGCGTCGATTTTGTTAATTTTCTTACCACTACTAGTCTTATCTTGATTCGGCAGTATTGTGGGATGAAGCGGCCCGGACCGACTTTACACGTATGCTTACGTGAGACTGGTTCCACCGCCTGACATGCACTTGTTGCATAAGGTGGCTAGCGTGTGTCTATCTCTCCCACCTTAGTCGGATTGGATTCGATGAAAAGGGTCCTTATGAAGGGTAAATAGCAATTGGCATATCACGTTGTGGTTTTGGCGTAGGTAAGAAACGTTCTTGCTAGTAACCTATAGCAGCCACGTAAAAACTTGCAACTACAAATTAGAGGACGTCTAACTTGTTTTTGCAGCATATGCCTTGTGATGTGATATGGCCAAAGGATGTGATGTGATGCATTGTGATGTATGAGATTGATCATGTTCTTGTAATAGGATTCACGACTTGCATGTCGATGAGTATGACAACCGGCAGGAGCCATAGGAGTTGTCTTATTTTATTGTATGACCTGCGTGTCAATCATAAACGCCATGTAATTACTTTACTTTATTGCTAAATGTTAGCCATAATGGTAGAAGTAATAGTTGGTGAGACAACTTCATGAAGACACAATGATGGAGATCATGATGATGGAGATCATGGTGTCGTGCCGGTGAGAGTGATGATCATGGTGCCCCGAAGATGGAGATCAAAGGAGCAAGATGATATTGGCCATATCATGTCACTATATTGATTGCATGTGATGTTTATCATGTTTACATCTTATTTGCTTAGAACGACAGTAGTAAATAAGACGATCTCTCACTAAAATTTCAAGAAAAGTGTTCACCCTAACTGTGCACCGTTGTTAAGGATCGTTGTTCCGAAGCACCACGTGATGATCGGGTGTGATAGGTTCTAACGTTCGCATACAACGGGTGTAAGCCAGATTTACACACACGAAACACTTAGGTTGACTTGACGAGCCTAGCATGTACAGACATGGCCTCAAAACACGGAAGACCGAAAGGTCGAACATGAGTCGTATGGAAGATACGATCAACATGGAGATGTTCACCATGGATGACTAGTCCGTCTCACGTGATGATCGGACACGGGCTAGTTGACATGGATCATGTGTCACTTGGATGACTAGAGAGATGTCTATCTAAGTGGGAGTTCATCAAATAATTTGATTATGTGAACTTAATTATCATGAACTTAGTCTAAAATTATCTTTACAATTTATATTGTAGATCCAATGGCCAACGCGAATGTCACCCTCAATTTCAACGCGTTCCTAGAGAAAACCAAGCTGAAAGATGATGGAAGCAACTATGCGGACTGGGTCCGTGGCTTGAGGATCATCCTCATAGCTTCCAAGAAATTGTATGTCCTTGATGCACCACTAGGTGACCCACCCCTTCTCCCAGCAGAGCAAAACGTTGCGAATGCTTGGCATTTTCGCTGCGATCATTACTCCCTTGTTCAGTGCGGCATGCTTTACAGTTTAGAACCGGGGCTCCAAAAGCGTTTTGAGCAACACGGAGCATATGAGATGTTCCAAGAGCTGAAACTGGTTTTCCAAGCTCATGCCCGGGTCGAGAGATATGACGTCTCCGACAAGTTCTTCAGCTGTAAGATGGAGGAGAATAGTTCTGTCAGTGAGCACATCCTCAAGATGTCTGGGCTACACAACCGCTTGACTTAGCTAGGAGTTAATCTTCCAGATGATCGGTCATTGACAGAATCCTCCAGTTGCTTCCACCTAGCTACAAGAGGTTTGTGATGAACTACAACATGCAAGGGATGGAGAAGTCCATTCCTGAGTTGTACTCGATGCTGAAATCAGCAGAGGTCGAGATCAAAAAGGAGCATCAAGTGTTGATGGTGAATAAGACCACTAGTTTCAAGAAAGGCAAGGGTAAGAAGAACTTCAAGAAGGACGGCAAAGTTGTTGCCGTGCCCAGTAAGCAAGTTGCCGGGAAGAAGAAGAACAAGAATGGACCCAAGCCTGAGACTGAGTTTTTTTATTGCAAGGGTACCGGTCACTGGAAAAGGAACTGCCCCAAGTACTTAGCGGATAAGAAGGACGGCAACATTAAAGGTATATGTGATATACTTGTTATTGATGTGTACCTAACCAGCGCTCGTAGTAGCTCCTGGGTATTTGATACCGATGCAGTTGCTCACATTTGTAACTCCAAGCAGGATCTGCGGAATAAGCGGAGATTGGCAAAGGACGAGGTGACGATGCGCATCGGGAATGGTTCCAAGGTCGATGTGATCGCCGTCGTCACGCTACCTCTACATCTACCTTCGGGATTAGTGTTAAACCTTAATAATTGTTATTTAGTACCAGCTTTGAGCATGAACATTGTATCTGGATCTCGCTTGATCCGAGATGGCTACTCATTTAACTGAGAATAATGATTGTTCTATTTATATGAGAGAAATGATTTATGGTCATGCCCCGCTGGTCAATGGTTTATTTTTGATGAATCTCGAACGTGATGTTACACATGTCCATAGTGTGAGTACCAAAAAGTGTAAGGTTGATAACGATAGTCCCACTTACATGTGGCACTGCCGCCTTGGTCATATTGGTGTCAAACGCATGAAGAAGCTCCATACTGATGGACTTTTGGAGTCTCTTGATTTCGAATCATTTGAGACGTGCGAACCATGCCTCATGGGCAAAATGACCAAGACTCCGTTCTCCAGAACAATGGAGCGAGCAACTGACTTGTTGGAAATAATACATACCGATGTATGCGGTCCAATGAGTGTCGAGGCTCGTGGTGGCTACCGTTATGTTCTCACCCTCACTGATGACTTGAGTAGATATGGGTATGTCTACTTAATGAAACATAAGTCTAAAACTTTTGAAAGGTTCAAGAAATTTCAGAGTGAGGTAGAGAATCAACGTGACAGGAAAATAAAGTGCCTACAATCTGATCGTGGCGGAGAATATTTAAGTCACGAGTTTGGCACGCACCTAAGGAAATGTGGCATTGTTTCACAACTCACGCCGCCTGGCACACCTCAACGAAATGGTGTGTCTGAATGTCGTAATTGCACTCTATTAGATATGGTACGATCTATGATGTCCCTTACCGACTTACCGCTATCATTTTAGGGATATGCATCAGAGACTGCCGCATTCACTTTAAATTGGGCACCGTCAAAATCCGTTGAGACGACACTGTATGAATTATGGTTTGGAAAGAAACCTAAGCTGTCGTTTCTAAAAGTTTGGGGATGCGATGCTTATGTGAAGAAACTTCAACCTGAGAAGCTCAAACCCAAAGCGGAAAAGTGCGTCTTCATAGGATATCCCAAAGAGACTATTGGGTATACCTTCTACCTACGATCCGAGGGCAAAGTCTTTGTTGCCAAGAATGGATCCTTTATCGAGAAAGAGTTTCTCTCGAAAGAAGTAAGTGGGAGGAAAATAGAACTTGATGAGGTAATTGTACCTCCACTCGAACCGGAGAGTAGCGCAACACAGGAAGTTGTTTCTGTGGAGCCTACACCCGCTGGAGAGGAAGTTAATGATGATGATCATGAAACTTCAAATCAAGTTACTATTGAACGTCAAAGGTCCACTAGGACACGTTCCGCACTAGAGTGGTATGGCAACCCTGTCCTAGAGATCATGTTGTTAGACAACGGTGAACCTTCGAACTATGAAGAAGCGATGGCGGGCCCGGATTCCAACAAATGGCTTGAAGCCATGAAATCCGAGATAGGATCCATGTATGAGAACAAAGTATAGACTTTGGTGGACTTGCCTGATGATAAGCGAGCCATTGAAAATAAATGGATCTTTAAGAAGACTGACGCGGATGGTAATGTGACCGTCTATAAGGCTCGGCTTGTCACTAAGGGTTATCGACAAGTTCAAGGAGTTGACTACGATGAGACTTTCTCACCCGTAGCGATGCTGAAGTCTGTCTGAATCATGTTAGCAATTGCTGCATTTTATGATTATGAGATTTGGAAAATGGACGTCAAAACGGCATTCCTTAATGGCTTCCTCAAGGAAGAACTGTATATGATGCAGCCGGAAGGTTTTGTCGATCCTAAAGATGCTAACAAGGTATGCAAGCTCCAGCGCTCCATCTATGGGCTGGTGCAAGCATCTTGGAGTTGGAACATTCGTTTTAATGAAGGGATTAAAGCGTTTGGGTTTGTACAGGTTTATGGAGAACCTTGTATTTACAAGAAAGTGAGTGGGAGCTCTGTAGCATTTCTCGTATTATATGTGGATGACATACTGATAATGGGAAATAATATAGAACTCCTGGAAAGTGTAAAGGCCTACTTGAATAAGTGTTTTTCAATGAAGGACCTTGGAGAAGCTGCTTACATATTAGGTATTAAGATCTATAGAGATAGATCGAGACGCCTCATAGGTCTTTCACAAAGCACATACCTTGATAAGATATTGAAGAATTTCAATATGGATCAGTCCAAGAAGGGGTTCTTGCCTGTGTTACAAGGTGTGAGATTGAGTACAACTCAATGCCCGACCACGACAAAGGATAGAGAAGAGATGAGTGTCATCCCCTATGCTTCAGCCATAGGCTCTATTATGTATGCCATGCTGTGTACCAGACCTGATGTGAACCTTGCCATAAGTTTGGTAGGGAGGTACCAAAGTGATCTCAGAGCTGAACACTGGAAAGCAGTCAAGAATATCCTGAAGTACCTGAAAAGGACAAAGGACATGTTTCTCGTATATGGAGGTGCCGAAGAGCTTGTCGTAAAGGGTTACGTCGATGCTAGCTTCGACACAGATCCGGACGACTCCAAGTCGCAAACCGGATACATGTATATTTTGAATGGAGGGGCAGTCAGCTGGTGCAGCAGCAAGCAAAGCATCGTGGCGGCATCTACATGTGAAGCGGAGTACATAGCTACTTCGGAAGCAGCAAAGGAAGGAGTCTGGATGAAGGAGTTCATCACCGACCTAGGAGTAATTCCAAGTGCGTCGGCCCGATGACTCTATTCTGTGACAACACTAGAGCTATTGCCCTTGCGAAGGAGCCCAGGTTTCACAAGAAGACAAGACACATCAAGCGCCGCTTCAACTCCATCCGTGATTACATTCAGGAGGGAGATATAGATATTTGTAAAGTGCATGCAGATCTGAATGTCGCAGATCCGTTGACTAAACCTCTCTCACGAGCAAAACATGATCAACACCAGAATGCTATGGGTGTTCGATTCATCACAATGTAACTAGATTATTGACTCTAGTGCAAGTGGGAGACTGTTGGAAATATGCCCTAGAGGCAATAATAAAATGGTTATTATTGTATTTCCTAGTTCATGATAATTGTCTATTGTTCATGCTATAATTGTGTTAACCGGAAACCGTAATACATGTGTGAATACATAGACCACAACATGTTCCTAGTGAGCCTCTAGTTGACTAGCTCGTTGATCAATAGATGGTCACGGTTTCATGACCATGGACATTGGATGTCGTTGATAACGGGATCACATCATTAGGAGAATGATGTGATGGACAAGACCCAATCCTAAGCATAGCACAAGATCGTGTAGTTCGTTTGCTAAAGCTTTTCAATGTCAAGTATTGTTTCCTTAGACCATGAGATTGTGAAACTCCTGGATACCGTAGGAATGCTTTGGGTGTGCCAAACGTCACAACGTAACTGGGTGGCTATAAAGGTGCACTACGGGTATCTCCGAAAGTGTCTGTTGGGTTGGCACGAATCGAGACTGGGATTTGTCACTCCGTGTGACGGAGAGGTATCTCTGGGCCCACTCGGTAAGACATCATCATAATGAGCTCAATGTGACTAAGTAGTTAGCCACGGGATGATGTATTATGGAACGAGTAAAGAGACTTGTCGGTAACGAGATTGAACAAGGTATAGAGATACCGACGATCGAATCTCGGGCAAGTATCATACCGATAGACAAAGGGAATTGTATACGGGATTGATTGAATCCCCGACATCGTGGTTCATCCGATGAGATCATCATGGAGCATGTGGGAGCCAACATGGGCATCCAGATCCCGCTGTTGGTTATTGGCCGGAGAAGTGTCTTGGTCATGTCCACGTGTCTCCCGAACCCATAGGGTCTACACACTTAAGGTTCGATGACGCTAGGGTTATAGGGAAATGGTATACGTGATTACCGAAAGTTGTTCGGAGTCTCGGATGAGATCCCGGATGTCACGAGGAGCTCCGGGATGGTACGGAGGTAAAGATTGATATATAGGAAGTCCAGTTTTGGTCACCGGAAAGTTTTTGGGCTCATCGGTATTGTACTGGGAGTGCCGGGAGGGTGCCGGAGGACCCTCGGGAGGGGTGTGACGACCATAGGACTTTGTAGGCCCTTAGAGGAGGTGTGCCAGCCCTTATTGGGCTGGCCAAGACCTTCTAGAAAGGCCCATGTGGCTGGAGGAGTAGAGATAAGGGCAAAGGAGTTTGAAAAGGAGGAGATCCACCTCCCTTGTGGGAGGTGGACTCTCCCTTTGATTCGGCCGAAGCTCTCCTCCTTGGAGGAGAGTCCAAGCCAGCCCTCACTCTCCCTCCTCCTATATATACTTGAGGTTTTGGCCTTTGAGAACAGTTCTGAACTCTCTCTCTCACGGCAAAGCCCCACCTCTCTTCTTCCTCCTCCGCAGCGCTTAGGCAAAGCCCTGCCGGAATACCTTGCTACTCCACCACCACCACGTCGTCGTGCTGCTGTTGGAGCCCTTCCCCAACCTCTCCTTCCTCCTTGTTGGATCAAGGCGTAGGAGACGTCACCGGGCTGCACGTGTGTTGAACGCGGAGGCGCCGTTGTTCGGCACTTACATTGGAATCCACCGCGATCTGAATCGCTGCGAGTACGACTCCATCAACTGCGTTCTTGTAACACTTCCGCTTAGAGATCTTCAAAGGTATGAAGATGCAATATCTCCCCACTCGTTGCTGGTTTCTCCATAGATAGATCTTGGTGACACGTAGGAAAATTTTGATTTACTACTACGTCTCCCAACAACAACTTCATATTACAAGCCAGGGGCCTCGAGGGCTCGAATACAAAGCTCGACAAGCACGGGCGAGTGGAAGCACATAATATCTGAGTACAGACATCAGTTAAACAAGTTTTTCCTTAAGAAGGCTGTCACAAACATAACACGGATCGAAAGAGGCGAGGTCTCCTGCCTGGGAACCTCCTATCCTACTGTTGGTCGGGGGCGGCCTCCACGTAGTAGTAAGCTCCATCGGTGGTGTAGTAGTCATTAGCGGCATACTCCTTCTACTAGGCTCCGTTGTCTGAACGCAACAATCGTATTGAGGGGGAAAGAGAAAGAAAAACAACGGTGAGTACTCATCCAAAGTACTCGCAAGACTAACATCAGAACTATGCTAAGAATGCAACATTATCAAGGACTGGGGTTATGTGTGGGTTGACTGTAGAAAATCAAGAATGAGGGGGAAAGCCTAGTCCTATCGAAGACTAGCATCTTCAACCATCTTGTAGCACTAGAAGAGAGTAGACTGGTAACTCATATATAGCAAATTTTATTGTAGCAATATTTTTAGGTAACCACACCCAGAAATTCTTCCTCAACTCCCTGCGAGAAAGCAATCTCAGAGTCAACATTCATTTCAATTTTAAGTCACAATTATAGTTGTAGTAGATCAAGGTACAACTCCAAGTCGTCCTGTTACCGCGGACACGGCTATTCGAATAGTTGAATTCATCCCTGCAGGGGTGCACCACATTTCCAACACGCCTGATCACCTCTGGCTGAACACACTTTCCTGGGTCATGCCCGACCTCGGGATATCAACATGTCGTCGCCCTACCTAGGCTCAACAGAGAGGACAGCCCACCGGTCTAAATACTAAGCGCGCAGGGGTCATGGGCCCACTCATCCTTCGTACTCCTACACGATGCATGGGCGGCCGAGGTCAGTCCTAGCACCTCTTATACAAGAACAATGTCGTCGCGGACCACTCGGGCACACGCCGCTCCATTGCTGACGTCTAAAGAGCTTCGGCTGATACAACAACGTTGAGTACCCATAACTTGTCCCACATGGAGGTTTAGTGCGAAGAAGGTCAAACGACCAACTCAGATCAAATACCCAAACCTTTAGCATTTTATTTAGTGCGATGATGAGCACGACCCACAATGTGTGGCCTCGTCGCCCCGTCTCGAGGTCTGGTGGCAAGGGCCTCACCTGCCTGGCCACGCCTCATCGTCATCAAACCGTGGGTGCCCCTCAGGGCTGACACATGACCAACATCTTTCCGTAACCAAGTCATAGTAACCGTGTGTATAAGACATCAAGGCGGGACATGAGGAAACACCCTCAATGGTTTTCGCTCGATATAACCGTCAAGGTGGACTTAGAGGAATCACCCTCGGGGGTCCCACACTTGAGGGGGTTGCATGACAGAGTCGACATCGGGAGTGGCAGAGAGGTATCGCCATCTATTTACCACGACCGACTAGCTACACTACAGAGCTAACATCATGAGTACTTCACGAGGTGTCACCCTTAGTACTCGATAGTAGTTTTGCGGAGTCGTACAACTAAGGGGTGGTGGTGGTGGTGCTGTGACGGGCCTGGCTCGTCGATCATGATGATCGAGTAACTGATAATTAAAGCGGGGCAACTAAGACTAAGGGGTCATCGGGTCACTAACCAAACTATGCTAAGAAGTTTATTAAAGCAGTAGGTACAATATCAGTTTATCAAAAACAGGCTATGCATCGGAATAGGAACTATCTATAACAGTAGCAAAATCTAATGCAAGCATAAGGGAGAAAGAATAGGCGATATCGGTATGATCAAGGAGGCGTTGCTTGCCTTGCTACTCTGCTGCAAATGCCTGATCGTCAGTGGCGTAGTCGTACCCGACGACAGCGTCAATCTCGGGGTCTACCGATAAGAAAAGAGGGGAGAAGCAATAAATATAAAGCAGACAAATGCAACACGATACATGACATGGCAATATGCAGAGCCAGGCATGCACTAACGCAGTATTACACGTCACAGACGGAGCGGGAGAATATCTGACAATATTTCCCGGGTCTCTGGCTTTTACGGAAGAGACGAATTCGATGAAAAAGTTTCATGTTCGTTATGATAAGGCACATGACAGACGAACAGACAACATATTCGAATTCATGGGATTTTTTTGATCAACTTTCATGCATAAAATATTTTCATCTAACTTACGGTTTATTTTATATTATTTTTTAAAGTTTTATTAATATCCAAAAATTAAATAGATTAAATTTAATTCAAATATAGAATTATGACATCAGCATAATGTCATGCCGACATGAGTAGTCAACAGTGGGGTTGTCTGGTCAAACTGACTAGTGGACCCACTGTCATTGACATAGTGCTAATTAATGTTTTAAAACTGATTAATCAAATTAATTAGGGGTGGGTCCCACATAAATAAGTGACACATTAATTTAATTAACTAACATATTTAATTAAACAGGTTTATTTAGTACTAATTGGGCTGGGCCCACATGTCATATACATTAACTTAACAAGGAGGGTTAGTTAATCTAATTAACCTTAAGTAAGTTAATTAGTTGAACTAATTATCTATTTTTTATTTTTATTTTTTTATTTTTATTTTTTTATTTTTATTTTTAAGCGTTTAGGGGGTCACAGTGGCCTTAGAGAGCAAGCTGAAAGAACCAGATTCTCTCTGCCTACAAGGAAAGCAACAGTGCAGCACACGTACACTTCCAGTTCCACTGCCAAGCGGGCCCACAAGCCCCGTGCCGCACCCCCAGATGGGCGAACATCGCCAACGTTTGTATAATTCTCTCATCTTCCTCGTATAACCCTAGAGGCTCTCCACGCACTCCACGAATCCTAGGTGAGCTCCGTAGTTCCGCCCAATCACCCCTCTCTCTGCGATCCTCCTCCCCCTCGCTCTCTCCGCCTCACGACGAGCCGCCGGTGGTCAGTTGCAGGTCCCTCCTCGCACGCTGGATCTGGCGCGGCAGCTCCCGCCGGCCGCCTACTACTACTGCCTGCTTTTCGCGGCGGCGGTCGGGCTCATCGGCGGCGTCGCGCACTATATGCTTCCTCGGAAGCGGGAGATCGTCGCCAGCGAGGTTGAGAACTTGCAGAAGAAAACCCGCCCCGCTGCCGCCGACGACGCCATGGCCATGGCAGGGAGGCCCACAGAGATCGACGAGGACCTCCACAGCCGCCAGCTCGCCGTATACGGCCGCGAGACCATGAAGCGCCTCTTCGCCTCCAACGTCCTCGTCTCCGGACTACAGGGCCTCGGCGCAGAAATCGGTAACAACCGCTCAGCTTAATTTCCCCTTCTTTAACTTCTTTCCATAATTTCAATTCTCATCTTATACAGTGGGCAGCACTGTAAGTTGTCATTTCTATCTCGATTGGATATATTATGTTTTTACGCACTTATAGTGTTGATCATCAGTTGGTATTGTGAGCTGATATCTGTGGATGCGCCAGATGTATTGTATGTACTGCATTCTTATCTCAGCTCTGCCTCTACTGATTGCGTTCGTAGTTTGATCGGTCAAACTAAGTGATATGCCTCATCTGGGAGCGACTGCTTTTTATTTGAGTCCTAGAACACTCCTAGTCCTAGATGTGCTCATGTTATTCTGTCTTATGATTGTCTGCAAATCATCAACAGATTTTTTTTGTCTTGCTGTGTTTCTATAGTAGTCTAGTTTCACCAGAAGATATGATGCATGCAGTGGCGAGTACTAGTACTGTTTAAATTCTCGTTCTGAAATTTGAATTGGCTTTCTGGTATCTAAGTCATTAGATATTAAAATTGTTTGTCTTACAAATAATTTACTTGTACTATCCATCTATTGCAGTAAAGAACCTTGTCCTTGCGGGTGTCAAGTCTGTAACTTTGCATGATGATGATAATGTGGAGCTATGGGACTTGTCAAGCAACTTTTTCCTCTCAGAGAAGGATGTTGGGCAAAGCCGTGCTCAAGCTTGTGTTCTGAAGCTACAAGAGCTTAACAATGCTGTTATCATCTCCACTCTAACTGGTGATTTGACCAAGGAACACCTTTCTAAGTTCCAGGTATGTGAGCATAAAATTGATGTGTGATCTCCTTGCTATTTCCCCCCTCTCCTGTGTACCTTCCATTTATGTTTATATTGGTATTATGCATGTACTTTCTTTCCATGTGAGTTGTAACAACAGAGTGTCCATGTGAGTTTCGAATAGCTTAAAAGTAATTCATATTCATATAACCTTGGGTTTCTATGGCTTCTTCCTTGCTACTTTAGTTGTGTGATTTTGATCTGAAATGCCAGACTTCGTCTCTGAGTTTTGTATTTGCCAATGTGTATTGTATAATTCCATGTAGAGCCTCCCTATGTGTGTTGTTTCAAGGTGCCACTAGGGCAGATGGATTTGTCTCCTGGGCAGCTTTGTTTTACAGTTATGTCTCCAGATTCTTTTGATTAGATTTGATCTGTTTCCTAGTTGGTTAGTCTCTTGCTTTATCCACATGACTTTGTTCAAGCTTTCCTACTTTAAGACCTCCATAAAAAGAGATACTACTGTTATAATGCAGTTCACCCTCCGTAAAAAGAGATACTACTGTTATAATGCAGTCCACATATCAAAAGGGAGATCAGACTCTAACCCTAATGTGCTGCCCTAGCTGCATTTTCTGCCTAGCAACCCAGACAGCGATGGTTGTGTATGCCCTTGTCCTGAAACTCACCATGATTACAACCTATACAAGAAATGTAAGCAACTTTTCTTAGTAATATCTTCACCACAGCCATATATCCATTAAACCGTGCAAACTGGTGAGAAGATGAGCAGCAGCAGCAGCAACAACAACAGCAGCCTTTTGTCCCAGGCAACTTGGGGTAGTCTAGCTAGATATGGAACCCAACAGAAACATATGGAGACCAAAAAGCGAAAGAGAGAAACCCCCCCCAAAAGATGAACAAGTACACAACTATATTTTTGTAGCATTTTTGTACACGTGTTATCTGTTTGCTTTGAATTTGTGGACATATACTCGATGCTAGCATGGCCTGCAATGAGTTTCGTTGCCATTTTCTTGCTTTTGACAGTGTTTTTTTTTTGCTTTGCACACCAGTTTACATGGTTTTAGCTTTTGATTGAGGAGTATTATATGATATACTGCAAATTTGGTATTCTTGTTTATTACAATTCTATTTTTTTATTTCTTCTTGGAATAATCATTCCCTTATGACCTTACAGGCTGTAGTCTTTACTGATATCATCTTAGAAAAGGCAGTTGAGTTTGATGATTACTGCCACAACCATCAGCCACCCATTGCTTTCATTAAGTCTGAAGTTCGTGGTCTTTTCGGGAGTGTCTTTTGTGATTTTGGTCCTGAGTTTACTGTTTTGGATGTCGATGGAGAGGAACCACATACAGGAATTGTGGCGTCGATCAGTAACGACAACCCAGCGCTAGTCTCCTGTGTTGATGATGAGCGACTGGAGTTCCAGGATGGTGACTTAGTTGTATTCTCTGAAGTTCATGGAATGACTGAGCTGAATGATGGAAAACCAAGAAAGGTTAAGAACGCTAGGCCTTACTCGTTCTTTCTGGAAGAAGATACTTCCTCATTTGGCACATACGTCAGAGGTGGGATCGTCACACAGGTCAAGCCACCAAAGGTTCTTAAATTCAAAGCTTTGAAAGAGGCCATGAAAGAACCAGGAGAATTTCTTATGAGTGATTTCTCTAAGTTTGACCGCCCCCCTCTCTTGCATTTGGCTTTCCAAGCTTTGGATAAGTTCAGGACTGAATTCAGACGATTCCCTGTTGCTGGTTCTACTGATGACGTGCAAAGGCTGGTAGATTTAGCTATTAGCATTAATGAAACTCTGGGTGATGGGAAACTCGAAGAAATTGACAAAAAGCTCCTGCAACATTTCGCAAGTGGTTCCAGGGCTGTTCTGAATCCTATGGCTGCAATGTTTGGTGGTATTGTAGGTCAGGAGGTCGTGAAAGCATGCTCAGGGAAATTTCATCCGCTTTATCAGGTTAGAATCTGCCGTCTCTTTTCTTCAATATATCTTCCGATTTGTTTCAGAGATGTGTAATGTTAGTTGTCTTGATTTCACAGTTCTTCTATTTCGATTCTGTCGAGTCTCTCCCTGTTGAGCCTTTGGAGCCTGGTGATTTGAAGCCAGAGAACACAAGATATGATGCACAGATCAGTGTGTTTGGGTCTAAACTTCAAAACAAACTGGAGCAGGCAAAAATCTTTATGGTCGGCTCTGGGGCTCTCGGGTGTGAATTTCTGAAGAACCTGGCACTGATGGGCATTTCTTGCAGCCAGAATGGAAAGCTGACTGTGACAGATGATGATGTTATTGAAAAGAGCAATCTCAGTCGCCAGTTCCTTTTCCGTGACTGGAACATTGGGCAGCCCAAGTCGATGGTTGCTGCTACAGCAGCCATGGCAATTAATCCTAAGCTTCATGTCGAAGCCCTTCAGAACAGAGCAAGCCCTGAGACCGAAAATGTCTTTAATGATGCTTTTTGGGAAAACCTTGATGCTGTTGTCAATGCCCTTGATAACGTGACTGCAAGAATGTACATAGACTCCCGATGTGTATATTTCCAGAAGCCACTTCTGGAATCTGGAACTCTTGGTGCTAAATGCAATACACAAATGGTCATACCTCACTTGACAGAGAACTATGGGGCGTCCAGAGATCCACCTGAAAAGCAGGCACCTATGTGCACTGTACATTCATTTCCTCATAATATCGATCACTGCCTGACCTGGGCCAGGTCTGAATTTGAGGGTTTACTTGAGAAGACTCCAACTGAAGTAAATGGTTTCCTGTCAAATCCTAGCGCATATGTAGCTGCAGCACAAACTGCTGGTGACGCACAAGCTAGGGATCAGCTTGAACGTGTTATTGAATGCCTTCATGGAGACAAGTGCGAGACATTCCAAGATTGTATTACCTGGGCCCGTCTCAAGTAAGTTTAAACCCTGTTTGTCCGTACTCTTTGTATACCTGCTTTGTTTTACATGGCTGAACTTTACAAAACTACTGCAGCCAAAAATATTTACTTTTGACCATGCTTCATAGATTTCATGTTGCTCACTGCACTGTTTTTATTGATGGTGTAACTTAGGTTTGAGGATTATTTCTCCAACCGTGTGAAGCAGCTGACGTTTACTTTCCCAGAAGACTCAGTGACTAGCTCTGGTGCTCCATTCTGGTCGGCACCAAAGCGGTTTCCACGACCTCTTGAATTCTCATTGACGGATCCAAGTCAGCTTAACTTTATTTTAGCTGCTTCAATACTAAGGGCAGAGACATTTGGAATACCCATACCTGACTGGGCAAAACCCCAAACAAAGTGGCTGCTGAAGCTGTCGACAAGGTGATTGTTCCTGAATTCCAACCAAAGCAGGGGGTCAAGATAGTTACAGATGAGAAGGCAACTAGTATATCATCTGCATCTGTTGATGATGCCGCTGTCATTGAGGAGCTTATCACGAAGCTAGAACAAATCTCCAAAACACTGCCACCGGGGTTCTACATGAACCCAATACAGTTTGAAAAGGTCAGTGTTATGCATCTCTAATTCTTCCTCTCAAGTAGTGTTTGCCTGCACTTGTATACGATGCAACTTATGCTAAATGCCTTATTTTTTTAATATGAAAGCCTGATATCTATCCTCTAGAACTAACACAAATGTAATCCAAATTTGTAGTTTTGCATACAAGTTTGAGAATTACCGATATGCTTTTCTGGATGTGCAGGATGATGACACCAATTTCCATATGGACGTGATAGCTGGTTTTGCCAACATGAGGGCGAGGAATTACAGCATTCCTGAAGTGGACAAACTGAAGGCTAAATTCATAGCCGGCAGGATTATCCCTGCCATTGCCACAGCAACCGCAATGGCCACTGGCCTCGTCTGTCTAGAGCTCTACAAAGTCCTTGTCGGCGGCCACAAGGTTGAAGACTACCGCAACACGTTTGCAAACCTGGCAATCCCCCTCTTCTCCATTGCTGAGCCAGTCCCACCCAAGACCATCAAGCACAAAGACTTGTCGTGGACGGTCTGGAACCGGTGGACTATAACAGGCAACATCACGTTACGGGAGCTCCTGGAGTGGCTCAAGAAGGGGTTGAACGCATACAGCATATCGTGTGGCACGTTGCTGCTGTACAACTCCATGTTCCCCAGGCACAAGGAGCGGCTGGACAGGAAGGTGGTTGATGTTGCCAGGGAGGTGGCCAAGATGGAGGTGCCCTCGTATCGGCGCCATCTGGATGTTGTGGTGGCCTGCGAGGATGACGATGACAATGACGTTGACATCCCACTCGTATCTGTGTACTTCCGTTGAAAGGCTCCCCTGTGAATTGACATCATCTCGTGTCCCATCTTTTCAGAATGATAACAGTGTATCGAGTTCCTCTATAGTTACTGTAAACTGAGCTGGGGTTTAAAGCAATATTACTGATTTTCCTATACATAGTCTTGTTAGAGTTCAGTTCAGATCCTTGGGAAAATTTGGTGTTGAGCTTGATACATAGTCTTGTTAGAGTCTGTTTTCGTGTTTAGCTTGCAAAGGAATGCATCCACAATTACACAAGCATGCTTGCCGGAAGAATGCTGCAGATGAGCTCCCAAGGTGATGTTTAACTTGACAGGGTCTTTGGTAACGGGACTTGCAAAAACGAACTTGTCCCCTCCTGCGAGCGACGATGAGGTACCCTACTCGCCGCCGGCCCTTCATCTTTCCTCCGCCCCCCTGCCCCCTACTCACAGCTGTTGGTAGGTGCTGATGGGCTTGGCGTTGGCAGTGACAGGGCATTCTCTCCTCTCCGTGTGCCGGTCGACAACAACATTGGGCAAAGATGCGACGCTTGGCGTGGGGCACTAGGGATGTAAATGGCAAATAAGTGACAGCCACAAGTCCCATTTATTTAGCTTTTTGTAGCTTCATAGTTCATTTTCCTCAAAAAAAAACAATTTTTTGAACTACTAGATAATTAGTGGGTTTAAATGGGATTAAATAGGACCCAGTTCCCATCCCTATGGGGCACCACGAGGGAGCTCAGCGGCGGTGGCGCGATGACGACATGGTGGCTGCGTGGTTCGTCATACTCTCCCCTTCATTCTTCCCTCTCTTAGGTGACCCCTGTCTGCTCTCCTGGCGTTGACCGGGCGATCTCCTCGTCTTCTTGCGGTTTCGGCTGGCTGGTGCTAGATCCATGGGAGCCCTTCATTCTCCCCTCTATACCTAGCCATGGGCAGCCCGACCCGGATGGCCCGAAAATCCCGGGCCGGGCCGGGCTCGGGCCTGGGTTTTTAGCACCAGGCCTTTTTTTTGTCTTGGCCCAAAGCCCGGCCCAGCCGGAGATATGCCCAGGTATACTCCCCTCTCTCAGGTGTCCCCTGCCCGCTCTCGTGACGTTGAGCGGGCGATCTCCTTGTCTTCTCATGGTTTCGACTGACTGGTGCTAGATCCAAGCATTCCTGTGATCGGTCGCGTCGTGTCCACGCCAGACTCGGGCCCGCTGCAGTGCGTTTTTGTGGGTCTACCCTAAACCTGGGCATACGTCGGGCCGGGCCGGGTTTTGGACCGGGCTTGTAAAAGCCCGACGTTCTTTTCTCAAGCCCAAGCCCGACCCGAAGCTCGAAATAGACACTTTTCTCAAGCCCAAGCCCCTGTGCTGACATGAAGGCAGAATTCCTCACATGATACCACAACTATTGTGAGTGGAAAGCATTTACTACTCAATTTTACCTACTTATGGAGCAAAGGACACCTACGCGATCTATGCTATGTACCATAGGATCCTGATCATGAAGGACGGACTGTGTTACCATCAATGCCTAAACAACAGGATTAGACTCTGGCCAGTCATGAGGGAGGGGCTCCGCGTCTGATCATGATAAACGAGGTATCATCGAGCACTAACAAGCGAAGAAAATAACACTCACATGGTGAACTACCGTTATTTTGTTGTCTATGTTGAATTGGTGTGTTAGTTTAATTACAACGACTACTTCTTATTGTATTTGCATCAGGTTAGTACGTTATTCATATTGTGTATTTGTTCATACTATACAACCTGAATCGTTACTATGTGTTTTACCTTACATGTAGGTGCCATAAATTCGGTGATGTTTTTGTACAGATGTGAATTTATCAACGCTTTCAGAAAGAATCTGGGGGATTTTTAGTATGCCTCCATATTTCAAATGGGTCACCAAGATATTCTATCATCATGGGTGTTTGTGAATATAAGTTCATATTGTAGATTGTCATGACGGTCCTTCAAATGATCCCCAACTTCTCAGCCACATTTGCTTTTCGAGATGAGAATGCAATGAATCATCTATAGAAAAAGAAGATTAAATGTGTCTACTCTTGTCTTTCGTTTCACAACCCAATGTCGGTATTTGTCCTAGCAATCTGCTCAGGCACAATGTGAAAATAAATTTCTATGTGCTCTGTCCGTGCGTGAAAAAACTGGTTAGCCAACAGACTGATCCTTCTCCAACATATCGATAATTTAAATGATTTTGTATGGTTTTGGTGCACTTTTATATGTTTTTTGGGAACTAACCTACTCCCTCCGTTCCTAAATATAAGAATATAAGACCTTTTAGAGATTACACTATGGACTACATACGGATGTATATAAACACATTTTAGAGACTCATTTTGCTTCGTATATAGTCCCTAGTAGAATCTCTAAAAGGTCTAATGTTTAGGAACAGAGGGAGTATTAACCTAGTGCACATACCAATTCCTGTTTTGGGCTATTTTTTGTTACCCTGAAAATTCATAGCAAATCAAGTCCAAATGCCAGGAAAATTAACGGCAATTTTTTGGAACATAAGAGACCCCCAAGATTTGAGAAAGGATCAGAAGACTGATGACCCACAAGTATATGGGATCAATCGTAGTCCTTTCGATAAGTAAGAGTGTCAAACCCAACGAGGAGCAGAAGGAAATGATAAGCGGTTTTCAGCAAGGTAATCTCTAAAGGCACTGAAATTGTAAATAGCAAGGTAACTTGTGATGAACAAGTAACGGTAAAAAAAGTAAGGTGCAGCAAGGTATCCCAATCCTTTTGTGGCAAAGGACAAGCCAACACTATCTCTTATGATAAACAAAGTGTTCTTAAGGATACATGGGAATTCATCTAGTCACTTTCATCATGTTGGTTTGGTTCGTGTTCGCTACTTTGATAATTTGATATGTGGGTGGACCGGTGCTAAGGTGATGTTCTTACTTGTACTAAATACCTACTTATGATTAACCCCCTCGCAAGCATCCGCAACTACGAGAGAAGTATTAAGACAAAGTCTAACCATAGCATTAAACATGTGGACCCAAATCAGCCCCTTACGGAGTAGCCTATAAACTAGGGTTTAAGCTTCTGTCACTCTAGCAACCCATCATCTAATAACTACTCCACAATGCATTCCCATAGGCCCAAGGATGACGAAGTGTCATGTAGTCGGCGATCATATAACATCACCAAGAGAATCACAACATACATATAATCAAAATATGAAACACATATCAAATTCACATGATTACTTGCAACATGACTTCTCCCGTGACCTCAAGAACAAAGGTAACTACTCACAAATAATATGCATGCCGAAGATCAGAGGTGTATCGAATAGTATAATGGATATGAACATATAATATTCCACCAAATAAACCATATAGTAATCAACTACACAAGGTAATCAACATTACTAGTTACCCACAGGTACCAATCTGAGGTTCCGGTATAAAGATTGAACACAAGAGATGAACTAGGGTTTGAGAGGGGATGGTGTTGTTGAAGATGTTGATGAAGAATGGCCTCCCCAAGATGAAAGAGTTGTTGGTGATGATGATGGCTTTGATTTCCCCCTCTGGGAGGGAAGTTCCCCGGGCGGAATCGCTCCGCCGGAGGGCAAAAGTGCTCCTGCCAAAGTTCCGCCTTGAGACAGCGGAGCCTCATCTCGAATGTCCTCCTCTTATTTTTTCTAGGTTTTTCCAGAATTTACACCAAAAGATGGGCCCCGGAGGTGGGCCAGGGTGAGCACCACCCACTAGGCCGCGCCTGGGGGTCCTAGCGCGCCCTGGTGGGTGTTCCTCACCAGGCGGCCCCCTCCGTTAGTTTTCTTGTCCAGTATTTTTCATTTATTCCACAAAAACTCTCTATAAAGTTTTAGCTCCACTCGGGATGTGCAGATTAGGTATCTCTGACAAGTTTTTTTCAAGTCTCGAATCCCAGCTGCCGGTATTCTCCCTCTTTGTGTAAACCTTGCAAATTATGAGAGAAAAGACATTAGAATTACTCCCCACAACATTATTATGCATAAAAAACTTTATAAATGACAATATGAAAACATGATGCAAAATGGATGTATCAAAGACCCATAAGGAGGCCACAAGCTCACCCCGCGTGCCCTGGGGGTAGGTAGTGCCGTCTGAGCTTGTGGGCCACTCGTAACTCCAATTGGCGTGATTCCAACGTTGAAAATTCCTATAAACTGAATTTTTTTGAGTAAGAAAGCTAGAACTTTTACGCTGCTGCCGCAAGCCTCTTTCTGAAGCAATCTCATCCAGAGCCCTTTTTTGGTGCCCGGTCGAAGGGGGAAATCATCAGCGGAGGCCATCTTTATCATCTCGGCAGTCTCCATGACGAGGAGGGAGTAGTTCACTCCCAAGGTTGAGGGTATGTACCAGTAGCTATGTGTTTGATCTCTCTCTCTCTCTCATGATCTTCATAAGGCACGATCTTGATGTACCACGATCTTTGTTAACGTAGTAGAATCATATGGTGTTCTTCCCTTTGTTGTGATGAATTGAGTCTTGCCCTTTGTGGTTTCATTATTATATGATTGAATATACGAGGATTTGAGATCACTTATTATATGTCTTGCATGTGGATACCTGTGATGACAATGGGGTATTCTATTGAGTCACTTGATATATGTTTTGGTAATCAACCAGCAAGTTCCTATGGAGACATGGGGGTAATCTTGGCACATAGATTGGTACACATTTTCATCCTACTTTCTCCGATAGAAACTTTGGGGCAACTCTTTGAAGTTCTTTGTGTTGGATGGAATACTATACATCTAAAATTGTTTGATGCATATCGACTAATTAGCTCATGGACACTTCTGGTGACATTGGAGTGTTTAGGTGACATTAGAGTTGATTGATGCATATCATATGGTGTTATTTTAGTACGAACTCTAGGGTTGTTTGTGACACTTATAGGAATGGATCAATAGATTTATCAGAACGATAACTTTGAGGTGGTTTGCTACCTACAACAATTTCATCTCATGTTCTCCGCTATTGCTAAGAACTTTGGAGTGACTATTTGTCACGTATTAAAGGATTGATATATGATTCTATTATGTTAGCATTGTTGAGAGATTGCACTACTGAAAGCATGAACCCTAGGCCTTATTTCCAAGCATTGATATATCGTTTTGTTCGTTGTTTGCTACTTGCTACTTTGTTGTTTTATTATTTAAGATTACAAAAACCTATTTATACTATCCATACTACACTTGTATCACCATCTCTTCGCAGAACTAGTCCACCTATACAATTTTCCATTGTATTGGGTGTGTTGGGGACACAAGAGATTTCTCGTATTCAATTGTAGGGTTTTTCGAGAGAGACCACCTTCATCCTATACCTCTCACGGATTGATAAACCTTAGGCACTTGAGGGAAAATTTGCTACTATCCTACAAAACTCTACGCTTGGAGGCCCAACAGAGTCTACTAGAATAAAGTTGTGTAGTAGACATCACAGACATGTAGCTCCAAGATTGTCACACTATAACACTGGGGCTCTTGGTTGAAATATAAAAAGTTCATGAGGGAGTGATTGTAACCAAACAACCTTAGCTATGACATTTTCCATCGCCTTGTGTTCAATTTCGGTGATAGATCTGGACATGATAGCCTATTTTCTAGTGCTTCATGAGATCAGTTATGACCTCAGAGACACTGTAAGACCACTCGTGAAGCATCAATCATACGGGTATCTTGAAAATTTTGAGCTGAAAATGCACTAATCGGTCCATATGGAGATCTTATAAATGGAAGTTTGGGTATTACGTGACACTAAGATATATCAGAATCATTTGACTATGGTCCAATGAATAGTATTTGGTGAGTGATGAAGCTGAGAAGCCCTGTTGGCCGAATAGGAAATGACAATTCTTGTCAATGTGAGGTATTGCAAAGCACCTATCAGTCAAGTAACCCTAGCGTTGTCCGCCAAACTCGTCTCCCAAGATGACATGCGAGTCATCCTGGAGCGAGCCTGTGTTGAATAGGCCGGTATTCTTAGCCAACTAAAGTCGGTTTGATTGAGCTTGTTTCAATGTGCCAAAGACAAGCTAAGAGTCTTTGCAACAAAGGGTGTGACACATGTTATAAGACGGCTTCACCCTATCAATGATATCACCTGACCATCCCTGTTGTTTCCAGTGTTTGACGTGAACTTTGGCAATTCTGTTTTACAATACTGACCTATGCCCAACCCCGTGCATCGTTTCATACATATCTAATTAGGTTGGCAACAAGGCTTGGGCTCGATTGTACTTGCCTACTATTTCGCGTTCTTACAAACAATAAGCACATTGTAAGAACATCGAGTGCTAGCAAGTTTGCCTGCTTCCCGCAGTTTCATGAAGGTGTTGGAAGAACCTCTCTACACGGTTGCTAGATCTCTTATGTCTTCTTCAACTACTGGACAGTTTTACTGGAACTCATATGAGAAATTGCCAAATCTTCTATGCGGATTAACCAAGCCGTCAACAACACATATGTTCTTTGAAAAATCTCTCCCCCCCTCTCTCTATCTATCTCTCTCTCGGGATCCAAACACGAGGCCTTTCCCCCCTTTCTTGCCACCATGGACGACGAGAAAGAGGCAATGAAGATCCACCATGTACATGCCCATGGAATGACCATGCTGGAAGTGGAGTACACCAACGAGCTGAGAACGTGAACAAGAAAATCACCATGCACAAGCAGTGGCTCTACGAGGAAACGTACAAGCTCTTGAGCCACAACCTTGAGTACACAGAAAGGCGTCCTCTGGAGCGACGATCGCCTTCCTGCAACTATTCATGGGCGAGCACATCATCATCTACCACCTTTGTAGGGACAAGGAGCGATGCCGCACCCTCGATCATTTCCTGTGGCCCAAAGAGACAAATTTTGCCAGTGTGGACATTCATAACGACAATAGGGTGCTTGGAAATAAGTGGATCGAAATCCCACATGAGCATGAGGTGGTGCTACTTCCAAGTTGTGTTGGTTTTTTCCTCAAAGAGGAAGGGTGAAGCAATATAGTGGCAATAAGGATTCCCCTTAGTGAGAACCAGGGTTATCGAACTAGTAGGAGAACCATGACACCTTGCGTCAATAATACTTGTACACACAAAACAAAACACTTGCACCAAACGCGGGCAAGAGGGTTGTGAAGCCCCTTGAAATCGTTACTTGCATGGGTTACTTCTGATAGTGATAGATACATAAATATAAAAGTAAAAAAATGCAACAAGGTTTTTAGGTTTTTGTAATATGATTTGAATATACCTAGAGGCCATTGTTTTCACTAAGACTTCTCTCTCGAACGCATATCATACAGTGAGTAGACAAATTACTGTTGGGTAATTGATATAAAAGTGCATAGTTATGATGTTATTCATGGAAATGATCATGTATATAGGCATCACGTCCGTGACAAGTAGACTGAAACAATTTTGCATCTACTACAATTACTCCACCAATCGATCGCTATCCAACATGCATGTATGATATTAAGTTCATGATAAACAGAGTAATGCTTTGAGCAAGATGACATGATGTAAAAAAAGTAAGACCAAGCAATATGTTTAAACCCCGTTGTTTTACCCTTAGCAGCAACAATACAACACATGTCTTGTCCCATTCCGTGATGGATCCCCCCTTCGACGGAGTACCAAAAAGGCCTCCATATGGGATCGCGAAAGAACAGAGACTTGGGGAGGCAAAAAAATTGTTTCGGGTGGCTCTTTAATGTTTTTGGGATAATTGGGAATATATAGAAGTGGAATTAGGTCAGGAGGTGCTACGAGGGTCCCACGAGCTAGGGGTGCCCTATCCCCCAAGGTGCACTGGCCTACCTCGTGCCCGGCTCGTCGGTCTTCTAGCCACCTCTTGGAGCTTCCTGGATCTCTTCTGGTCCAAAAATAACTCGCGTAATTTTTTATCCAATTTGGACCCCATTTGCTATTGATTTTCTGAAAAGTCCCAAAACAGGCAAAAAACACAGACCGACACTAAGCACTGAGTTAATAGGTTAGTACCAAAAATGATATAAAATAGCATATAATTACACATAAACTATTCAAGATTGATAATATAATAGCATGAAACAATACAAAATTATAGATACGTCGGATAAGTATCATGTGTCCATCCGAAGCAGTTCCAGATCATAGGCGGCGAAAAGAGGGACCCCATGGGTGGCGTCGTAGTAGCCATCATAGACCCCTCGTACAATGGCATCTAAAACTACACTGCCTAATCCAGAGTTTTTGGGAATGGAAGCTGCATTCTGAGACACACCTCCATTACGCAGTGAAAGACACTAATGTGAGCTACAATCGAAGGATCCTAGCCATGAAAGACGCTTGCGTCTGTTGGAAATATGACCTAGAGGCAATAATAAATTGATTATTATTATATTTCCTTGCTCGTGATAATCGTTTGTTATCCATGTTATAATTGTATTGATCGGAAACTCAGATACATGTATGGATACATAGACAACACCATGTCCCTAGTATGCCTCTAATAGACTAACTCGTTGATCAAAGATGGTCAAGGTTTCCTAGCCATGAACATGAGATGTCATTTGATAATGGGATCACATCATTAGGAGAATGATATGATAGACAAGACCCAAACTATAAACATAGCATATGATCGTGTCAGTTTATTGCTATGGTTTTCTGCATGTCAAGTATTTGTTCCTATGAACATCAGATCATGCAACTCACTGACACCAAAGGAATACCTTGTGTGTATCAAACGTCACAACGTAACTGGGTGACTATAAAGATGCTCTATAGGTATCTCCGAGGGTGTCTGTTGAGTGGGCATGAATCAAGACTGAGATTTGTTACTCCGTGTGACGGAGAGGTCACTACAAGAGGACAGAGTTTTGGTAACACCATGCTATGTTACACAGGCCCAAAAAGGTGTTACTAGGCCATAGAGTAACACATTTTCAAATGTGTTCCATTAGACCGTGTTATTAAGAGGTGTCACTGTCACACATAATAACTGTTACCGTATTCTAAAAATTGTGTTACAATTACGTTGTAGTAACATGCATATTGTGTGTTACTAAATACATTGGTAACACACTATTTCAGCTATAGGAACACACGTAGTAACATGTAGACATAGAACATTGGTGGTAACATACTTTCGTAGGTATAGTAACACATTTCTTAGCTTTGAAACAGATATAGTAACATAATAACCAAATGTTGTAACACTATAATTTATACTTGGCACGAACCCTCGTAACACATTTTGTAACTTTAATAACATCATGAGTAACACAACTATATTAGAATCACAAAATAATTAATATTTCTATTTTTATTAAACTTAAAATTAGGTACATATTTTAGTTGAATTTGTTTAATAAAATTGCCGCACCTGCTCAAATAAATAATTGTTTTATTATGATTCTTGTCATCATTAAAATGGTAGAGACATTGAAGCGCAACACATACACAAATTGAAAATTTCAAGATACTTAGTAGAAATATGCAAAACTGTACAACACATAAGTGTTTACCATAAATAAATTCTAATATTCTTGATGCAACAACAATATCATCCATATCAGTGATTATAGAAAACACATTTGTGAAGAATATTACACCATATCATTTGCATCAATTTAGCCACGGAAACAGATCTTGTGAATGATATTACATTTTTCAATCTATCAATATAAACCAAGTAGAATCGTCACATTTTATTTGCTTCTTGATCCAACCGTAGAATTCAATTGCATATGTTAGGCGTCCTTCTTTGGAATCTGTAAAAGAAAATTGGACCTTACAATCATATGATTAAAAGTAAAGAAATATGATTTTATAATATAGTAGAAAAACTTTAACTTACAAAAGCGGAAGGCCAAGCAATTAAGTATCATGAAGCAAAAGCATCACCAATTGTCTTGCAATCACATACTTTCCTATCTAACTCCTCATTATCCAGGTTAGGTTCATGTATGCGCATAAGTGCAAATTCGGCACCTAACTCAATACCACCAGCCTTAGTTGCATGATTTGTACCCCAAATAATAGAATATGCAACATTCCGCTTGTTTGGATATGTACAAGTCTTTAGTACTCCCTCCGATCCATATTAATTGTCGCTGAAAAAAGAACCTAGCATACTTTACCTAACCCTGCATAAAGACAAATACACATCAATAGTTAGTCATTCATATGTGTACGTTCCTGGTGTGGTAACATAATGAACATATCAAAACAACAGACATAAATAGAGTTAGTGCATATTTGAGAGTTTGGGACATTCTGTCACACGGTTAGCAGGTACATGACCAAACAAGAAGTATCAGATGTTGTACAACACGATCATGGACGACGAGACCATAGATTTTTGTACGAAGAAAATCAAGAACACAAGATTAACCCATTAGGAGAGAGAGGCAAAGACCTCCCTCAGCTTAGTGGAGCTGTTCTGCACTATCAGCCATATATGCCTAGTTCAGCGAGAGGGAAGCAAAGCTGCAGCTTGGGCCACTAGTGTCATGAAATAGAGATGCTAGGTGGGCCCATGCCCCTTGGCGGAACTTTACCTTAAGTGAAGAAGTACGCCTTCTTATCGAGGGAACTGAGTGTGCGCATTCTAGTCCTCTGGTCTAGCCTTGAAAAGGATTCATCTGTCCGGTCCTCGTTTCCCTCACCTATAAAGAGACAATAATAGTACACGTGAATGATAATTATATCCTGGAGCTATTAGAGCTGCAACTTCAAAAAAGCACAAAAATATTACTTCTGGCGCAAAATCAATAACAAGGTCTTGTGGTGATGAAGAATTTTCTTGAATTGGTAATTGATTGACATTATCATGCTCGCCATCCTGGATCCATGACACAACAATTTTAAGCGAGTAATAATTATTTTACATCATGTCTTTGTGACATGACCAAGAATGTAGTCATAACCTTTTCGCGTGAAAGACATATATATTATCCTCAGAAATGTCATATTGCATAGACAAGCATGCTTTAACAGGTCCATTGCATTGGACTCTCTTATATGTTCCTTCAGCTTTGCTATTATATATTTCTAGCAGTTAAAAACATGCCCCCTATAACTTATAGTGTATTTCCGCAGCATACAAAACTAAGGTGTTCCAAAACAAACAAAAGTAAATCTACTACTATCATGGATAAGCAGATTTCTGAGTGTAGGGTCAACTACTACTTTCTTGTTGTATTTTTTCTTGTGAAGATAGAACATAAGAACATCAAATATCCAGCAACATCAGCACTATGTGCATATAATTTTCCCAAACGATCTTTGCAAAGTAACAAAAAGTGTAAAGCTTTTTCTTATTGCATATATGAAGGAACAAGTATTACAAAATATGTTCCAAATGAACCTCAAGCTTCAAACAGAGAGAGCACTCGGTGGCTGGCAAATTACCTCGGTGGTGAAGGGGCCTGAACAAATGCTTGTACATGAAGGCAGCAGCGAGGCAAACGTGCTGGGAGGGTGCAAAAAACATAATATCAGACAAATAATATATATTTAGCAATAAATAAATACTCCTCTCAATATATGAAAATATGTGCAAAAAACATAGGAGTGTGATCAGCCTTAGCATCTCAATAAGTAATATGGCTACTAATACCACCTACGAGTAGTACCAAACTACCAAAATGCAACAACAGGCAGTATCACACAAAGTCTCAAACTGACAAACTCACAGTTTCACCAACAGTAGCACACAAATCATACATAAAGCAGCAACTCTAATCCTATTCAGCAATATTTAATTATCTAGCACATCATTACGTCCATCTCGAGCATAACAGTGAAGAACATATCTCGTGCTCATCTCGGTGCCTTGGTCTCTAGCTCTCTGCTTAGGAAGTTCAGAGTGGCTCGATGGATAATGGAGAAGCAACTGCCATGGCGTCCCGGAGAGGACTCTGAATTGTGCCTGCGGCGACTCCTCGACCGGCGAAACAGAGAGCGCCCGATTCGAGCTATGTGTGTGTGAGATTAGAGAGAGCGTGTCCCGTGGACATGGTCCAGAGTCGAGCGGCGGCGGGGACGCCTGCGGTGGGCGATGGCGCGGTGCGGCCAGCGGCGAACCGCGGTGGCAGAGAAGGGTATCGTGAGGAAAACCTTGCGGCACCGGCGAATGGTCTGTGCGAGGTGGTGGCGGCTCGGTGGTTCGGGGCGGCGCGGTGGTGGGGCGGCGCGGTGGCGGCGGCGCGGTGGTCGGCGGCGCACTGGTGGGTGATGTTGGGCGATTAGGTGGTGAGTAGATGTCTAGATGAGTTTTTTTTTCTGTTTGTGCAGGTGAGATAATCACGGGAGATTGGGTTTAGCGCTGATTAAAGGTCTAAATATATGGGATTCTATTATTAATCGAGGGAAACGTCCATATTAGCGGGAATTACTAATTTTTTTCCTCCGTTTGTTTTTATTGGGAAATACATAGAGATCTTCTTCTCTTTTTGCGAGAGAAAATACATAGTGATCTCTTGGGAATTTTTCATATATAGATAACTCGAGTGAAAATTTTGCGAGAAGTTTGATATGCAATTTCCAAATTCTGTAGAGAAAAGTTTGAGAAAGGTTCTTTTGAGAAGTTTACTAGCAAAACTGGAGTATATTATCTATGTATTTATTTATTGGCGGAAGATTATATATAAAATTAGATCAAGACAACGACACATTTTCCAGGACGACACTTGGATGGTCATGCCCAAACGGATCGTGGGGCCTATCTATTTCTTTTGATGACACCCTTCAACTAATGAATAGAAAACCCTCAGAAACAATATGTTGTGGTATACAATTTATTTTAGAACAAAAGAAAGGGTCACCACCTCAGTCGATCTTTGTTTCATAGCCAAATTAGAACTTGGGATTGCACCTAAGATTCTACCGTCTTTTGCACGATTTATGACAAGGTATGTACCACTAGTGTCCATCGCTAGTAGCGCCGTCGTCCATCCGTTAGCATCTTGGTTGTCCATTGGTGGCACCACCTTTGCTAGCCCCTTGCAGCACCAATGGCCACCGCTGCCTCCTCCTTGCAACAACTACGTCCATCATAGCATCACTTGACAACACCATGGCCTTGCCTTGCAACACCAACTTCCATCGCATGTAGTAGTGTCGGCTCTCACTCGCAGCACCATGGCCTCCCCCTTGCAGCACCAACGACCACCACTGCCTGCTCCTTGCAACAACTACGCCCATCGCAGCATCACTTGACAACACAATGGCCTCCCCTTGCAGCACCAACGTCCATCTCTCATAGTAGTGTCGGCTTTCATTCGAAGCACCATGCTCTCCCCCTTGCAGCACCAACGTACATCGCTCTTAGTAGCGTCGGCTCTCACTCGCAACACTACCTACCACAATTTCTGCTTAAATAGCGCTTGACTCTTATGAAGAACCGTAATATTAGGAGGGGTTAGATCTTTGAGGGGAAAATGAAACTTGGTTGCATGCTCATCTAAACTCATTTCGAAACAACAATCCATTTGAAAAAACTTTGAAGAATCATTGTCCCCTTTCCTTTAAAGCTCTTACCAGTATTCATATGTGTTGTTCATTATGTTTGATTATGAAGCATCAACATATGTGTGAGAGTGGGCCTGCGATTGGTGAATTTCAGTAGTGTCCCGACAAGTAGGGATGGCAACAAATAGTTTATTGGATTTTTCTAATATTGTAAAATGCAAATGAAGTCCAAAAGGTATATAAGTTAGCATGATGTCATCATATAGGGTGTGATAAAATTTGAGAATGTTCTGCAAAAGTTGTCACGCGCACTGCTTAGAAACCGGACCATGTTCGAGGAAGAATCATGGTTTCGTCGGAGAATGGACCGGGTTTTGAAAGTGATGTTATCGCTGGTTCATCCATTGCCCTTGAATTTTCTTAATGTACCTAAGATAGACCATTACATGATCCTAGTCAAAATTTGGAAACTTTTGGGGTCTGCTTCCTCTATTTAAAAAATTAAATGTATTTATAGCCATTTGTGGCATATAATTCATTTTTTGCTACAAGTCCATGAAAAATATGTCATAATTGGTTCAAAAAATCATATACCTATTCTTGAATCTGTGTTTAGGCCTTATCTATATTACTATTAAACAAGCAAACATATTCATCGCTAAGCACCCCCACATGACGTACACACAACAACCCGGATCAACAAGAGCCACACGATCGAATCCATTCACTTTAATCTTACCATTAAAATAACAACTAACCCTTCTTAAATGCGGGTTTAGCAATTTTGTTGGCGGACAAAAACTCTGCCGCCCGCGTCCACGCGATGAGAGCTAACGACCCCGCTATCTTCCTTCCCACGATCCCTTAATTATAGGAATATTCTACGTGGCATGCGAGATGCTACCCGCACGCGGCATGCAACTCCGGCTGGTTCCCATGTCCAGCCTCTCCTACAACCATGCAATTCTGAATTTTGGATCGCTAACTACTGCACGCCGACCTCGCGGCATGATCCCCATCGCCATCGCCAATTGTTGTCACTCGAACCGTGGAATCCGCCCTGCCTTCTCGCACCTATCACCACCGGCCCTCGAGTAGCGGAGCCTGGTGCAGCAGGCCCGACCTAGGTCGATGGGTGGCGTGGTCCGTCTCCTCCATCGAACGGCGGCGACGGTGCAAGACGCACTGGGCTCGGCCTTCGTTGTTGATAGCGGGGTCCCTCTCCTCCCTCGACCATCTACGGCAGTGCGAGACGCAACCGGCGGCAAGGACGTAGCACTAGGTATCTCAAGGCCCACTCAGTAATATAACATCACAATAAGCCTTGCAAGAAATGTGACTAAGTGTTAGCCACGGGATCTTGTATTACGAAGCGAGTAAAGAAACTTTCCGGTAACGAGATTGAACTAGGTATAGAGATACCAATGATAATCTCTAGCAAGTAACACACCGAAGAACAAAGGGAACGACATACATGATTAACTGAATCCTTGACATAGATGTTCAACCGATAAAGATCTTCGTAGAATATGTAGGAACCAATATGGGCATCCAGGTCCCGCTATTGGTTATTGACCGTAGAGGTGTCTTGGTCATGTATACATAGTTCTCAAACCCGCAGGGTCTGCACACTTAAGGTTCGATGACGTTTTAGTAGTATAGAGTTATGTATGTTGGTGAACGAAAGTTTTTCGGAGTTCCGGATGAGATCCTGGACGTCATGAGGATCTCTGGAATGGTCCGGAGGTAAAGATTGATATATAGGAAGCCCCGTTTTGGCCACCGGAAAAGTTTTGGGTATTTCCGATAGTGTATCGGGAGTATCGGATGGCCACCGGGAGGGGCCACCCACACCGGGAGGCCACATGGTCCTGAGGGGTGTTGCACCAACCCTTAGTGGGCTGGGAAAACCAGCCCTACAAGGCTCATGCGGCTAGGAAAGATTGGGAAAGGAAAAACCCCAAGAGGGGGAAGGAAAATCCAAATTAGGAAGGAGTCCTAATAGGATTCCACCTCCCTTGTGGGAGGTGGATTCCTCCCTTGTTTGGTTCGGCCGAACCTACTTGGAGTAGAGGTCAAGGCTGCCTACTCTCTCCTTTCTCCTATATATATTGAGGGATTTTCAGGGCAACCCCTAACCCTAATTGCCATGTGCTGCCCTCTTCTTCCTCTAGATTTGTTTCTCCTCTAGATTGATTCCATAGTGCTTGGCAAACCCCTGCCGGATCAGATCCACCACCGCTGCCGCCATGCCATCGCGCTGCCGCCATGCCATCGCGCTGCCAGAGAACCCTTCTACCTTTCCACCCTCGCTTGCTGGATCAAGGAGGTGGAGATCGTCATCGAGCTGTACGGGTGCTGAACGCGGAGGTGTCGTTCGTTCGGCGCTAGATCAGAAGGACCGTGATTGGATCGCGGGACGCATCATGATTGGATCATGGGACGGATCATGATGGGATCGCAGGACGGCTTGTGATTTGGATCGGGAAGACGTTCGACTACATCAACCGCGTTTCTTAACACTTCCCGCTTAGCGATCTACAAAGGTATGTAGATTCACTCTCCCTCTCGTAGATGCTCATTGCCATGGATATCTTGCGTGCGCGTAAGAATTTTTTTGTTTCCCTTGCAACATTCCCCAATAGCGGTATCAGAGCTAAGCCTATGCGTAGATTAGATCATGAGTAGAACACAAAAGAGTTTTTGGGCGTTGATATTCAGATTGCTTCCTCCCTTGGTATTTTCTTGATTCAACGGTATTGTGGGATGAAGCGTCCCGGACCAACCTTACTCATCCACATACGAGAGACCGGTTCCATCGACTGACATGTGACTTTGTTGCATAAAGATGGCTGGCGGGTGTCTGTCTCTCCTACTCTAGTTGGATCAGATTCGACAAAGGCGGTCCTTGAGAAGGTTGAATAGCAATTTATGTATCACTGTTGTGATTTTGCGTAGGTAAGAATCGTTCTTGCTAGACACCCGTAGCAGCCACGTAAAATATGTGACAACAATTAGAGGACGTCGAACTTATTTTTGCAGGGTATGTTGTGATATGATATGGCCAATTACATGATGAGATATATGTGATGTATGAGATGATCATGTTTTGTATAGAATATCACGACTTGCATGTCGGTGAGTACGACAACCGACAGGAGCCATAGGGTTGTCTTTAATTATTGTATCACCTACGTGTTAATCATTAAGGGCCTTATAATGCTTTACTTTATCGCTAAGCGGTACCAATAGTAATAGAAGCATGGTGGGCACAACAACCCCGATGATGACACATTGATGGAGATCATGGTGTCATGCCGGTGACGATGGAGGTCATGTTGGTGCTTTATAGATGGAGATCAAAAGCACAAGTTCATGGCCATATCATGTCACTTATGATTTGCATGTGATGTTAATCCTTTTATGCACCTTGTTTTTCTTAGGACGACGGTAGCATTATAAGGTGATCCCTCACTAAACTTTCAAGATAAAATTGTGTTCTCCCCGAGTGTGCACCATTGCAGAAGTTCATCGTTTCGAGACATCACGTGATGATCGGGTGTGATAGACTACGTTCACATACAATGAGTTGAAAGATAATGGTAGAAATTATGCGGACTAGGTCCGTGATCAGAGGATTGTCCTCAGTTGCTGCACAGAAGGCTTATGTCCTTGATGCACCTCTTAGTGCACCACTGATGTCTACTACACAACCTTCTTCTTGTAGATTCGTGTTGGGCCTCCAAGCGCAGAGTTTTGTAGGACAACGGCAATTTCCCCTCAAGTGGATGACCTAAGGTTTCTCAATCCGTGGGAAGTGTAGGATGAAGATGGTCTCTCTTAAACAACCCCGCAACCAAATAACAAAGAGTCTCTTGTGTCCCCAACACACCCAATACAATGTTAAATTGTATAGGTGCACTAGTTCGGCGAAGAGAAGGTGATACAAGCGAAATATGGATGGTTTATATAGGTTTTTGTAATCTGAAAATATAAAAACAGAAAGGTAACAAATAGTAAAGAGCAAGCAAAACATTGTATAAATGCTTGAAAACAAGGCCTAGGGTTCATACTTTCACTAGTGCATGTTCTCTCAACAATACTAACATAGTTGAATCATATGTAAATACCTCTCGTGCGACAAAGAGTTCACTCCAAAGTCACAAATAGCGGAGAACTAATGAAGAAATTATTATAGGGTACGAAACCACCTCAAAGTTATCTTTTCTGATTAATCTTATGAGCTATCCCTATAAGTGTCACGGACAGCCCTAGAGTTCGTACTAAAATAACACCTTAAGATACACATCAACCAAAACCCTAATGTCACCTAGATACTCCAATGTCATCACAAGTACCCATGGGCTTGATTATACGATGTGCATCATATAATTTCAGATCCGTCATATTCGATCCAACACAAACAACTTCAAAGAGTGCCCCAAAGTTTCTACCGAAAAGTCAAGACAAAAATGTGTGCCAACCCCTATGCATAGATTCCCAAGGTCACGGAACCCGCAAGTTGATCACCAAAACATACATCAAGTGGATCAATAGAACATCCCATTGTCACCACGGATATCCCATCGCAAGACATACATCAAGTGTTCTCAAATCCTTAAAGACTCAATCTGATAAGAAAACTTCAAAGGGAAAACTCAATTCATCTCAACAAGATAGAGAGGGGAACACTCCATATGATTCATCTATATCAATAAAGCTCATGGTACATCAAGATTGTGTCATCTCAAGAACATGAGAGAGAGAGAGAGATCAAACACATAGCTACTGGTACATACCCTCAGCCTCGAGGGTGAACTACTCCCTCCTCGTCATGGAGACCGTCAGGATGATGAAGATGGCCTTCGGTGATGGTTTCCCCCTCCGGCATGGTGCCGGAGCAGGCTCCCGATTGGTTTTTCGTGGCTCTGGAGGCTCGGGCGGCGGCGAAACTCCCGATCTAGGTTTCTTTTCAGAGGTTTCTATATTTATAGAAATTTTTGACGTCAATCTCATGTCAAGGGGGTTCCACGAGGCGGTGACAAGCCTGCTAGGCGCGGCCAGGTTTTTTTGCACGACCCTTTTGTTGGGAGACGTAGTAGTAAATCAAAAATTTTCCTACGCGTTCACCAAGATCCATCTATGGAGAAACCAGCAACGAGCAAGGGGAGAGTGGATCTTCATACCTTTGAAGATCGCTAAGCGGAAGCGTTACAAGAACGCGGTTGATGGAGTCGTACTCGCAGCGATTCAGATCGCGGTAGATCCGATCAAGTGCCGAACGGACGGCACCTCCGCGTTCAACACACGTGCAGCCCGGTGACGTCTCCAACACCTTGATCCAGCAAGGAGGAAGGAGAGGTTGGGGAAGGGCTCCAACAGCAGCACGACGGCGTGGTGGTGGTGGAGTAGCAAGGTATTCCGACAGGGCTTCGCCTAAGCGCTGCGGAGGAGGAAGAAGAGAGGTAGGGCTTCGCCGTGAGAGAGAGAGATCAAATCCTATCTCAAAACATCCAAAACCTCAAGTATATATAGGAGGAGGGACGTGGAGGGCTGGCTTGGCCTCTACTCCAAAGAGGAGATGGTCGGCCGAATTAAAGGGAGAGTCCACCTCCCACAAGGGAGGTGGATCTCCTCCTTTTAAATCCTTTTTGCCTTATCTCCTTATCTCCAGCCACATGGGCCTTTAGCAAAAGTATTTCCCAGCCCAATAAGGGCTGACACACTTTATCTAACAGCCCATGAAGTCCTCTGGTCGTCACACCCCTCCCGGGGGTCCTCCGGCACCCTCCCGGCACTCCCGGTACAATACCGATGAGCCCGAAAACTTTCCGGTGACCGAAACTGGACTTCCTATATATCAATCTTTACCTCCGGACCATTCCGGAGCTCCTCGTGACGTCCGGGATCTCATCTGGGACTCCGAACAACCTTCGGTAATCACGTATACCTTTTCCCTATAACCCTAGCGTCATCGAACCTTAAGTGTGTAGACCCTACGGGTTCGGGAGACACGTAGACATGACCGAGACACCTCTCCGGTCAATAACCAACAGCGGGATCTGGATACCCATGTTGGCTCCCACGTACTCCACGATGATCTCATCGGATGAACCACGATGTCAAGGATTCAATCAATCCCGTATACAATTCCCTTTGTCTATCGGTATGATACTTGCCCGAGATTCGATCGTCGGTATCCCCATACCTTGTTCAATCTTGTTACTGGCAAGTCTCTTTACTCGTTCCGTAATACATCATCCCGTGGCTAACTCCTTAGTCACATTGAGCTCATTATGATGATGTCTTACCGAGTGGGCCCAGAGATACCTCTCCGTCACACGGAGTGACAAATCCCAGTCTCGATTCGTGCCAACCCAACAGATACTTTCGGAGATACCCGTAGCGTACCTTTATAGCCACCCAGTTACGTTGTGACGTTTGGCACACCCAAAGTATTCCTACGGTATCCGGGAGTTACACAATCTCATGGTCTAAGGAAATGACACTTGACATTGAAAAGCTTTAGCAAACGAACTACACGATCTTTGTGCTATGCTTAGGATTGGGTCTTGTCCATCACATCATTCTCCTAATGATGTGATCCCGTTATCAACGACATCCAATGTCCATGGCCATGAAACCGTGACCATCTATTGATCAACGAGCTAGTCAACTAGAGGCTCACTAGGGACATGTTGTGGTCTATGTATTCACACATGTATTATGGTTTCCGGTTAACACAATTATAGCATGAACAATAGACAATTATCATGAACAAGGAAATACAATAATAACCATTTTATTATTGCCTCTAGGGCATATTTCCAACAGTCTCCCACTTGCACTAGAGTCAATAATCTAGTTCACATCACCATGTGATTAACACTTACATCACCATGTGATCATATCATCATGTGATTAACACCCAATAAGTTCTGGGGTTTGTTCATGTTCTGCTCGTGAAAGAGGTTTTTAGTCAGCGGGTCTGCGACATTCAGATCCGTGTGTACCTTTGCAAACTTTCCATTTCATATTTGTAGATACTGCTCCCACGCTCCACTTGGAGCTATTCCAAATGGCTGCTCCACTATACGTAGCTGGATTTCTACTAAGAGTCATCCGGATTGGTTTTAAAGCTTGCATCATCGTAACACTTTACGATGAACTCTTTATCACCTCCATAATCGAGAAATATTTCCTTAGTTCTCAAGTTACTAAGGCTAACTTTGACCGCTGTCTAGTGATCCACTCTTGGATTACTCTTGTACCCCTTGACAGACTCATGGCAAGGCACACACAGGTGCGGTACACAACATGGCATACTATATAGAGCCTATGGCTAAAGCATAGGAGATGACACTCATCTCTTCTTTATCTTCTGCCGTGGTCGGGTATTGAGTCTTACTCAATTTCACACCTTACAATACAGTCAAGAACTCCTTCTTTGACCCATCTATTTTGAACTCCTTCAAAAACTTGTCAAGGTATGTCTTCGTCAAAAAAACTTATCAAGCGAATAGATCTATCCCTATAGATCTTGATGCTTAATAAAATAGTAGCTTTATCTGGGTCTTCCTTTGAAAAGAAAAAAAAAACTTTTCAAACAACCCTTCATGCTCTTCCAGAAATTCTACATCATTTCCGATCAATAATATGTCAACTACATATTCTTATAAGAAATTCCATAGTGCTCCCACTCACTTTCTTGCAAATACAAGTTTCTCATAAACATTGTATAAACTTAAACACTTTGATCACCTCATCAAAGCATATATTCCAACTCCGAGATGCTTGCTCCAGTCCATAGAAGGATCGCTGGAGTTTGCATATTATTAGCATCCTTAGGATTGACAAAACCTTCTGGTTGTATCACATACAACTCTTCCTCACAGAAACCATTACGGAAACCTTGTTTTGTCATCCATCTGCCAGATTTCATAATCGAAAAATGCAGCAACTGCTAACAAAATTTTAATAGACTTTTAGCATCGCTACAGATGAGATAATCTCATTGCAGTCAACTCCTTGAACTTGGCGGAAACTTCTTTGCGACAAGTCGAGCTTTATAAACGGTGACATTTCACCATTAGCGTCTATGTTTATCTCAAAGGTCCATTTGTACTCAATGACCCGCCATTCAACAGGCAAGTCTACCAAAGTCCATACTTGGTTTTCATACATGGATCCTTTCTCGGATTTCATGGCTCCTAGCCATTTGTTGGAATCCGGGCCCACCATCGCTTCTCCATAGTTCGTAGGTTCATCGCTGTCCAACAACATGATTTCCAAGACAGGGTTGTCGTACTACGCAGGAGCAGTACGCGTCCTTGTCGACCTACGAGGTTCGATAGTGACTTGATCCGAAGCTTCATGATCATCATCATTAACTTCCTTTTCAACTGAGTAGGCTCTACAGAAACATCTTTCTGTGTTGCGCTATTCTCTAGATGAAACAAAGGTTCAACAACCTTACCAAGTTCTATCTTCCTCCCACTCAATTCTTTCGAGAGAAACTCTTTCTCAAGAAAGGACCCGTTCTTAGCTACAAATACCTTTTGCGCTTGGATCTGAGATAGAAGGTATACCCAATGTCTCATTAGGGTATTCTATGAAGATGCATTTGTCTGCTTTGGGTTCGAGCTCGCTAGGTGAAAAACCCATTTTCACATAAGCGTCGCAACCCCAAACATTAAGAAATGACAGCTTAGGCTTCTATCAAACCATAATTCTCACGGTGTCATCTCAACAGACTTAGATGGTGCCCTGTTAAAGTGAATGGATTTGTCTTTAATGCATAACCCCATAACGATAGTGGTAAAACGATAAGAGACATCATAGTACTCACTATATCCAATAGAGCACGACTACGACGTTCGAACACACCATCACACTATGGTGTTCCAGGAGGCGTGAGCTGTGAAACAATTTCCACATTGTCTAAAATTGCATACCAAACTCGTAACTTAGATATTCACCTCCGTGATCATATCATAGACATTTATCTTCTTGTCACGATGATCTTTAACTTCACTCTGAAACTCCTTGAACCTTTCAAACATTTCAGATTCGTGTTTCATTAAGTAAATATCCCCATATTTACTCAAATCATCAGTGAAGGTAAAGAAAAACAACGATATCCACTGTGTGTTTCAACACTCATTGGACCACATACATCAACATGTATTAATTCCAATAAGCCACTTGCCCGCTCCATCATATTGGATGACGGGGTCTCAGTCATCTTGCCCAAGAGGCATGGCTCGCATGTCTCAACCGATTCGAAATCGAGTGAGTCAAAAAACATCCATCATCATGGAGTTTCTTCATGCGATTTATACCAATATGACATTACGTGGCAGTGCCACAAGCATGTGGTACTATCATTATTAACTTTGTATCTTTTGGTACCAATGTTATGAATATGTGTACTACTACGATCATGATTCGATAAACCATTTCGAGTGGGTGCATGACCATTGAAGGCATTATCCATGTAAACAGAATAACCATTATTCTCTAACTTATATGAATAACCGTATCGCACTAATCATGATCTAATCACGTTTATGCTCAACGCAAACACCAAATAACATTTATTTAGGTTTATCACAAATCCTGAAGGTAGAGAGAGCGTGCGATGGTGATCACATCAATCTTGGAAATACTTCCAACACATATCGTCACCTTTCACCTAGCTAGTCTCCATTTACTCCGTAGCTTTTATTTCGAGTTGCTAACACTTAGCAACCGAACCGGTATCTAATACCCAGGTGCTACTAGGAGTACCAGCAAGGTACACATCACTAACACGTATATCAAATATACTTCCATTGACATTACCAGCCTTCTTATCTACCAATAATCTAGGGTTTTTCCGCTTCAGCGAACATTCTCCTCATAACAGAAGCATTTAGTCTCGGGTTCGGGCTCAACCTTGGGTTTCTTCACTAGAGCAACAACTGGCTTGCCATTCCTGAAGTTTTTCCCTTCTTGCCCTTGCCCCTTTTGAAACTAGTGGTTTTCACTTAACCATCAACACTTGATGCTCCTTATTGATTTCTACCTTCGTGGTGTCAAACATCACGAACAACTCAGGGATCATCTTATCCATCCCTGGCATGTTATAGTTCATCACGAAGCTCTAGTAGCTTGGTGGCAGTGACTTGGAGAACTGCATTAATCACTATCTCATCTGGAAGATTAACTCCCACTTGATTCAAGTGATTGTAGCACCCAGACAATCTGAGAACACGCTCACCGATTAAGCTATTCTCCTTTATCTTGCAGGCAAAGAATCTTGTTGGAGGTCTCATACCTCTCAACATAGGCACGAGCTTGAGATCACAATCTCAGCTCCTAGAACATCTCATATGTTCTGTGACGTTCAAAACATTTTGAAGCCTCAATTCTAAGCCGTAATGCATGACGCACTGAACTATCACGTAGTCATCAAAAAGTGCCTGTCATATGTTCACAACATCTACAGACAACGCTTGAGGGAGTGATGCAGTTAGCGGTACATCAAAAACATAAGCTTTCTGTGCAGCAATGAGGACAATCCTCAGATCACGGACCCAGTCCGCATTATTGCTACCATCAACTTTCAACTTACTTTTCTCTAGGATTGTATCAATAAAACTGGGGAGCTACAGCGCGAGCTATCTACGACATAATTTGCAAGGACATTTTTAGACTAAGTTCATGATAATTAAGTTCATTTAATCAAATTATTAATGAACTCCCACTTAGATAGACATCTCTCTAGTCTTCCAAGTGATACATGATCCATGTCAACTAGCCCGTGTCCGATCATCACGTGAGACGGACTAGTCATCCATGGTGAACATCTCTATGTTGATCGTATCTTCTATACGACTCATGTTCGACCTTTCGATCTTCCGTGTTCCGAGGCCATGTCTGTACATGCTAGGCTCGTCAAGTCAACCTAAGTATTTCGCATGTGTAAATCTGGCTTACACCCGTTGTATGCGAACGTTAGAACCTATCACACCCGATCATCACGTGGTGCTTCGGAACGACGATCCTTAGCAACGGTGCACAGTTAGGGTGAACACCTTTCTTGAAATTTTATTGAGAGATCATCTTATTTACTACCGTCGTTCTATGCAAATAAGATGTAAACATGATAAACATCACATGCAATCAATATAGTGACATGATATGGCCAATATCATTTTGCTCCTATGATCTCCATCTTCGGGGCACCATGATCATCACTGTCACCGGCACGACACCATGATCTCCATCATCATGATCTCCATCATTGTGTCTTCATGAAGTTGTCTCGCCAACTATTACTTCTACTACTATGGCTAACGCTTAGCAATAAAGTAAAGTAATTACATGGCGTTTATGATTGACACGCAGGTCATACAATAAATAAGACAACTCCTATGGCTCCTGCCGGTTGTCATAATCATCGACATGCAAGTCGTGAATCCTATTACAAGAACATGATCAATTCATACATCACAATGCATCACATCACATCCTTTGGCCATATCACATCACAAGGCACATGCTGCAAAAACAAGTTAGACGTCCTCTAATTTGTAGTTGCAAGTTTTTACGTGGCTGCTATAGGTTACTAGCAAGAACGTTTCTTACCTACGTCAACACCACAACGTGATTTGCCAATTGCTATTTACCCTTCATAAGGACCCTTTTCATCGAATCCGATCCGACTAAGGTAGGAGAGACAGACACCCGCTAGCCACCTTATGCATCTAGTGCATGTCAGGCGGTGGAACCGGTCTCACGTAAGCGTACGTGTAAAGTTGGTCCGGGCCGCTTCATCCCACAATACCGCCGAATCAAGATAAGACTAGTAGCGGCAAGCAAATTAACAAACTCGACGCCCACAACTGCTTTGTGTTCTACTCGTGCATAGATTCTACGCATAGACCTAGCTCATGATGCCACTGTTGGGAGACGTAGTAGTAAATCAAAAATTTTCCTACGCGTTCACCAAGATCCATCTATGGAGAAACCAGCAACGAGCAAGGGGAGAGTGGATCTTCATACCTTTGAAGATCGCTAAGCGGAAGCGTTACAAGAACGCGGTTGATGGAGTCGTACTCGCAGCGATTCAGATCGCGGTAGATCCGATCAAGTGCCGAACGGACGGCACCTCCGCGTTCAACACACGTGCAGCCCGGTGACGTCTCCAACACCTTGATCCAGCAAGGAGGAAGGAGAGGTTGGGGAAGGGCTCCAACAGCAGCACGACGGCGTGGTGGTGGTGGAGTAGCAAGGTATTCCGACAGGGCTTCGCCTAAGCGCTGCGGAGGAGGAAGAAGAGAGGTAGGGCTTCGCCGTGAGAGAGAGAGATCAAATCCTATCTCAAAACATCCAAAACCTCAAGTATATATAGGAGGAGGGACGTGGAGGGCTGGCTTGGCCTCTACTCCAAAGAGGAGATGGTCGGCCGAATTAAAGGGAGAGTCCACCTCCCACAAGGGAGGTGGATCTCCTCCTTTTAAATCCTTTTTGCCTTATCTCCTTATCTCCAGCCACATGGGCCTTTAGCAAAAGTATTTCCCAGCCCAATAAGGGCTGACACACTTTATCTAACAGCCCATGAAGTCCTCTGGTCGTCACACCCCTCCCGGGGGTCCTCCGGCACCCTCCCGGCACTCCCGGTACAATACCGATGAGCCCGAAAACTTTCTGGTGACCGAAACTGGACTTCCTATATATCAATCTTTACCTCCGGACCATTCCGGAGCTCCTCGTGACGTCCGGGATCTCATCTGGGACTCCGAACAACCTTCGGTAATCACGTATACCTTTTCCCTATAACCCTAGCGTCATCGAACCTTAAGTGTGTAGACCCTACGGGTTCGGGAGACACGTAGACATGACCGAGACACCTCTCCGGTCAATAACCAACAGCGGGATCTGGATACCCATGTTGGCTCCCACGTACTCCACGATGATCTCATCGGATGAACCACGATGTCAAGGATTCAATCAATCCCGTATACAATTCCCTTTGTCTATCGGTATGATACTTGCCCGAGATTCGATCGTCGGTATCCCCATACCTTGTTCAATCTCGTTACTGGCAAGTCTCTTTACTCGTTCCGTAATACATCATCCCGTGGCTAACTCCTTAGTCACATTGAGCTCATTATGATGATGTCTTACCGAGTGGGCCCAGAGATACCTCTCCGTCACACGGAGTGACAAATCCCAGTCTCGATTCATGCCAACCCAACAGATACTTTCGGAGATACCCGTAGCGTACCTTTATAGCCACCCAGTTACGTTGTGACGTTTGGCACACCCAAAGTATTCCTATGGTATCCGGGAGTTACACAATCTCATGGTCTAAGGAAATGACACTTGACATTGAAAAGCTTTAGCAAACGAACTACACGATCTTTGTGCTATGCTTAGGATTGGGTCTTGTCCATCACATCATTCTCCTAATGATGTGATCCCGTTATCAACGACATCCAATGTCCATGGCCATGAAACCGTGACCATCTATTGATCAACGAGCTAGTCAACTAGAGGCTCACTAGGGACATGTTGTGGTCTATGTATTCACACATGTATTATGGTTTCCGGTTAACACAATTATAGCATGAACAATAGACAATTATCATGAACAAGGAAATACAATAATAACCATTTTATTATTGCCTCTAGGGCATATTTCCAACACCTTTTCGGCCTCCTCGATTCCCATGCCATGTTAAAAAAGATTGATCTGATCTCTAATCATGTTTTTAAGAGTTTTTTCTTTCTTACATTTTCTTTATTTATTTCCAAAAACAATGCGCAAGGTGATCGTGTTTAAATTGCATAGAGAAAAAGTATCTATAGTTATGCAAAGACAAAAAGGACAAAACCATATCAAAGTCAAGGAGTATTTATTTGCACGACCAAATAATATATTTCATGGCAGATGTTAATTCTTTTAGCGAGGATGGAAGAATGGGAGTCAAAAGAGAAGAACAAATTCTTCTTAAGAAAAGAGGCACCCTAACTTTTTCTTGAAACTCAGGTGACTTTAATTGCACAATGTACTGGAAAGTTAAAGTGTTAACGTATTTAATTCATGGCATTCAACCAAAAGTTTAGCTAAAGTGTCTTAGGAGAAGAAATAAAGTTTAGCTAGTGTCATACTCCCTTCGTCTGGTGTAGCGACCCGACCTGAAAGGTCGAATCTCCGGTGTTTCCGTACCATCCCAAGATCATGCTGGTACACACACGGTACATCAATGTATATATCAAAGGGAAATCACACAGCATTATATTAATCGAAATCTCATATCGAGTCCTTTATTACAATAAAAATTACAATAAAGTGGCTGAAAGCCAACTCATGAGAATATCTAAATCTTGCGGAAGCGTCAAAGGTAGATGAGTCAATCTGACTCCAAGGGCATCTCACTGAGCATAGAATGTGTCCTCACTCCTGGTCGGAAAAGTACTCTGCAACATGATACGTTGCAGCCATGTAGGTCAGCATATGGAATATGCCGGCAAAGTCACAAGAGAGGGGTGAAAAGATAATCATCTAGTTCTACATGCATATATGGCAGGCGGGGGGGGGGTAAGTTTTTGCGTAAAGCCAAGTTTTTCCTACATCAAGAAAGGGGCTAAGCAAAATATTACTAAGTTGGTTGATTAATGAGATGGTTCCACCAACCAATTCTCATACCCAAATTGTTAATACCCACATCATCATATTAATGGTGTTGAGAATTCCGAATGTTTCAGTTCCTTTGGCTCAAGTCGTCCATGACCGTGGACACGGCTAATCGATTAGGTTTGAGTACTCTGCAGAGTTTTGCACACGTTCCCCACAAGATTTGGTCACCTCCGTTTGATTTCTCGCACTTCAGGGTGTTTGAGAAACGGATGACCAAAACATGGTCTTCCAAAGGGTTTCCCTGCGACTCTGTCGGTGCCCATCCTTTCCTACCGTTCTTCTACATCTCGTAGCACCGCCTGTCCAGGGTCACCACGATATCCAACCAAGCCAGAGCCCATAATGACTTGTGGCTGTGCAGGTAAGCCTTGGGTCTTGAAGCACCCATCCATCTCTTTGTGCCTGGGTGGATCTTTCCGCGTGAATACTGGCCATCTCCAGCATCACCTAGGCAAATCCACTGGTTTCTCCAGGGTGCCGTTCAACCATCATCCACCCAGAGGTATGTTGAAAACTCGGAGTCTTGAAAATCTTGATCATTATGTAGGTCTTGAAATTATTAACTCTCTCAACTCTCATGAATCACACAACCAACCCCGTCTACTAATAGCATAGCAAAAAAGTAAAACAACGTTTCCCGGGGCCAATGTGTCAAAGAGTTTGAGGGGGTACCTACCACATGATACTACTACAATGTAACCAAGTTTCCAACTAACCTATCTTGCATGCAATTGGGGGAAAATGGTAGAACTAATGCATATAAAACATGGGTAATCATGATCAAAGTGACTTGCCTGATTGATGATCTTTGTACTCGTGGGACTCTAAGTAACAAGCTTCGCACTCCGGATAATCTAACGAAGCAAACAAGCACTCAATAAGCATACAACAGAATATTGTAACCCACAAACATCAATCAAGAACTAGTAAACAGTCAAGACAAAACAATGCACAAATCACAAGTAAGGAAAACACACAAAGTTTTGTTTACTAGGAGGTGATTGATAAAACACTACTAACATAATAAAACTATTTTGAAATAACCAAAACAATTGTTGACAGCAAGGAAACAATAAAATATTTTTATTAATAAACAGAAGAAAATCAATTTAAGTTTGTTGAGAAAACTTTTGTAAAGTTTGTAAAAGTTTTGATAAGCACTATATGAATCAACTATAGTTTTACTATCAAAAGAGCAAAACAAAACTTATTATTTATTAACAAAACATGTTCTTAACAGAAAATAATTTTACAAATAAACTTGTCTTAGAAAACAGAATTAAATTATATAAAACTTTGTTGAAAGAAAACTATTACTAACTAGTTGTTTTAATCAAAATAAACCTATTTGAAAAGAAATTGTGGTTCCTATATTAACAAAGAAATAAACTAAACAATTTTATATTTTTATTAACAATAAGTAAAACACTAAATATTTAAATCAACAGAACCTACTAAACAAATTAAAACTAAATCTAAGTTAAACTAACTAAAACTAAGTAAATAAAACTATACTATAATACTAGGCAGATTCTGTTTATAGCAAAAACACCAATCAAATATATCCTAAAAATCCTCAAACTAAGCATGAAGATAGTCCTAACTAATACCAAACAGTAGCAAAAAGATTCATATAAAAATCTATTTTCAAACTCTAGTTATTCAGATTTGAAGATTTTGAGCAAATTTGATTAAATTCAAATTTTAGAGTTCAAATTTAAAATTTAAAAGCACAGGGTGAAACTACATGAAAAATGCGAGCTAAAAAGAATCAACTCAATACATTAAACAGATTAAAAGATATAAGAAAAACAAAATCATAACAGGTTCTGTTTACTAAACAAAAATCAGAAAAAGGAAATATCTATCGGACGGCCAGGGGGCTACGTGGCACGATCCTATTGGTTGGGGGTGTGTGCGCGCGGGAGTTTACGGGCGGGCGACCGGACCGAAAAGGAAAACGTTTCGGGGAATTAAATTGATCTAATCTGGGTCGTGGATTTTGGATCCAAGGGTGGAGATGAGCCCGAAGATTTTACCGGAGGGGGAAAGTGGACTCCGGCGATGGTGGCGGCGGCCGGTGGTCGAGGACGTTGCCGGAGGGGTCCCCGGTGGTCGAAAGATGCAGCGAAGGGGTTCAGACGACGGCGGGCGAGGTCCGGCGTCGAACGGAGGGGTCGGAGAAGGGCGAGGGTGACCGAGGCGATGGCTACGGGCAATGAGAGCTTCGGTGGTGGAGGCAACTCCGGCGAGTGATTTAGCAGCGTTCTAGCGACGGGAGAGAGGGGATTCGGGGGGAAATGGATGCGGGGAGTGGCCGGTACTTATAGGGGCGCTGGGGAGTGCGGGGAAGTAATGGGAGGCGAGATCCGCGGGGAAGAAGAAACTGCCGGCGATGGATCTCCGGCGCGCGCGAGGAAGAAGAAAGGCGACCGAGCGGAGCAACGGTCGGTCGAGTGGGACCCGGTGGCAGCGAGAGGGAGGGCGAGGTTTCCGCGTCGGTCGTCCGGCGCGTATTGAATTCGCGAAATAAAGCCTGTGGGCCGGCCCGTTTTAATTCTAAAACCGTTACCGTTTTCTGTTTTATATTTTTCCAGCGACATTCAAAAGCTTTTACAACATTCAAACCGTTTAGAAATATAGGAGTATTATATGTCAAAATTAACAGAATAATAAATTCTATTTAATGAACATTTTTATTCTGTCATTTGAACACTTTGAAAAAATAATATTTTTAGAAATTGCCTATTTGTTTTTAAAACCTTTTTGCAAATATTTTCAAAACAACTCCTGGTTACTTTTGTTCAAATAGATCACCAAAATGACCCTGGTGTGGAGTGTCATGTTACTCCCCTCTTATTTTGAACATTTTACCAAGATTTCAAATAGGTGAAAGCAACTTAGGGAAAGTAGAAAGGGCTTTCAGAATTTAGAAAGAACAATTCAACAATACATGTATTCAAACAATGATGATGATGGATGCATAGCTATATTTCATAACATTCCAAAATGAAATTTTGGGATGTTACATCTGGTTTATTAGACCCCTTTTATTTTAGGCTAAAATTTGACTTATAAAATTAACTAATAAGATGCAAACTACATGTCACAAAAATTATATTGTTGAAAAGCTTTTCCAAACACAAATCCGACCATATAATGTTTCATAACATATACCTTATATTTTACCGAAAAAGGGTTTCCCCTTCTTTGTATTACAAAGCAACCAACACCGATACATAGATCGCTGGGACGAGCGGCACAACAAGCCTAAAAGAAAAAGAAGAAGAAACAAATGCCAACAACGGCAGCTCGACAAAGCGCGCATGATCCACCACCGTTGTGCCCACCGGAAACAAACCACCATACGAGGCACCGATCCTTCGCGTACCAAGCAGCACCTCCAAGAAGGAGTGCGACGCCGACGGCGCTGCTGCCCGGACGGGTCCTAGGGTTTCCCCCGGCACGCGGAGGGAGATAGGGGATGGATACCACCGACACCCTCCAGGAAGGAATGGTGACACCCGCAGGCGTCACCGCATCGGAGTCGAAGACCGGCAAGGATTTCTCCCGCACACCAAACCCCGCCGCCCAACCGAACCGGAGCCAATCGGAGGCGAAGACCGGCAAGGATTTCTCCCGCACACCAAACCCCGCCGCCCAACCGAACCGGAGCAAACCGGACAAACCTCCGCCCACCACCATGCGCCATCTCGGTTACACTACCACCCACGTCGCCTCACTGCGAACACCACCACGAGGCCAAGAGAACCAGCGAGAAGTGCCAAACGGCGGAAGCAACGACACCGTTACCAAGCAGGACGGAACCACCTCACCCGCCGACGAGCACGAGGCCCGAGCCCCCGGCAGCGTCGCGGTTGCCGTCCAGACACGACAACGGGGCACCAGGCCACCCCTGGCCCAGCCAGGCCCGAACAGGCCCGCTAAGCCCCGCCGGCCATGCTGCAGCAATTCGGCATCTGCGCCGCCAGTTCCCAGTCGTTCGACGCCACACCCGCACCTCCTGGAGGTCGCGCCGTGGGCCCACCCCGCCGCGGGCCCTCCCGGACCCAGATGGCGCCCGAAGGGCCCAGATCTGGGCCGAGCGTGCGCCGCCAGGCCGTGCCGCCGCGCTACCCCGCCGCCAACGGCGACGCCACCGTCCAGCCCTCCACCCGCGAAGTGCCAATACCCCGCTGCCACGCTGGACCGCCACCGCCTAGGGACACCCCCTGGCCCGCTCCGTCCCACGCTAGTGAAAACCGAGAGGGGAATGGCGAGGGGGCCGCCGCCGCCAGCGTCGCCCCGGCCAGGCCCGACGGCGAGCGCCGAGGACGTTGACGGGGAGGAAGGGAGGGAGGGAGCTGGAGCAAGAAGGACGGGGACGCGTCCGGTTGCCCGCGGGGGCGACGCGGTCGCGAGAGCCAGGCTTCCATATACTTTATATTTTAATAGTCTATAAATGATCAAAATCTGATCCAAAATATAAAGGGGCGTAATAAATCCGAACGGATGTAGTAAAAATCTAGCTGTGGGCCGGCCCCGCAGTGAGAGATGCCAATATGGATGTTGAGTATATTCAAGGACCAATAAATGGAATGGCGCTGATCTGCTTTTGCACAAACATAATCAAACTGTGCGCTTGGACCGCCTTTCTTCCACGACCCTCCCATTTTACATTAAGTGTATGTGAAAATTCATGCAATCTCATGCCTGTGTGTACGTAGAGCAACTCCAACGAGGCGACCCATTTCGTCCGCCGCCGTCCGTTTGGCTCGGTACGGACACAAAAAGCGGCCCAACGCGTCGATCCAAACGGACGCGCGTCCGTTTTTCGTCTCCGGGCGATCCATTCCTGGCCCATTTTGAGCCGGATTTGCGTCGACGCGGACACGAGACGGACTTGCGCGCGCTCGCCCTCTCCTCTCCCCGGGTCCGCTGGTCGGTGGCACATTGCCCTCTCCCCATCCAACAGCTCACCCTCGCCCGCCTCCTTCGTCGCCGACGCCACCGCCCATTTTTGCCGCGACTCTGCCAGCTGCCGGTGCCTCCACATCCGCGCGGCAACGCCGCCCACTCCCGCGTCGCCCGCCACCGTCGTCTTGCCGCCGGGCAGCCGACTGCTTCCCACCCCCGCGCCCCCCACCACACAGCCGCCTCCCGACCAAGAAGCCGCTTCGCCTCCCCGGCTAGATCCTCACTGGCACGCTCGTCAGACGCCGGCCCACTCGTCGGACGCCGGCAGGGCAGCTAGCTGGTCCGTGCGCGTCACGACTCCCTTTGCTGGCCGTCTCCTTCGTCGACACCCACAAGCTGTTTGGCAGTTTATCAATGTACAAAATGGACTCCGCCGACGAGTTCTTTTTTCATAATTTCCTTTGCGATTCCGACGATTCGTCGTTCGATGACGAGGAGGAGATATTGGCTGCCGTGTTGGTCCATCACCACCTCAACAGCCAGCGGCCGTTATTCCGTGGCTCCATTCCGGGCCACCTTCCGGTGTTGAATCGCAACCGAGAGAGTGGGCATTTCCTTCTTTGGAAGGACTACTTTGACATAACAAACCGTTGTTCAAACATCAAAAATTCCGCCGCCGTTTCCGTATGAGTAGGCATCTTTTCAACCGTATTAGAGAGGGGATGGTCGGCTATGCTGACTATTTCGAGTGCAAAGAGGATGCCGTTGGCAAGATTGGTTTCTCCTCTTATCAGAAATGCACTGCCGCCATCCGAATGCTTGCATACGGAGGGCCCGGTGATCTCATTGACGAGTACATGCGTAGGAGCGAGTCTACATGCCTAGAGTCCCCGTATAAGTTCTGCAAGGCTGTTATTGCTGTGTTTGGTCCTGAGTACTTGAGAGAGCTGACTGCTGAAGATACAACCCGTTTGTTGGCGATGAATGCCAGCAGGGGCTTCCCAAGGATGCTTGGCATCATAGACTGCATGCACTAGGAGTGGAAGAACTGCCCTTCTGCTTGGCAAGGGTAGTATAAGGGCAATTTCAGGGCTTGCACTGTCATACTAGAGGCCGTGGCGTCTCAAGATCTCTGGATCTGGCACTCTTTCTTTGACATGGCCGGATCACACAATGATATCAACGTGCTTTAGCGCTCGCCGGTGTTTGCTAGGCTTGCCGAAGGCAACAGTCCACCGGTGAACTTTACTGTCAACGGCCACAACTATGACAAATGATACTACCTGGGTGATGGTATCTATCCTCAGTGGACCACTATTGTCAAGACAATACCCAACCCTGTCGGAGAGAAGAGGAAAAGATTTGCCCAAGAGCAACAGAGTGCTAGGAAGGATGTCGAGCGTGCCTTTGGTGTTTTGCAATCTCGACGGGGCATCGTTCGGTATCCTGCTAATACCTGGAGCATGCAGAAACTGTGGGAGGTGATGACTGCTTGTGTGATCATGCATAATATGATCGTAGAAGACGAGCGCCCGGAACGTCTGTACGATCAAGGGTTTCAGTTTCAGGGTGAGAATGTTATGCCTGAGCATGAAGGAGTGGCAACGCTTGAACAGTTCACCCAATTTCATCATGACATGCGTGGTTGGGAACTCACATGCAACTGCAAAATAATTTAGTTGAACATATGTGAATTCATGTTGGCAACCAATAGATGTATCTTTTTTTATTCGTTTGTAAAACTAGTATGAAACCGATCCATATCTAAAACAGGGCAGACGTCGGGCGGGCGGCCGACCAAACGGACAAAAAACAGACGAAATCGCCGTACATTTAAGTCGTCCCATTGGAATTGCTATTAAGATTCATGCATTGCCGTGTGCAAGGACCTAGCTGGACCTAGTGTTGGCCTAAGTCCCCGACTGTCGTTAGATCTCTCTTTTCGACACCTACTAGAGAAAGTGAAAGCCACGGATACCAAAGTGATAGCTAGTCAGAAACGGTGACTTTGGACTAACTTTAATTAATTCCAACAGCAAAAAAAAAAAAAGAGACACTTAATTATCCTTCTCTCCTTGGCTATATATGACTAGTACATGTACTGTAAAGTGTAAAGGTTAGGGTTAGTTCGATCTTTCACCACCTGACCATTAATTTGGACCTCCCATGCATTAGTATGCTTCCTTCCAAAACGTACATATAATGTATGCATGAACTCACTTTTGTTGTCTCGCACGCGCCAGCTAGCTTCACACGTAACATATGTAGATAGATAGAATTCAATGGTGACCTCCTTTAATTTGGCTTGATCTATATCTTCCACCAGAGTTGATTAAATGATAATGAGGTGAGAGCGGTGCAACACAAAACAACAGCCTCAAATCAGCTCTCAAGCGCCTCGATCATCAAGTAGCTAGGGAGATCACCATCGGTTAAACGATGGGGACAAGCAACATGGGCAACGATGGGAGCTCAGCGGCAAGCAATGATGACAGCACGGTGGAGGAGGAAGGCGGGCAGGACATGACCAAGGCTGGCGACTCGTCGTCGTCGGTGCGCCCCTACGTTCGTTCCAAGAATCCCCGCCTCCGCTGGACGCCGGAGCTCCACCACTGCTTCGTTCGCGCCGTTGAAAGACTCGGCGGCCAAGATCGTAAGCCTACTCATTTTTCACCATCCTAGCTATATATATGCATCGATGGACATGTTAACTTGATGTTCATTTTGTGCAGGTGCAACTCCTAAGCTCGTCCTTCAGTTGATGAACGTTAGAGGGCTTAGCATAGGCCATGTCAAGAGCCATCTCCAGGTATGCATCACTTTACTTCTTAATTCTGCATCGTCATCTTTCGTTGTGCGTTCATGTTTCAATGATTCCTCTTTGCATGTGTAATGCCAATTCTGTAATTAATTGACGATGGGCCTTCAGATGTACAGAAGCAAGAAGATTGACGACTCCGGCCAGGGTATGTCCACGATCCCGTGAATTTCACAGCCCTTTCTTATTGAGTATTTGAATGGATTCAGTATATTCTGCCCCTGATCTGGCCGATTATTATGTGCAGTCATCATAGGTCACTTGCAACAGGGAGGAGAAGTCTATAACTCCGCTCATCTCCCCTTCCATCGTCGCGTCAGTGGTGCCGGTAAAATGCTCTCTAGGTAGTTCAGTGGATCTACTAAATTGCCCTCAACACATTCAATTTTTTTTTTGTTAAGCGATCGACTATATCTTTTGGATATCTGTGAATAAATTTATTTATCTCATCCTCTGCATTATTAGATAAAACGACTAGCAAAGTTATTCAATAATCCTAGATTGTTAGTTCTGACCTATTAATCTCCTTGGATGACGAACTAGGTTTGGCACTAGACCATGTCCACCATGGAGGAGGAGCTGGCATGAACCATACTGGCTCCATGGCCACTGTTTAGGATCAAAACCCTACTATTCATCATCATCATCAGCTCATCATGACGAGGCTCTCCTTAGAACACGTGCTCAACATGTAAATGGCTATAACCCAGCTTTGGTAGTCCAAGAATCCTCTTCATCAAGAAATGATCATCACGCCATAAACCGATACCACTATGAAAGACGGCCGCTGCAAGTTGCTATGACGGTGCACAACTATGATCATATCCATGGTCGCAATATAAACCTGGATCTCTCGCTCGATATCAGTGGTGGACAGCGGCCAGAGATGAAGAGCAAGAGAGGCTGCACCAGATGGGGGAAAGAAGCAGCAGAAGAAGATGATGACGATCAGGTTGATGCCAATGAAGAATTGGAGAGCACAGCCACTAGACTATCTCTATCACTGTTCTCTCCTAATCCTAGTACTCTGGATCCAAAGGGGATTAGTGCCAATGATCATGCATTAGATCTAGAAGTCAATGTCAATAAGACATGCCAAGTGAAACACGCAATCAGGGCAAGCACTCTTGATCTCACCATATGATCGATCAATTGCAGTGTAGTACTTATCCATATCCATATATACATATGTAGAGGAAGAAACTTATGTATACCATATAAACATATTGAGTATTCATTGTATGTGTCCTTTATTCGAAAAGAGGGGAACGCCCTCGGCCTGTCCTTATATGTGTCCTTGATATTTCATTTTGGTGATGACCTTACACTTCTAAGCTAAGGCCTCCTCTCACTCAAAGGGATTTTAAAGAATCCTTGGATTCTTTTCCTATCAGGGCTCATTGTATTCACAACATTGGATCTTTAGGAAGTGCACTCAATTCCATAGGAATGTTTTCATCCACTCAAACATTTGTGCAGTCTAGCGATTCGAGTTCAATTCCTAGAATTGACACGTGATGCACATGGATTTTCTCCCATTTATTGAGAATCAAGCTTGGTGTGCGGTGGAACCACTCATCAAGAAATATCTTGATGCCCATTTAAAAAAATTTGAGGACCATATTTATCTTTTTACTCATACTAAAATGGTTGTATGCATCCTCAATTGGTGCAGAGGCCGGAAAGTAAAAATCTCCCCATTTTAAAAGAACGGGGTCGGTTCTGGCCGGCGTAGAGGCTTCAGGACAAAGCGAAACAACCGCTCCTCCCGAGTCGCCTCCCATGAGGCAGCCGGGAGGCCTCCAGATGTCATCGGTCGGACTCCATCTCTCCTCCTCCTTCCTCGCCGCCCAAGGGTGCGGCCAAGCGAAGCCTTGCCGTCTCCGGTGGCGGCGGGGATTCGGGTCCTCCCGCTCGTGTGGGGCTGGCGCGGGACAGAGCGTGGTGCTCGGCCGGACGCCATGGCGGGTGGTGGTGGTGCTCCGGCGAATCCGTTCCTCCGTGGCAGGTGGTTTCGCGTTCTAGTGCGTCACGGTCCTCAGGAACTGCGGCGACGTGACCAGATCGGTCAGTGGCGGCGCATCCGGATCTGGGCTAGGCATGGGTCTTGGTCCCTGGATTGCGGTCGGCATGATGGCGGGCACGACACATCGACAGCTGGGCGGATCCACAGGGATTCTATCCTTGTCTAGTCCATGATAGTGCGGGCAACTACGGGGGAAACCCTAGATCTCCTTGGGATTGAGCGATGGTGGTGCTTTTGCATCGTAGACCCTCTCCAGGGCATCTTTTTGGAGTTTGCCCAGGTTGAAGGGAGCAACGACGCCGGCGATACACACCTGGTAGCATCTTTGATGTTGTTCCCTTGTTGAGTCATCATTGTTGCAGTTTGTGTCATCTGGCTCGGGATGCTCCAGGGGAAACCCTAGATCTGGGTTTCCCGGATCGGACGATAATGGCGTTCAAAGTTTCGCTTTTCCTCTCGAGAGCATCATTTTGGAGCAAGTGATGGCTGGAGGGGACAAGAGGAGGAGCAGTGTTGCATCTACCGCAGGGCCGACGACGGATCATGGCGGCATGGAGCTGCCGAGTTTCGGCGATGGGCGTGTGTGGATAAACACGTGCAGGATGGTGATGTTGTCTGGCGCTGTGGTAGCATCGATGGCAGGCAAGCCAAGGCCGCTGCTTTAGTTCCTGCTCTAGAGATGGACCAATGGAAGATGGCGGCGGCAGCAAAAGTGTGCCGGACCGGTGTGGGACCCAGTCCCGATATGTGGCTGGGCTGGGGCATCCGGCTATAGATGTTAGGGTTTGGTACGATGTCTGTTTTGTATTAGGCCCGGATATTCGGTACACCTTTATCAAGGGAATATGAGTAGCAACAGGTGTTGCCTAGATGGCGGCTTCAGGCTAACTGATGTATTACCTTGTATGGTCTTTAGGAATAATTAAGAAAATGGTTGCATGCATCGTTGATATGTAGAGGCCAGGGGTATATCCTCCTTTTTTTTAAGTCAAAAAATGAGTCTCGCTGTAAGTTAACTAACAAACATGCCCGTGCATTGCAACAGAGAAAATATATTACATTTTTCACTCACGGACATTGAGAAAAATGTACATAAGGTGTACATGTAGGTGATCTCCTTGAAAACTGAGAGGGCATGTCCCTCTCATTGTCAGAGGCAGGTTTGAGGGTGGCGGTTGCTAGGTCAGCCTAAGGGGCAGGCGAGGAGGTCACCGTTAGAAGCAATGGCGTAGCCAGACCCCAGGCTACCAGGGTCATGGCTCGGGGCGTGGTGGCTCATCTCGTTGCTCACTGTAGCAATCAAAAACTATTTGATGCTACATAGCCAGGCTATTGGCACGGGGCCTGCTCCCAACCTGGCTACATCTTTGATTCGATACATGGTCCTCCTTTGACAACAGGTGGGCATTGAGCCTAGAGCCTAGAAGAGCAAGCGAAGACGCTAGAGAGGTTTGGTCTATGCCTCGATAACGCCTAGATGCCACCTTGTGGTGCACTAGTCGATCAGGAATATGGGATGGACTAGCCTCGCTGGCAACACCAAAATGCCGCTTTGTGGTGCACCCACCGATCATTTTGGAGGGCTTGAATTGGCCTCGCCGAACGCTTCCATGATCATCCATAATGACAGTAAATTTGTGGGCTTGAATAAAATCCATAGAGATTGAAAGCTCAGATCTAAACTGCAGGGACTTAACTAAATAATATATGCAACGTGAACTGAATTGTTAAATAATTAGATGCATGCACTATCACAAAATGGTTCTAAGACAACACATCTATCGCGCACCCTTGAACCAAAATGTGTGTGATACATGCATCACAAATGACAGAAAAATAAACCCGTGTGCCATAAAGTTGAAGTGTGCGGTGGCTCATCCATCAGGAACGATTTTGAGATGCAGACCGTGTTTAATAACGAGCACACAACGAAGTATAATGTTGTGTGTGTGTGTGATATGTACTCATAACACACAATTGCTATTTATTAATCGCGTGTGTTGATTGGCAAATGCTTTAAAAAATGAATTGTGTGTGTGGTGTCTTAAAGCATTGCACACGTTGCCTGATATGATTACTCGTGTGTGATGAGTTGAAAGTTGAGCGGGCGGTTTTTAAGGTTACCCATGTGCAATAATTCATGACCACACATATGATTGTGTGGTGAGAATTGTGTGTTCTACGGGTACACTATTGAATTAAGGCAATTGTGTGATGATGTGAACGGCCGCTCACGATTTCTTCGTATGGATCGTGTGTAATATGACTTGTTCCTCTAGGATAGCATATGATGGCACCAACTTACATTTGCATTAATAGAAACCATTAGGAGTTCATAGTTAAAAAAGAAAACCAAGAGGGGTCTTCTTCTTCTTCTTTGAACATCCGTTTCTTGGGCGGTGTCTTTTATCGTACCACACAAAGCACATAACCCAGTCCCTGGCCGTGTCTTTTTTGCACCTTCGTTTCACATGGTAGCCGCTCCTGCACAAGTTGTACAGACGAAAATCTTGATCTTGGTTGGCGTCTTGGCCTTCGAAATGTTCATCGCATGAAATTTGACGGGCCCCTCATGCGTCGCTTTATATAACAATTTCATCGAGAATTGGCCGGTCAATTCGAGCTTCCGCCGAAAAGCATCTTTCTCGTTATTCTGGATAACTCGTTGGAGGAGGTCCTCCATTCTATGTCACTCCTCCCTCTCCTCCTGCCCCAAGGATCGTCAGAACACGGGCCACAACTACCCACCAGGTATCACTTGTCAAAGCCTCGACATTGCAAGATGTAGGAAATAAGCTAGGGAATTTGGTTGACCAAGCCCAAAAAATGTTGACTTCTCATTGCTTTCCAGAAACGAGATCCATCCTCCAAGCTCCTAGATCATCAGTTTTAACACGATCCACATAAAACCAAGCAACCAAGAACAACTTAAATTGGGTAGACAAGCACCTAGTACCGAGGACTTGAGTAAACATATAGCAACCGAAAGCATTACACAACAGGTAAACACCAACGGCAATGGGGCATCAACCATCCACCCTAGGGTCGACAGTACCAGGTACATTAGGACCAACCACAACGAGATGCGGTCATCCTTTGGACTTCACTAACCAACATCACATGTTGAACCAAAGTCGCCGACGAGGGAAGCAACAAAGAGCTGACCATAGAGCATAGTCTGCATAGAGATACCACACAACAAGCAACCTGCATTGTCGAGACCACCGGCTAGCCGAGCGGAGAAGTGGAAGATCCTAGGATCAATCCTAGCGGCATGAAGGTAGGCGACAGGGACCAGAGAACGGAGGTGCACCCGCAGGACGACCCAAACAAACAATCCTCGGCCACCTCGAGGCGTACAAGATGATGGTGGAGAGCAGGCACCAAAACTGAAGGCGAGACGCCCAGATCTGGCTGCGAACAAACCCAAACACATAAAAGTGCAGAGTTCGCCGGAGGAAAAAGAATAGCCGTAGAGCCGTCCAATGTCGCCTGCGGCTGCTACAGCAGAGGTATGTCTCCCCTTGACCCATGTTTTGAGTGATTCTTCTGATCCGCTATATCAAAAATTGACGTTGTGATCCTCTTGGAAATATCCCGCTTCACTCCCTGACTTGTCCTCTACAACTAATAATGAGAAATTACGATGAGCAACAAACCGTCACCCAATTCTTTAATTTGTCCACCAACCTGTATTATAGAAACACTGCAGATAAAACATCTAGATGGACTAACAGGAGCACATGTGGATGGGAGAAAAAAAGGCTGAAAGTAATTGCATGATAGCTGCAGAGTCTGCCAAATATCAATTTAAATTTTGGTTTGTGGTTTGTTCGTCAGTTTCAGCTCTGAATTCTCTGAAAGTGGTAATTTTGGTTTGCGGTTTGTTCGTCAGTCAAAGCTCTGAATTCTCTGAAAGTGGTAGTGGCGCTGGTTTGCAGTTTGATCCTTAGTCTGAACTCTGAAAATGTGAGTGTCCTTGGCCTTGTTTATATTGCCTCTCTTGTACTAGGGCCAATTTAAGTTTGCACCTTCTGTTTTGCAGTTTGACCCTTGGTCTGTGTGAGAGTGACCTTATCTTTTTCCTCTGAAAAGGTTTGAGTGAGCTTGTGTTTGTTTCCATTTCCAGTACGCACTGAAGTCTGAACTTGTTGAACTGCACTAAGAGCATACTGGTAGTGATATGGGAGAGGTGAAATTGGTGATATCTTAAGCTTTTTCTTTCTTAAAAATAGCCAGTCCAGCTGGCCAAAATTTGACCGCACGGCGTCAATATATGAAGTCTGAAGAACAGCCACAATTTACATCAGATTGCTACTAGAAAGAACAACCTGGCACTGAGTTGACAGCAAAGATTTCTGTTCAACATACTGCTTCTTTTAGTAGCACGGTTTTTTTTTTTTTTGCGGAAGGAGACCTATTTAATTAATCTATAGAACTACATACAAAGCTCTGATGCAAAAAAAAAGGTGTTATTTAAGCACATAATTTTTCTGGATCTTATTCTGTATGAAAAAACATAAAAAGTGCCTCTACATGCCGTGGGTCGGCTGGCGGCATTACATCACTCCAATCAAGCATCTCTTGGTAATCTTGTAGGATCACTAATGTATATGTTATGATAGGATTTATCAGGCATGAAGGTGGAATGGGACAGCAAGGAGTCTGGGGGTTCAATAGGACATCCTTGCAGGAGTATACGGACTTTTTAAATGTTTGGCTAATTCTTCTTTATCTTTTGGGCCTTCATGTGAAAGCAAGATGAATTTCGAAGAGTTCAATTTAGAGTTAGTGTAGTGTCTTCTCAGGAAGAAAAAGAGACAATTGGCCACTCATGATTTTTGAGGACTACTTTAGGATGCGATCATTGGTGTTGCTTCACGCCTTGTAGACGACGTAACGTTTGATTGTTACTAATGTGAAAATCTAACTTATTGTTTTTCTATTACAGTGTGTTCAGCCACTATCAGACTTTGATGGAATACTCTGGCTGCCAAACTGTGCTCTGCCAACCTACCGGTGGAAAGGCGAGGGTCGCCAAGGGATGCCTTATTATGACAAAAATGAAGCCCTTCTTAATTAGTGAGTGTAACTTATGTAACCCCAGTGCATTGCTCTCCATGAACTACCATGGTTTGTTCTCATGGATGATCTGCTTACTCATTTTAATTCGGTGCCTAGGTACTATTTCCTTCGGCATCGGGTTTTATAATATTTAGTACCATTGGTGCAGCTTAATATGCAAAGGCTGAGCTTTGCTCAAGTTGCCAGGCAAATGTCTGTGCTAATTCTCACAATAAACTTATGTTTCCCTTGTTTTCGAATACAGCTACACAATGGAATTTTCACTTCGGAAGCACCAAAACCTTTTATAGCTGCAAGTAGGAGGGAGCAGTAGGGCACGTCGGTTGTCGTAGCGTCGCTGTTATGTTACACGGACTCGAATGGTACTTGTGTCATGCGTGTGCATGGATGTGATGTCCGGAGAATTCGGGCGCAACACTTCAAAGTGGTATTATGGCGGATTCGCAATCAAGGAGTATTAGGCAGCAAACTGGATATGGGGGGAGACTCTGGAGGCGCTGGCGGCGCATACACTCCGGCAACTCGGGGTACAACCGGATCAAGGTTTTGGGCTCTGGCCGGTGAAGACGATGACTCAGACGAGGAGGAGATGGGACCTAGCGATGGGGAGGCCGGGGATCTTCTTCCATCGCCGTCCGACACTGTCATTCAAACCACCGGACAGGAACACATGGAGGAATAGGTCGCTGCAACAACTACAGGATTGGAACCACGATGCGATGTGGTCGGGGATGGATTGGAAGATCACAGGGTACTCCGACGAGATGTTCATCGGCGGACATCGGCATCGGCGGTGAAACCTTGGAAAGGCCCTATGCCAAAGGTATGTCTACCTCCGATTACCTTATCTGATTTCATACGGGAATGGAAGGTCGTCCCGTCTTGCCGGAAAACTGCAGTAATGGCGATGGCCAAGGTATCGTCGGCGACAGCACCGACCGATCCGGATTGAGGGATCCGGGAGGTCAGGGATCAACGTGTGAAATTTTTTCTGGGCCAAGCTGGGTCGGAAGCTGAGATGGGTGGGCCTACTTCATCTGGGTATATGGCCCAGGCGAATGTTGTACAGGCTGCCCCGATCGAGTCGGCCACAAGTTACCGTCATATGGGTCGCAGGTCTGCCAATACATCGATACAAAAGAAAAAACATTAGCAGACGACGACCGTGCTAGGGTTCGACGGCTTCGACGTCTCGCCCTGCCTGGCTTCCCTGTCCGCGAAGGACGAACGCGATGGGTGCCGGCGGAGCCTGCATCGCTGCTTTCCATGGAAGGCCATGGGTCTGGTCAGCAGTTGCTACCGGCTGGCAGTCAGACCCGTCAGCGGTTCAGCGATCAGGACATGCGACAGAGGCCGACCGCGTGACAGATGCGGCAGCTGATGGCGGCCGTGCTGCTACGCCAGCTGATGGCGGCCGCGTCATTGCAGCTAGGACGGATGGCGGCCGCGGGACTGCTGGTGGGCATGGCAGACGAGGAACGGTCGCGGCAGGCCGAGGGGAAGGACAAGGACGGGGGCGGTTTGATAGTCAGAATCGAGGCGGTTTTGCTGCTGGTCGAGGTCCGAGAACTGCACGGGCCGGCGACGGTAATGGTGGCTATTAGGGATTTCGATATAATTGGAACCAGTGGTATGACGGGGCACCTAGACCGGGTGGAGGTCGCGGTCAGTGGAACGATGGGGGTGGTCGAGGTGGTGGAGCTAACCATTGACATTGGCCCTTCTATCCACCGGAAGGTAATTTTGTCGAAGGTGCTAAGGGTACACATTATCGACGAAGGACGAAACTTGGGAGGAAATAAGAATGGTTCGAAGTGGGCGGAAGCCGCCACGAATGTCGAGGTTTGTACGGCTATCGGAACCACGGTCACCTCGTCATCTACCGGAGCCAAGTTGTCAGAGAAAGCAACGGCAGTGGTTAATGCATTGGCGGCGGTGGATGTGCCTGACAAGCCAACGATGGAGGATAGAGAGACGGCACGGGCAAATAAAGCGGCGCGTAAGAAAGAGAAGCTGACTTGCTATAGATGTGGGGTACCTGGTCATTTTGTTATGGACTGTACCACCGTATTATGTGATATATGCCAGAAACCAGGACACGATGAGAATACATGCCCGCTACTTACAACACCTAAGCCAGTGATCAACATATATGGTGTGTGTCAGAGGCTCATGTTCTTCGAGACACCACGATCAACGTCTACTACAATAACGACCCGCATTGAGAGTTTGAGAACGGGACTGGTGAAGGTCACAAATGGTACGCTAACAGGTGACCAAGTTTCTTAGCAGTTGAGGAGACTTGTGTCTGAGTCCTACCAATGGGCTCCGGTTAGAGTGGATGAACACGTGTATCGAGTGGAATTCCCAAGGAAAAATGATCTCCAACGCTTGCTGACCTTCGGGGTGAGTAAGGTGAATGGGAGTAAATGTCTGCTAGAATTTGAGGAATGCAAGAAACCGGCACCGATGGGTACAAGGTTGAAGAGAATTTGGATCAGATTTTCAAGTATTCCAGAGAGCATTATTAACGATTTATTTATTGTCTGGAGCATTGGTTCGCTGGTGGGCAAGATAGAGAAAATTGATATGCCATTCACGCGCAAACGGGGATCGCTAGGCTGCTTGTGAGCGTGTTGGATGTTGAATATGTGCCTAATTATGCATCCTAGTACTATGATGGTATACACTATGACTTGGATATAGAAGTGGAAGAAGATATCCATCTACCGATAAATGATGACGATGTGGACATGATGAATAGAAAAGATCATGATGGGAACCAGGGGATGAGAACCCTGATGAGCGCTCTGAAAGGTCCAATGAAGACCATATTACATCTTCGTTAAAGACGACCGATAACACACATAATAACGGATCAGCACCAACGGTTACTCCCATGAATACTTTTCATTTTGGATCATTTAAGGCAATGTTAGTGCCGAGCCGTCTGAGGGACCCTTGTGCGAATTTGGAGGACTTGAAACTTAATGAGAATAATTAGGCGGCGAAACAAATACTTACTCACAGCGACGTGAGTGCACCTGGTAGTACAGAGACTGAACGTGGCCGGGATGTGTCCAGTTCGGCTCTTAAAACCGGCTTGGTCAGCGACGGCAATGTGCTGGTCTATCCCAGGATGGACGGACAGGATATGAGCTTCAATTCAGAATGCAGCGAAGTCACTACAGGTACAGCTAGCTGCATTAGGACGCCGGGTATTCAAGCACAGGGTCATGGGCGACAGCAGGATACGGACAGTCCACCCACACCGGCCACGGTTGGTCAGATGGAACAACCATGTGCTGCGTCTTCGGGGACAGGGTCTTTCGGCGTTGGGCATCAGGCTCGTGGCCAACAGGCCGATGCTTCGCCAGTCACCCCAGGCGCGACAGTACCAGCTGCTCGGATGGGCCAAGTACGGTCGGCTGCTGCGGAGACTATGCAACTGGGCACGACACAGGTGGTGCAGGTTCCATTGTCTGTTACGCCCATAGTGACGGAGGGAAACACACTTCAGGCTGCGCAACAGAGTCCGAGAGGACCGACGACCGATACTGTACAGATACACGCATCGGTGAATATGACGTCCAACGATGGGGTTACGGCAAGAGGTCTTAATCATGATGTCATTACAACGGACGATGTGATCGCGTTTGGGGATACCGGATCCGACGTCCGGAGACCGCCGATTCAGTAACCGCATCCGGGAGCAGCCGGATGCTGATGACTTGATGCTCGGACGGGCTATACGGACCGCCAAGATCCGGGATGTCGAGGAAACTACAGGTTTGTCGATCAACTCTACTGCATCCAATCTTCATTTTTCGGATTCTGAGATTATGCAAAATGCTAGCGACATAGGTGTTTTTTTGGGTTGTCAGACAAACAAGTAGCTAAAACCATTAATGATATTTTAGACTTAGAAGCAGACAGAGCCATAGAGTTTATTAAAAATCTAGCTGCGATTAAACCGATGAATGAGTCAGAAATTAATGGGTTAGGAGGCACAGATTTACAAAGTTTGTGTGAAGGATTGTTAAACATAGAAGGAGAGGAGGAGGATGTAGATGACATGGGATCGGAGGGGTATATGGCCTCTACGATTGACGGTTGTCATACTCATCAAATGCCTTCAGACATGAATTCTGAGGCCACACAAGATAAACCAAAGAGGCCTTGGAAAAAGAAGTTTTATTCAGTGTCCGCGGTTCGGAAAAGTGCTCGAGTGAAACATACGAAAAAAAATTCATGATGACATATGAAAGGGATCTTTTGGAATAGCAAAGGTCTAGCAGACTTGGCTAAAAGAAGATTCCTTAGAGAAACATCGATAGAACAAAAACTTGACTTTATGGCTATACAAGAAACGGGTAGAGATAACTTCACATCTTCATTTCTCAACACCTTGTCAGGAGGTGTCGATTTTGATTGGCATTGTTTACCACCAAGGGGTAGATCAAGCGGGATCTTACTTGGAGTTAAGTGCGAAACCTTAGAGGTGATGAATGTGGTTTACGGTGATTTCTCCGTCAAGTTTCGGGTGAAGTCGAAACTTGACCGATTTCGGTGGGCTTTGGTGGCCGTATATGGGGCGGCGCAGCCGGAGTTGAAACCGGATTTTCTCACAGATCTCGTAAGAATTTGTGGAGAGGAAAATCTACCTCTTATAGTTGGGGGTGATTTCAATATCATTCGAAGACGAGATGAAAAAAATAATGACAACTTCGATGGAAGATTGTCGGCGATGTTTAACATGGTTATTGAGAGTCTTTACTTGAGAGAAATTGATCTTACAGGTAGACAGTTCACATGGGCAAACTCCCTACCGGTTCCAACATATGAGAAGTTGGACCGGGTACTAACCAGCGTGGAATGGGAACAGAAATACCCGCTGGTTTCAGTACATGCCCTACAAAGAGCCATCTCGGACCACACACCACTGTTGCTTGATTCTGGGGAACCAAATCATAGGGGTGATAGAAATATTTTCTCCTTCGAACTAGGTTGGTTCGAGAGAGAAGGGTTCATGGATCTCATTGCCACTGAATGGGCTACGGATTCTGAAGGGTCTTCCAATATTGAAAGATGGCAGCATAAAATCCGGCACTTGCGCCAGTTCTTGAGAGGATGGGCGAAGAATCGGAGCGGATTATATAAAGTGGAAAAAGAAAGACTTATTAGATTAATTGACGAGCTAGAACTGAAAGTTGAGTCCAGTTTTCTTAACATGGCAGAGAGAACTGACAAAATTGAGGCTGAAAAGAAATTGCGACAACTCTTGAGAGAGGAAGAGATAAAATGGGCACTTCGAGCTAAGGTGACGAAGGTGGTCCAGGGAGATAATAACACACAATTCTTTCATATGATTGCGAATGGAAAACATAGAAAGAAGAGAATTATTCAACTTGAGCAAGATGAAGGCACAATTATAGGACACGATAACTTAAAACTATATATAACAAAATACTATAAGAAATTATTTGGAGCACCTAAAGAGAATTTTGTCTCTTTGGATGAAAGCACAACCCATGATATACCTCAATTGAATGCTGATGACAATGATGTGTTATCGGCTTCATTTACTGAGAAGGAGGTGTTCGATGCAATATCACAAATGAAACACAATAAAGCACCAGGCCCGGATGGATTTCCGGCAGAATTTTATAAGAAATGCTGGCATATCATTAAGGGAGATCTTTTGCCTATGTTCCATGATTTGTTTGATGGACAATTACAGCTATTTCATCTTAATTTTGGAACAATAACGTTGTTGCCAAAAAAGGCGGAGGCTGTACGCATTGAGCAATTTAGACTGATTTGTTTACTCAATGTGTGTTTCAAAATCTTTACAAAGGTCGGCACGAATAGGCTAGCAAGGATAGCACATTCGGTAGTCCAACCGACGCAAACAACATTTATGCCTGGGAGACACATCTTAGAGGGGGTCGTGGTCCTGCATGAAACGCTACACGAAATACATACAAAGAAACTGAATGGGGTTGTCTTTAAAGTGGATTTCGAGAAAGCATACGATAAAGTCAAATGGCCTTTTCTCCAATAGGCCTTACGAATGAAAGGATTCAATGACAAATGGCGAAGTCAGGTGGATTCTTTCATTCAGAAAGGTAGTGTGGGAGTTACAGTTAATGATGACATATGTCATTTCTTTCAAACACACAAGGGATTGAGGCAGGGTGATTCCATGTCTCCGATATTGTTCAACATTGTAGAAGACATGTTGACAATACTCATTGCTAGAGCTAAGGAAAAGGGGCATGTAGGAGGACTCGTACCACACTTGGTGGAGGGGGTGTGTCCATACTACAGTACGTTGATGATACAATTATTTACATGGAACATGATATGGCAAAAGCAAAAAATATGAAGTTAGTCTTGTGCTTATTTGAACAACTTTCGGGACTGAAAATTAATTTTAATAAAAGCAAAGTATTCTGTTTTGGGAAGGCTAAGGAGGAGCAAGAAGCGTATAGACAACTATTTGGATGTGAATTAGGTTCGCTTCCTTTTAGTTACTTAGGGATTCCTATGCATCATAGAAGATTGATAAACAAGGAATGAAAATGTATTGAGGAAAGATTTGAAAAAAACTAGGCTGCTGAAAGGGCAAGCTTATGTCTTATGGAGGAATACTAGTACTAATAAATTCAGTACTAACAAGTCTACCGATGTTTCTTCTGTCTTTCTTTCAAGTATCGGTAGGGGTACGAAAAAGACCAGACTTTTACAAATCTCGTTTCTTCTGGCAAAGTGATGAGGCTAAGAAGAAATATAGACTGGCTCGATTGGATATTATTTGCAGACCAAAAGACCAAGGAGGTCTTGGTATTGAGAATTTAGAGGCAAAGAACACATGCCTGCTTAGTAAATGGCTATATAGGATATCCACCGAGACTGAAGGGATGTGGGTACATTTGCTGAAGAACAAGTACTTACATTCCAAAACTTTATCTCAGGTTCAAGTGAGACACAATGACTCACCTTTTTGGAAGGGGTTACTGAAAATTAAGACAACCTTCTTTCAGAAGGTGAGATTTGAAGTTAGTAATGGTACCTCAACCAGGTTCTGGAAAGACACTTGGCTTGGGGATACACCATTAGCACTTCAATATCCCTCGTTATACAACATTGCGCAACGTAAAGATGAGTATGTCTCCACGGTATTACAATCGGTTTCTCTTAATATGCAATTCAGAAGAGCTTTAGTGGGAGCTCGATGGAATGCACGGTTACATCTGGTTAGGAGATTGATGCACGTACAACTTAATGACTAGAATGATAGGATTCGCTGGACTTTATTGACGAATGAGTTTTTCTCAGTAAAGTCTTTATACAACGATCTCATAAATACCGGACTGTTCTCGAGATCTTTACATATTTGGAAAACTAAAGTGCCCCTTAGGATTAAAATTTTCATGTGGTTTGTACACAAGGGAGTTATATTAACCAAAGATAACCTGGTAAAAAGAAGATGGGAAGGAAGGCCTAATTGCTGTTTTTGTGAACAGAACGAAACAATTACGCACCTCTTTCTCGATTGTCCCTTAGCAAAACTATTATGGCGAACACTTCATATAGCTTTTAACTTAAACCCACCTACATGTATAAGTTTGCTGTTTGGAACGTGGCTCAATGGAGTGGACGTTGCAACGGCGAAGCTAATCAAAGTTGAAATATGTGCTTTATTGTGGGCTATATGGAACATCAGGAATGATATGATCTTTAATGGGAAGAATTTCAATAACTTTTTGCAGGTTATCTTCAGAGCAACGTCTTGGTTCCGTACGTGGTCGTCACTCAGTCATGCGGACTTCAGGGAGCGTATGGATATTGGGTGCAACCGGTGGAAGATGGTCGCACGGGTTATTTTCAACCGGTTTGGATGGCGTGTTAATAATAGGCTAGGTGTGTAGGCATCGTAGTCTATTGTTCCAGAACGCCGAATGTGACAGCTAAATTTATACGTCTTGTGGTTTTTACTTAAGCGCTTGGACGCGGTCTGGACTATGCTATTTTGCTTGGAACTTATCTAATAAGATGACTGTATGCATCGATTGATGCAGAGGCCGGAGGCATCGTTCCTCCTTTTAAAAAAAAAGTAAATATTTTCTTCGGATATACAGTAGTGCTTCATTTTTATTTTATATGAGAAATAATAGAACCTTTATCGTATAGCTTCATTTTACACGGAAAATACTGCTTGAATTAATCCATTGAAACCGCATGAAAATTAAGCTACAACTACTTGCCGTTGAATCTATAAACAAGATCAACTAGGTAGATTTGGGTAGCTAGATTTCAGAAATTGAATCAATCACTGTTGTGTAGTGTTCTTTTAGTACAAGGGTGTAGAATATTCTTGTAGTAGGAAGACCCTTGAGATATTTTTCGCCCAGTGCAACGCACGAGCATTTATACTAGTACCTATTAATGTAGCAAGGTGATATTCTTGATTTTATCTTGCTCAGATAATTTTATTTATGTCATTTAATATCAAATTAGCACTACTCGAGGTGATATAAAACTTAGTCTGCCCGTTCAATAAAAAACTATAACAAAAAACTGTATACCAAGCCGAGATGGGTCGGTCCTTTGGCGGATGTCATACCACAACATCAAAGTGCGCTCTTCTCAAAAAAGAAAACAAAAAATATGCCATCAGGAATCGAACCAGGGAGCTCGCACAGGAAACAAAAAATGTGCCATCAGGAATCAAACCAAGAGCTCGCAAGGCCACCGTGACATGCTAGCCCATACACTAGACAACCTCATGTGTAAGATTGCAAAGCTCTATCAGTTAAACGAAGTTTCTTCTTAAAAATAATAATAATTAAACAAAGCTAGCAGCAACACCGGATCTAAAAACAAACGTGAATACATTGCAAAGTTATGAACACAAAATTTAAACTCAAGCATTTTTAAAAAGGAACAAGTTTTTGAATTTGGATTTTGTAACTCTATACCTATTAATAAAGCAAGGTAATATTCTTGGTTTCGTCCCGCTCACATGATTTTATTTATGCTGTTTAATATTAAATTAGCGCTATTCGACGTGGTACAAAACTTAGTCTGCCCGTCCGATAAAAAACTGTAACAAAAAACTGTACGTCGCCGTACCAAGCCGAGATGGGCCGGCCCTTTGGCGGATGCCAAACCACAGAGCCAAAGTGTGCTCTTCTCAAAAAAGAAAACAAAAAATGTGCCATCAGGAATCGAACCGGGGAGCTCGCGCAGGAAAACAAAAAATGTGCCATTAGAAATCAAACCAAGGAGCTCGCGCAGGCCACCGTGACATGCTAGCCCATACACTACACAACCTCACGTGTAAGATTGCAAAGCTCTATCAATTAAACGAAGTTTCTTCTCAAAAATAATAATAATTAAACAAAGCTAGCAGCAACACCGGATCCAAAAACAAACGCGAATACATTGTAAAGTTATGAACACAAAATTTAAACTCAAATTTGGATTTTATAAAAAATGAATAATTTTTAAAAGAAACTAGGAGGTACTGGACTCGAATTTTGAATATTTTTTAAACCCGCACATTTTTTAAGGCACGATTTATAAGAAACAATTCACTGATGTGATTCTATTTTTAGATGGATATTCTCCTATTTACGTAGGATGGAAGTTTTTTTTTCTATTAACAAAAGTAGAATTATCTCTTGGGAAAGACTCAATTGTCCATATACAACGTCCTCATCTCGCACGTTGCACCTTTCCCTCGGTGACCCCACCTGGTTTTTCTCAAATCAAATGATCACCATTTTCTTCACAAAATGGAGACAATGGCTGCAATCAATCAGCGACGATCACAATCGATACCCATGCCAGTGAGCGATCTCCCCACCCCGCGAACCCTTGGCTCTCTCCTTATAGCTGCTCTATCTCCTTCTGAACCAAGTTTCTATGGCTTCGGGTGTACCAACCTCGCTGCCGCCACTTAGGATGCATATATTGCTTGAATCTTATTTCGCATCAGTTGCTTTCCAATGCTAAATCAATCAACTTTGACCGCTACTGTTTGCATTGACAGTGCTTTTGTTTATGTCAAAGTTGTAAGTTATTCCACTTCTGGTTCCCTTCATCCTCTATTGCAAACTATAGTTTGTGGCGCAATTCTCAAATTGTTGTTTTTTTACTATTGATATGTTCATCCTTAACATATGAAAAGTTATGTTGTTTTAATTTTATTTGATATTTATTTGTAACGGTGTAGCCGGTGTAGAATCAAGGGAAGAACAAAGAGGCATGAAAGAGCCCAGATGGACATCGTGGACGAAGAAGAGCTCCTGTAACAATGATGACAAAATCATAAGGGTGTTCTGCATGATGACGAAAAAATGATGGAAGGATAAAGGGGATGATGAGGTTCCATGATGATAGTTTTATTACCCGGTGCAACGCACAGGCATTTTTGCTAGTACTACTCGACCGGCTAGCAGTAGTAACAAATTAGTATTCACTTCGTAAAGAAATATAAGAATGTTTAGATCACTAAAATTCCAATATCCTATCGAATCCTACTTCTATTTAAATAACAACAGGTCAATCAGGCGGTACCTAGGCATGCATGCCTCTAACTTTCCTACTAACTAGCATTACGTGTGGGAGTCTTGCTTGCATGTACTAATATATTTTCCTTGAAATTACCGTACAGCAGATTTTAGTCACTTATGTTGAGTATATTGATTAGTTAGAAAATATGAAATAGATTAGGATTTGTCCTGTCTTGTCTTGTATTTTAAGTTGGTCATCGTACTCCTATATATATATATATATATATATATATATATATATATATATATATATATATATATATATATGCTCATGAGGCTCAAGCAATACAACAATTATTTCACCAATCCCTCTCTTCCTTCTAACATGGTATTTGCCATATTTGGTCCACCAGGCATTGCGTAACCGTACGGGGGACAAAGAAGGCGATCGGGAGGCGATCGCTAGGCTATTGCTAGGGTTAGGGTTCGGCGCGGGGGTGGTGCTATTCCGGTGGTGATTCGGGGGGCGGTTGCGTTCCTTGTCTCGCTGACCGATCGGTTGGCTTCCCTGTGGAGTCCATGGCGGACAGGGCAAGGCAGGGGATAACTCCTCCTGCGAAGAAGGCAACCCCGCCGAGCAAGGTGGGGGATGATGAAGTGAAGCAGGGATCTTCTCGATCACCCGCGGACGGCAAATCTTCGGAGGAGGCTGTTAGGCTCGCAGTGAGTTTGGGCAATCTCATGTTGACGGAGAAGGAATCAGAAGGCTTCGTTTTCTCCGTTCCAGGAGCAGATCTTCCAAAAGCTTCATAGTGGTCCGTGGTTGGAAAAGTGTTTTCTTCTAGACCTTTCAACAGGAAGGCATTTGAGAGGGCGATGTGCAAGGCATGGGGTCTCCACAAGGAGGCTCAATTCAAGGATATGGGTAAGAATATTTTTGTTGTCCACTTTGATAGTGAAGGGGACTGAAGGCACGCTCTTCTCAATGGCCCATGGCAGTTTGATTTCAAGGTGGTTGTGATCAAGGACTATGATGGATCTACGAGGCCTTCGGAGATGGTTTTTGACAAGATCGAGACCTGGGTTCGAGTGGTTGATCTCCCCCTGGATTACCGGTGTGAAGCCTTTGGAAAGGGATTGGGGGACTGGCTTGGGGAGGTTGTTAAGGTTGATGTTGAGCCGACATGGATAGCTAGAGGATAATTTCTGCGTGTTAGGGCTATGATTTCAATTCTACTTAAAGTTATCGCCTGAGGATAAAGACAAAACTCGGTATGATTTCAGCTATGAAAGAATCCTTCATTATTGCCTTGACTGTGGCCGACTGGTACATGTTGGCGGTGTCTGCGAGCCACCGGTGGATTCCTCCTCCCAGTGGGGCGAGTGGCTCCATGCTTCGCCGGGCCGCAACTCATCAAACAAGGATGCGGTGCTGAGAATCGATGCTTCCAATGGGAGTTTCTCGGTTGAGAGCTACAAGTCTTCGGATGCTAGTCGAAGGGACAAGAGCTACTTTGAGGTTTATGCTATACCAGCTCACCGTAATCTTGATAGGGATTTTCCCCCTCGGTCAGCCTCCCACACTGGCGGGGAGGGTGAGAGGGGTGGGAGAACAGGCATTATCTTATGAGTGGGAAGGGACAGGAGGTCAACAACCCGTCTAAACCTAGAAGGAGAGATAATCAGGGAAAGGAACATGATCTGAGGGACGAGCTAGAGCGGAGGAGGGAGATAGAACTAAGGTAGGAGCTATACAATAGGCATGAGAGGGGTGGTGATAAGCAAGAAAAGCTGACGTTCAGGAATCACCAAAGGCAGAGGTATAGTGACTTTGCAGAGGGCTCTAGGACTCGCCAGAGGAAGCTAGGGATGTATGTTCGGAAACGCAGGATAGACAGGGAAGCTGAGAAGGAAAGAATTTCATCATACCAACCTCATCCAATTGAGTAGAAGAGGAGGTCCAAGCAGGTGTGGGTTGTAAAGGAGGACTCAGAGAAATATGCATCACACAACACGTTCATTGGCGAGAAGCGACAAAAGATGTCATTAGTCTTTGAGCGCATCGAGGAATCTTCATCAGCAGTAGAACCTGCTTCGTGGGGCCGCCGAGCCCAATGATCATCTTAGCACGAAACTGCCGTGGTTGGGGTTGGACGCAACAGTGGGCGAATTGAGAGACCTGATTAGGTCATACATGTAACATCCCAGGACCGACGCTCCAGAAGATTCCCCTTTTATTTCCATTCTCATCATGGGATTTGTTTGTTTGTCGCATTCATCATCAAATCATTTGCATCATTGGCATGACATCGTCACTCGTTTTTGAAAACTTGCATCCGTCCATAGTTGCCGGTTCTCTCCGTTCATGTCCTCGACCGTTTCGAGACCAACCACACATGCACTCGCCCGCGACATCGATTAAAATATTGTTTTTAAAGTGCATATAAAACTTTCTCTGATTGGGTCGGAAGTTGGCGTGCGGTCTTTTTATATTGTATGTGGACCGCCTCCCAAATTTCATCGCATTCCGAGCTCGTTTGGTACCCGAACGATCGATCGTAGCGGCACCGTATCGGTTTAATTGTCGAGCGTTTTTTAGTATCGTAAAAACCTGTCATGGGCCACCAAGCTCCCTCTATTCTCAATCCAAGTCACTCTACACAACCCACCTAACCCAGCCTATCCTATTCCCGTGACCGGAGCCGTCCGATCTCGATCGTACGACTCGAATCGGCGCAAAAACTGCTAACCCTAGCCCCTAATTGCTATAAATAGAGCCCCATCCCTGCCTAATTGGGAAACCCTAGTCTCCCCTTGAAATCCGCCCCCTCCACTTAGCCGCCACCACCAGATCGCCTGCCTCCCCCCACCTCGTGCTAGGCCCGCCCGAGCCCATCTGAGGGCCGCTCGGGCCCGAGCCATCCTCCGCAGCCGTAGTTCCCAACGGCTCCTCCCATGTCGCTCGAGGGGCCCCAAGCCCCTATGCCGCACCTGACTCCGCCACCTCACCGGAGGGCCACCAGAGCCCCACCGCCGGCGACATCCGTGTCGAGCCCCTCGCTGTCCCTCTCCTCCTTCTCCCTTCTCCTTTCTCCCCTAACCTCTCCTTCTCTCTGCTTCTCTCTCTTCCCCCGCAGGATGAGCACCGCCATGGCCGTCGCGCCGCTGCTGCTCCCTTCGCCACATTCTCCATCGGATCCGAAACCCCCTCGTCCGGATCTGGTCGGCCCCGTCTCATCCCGTGCCGCCGCCCTTGCCGGAGCCCCGCCAAAGGCCGTCGTCGCTGCCCGCCTCCAGCGCGCCGTCGGGATCAAGTAGGAGGCTCGGTTTGGCTGCTCACTTGCTGCGCCCGCGGATGGGCCGCGCAAGCCGCAGGCCCAGCCGTTCCGCCACGCAGGCCTAGCTCCGCCGGCCTCCCCTAGCCACTGCACCGACCTGGGCCGTGGCCCAGCAAGGTGAGCGCGCCATCCCCCTATTCCTCGCCCACGTGCATCAAAGTTGTGCATCACCCACTATCTGGTTCTAGCCCGTTAGCAGATTCGGCCCATCTTGTTTTTTTCTTCATTCTGTGAAGTTAGTAGTATCCCAGGAATCACAGATTTGCGTAAAACCCCCTATCGATCATGCATTTAATATCTCTTCAACCGTGGACCATATGTTACAACTTTATATATGTAAAATGACTAGAATTTCATGTAGATTCACAATATATAACTCTCACATGTGTTTAAAATGTTTGATTTGCTGTTTTCATGCAATTTGCATAAATGCCATGTAAAATGATTTATTTCGTAACTACCAAACCGTAGTTCCGATAAAAATGTGCCACATATGTAACTTGACTAGAAAAATGTGTAGAATCTCATGGTGACATTTATTTTGCTAGTTAATAACTCTAAAATTGTGTTAGGACAGATCTGTACCTAATTTAAATTATGCATATGAGGTCGTTCCAGAATTGTTATATGTTGCTTCCGGCCTCATTTAATATGTCTAGATGTAGTAGTTTCTTTTGCTTCACCTCTTGCCATGTTTAAAAACATTTAATATTGATGAGTACCTAAACGAGAGTGAACTAAATAATTCGAACGTGGAGTTTCGTCAATATGCAACTCGTTGCATATTGAACTTCACTTAATGTGTAGTAGTTATTTGTTGTTCTTGCCATGCCATGCCTTGCATAATTAAATGGACATGCATCATATTGGTTTGTGCATCATGTCATGCATATGTTGTGGTGTACCGTGTGTTGATTGTTGTTTTCGGATCGTTCCTTCTCGATAGAGTTTCGAAAGCGTTCAGAATGTGAGGATTCATTCGTCTACGTTGGCTCGACTTCTTCACGGACACGTTCTTCTTCCAAGCGCGATCTCAGGCAAGATGACAAATTTCCCTGGATACCACTACTATCATTGCTATGCTAGTTGTCCTGCTTTTATCATTATGTCATGCTTCCTACCACTTGTTGTCAAGGCTCCCAACATTGCCATGATAAGCCTCTAACCCCTCCACATCCTAGCAGCCATTGTTTGGCTATGTTACTGCTTGCTCAACCCTTCTTATAGCATTTCTAGCTGCAGGTGCAATTGCTTCCATGTGACAACATGGACATTCTTTTGTTATCACAATATTATTTATATTTAATTTAATGCACTTATACACTTGGTAAAGGGTGGAAGACTTAGCCTTTTGCTCGGTGTTTTGTTCCACTCTTGCCGCCCTAGTTACTTGTGAACCGGTGTTATGTTCCATAATTGAGCGCTCCTAACATGCTCGGGGTTGTTATGGGGCCCCCCTTGATTTTCGTTTTAGGATAAAGCTTGTCTGGCAAGGCCCAACATTGGTACTACATTTGCCTAATAACTAATAAACTTCTATAGGGACTTTCCAGACCCCGTGGAAAATTAATCAACCCCCCCGGGCCAGTGCTCCTCATGAGTGTTGGTCCAAGCTGGGCGATGTCCGGCGCCCCCTGGTCACCCAGGGTTTCAGCCAACCTGTTAGTGCATCTAGTGCCCCTTAGTGATTTTGGTGTATTGAAGACTTATAGGTTAAGTAACTAATGTGTTTGTGAGTGTACACAGGCTCTATAAGTCAATGAGGAGTTTGATATATTCAGAGATTACCGACCCCTAAAAATGTATGTCTTCAACTAAAGACTTCGGTGAAGACTTTGCTGAAGACTTTGGTATTCCTTGAAGACTTTTAGAATGAGGAACTTGGTGTGACCTTGAAGATATGAATGTGGACTATGAATCGTGAAGACTTTTGTTTTCGTAGTTTCATTTCCTTTCTTTGAGTCATAGGAAACACCATATTGTTAAAGGGGGCCGAGGTAATACTAAGGAAAATTTCCAACTGATGCTCAACCCAAAATCCTCAACCTAACCAATCCTTTGAGTGAAGCCTTTGGGAATCTCTTACGGTTCAGTCAAGTTCTTCAGTGACAGAGACGAAATTCTTCTAGTCTCTGAGCAAATTGATCTGACGAAGGAGTTAGGATTTCGCCAGTACGAATTGCCTACAAGTGAGGAACATGATAAGCCTAAGGACTTTCATAGTTCAAAATGCCGACCGTTGTTGTGCTTAGCGCCAGCTGTCCCCAATCATAACATCGACATAACGGTCATATCATTGGGGGCATTTATGTCTTATCATGTCAGGTTGCACCCTCACTATAAATAGCCACCCCCATAACCACTAGTTGGTTGGCTGCTCCGAGAGAGAACTGACACTTGTCATTAGAGAGCAACCCATCCTCGAGTACTTTGAGAGAAAATCACCAGTGAGGAAAAACCCACAACCAAACCACCAAATCCAAAGTGATTGGCATCACTAAAGAAATTCTTGTGTGGAACCGATGCTTGTTACCTTTGAGGACTTTGCATCCTCCAAACGGTTAGGCGTCATGGTCTAGTGCATCCTGCAGTCAATTGGGGATCACGAAGTGACCTTGGTCTAGAGCATCGAGCAGTAAATTGTGGATCGCCGGGTGACCAGTTTGTGAGGGTTTTGGAAGTCTATCCTGAAGACTTACCACGAGTGTTGGGCAAGGACTGTGTGACCATAGCTCAAGGAGAATACAGTAAGGATTGTGTGTCCTAGGACTGTGTGTCCTCTGGTTTAAATACCAGGCCGCTCCAAACCAGACGTACGACTGTCACAACAGTTGCAACTGGGTCATCAAACCATTATCTTCATCGAGCTACCTGGTTCTATTTCCTCAACCCCCTTATTCCTCGTATACTTGTTGATGAAATTGATCATTACTGTTTGAAGAATTTGACTGAACACAATTTCCTCACCTCAAATTCTTCAAGTTACCTTGTTCATCCCTGCATATCATGTATCACACTACCTATAACTTGTGCATGTTCATTTCATCATCATGACTATGTTGTTGCCATGTTCCTCATGCACTTGAGAACTTGTTCCGCTGCTAGTTATTCATCACATTTCAAATTCCTCAAAGTTGAAATTCCTGAAGTGATGAATTTGTAAAAATCGCCTATTCACCCCCCTCTAGTCGATATAACACACTTTCAATTGGTATCAGAGCAAGGTACTCCCTTGTTCTGTGTGATTTTGGTTTAACCACCTGGAGTTCTAGTTATGTCGACTGCAGGTATGATCAAGGTTTTCACGGGATGTCATACCTTCGATGGGATGGACTACCCCTACTAGAAGAACAAGATGTGCATGCATCTTGAGGTAATTGACAATGATCTCTAGTACGTTGTGGAAAATGGTGTTCCCTGCATTTCTCCGACTGTTACTGCTGCTGATACGAAGAGATTCAAGCAACTCGATTCTCAAGCGAAGAATATCATCTGTAGCCATATGAGCGAAGGTCAATATGGCAGAGTGAGTGCTTTGGAAACTGCTAAGCTTATCTGGGATAGGCTATCCAAAGTCAACGAAGGTGTTTCCACTCAACGTGACTCTCGTGTTGATGTTCTTCGCAATCTCTTCAACCGCTTCAAGAGACTTGACAATGAAAATGTTCAGCAAACTTTTGATCATCTTAATGATATCTCCAATGAGCTTCAAGCACTGAGTGCCACCGATATCACTGACCATGAAGTGGTGAAGAAACTGCTAAGATCTCTTGACTCCTCATTCGATACCCTGGCCTTGATGATCCAAGAATGTGGAGACTACAAGGCACATGATCCTGCTGATATTCTTGAGAGACTCAATACTCATGAATTCTAACAAGCTGAGAAGAGAGACCTCTACGGGCCAAGCTATGGAAGATCTCGTGCTCTAAAGGCAAAAGCAACTTCCTCATCCGAAGAACAAGATTCTGACAACAGCCTTGGTGATCCTGAAGAACTAAGTCAGGAGCTAGCAATGCTCGTGAGGAAATTCCAGAAGTTCTCAAGGAGAGTGGATTTGGAAAGTCATCAAAAAGTGGTTTGAGGAAATCAGATTCCTTAGAATACTACAAGAAAAGAACCTATCTTCGGTGCAAGAAGCCTGGTCACTTTATCTCTGACTGTCTTCTCTGGGGAAAAGATTCAAAGAAGAAGAAGAAATACAAGGATGATAGTTCTGATGACTCGAAGAAAAAGAAGAAATCTTCAAAGTCATCATCTGCAAAGTCCTCATCTTCAAAGTCCTCAAAGCACAACAAGAATGGTTCCAGAAAGGCTCAAGCATTCATTGGCAAGGAAATGGATTCCGAGGAAGAATCTGAAGAATATGAAGAAGAAGAAGAATCTGAGGTGGAATCTGAATCTGGTGTCGCTAGCCTTGCTCTCACTACTGCTTTCGTCAGCAAGTCCATCTTTAATGATGAAGAATATGACTACTCCAACGACTCTGACGCCAGCAATGATGATTATGCTCCCACCTATTGCTTCATGGCAAAAGGCTCAAAGGTACACAAACATCATTCCTCTTCTGAATCAAGTGAAGGTGAATCTGATGAATATGTGAAACCTAGCTATGCTAAACTTGTTAAAATTTCCACTAAGCAACAAAGTGCACTTGAAAATCTTCAGAAAATGCTAGAAAAAAGCAATGATCTATTGAACGATGAAGTGGATCAGACTCAAACTCTATCTGACGATCTCAAAAGTCTTCATACAAAGTATGATAACCTTCAGAGTCATCATAATGACCTCCTAGCCGATCATGAGAAGCTCTCTTATGAATTTCTTCAAATAAAGCAAGATCTTGAGAAACTAAGGGTGTCACATGAGGATCTCCAAAGGGAAAACGATTCCTTACTGGCTCAACAGATCAGTACCGCTCAGGAAGAATTTGTTCCACCTTGTTTGAAATGTATCGAACGTGAAACTGTTAATTCTTCACCTGAATGTTCAAATGCTTCTATTGCTGCAAATTCTTCAACTATTCCAGTGGTCTCAAATTCCTCATTTGAGGATACGACAAGTATCACTGACGAAAATGCAGGGTTGAAGGAATTGTATGTGACGTGTATGTACAAAAGTCTCAGAGGGCATCAAACCCTTTGCGGTGTCCTCAAAAAGCAGATTATGAATAGGAACCCTAGGAAAGAGGGTATTGCCTTTGTGAGGAAACTCAACGCTGATGGATCCTACTGGACACCTGAGCAGTACCCCAAAACCTCATGGGTTGCTGCTAAAGGACCTTCTGTAGATCCATCCACTTTATCCGGCTTTACTTGTGAAACTTCATATTCCTCTGATGAGTCACTTGACTCCAACTAAAAATTCTTCAAAAATCAGAAAGGTGAAGGATTTGCTAGATTTGTTGGAACTAACTGCAGGAACGGTTCACCTATGAAGAAAATCTGGGTTCCCAAGAGATACCTACAAAAGCTTCAAGTGAATGTCCTCACAACACCACTTATGAAGAACAGGAACCCCAGATCAAATTCCTCATATGGACCAAAGTCTTCACTTGGACCAAATTCCTCAAATGGTCAAAAATATCATTCTCATGCTAATGCCTCTGTTTCGTAGGGAAAATCTAAGAGTTATGAATATGTGCATTATTCTTCAAACCATTATGTTCATAAGTCCTCAAAGAATTTCTCTACTTATTCATATGAGTACTCTAACCCTCGCCTTGTGAAATGAAGCGCACTTGCTTCAATGCCTCCCTTCTCATATGGTGCTCGTAGAATGATGAACTCTTTACCACCCCTTTAGATGTGGGTGGTGAAGAAATTGAATTAATCTCTCATGCAAGGTCAGGTCTCCAGATGAACTTGAACATCTGATGAATTTTCTGGAGACCTGAGGAAATGCTTGAAAGGACCCAAGCTAACCATGTAGAAATGAATTCCTCATTTCTCACGTCCTGACACTACTTGCTTACTATCTTGTGTGATGAAATTCTGTCTGATGAAATTGATGTCACATTCTTCACTTTGAAGCATATGAGTTCGTAAGTTGTACTAATTCATCTGCAAGATGATACTCCAAAATCTATCGAGTGGGTCCTCGACAGTGGATGCACAAACCACATGACTGGTGACAAGAGTCTTCTGATGAATTTGCCACTTGCTCCATCTCATCTGAAGCATATCACTTATGCAGACAAAGGAAAAACAAGGTATTGGGACTAGGTAAGGTTGCAATCTCAAAGGATCGAACCATGGATAAGGTGATGCTTGTCGAATCCCTGGGGTTCAACCTTATGTCTGTCTCAATGCTTTGTGATCGTGATATGATTGTCATATTTGGAAAATATCGTTGTGTTGTCATCATGGGATCTGACAATTCCAAAGTCTTCGAAGGCTTTAGGATAGGAGACTTGTACATTGTTGATTTCTCTATAGGTCCTCAGCCTGCCACATGCCTACTTGGAAAGTCCTCAGAAGGCTGGCTATGGCATCGACGACTTGGACATGCTGGTATGAGGAACACGCTCGTGAAGAAAAAGCACGTCATTGGCATTGAAGGTGTCAAATTCCTCAAGGACCACCTCTGTGGTGCATGTGAGTCTGGGAAGATGACCAGATCCAAGCATCCCTCGAAGACAATCATGACAAGGACTCAACCCTTTGAATTGCTTCACATGGATCTCTTTGGCCCCACTCATTACTCCACACTAACAAATTCTTCAAGTTTGTATGGATTTGTCATTGTTGATGATTACTCTTACTACACTTGGGTGCATATTATTCTATACAAGTCTGAAGTGCAGGATGTCTTCAGACGATTTGCTTCAAGGGCCTCCACTAACTTCGGCGTCAAGATCAAGCATATCAGGAGTGATAATGGGACTGAGTTCAAGAACACCAATATTGATGAATATCTTGATGAACTTGGTATTACTCATGAGTTATTTGCCCCTTATACTCCTCAGCAGAATGGCATCGTGGAGCGCAAGAACAAGACTCTTGTTGAGATGGCTCGCACCATGCTCAATGAATATGTTGGGGAACATCGCATGGGAAACAAAAATTTTCCTACGTTCACACAAGACCTATCCATGGTGATGAGCATCTACAAGAGGGAGAGTGGATCTACGTACCCTTGTAGATCGCTAAGCGGGAAGCATTAAGAAATGCGGTTGGTGTAGTTGAACGTCTTCACGATCCAAATCGCCGAGCGTTCCGCGATCCAATCACGATCCATCCCGATCAAGCACCGAACGGACGACACCTCCGCGTTTAGCACATGTACAGCTTGATGACGATCTCCGCCTTGTTGATCCAGCAAGAGGGAGCGGAGAGGTAGAAGAGTTCTCCGGCAGCGTGAAGGCGCTCCGGCGATGGTGGTGGAGCTATTCCGGCACGGCTTCGCCTAAGCACTACGGAAATCCGATCTAGAGGAGAAACTATGCACTGGAGGAACGGGTAGCACGTGGCTGAAAATCTTGTGCCAAAACCCTAAAAACCTCTAGTATATATAGGAGGAGAGGAGGAGGAGGCTTGGCCCTCAAGTATCCAGCCCTAGGCTTCAGCTGAACCAAGAGGGAGGAGTCCTCCTCCTCCACTCCTAGTAGGATTAGGACTCCTTCCTTATCTTAGCCTTTTTGCCTTTTTCCACCTTTTTCCTTTTGGGATTTTCTTCCCAGCCGCATGGGACTTGTGTGGGACTTCCACCAGACCACTAAGGGCTGGTATTAATCCTCCCACAGCCCATGTAGCCTCTTGGGTCGAAATGCCCCTCCCGATGGTCTCCCGGTACACTACCGATACGCCCAGTACATTACCGATGAGCCCGAAACCTTTCCGGCGACGAAAATAGGACTTCCTATATATCAATCTTTACCTCCAGACCATTCCGAAGATCCTCGTGACGTCCGGGATCTCATCCAGGACTCTGAACAACCTTTGGTTACCACCATACATAACTCTATACTACCAAAACGTCACCAAACCTTAAGTGTGCACACCCTGCGGGTTCGAGAACTATGTAGACATGACCGAGCCACCTCTATGGTTAATAACCAATAACAGGACCTAGATGTCCATATTGGTTCCTACATATTCTACGAAGATCTTTATCGGTCGAACCTCTATGTCAAGGATTCAGTTAATCCCGTATGATGTTCCCTTTGTTCTTCGGTATGTTACTTGCCCGAGATTCGATCGTCGGTATCTCCATACCTAGTTCAACCTCGTTACCATCAAGTCTCTTTACTCCTTCCCTAATACAAGATCCCGTGACTAACACTTAGTCACATTGCTTGCAAGGCTTATTGTGATGTTGTATTATCGAGTGGGCCCTGAGATACCTCTCCGTCACAGGGAGTAACAAATCCCAGTCTTGATCCATGCCAACCCAACAGACACCCTCAGAGATACTTGTAGAGCACCTTTATAGTCACCCAGTTATGTTGCGACGTTTGATACACACAAGGCACTCTTCCGGTGTCCATGAGTTGCATGATCTCATGGTCATAGAAACATATACTTGACATGCAGAAAAAAGTAGCAACAAACTAACATGATCATATGCTATGTTTGTAGTTTGGGTCTTGTCCATCACATCATTCTCCTAATGATGTGATCTCGTTATCAAATTACATCACATGTCAATGGCTTGGAAACCTTGACCATCTTTGACCAACGAGCTAGTTCACTAGAGGCATACTAGGGACAAAGTGTTGTCTATTTACCCACACATGTAATGTGTTTCCAATCAATTCAATTATAGCATGGATAATAAACGATTATCATGAAGAAGGAAATATAATAATAAACACTTTATTTATTGCCTCTAGGGCATATTTCCAACAGTCTCCCACTTGCACTATAGTCAATAATCTAGTTCACATCACTATGTGATTTACATTGTAATGAATCGAACACCCATGCAGTTCTGGTGTTGATCATGTTTAGCCCTTGGAAGAGGTTTAGTCATCGGGTCTGCAACATTCAGATCCGTGTGAACTTTGCAAATATTTATGTCCCTTTCCTCGATGTAATCGCAGATGGAGTTGAAGTGTCGCTTTATGTTTCTGGTCCTCTTGTGAAACCTTGGTTCCTTGGCCAGCGCAATGGCACCAGTGTTGTCATAGAACAGGTTCATTGGATTCAGTGCACTGGGCACTACTCCAAGATCTGTCATGAACTACTTCATCCAGACACCTTCCTTCGTTGCCTCTGAGGCTGCGATGTACTCCGCTTCGCACATAGAATCGGCTATCACACTTTGCTTGGAACTACACCAGCTTACCGCTCCCCCGTTGAGAATAAATACATATCCGGTTTGTGACTTAGAGTCATCCGGATCAGTGTCAAAGCTTGGATCGATGTAACCCTTTACGACGAGATCTTCATCACCTCCATAAACGAGAAAAAATTCCTTAGTCCTTTTCAGGTACTTAAGGATATTCTTGACCGCTGCCCAGTGCTCCATTCCAGGATCACTTTGAAACCTTCCGGCCATACTTATGGCAAGGTTGACATCGGGTCTTGTGCAAATAATTGCATACATGATAGAGCTTATGGCTGAAGCATAGGCGATGACACTCATCTTTTCTCTATCTTCTGCAGTTACTAGGCATTGAGTCTTACTCAACTTCACACCTTGTAACACAGGCAAGAACCCCTTCTTGGACTGATCCATTTTGAACTTCTTCAAAACTTTATCAAGGTATGTGCTCTGTGAAAGTGCTATTAAGCGTCTCGATCTGTCTCTATATATTTTAATGCCTAATATGAAAGCAGCTTCTCCTAGGTCCTTCATTGAAAAACTCTTGTTCAAATATTCCTTCACGCTTTCGAGCATTTCTATATTGTTTCCAATCAGCAATATGTCATCCACATATAATACTAGAAACGCTATAGAGCTCCCACTCACTTTCTTGTAAATACAAGCTTCTCCATAAACTTGTATAAACTCAAACGCTTTGATCACCTCATCAAAACGCTTATTCCAACTCCGAGATGCTTGCACCAGCCCATAAATGGATCGCTGGAGTTTGCAAACTTTGTTAGCATTCTCTGGATCGACAAAACCTTCTGGTTGCATCATATACAACTCTTCCTCAAGGAAACTGTTGAGGAACGCTGTTTTGACATCCATCTGCCAAATTTCATAGTTGAAATAAGCAGCTATTGCCAACATGATTCTGACAGACTTAAGCATCGCTACGGGTGAGAAGGTCTCATCGTAGTCAACTCCTTGAACTTGTGAAAAACCCTTTGCCACAAGTCGAGCTTTATAGACGGTGATATTACCGTCCGCGTCTGTCTTCTTCTTAAAGATCCATTTGTTCTGAATGGCCTTTTGCCCTTCAGGTAATACTTCCAAAGTCCATACTTCATTTTCATACATGGATCCCATCTCGGATTTCATGGCCTCTAACCATCTGGGCCCATCACCGCTCCTCCATAGCTCGTAGGTTCATTGCTGTCCATGAACATGACCTCAAAGACAGGGTTGCCGTACCACTCAGGAGTAGTACGCTCCCTTGTCGACCTACGAGGTTCAATAGTAGCTTGATCCGAAGCTTCATGATCATCATCATTAACTTCCTCTTCTACCATCGTAGGTTCCACAAAAACATTTTTCTATGCTGTGCTACTTTATGGTTGAAGTAAAGGTTCAATAACCGCATCAAGCTCTGTTTTCCTCCCACTCAATTCTTTCAAGAGAAACTCTATCTTAAGAAATGTTACGTTCTTGGCGACAAACACTTTGCCTTCGGATCTGAGATAGAAGGTATACCCGACTGTCTCTTTCGGGTATCCTATGAAGACGCATTTCTCCGCTTTGGGTTCCGGCTTTTTAGGCTGAAGCTTTTTGACATAAGCATCACATCCCCAAACTTTAAGAAACGACATCTTTGACCTCTTGCCAAACCATAGTTCATATGGCGTCGTCTCAATGGATTTTGATGGTGCCCTATTTAAAGTGAATGCAGCTGTCTCTAATGCATAACCCCAAAATGATAGTGGCAAATCAGCAAGAGACATCATAGAACGCACCATATCTAATAAGGTTCGATTACGACGTTCGGACACACCATTACGCTGTGGTGTTCCAGGCGGTGTCAACTGTGAAACAATTCCACACTGTCTTAAGTGACTGCCAAACTCATAACTCAGATATTCACCTCCTCGATAAGGTCGCAGGAATTTAATCTTCTTGTTACGATGATTCTCAACTTCACTCTGAAATTGCTTGAACTTTTTAAATGTTTCAGACTTGTGTTTCATTAAGTAAATATACCCATATCTACTTAAGTCATCAGTGAAGGTGAGAAAATAACGATATCCACCACACGCTGTAACATTCATTGGACCGCACACATCAGTATGTATGATTTCCAATAAGTCACTTGCCCGTTCCATTGTTCTAGAGAACGGCGTTTTAGTCATCTTTCCCATGAGGCATGGTTCACATGTGTCAAGTGATTCGAAATCAAGTGACTCCAAAATTCCATCAGCATGGAGCTTCCTCATGCATTTTACACCAGTATGACCTAAACGGCAGTGCCACAAGAAAGTGGTACTATCATTATCAACTCTACATCTTTTGGCATCAATGTTATGAACATGTGTGTCATCACTACCAAGATTCAATATGAATAAACCCCTCACATTGGGTGCATGATCATAAAAGATATTACTCATATAAATAAAACAACCTTTATTCCCTGATTTAAATGAGTAACCATCTCATAATAAACAAGATCCAGATATAATGTTCATGCTTAACGCATGCACTAAATAACAATTATTCAGGTTCATCACTAATCCTGATGCTAATTGAAGAGAGAGCGTGCCGACGGCGATCACATCAACCTTGGAACCATTTCCCACGTGCATCGTCACTTCATACTTTGCTAGCCTTCATCTATTCCGTAGTTCCTGTTTTGAGTTGCAAATATGAGCAACCGAACCAGTATCAAATACCCAGGCACTACAACGAGAGCTAGTAAGGTACACATCAGTAACATGTATATCATATATACCTTGTTTGTCGTTGGCCGCCTTCTTGTCAGCCAGGTACTTGGGGAAGTTCCGCTTCCAGTGACCAGTTCCCTTGCAATGAAAGCACTCAGTTTCTAGCTTGGGTCCATGCTTGGGCTTATTTACAAGAGTGGCAACTTCTTTGCCATCCTTATTGGTTTTACCCTTCTTGCCCTTGCCCTTGCCCTTGACATTCTTCTTGAAACTAGTGGTTTTATTGACCATCAACACTTGATGTTCTTTCTGGATTTTAGACTCAGCGACTTTTTGCATCGCAAATAGCTCGACGACTGACTTGTTCATCTCGTGCAAGTTATAGTTCATCACAAAGCTCTTGTAACTAGGTGGTAGTGATTGAAGAACTCTGTCAGTGATCGCCTCTGGCGAAAGGGGAATTCCCAACTCTGCTATACGAGTCGAATACCCAGACATTCTAAGTATATGTTCACTGATAGACCCATTCTCCTCCATCTTGCAAGCATTGAACTTATCGGAGGTCTCATACCTCTCGATTCGGGCATTCTTCTGAAAGATAAACTTCAACTCCTGGAACATCTCATATGCTCCATGACGTTCAAAACGTCTTTGAAGTCCCAGTTCTAAGCCATACAGTATTGCACACTGAACTATTGAGTAATCTCCAGAACGTGCCTCCCAAGCGTTCTTAACGTCTTCGGATGACATGTCTTCTGGTTGGTCACCAAGCAGTGCATCAAGGACATATGATTTCTGGGAAGCCGTGAGGATAATCCTTAGATTACCGGCCCAGTCAACAAAATTACTTCCATCATCTTTCAACTTAGCTTTCTCTAGGAACGCATTAAAATTCAGGTGTGCTACTGCGCGAGCCATTGATCTAGAACATAAATATGCGAAGGTTACTTAGACTATTGTTCAAGTAATGAGTTTTAGTTAATCAAATTACTAAAGCTCCCACTCAAATTGACATCCCTCAGGTCATCTAAGTGTCACATGATCCAAATCCACCAACTCAAGTCCGATCATCACGTGAGTTGAGGTGGTTTCAATGGTGAACATCATCATGTTGATCATATCTACTATATGACTCATGTTTGACCTTTCGGTCTCTTGTGTTCCGAGGCCATGTCTGTACATGCTAGGCTCGTCAAGTTTAACCCAAGTGTTCTCCATGTGCAACACTGGCTTGCACCCGTTGTATGTGAACGTAGAGTCTATCACACCCGATCATCACGTATTGTCTCGACATGACGAACTTTCGCAACGGTGCACACTCGGGGAGAACACAATTCATCTTGAAATTTAACTGAGGGATCACCTTATAATGCTACCATCGTCCTAAGCAAAACAAGGTGCATAAAAGGATTAACATCACATGCAAATCATAAGTGACATAATATGGCCATGAACTTGTGCTTTTGATCTCCATCTTGAAAGCACCGACATGATCTCCATCATCACCGGCACGACACCATGATCTCCATCATCTTGATCTCCATCAACATGTCGCCATCGGTGTTGTCATGCCCATCATGATTGTACTACTATTTCTACCGTTTAGCGATAAAGTAATGCATTACACAACGCTTAATGATTGACACACATGTCATACAATAATTAAAGACAACCCTATGGCTCATGTCGGTTGCCGTACTCATCGACATGCAAGTCGTGATATTCTATACAACACATGATCATCTCATACATCACATATATCACATCCTGTAATTGTCCATATCACATCACAACATACCGTGCAAAAACAAGTTAGACGTCCTCTAATTGTTGTTGCATGGTTTACGTGGATGTTATGGGTATCTAGCAAGAACAATTCTCACCTACGCATAAACCACAACGGTGATACATAAGTTGCTTTTCAACCTTGTCAAGGACCGCCTTAGTCGAATCCGATCCAACTAAAGTTGGAGAAACAGACACCCGCCAGTCATCTTTGTGCAACGAAGTTACACGTCAGTCGATGGAACCGGTCTCTCGTAAGCGTACGAGTAAGGTTGGTCCGGGCCGCTTCATCCCACAATACCGCTGAATCAAAACACGACCAAGGGAGAAAGCAATCTAAGCATCAACGCCCACAAACTCTTTGTGTTCTACTCGAGATCTCATCTACACATAGACCTAGCTCATGATGCCACTGTTGGGGAATGTCGCATGGGAAACAAAAATTTTCCTACGTTCACACAAGACCTATCCATGGTGATGAGCATCTACGAGAGGGAGAGTGGATCTACGTACCCTTGTAGATCGCTAAGCGGGAAGCGTTAAGAAGTGCGGTTGGTGTAGTCGAATGTCTTCGCGATCCAAATCGCCGAGAGTCCCGCGATCCAAACACGATCCGTCCCGATCAAGCACCTCCGCGTTCAGCACACGTACAACTTGATGACGATCTCTACCTTCTTGATACAGCAAGAGGGGGCGGAGAGGTAGAAGAGTTCTTCGGCAGAGTGACGGCGCTCCGGCGATGGTTGTGGAGCTATTTCGGCAGGGCTTCGCCTAAGCACTGCGGAAATCCGATCTAGAGGAGAAACTATGCACTGGAGGAACGGGTAGCACATGGCTGAAAATCTTGTGCCAAAACCCTAAAAAACCTCTAGTATATATAGGAGGAGGAGGCTTGGCCCTCAATGATCTAGCCTAGGCTTCGGCTGAACCAAGAGGGAGGAGTCCTCCTCCTCCACTCCTAGTAGGATTAGGACTCCTTCCTTATCTTAGCCTTTTTGCCTTTTTCCACCTTTTTCCTTTTGGGATTTTCTTCCCAGCCGCATGGGCCTTGTGTGGGACTTCCACCAGCCCACTAAGGGCTGGTATTCATCCTCCCACAGACCATGTAGCCTCTTGGGTCGAAATACCCCTCCCGATGGTCTCCCGGTACACTACCGGTACTCCCGGTACACTACCGATGAGCCCGAAACCTTTCCGGCGACGAAAATAGGACTTCCTATATATCAATCTTTACCTCCAGACCATTCCGGAGCTCCTCGTGACATCCGGTATCTCATACGGGACTCCGAACAACCTTCGGTCACCACCATACATAACTCTATACTACCGAAATGTGACCAAACCTTAAGTGTGCAGACCCTGTGGGTTCGAGAACTATGTAGACATGATCGAGACACCTCTACGGTCAATAACCAATAGCGGGACCTGGATGTCCATATTGGTTCCTATATATTCTACGACGATCTTTATCGGTCGAACCTCTATGTCAAGGATTCAGTTAATCTCGTATGATGTTCCCTTTGTTCTTCGGTATGTTACTTGCCCGAGATTCGATCGTCGGTATCTCCATACCTAGTTCAACCTCGTTACCGGCAAGTCTCTTTACTCGTTCCGTAATACAAGATCCCGTGACTAACACTTAGTCACATTGCTTGCAAGGCTTATTGTGATGTTGTATTACCGAGTGGGCCCTGAGATACCTCTCCGTCACACGGAGTAACAAATCCCAGTCTTGATCCATGCCAACCCAACAGACACCCTCAGAGATACCTGTAGAGCACCTTTATAGTCACCCAGTTACGTTGCGACGTTTGATACACACAAGGCACTCTTCCGGTGTCCGTGAGTTGCATGATCTCATGGTCATAGAAACATAGACTTGACATGCAGAAAACAGTAGCAACAAACTAACACGATCATATGCTACGTTTGTAGTTTGGGTCTTGTCCATCACATCGTTCTTCTAATGATGTGATCCCGTTATGAAATGACATCACATGTCAATGGCTAGGAAACCTTGACCATCTTTGACCAACGAGCTAGTTCACTAGAGGCATACTAGGGACAAAGTGTTGTCTATTTACCCACACATGTAATGTGTTTCCAATCAATAAAATTATAGCATGGATAATAAACGATTATCATGAACAAGGAAATATAATAATAATCACTTTATTTATTGCCTGTAGGGCATATTTCCAACAGAATACAAAACTCCTCGTCGCTTCTGGCCTGAAGCAATTGATACTGCATGCCACATCATCAACAGGGTATATCTTCACAAATTCTTCAATAAGACTTCGTATGAACTTATGACTGGCAAGAAACCCAATGTAAGTTATCTCAAAGTCTTCGGTGAAAATGCTAGATTAGAGATCCTCACCATAGTTCTAAATTTGCACCGAAAGCACATGAAGGTTTTATTCTTGGTTACGAAAAGGACTCGCATACCTACAGAGTCTTCAACACCTACCACCATAAGGTTGTTGAAACTGTAGATGTGCAGTTCGATGAAACTAATGGCTCGCAAAGAGAGCACCTGCCTTCTTTGTTAGATGAACAGTCCCCTAAGGAATCCATTAAGCTGAAGGCTACTGAAGACATCATACCCATTGAGGAACTCATTCCAACGAATGAAGACATTCATGCTGATACACCCGAAGGAAATGGTGCTGAAGAAAATCCTCAGCCACATCAACCTGCTCATCCAAGAGTTGCAAATGAAGTGTAGATTGACAAAATCATCGATGACATAAATGCACCAGGTCCTCTCACTCGCTCAAAAGATTCACATTTGACTAAGTTTTGTGGACACTTTGCCTTTGTCTCTATCATAGAGCCCACCAAAGTTGATGAAGCATTCAAGGAGCCTGGGTGGATTCAAACTATGCAAGAGGAAATGCATCAATTCAAGCTCAACAATATGTGGGAACTTGTGACATCCCAAGTGATGTCCCTACCTTATTTGGCATGTAACCCCATGTATGAACCTTGTGCATGAGCTTATGATATGTATGTTTGCTCCTTGTCATTCATGTGTGGTTGCATTCATGCATCATTCTCATTTCATTTTACTTGCCATGTTGGTTTTCTTGTGACTTGCTATGATGTGATGGTGGTGAGTGTGTTGTTATGTGATGTGAGAGGTGTTGTGTGTGGTTGGATCCATGTGTGCAACCTCTTCTTTCCCCTCTCTTTTCCTTTGCAACATCCCCTTCCAAAACCCCTTTCTTCCTATTATTATTTATCATCAGATTTAAGTTGTTTTTAAAATTGTTTAAAAATGTTCAAGAGCTGGCCTTCATTTTCTTACTAATTTGGAGAGTGTTGCTTGTGTTGTTTGGGATTTGTGGTATTTGTGATTTTTATTAAACATGAGCTGCCATTTTAAATATTAAATAAATTACTTGCTCTAAAAATCAACTTAATATTTTTATTAAAAGGGGCTCTTTATTTCATTCACTAGAATATTTTATTTTTTGCTCTAAAACCTTTTTTTCTTGCCCTGGGGTTATTTGAGGTGTTTCCTTTTTAATTTTAAATAAAAAACCCTCCTTTTGTGGTTTTTCGCTTAGGTGGGCTTGTGAGAGTGGGATTGGCCCATTCCTTCGCAGAGGCGTGCGCTGTGCTCCTTTCCAGCTTGGCGAGCCCGGGCCCTCTCGTTAGCGTCTTCCCCCTCGCCTTTTCTTCCTCCGTGCGCCTCCTTCCTCCTCTGTGGAGGGCGCACATGGCCACCGTGGCGTCGCCGAGCCTCTCTTCCCCTCCTATTTAGCCCCTAGGCGTCCGTGCCCTCGCTAGGATTCCTCCTTGCCGCCTCCTCTCCATTCCTCTCCCTCCTTTCTCTTCTTTGCCCTTCAGGTAAGTCTCTGAAGCAGAGTATTTAGAGAGAGAGAGACGTCGTGTGTCGCCGGTCCCGTCCTGCCGCTGCTTCTTCCTCGACGAGCCGATGGTGAGCCGGTCCAGGGATGCTCCTGCGCCCGTTCCCGGCGCTAGGGCATGGTGAGAACCCCTGCTGTGCCGCCCCGTCGTCGCTGTCGTCCGCAAGCGAGGGAGCGCCGCCGCCGTCTCCTTCGTCTTCTTCCTCATCGTCTCGTCGTCGCCGTGTCCCTGCTTCGCCGAGCTTCCCCTCGGTGACCAGCCGGTCCCCCGCTGTCCCCTCTCCTCGCCGTAGCTCGTAGCATCGTCGTCGTAGTGCCGTCGCCACCACCCAAAAGGATCGAGCTTGATCTCGCCTCCGACCCCCCTCCTCGCAAGATGAGACGAGGGATGGAGTCCCCGTAGTTTCCCCTTTCGCTTCCGCCGCTCCCTGTCGTAGGAGACCCCTTGTGTGGCCGAAATCGCTGGCGCCATTCTCGGGTCACTGGTGCCTGCCTTTCTTCAGTTTCGTCAGGTTTCGCTAGTGTGTGTGTGTGTTTAAAACAGATCGAGTCCCTCCTTTGTTAAGCAAATGCAGCGTAGCATAGTGGTGTGGCACGTGTGTGGATGACCAAGAGATCAGGGGTTCGTCCCTCGAACCCCCCCTTTCTTTTTTTGTGTTTTTCTTTTCTTTCTTTGTTTTTCTTTCACTCTTGCCACATATGTGTGTGTGTGCAATGCTTGAGTGTTTTTTTTTCTGTTGTGTGTGCAGATAGTGTAGTGCATATGTGTGTATGCACATGTGTAGTGGTAGGGTGTGGTGTGTGTGTGCTTAGAGCTTACCACACATGTTAGTGTGGTTGTGTGTGTGTATGTGTCACATGGTGATGCATACACCTACATGGGAGATGTATGTATGTTTGTGTGTGTGTGTCACTAGGTGGTATATACACATGCATGTGTGCTAGTGCATGTAAGTGAGTGTTGTGTGCATGCTTGTGAGTGAGTGTGTAGGTGTGTATGTGTATGTGTATGTGGGCATACATGTATGAAAGTGCATGTGTGCCTATATACACCCATGCTTGAGTGTGGTGTGGTGTGTAGGTGTAATGAGAGGTGCGTGCATGTTATACATACACACACATGTAGGTTGAGTAGATATGCATGTGTAGGTGTGTGAGGTTTTCTTCTTGCATGTTGCTGCCATGTTTAGGTAGATGAGAGTGAGTGGATGCTAGACCTTGTGCATGTGTAGATATAAGTGTATGTGAGAGCTCTCATGTGTATATGTGCATGTATATCTCTCCTAGCTTGTTTTATTTTCTTGTTCATGATGCTATGCCATGATATCATGTTCCTTAGTTGCTATTTAACCTTTTCCAACTAGTATAAATAGGAGAGATGCCCTTTTGGGCCATTTTCATGAATGTGCATTAGTGTCATAAGTCACCCATGCATTAGGAGGTCAATTTTCGACCTAAGATTACTCCCACTTGCTCCAAGCAAGTATAGGGGTATGAGTAATTCATTTGGGGTAGAATAAACCCAGGAATGCATCTGTGAAGTCAGATTTGACTTTGGGGCAACTTCACAAAACTGCATTTTTATGCTGTGATGCCCTTTTGTCCATTTCATATGATTTAATCTATGTATGATTTTAAGTTCTTGCCAACATGGAAGTGGTAGTTGAAGTTGCTGGGAATGTCCTAATATTTTTTTTGTTCATGATAAGCCACAAGGTCAGTGGCTACCTTGCTGTTAAGTTGCTATGATGATGTTGTTTCCTGCCAACCTGAAATATGGCTAAGCCTGGGAGAATTGCTGTTACTGTTTTGCCATGTAGAGTGGGTTGTATCTAGTGATATATTTGGAATTTGCTCATGCTCAGTGTTAGTTATTGGTAGTAGTTATATTCATATACTATCCTGTTAATTGTCATGTCAATAGGACCTCTCTAGCATATTTAACCAGTCTTTCAACTTGCTACTTTATTAACCCAGATTCCAGAAAAACTGGAATTTTCACTAAGTCCCTGAAAAACTGATTCTTCTTGCCAACTTGATTGCTTCTTGCTTATTGATGTGTGGCTCCTTTGCTGGTGGTGTAGTTAGATAATTTGATGTGGGTGTTGAGTAGATTCTTTCCATGTCTTGTTTGTGGCTGTAGGGTTCTTGTAGCTCTAGTTGTGAGCTTTTCAAATTGCTATGTTGCTGTTTTGTGGCAGATTGGATGTTATTTTGTTTTGTGAGTTGTGGGAGCTATACTCCATGGAACTGATTGATTCTTGAGCCTATTGTGATTGATTGTTCATAACCTATCCAGTGGATACCTTGGAATGCCAAGAATTAGCCCAGGTATTTGGTGGTCTTGTGTTTTGCCTCCGTACCTTGTCGTGAGCGTATCTCGAGAACCGTAGCTCCGTTTCTTGTGATCCTTATATGCATTTCTATAGATTTTGCATGATGCATCAATATTTTCCATGTTCATGCATGTCTAAATAACTTAACATGAGGTTCTGTCCAGATTCATTAATATACCAACTTTGCACGTGAAACTTGACTAGTTTGGGATAGTCATGTTAAATTCTTTATAAAATGAATCATGAATCATCTTGGTTGTGCATTGCACCTTGGTTGGTTATTTATTTGCTGTTTCTCTTGGGTAGACGCGAGTGTTGATACTGATTTCGAGGATCCTGGAGAGTACCACTATGAGGATCCCGCTACTTGTTCCGCTGAAGAACCAACATGTAAGATGATCATACCCGGATCCCAATACTATTTTTGCTTGCTAGTTTCTCACTCTTATCATTACAATTGCGCTAAATACCACTTGATATCATCCCCCATGTTGCCATGACAGCCTCTAACCTCCACCTCCTAGCAAACCTTTGATTGGCTAAGTTACCGCTGCTCAGCCCTCTTATAGCATTCTTAGTTGCAGGTGCAGGTTGTTCCATGTGATAACATGGAGTTGAATATCACAATAAATTCTGTTATGTAATTTAATGCACACATATATCTTGGTATTGGTGGAAGGCTTGGCCTTTTGCTAAGTGATTTGTTCCGCTATTACCGCCATTAGTTCCTTGTTACCGGTGTTATGTTTTCCATACTTTGCGCTCCTAACATGCTCGGGGTTGCTATGGGGACCCCCTTGTTTATTCGGTTGAGATTAAAACTTGTCCGGCAAGACCCAACTTTGGTACTACATTTGCTAATAACTTAATAAAACATGGATAGGGCTTTGCAACCCCGTGGATAATTAATCAACAACCCGGGCCAGTGCTCCTCATGAGTGTTGGTCCAAAATGGGCTGCCTGCGGGGCCGCCTCGAGGCAACTTGAGGATTGGTTTTCCCTGTAGCTAGTCCCATCTGCCGTGTCCTGAGAACGAGATACACGGCTCTTATCGGGTTCGTCGACACGTCGGGTGGTCTTGCTGGGTTTGTTTTACCTTTATCGAATGTCTTGCGTGTGGACTCTGACTTTCTTCGGGTTTTCTCGAGGTGTTGGAATTCCTTTGGAATTACCGATGAAGACCACGAGACCCGTGATCGAGGAATTCCCGCGGAGTGTGGTTATTTGTGATGGACTAGTTGGAGCACCCCTGTAGGGTTAAATCTTTCGAACAGCCGTGCCCGCGGTTATGTGGCAACTTGGATATTTGTTTAACACCCAGTTCTAGTAAACTTGAAGTAAACTCTAATTAAAATACACCAACTGTGTGAGTAACTGTGATTGTCTCTGCTCGTGAACATGATCCGAGAGAGGACACGGTGGGGTTATGATTGACGTAAGCAGGTGTTCAGGATCTCATAGAGATTACGCTAGATTCGATCGTTCTTCATAGGCCACTCACATTTACATTCTTGTTGTGTAAGATAGCCACCATAAAATGCTTAGTGCTGCTGCAAACTTAACATCACCCTTTCCAACCTAAAGCTTAAATAGTCTTGGTACCTGGGCACATGATAGCTGAGTCCTCTGTGGCTCACAGTTTACTACAACACTCCAGGTACAGGTTCAGATGACTACGTGCAGGATGATCTTACCCAGCTCCAGTGGGAGTATGACGAGGAAAGAGGCAGGATGTACGTGACGTATCCGGATGAGTAGAGGACCTGGTCGTGATCTTTGGGGGCAGCGAGATAGTTTCATTTGCATCTGTTTTATCGTTTGATCTCGTCCATAGCCGGACCCTGTTTTCATCTTGATAATTGAACTCTGAGTGGATTGTAATTTAGCATGTGGCGAGTGTAATCCCACTTGTATACTCATCTCTTCTGTAATGTACGATGCAATGTTACTATACTTGCTAACGGCAAAATGCACCTCTATCCCTTACGAGGCCCTCGTGTCTTAAAATGGATATGCACGCATTTTGGGCGTGACAGAACTTGTCAAGCGGCCAGATCCTCGCAAGCATAATATCATAGGTACCAAGTGGATCTACCGCAACAAGCAAGATTAAAACGGCCTTGTGGTAAGGAATAAGGCTCGTCTTGTAGCTCAAGGCTACACACAGGTTGAGGGAATTGACTTTGATGAAACTTTTGCACCTGTTGTTAGACTTGAAGCTATTCGCATATTGCTTGCTTATGCTAACCATCATGATACCATCTTATATCAAATGGATGTGAAAAGTGCATTCCTCAATGGTAAGCTTGAGGAAGAAGTATATGTTGTTCAACCCCCAGGTTCTGAAGACCCCAAGCATCCTGACAAAGTCGTCAGACTCAACAAGGCCCTCTATGGCCTCAAGCAGGCCCCTCAGACATGGTACGACACTCTGAAGGAATTCCTCATGAAGAAATGCTTCAAACTCGGTTCACTCGACCCAACTCTTTTCACAAAATCCTATGACAATGAAATGTTCATATGCCAAATATACGTAGACGATATTATCTTTGGCTGTACTGACAAACGTTATAGTGATGAATTTGCCTATATAATGAGTGAAGAATATCAAATTTCTATGATGGGAGACTTGAAATTCTTCTTAGGTCTTCAAATTCGTTAGCAAGACAACGACATCTTAATCTCACAAGAGAAATACCTAAAGGATGTTCTAAGGAAATTCGGCATGCAAAATTGCTAAGGCGTCAAAACTCCAATGCCTTCAAAAGGCCACCTCTGCACTGACGAAAATGGTAAAGATTTCGATCAGAAGGTATATCACTCCATGATTGGCTCATTATTGTATCCATGTGCATCTAGGCCTGATATTATGCTGAGTGTTTGCATGTGTGCCCGATTCCAAGCAACACCGAAGGAGTCACACCATAAGGCTGTGAAACATATTCTTCGATACTTAGCTCACACACCAACGCTTGGATTATGGTATCCCAAGGGCTCAAATCTTCACCTCGTCGAATACTCTGATGCTGACTATGCTGGAGATCATGTGGATCGCAAGTCAACCTCAGGAACATGTCATTTCCTCGGACGATCCTTAGTCTGTTGGTTCTCGAAGAAGCAGAACTGCGTTTCACTATCTACTGCTGAAGCTGAGTACATTGCTACTGGTTCATGCTGCGCTCAGTTACTGTGGATGAAGCAAACCCTCAAGGACTACGACATCAAGTTGAAGAATGTGCCTCTCTACTGCGACAACGAGAGTGCCATCAAGATTGCTTACAACCCAGTTCAGCATTCCAAGACCAAGCACATCCAGATTCGTCATCATTTTCTTCGAGATCATGTACTCAAGGGCGACATCTCCATCGACCACATCCCCACTGAAGAACAACTGGCCGATATCTTCACAAAGCCCTTGGATGAAAAGAGATTTTGCAAGTTGCGGTGTGAGCTAAATATCTTAGAATCTTCGGATGTTCTTTGAAAAAGGACACACATCCTAACCCTTATGCAAAATTGATGACTTAGATGTGCGACACACAAAGTAACGTTTTTCTTCAATTAATGAAGAATAACCCTCTAAGTGTGAAGAAATTAATGAATAATTTGATTCTTAGAACCCTACGACAATTGTACACGGTGTCTGAAGTCATCATTCTTATACGGTGGGTCACGCCACCAACCATAGTTGAAATTCTTCAAAGTTGAGTTTTTTGTCATTTTACAAATTCTTCAAAAATTTCAAATTCATCAAGTTTGAAAATTCATCAACTTTTCAAAATTTTCAAACTATGAAACTCATGTTCTTCATTGAGTATATACTTATATATTTGAGTTTTCAATGTCGTCAACAACATTCACTTATTGCTAATTCATCAAGTTGATTTTCATCTAAGTGAATGTGATCAGACCCTTTTCCCCTCCGTGCTAAACTCAACCTAGTTTTTTCAAAATTCTTCATATACGTTCTACTTTGAAACTCATTCAAAGTCTTCACTATGTCCTTGATAACTGAAGAATTTGCGAATGGAAACTTAAAATTTTCACCATCAATTTTTTTGGCGTTTCCAGCTTAAACGGTTCCGACTCCCACGACTGGATAACCCATGATCCCCCACTATCGCCACTACTCATAACGTGGGTGACACCTGTCGAGAGGAGAGCAAGGGTCAGGGGCAATCTTGTCCAAAATCTTCGGACAGATTGGTTTTCACCTCCACTATAAATGCCCCCTCCCCTTTCACTTTGCTCGGTTACTCCTCACTCCTACTCTCTCCCGAGCTCCGACCTAGCGCCGCCGCTAAAATCATCGTCGCTGGTGTGGAAGAGCTTCACTGCCTCGACTTCGCTGTTGCCGTACTCGGATCGGCCATGGAAGTCTTCACCCCGCCGCTGTTGTAGCTATCTCCCTCTGCCGAGCTAGGGCGTGGGAGATCTGGACTGACGAACTTCCTCAATCTCATCTCTCAGTTCATCGTGTTCTTCACCAGGGTAAATAAAATTTATTTTTACCACCCTTGTTTGATGTTCAAGTTATCCTAAGTCTTCACAAAGGTGTTTATTCTACAAGAATCTCATTCTAAAGCACCTTACATGTTCATACACTTGATGGTTTTCCCTAAGTTATGATTTTCTTCAAGATTTCTCAATTGTGTGAATCCTCAAAATTTGCACAACTTTGGAACCTAAGACAAAGAACACTTAGTGAAATTCCTCAAGACACCCATGGTCAAATTCCTCTCACCTGACTTTATTGAAAAATTTCTGAGTACGCATATGACCTCTTCAAATTCCTCGCACCTATACTCTGTTCACAGGTACAAACATGTCCGCTGATGAATCACTAGGTTCTCATCAACTTAACTCATTCACAGCGTTTCTTAAGGAAAAATTGTGCACTTCTTCAGAGTTCTCAAGAGTTCAAAATCCTCAGCTGAAGAAAATGGCTGATGGGAAGAAGCCACAAAAAGGTGGAAAGAATGGTGAACGAAATACTGCTTTTGAAATCCCTGAACATCTATATGCAGGTTACTATACACCAGATGAATCCATACATGGCAAAGAGACAAAAGAACAGAGAAAGATCAGAATTCAGAGGATTTAATGGAGGTGGGTGAATGAATGGAAGAAGTATTGCTATGTTACTCCCAAATACATGAAGAAATTCACACTCAAACCCCCTTGCATTAGGGCACCTCCAACTGATGATCAAGTGGTTGATCCCACCAGTGTTGCTCGCGGTGAAGACTATCCCGCTGAGTGGGCAAAGCGTCAACTCAAATTGCAGAGAATTGCCGAAGCTGCAATGAAGAAATTCAATGAAGACTCTGCTGCTGCCACAGCCGAAGCCTCTACTAGTGCCCCAAAGAAATCAATGATGAAGACATCTGCTGTGAAGTCAAATTCTTCAACTTCAAAATCATCACAACAGTTTCCTCAAGCTCAAAGGCCTTAGTCTTCAAAGGCCTCAGCCACTGGCTCAGTAGCTACTCAGTCCTCTGCTGCTACAAAGTCCTCGACTCTTGTGCACCTTGCATCATATCAAAGGACACAGGGATTCTCAAATGCTTCAAAGATCTCTGCACGCCCCTCTGCTAAAGCCAAGTCTTCAACAAGTCCTACAGTGTTGAAGCTGAAGAATACTGATGGACAAGGTCAAAGACCAAGTCCTCACACAAGCAAAGTAGTGGTAACTATACCCTCAGGATCTGAGGATGATGATGAAGCTGATGATGAAGAACTTGAAGAAATCATTAGAGAAAGTCAGCAAAAGGCTGCATTAGCCAAAGGTAGCTCTGTTCCACTTGTGCTGGATCCCAAGATGATCCTCAACTTCATAGACATATGGCATGAGGATCCAAGCACCCCACTTTCCTCACTGAACCTGCCTCTTGGTGTGGACCATGTCCTCACCCACTTCATTGCTGAGGAAAAATGAAAAAGAGAACAAGCTCAATGTAGCGACCCGACCTGAAAGGTCGAATCTCCGGTGTTTCCGTACCATCCCAAGATCATGCTGGTACACACACGGTACATCAATGTATATATCAAAGGGAAATCACACAACTTTATAACTTGAAATCTCATATCGAGTCCTTTATTACAATTAGAATTACAATAAAGTGGCTGAAGGCTAACTCATGAGAATAACTAATCTTGCGGAAGCTTCAAAGGTAGTTGAGTCCATCTGACTCCAAGGGCATCTCACCGAGTGTAGAGCGTATCCTCACTCCTGGTTGGAAAAATACTCTGCAACATGATACGTTGCAGCTGTATAGGCCAGCATATTGAATATGCTGGCAAAGTCACAAGAGAGGGGGTAAAGTAATCATCTAGTCTATATGCATATATGGCAGGTGGGGGTAGTAAGTTTTTGCATAAAGCCAAATTTTTCCTGCAACAAGAGAGGGCAAAAGCATAATTACTACAATGTTGGTTGATTAATGAGATGGTTCCACCAACCAATTCTCATACCCAAGTTGACATTTAAAATACCCACATCAATGTAATTTATTGTGTTGAGAGTTCCAAATAGTTTCAATTCCTTTGGCTCAAACTGTCCATGACCGTGGACACGGCTAATCAATTAGGTTTGGGTACTCTGTAGAGTTTTGCACACGTTCCCCACAAGATTTGATCGCCTCCATTGGATTTCTCGCACTTCATGGTGTTTGAGAAACGGATGACCAAAACATGGTCTTCTAAAGGGTTTCCCCGAGACTCTGTCGGTGCCCATCCTTTCCTACCGTTCTTCTACGTCTCGTAGCACCACCTGTCCAGGGTCACCACGATATCCAACCAAGCCAGAGCCCATAATGGCTTGTGGCTGTGCAGGTAAGCCTTGGGTCTTGAAGCATCCATCCATCTCTTTGTGCCTCAGTGGACCTTTCCGCGTGAATACTAGCACTTCTCCAGCAACACCTAGGCTAACCACTGGTTTCTCCAGGGCGCCGTTCAACCATCATCCACCCAGAGGTATGTTGAAAACTCGGAGTCTTGAAGTCTTAATCATCTTGTAGGTCTTGAAATTATTATCTCACAACTCTCATGAATCACACAACCAACCCCGTCTACTAATAGCATAGCAAAAATTAAATCAACGTTTCCCGGGGCCAATGTGTCAAAGGGTTGAGGGGATCCTACCACATGATACTACATCAAATAACCAAGTTTCCAAATTACCTACTTTGCATGCAATTGGGGAGATGGTAGAACTAATGCAATAAAACATGGGTAAACATGATCAAAGTGACTTGCCTTGCTAACGATCCTCGTACTCAAGTGACTCTAGATAACAACCTTCACACTCCGGATGATCTAACGAATCAAACAAAGCACAGAATAAGCATACAACTAATAATACAACTCACACAATCAGCAAGATTAAACTAAAACAATTCAATAGTAACAATCAAGAGAAAGAATTCAAAACCAATATTTGACTCACAATTTTTTTGTGTCAAAGCTACTACTAATATAAAATAAGACCAACAACTATTTTTAATAACAAAACAATAGTTAAGAGAAAAGAAATAATAAAATTTATATTAGTAAAAAGAATTAAATCCACTAAAACTTTTGTGAAAAGAAATGCTACTAAAATTATAATTTTTATAAAACACCACTTAATGAAGATAACTAGAGTTTCCTATAACATTAGAGTATGAAACAATTTTTTTTATAAACAGTACATTACTTAACAGAAAAGAATTACTAAGATTCTTTATTAGAAAACAGAATTAAATCTCCTAAAATGTTTTGTGAAAAGTAAAACTAACTTGCTTTATAAAACTATACCTAATGAAAAGGAATAAGGATTTCCTATAACATTAAGGTATAAAACTAAACAATTATTTTTATTAATAGAAAGTTATTGCACCTAATGTTGAAACAGCAGAACCTAATGAAAACTAAAAGGAAAAGTTAAACTAACTCAGATTCAAACTAAACTAAAATCAAACTAACTAAACTCTATTAAGAACTAAACAGATTCTGTTTTTGTTAAAAACCCTAACCAAATTTATCCTAAAAATTCTCAAACTATGTAGGATGATAGGTCTAACTAATACAAACTAGTGGCAAAAAGATTCATACAAAAATATATTTTTAAACTCTAGTTATACAGATTTTAGTAATTTAAGCAAATTTGGTTAAATTCAAATTTTAAAGTTCAAATTTGAAATATAATACTACAGGATGAAACTACATGAAATTTTTGACCTAATGCAAAAATAATGAATTAAAAAACTAATTAGTTTAAAAGTTACAACTAAAACAAAGACAGAAAACATTCTGTTTTCTAAAACAAAACAGAAAAGAACAAAAATTCCTCGTGAACGGACAGGGCTACGTGGCAGCTTCCTATTGGTTGCTAGCATGTGCGTGGGGTGTTTGCGGGCGGACGACCAGTTATTAGAAGAAAACGGTTCAACGTCTTAAAAGTTCTAATCTGGCACGTTGGATCTAGATCTGACGGTCCAGGGGGTGCGGTGGCTTACACAGGGGGTCGAGGTTTTCCGGCGAGGTCGACGACGGCCGGAGGTCGGAGGTGGTCGGAGGCGAGGGTGTGGTGTTCGGGGGCGGCGTCTGAAGTGCTCAGGCGACGGCGGCGAAGCTCCGGCGTCGATTGGTGGCGTCGGACGAGGCTGGGGACGATGGAGGCGATGGCCTCGTGCTCGGGGAGCTTCGGTCAATGACCGAACTCCGGCGAGGTGGAGCGGTGGCATTTGCATGCGAGGGTAGGGGAGTTCGGGGGTGGAATGGAGTGCGGAGAGGTGGGGCTACTTATAGGCCCGGTGCGGGGTCGGGAGAGGGAGAGATGAGCGAGATCAGCGGAGGATGGATCTCCGGCGACGTCGACGGCGCGAGGAGGGAGACGGGCACGCTGATGGCGCTTTCGGATGATGGGTCCCGCGTGTCAGTGAGAGAGGGGGCGGGATATCCGCGTCGGTGACCGATCCGAAAGGGTCTCGGGAGTAAAGGCTGGTGGGTCGGCCGGTTTTCTAATTAAACGCTTTAATTCGTTTCCTTTTCTATTTTCAGAGCGTTTAAAACCCTTTAATGCATTCAAATCTTTTCCAAACATAGGGAATATATATCAAAATGATTAGTGGAATAAATTCTATTTAATGAACATTTTTTCTCTGTCAAAATGAATACTTTAAAAAATATATTTTTCGGAAAATGCCTAATTGATTTGAAATTCTTTTGAGATAAACTTTCAAATAAACCCCTGGTTTTATTGTTCAAATAATTCACCAAGATGCCCCTGGTGTGGAGTGTCATGTTACTCCTCTTTTTTCTTGAATAACTCCAGAGATTTTCAAATAAGAGAAACAAGTAAATGGAAAACTGAAAGTGGCCTTTCAGAGTTACAACAGATGAAGTTCAGCAATTCATTTCATGCAAACAATGTGATGATGATGCATAGCTATATTTCATAACATTCGAAAATGAAATTTTGGGATGTTACACTCAAAGAGCTAAGAGGAACAGGGCTCGGAAAGAAAATTCCCGAGGAACTACGTGATGAATTTGACTCCAAAGCAACTCATCATTGTTCAGTCTGAAATTTGCCCCCTCTCTAAGGAACAAGAAAAATACGATGTTGAATGGAAGAGCACCAAGGTGAGATTCGCCAGGGCAGCCCAAGATGCTGTTAAGGACCATAACACCAGGGTTGCAGCTCGATCGCAATCACAAATTCCTCAGGCTGAGGAAACTGCTCAGCCTACTGAGGAAACTGCCAGCGCTACTGAAGAAAGTCAGACCACTGAAGAACCTGCCAGGGCACCCTCCACTAGTGCGTGTGATGAAATTGAAACCACAAGGACGACTGCATCAGTCGTGTCTGAAGAAATTGTACCACCCTCACCTTCAGCTGAATCAGCCAAATCGTTAAAGGTAAAGACAATCAACCTTCCTTCTGCATCAAAAGTGAAGAAAACTAAGGCTGCCGAGAAGAAGGCACTGAAAAGAAAAGCTTCAACTTCAGATTCCTCAGTTGTGAAGAAGTTGAAGACTCTGCCAAAGTCCTCAACTGAACCATTTGATGCCACTCCACTCTCCTCAGCACCCGCCTATGAGATCATTCCATTTGGCATTGACTATGTCATCCCAGATGAAGAAAATGAAGAAGATCATTCTGCTGCTTCGACAGAGCAGATTGATGAAGACATTGAAGTTGAAGAAAATTCTTCAACTCCTCAGGTATCATCGCCCTAGCCTCAGTTCACTGCTGAAGAGGCCGGCATTGAAGAAATTGATGAGGATGTTGACATTGGAAATACAACTCCTATCATCAACGATGAATATTAGGAAACAGCTCACCCAAATTCACCAATGACTACTCCTCTATCACAGATTCCTTAGTCCCCAGCCCAGACTGAAGAAATCCAAGAAAGATCTGATGACTTGACAGCCAAAGTCACTGAAGATATTCCAGCTGCATCAGCTGATGACTTTGCTGCTCCACCTGCCACTGAGGAAACTTCTCCACAAATTCCTCACTCTGAAGAAATTCCTCCCATGCCGAAGGAGATCAAGGGCCGCTTCAAGCCAAATCATCATCCGAAGCCCAGAATGCCATTCAAAGGCTCAACACACCCCAAATTCCTCAAAAGCAATTTCTTTAACGAGCACATTTTCTTCACTGGTCCCAATCCCTATGACTCAGCAAGGGCCGGTCGAAGCAGATTCTGGACTACCACTCAGATGAATTACTATGCATCTGTTCTGTTGGATAAGAGGAAAGTCTTCGAGCACCATCAAATTCCTCATGCTGATATGGAAACACTTCCATCATTCACGCCCGTGCTCCAAGTTCTTCATGACGCAGGAATACTTCCATTTTGTGTGGACATCTATGACTAGAATAAAGAGCTGATTCTTCAATTTTATGCCACTCTGCACATCAGAGGCGATGCTTCCGACATCAACTCCTGGGGTTTGGACTAGATGACAGGATCAACACATCTCACTGCTCAAGCATCCGAATTACTTCGGTCTGTCCTATTGTTAATTCCTTCAGAAGAAGCTCGTCGAATGTTTGATGAACCTGCTCTTCCAAATCAACTCATGCAAGTGCTGATGAAGCCTTTGGCTCTTGGAAAGCCTCAACGGAAAACCTTCCTTGTGAAGGATTTTCTCTATGTGCCCACGACAGTCTACCACATTCTCACAAATACTCTATGTCCTCAGAAGGGCCACAACTCTGAAGGAGAGGAAGTGGAGGGAGTCATGAAGAATATGTTGTTCAACATCATTCATGGGATTCCCATCAACTTCCATGATTTCTTCATGAGGACATTGGCTAATGCTGCTCTAGCCCCATTTGAACAGAAGCCTTATGCACCTTGGATCATGAAGTTCATCAGAGCAAAGTCTTCAGTTCCCTTCAAGGCGGACTTTTAGAATCATTTCGGCTTCCTTCCTCCAATTGAAGTCCTCAAGAGCACAATTGGCTCGATAGAAGGAAAAGGCAAGGCTGCCATTGATGAAGGCACTCGTCCATTGGATGGACAGTTTCACAAAGCTGCTTCCTTCTCCACCAATGATGACACTGCAACTCAGGACTCAGAAGCAAAGGCCTCAACTCAGAAACCTCAAGAGTCCGCCCCTCGTGTGATGACTGATCGTGAGCTTCTCATAAGTCTTCATCAGAAGGTCGATCATAATCACAAGTGGGTGAAGCGTCAGTTGGCCTCCATTGTGCAAAACATGACTGTGACGCAGAACTCTGTGAAGAAAAATCACTACTATGTGCATGAAATCCTCAACCACTCTTGGGCTATATTGTCTCACCTCAAGACTCCTGAAGAACTGAAGGAGTTGGATCTTGAGGAAAATCTTGACTGGGCTCGCCAACCTCAGAAGAAATTCACGAAGGTTCAAGTTCCTTTGATGGTCACAAGTTCATATTCTTCATCGCGTGAGACGGATGAAGCTGAGGACATTGACGGCACTGCGGCGGGCCCTGCATCGACAAACGACCCCGACAATGCTGGCGCTCCTTCCTCACCAACACGATGAAATTCTTCAAGGGGCGTTAGTCCTCACTATTTCGTCCCTTTTGGTCTTCGATGACAAAGGGGGAGAAAATTTGAGTTAGTCTTCAAGCGGGTCACTATATATGGGCTGTTTTTGTTTAAGTTACAACTCTCGCTCTTCTGAAGCTTTTGTTGGTTGAGTTGTAAACTTAAGTCTGATGGTGGTCTGACACTTTTGAACTGCTTTCCGCATGCTTATTTCCTAAAGCACCTTAATGCATGCATACTGAATTTCGCCAGACACCATTTTCATCATGCATTTCAAATTCTTCATATCATATGTTAAATGCATGTATGAATTACAAGATATAGGGGGAGTTCTCCATGTTTTTAACCTACCATGTGCATTTGCAGTCCAAAGCAAATTCCTCAAATATGCACATCTTCACGGGGAGTCCTTCTATATCTTGCAATCAAATTCCTCAAACTATGTATTTACACTTCATAGTATTATCCTTGTTAAAAACTAAATCTATTTGTCATCAATCACCAAAAAGGGGGAGATTATTAGTGCATCTAGTGCCCCTTAGTGATTTTGGTGTATTGAAGACTTATAGGTTAAATAACTAATGTGTTTGTGAGTGTACACAGACTCTATAAGTTGATGAGAAGTTTGATATATTCGGAGATTACCGACCCCTAAAAATGTATGTCTTCAACTGAAGACTTCGTTGAAGACTTTGGTGAAGACTTTGCTGAAGACTTTGGTATTCCCTGAAGACTTTGAGAATGAAGAAGCTGGTGTGACCTTGAAGATATGAACGGGGACTATGAAGAGTGAAGACTTTTGTTTTCGTAGTTTCATTTCCTTTCTTTGAGTCATAGGAAACATCATACTGTTAAAAGGGGGTCGAGGTAATGCTAAGGAAAATTTCCAACTGATGCTCAACTCAAAATCCTCAACCTAACCAATCCTTCGAGTGAAGCCTTTGGAAATATCTTACGGTTCAGTCAAGTTCTTTAGTGATAGAGACGAAGTTCTTCTGGTCTCTGAGGAAATTGATCTGACTGAGGAGTTAGGATTTCGCCAGCGCGATTTGCCTACAAGTGAGGAACATGATAAGCCTGAGGACTGCGTTGTTGTGCTTAGCGCCAGCTGTCCCCAATCATAACATCCACATAACGGTCATATCATTGGGGGCATTTATGTCTTATCATGTCAGGTTGCACCCTGGCCATAAATAGCCACCCCACGACCACTAGTTGGTTGGTTGCTCCGAGAGAGAACTGACACTTGTCATTAGAGAGCAACCCATCCTTCGAGTACTTTGAGAGAAAATCATCAATGAGGAAAAACCCACAACCAAACCACCAAATCCAAAGTGATTGAGCATCACTTAAGAAATTCCTTTGTGGAACCGATGCTTGTTACCTTTGAGGACTATGCATCCTCCAGACGGTTAGGCGTCATGGTCTAGTGCATCCCGTAGTCAATTGGGGATCACGAGGTGACCTTGGTCTAGAGCATCCAGCAGTAAATTATGGATCGCCGGGTGACCAGTTTGTGAGGGTTTTGGTAGTCTACCCTGAAGACTAACCACGAGTGTTGGGCGAGGACTGCATGACCTTAGCTCAAGGAGAATACGGTAAGGATTGTGTGTCCTCTGGTTTAAATACCAGGCCGCTCCAAACCAGACGTACGACTATCACAGCAGTTGGAACTGGGTCATCAAACCATTGTCTTCATCGAGCTACCTGGTTCTATTTCCTCAACCCCCTTATTCCTCGTATACTTGTTGATGAAATTGATCGTTACTGTTTGAAGAATTTGACTGACGACTTTCATAATTTCTCACCTCCAATTCTTCAAATTACCTTGTTCATCACTGCCTATCCTCTATCACGCTACCTATAACTTGTGCATGTTCGTTTCATCATCATGACTATGATGTTTCCATGTTCCTCATGCACTTGAGTACTTGTTTTGCTACTAGTTATTCATCACATTTCAAATTCCTCAAAGTTGAGATTCCTCAAGTGATGAATTTGTAAAATTCGCCTATTCACCCCCCCTCTAGTCGATATAACGCACTTTCACAACCCGACATCTAGCTCATCCGATCGTACCCTGAGAACGAGATACACGACTCCTATCAGGTTTAGTCGGTATGCCGGGTGGCCTTGCTGGATTTGTTTTACCTTTCTCGAACATCTTGGCATGGGATTTTGACGACACTTCAGGCTATCTCGAAGTTGAGATTTTCTATTGGGATTCGACAAATACTAGGGTGATTCCGCGGTTGAGGAATTCCAACGCGGCGTGTGGTTAATTTGTGATGGACTAGTTGGAGCACCCCTGCAGGGTTAAATCTTTTGGAAAGTTGTGCCCCTGTTATGTGGCAAACTTGGAAACTTTATTTAACACCCGGTCATATCAAACTTTAAGTAAACTCTAATAATATACACCAACTGTGTGCATAACCATGACTGTCTCTTCTCGTGAGTTCTTATCCGAGAGAGAACACGGTGGGCTTATGTTTGATGTAAGTAGGTGTTTAGGATCACTTAGTGATCATTATTAGTTCATGCCCATCATGCGTAAACCACTATATTTTATTTTTTGTATTCGTAAGTTAGCCACTCAAATAAATGCTTAGTTGCTTGCTGCAGCCTCACCACTGAACCATACCTCACCCATTAAGCTTGAATAGTCTTGATACCCTTGGAAATGAGATTGTTGAGTCCCTTTGGCTCATAGATTACTACAAAAATAGTTGCAGGTACAGGTAATGCGGTGATTTGACGTGAGCATGATACTTGTTTGATTTGGAGTCCTTCTTCTTCTTCATCACCAATCTAGGATGGGTTTCAGGCGGCAGCCTGGGATAGCAAGGATGGATGTCATTTTATCGTTTGATTTCGTCTGTAGTCGGACCCTGCTCTTCTATATGATGTTTGAGTATGTTGTTGTATTGATGTGATCTTGATGTAGCTTGTGGCGAGTGTAAGCGAATTCCATATACTCATCTCTTCTATAAATGTACTTGTAAGGATATCCATTCTTGCAACACGATGAGATGTGCTTCTATCCCTGTCGAGGCCCTCATGCCAAAATAAGGATAGGGTCGCATCTTGGGCGTGACAAGTTGGTATTAGAGCCTGTACTGACCTAGGAGCCCCCTTGATTGATCGAACTTGGCCGAGTCGAGTCTAGAGAAAAAACTATTTTGAGTTTAGTTATATCGGAGAGTAGGTTTCTTTTACTCCTCTTCTATACTCTGGTGAGGTATTCGACTTAGGAATTTTTGATTCTATCCTCTTCTCACTCAAAAAAATTTCAGGATCACGCGGGTATTTTGGAATCTATATGATGCCAATGTGATGGAGTTCTGAACTTGGTGCCTCCCATTACCAAGGAGTAGAGCTCCAAGGGATTCTTGACACATCGTTATTGTTTAGTTTCCTTAGTATCTCAGGACGGAGGATATTCGAAATTGCTTCAATACTTCTCGTGACGAGATAAGATCGGATTCACCCAGTACTAGGGAGGCGTCTGGGGTACTACCATGTTTGGTATCGTCATGTTTTCGAGGGTCCGAGATAGATGGAGCTCCGAAGCCTCTGGTTATGTGTTGACGGATGGATACAGTTGGAGTGTAGGGATTGTTAGTTGTGTGAGATATTTTGCCTCCCTATATCCCCAACACCCAATTGCATAACCAGAAAGTTTCGGGAGTTCTTAGGTAGAAATTCAAGTAGTTACCTAGGCTATCTTCCAACAGATCATGATGTGAGGTTGGGGTTCGACATCTAGTGGATTCGTTTGTTCACGGTCTTTCTTACAGAGGATAGTCTCGATATATGTCATCAGATATGCTTCGTAAATCCTTGTAGTTCGCTACGCCTAGGGAGCATATTCGAGCGTCATTTCAATATGACAATCTAATGTACGATCGAGCCCATGCGAACTTTACCACGAAAATATTGAGCGAAATCTCTGTCATGTATTTGTTCTGGGTTGTTTCGTAAGCCTCATCCTTTGTTTTGTTTTGAATATGGTACTTCGAGTTTCCTCGATGTCAAGCGGTGATCTCATATCTTTCCTAAGAAGTGTTCTCATATTCCTATGAGAATGATAATTCTTTGGCCCAATCAAGTTATCATATGAATTCTTTTCAACCGGTGCGCTCCTCTTCAAGATATCCAGTCATCTCCAATATTTGCAAGATCAATCCTCATGTTTCTTTCCGGAGTTCTTTTCATCCGTCCTAAGTTGTCTTTGTTTTTCCCCACCCTCCCGCCGTTGTTCTTCAATGATTAAATTCTCTTTGAAGTGCCTTTCTCTTCAACAATGCTTCCGCTATCATTTCTTCGTATTGTATCCGGTGATTTCTTGTGGAGATTCTCAAGAGTTTCAATTTCAAGATCTATCCTCATATTCCTTGTTCTCGTTGTTATTCTTCTCCGGTGGATTCAATTCAAGATCTCGGTGTTCTTCATATCCTTTTCATTCTCTAAATGCTTCCCCATGTCGGAAATTCTGTCCAAGTATCTCTTGTTTTTCGTCTCTCTCTATTCTATCTAGAGTGCTGAAGATATCTCAGAAGTCTTTCATTCCATTCATATCCTCTTAAATTATTTCGAGGTTCTCACATCCTCAAGTTCTTAGTTTTCTGTTGCAATATCTCTTTCTAAGCAATCGTTTCAACAGTGTTTCTTTGAGTGGGCCCATAACCCACAGTTGTTTTCCCCAGGATCTTACCTTGCTCTTCTAATCTTTCCGGAGATGTCCCCAAGTTCTTCTCAATATGACGTAAGAACGAATTTCATCGGGAATATTCCTTCTCCATAATTGCTTCCAAATCATTTTCATCGTTTGCTCAACCTTTCTTTCTTCATTATTTTGGAGTGTCTTAGTAATTCATGGTGTTGTTTCTCGTCATCGATCTTATCATTGAAGACCAAAGGAGAGTTTCTCTTAATCGTTGTTCGTTCTTCCAAAGATTCATGGTTTTAGGTTGTTGCTATCATCTCAAATTGTTTCGATCATGAGTAATTCCTCCCATATTTATCTGGTGCATTTCATAATTGTTTTCATTTTTTGATCCTCTGAAGGCCATCATTTCAGAAGATTCCTCGTTCTCAGCTTTCAGCTTTCGTTCTCAAATTCTTCTCAAGTGTTGTTCCTTCGTTCGTATCTCAATTATTCCGGTGCTTTGGTCAAGTTTTCTATTAGGTGGATCATGCTCTCTTCGTTCTTATCTTATATCATTCATTTGTATTATCCTCTTTTGTTTCTAATTCTTACCGGTGTTCTTCATGCAAGACTGCTGCAAGTTTGTGCTCTATCTATCTTTCCTATCTTTTCCAAAAGAATAAGTAGTATGCCACATCTGTTGCTTGTCATCAATTTAACTTGATGAAGGATAAGCATAACATAATCTTATTCTAGTTTCATCAATGGGGTTTCAATCCTTCTCCTAGAGTGTTCATGATATTAAATTCTCGATTCTAAGTTGTTAAGATTTTCTTTTCCAGAGTTCCAAGTTTTCTCAAGTATCTCTTCGTAAAGCTTCTTCTAAATCATGGCAAGGCTTCCATCGTATTCTTCCTAACCTTCATTCTTGATCATCATTTGTTTCTGGAATTCTTCAAGATGCTTCTTCATGGTGTTGGAAATATGCCCTAGAGGCAATAATAAATTGGTTATTATCATATTTCCTTGTTCATGATAATTTTTTATTATCCATGCTATAATTGGATTGATCGAAAACTCTGATACATGTGTTGATACATAGACAACACCATGTCCCTAGTATGCCTCTAATAGTCTAGCTTGTTGATCAAAGATGGCTATGGTTTCCTAGTCATGGACATGAGATGTCACTTGATAATGGGATCACATCATTAGGAGAATGATGTGATGGACAAGACCCAAACTACAAATGTAGCATATGATCGTGTCAGTTTATTGCTACTGTTTTCTGCATGTCAAGTATATGCTCCTATGACCATGAGATCATGCAACTCATAGACACCGGAGGAGTGCCTTGTGTGTATCAAACGTCGTAACATAACTGGGTGACTATAAAGGTGCTCTACAGGTATCTCCAAGGGTGTTTGTTGGGTTGGCATGGATCAACACTGGGATTTGTTACTCCGTGTGACGGAGAGGTATCTCAGGGCCCACTCGGTAATACAACATCACAATAAGCCTCGCAAGCAATGTGACTAAGTGTTAGCCATGGGATCTTGTATTACAGAACGAGTAAAGAGACTTGCCTGTAACGAGGTTGAACTAGGTATGGAGATACCGACGATCGAATCTCAGGCAAGTAACATACCAAAGAACAAACGGAACATCATACATGATTAACTGAATCCTTGACATAGATGTTCGACCGGTAAAGATCTTCATAGAATATGTAGAAACCAATATGGGCATCTAGGTCCCACTATTGGTTATTGACCGTAGAGGTGTCTCGGTCATGTCTACATAGTTCTCGAACCCGCATGGTCTGCACACTTAAGGTTTAGTGACGTTTCGGTAGTATAGAGTTATATATGGTGGTGACCTAAGGTTGTTAGGAGTCCCGGAAGTTATCCCTGATGTCACGACGAGCTCCGGAATGGTACGGAGGTAAAGATTGATATATAGGAAGTCCTGTTTTGGTCGCCGGAAAAGTTCCGGGCTCATCGGTAGTGTACCAGGAGTGCCGGGAGGGTACCGGGTGACCGTCGGGACGTGTATTTCGACCCAAGAGGCTACATGGGATGTGGGAGGATAAATACCAGCCCTTAGTGGGCTAGCTGAAGTCCCATAGAAGGCCCATGCGTCTGGGAAGAAATTCCAAAGTGGAAAAGGCGGAAGAAAGGCAAAAAGGTGGAAATAAGGAAGGAGTCCTAATCCTACTAGGAGTGGAGGAGGAGGACTCCTCCTCTCCACTTCGGCTGAACCAAAGAGGGTCTGGCCCTTGTGCCAAGCCTCCTCCACCTCTCCTCCTATATATACTAGAGGTTTTGAGGGCAGCCCTAACCCTTATTGCCACGTGCTGCCCTCTTCTTCCTCTAGATAGGTTTTCAGCAGTGCTTAGGCGAAGCCCTGCTGGAATTCCTCCACCACCATCGCTGCAACGCCGTCGCGCTGCCAGAGAACTCGTCTACCTCTCTGCTCCCACTTGCTGGATCAAGAAGGCGGAGATCGTCATCGAGCTATACGTGTGCTGAACGCGGAGGTGCCGTCCGTTCAGCGCTAGATTGGAAGGACCGTGATCAAGATCGCGAGACGGATCGTGATGAGATCGCGGGACGGATCGTGATGAGTTCGCGGGATGGATCATGATTGGATCGCGGTACGGATCGTGATGATATCGTGGGATGCTCGGCGATTTGGATCACGAAGATGTTCGACTACACCAACCGCGTTTCTTAACGCTTCCCGCTTAGCGATCTACAATGGTATGTAGATCCACTCTCCCTCTCGTAGATGCTCATCACCATGGATAGATCTTGCGTGTGCATAGGAAATTTTTTGTTTCCCAAGCAACGTTCCCCAACACATGGTGGGTTATTAAGGATGTAATTTTTTTCTCAAAGTGTTCTTCAAAGATTCTTGTTGGAGAGGCTCAAGTATTCTTTCGTCTTGCATTCCCAAGTTCAATTCCTTCTCCATTGTCTTTTGAGATGGTGTTTTAAATTCTTGATTATGAGGAGTCTCGAAGGAAAATTGTCAAGAATGAGATAAGTAAACCCATCATGTCTTCTCGGAGTTATCTTGGGTTGCATTTCACCTAAAGCATTTCATAAGGATTGTTGTTATCTTGGTGTTATGAATGATTCAAGTTTCTCCTCTTCTTGGTGTAAGAAGCTTTCATCTCATTTTCTCCAAAGCAATCAATTGTTTATGTTGTGGTAGGTTGTCGCCTCATAATTTTGAGATGTTATCCATAAGTCCACATCAAGCTATTCTTTTCATTGTTGATTCTCCATCAACTCCGTTCGACCATGCTTTTCAAAATCAATGGTGGTAGAAGTTGTCTTTTTCTTCTCAGTTTCTTCTCTCCAAAGATCTAGCTTCGATTCATTTGTTCCGGAGGCATTGTGGTGTTTCTCTTTTCAACTCACATCTAGTTTGATTAAGATCATGTTCTTTCCATGCTTTCCAATTAGCCGGAGTGTTGTGTCATTTGTTCAAGTTATTTTCCTTCTTATCAACTTTTTCCTCTCTATCCTACGGAAGTGCTGCCAAAATTTCTTGTGAATTCTTCCTTGTCCTTGTGTCATCCTTCATCTCATTGAAACCTTGAATCATCATTGGTTTCACTCATTTGTCAGAGAAGCAACTAAGTTTAACTCTTGCTCTTTCTCTTCCCCTTCTCATTCTTAGATCTCGGGACGAGATCCTTGTGTAGTGGAGGAGAGTTGTAACAGCCCGGGACCGATGCTCCAGAAGATTCCCCTTTTATTTCCATTCTTGTCGTGGGATTCGTTTTTTTGTCGCATTCATCATCTCATCTTTCGCGTCATCGGCATGACATCGTCACTCGTTTTCAAAAATTTGCATCCGTTCGTGTCATCGACCGTTTTGAGACCGTTCCTGCGGCATTGATATATTGTTTTTAAAGTGCGTATAAAACTTTATTGTATTGGGTCGGAAGTTGGCGTGCGTTCTTGTTATATTGTAGGTGGACCGCCTGCCGAATTTCGTCGCATTCCGAGCTTGTTTGGTAACCAAACGATCGACCGTAGCAGCATCATATCGGTTTAATTGTCGGACGTTTTTCAGTATCGTAAAAAGCTGTCACGGTCCACCAACCTCCCTCTCTTCTCAAGCCAAGGCACTCTATGCAGCCCACCTAGCCCAGCCTATCCTATTCCCGCGACCGGAGCCATCCGATCTCGATCGTATGGCTCGAATCAGCGCAAAAACTGCTAACCCTAGCCCCTAATTGTTATAAATAGAGCCCCATCCCTGCCTAATTTGGAAACCCTAATCTCCCCTCGAAATCCGCCCCCTCCACTCAGCCGCCACCACTAGATCGCCTGCCTCCCCCCACCTCGCGCTAGGCCCGCCCGAGCCCATCTGAAGCCACCCGGGCCCGAGCCATCCACCGTAGCTGTAGCTCCCAACGGCTCTTCCCATGGCGCCCGAGGGACCCCAAGTCCCTGTGCCGCACCCGACCCCGCCGCCTCACCAGAGGGCCACCGGAGCCCCACCGCTGATGACATCCGGGTTGAGCCCCGCGCCGCCCCTCTCCTCCTTCTCCCTTCTCCTTTCTCACCTAACCTCTCCTTCTCTCTCCTTCTCTCTCTCCCCCCGCAGGATGAGCACCGCCATGGCCGTCGCCCCGCTCCTGCTCCCTCCAGCGCGTTCTCCATAGGACCCGGCACCCCCTCGTCCATATCTAGCCAGCCTCGTCTCATCCCGTGCCGCCGCCCTCGCCAGAGCCCCGCCAGAGGCCGCCGTTGCCGCCCGCCTCCAGCGCGCCATCGAGATCGAGAAGGAGGCTCGGTTCGGCCGCTCGCTCACTACACCCGCGGATGGGCCACAGAAGCTGCAGGCCCCAGCCATTCCTCCACGCACGCCTAGCTCCGCCGGCCTCCCCCAACCACTGCACCGACCTGGGCCGTGCCCCAGCAAGGTGAGCGTGCCATCCCCCTATTCCTCGCCCACGTGCGTCATAGTTGTGCATCACCCACTGCCTGGTTCCAACCCGTTAGCAGATTCGGCCCATCTTGTTTTGTTTCATTCTGCGAATTTAGTATTATCCCAGGAATTACAGATTTGCGTAAAACTCCCTATTGATCATGCATTTAATATCTCTTCAATCGTGCAACATATGTTAAAACTTTATGTATGTAAAATAACTAGAATTTCACGTAGATTCACAATATACAACTCTCACATGTGTTTAAAATGTTTGAGTTGCTTTTTTCATGCAATTTGCATAAATGCCATGTAAAATGATTTATTTCATAACTACCAAACCATAGTTCCAACAAAAATGTGCCACATATGTAACTTGACTAGAAAAATGCGTAGAATCTCATGGTGACATTTATTTTGCTAGTTAATAACTCTAAAATTGTGTTAGGACAGATCTGTACCTAATTGAAATTATGCATATGAGGTCATTCCGAAATTGTTATATGTTGCTTCTGGCCTCATTTAATATGTCTAGATGTAGTAGTTGCTTTTGCTTCACCTCTTGCCATGTTTAACAACATTTAATACTGATGAGTACCTAAACGAGAGCGAACTAAATAATTCGAACGTGGAGTTTCGTCAATATGCAACTCGTTGCATATTGAACTTCACTTAATGTATAGTATTTGTTTGTTGTTCTTGCCATGCCATGCCTTGCATAATTAAATGGGCATGCATCATATTGGTATGTGCATCATATCATGCATATGTTGTGGTGTACCATGTGTTGATTGTTGTTTTCAGATTGTTCCTTCTCGATAGAGTTCCGAAAGTGTTCGGAGTGTGAGGATTCATTTGACTACGTTGGCTCGACTTCTTCATGGACACGTTCTTCTTCCAAGTGTGATCTCAGGCAAGATGACACATTTCCCTGGATACCACTACTATCATTGCTATGCTAGTTGTCCCACTTTTATCATTATGTCATGCTTCCTACCACTTGTTTGTCAAGCCTCCCAACATTGCCATGATAAGCCTCTAACCCCTCCACATTCCAGCAACCATTGTTTGGCTATGTTACCGCTTGCTCAACCCTTCTTATAGCATTTCTAGCTGCAGGTGCAATTGCTTCCATGTGACAACATGGACATTCTTTTGTTATCACAATATTATTTCTATTTAATTTAATGCACTTATACACTTGGTAAAGGGTGGAAGGGTTGGCCTTTTGCTCGGTGTTTTGTTCCACTCTTGCCACCCTAGTTACTTGTGAACTGGTGTTATGTTCCATAATTGAGCGCTCCTAACATGCTCGGGGTTGTTATGGGGACCCCCTTGATTTTCGTTTTAGGATAAAGCTTGTTTGGCAAGGCCCAACATTGGTACTACATTTGTCTAATAACTAATAAACTTGCATAGGGACTTTCCGGACCCCGTGGATAATTAATCACCCCCCCGGGCCAGTGCTCCTCATGAGTGTTGGTCAGAACTAAGCGATGTCTGGCGCCCCCTGGTCACCCGGGGTTTCAGCCAACCCGATATCTACCTCATCCGGTTGTACCCTGAGAACGAGATACGTGGCTCCTATCGGGTTTAGTCGGTACGTCGGGAGACCTTGCTGGATTTGTTTTACCTTTCTCGAACGTCTTGTGCGTGGGATTTTGATGACACTTCGGGCTATCTCGAAGTTGAGATATTCCATTGGGATTCCACAAATACTACGGGTGATTCCGCGGTTGAGGAATTCCAACGCGGCGTGTGGTTAATTTGTGATGGACTAGTTGGAGCACCCCTGCGGGGTTAAATCTTTCGGAAAGCCGTGCCCACAGTTATGTGGCAAACTTGGAAACTTTATTTCACACCCATTCATAGCAAACTTGAAGTAAACTCAAATAAAATAAACCAACTGTGTGCATAACCGTGACTGTCTCTTCTCGTGAGTTTTTATCCGAGAGAGAACACGGTGGGGTTATGTTTGACGTAACTAGGTGTTCAGGATTACTTAGTGATCATTATTAGTTCAAGTCCGTCATGCGTAAACCACCATATTTTATGTTCTGTTCGTAAGTTAGTCACTCAAATAAATGCTTAGTTGCTTGCTGCAGCCTCACCACTTAACCATACCTCACCCGTTAAGCTTTAATAGTCTTGATACCCTTGGAAATGAGATTGCTGAGTCCCTATGGCTCACAGATTACTACAACAACAGTTGCATGTACAGGTAATGCGATGAGTTGACGTGAGTGTGATACTTGTTTGATTTGGAGTCCTTCTTCTTCTTCATCAATCCATGATGGGTTTCAGGCGGCAGCCTGGGATAGCAAGGATGGATGTCATTTTATCATTTGATTTTGTCCGTAGTCGGACCCTGCTCTTCTATATGATGTTTGAGTATGTTGTTGTATTGATGTGATCTTGATGTAGCTTGTGGCGAGTGTAAGCCAATTCCATATACTCATCTCTTCTGTAAATGTACTTGTAATGATATCCAATCTTGTAACATGACGAGATGCGCTTCTATCCCTGTCAAGGCCCCCGTGCCAAAATAAGGATAGGATCGCATCTTGGGCATGACAATACAACCTAGCGGTGGTGTTCCTGAGTGAGACCAAGAAGAAAAGTGTAGCTATTAACAAACTGAGGTGGAGTATGGGGTTTAAACATGGTCAAGCTGTTGATTGCATGGGGAAATGTTGGTTTGGCTTTGTGGTGGAGAGATGGTTATGATGTTACACTACGACCGTGGTGCCAATATTTCATGGATGTTGTTATCTCGAGTGAGGATGGCTGCTGGAGGTTCACTAGAATGTACGGGGAGCCAATGATGGAGCTGAGAAAGAAGACTTGGGATGCTATTCATTATCTTAGACGTCAAGATGATTTGTTGTGGTTATGTGCATGGGATTTCAACGAGGCTTGTTGGCCGGAAGAACACAAGGGGAGGAATGAGAGAGGCTGGTCACAAATGGAGGAATTTAGAGATTGCTTATCCGAGTGTGGCCTCCTTTATTTAGGGTATTCAGATTACACCTTTACTTGGGATAATAAAAGAGTGAGAGAAGACAATGTTCAGGTTTGGTTGGATCGTGCAGTATGCACTGACTCTTTCTCCTTGCTGTTCCCGAAGTCTTCGGTTGAAAATATCCCGATTGAGGAGTCAGACCATATGGCGTTGTGATACGGGGCAAGCCCGTGTGTGTCGATCTTTCACGAATTGGAGGGGGAAACCTCAAGAACACGAAGAACATGGGGATGAATGGGGATAAATCACAAGAGGAAACACTCAAGAACAAGTCGAATCACACATCCACTAGACTCACCACACACAAGATCCACAAAGGTACATGAACAACAAAGGGAAAGAAGGATACATGGTAGAGTTCATCCCAAATCCCATGGGGAGATGGGGCCTTGGATACACTAGGGATCTTCCCTCGCAAGGGGTCTTGGCATCACTTGGATCTACTCCCAAAGGAGGACAAGCTCCTCAAGAGAGACAAGTAATGGAGCTATGCTCACAAGTGCAAAACACACAAGTGAAAAACAATAGCTAACCCTAGATGGAGGAGGGATAAGAGTATATATAGGTCCAAGGCAACCAAGGGGTGAGAGAGGGGTACATGGGCCAAGCCTAGACGAAACACATGGGGGCGCACGGGGTAAGTGGATCCCATGTGCATGGGGTCTCCAGGTGGCGAGCAACTTAGCCCGTGCGCACAGGCGTGTCCCATGGACACGGGGTCCCGTGGGCACGGGGTCGCCTCAGACTTGGCTGTTTGGCCTTTCTCTAGCTTCTAGACTCCGTCTGCTTCCGTCTCCGCTTCCAAGCATCCCTTGCGGATGGCGTAGTTGTACGTAGTTGCTCGCACTCCTCCTCACCGTCCGTGAAGCTCCGGCAATACCTATGCATGCACACGAGAGGAGTTTCAAGTAGTATACCATCCTCGAGGTGGTCAAGTGAGCACGTGTAAAGGAGATGATTCACTTTTATGTATGTGAAGTAGTCGTGGCACGTGTTACTTGCCAAACAGACTCTTGTCATGGTGATGTTCGTAAGATGCTTCGCATAATCCCCTCCCCCTTGGGAAAGATCTGTCCTCAGATCGAAATCCAAATCACCATGGGAAGGAGATGGCGGCGGCGTGTAGATGTGGACGATCACCAAGCACTCATCATCATCAAGCTCTAAAGGGGGACTCTCCAATGTCTCACCGTCTTGTAATTCCTTCAAAAGGAGAAAGGACAACAAACACTTGGAAAAACAAATGTGGTTAGCGTTAGTGCCAAACCAAGCATTCAAGTGGTGAATCACTGCACAAGTGTTGTCATCATGCATAACATATGGTGTGATAAGGGATTGTGACATGGCATGTAAGCATACGAATTGAGCACAATCTAAGGCATCATGGGGACAAGCATGAAAATGTGAGGTAAAGATGCAATTATGTGTGGCAATAGGAAGAGCATCTACCTCAAGGTCATAGCACGCATGGACAAAGCAATCAACAAAAGGTCTATGGTAGGCATAGGAATCATTCACAACACCAAATAAAATAAAGTGTCTAGAAACATGGGGCAAGTGCAAGACAGTCCAAGCATAATATGCACATGGTGTAGTGAATATAGTGAGGCACTCAACACAATAGAAAGAGCAATTGGTCATCATGTGTGAGGCAATCAATTCAAGCATATAGCAAGCAATGTAGCATGGCAAATTTGAAGGATGGACATTGTTGCAACCAAGCATATTATAGGAGCAAATAATCCACAAGTTGGATGCAATGCACAAGGCATATATGTCATGAGGCATGGAAAGATGGCAATCTACAATGGTAGCACTATATCTAACATGTGTGCAAGTAAGTGGTCCAAGATGAACAATATGTGTCATGATACAAGCAACACAAGTATGAAGATGCACAATATCCATGCTCAAGAAGGATGTCACCTCAAAAACGTGACCTTGTGCGTCCGTCACAATGCCGATGCGCAAGCAAGTGCGATGTAGAAACTCGTCGGTGTAGCAAGGCTCACTGTCAAGACCTCGAATCGTCAACTCACATGAAGTGGAAGTTGACATGTAGTAAAAGTATCCTACACATACACACAACAAAGCAAAGAATGCATGTGCATGGTGGATAAACACATCATCCATCATGATGGTTCTCCTCACTTGCACATAACCATTAGGAACAAAAGTGCATGAAAAATATGATGCAACAATGGTTATATTCATGGCACTAGGTATATGGTGCAAAGAAGGAAGGAGAGCACATGTCACATGAAAAATGTCAAAAGCTCCAATAATATGAGAGAAAGCTATGGGGGCAATCTCAACAGCAAGATTAATAGCAATGTTGCACTCAATACATGGCAAATCATATAGCAAGAAAGAGGCAACACATAGAGACATATGATAATATGCAATATCAATCATGTGCACAAAGCATGGCAATGGTTGTCACCAACCGCATAAAAGGAGCACATCGGTGATGCAACATAAGCAAGCATAGTGATCATATAGTGCAAACTAGTAATGCAAAGATGCAACGTACTAGAGGAAATCATGGAAATCATGACATGCGAGCAATTAATTGGCAAAGGCAATGCGCATGACATATCACGAGCACAAAACATGATTAAAGTATCATCATAGGCATGGAAGCTAGTACTGCGAAGATGCAACCTACTAGATGTAGTCATGGCGAGCATGTCACGTGTGCAAATAGTGGGCATATATAATGCACATGACATATCACAAGCATGAAAACAAGATATGCGCAAAGTATCATCATTACATTGGCAAGAGTTCCTATGTGAATAGTAATGGATCATCATGACTCTCCCAACACAAAAAGGAACAATATCATAGTGCTCAAGGTAAACATGGCAATAGCAAGTAATGTCTTCACCAAGCTTGAAAATACACATACAAATCATATAGTAAAGTGTCATGTGATATGCAAAGCATGGGTGAAAAATTCATGGTAAAGGCATAGAAATGAGCATATCATCCAAAGTGAACATGGCAATATGGGCATAGGATGTATAGTGGACAATAAGCCATAACCATGTGAGGGCCATGTAGAAGAGGTGTGCGTAGTCCTTGCGCGAGGGGAATGGTTGGAGACACATTCTAGTGAATCCCAAAGCATCAGTGCTCTCAAGAGCTCTTTTCATCAACTCATGGGATTGTGAGGTTGACACGTAATCATGAGTACCTAGACACAACAAAGGGAAATGGAAAATTGTGTGTGCGTGGTATATGTACACATCATCCGTTAGGATGTGCATGTGCTTGTGTTCATTAGCATAAAATATCCAATGCTCAAATAAATTTGAGACATGGTATAGGAATATGTCATCCATCATGCAATGATAGTTATTATGCTCAACATGATTGGAACGCAATTTATAAAGAGTATGTGGCACAAGCATTTTATTCATATTAATGGCAAGCATATTGTGCACACAAATATGGGGATCATGCAACGTGTAGGCCGGAACACAATCTCCTAATATGTATGAGGAAACTAAGGGGGTCTCCTCATGTGCAATAGCGGGAGCATAATATGGAGAATCTGGAAAACATCCCAAACAATGCATATCCAAAGTTAGGTTGTCATGGCATGTCATATGAGAGTTATTGCGCAAATGATGCAAAGGAAACATGGCAATATCATCACAAAAAAGCAAATGCCAATAACCATGGGTTTGTCGTCTATGCCATATGAGCAAATGGGATTTACTTTTATGGGATATGCATAGTCACTATGGTGAGATTGCAAAGATGTAATATGGGAAATTTCACACATAGCATCTGACAAGTCAAGTGGATTGTCAAACATGATGTGGCCAATAGAGTTTTCACATGATATTCTATGGAGTATAGCATCAAAACTAGGCAAGTCAACATGCTCATCATCATATTCATCATAAATAGGGGTGCATCCAAGCATGAAGAAGACATAGCATGTGAAGTATCCATAAGGTGATCAACATCATGCAAGCAAACAATGTCAAGATAGTCCACTAGTGGGACAAGAGCATCACCTTCACCTATCTTACCTTTCTCATTCCACTCATGTGGTGTAGGTGAGGTGGGAGAAACCAACTCGTGGTCCTCGTCATCATGATGGAACCATATGGGGGTGCATCATCATCCACCATGGCCATCGTCATTCCCATTGGAGGGATGGAATCATTGAGGGTCGATAGGTCCTCATGCATGAGACCTTGTACCAAAGAGTAAGACACAATAGGAGTAGAGGTTAAGTTGTTAGGAGTCATGGTGGTCTCACATGCCATCTCAACTACGTCACTCACTAAGTATTGTGGCTCACACACTCCTTCTAGGTAGTTGCACTCATACTCACATATGGTGGAGTCACTCATCTCACTCAAGTGGTCGGGGTTGTGTCTCTCCTCACATGGAAAGTGTGGCAACTCATCATATATGGACCTAGTGATGGTCACACTCATCCTCTCATAGGAAATGCACTCAATTTCACATATGGTGGAGTCACTCATCTCACTCCTGTGGTGGTGGCTCTCCTCACATGGAAATTGGGGCATCTCGTCATATGTGGGTGTCGGAGAGATGTAGGTGCAAACGTCTCCATGCTCAACTCCTTTCGCCGGCATGGTTGAAGGGATAGTCCCATGCTCAACTGTCTCGTCATCATCGTGGATGAAGGCCGAAGATGGCACATAATCACTCTCCTCCACGACAGAAGGGAAAATCCCATGCTCCGCCATCTTCCTTGGGATGCTTCCGAACATGGAAGGGTCATCCGTGCGTGTAGTCGATCGCCTTGATCTTGGTGTCAAAGCTTGTCCTTCATGGTGATCTTGGTCTTCGCGCACTTGTTTCTTCGTAGATGTGCAACTTGAGCGTCTACGCCGTGACGATGACGAAAGGGAAGAAGACTTGTATTTGGCCACCATGTGTTGAAGTTTCTCCATGTGTGCGGCCACCATGTCTCTTTTCCGAGCTTCGGAGTGTCGTATGTCGATGGTGAGTTTCTCGAGTTTTTGGTTGATGTGGTTGCTCATGTCAATGTAGTCATCGAAGACCGAAGATGATGTGCTTTGCCTAGCCATCACAAGACTCGAGCAAAAGTGAGTGGGAAATGAGATAAACAATACCAAGATTCCATTTCCAAAGTTGAGGATGTATCCCGTTTCACTCAATGTGAATTGAGAGAATAGTGGAATTGGTACCGGACTTGTTCACTCACACCTACAACATAAAGCTTATCGAGTGGCTCGGTTAGGACAAATGGCACAAATTCATGCAAATTGAAGTCCAAGTTATTGTAAATGTTGAAATAAATCCAAATGACTCAAAAATGCAAAGCAAGAGATCACAAATATATAGGAGGGCAATAGAGAAACACACGCGGTGAGATAATGGGGCTTGTGCAACTATAGGGATGAGCAATACAAAATTGCCTAAAGAAGACTAAGCTTGCATTGCACAAACACAAGGAGAGATGCTAGTTTGATTGCATGTTTGGGCACGATTCACTACTTGGCACCAATCCTATTCATGCGAGCATACGTTTCCTATTCCATGTATCCTCATGCACAAGTATCTCTTTTCATGCTCAACTCTTTGCTTATAAGCTTTGATCTTTGTTTCTTGCTTAGAAGCTTTTTTTCTCTTCCTTTCCACTATTCTTATTGCTCCTCAACCAACTATATGAGATAAATATAGCAGGATATGCACGGGAACAAGCAATTGCACTATATGATATTTCTGATGATGCAACAATATGGTATCATATCACTAAGGTGCACAAGTTTTTGCGAAGCCCGGCAATACTCGGATAGCTAGTCTCAATAGGTATGAAGGTAAACACAAAGATGGTGGGGCTACCAAGATGTAATGACAAGGAAGGAAAAGTTTTAGACGGAATGTATACCTTCGTCATGCTTAACCTTTCACGAAGTCGGGGTAAACTGGCCTTGCTTCCGGTTGAAGATGGTCTCAAAGGATGGATGGTCATCGTCGCTGTCAAACGTCGATGGTCGATGTAGATGATAGGCCGATACAAGTCACCTATGGTTCATGAATAAGTAACCATCCCTAAGTATCCTAAACACCTTAGGAGACTCAAATCACAACTCAAACAACCACAAATGCAAAGGAACCCGAAATGGGTTAGGTTGCAGAAGTTTTGGATGGTGGTGAGAAGTTATGGTGGAAGGCCTATGCAAAGATGCCAAAATGTGAAATTTTTGAAGTGGTCAAATGATGGTGAAAACAAGATGATCAGCTTAGGTGCATCTATAGCTTCAAAACGAGCCAAAGAACACTCAAATCGGAGTTCAGGAGCGAAAGTTACGTCCGAAACGATGAAGTGGCTGATGCTGGTCTAGGGGGGTCGTGTGCACGGGGTCTTAGGCCCGTGGACATGGGGTCCCGTGCGCATGGGACATGTCCGTGGGTGCAGGGTCACCCCGAACTTTGGGGGGGCATGCGCACGGGGTCGGGACTCCGCAGGCACGAGGCGGGCGGAAATTTCGCAATTTCGGAGGCCAAATTCGATGAGGAAACAAAAAATTGGGCTAAGGGAACGCCAAGGGAGATGGATCCACTTGCCAAACACTAGATCCATGATCAAAATCAACAAAAAATCACAAGAAAAACAAATCACAAGAAAGATTTTGGGGCTATTTTTGTGGGGAATTTTTGAATTGGGACGAAATCACACAAAATTAGGCTAGAAAACGAATGGGATGACTTCAAATTCATGATCAACGTGGCGCATGATATCATGTGATACAGGGCAAGCCGGTGTGTGTCAATCTTTCATGAATTGTAGGGGGAAACCTCAATAACACAAAGAACACGAGGATGAACGGGAAGAAATCACAAGGGAAAACACTCAAGAAGAAGTCCAATCACACATCCACTAGACTCACCACACACAAGATCCACAAAGGTACATGGACAACAAAGGGAAAGAAGGATACATGGTAGAGTTCATCCCAAATCCCATGGGGATATGGGGTCTTGAATCCACTAGGGATCTTCCCTCGCAAGGGGTCTTGGCATCACTTGGATCTACTCACAAAGGAGGACAAACTCCTCAAGAGAGACAAGTAATGGAGTTATGCTCACAAGTGCAAAACAATAGCTAACCCTGGATGGAGGAGGGAGGAGAGTATATATAGGTCCAAGGCAACCAAGGGGTGAGAGAGAGGTACATGGGCCAAGCCCAGCTGAAACACACAGGGGGGCCCATGCGCACGGGGTAAGTGGAGCCCGTGCGCATGGGGTCTCTAGGTCGCCAACCACTTAGCCCGTGCGCACGGGCATATCCCTTGGGCATGGGGTCTTCTGGGCCCGTTCGGACGGGGCGTCCAGAGTTTCGGGTACCCTCGTGCGCACGGGGTCTTCTAGACCTGTGGGCACGGGGTCGCCTAGGACTTGGTTGTTTGGCCTTTCTCCAGCTTCTGGACTCCGTCTTCTTCTGTCTCCGCTTCCAAGCATCCCCCGTGGATGGCGTAGTTGTACGTAGTTGCTCGCACTTCTCCTCATCATCCGTGAAGCTCCGGCAATACATATGCATGAACACAAGAGGAGTGTCAAGTAGTATACCGTCCTCGAGGTGGACAAGTGAGCACGTGTAAGGGAGATGAATCACCTTTATGTATGTGAAGTAGTCGTGACACGTGTCACTTGCCAAACGGACTCTTGTCATGGTGATGTTCGCAAGATGCTCCGCATCATGTTGGTTATCATAGTGGCAAAAGAAACCCCAAATCAGCATGCTAGGGGAGCTAAGCAATTAAGGTATGAAGAGATGTGGGGTAGACATGATGGTTATGCTGAGATGATTAACATGGCGTTGGAACACCATGCACATGTAGACAATTCTATTGGTGGGACGTGCGCTTGCCTCAAAAATGTTACATGTGATATGCAACAATGGGCTCATACAGAATTTGTCTCGGTCCAACGCGAGATTCGTTTGTTGCGGAAGAAATTGGGAGTTGGAAGAGAGAGAGAGTTGCTGATCCGGTCGCCTCACTGGAGGTTCGAAATATTGAGGCTCGTCTCCATGAGTTGTATGAAAGGGAAGAGATTATGCAAAGACAAAGGCGGGAGACAAAAATACAAAGTTTTGCCGGAGCAAGGCCTGCCATCAAAGGAGGAGAAACACAATTGTTAAGTTAAAAAGGCTGATGGTAGAGTTGCTTCTTCGGATAAGGAAATGAGAGATATGGCTAGGGACTTTTATGCGGGTTTGTACACATCGGATGGGTGTCCAATATGGAGCAAATTCTTGAGCATGTCCAACCTGCTGTCTCGGATGACATGAATGCCCTGCTAATACCATATTTTACCGATGAGGAGATCGACCATGCGTTGTTCCAAATGAGGCCTACGAAGGCCCCAGGGCAGGATGGGCTGCCAACCTTGTTTTACCAAAAACACTCGTCTTTGGTTAAAACGATAGTGCGCAAGGCAGTGAGAGATTTTCTTGAGGGTAAAGAGGTGCCTCCGGATTTTAATAATATAGTGTTGGTTCTTATCCCCATGGTTAATTCTCCAGAGTTGCTGTCACAATTCTGGCCAATCAACTTATGTAATGTTCTATACAAGATAGTAGCTAAGGTTCTTGCTAACCGGCATAAGGGTGTTCAACCAATTCTCATCTCTGAAGAACAAAGTGCTTTCGTTCCAGGCCGGTTAATTACGGATAATGTTCTTATTGCCTACGACTGCATTCACTCTATCCAGAAAAGAAAAAGAAAGAAGAGCCTTTGTGCTGTTAAGTTGGACATGATGAAGGAGTAGGACCAGGTTGAGTGGAGTTTTATTGAGGCAATTATGGCAAAGATGGGTTTCTCTAGAAGATGGGTTGACATGATCCTCCATTGTATCACTTCGGTAAAGTTCTCTCTCAGGCTCAACAATGGAGTTTCAGGAATGTTCTCACCATCTCAGGGCCTCCGGTAGGTGGCCCTCTCTCCCCTTATTTAATTTTATTTTGCGTTGAGGGGTTCTCTGCTCTTCTCAATAGGGCTCAGCAGGAGAAGCGAATTCGTGGTGTGGAGTTTGGGAGGGATGACCCTCGTATAACTCATTTGTTGTTCGCTGATGATAGCATTGTTTTTGTAGAGGCGGAAGAGAATAGCTTGTTGGAACTGAATCATACCCTTAGAGTCTATGAGGAAGCATCTTGCCAAAAATAAACCTTCAAAAGTATTATATCTTCTTCGACAAAGGATGTCAGGATGAGACCAACGCAAACATGAAGCAAATTGTGAATATACAATCTGAAGCGCCCAGTGAGAAGTATCTCGGCCTACCAATAGTGGTAGGGCGATCAAAGGGAGGGTCTTTTAAGTATATCAGAGAAAGAGCAAGTGCAAAAGTGACGAATTGCGAGGGACAGGGAATGTCAAAGAAGGGCAGAGAGGTGTTGGTTAAGTCGGTGCTTCAAGCCACTGCAACGTTTGCCATGAGTTGTTTCCAATTCACCAAGAAACTGTGCGAGAATCTGACATCCATTTCGTCAAACTTTTGGTGGGGAGCAGAAAATGGTAAACACAAGGTGCATTGGATTGCTTGGGACAAGATGTGCAGAAGTAAAAGGGCAGGTGGTATGGGGTTCCATAATTTTGAAGCTTTCAACAAAGCATTGCTCGCAAAACAGCCATGGGGAATTCTTACTGTGCCGAAGTCTCTTTGTGCAAAGGTCCTTAAGGCAAGGTACTTCCCAACTAGAGATTTCATGGAGGCCTCGTCCCCTAAGAGTGCATCGACGACGTGGAAAAGTATCGTCCATGGTCGATCTCTTCTTAGGAAGGCTTGATATGGCGCATAGGCGATGGCACCAGAGTCAAGGTGTGGTCGGAAAATTGGATTCCTCGAGAAGGCATTTTGAAACTGATAGGAGCGAGGGATACGACGAACATACGAACAGTTGATGATCTCCTAGATTACTCTGGTACTACTTGGGACATTCCCACGCTGCATAGGGTGTTCAATGAGGTCCATATTGCTGACATTACTCAGATTGTGGTGGGAGGACCGGGAAGGGAGGATGTGCTTGCTTGGAACTAACGAAGAATGGAATGCTTGCGGTCAGGTCGGCCTACCATCTCGTGATGAAATTGAAGGAGAGCACAGTAGATTCACCGGAGAACTCAGCTTCGGTGGTGCGACATGTGGGGTGGACTGAGCTCTGGAGTACGAAGGTCCCGGGCAAAGCAAAGGTTCATGCATGGAGGGTGCTTAAAATGGCCTTGCTGTGGGCGCAGAATTGCACCAAAGAAGATAAAACCTAGGATCTTTTGCATTGCCTGTGGGCGTGAAGAATCCATTTTGCATCGGTTCTAGAGATGCCTGTATGCCCAGTTATATTGGGGCTGTGTGAACACTATCATAGGACAGGATGCTGCTTTCTGTCCGCAACATTGGGTCTCTTCATAGCGGCAGCTGGCCAGGTGGCTTTTGGAGTGGTTGGGTAGAAGCAAGGAAACAGAAAGAGCTATGATGATCATGAGTCTCTATCATATGTGGCTTGTTCAAAACTGATATGTCTCCAACGTATCTATAATTTCTGATTGTTCCATCCTATTATATTATCTGTTTTGGATGTTTTATATGCATTAATATGCAACTTTATATTATTTTTTGGACTAACCTATTAATCTAGAGCCTAGTGCCAGTTTCTGTTTTTCCTTGTTTTTGAGAATTGCAGCTAAGGAATATTAAACGAAGTCCAAACGGAATAAAATCTCTGGATTGATTTTTCTGGACCGAAAGGAAACCACCAAGCTTGGAGACCAAGGCACGAGAGCCACCGTGGGGCCACAAGCCCTAGGGGCGCGCTGAGGGGGTAGGGCGGGCCCTACAGGCTTGTGGGCCAACGGCAACCCTCCTGACCCTAATCTTTGGCCTATAAATTCCCAATTATTCCATTATTATCAGAATGAGCCACGAAAACACTTTTCCGCCGCCAGAAGCCTCCGTTCCCGAGAGATCCAATCTTGGAGCCTTTTCCGGTAATCTACCGGAGGGGATTCAATCATGGAGGGTACATCAATTCCATTGCCCCTTCAATGATGCGTGAGTAGTTCACCACAGACCTTCGGGTCCATAGCTAGTAGCTAGATGGCTTCTTCTCTCTCTTTGCTCTTAGATACCATGTTCTTCATGATCTTCATGGAGATCTATCCGATGTAATACTCTTTTGCGGTGTGTTTGTCGAGATCCGATGAATTGTGGGTTTATGTTCAGATTATTCATGAATATTATTTGAGTCTTTTCTGAATTCTTATATGCATGATTTCATATCTTTGCAAGTCTCTTCTAGTTATTGGTTTGGTTTGGCCAACTAGATTGGTAATTCTTGCAATGGGAGAAGTGCTTAGTTTTGGGTTCAATCTTGCGGTCTCCTCACCCAGTGACAAAGTAGGGGTAGCGAGGCACGTATTGTATTGTTGCCATCAAGGATAACAAGATGGGGTTTTCATCATATTGCTTGAGTTTATCCCTCTACATCATGTCATCTTACCTAATGCGTTACTCTGTTCTTCATGAACTTAATACTCTAGATGCAGGCAGGAGTCGGTCGATGTGTGGCGTAATAGTAGTAGATGCAGAATCGTTTTGGTCTACTTGACACAGACGTGGTGCATATATACATAATCATTGCCTTGGATATCTTCATAATTATTCGCTTATCTATCAATTGCTCGACAGTAATTTGTTTACACACCGTAATACTTGCTATCACCAGAGAAGCCTCTAGTGAAACCTATGGCCCCGGGGTCTATTTGCCATCTTATACTTTCAGATCTAAAACTGAAAAATACTTTGCTGCATTATTTTTACCTTTTGTTTTATTTTCCGTTCAAACAATCTATCTCTATCAGATCTCATCCTTGCAAGTAACCTTAAAGGGATTAACAACCCCTTTATAGCGTTGGGTGCAAGAGTTTGATTCATTGTGTAGGTACACCTATTGGGGACTTGCTTGTATATCCTACTGTATTGATACGTTGGTTCTCAACAACTGAGGGAAATACTTATCTACTTTGCTGCATCAGCCATTCCTCTTCATGGAAACCAACACATGCTCGAGAAGTAGCAAGAAGGATTTTTGACGCCATTGCCGGCGAGAACTACATCAAGCCTACCAAGTACCCATCACAAACGCATCTCTTGCATTTACATTATTTTATATTTGCCTCTCATTTTCCTCTCCCCCACGTCTATAACGTTTTTCAGAAAATACCAAAAAGATTTGCCTTTTTATTTGCCCTTTTTCGTTTGCTTTTTGCTTGCTTGTGTGATTGATTGCTTGCTTTGTCACGATGACTCAAGAAAATACCAAATTGTGTGACTTTTCCAATACTAATAATAATGCTTTTATTAGTACTCCGATTGCTCCCGCCACTAGTGCGGAATCTTATGAAGTTAATGCTGCTTTGCTCAATCTTGTTATGAAAGAACAATTTTCCGGCCTTGCTAATGAATATGCCGCATCCCATCTAAATACTTTCGTTGAGTTGTGTGATATGCAAAAGAAGAAAGATGTGGATAATGATATTGTTAAATTGAAGCTATTCTTGTTCTCACTACGAGATCGTTCTAAAACTTGGTCTTCATCTTTGCCTAAAAATAGTATTGATTCATGGAATAAGTGTAAAGATGCTTTTATTTCCATGTACTTTCCGCCCGCTAAAATCATCTCCCTTAGGAACGATATAATGAATTTAAAGAAACTTGATCATGAGCACGTTGCACAATCTTGGGAACGGATGAAACTTATGATTAGGAATTGCCCCGCGGATTGTTTGAGTTTATGGATGATTATACAAATTTTCTATGCTTGATTGAATTTTGCTTCTAGGAATCTCTTAGATTCCGCTGCGAGTGGTACTTTTATGCAAATCACATTAGGAGAAGCTACTAAACTCCTAGATAATATTATGGCAAATTACTCTCAATGGCACACCGAAAGATATCCTACTAGTAAAAAAGTGCATGATATTGAAGAGATTAATACTTTGAGTGAAAAGATAGATGAATTGATGAAATTGTTTGCTATTAAGAGTGCTCCTATTGATCCTAATGATATGCCTTTGTCTTCTTTGATTGGAAATAATAATGAATCTACGGATGTGAATTTTGTTGGTAGGAACAAATTTGGTAATAACGCTTATAGAGGTAATTTCAATGCTAGGCCGTTTCCTAGTAATTCCTCTAATAATTATGGTAATTCCTACAGCAATTCTTATGGAAATTATAATAATATGCCCTATGATCTTGAGAATAATATTAAAGAATTCATTAGTACGCAAAAAGGTTTCAATGTTATGATTGTAGAAAAATTGCTCAAGATTGATGATTTGGCTAGGAACGTTGATATAATTTCTCTTGAGATTGATTCTTTAAAAATTAGATCTATCCCACCCAAGCATTATATTAATGAGTCTTTAAAATCCATGAGAATTTCTATTGATGAGTGTAAGAAAAGAACCGCTAGAATACGTGCTAAGCGTGAATGGCTTGAAAAAGTGTGTTCCCGTGATAATATTGATGAAGATCTTAAAGTGATTGATGTGACTCCTATTGAATCTTTGTTTTACAATGTTAATCTTGATAAGGATGGGACTGGAGATGAGTCAACTTTAGTCAAAAGGCGTCCCAATGATTCGAAGTTTATAGATCTTGATGCTAAGATTGATAAAAGTGGGATTGAAGAGGTCAAAACTTTAAATAGCAATGAACCCACTATTTTGGATTTCAAGTACTTTAATCATGACAGCTGCTCTTTAATTGATTGTATTTTCTTGTTGCAATCCATGTTGAAGTCTCCTCATCCTTATAATCAAAACAAAGCTTTCACTAAACATATTGTTGATGCTATGATGAAAGCTTTTGAAGAAAAACTTGAGTTGGAAGTTTCTATATCTAGAAAGATATATGATGAGTGGGAACCTACTATTAAGATTAAGATTAAATATTATGAGTGTCATGCTTTGTGTGATTGGGTGCTAGTGTTTCCACGATTCCAAAAACTTTATGTGATGTGTTAGGTTTTCGTGAATTTGATGATTGTTCCTTAAATTTGCATATTGTGGATTCCACTATAAAGAAACATATGGGAAGGATTAATGATGTTCTTATTGTTTCAAGTAGTAATTATGTGCCCGTAGATTTCATTGTTCTTGATATAGATTGCAATCATGCATGTCCTATTATTCTTGGTAGACCGTTCCTTAGAACGATTGGTGCAATTATTGATATGAAGGAAGGGAATATTAGATTCCAATTTCCATTAAGGAAAGGCATGGAACACTTTACTAGAAAGAAAACAAAATTATCTTCTGAATATATCATGACAGCTACTTATGGATTGCATACCAAAGATGACAATATCTAGATCTATTGTGGTTTGCCTAGCTAGGGGCGTTAAATAATAGCGCTTGTTGGGAGGCAACCCAATTTTATTTTGTTTTCTGCTTTTTTCTTCTGTTTTGGTGTGTTTTGAAAATTATTAATTTTTTGTTAATTGTGTTTTTGTGTTTTAATTAGTGTTTGAGCCAAGTAAAACCTTTGGGTGATCTATGGTAGTTTTTGATTTGATCTTACTGAAAAATAGAAACTTTTGAGCTCAGTCCAGGAATTTTCTAATTGTTTTAGAGCGTCGAATTGATCTGAAATTTTTACACAATATTTATATACATTTTTTCGTCATTTTACTAATGTTTCAGAATTTTTAGAGGTCCATAAGTTTTCGAAGTTTACAAATTGCTACAGGCTGTTCTGTTTTTGACAAATTCTGTTTTCTTTGTGTTGTTTGCTTATTTTGATGTATCTATGGGTCGTATCGGGGGGTATGAACCATGGAGAAGTTAGAATAACGCAGGTATAACACAAATACAACTAAAGAAGGAGTTCACAACAGTACCTAAAGTGGTGAGTTTTTATACTAACGGATCTCATGAGTTTTCTGTTGAGTTTTGTGTTGTGAAGTTTTCAAGTTTTGGGTGAAGATTTGATGGACTATGGAATAAAGAGTGGCAAGAGCCTAAGATTGGGGATTCCCAACGCACCCCAACTCATATTCAAGGATACCAAAAATCCTAAGCTTGGGGATGCCCCGGAAGGCATCCCCTCTTTCGTCTTCAATCCATTGGTAAATTCACTTAAGGCTATATTTTTATTCACCACATGATATGTGTTTTGCTTGGAGCGTCGTGTATGATATGAGTCTTTGCTTTTTAGTTTGCCACAATTATCCTTGCTGCACTCATCTTTTGAGAGAGAGACACTGAATCGTGAATTTATTAGAATACTCTATGTGCTTCACTTATATCTTTATAGAGCATGGTGGTTTTGTATTTTATAGAAATTACTGAACTCTCATTCCTCACTTATATTATTTTGAGAGTTTCTTAAAAGAGCATGGTAATTTGTTTAGGTTATGAATTTAGTCCTAATATAATGGGCATCCAAGAGGGATATAATAAAAACTTTCATATTAAATGCATTGAATACTATGAGAAGTTTGATTCCTTGTATGTAATTTTTAGATAATAGAGATGGTAATATGAGAGTCATTATATTGAGTAGTTGTTAATTGGAATAGATACTTGTGCTAAAGTTTGTGATTCCCATAGCATGCACGTATGGTGAACCGTTATGTAACGAAGTCGGAGCATGATTTGTTTAATGATTGTCAACCTTTGTGTGAGGGTCGAGAGCGCGTGATGGTTAACTCCTACCAACCTCTCTCCTAGGAGCATGTGTCTAATGCTTTGTTTGATAACTAATAGACTTTTGCAATAAGTATGTGAGTTCTTTATGACTAATGTTGAGTCCATGAATTATACGCACTCTCACCCTTCCATCTTTGCTAGCCTCTCTAGTACCGCGCAATTTTTGCCGGTACATCAAACCCTCCTTCCTCAAAACAGCCACCATATATTCCTCAAAACAGCCACCATACCTCTCTATTATGGAATTTCCATAGCCATTCCGAGATATATTGCCATGCAACTTCCACCATGTAGTTTTTCATGACTTGCACCATCACTTAATATTGCATATAGAGTCATACTTTGTCATAGGTATCGAGTTGTAATTTCTTTGTTTGAGTTATAAGTAAATAAAAGTGTGATGATTTTTCATTAATAGAGCATTATCCTATGAGAGAAAAGGATGATGGAAGCTATGACTCCCTCACAAGTTGGGATGAGTATCCGGACTTTACAAAAAATAAAAGAGGCCAACGAAGCCCAAACAAAAAAAATAAAAGAGGCCAAAGAAGCCCACCAAAATAAAAAAGGAAAAAGGAAAAAAATGAGAGAAAGAGATAATGGACAATTTCTACTACCTTTTTGCACACTTGTGTTTCAAAGTAGCACCATGATCTTCATGATAGAGAGTCTCCTATTTTGTCACTTTCATATAACTAGTGGATATTCATCTTGCACGACCACTTAGTTTTATTTTTGATCTTTCATAAAATTATAACTCTAAGTGCATTTGTTGCATGGCAATCCCTACTAACTCACATTGATATCTATTGATGGGCCTTTTCATATCCCGTTCATATGCCTAGTTGATGTGAGACTATCTTCTCCTTTTTCTCCTTGCACCTCCTCCATATTCTATTCCACCTATAATGCTATATCCCTGGCTCACGCTCATGTATTGTGTGAGAGCTGAAAAGGTTTGAGAACACCAAAAGTGTGAAACAATTGCTTGACTTGTTCATCGGGGTTGTGCATGATTTAGATACTTTGTGTGAGGAAGATGGAGCATAGCCAGACCATATGATTTTGTAGGGATAACTTTCTAAGGCCATGTTATTTCGAAAGGACACGACTGCCTTGTTGCTGTGCTCGAAGTATTACTGTTTTTATGTCAATATTAGACTATTGTTTTGAATCTTACGGATCTGAATATTCATGCCACAATAAACAATATTACATGGATAAATATGTTAGGTAGCATTCCACAACAAAAATTCTGTTTTTATCATTTACCTACTCGAGGACGAGCAGGAATTAAGCTTGGGGATGTTGATACGTCTCCAACGTATCTATAATTTTTGATTGTTCCATGCTATTATATTATCTGTTTTGGATGTTTTATATGCATTAATATGCTATTTTATATTATTTTTGGGACTAACCTATTAATCTAGAGCCTAGTGCCAGTTTCTATTTTTTTCCTTGTTTTTGAGAATTGCATATAAGGAATATTAAACGGAGTCCAAACGGAATAAAATCTCCAAATTGATTTTTTTGGACCGGAAGGAAACCACCAAGCTTGGAGACGAAGGCAGGAGAGCCACCGTGGGGCCACAAGAACTAGGGGCGCGCCCTGTAGGCTTGTGGGCCCACGGCAGCCCTCCTAACCCTAATCTTCGGCCTATAAATTCCCAAATATTCCATTATTATCAGAACGAGCCACAAAAACACTTTTCCGCCGCCAGTAGCCTCCGTTCCCGAGAGATCCAATCTTGGAGCCTTTTCCGGTAATCTGCCGGAGGGGGATTCAATCACGGAGGGCATCTACATCAACTCCATTTCCCTCCAATAATGCACCTTCGGGTCCATAGCTAGTATCTAGATGGCTTATTCTCTCTCTTTGCTCTTCAATACCATGTTCTTCATGATCTTCATGGAGATCTATCCGATGTAATATTCTTTTGCGGTGTGTTTGTCGAGATCCGATGAATTGTGGGTTTATGTTCAGAATATCCATGAATATTATTTGAGTCTTTTCTGAATTCTTATATGCATGATTTCATATCTTTGCAAGTCTCTTCAAGTTATTGGTTTGGTTTGGCCAACTAGATTGGTAATTCTTGCAATGGGAAGGGCTTAGTTTTGGGTTCAATCTTGCGGTGTCCTCACCCAGTGACAAAGTAGGGGTAGCGAGGCACGTATTGTATTGTTGCCATTAAGGGTAAAAAGATGGGGTTTTCATCATATTGCTTGAGTTTATCCCTCTACATCATGTCATCTTACCTAATGCGTTACTTTGTTCGTCATGAACTTAATACTCCAGATGCAGGCAGGAGTTAGTCGATGTGTGAAGTAATAGTAGTAGATGCAGAATCGTTTTGGTCTACTTGACATAGATGTGATGCCTATATGCATAATCATTGCCATGGATATCATCATAATTATTCTCTTTTCTATCAATTTCTCAACAGTAATTTGTTTACCCACCGTAATACCTGCTATCATGAGAGAAGCCTCTAGTGAAACCTATGGCCCCCGGGTCTATTTTCCATCTTATACTTTCAGATCTAAAACCAAAAATACCAAAAATACTTTTCTGCATTATTTTACCTTTTTCTTTACTTTCCTTTCAAGCAATTTATCTCTATCATATCTCATCCTTGCAAGTAACCTTAAATGGATTGACAACCCCTTTATAGCGTTGGGTGCAAGAGTTTGATTCATTGTGTAGATACACCTATTGGGGACTTGCTTGTATCTCCTACTTGATTGATACCTTGGTTCTCAATAACTGAGGGAAATACTTATCTACTTTGCTACATCAACCGTTCCTCTTCATGGAAACCAACGCATGCTCGAGAAGTAGCAATAACAATGCAATAGAATCCTAGATTTTTTCAGCAAGCTGCAGCTGTGGCGGAATGAGTCTTCAGGCTACTTGATGAATGGGTCGACATTCATGCTCCAAAGGGGACGATCCTGACTGCATCTCATGAAGCTCAATGGATCCCACAAGATGAGCACTGGCTAAAGCTTAATGTGGATGGCTCCCTGAAGAAAAATGGATCCGGTGTCGGTGACGGCGATGTCATTCCTGATCACCGTGCCTCTTTCAAGGCTGGAATTTTCCATGTGTTCAGAAATTTTTCGGTCCCAGAGAACGTGGAGCTATTGGCGTGTCGACGAGGATTGCAATTGGTGCATGAAATTGGCGCAACAAAACTGGTCCTAGAAACTGATAATTTGAGTGTGGCGCAGGTTCTTAACTCTGGTGATCTTGATCGCTCAAGATTTGGCCACCTTAAAGAGTTGCTCGTCAGCATACCTGGGTCTCGGGTTGTTTGGACGAGAAGAGCGACGAATAAAGTTTCTCACAACTTAGCTAGGGAGGGCTGTCTTTTTAATTTGCATAAGACATGGTTTTCTGTTTCCCCGTGTTGTATTCATGATGTTATTGTTTGAAATATGCCCTAGAGGCAATAATAAATTAGTTATTATCATATTTCCTTGTTCATGATAATTGTTTATTATCCATGCTATAATTGTATTGATCGGAGACTTAGATGCATGTGTGGATACATAGACAAAACCATGTCCCTAGTATGCCTCTAATAGACTAGCTCGTTGATCAAAGATGGTTAAGGTTTCCTAGCCATGGACATGAGATGTCATTTGATAACGGGATCACATCATTAGGAGAATGGTGTGATGGACAAGACCCAAACTACAAACGTAGCATATGATCGTGTCAGTTTATTGCTACTGTTTTTTGCATGTCAAGTATATGTTCCTATGACCATGAGATCATGCAACTCAGGGACATCGGAGGAGTGCCTTGTGTGTATCAAATGTTGCAACATAACTGGGTGAATATAAAGGTGCTCTACAGGTATCTCCGAGGGTGTCTGTTGAGTTGGCACGGATCAAGACTGGGATTTGTTACTCCGTGTGACGGAGAGGTATCTTAGGGCCCACTCGGTAATACAACATCACAATAAGCCTTGCAAGCAATGTGACTAAGTGTTAGTCACAGGATCTTGTATTATGGAACGAGTAGAGAGACTTGCCGGCAACGAGGTTGAACTAGGTATGGAGATACCGACGATCGAATCTCGGGCAAGTAACATACCAAAGAACAAAGGGAACATCATACGGGATTAATTGAATCCTTGACATAGACGTTCGACCGATAAAGATCTTCATAGAATATGTAGGAACCAATATGGTCATCTAGGTCCCGCTATTGGTTATTGGCTGGAGAAGTGTCTCGGTCATGTCTACATAGTTCTCGAACCCGCAGGGTCTGCACACTTAAGGTTCGGTGACGTTTCAGTAGTATAGAGTTATGTATGGTGGTGACCGAAGGTTGTTCGGAGTCCCGAATGAGATCCCGGATGTCACGAGGATCTCCGGAATGGTCCGAAGGTAAAGATTCGTATATAAGAAGTCCTGTTTTGGTCGCCAGAAAAGTTTCGGGCTCATCGGTAGTGTATCGGGAGTGCCAGTAGTGTACCGGGAGACCATCGGGAGGGGTATTTCGACCCAAGAGGCTACATGGGCTGTGGGAGAGTGAATACCAGCCCTTAGTGGGATGGTGGAAGTCCCACACAAAACCCATGCGGCTAGGGAGAAAAAGCCCAAAGAGAAAAGGTGGAAAAAGGCGAAAATAGGGTGAAGCCCTGCCGGAATTACTCCACCACCATTGCCATAGCGCCGTCACGCTGCCGGAGAACTCGTCTACCTCTCCGCTCCCTCTTTTTGGATCAAGAAGGCGGAGATCGTCATCGATCTGTACGTGTGCTGAACGCAGAGGTGTCATCCGTTTGGCGCTAGATCGGAAGGACCGTGATCAAGATCGCGAGACGGATCGTGATGAGTTCACGGGAAATATCGTGATGAGTTCGCGGGATGGATCATGATTGGATCGCAGGACGGATCGTGATGAGTTCGCGGGACGGATCGTGATTGGATCGCGGGACGGATCGTGATGAGATCGCGAGACGCTTGGCGATTTGGATCGTGAAGACGTTCGACTACACCAACGTGTTTCTTAATGCTTCCCGCTTAGCAATCTACAAGGGTATGTAGATCCACTCTCCCTCTCGTAGATGCTCATCACCATGGATAGATCTTGCATGTGCGTAGGAAAATTTTTGTTTCCCATGCGACGTTGCCCAACAGTGGTATCATGAGCTAGGTCTATGTGTAGATGAGATCTCGAGTAGAACACAAAGAATTTGTGGGCGTTGATGCTTAGATTGCTTCCTCCCTTGGTCGTGTTTTGGTTCAGCGGTATTGTGAGATGAAGCGGCCTGGACCAACATTACGCGTACGCTTACGAGAGACCGGTTCCCTCAACCGCAACTTGTTGCATAGATGGCTTGCGGGTGCCAATTTCTCTCACTTTACTTGGATCGGATTCGACAAAGATGGTGCTTGAGAAGGTTTAAAAGCAACTAGTGTATCACCGTTGTGGTTTTTGCGTAGATGAGAATTTTTCTTGCTAGATACCCGTAGCAGCCATGTAAAACATGCAACAACAATTACAAGACGTCTAACTTGTTTTTGCAGGGTATGTTGTGATGTGATATGGCCAATTACATGATGTGATATATGTGCTGTATGAGATGATCATGTGATGTATAGATTATCACGACTTGCATGTCGATGAGTACGGCAACCGGTAGGAGCCATAGGGTTGTCTTTAATTATAGTATGACCTGCGTGTCAATCATTAAGCGCTATGTAATGCTTTACTTTATCGCTAAACGATAGCAATAGTAGTAGAAGCATGTTCGGCACGACAACCCCGATGGCGACACGTTGATGGAGATCAAGATGATGGAGATCATGGTGTCATGTCGGTGACGATGGAGATTATGCCGATCCTTTCATGATGGAGATCAAAAGCACAAATTCATGGCCATATCATTTCACTTATGATTTGCATGTGATGTTAATCCTTTTATGTACCTTGTTTTGCTTAGGACGACGGTAGCATTATAAGGTGATCCCTCACTTAATTTCAAGATAAATTGTGTTCTCCCTGAGTGTGCACCGTTGTGAAAGTTCGTCGTGTCGAGACACCACGTGATGATCGGGTGTGATAGACTCTACGTTCACATACAACGGGTGCAAGCTAGTATTGCACATGCAGAACACTCGGGTTAAACTTGACGAGCCTAGCATGTACAGACATGGCCTTGGAACACAAGAGACCGAAAGGTCGAACATGAGTCATATAGTAGATATGATCAACATAATGATGTTCACCATTGAAACCACCTCAACTCACGTGATGATCGGACTTGAGTTGGTGAATTTGGATCATGTATCACTCGAATGACCGGAGGGATGTCAATTTGAGTGGGAGTTCTTAAGTAATATGATTAATTGAACTCATTATCATGAACATAGTCACTAGTGTCTTTGCAAATTATGTTGTAGATTACTTGCTCGTGCTGTAGCTCCCTTGAATTTTTATATGTTCCTAGAGAAATACAGTTGAAAGATGATGGTAGCAATATTGCGGACTGGCTCCGTGATCTGAGGATTGTCCTCGCTGCTGCATAGAAGGCTTATGTCCTTAATGCACCGCTCGGTGCGCCAACCCCTCTAGTGTCGTCTGTAGATGTTGTGAACATCTAACAGGCACGTTCTGATGACTACTTGATAGTTTAGTGTGTCATGCATTACGACTTAGAATTGAGGCTCCGAAACGTTTTGAACGTCACAGTGTTGGGGAACGTTGCATGGGAAACAAAAAAATTCCTATGCACGCGCAAGATCTATCCATGGTGATGAGCATCTATGAGAGGGAGAGGGGATCTACATACCCATCTAGATCGCTAAGCGGGAAGCGTTAAGAAACGCGGTTGGTGTAGTCGAACGTCTTCGCGATCGAAATCGCCGAGCGTCCCGCGATCTCATCACGATCCGTCCCGCGATCCAATCACGATCCGTCCCGTGAACTCATCATGATCCGTCCCATGATCTCATCACGATCTGTCCTGCGATCTCGTCATGATCCGTCTCGCAATCTTGATCACGGTCCTTCCGATCTAGCGCCGGACGGACGGCACCTCCGCGTTCAGCACACGTACAGCTTGATGATGATCTCCGCCTTCTTGATCCAACAAGAGGGAGCGGAGAGGTAGAAGAGTTCTCCGGCAGCGTGACGGTGCTGCGACGATGGCGGTGGAGCTATTCCGGCAGGGCTTCGCCTAAGCACTACAGAAAACCGATCTAGAGGAGAAACTATGCACTAGAGGAACGGGTAGCACGTGACTGAAAATTCTGTGCCAAAACCCTAAAATCCTCTAGTATATATAGGAGGAGAGGAGGAGTCTTGGCTGCCAAAAAGCCTGCCCTTGGGTCGACCAAAGTGGGGAGGAGAGGAGGACTCCTCCTCCAATCCTAGTAGGACTAGGATTCCTCCTTTTTTTGGCCTTTTTCCACCTTTTTCCCTTTGGGCTTTTTCTCCCAGCCGCATGGGCCTTGTGTGGGACTTCCACCAGCCCACAAAAGGATGGTATTTACTCTCCAACATCCCATGAAGCCTCTTGGGTCGAAATACCCCTCCCGGTTGTCTCCCGGTACACTACCGGCACTCCCGGTACATTACCGATTAGCCCGAAACTTTTCCGGCGACCAAAATGGGACTTCCTATATATCAATCTTTACCTCTGAACCATTCCGGAGCTCCTCGTGATGTCCGGGGTCTCATCCGGGACTTCGAACAACCTTCGGTCACCACCATACATAACTCTATCCTACCGAAACGTCACCGAACCTTAAGTGTGCAGACCCTGCGGGTTCAAGAACTATGTAGACATGACCGAGACACCTCTACGGTCAATAACCAATAGCGAGCCCTGGATGACCATATTGGTTCCTACATATTCTACGAAGATCTTTATCGGTCAAACCTCTATGTCAACGATTCAGTCAATCCCGTATAACGTTCCCTTTGTTCTTTGGTACGTTACTTCCCCGAGATTCGGACGTCGGTATCTCCATACCTAGTTCAACCTCGTTACCGACAAGTCTCTTTACTCGTTCCGTAATACAAGATCCCATGACTAACATTTAGTCACATTGCTTGCAAGGCTTGTTGTGATGTTGTATTACCGAGTGGGCCCTGAGATACCTCTCCGTCAAACAGAGTAACAAATTCCAGCCCTTGATCCATGCCAACCCAACAGACACCCTCAGAGATACCTGTAGAGCACCTTTATAGTCACCCAGTTACGTTGCGACATTTGATACACACAAGGCACTCCTCCAATGTCTGTGAGTTGCATGATCTCATGGTCATAGGGACATATACTTGACATGTAGAAAACAGTAGCAATAAACTGACACGATCATATGCTACGTTTGTAGTTTGGGTCTTGTCCATCACATAATTCTCCTAATGATGTGATCACGTTATCAAATGACATCTCATGTCCATGGCTAGGAAACCTTAACCATATTTTGATCAACGAGCTAGTCTACTAGAGGCATACTAGGGACATGGTGTTGTCTATGTATCCACACATGTATCTGAGTCTCCGATCAATACAATTATAGCATGGATAATAAACGATTATCATGAACAAGGAAATATGATAATAACTAATTTATTATTGCCTCTAGGGCATATTTCCAATAGTCTCCCACTTGCACTAGTGTCAATAATCTAGTTCACATCACTATGTGATTCACATTGTTACGAATCTAACACCCAATGAGTTCTGGGGCTCGATCATGCTTTGCATGTGAGAGAGGTCTTATAGTCAACGGGTCTGCGACGTTCAGATCCGTATGTACTTTGCAAATCTCTATGTCAAATTGTAAACATAGCTACCACGCTCCACTTGGTACTATTCCAAATGGCTGCTCCACTATATGTATCCAAATTGCTACTACGAGTCATCCGGATTGGTGTTAAAGCTTGCATCGATGTAACTCTTTACGACGAACTCTTTATCACCTCCATAATCGAGAAACATCTCCTTAGTCTTTTAGTTACTAAGGATAATCTTGACCGTTGTCCAGTGATCCACTCCTGGATCACTCTTGTACCCCTTGACGGACTCATGGCAAGGCACACACAGGTGCGGTACACCACATGGCATACTATACAGAGCCTGTGGCTAAGGCATAGGTGACGACATTCGTCCTTTCTCTTTCTTCTGCCGTGGTCGAGCTTGAGTCTTACTCAACTTCACACCTTACAAAGCAGGCAAGAACACTTCTCTCTGGCTTAATCCATTTTGAACTCTTTCAAAATCTTGTCAAGGTATGCACTTATTGAAAGTCTCATCTAGCATCTTGATCTATCTCTATAGATCTTGATGCTCAACAATTAGGTAGCTTTATTCAGGTCTTCCTTTGAAAAACTCCTTTCAAACAACCGTTTATGCTTTCCAGAAATTCTACATCATTTTCGATCAACAATATGTCATCCACATATACTTATCAGAAATTCTATAGTGCTCCCACTCACTTTATTGTAAGTACAAGTTTCTCGTAAAGTTTGTATAGACTCAAAAACTTTGATCACCTCATCAAAGTGTATATTTCAACTCCGAGATGCTTGCTTAAGTTCATAGAAGAATCACTGAAACTTGCACACCTTTTAGCATCCTTAGGACTGACAAAACCTTCTGGTTGTATCACATACAACCTTTCCTCAAGTAAACCGTTAAGGAAATGATGTTTTGATATCCATCTGCCAGATTTCATAATTGAAAAATGCAGCAACTACTAACATAATTCCAACAGACTCTAGCACCGCTACGAGTGAGAAAGTCTCACCGCAGTCAACTCCTTGAACTTGTTGTAAACTTCTTTGCAACAAGTCGAGCTTTACAAATGGTGACATTTACCATGAGTGTCTGTCTTCATTTTAAACATCCATTTGTACTCAATGACCTGTCATCCAATGAGCAAGTCTACCAAAGTCTATACTTGGTTTTCATACATGGATCCTTTCTCGGATTTCATGGCCTCTAACCATTTTTCGGAATCCGTGCCCATCATCGCTTCTCCATAGCTCGTAGGTTCATCGTTGTCCAACAACATGACCTCCAAGACAGGGTTGCCGTACTGCTCAGGAGCAGTACACATCCTTGTCGACCTACAAGGTTTGATAGTAACTTGATCCGAAGCTTCATGATCATCATCATTAACTTCCTCTTCAACTAACGTAGGCTTCACAGAAACAAATTCCTGCGCTGCGCTACTTTCTGGTTGAACAAAGGTTCAACAACCTCATCAAGTTCTATCTTCATCCCACTCAATTCTTTCAAGAGAAACTCTTTCTCGAGAAAGGACCCAGTTTTAGCAACAAAAACTTTATGCTTGGATCTGAGATAGAAGGTTTACCCAACTGTCTTTAGGGTATTCTATGAAGATGCATTTGTCCGCTTTGGGTTCGAGCTCAATACGTGAAAACCTTTTTCACATAAGTGTTGCAGCCTCAAACATTAAGAAATGACAGCTTAGGTTTCTATCAAACCATAAATCACACGGTGTCATCTCAACGGATTTAGATGGTGGCCTATCTAAAGTGAATGTAGTTGTCTCTAATGCATAACCCCAAAATTATAGTAACAAAATGATAAGAGACATCATAGCATGCACCATATACAATAGAGCACGACTATGACGTTCGGACACACCATCACACTGTGGTGTTCCAGGTGGCGTGAGTTGTGAAACAATTCTCACATTGTCTAAAGTTGTATGCCAAACTCGTAACTCACATATTCACCTCCACGATCATATTGCAAACATTTTTATCTACTTGTCACGATGATCTTAAAACTTCACTCTGAATTTTCTTGAACCTTTCAAACGATTCAGATTTGTGTTTCATTAAGTAAATATACACTATATCTACTCAAATCACCAGTGAAGGTAGGAAAATAACGATATACACCGCATGCTACAAGACTCATTGGATTGCATACATCAACATGTATCATTTCCAATAAATCACTTGCCTGCTTCATCAAAACAGAAAACGGGGTCCTTAGTCATCTTGACCAAGAGGCATGGTTCGCATGTCTCAACCGATTCGAAATCGAATGAATCCAAAGATCCATCAGCATGGAGTTTCTTCATGTGCTTTATACCAATATGACATTTAGCAGCAGTGCGACAAGTATGTGGTACTATCATTATTAACTTTGTATCTTTTTGGCATCAATGTTATGAACATGTGTATTACTACGATCAAGTTTCAACAAACCATTCTTATTGGGTGCATGACCATTGAAGGTATTATTCATGCAAATAAAATAACCATTATTCTCTAACTTAAATGAATAACCGTGTTGCAATGAACATGATCTAATCACGTTCATGCTCAATGCAAAAACACCAAATAACATTTATTTAGGTTCGTCACTAATCTCGAAGGTAGAGAGAGCGTGCGATGTTGATCACATCAACCTTGGAAATATTTCCAACACACATCGTCACCTCACACTTAGCTAGTATACGTTTATTCCGTAGCTTTTACTTCGAGTTACTAACATTTAGCAACCGAACCGGTATCCAATACCCAAGTGCTACTAGGAGTACTAGCAAGGTACACATCAATAACACGTATATCAAATATACTTCTGTCGACTTTGCCAGCCTTCTTATCTACCAAGTATCTAGGGTTGTTCCGCTTCAGCGATCGTTCTCCTCATAATCGAAGCACTTAGCCTCGGGTTTGGGTTAGACTTTGGGTTGCTTCATTGGAGCTGCAACTGCCTTGCTATCCATGAAGTTTCCCTCCTTGCTCTTGCCCTTCTTGAAACTAGCGGTTTTGACTAACCATCAACACTTTGACGCTCCTTCTCGATTTCTACCTTCGCGGTGTCAAACATCGCGAATAGCTCAGGGATCATTATTTCTATCCCTGGCGTTTTATAGTTCATCACCAAGTTCTAGTAGCTTTAGTAACAGTGACTTGGAGAACTATATCAATCACTATCTTATCTGGAAGATCAAATCCCACTCGATTCAAGCGATTGTAGCACCCAGACAATCTGAGCACATGCTCAACGATTGAGCTCTTCTCTTTCATCTTACATGCAAAGAATCTTGTTGGAGATCTCATATCTCGCAACACGGGCACGAGCCTGAGATCCTAATTTCAGCTCTTAGAACATCTCATATGTTCCATGACGTTCAAAACGTTTCGGAGCCTCAATTCTAAGTTGTAATGCATGACGCATTAAACTATCAAGTAGTTATCAGAACGTGCCTGTTAGATGTTCACAACATCTACAAACAATGCTAGAGGGGTTGGCGCACCGAGCGGTGCATTAAGGACATAAGCCTTCTGTGCAGCAATGAGGACAATCCTCAGATCACGGAGCCAGTCCGCAATATTGCTACAAACATCTTTCAACTCTATTTCTCTAGGAACATATAAAATCCAAGGGAGCTACAGCGTGAGCTAGTAATCTACAACACAATTTTGCAAAGACACTAGTGACTATGTTCATGATAATGAGTTCAATTAATCATATTACTTAAGAAATCCCACTCAAATTGACATCCCTCCGGTCATCCGAGTGATACATGATCCAAATTCACCAACTCAAGTCCGATCATCACGTGAGGTGAGGTGGTTACAATAGTGAACATCATCATGTTGATCATATCTACTATATAACTCATGTTCGACCTTTCGGTCTCTTGTGTTCCGAGGCCATGTCTGTACATGCTAGGCTCGTCAAGTTTAACCCGAGTGTTCTGCATGTCCAACACTGGCTTGCACCCGTTGTATGTGAACGTAGAGTTTATCACACCCGATCATCACGTGGTGTCTCAACACGACGAACTTTCGCAACGGTGCACACTTGGGGAGAACACAATTCATCTTGAAATTTAAGTGAGGGATCACTTATAATGCTACCGTCATCCTAAGCAAAACAAGGTGCATAAAAGGATTAACATCGCATGCAACTCATGAGTGACATGATATGGCCATGAACTTGTGCTTTTGATCTCCATATTGAAAGCACCGGCATGATCTCCATCGTCATCGGCAAGACACCATGATCTCCATCATCTTGATTTCCATCAACGTGTCGCCATCGGGGTTGTCGCTCCCAACATGCTTCTACTACTATTGCTACCGTTTAGCGATAAAGTAAAGCACTACATAGCGCTTAATGATTGACATGTTGGTCATACAATAATTAAAGACAACCCTATGGCTCCTGCCGGTTGCCGTACTCATCGACAGCAAGTCGTGATATTCTATACAACACATGATCATCTCATACATCACATATATCACATCATGTAATTGGCCATATCACATCACAACATACCCTGCAAAAACAAGTTAGACGTCTTGTAATTGTTGTTGCAAGTTTTACATGGCTGCTACGGGTATCTAACAAGAATAATTCTCATCTACGCAAAAAACCACAACGGTGATACACTAGTTGCTTTTCAACCTTCTCAAGGACCGCCTTTGTCGAATCCGATCCAACTAAGTGAGAGAAACTGGCACCCGCAAGCCATCTATGCAACAAGTTGCGGTCGAGGGAACCAGTCTCTCGTAAGCGTACGAGTAATGTTGGTCCGGGCCGCTTCATCTCACAATACCGCTGAACCAAATCCGACCAAGGGAGGAAGCAATCTAAGCATCAACGCCCACAAACCTTTTGCGTTCTACTCGAGATCTCATCTACACATAGACCTAGCTCATGATACCACTATTGGGGAACGTTGCATGGGAAACAAAAAAATTCCTACACACACGCAAGATCTATCCATGGTGATGAGCATTTACGAGATGGAGAGTGGATCTACATACCCTTGTAGATCGCTAAGCGGGAAGCTTTAAGAAACGCGGTTGGTGTAGTCGAACGTCTTCGCGATCCAAATCGCCGAGCGTCCCGCGATCTCATCACGATCCGTTCCGCGATCCAATAACGATCCGTCCCGCGAACTCATCACAATCTGTCCCGTGATCTCATCATGATCCGTCCCGTGATCTCGTCATGATCCGTCTCGCAATCTTGAGCACGGTCCTTCCGATCTAGCGCCGAACGGATGACACCTCCGCGTTCAGCACACGTACAGCTTGATGACGATCTCCGCCTTCTTGATCCAGCAAGAGGGAGCGGAGAGGTAGAAGAGTTCTCCGGCAGCATGATGGTGCTGCGGCGATGGTGGTGGAGCTATTCCGGCAGGGCTTCGCCTAAGCACTACAGAAAATCAATCTAGAGGAGAAACTATGCACTAGAGGAATGGGTAGCACGTGGCTGAAAATTCTGTGCCAAAACCCTAAAATCCTCTAGTATATATAGGAGGAGAGGAGGAGGAGTCTTGGCTGCCAAAAAGCCAGCCCTTGGGTCGACCAAAGTGGGGAGGAGAGGAGGACTCCTCCAATCCTAGTAGGACTAGGATTCCTCCTTTTTTTTGGCCTTTTTCCACCTTCTCCCTTTGGGCTTTTTCTCCCAGCCACATGGGCCTTGTGTGGGACTTCCACCAGCCCACAAAAGGATGGTATTTACTCTCCAACATCCCATGAAGCCTCTTGGGTCGAAATACCCTCCCGATGGTCTCCCGGTACACTACCGGCACTCCCGGTACATTACCGATTAGCCCGAAACTTTTCCGGCGACCAAAATGGGACTTCCTATATATCAATCTTTACCTCCGGACCATTCCGGAGCTCCTCGTGACGTCCGGGATCTCATGGCTAACATTTAGTCACGTTTCTTGCAAGGCTTGTTGTGATGTTGTATTACCGAGTGGGCCCTGAGATACCTCTCCGTCAAACGGAGTAACAAATTCCAGTCTTTGATCCATGCCAACCCAACAGACATCCTCGGAGATACCTGTAGAGCACCTTTATAGTCGCCCAGTTATGTTGTGACGTTTGATACACACAAGTCACTCCTTCGATGTCTGTGAGTTGCATGATCTCTTGGTCATAGGAACATATACTTGACATGTAGAAAACAGTAGCAATAAACTGACATGATCATATGTTACGTTTGTAGTTTGGGTCTTGTCCATCACATCATTCTCCTAATGATGTGATCCCATTATCAAATGACATCTCATGTCCATGGCTAGGAAACCTTAACCATCTTTTGATCAACGAGCTAGTCTACTAGAGGCATACTAGGGACATGGTGTTGTCTATGTATCCACACATGTATCTGAGTCTCTCCGAACAATACAATTATAGCATGGATAATAAACGATTATCATGAATAAGGAAATATGATAATAACTAATTTATTATTGCCTCTAGGGCATATTTCCAACACACGGAACATATGAGATGTTCTAAGAGCTGAAATTAGGATCTCAGGCTTGTGCCCGTGTTGCGAGATATGAGATCTCCAACAAGATTCTTTGCCTGCAAGATGAAAGAGAATAGCTAAGTCGTTGAGCATGTGCTCAGATTGTCTGGGTGCTACAATCGCTTGAATCGAGTGGGAGTTGATCTTCCAGATAAGTTAGTGATTGATATAGTTCTCCAAGTCACTGTCACTAAGCTAGTAGAACTTGGTGATGAACTATAAAATGCCAGGGATAGAAATGATGATCCCTGAGCTATTCGCGATGTTTGACACCGCGAAGGTAGAAATCGAGAAGGAGCGTCAAAGTGTTGATGGTTAGTCAAAACCGCTAGTTTCAAGAAGGGCAAGAGCAAGGAGGGAAACTTCATGGATAGCAAGCCAGTTGCAGCTCCAGTGAAGCAACCCAAAGTCTAACCCAAACCCGAGCCTAAGTGCTTCGATTATGAGGAGAGCGGTCGCTGAAGCGGAACAACCCTAGATACTTGGTAGATAAGAAGGTTGGCAACGTCGATAGAAGTATATTTGATATATGTGTTATTTATGTGTACCTTGCTAGTACTCCTAGTAGCACCTGTGTATTGGATACTAGTTCGGTTGCTAAATGTTAGTAACTCGAAATAAAAGCTACGGAATAAACGGAGCACTAGCTAAGGGTCAGGTGATGATGTGTGTTGGAAATGTTTCCAAGGTTGATGTGATCAACATCGCACGCTCTCTTTACCTTCGGAATTAGTGACGAACCTAAATAAATGTTATTTGGTGTTTTGCGTTGAGCATGAACGTGATTAGATCATGTTTATTGCAAGATGGTTATTCATTTAAGTTAAAGAATAATGGTAATTGCTTTTACATGAATAATACCTTCAATGGTCATGCACCCAGTGAGAATGGTTTGTTGAATCTTGATCGTAGTAATACACATGTTCATAACAATGATGCCAAAAGATACAAAGTTAATAATGATAGTACCACATACTTGTGGCACCGCCGCTAAATGTCATATTCGTATAAAGCGCATGAAGAAACTCCATGCTGATGGATCTTTGGACTCATTCGATTTCGAATCGGTTGAGACATACGAACCATGCCTCTTGGGCAAGATGACTAAGGACCCTGTTTTCTGGTTTGATGGAGCGGGCAAGTGATTTATTGGAAATGGTACATGTTGATGTGTGCAATCCAATGAGTCTTGTAGCATGCGGTGGATGTCGTTATTTTCTTACCTTCACTAATGATTTGAGTAGATAATAGTGTATATTTACTTAATGAAACGCAAGTCTAAATCATTTGAAAAAGTTCAAGCAAATTCAGAGTGAAGTTTAAGATCATCGTGACAAGAAGATAAAATGTCCGCGATATGATCATGGAGGTGAATATTTGAGTTACGAGTTTGGTATACAACTTAAGACAATGTGAAAGTTGTTTCACAACTCACGCCACCTGGAACACCATAGTGTGATGGTGTGTCCGAACGTCATAGTCGTGCTCTATTGGATATGGTGCGGATTATGATGTCTCTTATCCTTTTACCACTATTGTTTTGGGGTTATGCATTAGAAACAACTACATTCACTTTAGATAGGGCATCATCTAAATCCATTGAGATGACACCATGTGAATTATGGTTTGATAGAAACATAAGCTGTCATTTCTTAATGTTTGGGGCTGCAACACTTATGTGAAAAAGGGTTTTCACCTAATGAGCTCGAACCCAAAGCGGACAAATGCATCTTCATAGAATACCCTAAAGACAGCTGGGTAAACCTTCTATCTCAGATCCAAGCATAAAATGTTTGTTGCTAAAACTGGGTCCTTTCTCGATAAAGAGTTTCTCTCGAAAGAATTGAGTGGGAGGAAGATAGAACTTGATGAGGTTGTTGAACCTTTGTTCAACCAAAGAGTAGCGCAGCGCAGGAAGATGTTTCTGTGAAGTCTATGTTAGTTGAAGAGGAAGTTAATGATGATGATCATGAAGCTTCGGATCAAGTTACTATCAAACCTCGTAGGTCGACAAGGACATGTACTGCTCCTGAGCGGTACAATAACCCTGTCTTGGAGGTCATGTTGTTGGACAATGATGAACCTACGAGCTATGGAGAAGCGATGATGGGCCCGGATTCCGATAAATGGTTAGAGGCCATGAAATCCGAGAAAGGATCCATATATGAAAACCAAGTATAGACTTTGGTAGACTTGCTCGTTGGACGGCAGGTCGTTGAGTACAAATGGATCTTTAAAATGAAGACAGACGCTGATGGTGAATGTCACCATTTATAAAGCTCGACTTGTCACAAAAAAGTTTCCGCCAAGTTCAAGGAGTTGACTACGATGAGACTTTCTCACTCGTAGCGATGCTAAAGTCTGTTGGAATTATGTTAACAGTTGCTGCATTTTTCAATTATGAAATCTGGTAGATGGATGCCAAAACATCGTTTCCTTCCTTAAGGAAAGGTTGTATGAGATACAACCAGAAGGTTTTGTCTGTCCTAAGGATGCTAAAAGGTGAGAAAGCTTCAGTGATCCTTCTATGGACTGAAGCAAGCATCTCAGATTTGGAATATACACTTTGATAAGGTGATCAAAGTTTTTAAATCTATACAAAGTTTATGAGAAACTTGTATTTGCAATAAAGTGAGTGGGAGCACTATAGAGTTTCTGATAAGTATATGTGGACGACATATTGCTATTTGGAAATGATGTAGAATTTCTGGAAAGCATAAACGGTTGTTTGAAAAGAGTTTTTGAAAGGAAGACCTGGATAAAGCTACCTAATTGTTGAACATCAAGATCTATAGAGATAGATCAAGATGCTAGATGAGACTTTCAATGAGTACATATCTTGACAAGATTTTGAAAGAGTTTAAAATGGATCAGTCAGAGAAAGAGTTCTTGCCTGATTTGTAAGGTGTGAAGTTGATGAGACTCAAAGCTCGACAAGGGCAGAAGAAAGAGAAAGGACGAACGTCGTCCCCTATGCCTTAGCCATAGGCTCTATATTATGCCATGCTATGTATCGCACCTGGTGTGTGCCTTGCCATGAGTCTGTCAAGGGGTACAAAAGTGATCCAGGAGTGGATCACTGGACAGCGGTCAAGATTATCCTTAGTGACTAAAAGACTAAGGAGATGTTTCTCGATTATGGAGGTGATAAAGAGTTCGTCGTAAAGAGTTACGTCGATGCAAGCTTTAACACCAATCCAGATGACTCCTAGTAGCAATCTGGATACGTATAGTGGAGCAGCCCTTTGGAATAGTACAAAGTGGAGTGTGGTAGCAGTGTTTACGGTTTGACATAGAGATTTGCAAAGTACACTCGGATTTGAATGTCGCAGACCCGTTGGCTATAAGACCTCTCTCACATGCAAAGCATGATCGAGCCCCAAAACTCATTGGGTGTTAGATTCATAACAATGTGTATCACATGGTGATGTGAACTAGATTATTGACTCTAGTGCAAGTGGGAGACTATTGGGAATATGCCCTAGAGGCAATAATAAATTAGTTATTATCATATTTCCGTGTTCATGATAATCGTTTATTATCCATGCTATAATTGTATTGACCGGAGACTTAGATGCATGTGTGGATACATAGACAAAACCATGTCCCTAGTATGCCTCTAATAGACTAGCTCGTTGATCAAAGATGGTTAAGGTTTCCTAGCCATGTACATGAGATGTCATTTGATAACGGGATCACATCATTAGGAGAATGGTGTGATGGACAAGACCCAAACTACAAACGTACCATATGATCGTGTCAGTTTATTGCTACTGTTTTCTGCATGTCAAGTATATGTTGCTATGACCATGAGATCATGCAACTCACGGACATCGGAGGAGTGTCTTGTGTGTATCAAATATCACAACGTAACTGGGTGACTATAAAGGTGCTCTACAGGTATCCCCGAGGGTGTCTGTTGAGTTGGCATGGATCAAGACTGGGATTTGTTACTCCGTGTGACGGAGAGGTATCTCAGGGCACACTCGGTAATACAACATCACAATAAGCTTTGCAAGCAATGTGACTAAGTTTTAGTCACGGGATCTTGTATTACGAAACAAGTAAAAAGACTTGCCGGCAACGAGGTTGAACTAGGTATGGAGATACCGACGATCGAATCTCGGGCAAGTAACATACCGAAGAACAAAGGGAATATCATACGAGATTAACTGAATCCTTGACATAGAGGTTCGACCGATAAAGATCTTCATAGAATATGTAGGAACCAATATGGGCATCTAGGTCCCGCTATTGGTTATTGGCCGTAGAAGTGTCTCGGTCATGTCTACATAGTTCTCGAACCCGCAGGGTCTGCACACTTAAGGTTCGGTGACGTTTCGGTAGTATAGAGTTATGTATGGTGATGACCGAAGGTTGTTCAGAGTCCCAAATGAGATCCCGGACGTCACGAGGATCTTCGGAATGGTCCAAAGGTAAAGATTCATATATAGGAAGTCCTGTTTTGGTCGCCGGAAAAGTTTCGGGCTCATCGGTAGTGTACCGGGAGTGCCGGTAGTGTACCGAGAGACCATCGGGAGGGGTATTTCGACCCAAGAGGCTACATGGGCTGTGGCAGAGTGAATACCAGCCCTTAGTGGGCTGGTGGAAGTCCCACACAAAACCCATGCGGCTAGGGAGAAAAAGCCCAAAGAGAAAAGGTGGAAAAAGGCAAAAATAGGGTGAATCCTAGTCCTACTTGGATTGGAGGTGGATTCCACCTCCTCCCCTTGGTTCGGCCGACTCCTAAAGGCTTGGCCCTTGGGACAAGCCTCCTCCTCTCTTCTTCTTATATATACTGGAGGTTTTAGGGTTTTTGGACAGAATTTTCTGCCATGTGCTGCCCGTTCCTCCAGTGCATAGTTTCTCCTCTAGATCGGTTTTCTGCAGCGCTTAGGCGAAGCCCTGCCGGAATTACTCCACCACCATCGCCGCAGCGCCGTCATGATGTCGAAGAACTCGTCTACCTCTCCGCTCCCTCTTGCTGGATCAAGAAGGCGGAGATCGTCATCGAGTTGTACGTGTGCTGAACGCGGAGGTGCCGTCCGTTCGGCGCTAGATCGGAAGGACCGTGATCAAGATCGCGAGACGGATCGTGATGAGTTCGCGGGACGGATCGTGATGAGTTCGCGGGACGGATCGTGATTGGATTGCAAGACAGATCGTGATGAGTTCACGGGACGGATCGTGATTGGATCGCGGGACGGATCGTGATGAGATCGCGGGACGCTCGGCGATTTGGATCGCGAAGACGTTTGACTACACCAACCGCGTTTCTTAACGCTTCCCGCTTAGCAAGCTACAAGGGTAGGTAGATCCACTCTCCCTTTCGTAGATGCTCATCACCATGGATAGATCTTGCGTGTGCGTAGAATTTTTTTTGTTTCCCATGCGACGTTCCCCAACAGTTATCGCGACCGATGGTGTTGTGGACTAAGTAATGATATGGCAGCTATGTTCCCCTATAAACATAGTATTTGTCATAAGTTTCTAGACCTAGCCGCCGCCCATCGCTTCTGCCCCGTGCGCCACCCCCGGGGCAGTCGGCCTCCATGACTGTCGCCAGGGGCCGTGCCTCCCGTACTTAGGGTTCGTTCGCCGGTCGTGTTGACCAGTTGCCCTAGGGAGTCTTTTTCCTGATCTCTTGATCTGGGTTTGTCTCTCTTCCGCAGTCGACCACCGCGCCTCTACTCCGACATCTGTGCGACCCGGCCTGTACATCGACCCGACGACCTCGCGCGACACGGTGGCGCCTCACGGTCGTCGACCACGCGTATGTTTACCCATCGCCCTGCGCCGGCCATCGTTGCCCTTCTCCGATCGGGACTGCTTCATCACCACCCGCCTTCACCACACGTGTACGGCCACCCATCCATCTCCTCGCTGGCCCCGTCAGGCCGTCGCGTCATGGCACTCGGTCTACGCCGCCGCCCTGAGGTCTTCCGTTGTCGCCCCGACCCGCCAGCTGCCGCTGCATCACCCCTTCGGGCCGTAGAGCCCGACCCGCGGACAACTCAACCATCCCCGTGCGTCGACTCTATGTGGTATGCACCGTGCCGCCTCCCTTGGCGCGGGAACGCCACTGTCTGCGTCGGTCTTTGTCACGTTGTCGGGTTCTCCTCGCCTACTTCGAGCATCGCCGCCACGCTCCTAACTAGCCTCGCCACCGCCATCACGCCGCGGCCGCCTTTCCTCCTCGGCATCATTGCCGCTCGTTCACTCGAGCCGCGCCGTCCATTCACCTCCTTCATCTATGTCCAGCACCAGCTCATCGCCAACGTCGCCATCTACGTCGACCACTTCATCTACTCCGACCACCGCGGGATGCATCGGCCCCCGTCGAAATATAACTGAATATAGCTTGCATTCATCCAATTTGATGTACTATTTACAGTGATCCATTCAAAAGAAGTAATACACTGACCAGGAAAGATGAATCCCTCTTCGATGGCAAGGATGTCCTAGGTGGACACACAAAGACCGAGATTCGCGAACACCTGCAGTGCAAGTACAAACACAGATATAACAGATTACGGTGACATTTCATGATTTTTAAGATTATTAACAAATGAATGGAAAAGATGAACTATATAAAATGATTTATGAGTTGAAATATGAGGAACAACAATACGAGACGAAGCAACAGCAAAGTCAATTACATTTTGTTGCATGCTCGTCCAAAAATTTCCCATGCATAGTCCTCCCAAGTTACAGATGTGTGGGTATCCCACAAAAACGGAGACTATTCAACAATAATTCTATTTCAAATTATAACCTCGTCGTGAAACAAAACTACATAACAACTTCAAGACATAAGATGGAATGTGCATGAATACAATGGTAAAGGAGATTTTTTTAAACCATGTGCCCTATATTAAACATTTTTTGAAAATAGAAAGCACACGTCACTTGAATCCTATCAATCTTTTGTATGTAGAAATTATATTAATATTCTCTAAAACAGATACAACGTTCTAGAAATAACTTTTATGCAACAACTATACTTTCCATTCTCTAGCCTGAACCAGTTCATACCAATCCCTTTATAATGCCACTAACACTCTTATTATGCATATAACAACTGGTTCTTTCTATTCCCAGCACTATGCAGCTAGCCATCTCCTTGTTGCACACCAGACTAAACCAAACACCCTAAACCTAAGATTATGATTCATCATTATTAGGTCCTGCATGAATATGTAAACTGAACCGACAAGTTAGCACATCATCTACTAAACAAGCAACACCACAACAGCTTATAATCTCCCAAAGGCTCCTAGCAGCAGCAAGATGAAACAAAAGATAAGGAGATTATGACTACATAGGCATTTCATCAAAGAGCTCATAATAAAGAATCGGAAAAGTAACCCGACCTGAAAGTTGAAGGCAAGAACCTGCAGGAATGGGAATGCAAACCCAACAATAAATTCAATATTGAATTGTGGGATATGGAAAAGGACCTTTTTTAACCACCATAGGCAAGCTCACACGCATAAGCCTACTCCACTTTGCCAATGACTTTTATACCAACGCCTTTTCCATCCACTGGCGTATCATCTTCATAGGAAGAAAATCAGCCTGAACTTGTCGGGTGTGTGTGCTTCCATCAACCAGCAAAGAAATCATATACCACAAAAAACATTGTAACTCAAAGAATGGTGACGTTTTCGAAGAGCAAGGAACAAAGTGGAGGCCCTCAACAGGAGTTGTGAACCCCGTCCACCCTACCGGTACCACCTTCATATAGACAAATAAAACCGAGCAAAATCCTACAGCAACGTACATGGTCCAATACTTCTAGATCCTGCAGGACATATGTCATAGAGGCAATAATAAATGTTATTGATTATCTCCCTATTCATAATTAGGTTTATGTTCCATGCTATAACTGCTATGGTTCTTGGGTCTACAATAACCACGAGGCTGGGAGGAAGACTCATATGCACGTGTGGAATAATAAATGATAAAATGTATTCCTAGTCTGGCCTCTAAGATTAGCTCAAGTGTTGCATGATGGTTTTGTTTTCCTGATCATGGACATGTCTATGCGAGCAACTTTGAGGGCATAGTGTTAGAAGAACATTTGTGTTGAATCGACCCGAATTGATGTTATGTTATGAGATACATTCGTCACAAGTTAATGGTTAATAACACAGAGATGGCTAATGTTTGCATGATTCCTTAGACCATGAGAGTATCGAGTTTCTTCATGCTTGCTTCATGAACTTTGGGGTTTGTTAAACGTCATCCATAAATGGGTGGCTATTACGGCGGCTTACGGGTTCATGGAAAAGCATGTCAAGTAACTTAATAACTCAAGATTGGGATTTGCTCCTCCGACGATGGAGAGATATTCTCGGGCCCTCTCGATGTTACGGTATCCATCATCGTCTGGCCAGGCACACTGTGATTTGATCACAGGGATGCCGGAACATGAAAACGAGAAAAGAGAACAAAACCGGTAACGAGGTAACTTGCATAGTGGACAAGTCATTGATCCATGGGGATGCAGAAAACCTCACGTCGGGTGTTTGTAACATATCGCGAAGCAACGTGAATAGCTCAAGGCAACTGGAGATTCACTCGAATATTCATTCATGTGGGTATAGGGGTCAATATGGGTGTCCACGACTCCGATGTTGATCACTGATCGGAAGGGGTTCCGGGTCATGTCTATACTTCACCGAACCTATAGGGTCACACGTTTAAGGGTCATCTATCTACTGAATACTAGACAGGGAGTCTGAGAGAAAATCATCGAAAAAGTTTCGGACAGCAGAAAAGTTCCGTAGAGAGAACATCGGAATAGTTTCGGTAAAACCGAAAATTTGTTTCGGAGTGTACCATTAAGTCAAATTGGTTCCGGCACATGCCTGGAAATTATTGGAGGGTGCCAGAATTGTTCTGGTAACTTCTGAGATTTTTCAAAGACAAAAACCAGAAATGTTCCGGACTGCCGGAACCGCTTTAGTTGCTTTTCACAGATGAAAATCACTAAATCGAGAAGTTGTTTCGGAGTACACCATTAAGTCAAATTGTTTTTGGCACACGCCTGATAATTCTTGGAGGGTGCCAGAATCATTCTGGAAACTTCTAGGAATTTTCCGGAAGAAAAACCGGAAATGTTCCGGAGCTGCCGGAATCGCTTTGTTTGCTTTTCGCAGATGAAAATCACTAATCCGGAATTGTTTCGGAACGCGTCGAAAATTAATTTAGTGGGTACTGAAAATGTTCTAAGCCCACATAAATATTTTTGATTCGAACGGACGCTGAAAAATGTCGTCGTGAATAGTGAAAGTGCTTTTTGGGTGGCTTCTTGGAGAAGCCACCTTGAGGGCCCTTTGGTATTTTCCCACTTGGCTTCTTGGAGAAGCCACCCTTGGGCTTGGCCTATAAATAGGGGTGGAGTGGGCTGCCTAAAGACGCATCCCTTCTCACATACAAGTGCCATGCATGCTCTGGCTTTCTCTCTCCCTCCCAGCGAAATAGTTTCGTAGAGCCGAAAGGCTGTCTGGGTTCCGGTGGGAACTAGTTTTGTACGGCGAAGCCCTACCGGATAGATGACACCGTATGTGTGCAACTTTATACAGAGATCGTAGTTTCGGTATTAGTTCATGAGTGCCTCTCGAAAGGGCTGTCCGTGTGACCGTCCGAGTTTCGAAGGTCCTCCCGAAGGGCTTTCCGAGTGACCGTTCGAGTTTCGAAGGTCCTCCCGAAGGGTTGTCCGTGATACCGTCCGGGGGACTATCCAACCGCTTTCCGGAGGGCTGTCCGAGGGGCAGATGAGGGTATACATCCTCGCAGTTGGGAGTTCGTAAATCCTAGCTGCGGGGATCTGCACCACCGATCGTCATCGACTCTACTTTTGCTGCGCTACGAGTCGGCAACGAAAAAGATCAAACCTTGTATGCAGTCTCCATAGTGGTCCTGAACTAGTGCGTAGGTCGGAATTTTTTTGTTTTCTGCTGCGTTTCCCAACAGATCCACGATGTGCAAGCACCAAAAAGTAAAACTGCACAAATCAAACATGGACAAATGGAAGGAAAAAGGCTAGAGCATATGAGGAATTAAACGGGTAGTGGAGGAGCTCACCTAGAGTTTAGACCCGTCGATCTAGCCGTGTAGACGCTAGATGTAGACAAAGAGCATGCCTGCCCTTCTTCCTTCTCCCACGACACCACATCAGAGGAGGAGTTGGAGCAGGCTGTCGTTGGGAGACGAAGAAGTACAATGGGACTCAGCACCGCCAGGGCCATGGCTGGTCCACGCCGAGCCACCTCCCGCGCTGGCATCCCCTCCACCCCGCCTTCTCTGGCTCCGGCCGAGCGGGGCCTTGACTGAAGACGAGGAAGATTTGTTAGGTCGGGGCGCCGCCATGAAAGGAGGCCATGGGAGGAGAAAGGAGGCGCCGCCTGGTAGGGGAGGAGGTGGTGTCGCCCATTGCGTGCAGGTCACCGCCGCCGCCGGAGAAGCTCGCCTCCACGCCAGCAAGCCTCGGATCCCCGCCGCCTAGTCCTCATCCTTGCTGACGGCCACAACATCCTTCTCCTCACACATTTACCCCTCCCTCTCCTCTCTCTCGCACCGACGGGAAGAGGAGAGCAGCTGGTGGTGACAAGAGGGGACGAGGGTCGCGGGGGAGACCCAGTCGCTTCTTGCTGGCCTTGGCACGGAGCCAGGAGAACTAGGAGAGAGGAGGGGATCCGTCGGCGGCAAGGGGGGCGAGGAGACTGGCTAGGTCTTTTTACTCCGGCTCCCTTGTTTCTTCTGGGTGTCCGCTTTTTCTATCGATGAGCCCTCGCTCCTGCTGTCGCTTTGCACTATTCCAGCCGGCGTGGAGGCCTTGGTTCTGCCTAGCACCCCCTTCATCCTTTATATGTTCAATTCCCACTATGTGTTGTTCCATTCAACCGAACTCTCTGGTGAACATTTTGTGTCTCTCCTCGTTTGCGCAATGTCGGAACAATATATTTTGGTGTTCCGTGAACAGATTGCAAATGATATTTGCAAAAATTAGGCATGGACATATCAAAATGTCACCTCTCTAATTTTATAAATTTACAATGAGTACGATTTAAAGAAAATTATGAACTACAAAAATGAAAAATTACATGGTAAAAACTTTAAAACTATTATCCCTGGGATAAAAATTCCATGGTAAAAACTTTAAAACTATTATCCCTGGGATAAAAATTCCATGAACAAAATAGAGCTATTTGAACACAAAAAGGAAAGAAAAATAGCATGTTAGAAAAAACCTGACATCTCTTAATAAACAAAAAATGACATCTAAAAAAATGCCACCTCTTAATAATAAAAAATACATCTCTTACCAAAAAAATACATATCTTAATAATTAAAAATGACATCTCTTAACAAATAAAAATGCCATCTCATAATAATAAAAATGTCATCTCTTAAATATGAAGATAATATCTCTTAACAAATAAAAAATGCCATCTCTTAATATTAAAACGGCATGTTAGTAATTATTAAAATGTCATGCAAAACATGGAAAATGCCATGTTACATTTAATAAAAAATGCACATTGCTTAGAAAAAAATCACCTCTAATTTGTTTTTTTTCAAATAATGGAAAATATTGGTATTTGCTGATCTATGTTTCAAATGAAAAACAAAAATAACTCAAATACATAAAAGACGCTTGAGCGCCAAAGTATTTACAAAAAATACACAGCCCAACTGGCGAGTGCGCTTGGCGGCTCCCCGGGATGGCGCGAGTTTGATCCCCATGTCGCGCTTATTTTTGGAGAAAAAATGCACATTGCTTATTCCAAAATTTGCTACTTTTGTACAGAATGTGCGTCCGGGTAGGATGCTAAGATCTTTGTGAGTTCCACATTAATGCAAAAGAGTGTTACTTCTAAAAATTGACGAATAACAGGAACATACAACAGTTCACTATGTGTAATTGCAAAGTATTCAGTTGGATGAAATGCAAAGTTCTCTCATAAAAACAAGTTGAAAAGTAAGCTCTCTTTGCAGAATGTACAGTTATCTCCCTAGACCACCATGCTGAACATGTGTCGACTAGATTTACGTACTTCGTTGTGTAGGAAGGCCCTCCCTAGCTGTTGTGCCTTTCAATTGACCACAAGACAATTATCAGACGTTCTCTACACATCGCCATCCCAATTATTCACCCAGGCGAAGGGACCTTATTTAACACAACAAGCGTAGGAATGTTCCTGCCCAATTTGCATCCAACAGAAGTCAAACAAACATACACGGATGCTGAATTGTCCCACTGAGAATTGGATTTGCATGACCGCCGCTCATCATCGTGAAAGCTTTCTGTACCAAGTAAACTTGACTTAGCATAAGAGTTGTTCTTTATTCAAAATGCTAAAAAATGATTTTGCAAGGAACCAGAGCACCAGCAGAAAGAAATATTCTTTGCTTTCTTTGTAGTCCTTGTGGTATGCACATCTTCCTTGCTCTCACCAACTTCTTTGTCAGTATGAGTTGTCTTTGGGGAAATTCTTCATATATGTACACTACTAAAAGGTGGGATTCTCTTCCAAAGTTTATGCTCCCTGTCCAAGAACTCGTCTTTCAACTCTAGCCCCAAAGTGGCATCCCTGAGTGCATAACGACCTACTAGAAAAACAAAACAAAAAGAAGGTGAAAAGAGATGAAACACACTAACAAAATGGTAGCATGATGCCCCAATTCAAAGACAATTGAACAAAATTGAAAAAAAAATGGAAAGAAAAAGTAACCATGACCAACTGACCAAGCAGGCATTTTCTTATAGGAGTATCACCTAAAAGAGTGTATTTCCCCACAAGAAATATCACAGGCCAGACATGGCTGGTGTGAACAGCCGATGTTATCAGTAACCGTTGGTGAAAGTATTGTCCTATACTCACTGCTTAAGTTTAGCATCTACTTTTTCACAGAAAAGTTCCAGACTGAAAGGGTAACTTGCTTCAAAGTCATACCTAAAGAACTAAATGGAATACTAACTCCATGGCGTATCCATAAGTAATATCAAACTGAAAACAATGGTTCTTAAGAAACATGCATGAGAAGGAATCAACATTTTAGTTCATGGTAACATAATTCATAAGGTGCCAGTCCATCTCTACAGTGCTCAAGTCACTCTACTCTCCAGATTCTGCCAATCTACTAATTATGTCAAAAAGAGTTGCACGGTTAATAAGATATAAACCAAGCACTGAAAGCCAACCAACACGCCAGCGAGAAGACAACTCCGATTTTGAGGACGAGTCTCACAGGAGAAATGTGGAAGGCCTGTGCTGACCAGATCGGCTGCAACTGGACCACCCTTTATGTGTCATCATCACCACTTGGTCGACCTCATGACAGGGAAGTTCTGAGTTAACAGTAACAAGGCGAAACAGAGCACATAGAAGAACCCACGGACAAGCAAGAAAGCTGACCCAATGACCCAAGCCATGTCGCGACCCAATGTTGCTCGCCATCATCGTCGTTGGCAAACCAAACACAGTGCAAACGGGATCCAAGCCAGCGGACCCATAATCCACACTAAGAGAAGTGGCCCGGGAAGCTTTGCCACACATAAATATGATATGCAATACAGTGTACTCATATGTATGATGATGACCAGTTACGCTAAGCCAGAATTGGATGGACACGACAAAATTATGTATTCCAGCTTTATGGGGCAATTATGCATGAAACAGCATCTTTTTAAACTCGATTTTAGTTGGGCTGGAATACACAAAACATCAGAAAAGTAAACTAAAGATAAAGGGTTCCCAAGAATCTTGAGGACACAGTTGAGTGTACAAGAAGCTTATGACGGTGTATGAGATCTCCTTCAGTAAAGGTCAGATGTACTCGTGCTATTGTTGTCAAAGAAAAAGAAAAATGAGAGGGTGTCATTGCCACCATGATGTGGACAAAGCACTTAATCATATTGTGATAGATGAAACACCCCCAATCTGGCCTGAGCTGGGAATAGGTCCTCCGGGAATCATGCTGATTTTGTTATATCACAGTCGAAGAAAAGGAACTATCAGTTTAATTGAACAAGAAAACCATTGACAAATGACAACACATAGATGCCATTAGAAAGATAGTAGAATATTAAGCGCCTTTAAGGGCCAACTTGGAGGGGGGAAAGGTCAAAGAATCAACAAGATTATGGTTTCCTTGGAGGACTCCCACAAACGTACTGCAAACAGAATGTCCCGCTATAAATGAAGATTGGCCAATGGCAACATAGCACAGGACCCCAAACACACATGCACACGCTTCCTATCAAGATGAAAAGAAGCCTACTAGTACTTTGGTCCCTGTTCTGCCTCTGTGTGGCAAACACAGCTTCTGGGAACAAGCCCAAACACCCTCTTGAGTTTGATCAGTTGGAAATATCCAGGAAATATGTTTCAGCAAAACAGTATGCATCTGGGAGCAAGAGCACTTCTAGTTCTTCGGTGCATGGTGGGTCACAAGATTATCAGCGAGAGAGGGATAAGATCATAGCAATGCCAGGCCAGATGGAGGAAGCGGAATTCGAACAATATGCAGGATATGTCACGGTGGATGCAAATGCTGGAAGGGCTTTGTTCTACTATTTTGCTGAGGCTCCTCAAGATCCTTCCAAGAAACCACTAGTCCTGTGGCTGAATGGAGGTATGTTATATGTGCTCTGCTTATCCATAAACTTGCAGTGCAATTTGCCAATAAAACTTTGTGAGCTAGACCAGCTATGATGCAGATGTGCACTTGAGATTGAATAAGCACACCGCATATATTGGTATTAATTGAGCTCTCTTTAAAATGCGGTTACAAAACTTCTTGGAGAACTAATGATATGAGGTTTGCAGGCCCTGGTTGTTCGTCCTTTGGAGCTGGAGCCATGCTAGAACTTGGACCCTTCTCTGTCCATAGTGATAACAAGACACTGTACAAGAAAAAGCATGCATGGAACACAGGTAAATTCTATCCAGTCCTGCCCATAGTTAATTGTTAACAAAGTGGTCGCGTTTATACCCAGATGAATTTACCAGTCTTCATCCACAAATGCAGTAGCGAATATGCTGTTTGTTGAGATCCCAGCCGGTGTTGGGTACTCATACTCCAACACGACATCAGACTATCACAACACTGGTGACAAAAGAAGCACAGATGATGCGTACACCTTCCTTGTCAATTGGCTCGAGAGATTTCCCGAGTACCGAGACCGTGATTTCTTCTTAACTGGCGAGAGCTATGCTGGCCACTATGTACCAGAGCTAGCTAATTTGATTATTTCTAACAACAGAGCCAGAAACGCGACTCATGTCAAGCTCAAAGGTGTTGCTGTAAGTGTTCAACAATAACTGTTTTGAAGCTTCTAATGCCAGTAAGATTCTAATCACTGATACCACTCTGAAATTTGGTCAGATCGGCAACGCAGACTTGCAATACAATTTGACTCTAAGAGCAACATTTGACTACTTCTGGATGCATGCTATGATTTCTGGAAAAACCTACAGAACTGTCCAGGCCAACTGTGGCTTCAACGGGACATATACCAAAGATTGTGATAATGCCATGAACTTAGCCATAAAGGAAAAGGGTAATGTTGATGACTACAACATCTATGCACCAATATGCCGTGATGCGTCCAGTCCTCTCAGATCAAGTGACCCGGTATACACACTTAAACACATCAATCTACATATTTGTCAAATTTCGTTGTTACAAATATGCCTCTTGGGATACTGAATTTTTGGCTGACCAATGTAATGTAAGGTGGTGTTCGGTGATCCCTGCACAAATCACTATGTCTCATCTTATCTAAATCGTCCAGAGGTCCAACGAGCCCTACACGCAAACACAACAGGGTTGAACTACCCATGGATGGATTGCAGGTATAAAGATTGGAATACCCAAGTAGGTTTCAATTCTTTGCAGCCAATTTTAGGCACAATTATTTCCCAGGAATAATTCCATTCTTTTGTTTTCTTAGGGCTATCTGAAAAGGCAATCTATACTTTTAAGTACAAATCACAAATTGTTTATATGACTGACCCTAATAACTTCATCACCAGATAAGTACTTGTAAGCCTCCCATCACTCACTTCTGATTTGCTTTAATGCCAAAAAGGTACCTACAATCTATATGAGCCAGCCATAAAAAATTAAGACTCTGTGAACCACAGACCACGGTAGGTATTAAAAAGTGAACAATAAAAAGGGCATAATGGCATATGATTCTTCAACCTACGTACAGACTACTTTTGCTTGTACAGGGGCATCAATCTGAAATTAAGGGTCTTAACCCATTTATGCATAAACCTTTTTACTGCTGGGAATTTTCTCAGTCTTCGGGCTCAAGCAACCTCGTACTAAAGGAATATCAAGGAAAATTAGATAACTGGAAAGCAGTCAACTTGTATTAGAATTATAATATGTTTCTAATCGATTTCAATGTTTCACTCAAGCAGTCAACTTGTATTCGATAACTGGAAAGATTCACCGGAGACCGTGCTGCCATCGATCCAGAAACTCATTTCAAGTGGCACAAGGGTATGGCTGTACAGGTACTCCTATATATATCCCCAGGATTCTGTTTCTCAAGTACCGAAGCAGTCAATTGTTAATGTTTTATTAATCCCTAATCAACTGCACCCTTGTGTACCAGTGGTGATATGGATGCAGTATGTTCTGTGACCTCGACCCAATACGCACTGGACATTCTTGACCTGCCCACAGAAACATCTTGGCGCCCATGGCGCGTCGACAATGAGGTAAAGAATCCACGGCTGAACACATGACTATCACTGAACAGTCGAGAACTTCAGATTACATTATTATTTCCTAATTCCAATAGCGACATGGCTGTGGGCACCTGTAAATGAAGTTAAAAATTGTTTACTGGTTCCTTCATAAATGGCAGGTTGCCGGCTATGTGGTTGGGTACAAGGGCCTGGTGTTTGCAACAGTCAAAGGAGCGGGGCACATGGTCCCTTACTATCAGCCTCGCAGGGCCCTAGCGCTATTCTCATCCTTCCTCGAAGGAAAGCTTCCACCACAATGATCCAATTGATAGGAATAAATAGCACATGTCTATTGTAACCGTCGTTAGCGAATGGGTGTGTCCGACCCCACGCAGTCGCGTCCCTTCTCTCTCTTAACATGTAAATGTCATCCTTTGAAGGTATTCCCGCACACATGTATATATACCCTTTGTATCAGTGAAATGATGATGCTTGAGCATTCACTTCCTTCCAATCTCGTTTTACTTCATAATCTTTAGATCATCAGGAAGGCTCAAAAGGCCCTTCCGGTATATATGAAACCGCAAATTCCAAACAAAGGTTCAAGGATTCGGAAGCTACAGCAAGAACGTCTAGAAAGGTTAAAGTAGCTAAAGGTAGCAGATAGCTAGAACATTCAAAGCCTATTACCAAAATTAAAGCATATGAAACCCAGCGCTAGGCGGGAAGACATCTTCTAGTAGCCAGGAAGCTCTCCATTCATATGGCTTGCATTTCCAGCGGCACCACCAACGTCGAGGAAGTCCTGGTCTTCTTCATCGGCGTCTGGGCTGGAGAGCCAGCCAGCTCCAAAGGGGGAGCTGGGCTGAGTGTTGAGATCTTCGGCACCCAGGTCCCTGGGTAGCACAGTTGGGGAGAATGGAGGCAAAGGAGCACTACCCACAGAAATATCTAGACACGGCTCCAGTAATGGAAAGGTTCTTAATGGAGTTAAACATAGCACCTTCAGTGCCATTGCCTAGCCCCGTTACCCCATAGACAGTAGATGGGGGCAGTGGCGGAGCTTCAAACAAATTGCTGGGCGGGCCAAGCTAAAGAACACACAAAATATTCAAATTCGAGATCATTGGAATTAATCAGTATACTTTCTCTTCCTATTTGTTACAAGATCAAGTGAGAAGATATAAACAAAAGAAGTTATGCTGAAATTTACTACTCCATCCAATCCGAATTAATTGACGCAACCTCTATGCAGTGTCTGTTTTACATTGTACAGGCCGCGTCAAGTAATTCGTCTCGGAGGAAGTACTCGTATATGATAATTTGCCAGGCACTACAATTTTGACTGGCCTTGCACATAGCTACATATGCTACAATGTGTAATCTGTAAACAACAATTGAGTAGCATATTGGTAATGAGATGAATAGATGATGACCTAAGTGAAATTTAGGGGACGAAGAACGCGTCAAAAAAAATATAGGGGAAGAAAATTGGAAATGATTCAAAGAAATATTAAGAGCAGCTTGTAGTGATTCAGGGGAATTGGAGAGATTGAGGCTTGAGATACGAGAGGATCAAATTCAAGAAGAGCTCATTTTTGGGTGTTGCCTGGGTTGCCGGTGGTAGCTGCGTGTACTTGTGGCCGCGTGGGGTCGTGGGCTGGCCGACTCCGATTCGCCCTGCTGCTGTGTGCGGTGTGCCGGTGGGCCGTCCGGCCGTGGGCAGCGGCTGATGTGTACCGCAGTCCCCGTGGCCGGTGGGCGGCGCCGCGGCGGCCTGAGGTTGCTGCGTGACAGCGGCGGCGGCTGCTGAATCGTCAGTGCTGCGTTTGTGAGACGTGAGAGCATCTTCAACATCTGCGGTAAATAAGCGCCGCCACATAAATTTAACCATTCTAACGCGTTCAACCGGTAGAGTGGTTCTGGTTTCAACGGGCACGTAATAACCGTGCACGCGGTATATGAAGTTAGGCGCGCGGTCTGAATCGCCAACGCGCGCTGTGTATTTGGAACGTCCGCTTCCGCGCGCGGCACACACGAGCGCTCGCGTCGCACTCTCTCCTTCGTGCCACCTTCGCCCTGCACGCGTCGGTGCCGGCGAACTGGACCCGATGGACGCACGCGCCGTCACCCCGCTCACCCCATCCTACAGCGGCGACCCCTTCACCGCTGCCGCCGCAAACCCTAGCGCGGGGAGCGTTGGCCTCGCCTCTGCCGGAGCTCCTCCGAGCATCGGCCTCGCGCGGCCTCTTCATGCCGCCGTGGATGACCTCGGCGGCGGGTGGTGTCGCACCGCCGCCGCCCCGTGCCCCCTCCCCTCGAAGCTCCCAAATGCGGCGCGGCCGAAGAAGGGCAAGACATTCGCGAAGAAGAACAAGGCGGCGAACGGCTCCGGCACCTCGAAGGCGTCGAGGAAGAAGCTTGCAGGGCGTGTGACGGGCGTTGGCACCTCGAAGACGTCAAGGAAGAAGCTTGCGGTGGCGACTTGTGCGCATGTCCATTTGGGCGGCTCGTATAGACGAACACTGCCCGATATGATTGAATGTTTGAAATCCATTTTGTGTCCAAAATGCAATATATAGCATGCCCGGTGAGTCACGCGCTGCATTTTTGCGCGCCGCTGGAGAGGCGTGCGCTGCTGGAGCGACACGCGCGCGCTGTATTTTAGCGTGACTGTTGGAGCCAACGCTGCCGGCCACGTCAAATCAGGCGAAGGACGTGCTTAGTTTTTAACGCATTTGACGGTTATTGGAGATGCTCCAAGCTCGTGGGCTATGGAATCCATTCCAGCCATTCGACGGTGTGGGTTGGGGGAGTCTCAGTGGGGAGCTCCTATCTAGCGCGTGGGGCGCTGGCAAACATGCCAGCACGCACCCAATCCAGTACCGCGCGCCCCTCATGGGCCGGCCCATAAGCGGTGTTGGGTGCCCCAGTTTTTTTATTCCGTGTTTTTTCTTTCTTTTTTTCTGTTTTGTCTTCTTTAAAACAATTTGTAGTATCAAAAAGTTCAAAATTTAAGGAAAAACATTAATTTTGTAGAATTTTTTCGAGAAATCATAACATGTTTGTGGTTAAAAAATATTGATGATTTTAAAAAAATCATGAAATCAAAAAATGTTCATAAATTTCAAAACAAATGTTCACTAATTTAAAATTCGTTGAAGAAATTTTTAACTTGATGAAGAAAAATTGTATTCAAGAACATAGACTTCCACTTCTCACGTCATTTTTCACTTATTCACCAGACATCGCCCTATACGTCAAATAGGAGTTGACGTCTCAATGAGTGATGGGCCTAGGTATCGATTTTTTTTTCAAAGACGGGTAGGCCACGCCTTATCTAGTGTGCTGCATATGTGAAGGAGATTCATGAGAAGGCCAGGGAAGAGGTAGAAAATAAGTCCAAGTACTATGCATCTAAGAGCATCTCCAGCCGTTGCCCCCCAGGGGCCGATTTTAGTGCCGCCTGGGGGCAGCCAGCGCTAAAATCGGCCTGGGGCGGCTCGGCTTCCCAGCCGCGCCCCCGGAGTCGCCCCCAACCGCCGCTTTCAGCCCATTATGGGAGTAGAATCGGCCCAAGAACGTTAAAAAGGTTCGATTGTTTATTGAAATATAATACAAAAGTTAAAATAAAAAAAAGACTACGCCGTCTTGTCGTCCCCGTCCCGTCGCCGCGCGCCGCGTTCTACATGCCGAGGAGCTTGTAGAAGTTGGTGTAGTCACCGCTGTCGTCCCCGTCCCCGTCGCTGCCGTCGTCGTCCGGCGCGCCACGGGCGCCGTCCCTGCTGTAGCCCTGTCCTGCGTCGCCAAGACGATGTAGGTCAGGGTTGGAGGGCTCAGGCGCCTCCCCATCGCTGTCGTCGTCGAGGATGATGAGGCCGGTGATCTCCTCCTCGCGGTGGCGAGCCTCGATCTCCTCGAGGACCCGGCGCTATCGCTCCACCTCCTCCCGGACGTAGTCGTCCCGCGCCCACTTCAGGGCAGCCTCGTCGTCGATGGTGGCCATGGCCAGGTGCTCACGCTTGACCACCGTCGGCGTGCTAGGCTCCGTCTTCGGCCAGAAAAGGCGGAGGTGGCCTCGGGGAGGCGAGGGCTCACGGCGACGGCCCTCGTTGATGGTGATGTCGCCGTTGTTGCGTCTGCTGCGGAAGCTGCGTCAGAGCGGCAACAACAAGCCGGGCTCGGCCTTAACGGCGACGAGCGGCGTGCGCGTTGCGCCGGAGGAGTGGGAGGACTGGGAGCCAGAGGAGTACGAGGACGACGACGACGGCGCCTCCATACGCCGGGGCTGCCACGACGAGCCCCTCTGGCGGGAGACAAACGTCGCCTCCGGGTACCCTTGCATTGATTCGATTCCCCATGGGGAAACCCAGGCGATGAGGACGATGACGTGCGCTCGGGGTCGCTGACTCGGCAGACCCACCCCCGTTTTCGTACCAAATCGTTTCGCCCGGCGCCCCCAAGCGCCCCCCAGCGCGCTGGGTTCGGCCTGGGTACGCCGGCGCTAAATTAGGCCCTAACCGGCGAAAAATAGGCTCGTGGGGGCGCGGCTGAGCCGATTTTCGACCGCCGACGCAAAAAACGGCCTTCGGGGGGGCTCTTGGGGGGCGGCTAGAGATGCTCTAAGGCAACCAAAAACCGCAAGAAGGTGACTTTTGAGTTGGAGATCTAGTTTGGATACATTTACGCAAAGATCGGTTCCCAGAGAAGCACAAATGCAAGCTAATGCGTCATGGAGATGGACTATTCAAAGTCTTGTTCAAGATTAATGACAATGGTTACAAGATCCAGCTTCCTGGAGACTATGTTGTGAGTCCAACATTCAACGTTGTTAATTTGTCTTCATGCTTCAATTAAGAGGGTTAAGACTCGAGGACGACTCCTTTAGAGGGGGAGGATGATAAGTACACCCTAGGTTCACCTCGTTTATCATCTTCTCCACATGATAAATCTCAGCTATCAAATGAATCTTTTACAAAGATCTATTTGGGCCCTATGACAAGGAGTCGTATCAAATAAATAGAACAAGAGGTGAATGTACTCCTAGTTGGTCATAATTCAACTATCCATGAGAACTTTATATTGCCTAAATCTTGTGCTGATTTTACTCGGGTATAATATTGTCAACGAACAATTTTAGCTCATGATGTGACTAAACAATTAAAAAGAAGAAAGAACATTATGGTAACCCCAAAAAATCAGGTGCTAAACGCATGAACCAATGCAAATGATAACTAACCAATACATAAAGGAGTTTAATTGCTAAATAATTCAATAAAAAAACTTAGCTATAAAAGTTCAACACCTATTCATTGGAGAGACTACTTGCTAAGATTTTTAAGGCTGGTTGTAATGGAGAGTATCATATACTAGTATCATGTATATGATACTACTTTCCTAATGCATAGTATCATATAACAATTGTTTTATTGTCATGCATGACACTTAGTAGCATATCATTTATTATGATACGGTATCATGATATGATATTCAACATTCTCTTTCTTCATTTAATTCTATGTCACATCATCAAAATCGTCTAGTTGACATGCATAATACTAACTATAATACTCCCATTACGACCAGCCCACTACACCTCATGTAAGCATCAATGCGATTGAAAGCCATTTTTACCCTTGATTTTGCTACTAGATTCTACTGCATGTAGTCTTAGCCTCAACACGTTAGAAAGTGGACAACCTCTACCGACCCAAACAAAACTATTGATGATGCTGGCCGGAGGTGTTCTTTAATTAAAATATTGGGGTTTTAGGCTGGGTGCACGATGCCCATATTTTTTTCTTCAACGTTTACACCGTAGTAAATACTTCCTCTGTCCAAAAATATTTGTTTACGGTATTCGGGAGTTGCACAATCTCATGGTCTAAGGAAATAATACTTGACATTAGAAAAGCTTTAGCAGACGAACTACACGATCTTGTGCTATGCTTAGGATTGGGTCTTGTCCATCACATCATTCTCTTAATGATGTGATCCTGTTATCAACGATATCCAATGTCCATGGTCATGAAACCGTGACCATCTATTGATCAATGAGCTAGCCAACTAGAGGCTCACTAGGGACACGTTCTGGTCTATGTATTCACACATGCATTACGGTTTCCGGTTAATATAATTATAGCATGAACAATAGATAATTATCATGAACAAGGAAATATAATAATAACCATTTTATTATTGCCTCTAGGGCATATTTCCAACAGTCTCCCACTTGCACTAGAGTCAATAATCTAGTTACATTGTGATGTATCGAACACCCATAGAGTTTTGGTGTTGATCATGTTTTGCTCGTGAGAGAGGTTTAGTCAATAGATCTGCGACATTCAGATCCGTATGTACTTTACAAATATCTATATCTCCATCCTAGACATATCCACGAATGGAGTTGAAGCGGTGCTTGATGTTACTTGTCTTCTTGTGAAACCTGGGCTCCTTGGTAAGGGCAATAGCTCCAATGTTGTCACAGAGTAAAGTCATCGGGCCCGATGCATTGGGAATCACTCCTAGGTCGGTGATGAACTCCTTCATCCAGACTCCCTCCTGTGATGCTTCCGAAGCAGCTATGTACTCCGCTTCACATGTAGATGCCGCCACGATGCTTTGCTTGCTGCTGCACCAGCTGACTGCCCCTCCGTTCAAAATATACATGTATCCGGTTTGTGACTTGGAGTCATCCAGATCTGTGTCGAAGCTAGCATCGACATAACCCTTTACGACGAGCTCTTCGACACCTCCATATACGAGAAACATGTCCTTGGTCCTTTTCAGGTACTTCAGGATATTCTTGACCGATGTCCAGTGTTCCGCTCCGGGATCACTTTGGTACCTCCCTACCAAACATATGGCAAGGTTCACATCAAGTCTGGTACATAGCATGGCATACATAATAGAGCCTATGGCTGAAGCATAGGGAATGACACTCATCTTTTCTCTATCCTCTGATGTGGTCGGGCATTGAGTCGTACTCAATCTCACACCCTGCGACACAGGCAAGAACCCCTTCTTGGACTGATCCATATTGAACTTCCTGAATATCTTGTCAAGGTATGTGCTTTGTGAAAGACCAATGAGGCGTCTCGATCTATCTCTATAGATATTGATGCCTAATATGTAAGCAGCTTCTTCAAGGTCCTTCATTGAAAAACACTTATTCAAGTAGGCCTTTATACTTTCCAAGAGTTCTATATCATTTCCCATCAACAATATGTCATCCACATATAATATGAGGAATGCTACAGAGCTCCCACTCACTTTCTTGTAAATACAGGGCTCTCCGTAAACTTGTATAAATCCAAAATCTTTAATCACCTCATTAAAGCGAATGTTCCAACTCCGAGATGCTTGCACCACCCCATAGATGGAGCGCTGGAGCTTGCATACCTTGTTAGCATCTTTAGGATCGACAAAACCTTCCGACTGCATCATATACAGTTCTTCCTTAAGGAAACCATTAAGGAATGCCGTTTTGACGTCCATTTTCCAGATCTCATAATCATAAAATGCGGCAATTGCTAACATGATTCGGACGGACTTCATCATCACTACAGGTGAGAAAGTATCATCGTAGTCAACTCCTTGAACTTGTCGATAACCCTTAGCAACAAGCCGAGCCTTAGCGACAAGCCGAGCCTTATAGATGGTCACATTACCATCCGCGTCAGTCTTCTTCTTAAAGATCCATTTGTTTTCTATGGCTCGCTTATCATCAGGCAAGTCCACCAAAGTCCATACTTTGTTCTCATACATGGATCCTATCTCGGATTTCATGGCTTCAAGCCATTTGTTGGAATCCGGGCCCGCCATCGCTTCTTCATAGTTCGAAGGTTCACCGTTGTCCAACAACATGATCTCCAGGACAGGGTTGCGGTACCACTCTGGTGCGAAACGTGTCCTGGTGGACCTTCGAGGTTCAATAGAAACTTGATCTGAAGTTTCATGGACATCATCATTAACTTCCTCTCTGGCCGGTGCGGACTCCATAGAAATAGCTTCCCGTGTTGTGCTACTCTCCGGTTCGAGTGGAGGTACAATTACCTCATCAAGTTCTATTTTCCTCCCACTTACTTCTTTCGAGAGAAACTCTTTATCTAGAAAGGATCCATTCTTGGCAACAAAGACTTTGCCTTCGGATCTGAGGTAGAAGGTATACCCAACAGTTTCTTTGGGGTATCCTATGAAGACACACGTTTCCTCTTTGGGTTCGAGCTTCTCAGATTGAAGTTTCTTCACATAAGCATCGCATCCCCAAACTTTTAGAAACGACAGCTTAGGTTTCTTTCCAAACCATAATTCATACGGTGTCATCTCAACAGACTTAGACGGTGCCCTATTTAAAGTGAATGCGGCAGTCTCTAATGCATATCCCCAAAATGATAGCGGTAAGTTGGTAAGCGACATCATAGATCGCACCATATCCAATAGAGTGTGATTATGATGTTCAGACACACTATTTTGTTGAGGTGTGCCAGGCGGCGTGAGTTGTGAAACAATTCCACATTCCCTTAGGTGCGTGCCAAACTCGTGACTCAAATATTCTCCGCCACGATCAAATCGTAGGCACTTTATTTTCCTACCGCGTTGATTCTCTACCTCATTCTGAAATTCCTTTAACTTTTCAAAGGTTTTAGACTTGTGTTTCATTAAGTAGACATACCCATATCTGCTTAAGTCATCAGTGAGGGTGAAAACATAACGGTAGCCACCACGATCCTCAACGCTCATTGGACCGCATACATCGGTATGTATTATCTCCAACAAGTCAGTTGCTCGCTCCATTGTTCCGGAGAACGGAGTCTTGGTCATCTTGCCCATGAGGCATGGTTCGCACGTGTCAAATGATTCAAAATCAAGAGACTCCAAAAGTCCATCAGCATGGAGTTTCTTCATGCGTTTGACACCAATATGACCAAGGCGGCAGTGCCACATGTAAGTGGGACTATCGTTATCAACCTTAAACCTTTTGTTACTCACACTATGAACATGTGTAACATCATGTTCGAGATTCATCAAAAATAAACCATTCTAGCAGGGCATGACCATAAAACATTTCTCTCATATAAATAGAACAACCATTATTCTCAGATTTAAATGAGTAGCCATCTCGCATCAAACGAGATCTAGATACAATGTTCATGCTCAAAGCTGGTACTAAATAACAATTATTAAGGTTTAAAACTAATCCCGAAGGTAGATGTAGAGGTAGCGTGCCGACGGCGATCACATCGACCTTGGAACCATTCCCGACGCGCATTATCACCTCGTCCTTTGCCAGTCTTCGCTTATTTCGCAGCTCGTGCTTGGAGTTACAAATGTGAGCAACTGCACAGGTATCAAATACCCAGGAGCTACTACGAGCGCTGGTAAGGTACACATCAATAACAAGTATATCACATATACCTTTAATGTTGTCGGCCTTCTTATCCGCTAAGTACTTGGGACAGTTCCGCTTCCAGTGACCAGAACCCTTGCAATAAAAGCACTCAGTCTCAGGCTTGGGTCCATTCTTGTTCTTCTTCCCGGCAACTTGCTTACCGGGCGCGGCAAATGCTTTGTCGTCCTTCTCGAAGCTCTTCTTACCCTTGCCTTTCTTGAAACTAGTGGTCTTATTGACCATCAACACTTGATGCTCCTTTTTTATCTCGACCTCCGCTGATTTCAGCATCGAGTACAACTCAGGAATGGACTTCTCCATACCTTGCATGTTGTAGTTTATCACAAAGCTCTTGTAGCTAGTTGGGAGCGACTGGAGGATTCTGTCAATAACCGAGTCATCCGGAATATTAACTCCCAGCTGAGACAAGCGGTTGTGCAACCCAAACATTTTGAGTATGTGCTCACTGACAGAACTATTTTCCTCCATCTTACAACTGAAGAATTTGTCGGAGACATCATATGTCTCGCCCCGGGCATGAGCTTGGAAAACCAATTTCAGCTCTTGGAACATCTCATATGTTCTGTGTTGCTCAAAACGCTTTTGGAGCCCCGGTTCTAAAATGTAAAGCATGCCGCACTGAACCAGGGAGTAGTCATCACAGTGCGACTGCCAGGCGTTCATAATGTCTTGATCCACTGGGAAAACAGGTGCGTCACCTAGCGGTGCATCAAGGACATATAATCTTTTGGAAGCTATGAGGATGATCCTCAAGCTACGGACACAGTCCGTATAGTTGCTTCCATCATCTTTCAGCTTGGTTTTCTCTAGGAACACGTTGAAGTTGAAGGTGACATTAGCGTTGGCCATTGGACCTACAATATAGATTGTAAAGACAATTGCAGACTAAGTTCATGATAATTAAGTTCACATAATCAAATTATTTAATGAACCCACTTAGATAGACATCTCTCTAGTCATCCAAGTGACACATGATCCACGTCAACTAGCCCGTGTCCGATCATCACGTGAGACGGACTAGTCATCCATGGTGAACATCTCCATGTTGATCGTATCTTCTATATGACTCATGTTCGACCTTTCGGTCTCCCGTGTTCCGAGGCCATGTCTGCACATGCTAGGCTCGTCAAGTCAACCTAAGTGTATTGCGTGTGTAAATCTGGCTTACATCTGTTGTATGCGAACGTTAGAACCTATCACACCCGATCATCACGTGGGGCTTCGAAACAACGAACCTTAGCAATGGCGCACAGTTAGGGGGAACACATTTCTTGAAATTTTAGTGCGAGATCATCTTATTTTAGTGTCACACCCAAGATGCGCGCCTATCTATTTTAAGACATGAGGGCCTCGCAGGGGATAGAGGCACATCTTGCCGTTAGCAAGTATAGTAACATTGCATCATACATTACAGAAGAGATGAGTATACAAGTTGGCTTACACTCGCCACATGCTAAATTACAATTCCACTCAAAGTTCAATCATCAAGATGAAAACAGGGTCCGGCTACGGACGAAATCAAACGATAGACAGATGCAAATGAAACTATCTCGCTGCCCCAAAGATCACGACCAGGCCCTCTACTCATCCGGATACGTCACGTACATCCTGCCTCTTTCCTCGTCATACTCCGACTGGAGCTGGGTAAGATCATCCTGCACGTACTCAACTGAACCTGTACCTGGAGTGTTATAGTAAACTGTGAGGCACAGAGGACTCAGCTATCATGTGCCCGGGTACCGAGACTATTCAAGCTTAAAGGTTTGGAACGGGTAGTGTTTAGTTTGCAGCAGCACTAAGCATATATGGTGGCTAGCTTACGCAACATGAAATAAATATGAGTGGCCTACGAAGAACGATCGAATCTAGTATGATCTCTATGAGATTCTGAACACTTACTTACGTCAATCATAACCCCACCGTGTTCTCTCGGATCATGTTCACGAGCAGAGACGATCATGGTTACTCACACAGTTGGTGTGTTTTAATTAAAGTTTACTTCAAGTTTGCTATAACCGGGTGTTAAACAAATATCCAAGTTGCCACATAACCGCGGGCACGGCTTTCCGAAAGATTTAACCCTGCAGGGGTGCTCCAACTAATCCATTACAAAATTAACCACACTCCGTGGGAATGCCTCGACCACGGATCTCGCGGTCTTCATAGGTAATTCCAAAGGAATTCCAACACCTCGATTAAACCCGAAGAAAGTCAGACTCCACATGCAAGACACTCAATAAAGGTAAAACAAATCCAGCAAGACTACCCGACGTGTCGACGAACCCGATAAGAGCCACGTATCTCAGTCTCAGGACACGACGGATAAGCTACGCGTACGGAGGCCTGATAGAAATCTCCCAAGTTGCCCTGGGTTGGCCCCGCACAGTGCTCTAGTTTGGACCAACACTCATGAGGAGCACTGGCCCGGAGGTTGATTAAATTATCCACGGGGTTGCAAAGCCCTATGCAAGTTTATTAAGTTATTAGCAAATGTAGTACCAATGTTGGGTCTTGCCGGACAAGTTTTAATCTCAACCGAATAAACAAGGGGGTTCCCATAACAACCCCGAGCATGTTAGGAGCGCAAAGTATGGAAAACATAACACCGGTAACAAGGAACTAATGGCGGTAATAGCGGAACAAATCACTTAGCAAAAGGCCAAGCCTTCCACCAATACCAAGATATATATGTGCATTAAATTAAATAACAGAATTTATTGTGATATGCAATCCATGTTATCACATGGAACAACCTGCACCTGCAACTAAAATGCTATAAGAGGGGTTGAGCAGCAGCAACTTAGCCAAACAAAGGTTTGCTAGGATGTGGAAGTTAGAGGCTGTCGTGGCAACATGGGGGCTGATATCAGGTGGTAGGTAGCGCAATTGTAACGATAAGAGCGAGAAACTAGCAAGCAAAACAGTATCGGGATCCGGGTACGATCATCTTGCCTGTTGGTTCTTCAGCGGAACAAGTAGTGGGATCCTCGTAGTGGTACTCTCCAGGGTCCTCGAACTCAATATCGACACTCGCGTCTACCCAAAAGAGACAGCAAAAAAATAACCAACCAAGGTGCAATGCACAATCAAAATGATGCATGATCATTTATGAAGAATTCTAACATGACAATCCAAAACTAGTCATGTTTCACGTGCAAGGTTGTTTATTAATGAATCTGGACAGAACCTCATGTTAAGTTATCTAGACATGCATTAACATGGAAAATATGGGCGCATCATGAAAAATTGATAGAAATGCATATAAAAGATCGCAAGAAACGGAGTTACGGTTCTCACGATACGCTCACGACAAGGTATGGAGGCAAAGACACAAGATCACCAAGCCATGGGCTTATTCTTGGCATTCCAAGGAATCCACTGGACAGGTGATGAAAATTCAATCACAATAGACTCAAGAATCAATCAATTACATGGAGTATATCTCCCACAATCCACAAAACAATAAAACACCAAATCTGCCACAAAACAGCAACATAGCAACTTGTAAGGCTCACAACTTGAGCTACAGGAATCCTACAGCCACAAACAAGACATGGACAGAATCTACTCAACACCCACGTCAAATTATCCAACTACACCACCAGAAAAGGATCCACACATCAATAAAAAAGAAGCAATCAAGTTGGCAAGAAGAATCAGTTTTCTGGGACTTAGTCAAAATTCCAGTTTTCTGGAATCTGGAATTATAAAGTAGCAAGTTGACAGTAGTTGTTAAATATGCTAGAAAGCTCCTATTGGCATTAAAATTAACAGGAATGTATATGAAAAGAACCACTACAAATAACTAACACTTAGCATGAGCAAATTCCAATCACATCACTAGTTACAACCCACTCTTCATGGCAAAACAATAACAGCAGAACTCCCAGACTTATCATAAATAAAAAAATACTGGGACATTCCCAGAAACTTTAACTAACAAACTCATGTTGGCAAGAACTTAATTGCATGCATAGATTAAATCATAAATAAAAGACAAAAGGGCATCACAGCATAGAAATGCAGTTATGTGAAGTTGCCCCAAAGTCAAATCTGACTTCACATATGCATTCCTGGGTTGATTCTACCCCAAATGCATTACTCATACCCCTATACTTGCTTGGAGCAAGTGGGAGTAATCTTAGGTCGAAAATTGACCTCCTAATGCATGGGTGACTTATGACACTAATGCACATTCATGAAAATGGCCCAAAAGGGCATGTCTCCTATTGATACTAGTTGGAAAAGGTTAAATAGCAACTGAGGAACATGATATCATGGCATAGCATCATGAAGAAGAAAAGAAAACAAGCTAGGAGAGATATACATGCACATATACACATGAGAGCTCTCACATACACTTATATCTACACATGCACAAGGTCTAGCATCCACTCACTCTCATCTACCTAAACATGGCATCAACATGCAAGAAGAAAACCTCACACACCTACACATGCATATCTACTCAACCTACATGTGTGTGTATGTATAACATGCACACGCCTCTCATTACACCTACACACCACACCACACTCAAGCATGGGTGTATATAGGCACACATGCACTTTCATACATGTATGTCCACATACACATACACATACACACCTACACACTCACTCACAAGCATGCACACAACACTCACTTACATGCACTAGCACACATGCATGTGTATGTACCACCTAGTGACACACACACACACAAACATACATACATCTCCCATGTAGGTGTATGCATCACAATGTGACACATACACACACAATCACACTCACATGTGTGTGTAAGCTCTAAGCACACACACACCACACCCTACCACTATACATGTGCATACACACATATGCACTACACTATCTACACACACAATAGAAAAAAAAACACTCAAGCATTGCACACACACATATGTGGCAAGAGTGAAAGAAAAACAAAGAAAGAAAAGAAAAAACACAAAAAAAAGAAAGGGGGAGGGTTCGGGGGTCGAACCCCTGATCTCCTGGTAAACCGCACACGCGCCACACCACTACGCTATGCTGCATTTGCTTAACAGAGGAGGGACTCGATCTGTGTTAAACACACACACACACTAGCGAAACCTGACGAAACTGAAGAAAGGCAGGCACCGGTGACCCGAGAACGGCGGCAGCTATTCCGGCCACACAAGGGGTCTCCGGCGACGGGGAGCGGCAAAAGCGAAAGGGGAAACTACGGGGACTCCATCCCTCGTCTCATCTTGCGAGGAGGGGGATCGGAGGCGAGCTCAAGCTCGATCCTTTCGAGTGGCGGCGACAACACTACGACGACGATGCTGCGAGCTATGGCGAGGAGAGGGGACATCGGGGGACTGGCTGCTCACCGAGGGGAAGCTCGGCGAAGCGGGAACAAGGCGACGACGAGACAACGAGGAAGAAGACGAAGGAGACGGTGGCGGCGCTCCCTCGCTTGCGAACGACGGCGACGACGGGGCGGCACAGCAGGGGTCCTCACCATGCCCTAGTGCCGGGAACGGGCGCAGGAGCATCCCTGGACCGGCTCACCATCGGCTCGTCGAGGAAGAAGCAGCGACAGGACGGGAACGGCAGCAACGAGGACCGGTGACACACGACGTCTCTATCTCTGAATACTCTGCTTCAGAGACTTACCTGAAGGGGAAAGAAGAGAAAGGAGGGAGAGGAATGGAGAGGCGGCGGCGAGGAGGAACCCTAGCGAGGGCACGGATGCCTAGGGGCTAAATAGGAGGGGAGGAGAGGCTCGGTGACGCCACGATGGCCATGTGCTCCCTCCATAGAGGAGGAAGGAGGCGCACGGAGGAAGAAAAGGCGAGGGGGAAGACGCTGACGAGAGGGCCCGGGCTCGCCAAGCTGGAAAGGAGCACAACACACGCCTCTGCGAAGGAATGGGCCAAGCCCACTCTCACAAGCCCACCTGAGCGAAGAACCACAGAAGGAGGGTTTTTGATTTAAAATTAAAAAGGAAACACCACAAATAACCCCAGGGCAAGAAAAAAAAGGTTTTGGAGCAGAAAATAAAATATTCTAGTGAATGAAATAAAGAGCCCCTTTTAACAAAAATATTAAGTTGATTTTTAGAGCAAGTAATTTATTTAATATTTAAAATGGCAGCTCCTGTTTAATAAAAATCACAAATACCACAAACCCCAAACAACACAAGCAACACTCTCCAAATTAGTAAGAAAATGAAGGCCACCTCTTGAACATTTTTGAACAATTTTAAAAACAACTTAAATCTGATGATAAATAATAATAGGAAGAAAGGGGTTTTGGAAGGGGATGTTGCAAAGGAAAAGAGAGGGGAAAGAAGAGGTTGCACACATGGATCCAACCACACACAACACCTCTCACATCACAATCATAACCCCACCAAGCCATCACAACAAGGCACATGAAACACACATGGCAAGAAAAATGAAAGGAATGCATGATGACATGATGCACGAATGCAAACCACACATGAATGACAAGGAGCAAGCATACATATCATAGCTCATGACACAAGGTTCATACATGGGGTTACATGCCAAATAAGGTAGGGACATCACTTGGGATGTCACAACTCTCCCACACTACAAGAGGATCTCGACCCGAGATCTAGGAACGAAAGAAGTCTGGAAATTCAGAACGGAGAAGGTCCTCACATTCCCAAGTAGCTTCTTTGTCGGAATGATGAGACCACTGTTGGGGAACGTCGCATGGGAAACAAAAAATTTCCTACGCACACGCAAACCTATCCATGGTGATGAGCATCTACGAGAGGGAGAGTGGATCTACGTACCCTTGTAGATCGCTAAGCGGGAAGCGTTAAGAAACGCGGTTGGTGTAGTCGAACTTCTTCGCGATCCAAATCGCCGAGCGTCCCGCGATCCAATCACGAACCGTCCCGCGAACACATCATGATCCGTCCCGTGAACTCATCACGATCCGTCTCACGATCTTGATCACGATCTGTCCCGCGAACTCATCACGATCCGTTCCGTGATCACATCACGAACCGTCTCGCGATCTCGATCACGGTCCTTCCGATCTAGCGCCGAACGGACGGCACCTCCGCGTTCAGCACACGTGCAGCTTGATGACGATCTCCACCATCTTGATCCAGAAAGAGGAGGTGGAGAGGAGAGAGAGTTCACCGGCAGCGTGACGGCGCTCCGGTGATGGTGGTGGTGGAGCAATTCCGGCAGGGCTTCGCCTAAGCGCTGCAGAAATCCGATCTAGAGGAGAAACTGTGCACCGGTGAAACGGGTAGCACGTGGCCGGAAATTCTGTCCAAAAACCACCCAATCCACTAGTATATATAGGAGGAGAGGAGAGGAGAGGCAGCCAAGGCCTTTGGGTCGGCCGAAATAGGAGGTGGGAAGAAATCCTACTTCACCTCCAATCCTAGTTGGAGTAGGATTGCCTCCTATTGGCTGATTTTCCACTTTTTGCTTTAGGACTTTCTCTCCTGCGCCATGGGCCTTTGTGGCTGTTTTCCCAGCCCACTAAGGGCTGGTTATTATTCTCCCACAGCCCATGGACCTCTTGGGGTCGAAATACCCCTCCCGGAGGCCTCCCGGTACACTACCGGCACTCCCGGTACACTACCGGCACTCCCGGTACACTACCGATGAGCCCGAAACTTTTCCGGAAACCAAACTGGGACTTCCTATATATGAATCTTTACCTCCGGACCATTCCGGAGCTCCTCGTGACGTCCGGGATCTCATCCGGGACTCCGAACAACCTTCGGTCACCACCATACATAACTCTACACTACCGAAACGTCACCGAACCTTAAGTGTGCAGACCCTGCGGGTTCGAGAACTATGTAGACATGACCGAGACACCTCTACGGTCAATAACCAATGGCGGGACCTGGACGTCCACATTGGTTCCTACATATTCTACGAAGATCTTTATCGGTCGAACCTCTATGTCAAGGATTCAGTTAATCCCGTATAACGTCCCCTTTGTTCTTCGGTATGTTACTTGCCCGAGATTCGATCGTCGGTATCTCCATACCTAGTTCAACCTCGTTACTGGCAAGTCTCTTTACTCGTTCCGTAATACAAGATCCCGTGACTAACACTTAGCCACATTGCTTGCAAGGCTTGTTGTGATGTTGTATTACCGAGTGGGCCCTGAGATACCTCTCCGTCACACGGAGTAACAAATCCCAGTCTCGATCCATGCCAACTCAACAAACACCATCGGAGATACCTGTAGAGCACCTTTATAGTCACCCAGTTACGTTGCGACGTTTGATACACACAAGGCACTCCTCCGATATCCGTGAGTTGCATGATCTCATGGTCATAGGAACATATACTTGACATGCAGAAAACAGTAGCAATAAACTGACACGATCATATGCTATGTTTGTAGTTTGGGTCTTATCCATCACATCATTCTCCTAATGATGTGATCCCGTTATCAAATGACATCTCATGTCCATGGCTAGGAAACCTTAACCATCCTTTGATCAACGAGCTAGTCCATTAGAGGCATACTAGGGACATGGTTTTGTCTATGTATCCACACATGCATTTAAGTCTCCGATCAATACAATTATAGCATGGATAATAAACGATTATCATGAACAAGGAAATATGATAATAACTAATTTATTATTGCCTCTAGGGCATATTTCCAACAGTCTCCCACTTGCACTAGAGTCAATAATCTAGTTCACATCACCATGTGATTCGCATTGTTATGAATCTAACACCCAATGAGTTTTGGGGCTCGATCATGCTTTGCATGTGAGAGAGGTCTTATAGTCAACGGGTCTGCGATATTCAGATCCGTGTGTACTTTGCAAATCTCTATGTCAAACCGTAAACACTGCTACCACACTCCACTTGGTACTATTTCCAAATGGCTGCTCCACTATACGTATCCAGATTGCTACTACTAGTCATCTGGATAGGTGTTAAAGCTTGCATCGACGTAACTCTTTACGACGAACTCTTTATCACCTCCATAATCAAGAAACATTTCCTTAGTCCTCTGGTTACTAAGGATAATTCCGACCGCTGTCCAGTGATCCACTCCTGGACCACTCTTGTACCCCTTGACAGACTCGTGGCAAGGCACACATAGGTGCGGTACACAGCATGGCATAATATAGAGCCTATGGCTAAGGCATAGGGGACGACATTCATCCTTTCTCTTTCTTCTGCCGTTGTCGAGCTTTGAGTCTCACTCAACTTCACACCTTACAAATCAGACGAGAACTATTTCTCTGGCTGATCCATTTTGAACTCTTTCAAAATCTTGTCAAGGTATGCACTCATTGAAAGTCTCATCAAGCATCTTGATCTATCTCTATAGATTTTGATGCTCAACAATTAGGTAGCTTTATCCAGGTCTTCCTTAGAAAAAACACTTTTCAAACAACCTTTTATGCCTTCCAGAAATTCTACATTATTTCCGATCAACAATATGTCAACCACATATACTTATCAGAAACTCTATAGTGCTCCCACTCACTTTATTGCAAATACAAGTTTCTCGTAAACTTTGTATAAACATCAAAAACTTTGATCACCTCATCAAAGTGTATATTCCAACTCCGAGATGCTTGCTTCAGTCCATGGAAGGATCACCAAAGCTTGCACACCTTTTAGCATCCTTAGGACTGACAAAACCTTCTGGTTGTATCACATACAACCTTTCCTCAAGTAAACCGTTAAGGAAATGATGTTTTGACATCCATCTGTCAGATTTCATAATTGAAAACGCAGCAACTGCTAACATAATTCCAACAGACTTTAGCACCACTACGAGTGAGAAAATCTCATCGTAGTCAACTCCTTGAACTTGTCACAAACTACTTTGCAACAAGTCGAGCTTTACAAATGGTGATATTTACCATCAGCGTCTGTCTTCATTTTTAAAGATCCATTTGTACTCAACGACCTGCCGTCCAACGAGCAAGTCTACCAAAGTCTATACTTGGTTTTCATACATGGATCCTATCTCGGATTTCATGGTCTCATCCATTTGTCGGAATCCGGGCCCATCATCGCTTCTCCATAGCTCGTAGGTTCATCGCTGTCCAACAACATGACCTTTAAGACAGGGTTGTTGTACCACTCAAGAGCAGTACACGTCCTTGTCGACCTACGAGGTTCGATAGTAACTTGATCCGAAGCTTCATGATCATCATCATTAACTTCTTTCTTCAACTAACATAGGCTTCACAGAAACAACTTTCTGCGCTGCGCTACTCTGATTGAAACAAGGTTCAATAACCTCATCAAGTTCTATCTTCCTCCCACTCAATTCTTTCGAGGGAAACCTTTTCTCAGGAAAGGATCCATTCCAGCAACAAACACTTTGCACTCGGATCTGAGATAGAAGGTATACCCAACTGTTCTTGGCGTATTCTATGAAGATGCATTTGTTCGCTTTGGGTTTGAGCTCATTAGGTGAAAACATTTTCCACACAAGCTTCGCAGCCCCAAACATCAAGAAATGACAGCTTTAGGTTTCTATCAAACCATAATTCACACGGTGTCATCTCAACGGATTTAGATGGTGCCCTATTTTAAAGTGAATGCGGTTGTCTCTAATGCATAACCCTAAAACGATAGTATTAAAACGATAAGAGACATCATAGTATGTGCTATATCAAATAAGGCATGACTACGACGTTCGGACACACCATCACACTATGGTGTTCCAGGTGGCGTGAGTTGTGAAACAACTTTCACATTGTCTAAATTTGTATGCCAAACTCGTAACCCAGATATTCACCTCCACGATCATATCGCAGAAATTTTTATCTTCTTGTCACGATGATCTTTAAACTTCACTCTGAACTTTGCTTTGAACCTTTCAAACAATTCAGACTTGTGTTTCATTAAGTAAATATACACTATATCTACTCAAATCATCAGTGAAGGTAAGAAAACAATGATATTCACTGCAAGCTATAAACACTCATTGGATCGTATACATCAACATGCATTGTTTCCAATAAGTCACTTGCCCGTTTCATCAAGCCAGAAAACGGGGTTTAGTCATCTTACCAAAAGGCATGGTCCGCATGTCTCAACCGATTCAAAATCGAATGAGTCCAAAGATCCATCAACATGGAGTTTCTTCATGCGCTTTATACCAATATGACATTTAGCGGCAGTGCCACAAGTATGTGGTACTATCATTATTAACTTTGCATCTTTTGGCATCATTGTTATGAACATGTGTATTACTATGATCAAGATTCAATGAACCACACTTACTAGGTGCATGACCATTGAAGGTATTTATTCATGTAAGCAGAATAACCATTATTCTCTAACTTGAATGAATAACCGTGTTGCAATAAACATGATCTAACCACGTTCATGCTTCAATGCAAAACACCAAATAAAATTTAGGTTCGTCACTAATCCCGAAGGTAGAGAGAGCGTGCGATGTTTGATCATATCAACCTTGGAAACATTTCCAACACACATCGTCACCTCACACTTAGCTAGTTCTCCATTTATTCCGTAGCTTTTATTTCGAGCAACCGAACCGGTATCCAATACCCAGGTGCTACTAGGAGTACTAGCAAGGTACACATCAATAACATGCATATCAAATATACTTCTGTCGACTTAGCCAGCCTTCTTATCTACCATGTATCCAGGGTTGTTCCGCTTCAGTGACCGTTCTCCTCATAATGGAAGCACTCAGTCTCGGGTTTAGGTTCAACTTTGGGCTGCTTCACTGGAGCAGCAACTGACTTGCCATCCATGAAGTTTCCCTACTTGCCCTTGCCCTTCTCGAAACTAGTGGTTTTTACTAACCATCAACACTTTGATGCTCCTTTTTGACTTCTACCTTCGCGGTGTCAAAACATCGCGAGAAGCTCAGGAATCATTTCTATCCCTGGCAATTTATAGTTCATCACCAAGTTCTAGTAGCTTAGTGATAGTGACTTGGAGAACTATATCAATCACTATCTTATCTGGAAGATCAACTCCCACTCGATTCAAGCGATTGTGGCACCTAGACAATCTAAGCACATGCTCAACTATTGAGCTATTCTCTTTCGTCTTGCAAGCAAAGAATCTTTGTTTGAGATCTCATATCTCATAACACGGGCACGAGCCTGAGATCACAATCTCAGCTCTTAGAACATCTCGTATGTTCCGTGACGTTCAAAACGTCTTGGAGCCTCAATTCTAAGTCGTAATGCATGACGCACTAAACTATCAAGTAGTCATCAGAACGTGCCTGTCAGATGTTCACAACATCTACAGACGACGCTAGAGGGGGTGGCGTACCGAACGGTGCATTAAGGACATAAGCCTTCTGTGCAGCAATGAGGACAATCCTCATATCACGGACCCAGTCCGCAATATTGCTACCATCATCTTTCAACTCTATTTCTCTAGGAACATATAAAAACACACGGGAGCTACAGTGCGAGCTAGTAATCTACAACATAATTTGCAAAGACACTACTGACTATGTTCATGATAATGAGTTCAATTAATCATATTACTTAAGAACTCCCACTCAAATTGACATCCCTCAGGTCATCTGAGTGTCACATGATCCAAATTCACCAACTCGAGTCCGATCATCACGTGAGTTGAGGTGGCTTCAATGGTGAACATCATTATGTTGATCATATCTACTATATGACTCATGCTCGACCTTTCGGTCTCTTGTGTTCCGAGGCCATGTCTGTACATGCTAGGCTCGTCAAGTTTAACCCGAGTGTTCCGCATGTGCAAATCTGTCTTGCACCCGTTGTATGTGAACGTAGAGTCTATCACACCCGATCATCACGTGGTGTCTCAACACGACGAACTTTCGCAACGGTGCACACTTGGGGAGAACACAATTTATCTTGAAATTAAGTGAGGGATCACCTTATAATGCTACCGTCGTCCTAAGCAAAACAAGGTGCATAAAAGGATTAACATCTCATGCAATTCATAAGTGACATGATATGGCCATCAACTTGTGTTTAAGATCTCCATCTTCGAAACACCGGCATGATCTCCATCGTCACCGGCACGACACCATGATCTCCATCAACGTGTCGCCATCGGGGTTGTCACGCCCTGCATGCTTCTACTACTATTGCTACCGTAGCGATAAAGTAAAGCATTACATAGCGCTTTAATGATTGACACGCAGGTCATACAATAATTAAAGACAACCCTATGGCTCCTGCCGGTTGCCGTAATCACCGACATGCAAGTCGTGATAATCTATACATCACATGATCATCTCATACATCACATATATCTCATCATGTAATTGGCCATATCATATCACAACATACCCTGCAAAAACAAGTTAGACGTCCTCTAATTGTTGTTGCATGTTTTACGTGGCTGCTACGGGTATCTAGCAAGAACAATTCTCACCTACGCAAAACCACAACGGTGATACACTAGTTTGCTTTTCAACCTTCTCAAGGACCGCCTTTGTCGGATCCGATCCAACTAGAGTAAGAGAAACTGTCACCCGCAAGCCAGCTAAGCAACAAGTTGCATCGCGGGAACCGGTCTCTCGTAAGCGTACGAGTAATGTTGGTCCGGGCCGCTTCATCTCACAATACCGCTGAACCAAAATCCGACCAAGGGAGGAAGCAATCTAAGCATCAACGCCCACAAACCTTTTGTGTTCTACTCGAGATCTCATCGAACCATCAACCTAGCTCATGATGCCACTGTTGGGGAACGTCGCATGGGAAACAAAAAATTTCCTACGCACACGCAAACCTATCCATGGTGATGAGCATCTACGAGAGGGAGAGTGGATCTACGTACCCTTGTAGATCGCTAAGCGGGAAGCGTTAAGAAACGCGGTTGGTGTAGTCGAACTTCTTCGCGATCCAAATCGCCGAGCGTCCCGCGATCCAATCACGAACCGTCCCGCGAACACATCATGATCCGTCCCGTGAACTCATCACGATCCGTCTCACGATCTTGATCACGATCTGTCCCGCGAACTCATCACGATCCGTTCCGTGATCACATCACGAACCGTCTCGCGATCTCGATCACGGTCCTTCCGATCTAGCGCCGAACGGACGGCACCTCCGCGTTCAGCACACGTGCAGCTTGATGACGATCTCCACCATCTTGATCCAGCAAGAGGAGGTGGAGAGGAGAGAGAGTTCACCGGCAGCGTGACGGCGCTCCGGTGATGGTGGTGGTGGAGCAATTCCGGCAGGGCTTCGCCTAAGCGCTGCAGAAATCCGATCTAGAGGAGAAACTGTGCACCGGTGAAACGGGTAGCACGTGGCTGGAAATTCTGTCCAAAAACCACCCAATCCACTAGTATATATAGGAGGAGAGGAGAGGAGAGGCAGCCAAGGCCTTTGGGTCGGCCGAAATAGGAGGTGGGAAGAAATCCTACTTCACCTCCAATCCTAGTTGGAGTAGGATTGCCTCCTATTGGCTGATTTTCCACTTTTTGCTTTAGGACTTTCTCTCCTGCGCCATGGGCCTTTGTGGCTGTTTTCCCAGCCCACTAAGGGCTGGTTATTATTCTCCCACAGCCCATGGACCTCTTGGGGTCGAAATACCCCTCCCGGAGGCCTCCCGGTACACTACCGGCACTCCCGGTACACTACCGGCACTCCCGGTACACTACCGATGAGCCCGAAACTTTTCCGGAAACCAAACTGGGACTTCCTATATATGAATCTTTACCTCCGGACCATTCCGGAGCTCCTCGTGACGTCCGGGATCTCATCCGGGACTCCGAACAACCTTCGGTCACCACCATACATAACTCTACACTACCGAAACGTCACCGAACCTTAAGTGTGCAGACCCTGCGGGTTCGAGAACTATGTAGACATGACCGAGACACCTCTACGGTCAATAACCAATGGCGGGACCTGGACGTCCACATTGGTTCCTACATATTCTACGAAGATCTTTATCGGTCGAACCTCTATGTCAAGGATTCAGTTAATCCCGTATAACGTCCCCTTTGTTCTTCGGTATGTTACTTGCCCGAGATTCGATCGTCGGTATCTCCATACCTAGTTCAACCTCGTTACTGGCAAGTCTCTTTACTCGTTCCGTAATACAAGATCCCGTGACTAACACTTAGCCACATTGCTTGCAAGGCTTGTTGTGATGTTGTATTACCGAGTGGGCCCTGAGATACCTCTCCGTCACACGGAGTAACAAATCCCAGTCTCGATCCATGCCAACTCAACAAACACCATCGGAGATACCTGTAGAGCACCTTTATAGTCACCCAGTTACGTTGCGACGTTTGATACACACAAGGCACTCCTCCGATATCCGTGAGTTGCATGATCTCATGGTCATAGGAACATATACTTGACATGCAGAAAACAGTAGCAATAAACTGACACGATCATATGCTATGTTTGTAGTTTGGGTCTTATCCATCACATCATTCTCCTAATGATGTGATCCCGTTATCAAATGACATCTCATGTCCATGGCTAGGAAACCTTAACCATCCTTTGATCAACGAGCTAGTCCATTAGAGGCATACTAGGGACATGGTTTTGTCTATGTATCCACACATGCATTTAAGTCTCCGATCAATACAATTATAGCATGGATAATAAACGATTATCATGAACAAGGAAATATGATAATAACTAATTTATTATTGCCTCTAGGGCATATTTCCAACAACCACTTCACCTTGAGGAACTTGATAGACTTGTTGCGAGTCTTACGCTGAGTTTCTTCAAGAATAGAAATTGGGTGCTCACGATAAGAAAGATCTGCTTGAATATCGATGTCTTGGAGGTCAATGGTATGCTCAAGAGTCTTGAAGCATTTCCGGAGCTGAGAAACATGGAAGACATCGTGCACGTTCGCAAAATTTGGAGGAAGCTGAAGTTGATATGCAAGACCACCTCTCTTGTCAACAACTTTGAAAGGACCAACAAAATGAGGAGCTAGCTTCCCTTTAATTCCAAACCGCTGAGTGCCTTTCATGGGAGAGACTCTGAGATAGACTAGATCACCCACTTGGAAGGAAACATCCCGATGTTTGTTATCGTAATAACTCTTCTGTCAGGACTGAGCTGCTTTGAGGTTCTCATGAATGACATGGCACATTTCTTCTGCTTTAGTGATCATGTCATTGCCCAATATCTGACGCTCACCGGTTTCAGACCAGTTAAGCGGGGTATGACACTTTCTGCCGTAAAGAATCTCGAACAGGGCCTTGCTTGAACTAGCTTGGAAGCTATTGTTGTATGAGAATTCAACATATGGAAGACAGTCTTCCCACTTCATGCCGAACGATATCACACAGGCTCTAAGCATATCTTCAAGGATCTGATTGACTCTCTCAACTTGACCACTTATCCGCGGATGGAACGCAGTGCTAAAATGGATCTTGGTACCCATAGCAGTCTGGAAGGACTCCCAAAACTTGGAAGTGGAGAGACTTCCACAGTCAGAAGAGATGAGCTGAGGAATACCATGCAAAGACACTATCCTTGACGTATACAACTCTGCAAGCTGAGCTGCCGAGATAGATTCTTTGACTGGCAGGAAATGAGCAACTTTTGACAGCTTGTCGATAACCACAAAGATGGCATCGTTACCTCTCTTGGACTTGGGAAACCCAGTAACGAAATCCATCTCAACATGATCGAATTTCCACTCTGGGATAGGCAAAGGCTGAAGAAGACCTGCTGGACGTTGATGTTCCGCCTTCACTTTGTGACAAACATCACACTCGTTCACGAACTGAGCAATTTCACGTTTCATGCGAGTCCACCAGAAGGTTTTCTTGAGATCCTGATACATCTTTGAACTGCCTGGATGAATGGATAGCAGAGAATTATGTGCTTCGTCCATGATAACCTTTCTAAGATCACCTTTTGGAACCACAAGATGGTCCTCAAAGAACAAGGTATCTTTGTCATCAATACGAAAGCACTTATACTTCGGAATGCTCTTGGCCACACCTTTCTTCACTTTCTTCACCATAGCGTCAAGAAGCTGCGCTTGGCGAACCTGATATTCCAGAGTCGGAGAGACTTGAAGATTGGCAAGGAATCCTTGCAGAATCATCTGAAGGTTGAGCTTGCGGAATGCTTCACAAAGCTCGGGCTGAAGAGGCTTCAGAATGAGACTATAGCAGTATGCCTTATGGCTGAGCGCATCTGCAATGACATTTGCTTTCCCCAGAGTATACTCAATGCTTGGGTTGAAGTCTTCAAGCATTTCCACCCAATGAGATTGCCGAAGATTGAGATTGGGTTGAGTGAAAATGTACTTCAAGCTCTTGTGATTGGTGTACACCTCAACTGGTCTACCCAACAACAAATGCCTCCAAGTCATTAGAGCATGCACAATTGCCGCCAACTCAAGATCATGAGTGGGGTAGTTCTTCTCGGCAGGCTTCAATTGACGTGAGGTATAGGCCACAATCTTCTTTTCTTGCATAAGAACACCACCAAGGCCTTGGAGAGAAGCATCACAGAAAACTTGGAAAGGCTTGGACTGCTCAGGAGGAACAAGAACTGGAGCTGAAGTCAGTCTCTGCTGAGCGTATTGAACTCTGCATCACACTCAGGAGACCAAACATACTTGACGCTCTTCTGGAGGAGATTGGACAGAGGCTTGGCAATTTGAGAGAAGTTCTCCACGAATCTTCTGCAATAACTAGCAAGCCCGAGGAAGCTCCAAAGGTGCTTGACGTTCTGAGGAGGTTCCCACTTCAATATTGCTTCAACTTTCTCAGGGTGCACTTTAATTCCCTCGGCAGAGATGACATGCCCAAGGTACACCACTTCATTGAGGCAGAACTCACATTTGGAAAACTTGGCATAGAACCGATGCTCTCTTAACTTGTCGAGCACAAGGCGGAGATGCTCTGCATGATCTTCTTCTATCTCCGAGAACACAAGGATATCTTCCAAATAGACCAAGACAAACTCATTCTTGAAGGGAGAGAAGATGAAATTCATCATTCTTGAGAAGGTTGGAGGAGCATTAGCAAGACCAAACGACATGACGGTGTACTCATAAGAGCCAAAACTCGTCGTGAAAGCGGTCTTGGGAATGTCTTCTTCGCGAATGTGAATCTGATGATAACCCATGCGAAGATCAAGCTTCGAGAAAACCTTGGCACCTTTCAGTTGTTCAAACAACTCATTGATGTTGGGAAGTGGGTACTTGTTTCTGATTGTCTTCTTGTTCAATGGACGGTAGACCACACAAAGACGATCCGTGCCATCCTTCTTTTTGACAAACAAAACTCCATAACCCCACGGAGAAGAGCTTGGTCTGATCAGACCCAGACGTTCTTGCTCATCTAGCTACTTCTTCAACTCTTTCAGCTCTTCGGGGCCAAGTTTGTATGGGCTCTTGCAGACCGGTTCAGTTTCGGGCTCAAGATCAATCACGAACTCGACTAGCCGGTGCAGAGGCATTCCTGACAGCTCTTCTGGAAAGACATCTTCATACTCATTCACCACCGGAATTTGAGAAATCGCCGAGATTTCACCCTTCTCATTAAGAGCAAAGAGACGGATTGTGTCATCGTGAGCCGCGAATATAATCACGTCCTCTGAAGGATGAGTCAGCTTGACTTCTTTTGCTTGACAATCGATATAAGCCTTATTCATAGCCAGGAAGTCCATGCCCAAAATGAGATCAATATCAGAATTCCCGAGAACAATTGGAGAAGCCAAAAAATAATAATTGCCCATCTTGATAGAAACATCCAGAACCACCACATTTGAACTCATCAATTTGCCTAGGGACACCACCCGAAAAGGGCTAGGAAGGACTACTGAACTCAAATCATGCTTCCAAGCAAAAGGTCTAGAAATGAATGAATGCGATGCACCAGAATCAAATAACACTTTTGCAGGAATAGAATTAACTGAGAGATTACCCATGATCACTTCATTGGCCTGCTCTGCTTCAGCTGCATTCACCATATTCACTCTTGCGGTCTTGGGATTATGCTTCACCATAGCATTGCCTGGAGGCTTGATAGGAGGAGGAGGCGGAAGACGCCGTTGGTTGCACTTGTTTGCATAGTGCCCCTTTTGGCCACACTTGTGACAAGTCACCCCAGAAAGCGGACGAACATTGCCTGGAGGAGAAACAAGAACAGCCTTGGACGTCTCGTTCTTCTGCTAGAAACCTGGGTTGGGTGGGTAGGAAGAACCACGACCACCAAATTGCTTCTGCTACTAAGGGGGGCGAAACGGAGGAGGATTAGGCGCCCAATACTTCTGCTGCTTTGGAACCATCTGAGAGCCGAAAGAAGAAGAATATGAATCCCTTGAACGCTTCTTAGAGTTCTCAACTTGAGCTGAGCTGCTTCAACCTTCAAAGCCATGTTATAGAACTGATCAAACTCACTAGGCTCTTGAAGAACAAGGCCTGGCAGAAGCTCATCCTTGAGACCACCTCTGAACTGATAGATCATAGCCTTGTCATCTAGAACATCTTGCTTGGCATAACGAGCTAGATTCTAGAACTCGATGTTGTACTGGTAGACAGACTTGGTTCCCTGCTTCAGGTGCCTGAACTTCTCACGCATCTCTTCGGCAAAGCTTGTCGGAATGTAATGAACCCTGAAGTCACAATGGAAATCGTCCCAAGTAACAACACGATCGCCCCTGGAATCCTTGTACTGCTGCCACCAATCAGCTGCTTGACCCTTTAGCTGGAACGATGCAAACCTGACAAAGTCCTCTGGCCTGACATTGCTGCACTCAAAATGCTTACTCATATCACGAAGCCAATCATCAGCATCTAGAGGCTGCTCACAACAGGTGAAAGTCTTGGGCTGGTTGGCAAGGAACTGATTGAGTGTCGCAAATTGAAGCTGATTCTGAAAATTGCCTTGAAAACCTTGCTGACCCTGCTCCCTTTCTTGCAACAGCCTTAGCAACATCTGAGTGTTTGCATTGGTCGCGGCCATCACAGCTTGCCAAGCTTCTGGAGGAGAAGGCGGAGGAGGCGGTGGTGGGGGTGGCGGTGGAACATCAGACTGCTCCTCACCACGACCCGGATTGCTGCGAGTTGGTGGAGCCATCCTAAAGACGGACAAAACACATCAGCACCTCATTGATAAGAAGAATCATAAGCTGAATCAAATGCTTGAAAGAAATTGAACAAATAACAACATAGCCTTCCTACTGAAAAATTAGTAAGAATGCTTCTTCGGTTATGGTAACATCATCAGAACTTAGAAGCCACTTGCAATAACGCAAAAGTATTGAGCTAAGCGCTCGGAACAAATGTACATGCCCAATACATCTGGAGAAGATGATCCTAGATGACTACAAGATTTCCCACCTATGAAATTCCGAAAACTTTCTTGTTTATGCGATTCGGGTTGCGGAATCAGGAACCAACCCTAGGTAATCAGCTGCAACTGCATCCGCAACCTTCCACACCATAATTCAAGAAATTTCGCAAACCCGTCTAATCTCGAATCCTCGAACTCACAACGATACTAAACCATGGTGGTACCTTGGATGCCTCCCCAGTACTGGGTGACTCCGACCTTATCTCACCACGATAAGTATTGAAGTAATTCCGAACATTCTCCGTCCTGAGATATCAAGGAAGCCGAATGATAACGATGTGCCAACATTCCCTGGAGCTCGACTCCCCGGAAGAAATCAAGTCAGACAGGAAGCACCAAGACAGAACCCTGTCACATCGGCATCATATAGACTCCAAAATATCCGCGTGATCCTAAAAAAATTTGAGCGAGAAGAGGAGTAGAATCAAAATTCCTAAGTCGAATACCTCACCAGAGCATAGAAGAGGAGTAAAACGAATCCTACTCTCCGATATAACTAGACTCAAAATAGTTTTTACTAGACACAACTCGGCCAAGTTCGAACAAGCAAAGGCTCCTATGGTCATATGGCTCTGAATACCAACTTGTCACGCCCAAGATGCGCGCCTATCCATTTTAAGACACGAGGGCCTCGCAGGGGATAGAGGCGCATCTTGTCGTTAGCAAGTATAGTAACATTACATCATACATTACAAAAGAGATGAGTATACAAGTTGGCTTACACTCGCCACATGCTAAATTACAATTCCACTCAAAGTTCAATCATCAAGATGAAAACAGGGTCCAGCTACGGACGAAATCAAACGATTAACAGATGCAAATGAAACTATCTCGCTGCCCCAAAGATCACGACCAGGCCCTCTACTCATCCGGATACGTCACGTACATCCTACCTCTTTCCTCGTCATACTCCCACTGGAGCTGGGTAAGATCATCCTGCACGTACTCATCTGAACCTGTACCTGGAGTGTTGTAGTAAACTGTGAGCCACAGAGTACTCAGCTATCATGTGCCCGGGTACCGAGACTATTCAAGCTTAAAGGTTTGGAAGGGGTAGTGTTTAGTTTGTAGCAGCACTAAGCATATATGGTGGCTAGCTTACGCAACATGAAATAAATATGAGTGTCCTACGAAGAACGGTCGAATCTAGTATGATCTCTATGAGATTCTAAACACTTACTTACGTCAATCATAACCCCATCGTGTTCTCTCTTGGATCATGTTCACGAGCAGAGACGATCACGGTTACCCACACAGTTGGTGTATTTTAATTAGAGTTTACTTCAAGTTTGCTATAACCGGGTGTTAAACAAATATCCAAGTTGCCACATAACCGCGGGCACGGCTTTCCGAAAGATTTAACCCTGCAGGGGTGCTCCAACTAATCCATTACAACATTAACCACACTCCATGGGAATGCCTCGACCACGAATCCCGCGGTCTTCATAGGTAATTCTAAAGGAATTCCAACACCTCGAGTAAACCCGAAGAAAGTCAGACTCCACATGCAAGACACTCAATAAAGGTAAAACAAATCCAGCAAGACTACCCGACGTGTCGACGAACCCGATAAGAGCCACGTATCTCAGTCTCAGGACACGACGGATAAGCTACGCGTACGGAGGCCTGATAGAAATCTCCCAAGTTGCCCTGGGTTGGCCCCGCACAGTGCTCTAGTTTGGACCAACACTCATGAGGAGCACTGGCCCGGGGGTTGATTAAATTATCCACGGGGTTGCAAAGCCCTATGCAAGTTTATTAAGTTATTAGCAAATGTAGTACCAATGTTGGGTCTTGCCGGACAAGTTTTAATCTCAACCGAATAAACAAGGGGGTTCCCATAACAACCCCGAGCATGTTAGGAGCGCAAAGTATGGAAAACATAACACCGGTAACAAGGAACTAATGGCGGTAATAGCGGAACAAATCACTTAGCAAAAGGCCAAGCCTTCCACCAATACCAAGATATATATGTGCATTAAATTAAATAACAGAATTTATTGTGATATGCAATCCATGTTATCACATGGAACAACCTGCACCTGCAACTAAAATGCTATAAGAGGGGTTGAGCAGCAGCAACTTAGCCAAACAAAGGTTTGCTAGGATGTGGAAGTTAGAGGCTGTCGTGGCAACATGGGGGCTGATATCAGGTGGTAGGTAGCGCAATTGTAACGATAAGAGCGAGAAACTAGCAAGCAAAACAGTATCGGGATCCGGGTACGATCATCTTGCCTGTTGGTTCTTCAGCGGAACAAGTAGCGGGATCCTCATAGTGGTACTCTCCAGGGTCCTCGAACTCAATATCGACACTCGCGTCTACCCAAAAGAGACAGCAAATAAATAACCAACCAAGGTGCAATGCACAATCAAAATGATGCATGATCATTTATGAAGAATTCTAACATGACAATCCAAAACTAGTCATGTTTCACGTGCAAGGTTGTTTATTAATGAATCTGGACAGAACCTCATGTAAAGTTATTTAGACATGCATTAACATGGCAAATATGGACGCATCATGCAAAATTGATAGAAATGCATATAAAAGATCGCGAGAAACGGAGTTACGGTTCTCACGATACGCTCACGACAAGGTATGGAGGCAAAGACACAAGATCACCAAGCCATGGGCTGATTCTTCGCATTCCAAGGAAGCCACTGGACAGGTGATGAAAATTCAATCAAAATAGACTCAAGAATCAATCAATTCCATGGAGTATAGCTCCCACAATCCACAAAACAATAAAACATCAAATCTGCCACAAAACAGCAACATAGCAACTTGTAAGGCTCACAACTTGAGCTACAAGGATCCTACAGCCACAAACAAGACATGGACAGAATCTACTCAACACCCACATCAAATTATCCAACTACACCACCAGCAAAGGATCCACACATCAATAAGCAAGAAGCAATCAAATTGGCAAGAAGAATCAGTTTTCTGGGACTTAGTCAAAATTCCAGTTTTCTGGAATCTGGAATTATAAAGTAGCAAGTTGACAGTAGTTTTTAAATATTCTAGAAAGGTCCTATTGGCATGAAAATTAACAGGAAGGTATATGACAATAACCACTACAAATAACTAACACTGATCATGAGCAAATTCCAATCACATCACTAGTTACAACTCACTCTTCATGGAAAAAGAATAACAGCAGAACTCCCAGACTTGAGTCATTTTTAAGCAAGCTGAACAGAAACATAAAGTTGCTTACTAAACAGCATGGTTCCCACTTATCTGGTGACTTATCATAAATAAAAAAATACTGGGACATTCCCAGAAACTTTAACTAACAAACTCATGTTGGCAAGAACTTAAATGCATGCATAGATTAAATCATAAATAAAAGACAAAAGGGCATCACAGCATAGAAATGCAGTTATGTGAAGTTGCCCCAAAGTCAAATCTGACTTCACATATGCATTCCTGGGTTGATTCTACCCCAAATGCATTACTCATACCCCTATACTTGCTTGGAGCAAGTGGGAGTAATCTTAGGTCGAAAATTGACCTCCTAATGCATGGGTGACTTATGACACTAATGCACATTCATGAAAATGGCCCAAAAGGGCATGTCTCCTATTGATACTAGTTGGAAAAGGTTAAATAGCAACTGAGGAACATGATATCATGGCATAGCATCATGAAGAAGAAAAGAAAACAAGCTAGGAGAGATATACATGCACATATACACATGAGAGCTCTCACATACACTTATATCTACACATGCACAAGGTCTAGCATCCACTCACTCTCATCTACCTAAACATGGCAGCAACATGCAAGAAGAAAAACTCACACACCTACACATGCATATCTACTCAACCTACATGTGTGTGTGTATGTATAACATGCACACACCTCTCATTACTCCTACACACCACACCACACTCAAGCATGGGTGTATATAGGCACACATGCACTTTCATACATGTATGCCCACATACACATACACATACACACCTACACACTCACTCACAAGCATGCACACAACACTCACTTACATGCACTAGCACACATGCATGTGTATGTACCACCTAGTGACACACACACACAAACATACATACATCTCCCATGTAGGTGTATGCATCACAATGTGACACATACACACACACAATCACACTCACATGTGTGTAAGCTCTAAGCACACACACACCACACCCTACCACTATACATGTGCATACACACATATGCACTACACTATCTACACACACACAACAACAAAAAACACAAGCATTGCACACACACATTTGTGGCAAGAGTGAAAGAAAAACAAAGAAAGAAAAGAAAAAAACACACAAAAAAAGAAAGGGGGAGGGTTCGGGGGTCGAACCCCTGATCTCCTGGTCAACCACACACGCGCCACACCACTACGCTACGCTGCATTTGCTTAACAGAGGAGGGACTCGATCTGTTTTAAACACACACACACACACACACACACTAGCGAAACCTGACGAAACTGAAGAAAGGCAGGCGCCGGTGACCCGAGAACGGCGGCAGCGATTCCGACCACACAAGGGATCTCCGGCGACGGGGAGCGGTGGAAGCGAAAGGGGAAAGTACGGGGACTCCATCCCTCGTCTCATCTTGCGAGGAGGGGGATCGGAGGCGAGTTCAAGCTCGATCCTTTCGAGCGGCGGCGACGGCACTACGACAACGATGCTGCGAGCTATGGTGAGGAGAGGGGACAACGGGGGACCGGCTGCTCACCGAGGGGAAGCTCGGCGAAGCGGGGACACGGCGACGACGAGATGACGAGGAAGAAGACGGCGGCGGCGCTCCCTCGCTTGAGGACGACGGCGACAACGGGGTGGCACAGCAGGGGTTCTCACCATGCCCTAGCGCCGGGAACGGGCGCAGGAGCATCCCTGGACCAGCTCACCATCGGCTCGTCGAGGAAGAAGCAGCGACAGGACGGGAACGACAGCAATGAGAACCGGCGACACACGACGTCTCTCTCTCTGAATACTCTGCTTCAAAGACTTACCTGAAGGGGAAAGAAGAGAAAGGAGGGAGAGGAATGGAGAGGCGACGGCGAGGAGGAACCCTAGCGAGGGCACGGACACCTAGGGGCTAAATAGGAGGGGAGGAGAGGCTCGGCGACGCCACGGTGGCCATGTGCGCCCTCCATAGAGGAGGAAGGAGGCGCACGGAGGAAGAAAAGGCGAGGGGGAAGACGCTGACGAGAGGGCCCGGGCTCGCCAAGCTGGAAAGGAGCACAGTGCACGCCTCTGCGAAGGAATGGGCCAAGCCCACTCTCACAAGCCCACCTGAGCGAAAACCCACAAAAGGAGGGTTTTTGATTTAAAATTAAAAGGAAACACCACAAATAACCCCAGGGCAAGAAAAAAAGGTTTTAGAGCAAAAAATAAAATATTCTAGTGAATGAAATAAAGAGCCCCTTTTAATAAAAATATTAAGTTGATTTTTAGAGCAAGTAATTTATTTAATATTTAAAATGGCAGCTCCTGTTTAATAAAAATCACAAATACCACAAACCCCAAACAACACAAGCAACACTCTCCAAATTAGTAAGAAAATGAAGGCCACCTCTTGAACATTTTTAAACAATTTTAAAAACAACTTAAATCTGATGATAAATAATAATAGGAAGAAAGGGGTTTTGGAAGGGGATGTTGCAAACGAAAAGAGAGGGGAAAGAAGAGGTTGCACACATGGATCCAACCACACACAACACCTCTCACATCACAATCATAACCCCACCAAGACATCACAACAAGGCACATGAAACACACATGGCAAGAAAAATGAAAGGAATGCATGATGACATGATGCACGAATGCAAACCACACATGAATGACAAGGAGCAAACATACATCTCATAGCTCATGACACAAGGTTCATACATGGGGTTACATGCCAAATAAGGTAGGGACATCACTTGGGATGTCACATTTAGCTACCGTCGTTCTAAGAAAATAAGATGTAAAACATGATAAACATCACATGCAATCACATAGTGACATGATATGGCTAATATCATCTTGCTCCTTTGATCTCCAAATTCGGGGCACCATGATCATCATCACGACACCATGATCTCCATCATCGTGTCTTCATGAAGTTGTCTCGCCAACTATTACTTCTACTACTATGGCTAACGATTAGCAATAAAGTAAAGTAATTACATGGCGTTTATGATTGACACGTAGGTCATACAATAAATTAAGACAACTCCTATGGCTCCTGCCGGTTGTCATACTCATCGACATGCAAGTCGTGAATCCTATTACAGGAACATGATCAATCTCATACATCACATATATCACATCACATTCTTTGGTCATATCACATCACAAGGCATATGCTGCAAAAACAAGTTAGGCGTCCTCTAATTTGTTGTTGCAAGTTTTTACGTGGCTGCTATAGGTTTCTAGCAAGAACGTTTCTTACCTATGCCAAAACCACAACGTGATATGCCAATTGCTATTTACCCTTAATAAGGACCCTTTTCATCGAATCCGATCCGAATAAGGTGGGAGAGACAGACACCCGCTAGCCACCTTATGCAACAAGTGCATGTCAGGCGGTGGAACCGGTCTCACGTAAGCGTACGTGTAAAGCTGGTCTGGGCCGCTTCATCCCATAATACCACTGAATCAAGATAAGACTAGTACTGGAAAGTAAATTTAACAAGATCGACACCCACAACAACTTGTGTTCTACTCGTGCATAGATTCTACGCATAGACCTAGCTCATGATGCCACTGTTGGGAGACGTAGTAGTAAATCAAAAAAATTCCTACGTGTCACCAAGATCAATCTATGGAGAAACCATCAATGAGTGGGGTGAGTGCATCTTCATATCTTTGAATATCGCAAAGCGGAAGCGTTACTAGAATGCGGTTGGTGGAGTCGTACTCGCAGCGATTCAGATCGTGGTGGATTCCGATCTAAGTGCCGAACAACGGCGCCTCCGCGTTCAACACACGTGCAGCCCGGTGACGTCTCCTACGCCTTGATCTAGCAAGGAGGAAGGAGAGGTTGAGGGAGAGCTCCGGCAGCACAACGGCATGGTGACGGTGGAGCTGCGTGGTACTCCGGCAGGGCTTCTCCAAGCACTACGGAGGACGAGGAGGAGGATGAGGGGTAGGGCTGCGCCAAGAGAGGAAGAAACTCGTGTGTCTGGCAGCCCCCAAAACCCCACTATATATAGGAGGAGGAGGAGGGAGGGCACAGCCCCTAGGGTTCCCACCCTAGGGGCCGGCGGCAGCCCTAGATGGCCTTGGGTGGCGACGGCCAGAGAGGGAGAGGGGGGCGGCGCCCTAGGTGGGCCTAGGGCCCATCTGCCCCCTAGGGTTTGCCCCCCTCCCCCCTTGTGTTGCGCCTTGGGACCTTGTGGGGGCGCACCAGCCCACCTAGGGGTTGGTTCCCTCCCACCTGCGGCCCATGCAGCCCTCTGGTGCCGGTGATCCCACACGGTGGACCCACGGAACCCTTCCGGTGGTCCCGGTACGTTACCGGTGATGCCCGAAACACTTCTGGTGACCAAAACCTCACTTCCTATATATAAATCTTTTACCTCGGGACCATTCTGGAACTCCTCGTGACGTCCGGGATCTCATCCGGGACTCCGAACAACCTTCGGTAACCACGTACACTATTTCCCTATAACCCTAGCGTCATCGAACATTAAGTGTGTAGACCCTACGGGTTCGGGAGGCATGCAGACATGACCGAGACACCTCTCCGGTCAATAACCAACAACGGGATCTGGATACCCATGTTGGATCCCACATGCTCCACGATGATCTCATCGGATGAACCATGATGTCGGGGATTCAATCAATCCCGTATACAATTCCCTTTGTCTACCGGTATGATACTTGCCCGAGATTCGATCGTTGGTATCCCTATACTTGTTCAATCTCGTTACCGGCAAGTCTCTTTACTGGTTCCGTAACACATCATCCCGTGGCTAACTCCTTAGTCACATTGAGCTCATTATGATGATGTCTTACTAAGTGGGCCTAGAGATACCTCCCCGTCACACGGAGTGACAAATCCCAGTCTCGATTCGTGCCAACCTAACAGATACTTTCAGAGATACCTATAGTGTACCTTTATAGCCACCCAGTTACGTTGTGACGTTTGGCATACCCAAAGTATTCCTACGGTATCCGGGAGTTGCACAATCTCATGGTCTAAGGAAATGATACTTGACATTAGAAAAGCTTTAGCAAACGAACTACACGATCTTGTGCTATGCTTAGGATTGGGTGTTGTCCATCACATCATTCTCCTAATGATGTGATCTCGTTATCAACGACATCCAATGTCCATGGTCATGAAACCGTGACCATCTATTGATCAACGAGCTAGCTAACTAAAGGCTCACTAGGGACACGTTGTGGTCTATTTCAGGTTAATACAATTATAGCATGAACAATAGACAATTATCATGAACAAGGAAGATAATAATAACCATTTTATTATTGCCTCTAGGGCATATTTCTAACAAGCTGTCCAGAGCATTAATTGTTGTGTGAGGTTTCATGTCCTTCAGTTGTTTACACGACTTTGAGCCACTCATATAGACCGGTTACACACCCAATAGCAAGTACAATAGTGGGCTTATAGCCTGCCTACATGACACTTTTGTCTATGTGGAGGAGAGAGATGTAAAAAAATAAGGAGAGTGGGCTCTTGGCGAGTAGCCAGCTACAACACGAGAACCAAGACATTTGCGAGGTTATAAGATGGGTCAATTACTAATAAAGTAGTACACATTTAAAACTTACTATTGTATATGCCGGCTATTAGGTTGGCTCTATATGACATGGCAATTCCTTATAGCCGACTGTTGGCTATATTATTAACCATGCTCTAAACTAATAGAATTGTTTCTAGTATAAATACCCCATCCCTTACTTTAATCACAACTCTTTGGCAATTTGGTTTCAGAATAGGTTAACCAAGTGCAATTGGAATCTTACTTGAGAGTTCGTCTCCTCCTTAGCTCTTGTAATCTTGCCTTGTGAGAGGGTAAACTCACTTTGTGATTTTACAACAGTAGCCGTTGAGGCGACGACCAGTTTGTCCTTCCAACTTCGTATGTGGTTCGTATATTAGAAACTAAGAATGTGGTTGGGCGAACACTTGTTGCTGGTTGTTTCATATGCAATAGCTTTGCTTCGATCTCTTCAGGTTGCACTAGGTATCCTTTACCCGACATTGTTGTTGGTTGTGAGCGAGGCTTTCCTTCGTACCCTTCAGGTTAAGTTTGATTGACATCATCAAGCAGATCCTTTGTGAAAATCGAACAGCCCTGTATCACTACCGCTTGTATTTCTTAATACTTACAGATTATATGAAGAACAATATCATGCAGCACGTTGCTCCTAATTTACTTATCCTTCTATTGAAAGATGAGGGGATAATTTGCAAACAATGTCTTGTGAGAATCTAATCGTTTATTCACAGTGTTATTAGCACCTTCTACATTCCATAAACATGTTCCTTGAATCGGTATGAGACAATCTTAAATTTTGCAAAGTTTAGGGGAATAAATTCCCAAATTATAACCTGTTAATAGTCATCCGATTCTATATATTGTACGTTTTCCCGTGAGTTTAATAGTCATCCAATTATACATATTATACTCGTTTTTCATGATGCTTTCTCGTAAGGGTTTTTAACAAGACAATATTCAAGTGTTCGTACATATCATATCACTTTCTCCTTGTACATTATCCCATTGGGTTTTAAAGGAGTTTTTAATGACACACCATATCGCATTCTTTTCCATTCATGGATCTTCTCTCAAAGTTTCTCATAAATGAATCTTACAGCACCACACCCTTGAAATCAAATTGTTCAAAGCTCAACATATTCATTGACACCTATTACCTTACCCATCAGTTCATCAACGCGGACAGCATTAGTAACCACCCTCGAAACTTCAGCAGAATACACACTGAAACGCGTTAGCACAGAGGTCTGCACCTGAAATTCATACAGATGGGACACCATTCAAACGCATACTTAAAGTACTACAAATACATACCCTACTGCATATGCAAGACATTACCAGTCAAACACATACTTAAAGTACTACAAATGCATACGCTACTGCATATGCGGAACATACGAGTCGCGAGTTAACTGCCCCTTCTGCATATGCTACTAGTTAATAACCGTTCACATAATGGGGCATAAATATCAGTAACCTTATTGTCAGGCACCACAAGTTTAAGTTTAGCAGGTATCCGGCGTCGTACATTCAATCATAAACCCTAAACCGACAGGTCCGGTTAAGCCAATTATTATGCAGAAGTAGAGACCGCTAGCCTCAGTGCTTACTTTTTACGGGCATTTGCACAAAAGGCATAATAAGACCCTCATATGCTTCTTTACAATCATTTCTTGGCGTGCACTCCAGGGCAATCCTTCACAAAGTGCCCAACCATACCGCAGTTGTAACAAGTGCCGTTCTTAGGGCAGTTCATAGTCCAATGTCCTTCGTGGCACCGATAGCAACGGCCTGACCGAGGAGTATTGGGACTGATGGTACATTTTGGTGGCATGGGTGATTTAGTTGGTGTTCCCACTTGGACCATAGCAAATTGTTGGCGCAGCATAACTGGCGATCCCTGAGCGACTGCGGCAACGGGTGTAGGGTGAGCAGGCCACAAGTGGGCTGTGGGTACAACATCACCCTCAACAATTTCAAACGGCCATTCATCGTTTTCAGGGGGTTGATCAGGATCAAATTGCCTAGTTTCGTTGTGGCCTCCCATCATGGCATCCACATTAGCTTCCTTTGCAACTGGATTGTACCCCAAATGTTCACTCTCGCTTGGATTGGTGTATCCAGTTAGTGGTGGTTCTTCAGCAGCAGCTTCGATTGGCTCGCGGTGAGAGCATGCACCTTGTCCCTGCAAAATGAATAAATTCTGATTACTGAACTAAACCATCTGGATTGCATTCAAACGTAAGTGCAAAATTTGCACTGTGGATCCTAAATTATGAGCAGTAATTCATATGTTATTACGTGGAAGAGTAATAATTCGTATCACACATATAAAAAGCAATAATCTCTTCACACCAACTCCCAACCAAATAAATATACTAAATAGTAAAGGCATTTGGAGGTACAAGTTATTCAACTGCTTGTCTGTGTCTTACCTAAATGTTGTTTAACAGGAGAGAGTAGGACAGATTAACCAGATAAACTCACACAAGTTGATGAAAGTGGAGGATGAACACATACAAAAGGGGCCAAAAAACTTAAAAAGAAAAAGGGGGTCCGAAAAACAAATGGCTTTGATTCTAGTTCTGGCTGCTGACTGCAGTTCCACTCTTCCTCCTCATGTGCCCCTAGATTCGCCTCGATGGGTTTTCAAGGCAATTGACAAAATTCAGAGAGCATTCCTGTGGAAGGGAAGCGATTCGGTGGCTTGGCAGGCAATCTGCAGGCCCCAGCATGTCAGGAGGTCTAGGGATGCTGGACATGAACATCATGCAGCCTTCAGGCTGCAGTTGTCTTGGGGATTGCGCATGGCTGCGGATAAACCATGGAGTTCTCTTGGCAGGAGAGAGCCTTATTCAATGCTGCTGCCAGAGTGCAAGTTGGGAATGGCAAGAACATCTGCTTTTGGACGGACAGATGGATGTTTGGACTATCCCTAGACATGATCGCTCCCATGGTTGTGGAAGCTATCCCGCCGAGAATCAGAGATAAAAGGACGGTTGCCGGAGCGTTAAACAACTAAACTTTCGCTGAAGGATATCAGAGGCCGTTTGAATATTATAAGTTTCCTTCTCTTGCTTGAGCTTTGGCAAAGATTGTATAAACTCAGTCTGGAGGTTGAAGATACTAAGCTCTAGTTGAAGGATATCAGAGGCCATCTGAATATTACAAATTTCCCTCTCTTGCTTGGCAAAGACTGCATAATTTTCAACTTAGTTCGGAGGTTGAAGATGGCTGGACATGGCAGTTGGATGCCAATGGTTGTTTCTCAACCAAATCTGTGTAGCAAGCTCATTTCCTGGGGGACACTAGACGATGGTCGAATGAGGCCATTTAGTGTGCCAAGTTTCCACTCAATTTTAAGTTGCCCTTCGGACGTCAGACAGGTGGGCCAAGAGAGAGCTTGCCCACAATAACTCATGTACTCGTGCACAACTTGCACCCTAGATCATCTATCCGTCAGCTGTGCCGTCACCAACACAAGATGGAACACAGTCTTGCAATAGGCTAAGCATCAGGCGATTCCTCTGTTGGACCTGTGATTTGAAATCTGCTCTTGGTGGCTCACGGCAAGGAGCGCTTATCAGGGAAAAGATAAGAAAAACTTTGCATTCTGGCTATCTGGGCCATCTGGAGGGAATGGAATGCTCATCTGTGGTTGCACCGATTATTCAGGTCGTCGGACAGTTGAAGGGGGACTTAGGTTTCTGGTTGGAGAAAATCTATCTGTGCACTGGGGTTGCCGGGGTGCATCTCCGCGATTTAGAGGTATGCCTTCCACGGTTTGGGTGTGTTTTGTGTTTCATATTTGAGGTGCTTGTTTTGGTCGTTTCTGAACTTTTTATGGTGCGTTTTCCCCTCTTCCTCCTATCTATATTATTCACATGCAGTCTTCCATGCTTGACAAAAATTCTTACATAACACCTGCTAATCCGGAAGCAACACGAAGTGTGCAACTTCAACCGCTCGGTCTTGGTATGCAGCCTGTGCCGCTGCTTTGTTGGCTTGCTGCTGACAGGTGTTTGGATGTGATGTCTGTTCGAGTGTGCACATCTAAGGCTTGCAAATAAACTTTTCTTCTACCAATGCGACAAAACAAGGTTTTCGTGTTTTCTCAGGAAAATAATAATATGGCAACAATATACTCAGAAGTGGTTGACATAGGTGGTAGAATGCACACGCGCTCAAACCAAAAGGCCACATGAAGAATTAGGTGGTGGGGTCATGTCAACAAGTCTTAGAAGAAGTCACTTATTAGTCTTTTGATTTCTGAAGCCCATAGATCAATGCCTGTTCTGGTGCAGATGCCAGGCACATTATGAGAAGTTCTAGCATATTTTTCTTTCATAACAGCACTTATTCATGCATAGATTCTCATTCTCAAAAAGAAAAGAAGTATGTGTAGCTTTTTTTTTGACTTATTTGACTGCTTTTGGCCGGACTAGTACAATCAAATAAACAAACAACAGCTATCAAGAGATAAACCATCTTATACAAAACAGACCAAGACAGTATAAACTGACCAGTCATATCAAGTATTACTAAAACATATTAAGAGGAATGAAGACAAGAGAAATATCAAACAGAAATATTACCTTTGGTATATGACACACATAGTAGACCACCCCTTTTTCTTTCACAGTTTTGCACTTCCCAGCAGTACACTTGCAGGTCGGTAGTTCACCACTGGATCTAGCTCCTTGGGGACTAAAAGTAATTGGAGTTCCAGTACCATCACGTTGGGGAGTAACATTTACTGGAGTTGTAGCGCCAGCACCTTGGGGACTAACATTAACTTGAGTTGTACCATTAGTCGTATGATTGTGTGGTTCATGATGACTCATACAGGCAGGCTGTGAACTTGTTTTGATATCAGATTCCACGCAATAAGAAGAATATGTGCACTTCTGAAAATTTAGGTTCAACAAATAAATACTTTGTCAAGTTTACATGTAGGAGTTGGAAAAATTAGTGAAAGAATAAAAAATGCAAATAAGGAATCTAAGTCAGTCAGCTGAAAGAGAATGTAACTAAATGGCACGCAAGTGAAAAAAGGGCATGTCTAACCAACTAAATGGTCTTGGGCTAAATGAATCAGCCTGCAACTTGAAGAGAGACTAATAGATAAAGAACAGATCAATCCATACAGAATCATTAACATAGCACATACTCTCTTGCAACAGGTTTTTAATTGTGTTTCTGTTTTCTCCAAACAAGCAAGGATTAATTATGGAGACTGTGAAGGCTATGGGCATAAAGGCAAACCAAATTATGGAATTGCACACCATGCTGTAAATAACAGTAAGGTTTTCAGATATCATGCTATAGTTGATTGCAGAAAACTTACACACTGGACTTCATAAAACAATAGAGATCCCACAGAAGTCCTAGAGTAAATGCATATCAAATATCATTATTAACTAGAGCCAGAATCACGTAAGTTGTATAATCACACGCTGAAATAACTACACATTATTATTGTTGCTAAATCAACAGCTACTTGTTCCCTGCACCACAGGTATCTGAAGTATCCCAAGAAATAACTATAAAGAAGTATAGACAACAGATTCTCAACCTTACAGACTGAACGCTAGTCATAAGCCAAGTGGCTTTAAACTCTGAGAGCTTGAGTAGACAAGCCCTAGGTAAAGTAGTTACAAACTCGGATCCAAATTTGAGCCTAATCCATGAGAACATTTTGTTATGATGCCCCAAAGAGCAGTGACTTTACACACTTTAACCTTTAGGTCACAGCAGGCTGGATGGACGCCAATGAGATACAAGAGATTGTGATTATGTCGACAGTGTTAACACAAAATGCATCTACCGTTTCACAAAGTTCCAATCCACATTTGATACACACGGCGAGAAATAAAAAAGATAAATTATATTTTGATTTCAGCAACTATTAACCATTTGTCTTATTTCTCATGTGTTCATTGAATTTAGATGCGAAACCACGTGACATGATGGATGGATCTTGAATCAATTCAACAAGATTTCACCAATTCCAGCTAAAGGGGTGGGTGCACCCTAGTCACTCCCTTCCTAAACTCACGTGTTGTTTTTAAATAACGGCCAGAGGCATAATAGAAAACCTTATTCATATGAGAATGGCAGACGGCTACACCTGGATGGCTAAACACACAAACCATTTGCTAAAGTTTGACATGGCTTTCAGTTCAAAAGAAGTAGACATAACTTTCAAACTAAAACCTAGAACTAATCTACATAAAAAAAAGGTCCCATATGTCCAGGGTGTATGTATCTCTTCTAAATTATGCATTGTAATTTCGTATTTCCAAAATAGTTAGCACATGAATGATTATTTTTTACAGGAATTTATCAAAATCAAATATGAAGCTTTTGCTTGCTGGATCTGAGCAGTTATTCCAAATTACTGCGTCAGTAGCTAAGCAGTTAACAAAAATCGCACCCAGTTTCCCCAGAAAGCGATGGCTTGTTGCCAAATCGAAGAAAAACACAGCAGGAGCTCAGAAAAAACAACCTTTTTTTTAGAAATTTTGATAACCATAAAGAACACTGCAAAGACTGTAGAAGCCCCCCCCCCCCCCCCCAAAAAAAAAAACTCCATGTCATCCTGCATATCTGCCACCCCTAATCCCAACATCGTCAATGCATCGTCTCCACACTCCAAAACAGAGAACTCCAAGAAATCATCCCCCACTGCGCCTTCCGGCCTACTACATTGGAATTTTCCCTCCCGAGGAAACCAAGAAGAGTGGGGAAAACCATACAGAAACTGGTCAAAGACGTCCAATAACCATTCTTATACCACAGGAAAGAAGCAAAAAATGTAACCAAGAGATGATCTTTGGTTGGAGGGGGGCATGTTTTCAAAAAAAAAAAAATGGGAGGGGGAGGCTCACCGGCGTCGCCGAGCAGACGTATGCCCATCCCACCTCCTTCCACTCAACGTCACACGGCCCGCGCCTGCAGATGCACTGCTTCACACGGAAAGCCGGGCGTGCCAGCGCAACCGTCGGCGGCGTCAAGCTCTGCGCGGCGCGGCGCGTGACCTGGTCTAGGTTTCGCTCCATCTCCTCTGAGACGAGAAAGAAGAAGTCGTCGTCGTCATCCGTGTTGCCGTCGCCGCTGGGGAAATCGAGCTGCCGCCTCACTGGGAGGGGGGCTGCGTCGGGGACCGCCGCCGCCGTGGCTGCGAGGGATGGGGAGCAGATGGGAGTTGGGGGGCGGCAGGAAGCGATGCTCTCCGCGTAGGTGGTGCCGCTGCTCATTCTTGCGTCGTCGGCCTTTGCTTCTCTCTCCCTCCCTGTTCCCAGTCCCCTCCGCGATCACATCACACTCTCCCTCCTCTGGGCCTCTATGATTCTCTTCCCTCTCTAGCCTCTGGCGTGTTGCCGTTGGAAAGAGCGAATCGTACTTTTCCGTGCATGGACTTGCCAGACGAGTGCATTACTGAGAGCATGCTTGGTTGAGAGCCAAAATTTCGCTAGCAAACATTTGGTAACTTTGAGATTTCCCAAAATTGACAAGTTTTGTGAGGTTAACCAGCTGGATGGGTTGATAGCCAATTTTTTGCCTTCACTGAGAGCAACTTTTAACAGTGTCACTGCATTGAACAAGTTGCCATAAAAGCATTTGTAGTCGATCCCGTAAAAAGCAATGTCTGCTAAAATAACCACCGTGTTCGTCATATATGCAGTTTAAGATGAACATAGTCCCACTTCCCCGTGCTCCTGTGACACCTCCCGCGATCGCGTCGCCGCCGGCGCTAGCCCTTCCCATCGTCCACCCCTCCTCGCCGCTGCCGAAGGGCATCTGTAAGGCGAAGCCCGTGCGGCGTTGGCAACGGCGGGGCTTCTCTCCTTCCTTCCCTGGTCGGGATCTCGTCAGCTCGGGCCGCCGCTCGTGGGGGAGCTTGGTCTAGCGGCCTCCCAGCACCGGGGGACGCATGGATACGGCGGCGGCTGCGCTTGGGAGGTGGCGGTGTGGCTCCGTGGCGGCACGGCATGGGTTTGGCCCGACAATGTCGTAGATTGGTTTTAGGCCTAAAGGAAACCTTCCAAGAATCCTAGTTCGAACAACGGGGAGAGCTTCACAATCTACAACCTGACTACGACCACAACGAGGCTACCCATGCAGAGCACAAGACAGACACGTAGATTTATTCAGGTTCGGGCCACCGCATGGTGTAAAACCCTACTCCTGCTTTGTGGATTTGATCTCAGAGTTGCGCAAGTGTTACAAGGCTTAGTGTGGAAAAAGGCTTTCGGCGAGATCAAGAGCTCAATGTTTGAATGGTCTCGGTCTCCCCCGTCTATGGGGACGATTGTGTCCCTCTTATCTTTGCCTTGGTCCTCTCTCCCCAAAAATATCGGCGAGAAAAGGGCGGCCACAGGGCAACAATTCGAAGGGGGACAAGCGTCGAGTCCATCCTGACAAAAGGTGGTCTTCACTCTGCAAAGGCGCCTTATATGACTCGCTCGTGGGCTCGCTGGTGAAACCCGTCCTTGCGGGCAGCATCACATTGGTCTCCATGCATCGAAACAATCATCATTGGGTCTCGCCTTGGGAAAGGACAGCGGCTTGCCACCCTTTTATCACGAAAGAGGAAAGGTTCTCTGCCTGCACCCGCTGACACGGTCCTTGCCGCCCCTACCAACGCAGGACGTCATCCACGTGGTGACCATGTGACCGTGCAGCCTCCTACCAGGCGAAGGGATTCACGGGAGTCAGCCTTGCGAAGGGGGCCTCGCGGGGTCATCCGCAGCTTGGAGAAAAGTTTCTTGAAGCGCCCCTCCTTAGAGAGAAGGGGGACTTGCGTGGTTAGTGCCTTAGGAGATGGCTCGGGCCCGCAAAGCCCTCAAATGGGCTGCTCCTGGAGTTGGGCCCTCCGGGCGTTGCTGCCTAGGCCTTTAGTAGATGGGCCGTGGTATCCTGGTATGCAGTGGACCGATAGTAGCCCCCGGGCCCGCGATGCGCGTGCTCCGCCCTTTGAGAACAAAACGACGCGGGTTGAAACGCTACAGGGCCAGAATAGACTGCGGGGCCCAGGCGGAGACGTGTGGGAGCATGATGGGATGGGAGGCCCCCGCTTACCCATGAAGCCTCGGTAATTGCACACGCGCGGTCTTAAGACTATCTCACAAGCCGAACCGACACCATCTGTGGGAGCCTGGCTTAATAGGAATGATGGATTACTCATATGAACAAGAAATTCCTTCTTTTTCGGGGGCCCACTTGAAAAGAACTCCAAAGTTAAGTGTGCTTGTGTTGGAGCAATTTTAGGATGGGTGACCGACCGGGAAGTTGGTCCCGGGTGCGCACGAGTGAGGGCAAAGTGCGCAAGAAAGACTAGTAGTGGTCTGCGAGGCCAGTCTAGATCCCGCCAGGCGTACCGGGGTGTTACACCATCATTGCCTTCCTTGCCTCAAACACCTCCTCTGCGCACCGATACTTGTGATCTGCGTTGGGTTTTTCCGTAAAAAGAAACGAGTGATGCAGCACAATATAGATAAGTATTTCCCTCAGTGAGAACCAAGGTTATCAAACCAATAGGAAGACCACGCAACCCCTGTCTTCAACGCCTACATACAAAAGAGCAAACACTTATACCCAACGCGGGCAAGAGGGTTGTCAAGCCCCTTGAACTCGTTACTTGCAAGTAGATAAGTAGTATAGTTGATAGTTGAATAAATATAGAGTGAAAAATAAACAAAAAGTAAATAACGGCAGCAAGAAAATAATAGCTTTTATAAATTCATAAGTGAATAGACTCGTGGGGCCATAGTCTTTCCTAGTGGCGTCTCTCTCGAAGTAGGCATACGGTGGGTAAGCAAATTACTATTGGGCAATTTATAGAAAAAAGCATAGTTATGCAATATTTAGTCACGATAATGATCATGCGTATATAGGCATCACATCCATAAGCAAATAAGCCGACTCCTTCTTGCACCTACTACCATTACTCCACGTTGAGAGTGCTTCCATGCTTGCCTCTCTAAGTATTAAGTTCATGACAAACAGAGCAATGCTTGGAGAACGATGAAATGATGTAGACAAAAAGAATCCAATCAATTTGAATTAACCCCATCATCTTATCCTTAGTAGCAACAATACAAACTAGCGGGTGAAGGCGTGGCGGCATGCCGCGCCCGTGCAAGTGGCCTTGACTTATACACTTGTTATTGTTGTTTAAAAAATATAAAAACAATAAAATACACATGCCAGATGAGTGGAATACAACTGGTTGAACATTATGGGTACATTGCATTGGTTGGATGGTACAAATTTGCTAATGAAAAAAGAAAAGCCAGTGAAGGGCATTAGTTTGTTTGGAGGCTAAGCTATCATAATCAAATGCGAAACAAATATTGACATGCTAAAATAGTTGGATCATTTAGTAACACATATGGTTTTCCTCTCGAGTGGTGATAGTACATTCTTTTTTTCATTTACTTTGAAATGTTCAAATATCTACTCCGAAGTAGGAGGCCAACCATGAAAAAGAAGTATCCTATGCAATGGTATTAAAAAGTAGTATTAAAAAGTAGTTATAGGTTCCCCTTCTGGTAGCATTTTCTAGATCTCTAATGGCTAAGCGTGATTTTTTTCACATAAAGGACACCATAATCAGCGAATAGGGGCTTAGAACATGATCCTTATACAATATTATGCCAATGAGGGTTTAATTCATAGACTTGACACTAGTGCTCGTATTTTCCTAGATTTATTCCACGCCTTTCGATGATATGTGTTCAGTGGAGGAGATGTTTCCATCGACTACGAAAGCGTCGGCGATGACTTTGTCAATCTAAAAATGTTGCGTAGGCCTAGTATCAGGTGTTCTCATAGGTGTAAGGTGTGCGTGGATGCGTTCATAAGGGTAATTGTATACGTGTGTATGCTGCGTCGGCGATGACTTTGTCAATCTAAAGATGTTGCGTTGGCCCAGTATCAGGTATGTTCTCATAGGGATGAGGTGTGCGTGTGTGCATTCATAGGGGTAATTGTATACGTGTGTATGCTGGCATATGCATTGTATTGCCTTAAAAAAGTAGCAAACACAAAAGAAAAAAAGTACTTAGAGCAAACCGACCTAATGTTGGATGGTTAGGAGGATAATGGTATCCCCTACATTCGTATTCGCATTTTTCTAGATTTATTGTAAGACTTTGGGCGATGTGCGCTCAGTGAGAGGAGACGTTTCCGTCGACTATGAAAGCGTATGTGGAGACTTCGTCAATCTCAAGATGATGTGACAGCTCAATCTTTCGGAAGTGCTCATGTGGGTAGGTTGTGCGTGCATGCGTTCTTATGGATGAATGTATATGTGTATGTATGACCGTATGCGTCTGTACTATGTTAAAAACTAGTACGCAATCTGCACTCAATCTCAAGATGATGTGGCGATTCAGTTCTTGGAGATGCCATGTGGAGATGGTGTACATGCATGCGTTCATATGTATGATTGTATATGTGTATGTACGACCGTATGCGTCTGTACTATATTGAGAAACTAGTGTAATTTGTATCGTATGACAAAAGTAAATCAAATGAAAAACCTAAACACGTGTCAGCAGGAAAAACACTCTAGGCAATACACTTGAAATGCACGATAGCGCTGCTAGCTTAGCAGCTTTAATATAGTAATATATATGTGTCTTGTCCATTTCTGTCACTGAGATATAAAGCATCGCAAGATTAAACCCACTACAACGCACCCCTCTCAGTTAAGATAGATCAATCTAGTTGGCCAAACCAAATCAATAGATCGGAGAGATTGACAAAGCTATATTAATCATGCAAATAAGAATCATAAAATAATTCAGAGAAGACTCAAATCTTTTTCATGAATAATCTGAACATAAACCCACAATTTATCGGATCCCAATAGAGACACCACACAAAGTGATTACATCGAATAGATCATCACGAAGATGCGATGAACTTTATATTGAAGAGCGGAGAGAGAGAGACAGAGAGACATCTAGGTACTATATATGGACCTATGGGTCTGGGGTAGCCTACTCACACATCACCATGGGAACAACAAGGTTGATGAAGAGGCCATCCGTGATCAATCCCCTCTCTGGCAAGGCACTAGAACAGGGCTCCAGATGGGCACACGGCAGAACAGAGAGTTGCAGCAGCGAAAAAATTATTTCGGGAGCTCCCGTGTGATTTTCGGGGAATATGGGCATTTTATAAGCCACATAACGAGGTCAGGAGAGCCACGAGGGTCCTACGACCCAACAGGGCACGCCCTGTTGGTTAGTGGGCCCCGTGACCTTCTCCCGAAGCTTCCAGGTCTTATTTTGGTCCCAAAAAACCGTCAAAAAGTTTCGTGGTATTTGGACTTCGTTTGGTACTGTAAAACTAAAAAGCCAAAAACATGTAGAAAACATCAACTGGCATTGGGCACTAGGATAATAGGTTAGTGCTAAAAATTAATATAAATTGACAAATAAATGCCTAAAAAGAATCCTAGAATGATAATATTATAGCATGGAACAATAAAAAATTATAGATACGTTGGAGATGTATCAGCATCCCCAAGCTTAATTCCTACTCGTCTTTGAGTAGGTAAATGATAAAAACATAATTTTTGGTGTGACATGCTACCCAACATGTAATCTATTGCAGGTGTGACCATTGAGAAATGATGAACTAACAAACATTAACATAGTAATATCCATAAACATAAGTAACATAATCATCAATATTCAAAATATACGATCCTTAAGGATTGTTTAACCCCCCCCATTCATTTTATCATATTACCATGGCATGGCTTCATCTTCACCACGTAAATACAAGTGTCAAGCACCATGGTGTCAAGTCAAGCAATTGTATCATACTTTTTAATGCGCTTCAACGTTTTATTACTCACGCAATACATGAGCGTGAACCATGGATATAGCATATGAGTGAAATAAATATGGTGGTAGGTATCAAAGGGGTAAAAAGTGGAAGAGAAAATATCGCATCAACTCGGCATATCAACGGGCTATGCATCAATAGATATCAATGCAAAGAGTAGGGATTGCCATGCAACGGATGCACTAGAGCTATAAGTGTATGAAAGCTCGTATGAAGCTAAGTGGGTGTGATCCAACTTGCTTGCTCATGAAGACCTCGGGCATTCGAGGAAGCCAGTCATCGGAATATACAAGCCAAGGTCTATAATGAAAAATTCCCACTAGCATATGGAAGTGACAAAACATGACTCTCTATATGAAAACATGGTGCCACCTTGAGGCATAAGTGTGGAAAAAGAGGTAGTAGCACCGTCCCTTCTCTCTTTTCTCTCATCCCCCCTTTTGTTTTTTGTTTTTTCTCTTTTTTCTTTCTTTCATTTTCTCACCTTTTCTTTTTATCCTTTTTTCTTTTTCTTTTTTTCTTTTTCATCCGGAGTCTCATCCCGGCTTGTGGGGGAATCATTGTCTCTATCATCCTTTCCTCACTGAGACAGTGCCCTAATAATGATGAACATCACACTTTTATCTACTTACAACTCGATATGAAAAACTACTAAACAATACGACTCTATATGAATGCATCTGGCAATGTACCAGGATGTGCAATGATCTAGCGTAACATGCATGATAATGATGAACGGTGGCTTTGCCACAAATACTATGTCAGCTACATGATCATGCAAAGCAATATGACAATGGGTGTACAAGTCATATGATGTGACGGTGGAAGTTGCATGGCAATATATCTCGGAATGGCTATGGAAATGCCATAATAGGTAGGTATGGTGGCTGTTTTGAGGAAGATATAATGAGGCTTATGTGCAATAGAGCATATCATGTCGCGGGGATTGGATGCACCGGCGAAGTTTGCACCGATCCTCGAGGTGTGAACGGTCAATGCACGGTACCGGAGAGGCTAGCAAATATGGAAAGGTGAGAGTGCGTACATCCATGGATTCACGTTAGTCATAAAGAACTCACATACTTATTACAAGGTTTTATTATCTCTCTCGAAGCAAAGTAATACTTCCATGCCCCTAGGGAGGAGGTTGGGAGGACTTAATCATCGCGCGCCTCAGACCTAAACAACACTAGGATTTCAACGAGGAATAAGAATGCTCACACATAATCACCATGCCATAACCAATATTTAGATGGATAACAAATAAACACCCTTTAACTATCGATATTTCTACTAAGCAACAACCATGCACTCACGCCCTTTCATATTACCACATCAATATCATTAACCCATAATTTCTCTTTTATGTGCTACATGTGGTTTTGATTATGCACTCATTGAATACCTATTATTTTGTACTAGTCTTATAACACATTCAAATTACCATCATTATTTATTAACACTCAAACAAATATAAGTGAAGAATGAGAGTGTAATTATTTCTATAAAATCTATACGCCATCGTGCTCGAAAAGATATAAGTGATGTACTAGAGCAATTGCTAAGCTAAAAAGATATAAGTGAAGCACACATAGTATTCTAACAGATCATGGTGAAAGTGTATATCTCTCAAGTATGTGTGTCCAGCAAACAATAATTGTGCCAAACTAAAAAAACTCAAACTAAAGCAAACGACGCTCCAAGCAAAACTCATATCATGTGTTGAATAAACATATAGCTCCAAGTGGCATACCGATGGATTGAGACGAAAGAGGGGATGCCTTCCAGGGCATCCCCAAGCTTAGATGCTTGATTCTTCCTAGAATTTTACTTGGGGTGCCTTGGGCATCCCCAAGCTTAGGCTCTTTTCTACTCCTTGTTCCTTCATCCATCGTGATAACACCCAAAACTTGAAAACTTTAGCACACAAAACTCAACAGAAACCTTCGCGAGATCCATTAGTATAATAAACATATAAAATAATTTAGGTACTATTATAAATTTATTCATATTTTATTATTGCATAAGGTACTATATTCTAAATTCTCCTTGACTTATACCCCCCGACATAATCCATAGTGTCGTGTACTAAGAACTAGGGTCCCTAGTACCTAGCCTTGTGCACGGGTGGCTGCAGCCCCCAGGCCGGCAAGTCCTTGCTGGGCTCGCACCAACCTCTGGGCATCCTAGAACCAAGACCAAGACAGATGGCAAGACTCCTTCCCGATCGAGATAGCTCATCCACAAAGGCCATAAGGCAAGATTCCAGCCTGCCAAGCCACCGCTCGACCTCATGGGGCTGATTGTCTACATCAGCTGAGGTGTCGAGCGGGCAGGCGGTTAGGTGAAGCTGGTCGGGGCGCATGGCAGAAGCAGTGGGTTCATAGCAACTTTAATGACACCCGTCCCATGGCATGGTGAAGGAATAAGAGGAAGCTGGGCTGACGACACAGAAGGAGAGGCAATCCTTGTCGGGGAACGTCGCCAGCATGCCACCTCACGATGCATTCAATGCGCATGTCTTAGTCCATAGAGTTAGGTATTTCCCACTACTAACTTTGGCAGCAGCCTCTGTAGCTGTAAGACGCAATGTACATCCGTGTGAAGACCATTTTAGCCATTGTGGAGACCCCTTAACCTATAAAAGGAGGCCCAAGGCTACCTTTAGAAAGGTCAACTCTCTCTTCATTCTACACACATAGTTGCATACCCCGTGAACCCTTGTCGGGCGAGCGCTCCTGTACTATGAACTATATATAATCCATGAAAAACACAAGACGTAGGGTTTTACGCTTCCGAGCGGCCCGAACATGTCAAATCCACCGTGCATGCAGTAGCCACAGATGCTCTTTGTGCACTCTAACTCCCCGCAAAACCTCAAATGGGACCTTGCTAGTCCCATAGATCATTGCACCCTGCACATAGGATCATCAAAACAAGCAAACTATGCAAGCAAAAAACATAATATATCTAAAACAGAACAATCTGTAATGATCTATACAGAAACTATACTTATGTAACTCCAGAAATTGTAAGAAAATTTAGGAAAAGCTGAGGAATTTGTATATAAATACTTTGTAAGAATTTCATATCAAAAAGTCATTCCGGTAAAATCAGAGATATTCTGCACTGGACACTAAAGTTTTTGTTTTTTGCACCGTATCAATTCTACTCATCATGCAAGTCATCCCAAAGGCTTCACTTGGAAAAACACTAATTTAAACATAAAATCACAGTTATTATAGTAGCAACAATCATGTTATCAAACCAAAACATAAAGTAAAACAATAAAAATAAGATGACTATCGGGTTGCCTCACAGCTAGTGCTATTGTTTTACGCCCATAGCAAGGCATAATGCATATGATCAAGTGTTTGACCCCTTCATGTCCTTCAAGACTAGCTCTTTAGAAATCTTACTTAAAAAATCACCTTTCGAAAATCTAGTTGAAGGGATCAAGTGTTCAAGAGGATTTATAACATCATCACTACCATCACCATCATCATAGGGATCTTCATATAAGACATGGATTTCATCATTGATATGTTATCTAATAGTATTTTCAGGCCAATCTTTACTAAACCCTTCATTAATTAATTCAGCAATCCATTCAAATTTATCACAAGAGGAACAAGGCTTGTGTTAATTCTTCAGGAGGGACATTCCTGCTCATACTCTCACTAAAACTTTGGCAATTACTAGATTCCAACATACGCAAAGCATTTTTATTATGTAGGATCACTTCTACAGGAGCATCTTCAGATTTTATTCTATAGAGAGAAAATATGTCTCTCGCTCGTACCATATAATCAAATTAATGCATAAGGATAATGGTAACAATTTTCTTAATCTTAGGATTACGTATACTCGGAAGTTCCAAAAATATCTTTTGAAGCATATGATGGAGATGCACAAACTTTCTTTCTAGCTTAAATATTAGCATGGAAATATCATCCACATAACCATCTGTCTCATCAAGTATGGCTCCTTTAGTAAAAGGAATAGCTCCTGAGCACTCAAAAAAATTCTTGAATAACATGTTTTCCAATAATGTTCCCACTACCACATCACAAATTTTAGATTTTAGAACCGTGTGAGTATCACTATTAGGAATTTGATTTTTAGGAGGATAATGAGTAGCATCAATAAAATTTGTCCTTTCCTCTTTCGAATCACTATCGCTATCTCCCCTATCACTTTCAACAATAACTTCCTTAAATTCAGACATGATAGCAACTTGAAGCAAATAAGCAATAAATGAAACAAGTAAACTAGCAAAGATATTTTTTTGTATTTTTCATTTTTATAGCAAGAAAATATAACAGTAAATAAAAATTAGAACAAGTGAATGACAATTTGTGAGAAGGTACTTGATGGTAAGTTTGTAACACTCCCAGGCAACGGCGCCAAAAATCCATCCTGATACTTGTAATCTGCGTTGGTTTTTTCTGTGAAGAGGAATGTGTGATACAACACATTATATATAAGTATTTCCCTTAGTGAGAATCAAGGTTATAGAACCAATAGGAGGACCACACAACCCCTGTCTTCAGCGCCTACACACAAAAGAGCAAACACTTGCACCCACCGCGGGCAAGAGGGTTGTCAAGCCCATTGAACTCGTTACTTGCAAGTAGGTAAGTAGTGTAGTTGATAGTTGGATAAATATGGAAGTGTAAAATAAATAAAATGTAAATAATGGCAGAAAGAAAATAATAGCATTTGAAAATTTATAAGTGAATAGACCCGGGGGCATAGTCTTCTCTAGTGGCATCTCTCTCAAAGTAGGCATACGGTGAGTAAACAAATTAATGTTGGGAAATTGATAGAAAAGTGCATAGTTATGCAATATTTATTCAGGGGGATGACCATGTGTATATAGGCTTCACGTCCATAAGCAAATATGCTAACACCTGCCTGCACCTACTACTATTACTCCACGCCGACAGTGCTTCTATGTTTGCCTCTTTAAGTATTAAGTTCATGACAAACAAAGCAATGCTTGGAGAATGATGAAATGATGTATACAAAGAGAATCGAATCAATATGAATTAACCCCATAGTTTTATCCATAGTGGAAATAATACACACATGTGCCTTGTCCCTTTTTGTCACTAGGATATAGAGCACCACACGATTGAACCCACTACAACACACCCCTGTGACTGAAGATAGATCAATCTAGTTGGCCAAACAGAATCAATAGATCAGAGAGATTTATGAAGCTATAATAATCATGAAAATAAGAATCATAAAAGAATTCAGAGAAGACTCAAATATTTTTCATGAATAATCTGAACATAAACCCACAATTCACCGGATCCCAACAAATGCACCACACAAAGTGATTACATTGAATAGATCATCGCGAAGATGCGCTGAACTTTGTAGTGAAGAGCAGAGAGAGAGAGATACTAGCTATGGACTCGTAGGTCTGGGTAGTCTACTCACACATCACCATGGGAGCATCAAGGTTGGTGAAGAGGCCCTCCGTGATCGATCCGTCCCTCCGACAGGGCACCGAAACAGGGCTCCAGATAGGCACACGGCGGAACAGAGACTTGCGGCAGTAGAAAATTGTTTCATGAGCTTTCCTAGGGTTTTGGGGGAATATGTGAATTTATTAGCCGGAAAACAAGGTCAGAAGAGCCACGAGGGGCCCACAACCCAACAAGGCATGATCACCCTGCTAGGCGCGCCCTATTGGCTCGTGAGGCCCTCGTGTGGCCCCCGGCCTTCTCCCAATGCTTCCAGGTGTTCTTTTGGTCCAGAAAAAATCGTCAAAAAGTTTTTTGGTATTTGGACTCCGTTTGGTACTGTAAACCTAAAAAGACAAAAACATACCGAAAACAACAACGGACACTGGGAACTAGGTTAATAGGTTAGTGCTAAAAAATAATATGAATTGGCAAACAAATGCCTAAAAAGCATCCTAGAATGATAATATTATAGCATGGAACAATAAAAATTATTGATACATTGGAGAAGTATCATGCATCGCTCCTCCTTCCTCTCTTGCGCCACTCCTTGCTCTCCTTCCTTGTAGCTCCACGCTTGCGCCGCTACCATGGATCTCGAGAAGAGGAGCACTACTGCCGCCACCGGAGCACAACTTGAGCTGACCTTGCTGCCCTCCACCATCAAGAACCGCGAGGGAATGGAGAAGCTTGTCCCCTTGACGGAAAATGCCCACAACGAGCATGGGGCCACCAAGATCTGGCACGGCTCGTAGCCGTCCCAGGATCTGTCGGTGACCACCTTCCCCTTCTTATCCCACTACATCTTCGACGGTTTTCTCCCACCCTTCTCTAACTTCTTCCGCATCATCCTCGAGCATTATAAGATCCATGCTCTTTACCTCCAACCAATATCCGTCCTCCTCCTCTCCATCTTCGCCTTCTTTTGCTAGGGTTTCCTAGGGGTGGTGCCCTTGGTGGCCCTCTTTTGCACCTTCTACAGCTTAAGGTGCAAGCAGGGGCTAAGCACGGGGTGCGCCACCTTTCGTATGGTCGAAGGGATGGTGGACCGTATCATCAACATGAAGATTCTCAAGAAGGTGGATAACTTCATATTGTGCTAGATCTACATGGAGGTAGGCCAAAGAAACCCCTTATTTGCACCTCCCACTGAGCTATCCGCCAAGAGCTTAGGCTAGGAGCACTCCAAGGTGATGGAGCCTGAGCTCAGGATAGTCGCGGCCATGATCTAGGAGTTGCGCACGGCAGGCCTCACGGGGGTGATGGTGGCACGGGAGTTCGTGCATAGCGCATGGCACCCCTCCAGAAGCGCTTGCACCCGGTGTGGGAGTACAAGGGCCTCGCGGACAGAAGCGCTTGCACCCTATAGGCGCCTGTGCTAGAAGGGATCATGCAAATCTTGTTCAGTGAGGAAGTGCCAGATGAGCTGTGGGAAGACGGGTTCCCTTTGTACCGCCACGGTGATGGGGCGGAGATCCAGGCTCTGATGTCAGTCTTTGATGAATGGGGCTTGGTCCTCACAGGACATGAGGGGCCCCATGATAACCCCATCTTCGTGATGCCTGCCTTAGGGGGCCTTGAGGATGCCAGGCCCTAGGCAAGCCCCATCGCCACAAGGAGTTGGTAGACGTAGTTGCCAAGCCGTCGCACGTTGCTGCTTGCGACTAACAACGACAATGACCTCCGGTTCATGGTCGTTCCCTCCAAGCCCGGGGGTGCGGAGGATTATGAGGATGAAGTGGAGGAGGTGGAGGCCCCTGGATTGGGAGGACCCCGGAGGCTTTCGAGGCCGCCGGGCCTCGTGAGAGGGGCCCTCTCAGGCGCATCTAGGGTGAGATCCAGCGGTCCTCGGGGAGCACCCTTAGGAGGGAGCTCAAGCGATCCTCGGGGAAGCGAAAGTGGAAACCAACATCTCGAGAGGCTCAGGAAGAGGCGTTGGGTCGCTGTTGAAAAGTAAGTCTCCCTATTTGTTGTAGCTCTTTGATATTCCTTTTCTTTCTCTTTCCCTGCTCCGTGGCTTGGGGATGAATCATTGGCTCTGTAGGGCGCCCGCGCCCAAGATGCAGAGGACCGCAACACCTGTGCACCCTCGCTAGAGCCTACTAAGAGGCGTGAGAGATTCCTCGCTAGCCTGAGGGCGAGGTACAACATATTGAAACGGAGGATTGCAAGGCGACTCCTATGCTGCTGGAGGATATGACTCCCTCTGGCAGGGGAAGCCAGTCTAGGGTGGAGCCCTCGGCGGAGGAGGTGTTTCCTCTAGAGTCACCTGACATCGGCGACACCATGGAGACAGGTGATACCAGTGGGCCAGTCCCACCTAAGCAATCTATGCTAACAAGGAAAGATACAACCAGGCCCCAGGCCTCGCTGGTGCGCCAGGCCCTAGAGGCTGCCACACAAACCTGCTATGCACACCACCCCCACAGGCTGAGGCGGAGGTCACACAGAGCCTGCAGCGCTCTGCGGATGAGGCCGCCCTCGCCAGGATCAAAGGCAAGGGCCCTGATACATCTCCATTGTATCTATAATTTTTGATTGTTTCATGCCAATATTATACATCTTTTACATACTTTGGGCAACTATTTATATGATTTATTGGACTAATCTATTGATCCAGTGCCCACTGCGAGTTCCAGTTTTTTGTGTGTTTTTTGTTTCACAGAAATTCTATATCAAACGAAGTCCAAATGCGATAAAAATTTCTGGAGATTTTTGGGAATATTTGTGAATTTTGAGAAGTGGAATCAATGCAAACGGAGGCCCACAGTGGGCACGACATACCAGGGCGCAAGCCAGGGCCCAAACGCGCCCTGGTGGAGGGTGGCCACCTCGTACGTCAGTTGGATCTCTCCTTCGGGCATAAGAAAGCTAAATTTTGGATAACAATTCCCTCAAAATTTCAGCCCGATCGGAGTTACAGATCTCTGGGAATATAAGAAACGGTTTTCGAACAAAAAATAGGAACGCGAAATAGAAGAGAACTGAGAGGGAGATCCAATCTAGGAGGGTCTCCCGCCCCTCCACAGTCATGGAGTCCATGGACCAGAAGGCAAACTCTCCTCCCATCTAGGGGTAGGCCAAGTAAGAAGAATAAGGAGGGGGGCTCTCTCCCCTCTCTCTCAGTGGCGCCCGAACGCCGCCGGGGCAAGCATCATGACGACAATATACATCATCAGTCTTGCCACCGTTAACACCAACTATCTCCCACTCATTGCAGTGGTGTAACACCTCTTTTCCCTGCTATAATCTCTACTTAAACATGGTGCTCAACTCCATATATTATTTCACAATGATTTTTGGTTATCCTATGATGTTTGAGTAGATCTCTTTTGTCCTATGGGTTTATTGTGGTATGATGTTATCGATATGAGTTGCATGTTGATATGGTGATGTACTACGATGCCCTCCGTGTCATACAAGCGGAGGGATCCTCGATGTAGGGTGTTGCTATATGTTCATAATTTTCTTATGGTGGGTTGCGTGAGTGACAGAAGCACAAACCCGAGTAGATGGGTTATGGCGTATGGGAGTAAAGAGGACTTGATACTTAATGCTATGGTTGGGTTTTACCTTAATGATCTTTAGTAGTTACGGATGCTTGCTAGGGGTCCAATCATAAGTGCATATGATCCAAGTAGAGAAAGCATGTTAGCTCATGCCTCTCCCTCATTGCATATAACAAGTATCTATTATATCATATTCAATTGCCTAGGGACAATCTTTCTCTTGCGTTACAAAAAGCTTGCTACGTCACTACTAAGTTTATTTTCTTGCAAAGTAATTCTAGTTTAGTTCCCGCTAAGTAGGTTCATACTAATTCTAGGTAAAGCAAGCATTAGCATGCGTAGAGCTGATTCGGTGGTCGATAAAACTTGAGGGAATATTTGTTCTACCTTTATCTCCTCGTTGGGTTCGACACTCTTACTTATTGAAGGAGGCTACAAACGATCCCCTACACTTGTGGGTTATCAAGACATTTTTCTGGTGCTGTTGCCGGGGAGCAATAGCGTGGGGTGAATATTCTCGTATGTGCTTGTTTGCTTTATCACTAAGTAGTTTTTATTTTATGCTCTTGTTTTCAATATCTAGATATGGGTAGGAAATGCAAAATACCAAAAAAATAGATGTACTTGCTGCTCCAAAAGTTGAGGAACCACCGGTGTTCCGTACTACAGAAGAATATTACTTGGATAATCTTCGATCCCTTTGTGCTCGTGCTGAAAACCCAACTAGCTTAGTTGAGGGAAAATCATTTAATGAGCATGGTCATGTTGGAAATATGCCCTAGAGGCAATAAATAAAGTGTTTATTATTATATTTCCTTGTTCATGATAATCGTTTATTATCCATGCTATAATTGTATAAATTGGAAACACATTACATGTGTGGGTAAATAGACAACACTTTGTCCCTAGTATGCCTCTAGTGAACTAGCTCGTTGATCAAAGATGGTCAAGGTTTCCTAGCCATTGACATGTGATGTCATTTGATAACGGGATCACATCATTAGGAGAATGATGTGATGGACAAGACCCAAACTACAAACGTAGCATATGATCGTGTCAATTTATTGCTATTATTTTCTCCATGTCAAGTATATGTTCCTATGACCATGAGATCATGCAACTCACGGATACCGGAGGAGTGCCTTGTGTGTATCAAACGTCGCAACGTAACTGGGTGACTAAAAAGGTGATCTATAGGTATCTCCGAGGGTGTCTGTTGAGTTGGCATGGATCAAGACTGGGATTTGTTACTCCGTGTGACGGAGAGGTATCTCAGGGCCCACTCGGTAATACAACATCACAATGAGCCTTGCAAGCAATGTGTCTAAGTGTTAGTCATGGGATCTTGTATTACAGAACGAGTAAAGAGACTTGCCGATAACGAGGTTGAACTAGGTATGAAGATACCGACGATCGAATCTCGGGCAAGTAACATACCGAAGAACAAAGGGAACATCATACGGGATTAACTGAATCCTTGACATAGAGGTTCGACCGATAAAGATCTTCGTAGAATATGTAGGAACCAATATGGGCATCCAGGTCCTGCTATTGGTTATTGATCGTAGAGGTGTCTCGGTCATGTCTACATAGTTCTCGAACCCGCAGGGTCTGCACACTTAAGGTTTGGTGACGTTTCGGTAGTATAGAGTTATGTATGGTGGTTACCAAAGATTGTTTGGAGTCTCGGATGAGATCCAGGACATCACGAGGAGCTCCGGAATGGTCCGGAGGTAAAGATTCATATATAGGAAGTCCTGTTTTGGTCGCCGGAAAAGTTTCGGGCTCATCGGTAGTGTACCGGGAGTGCCGGTAGTGTATCGGGAGACCTCCGGGAGGGGTATTTCGACCCAAGAGGCTTCATGGGCTGTGGGAGAGTGAATACCAGCCCTTAGTGGGCTGGTGGAAACCCCCACACAAGGCCCACGCGGCTAGAGAAGAAAATCCAAAGAGAAAAGGTGGAAAAAGGCAAAAATTGGGTGAATCCTAGTCCTACTAGGATTGGAGGTGGATTCCACCTCCACAACCTGGTTCGGACGACTCCTTGTGGCTTGGCCCTTGGGCCAAGCCTCCTCCTATCTTCCTCCTATATATACTAGTGGTTTTAGGGTTTTTGCACAGAATTTTTAGCCACGTGCTGCCCGTTCCTCCAGTGCATAGTTTCTCCTCTAGATCGGATTTCTGTAGTGCTTAGGCGAAGCCCTGCCGGAATAGCTCCACCACCATCGCCGGAGCACCACCACGCTGCCGGAGAACTCTTCTTCCTCTCCGCTCCTTGCTGGATCAAGACAGCGGAGATCGTCATCAAGCTGTACGTGTGTTGAACGCGGAGGTGTCGTCCGTTCGGCGCTAGATCGGAAGGATCGTGATCAAGTTCGTGGGACGAATCGTGATCAAGTTCACGGGACGGATCATGATTGGATCGCGAGACAGATCATGATTGGATCATGGGATGCATGGCGATTTGGATCGCGAAGACGTTCGACTACACCAACCGCGTTTCTTAACGCTTCCCGCTTAGCGATCTACAAGGGTACGTAGATCCACTCTACCTCTTGTAGATGCTCATCACCAGGGATAGATCTGCGTGTGCGTTGGAAATTTTTTGTTTTCCATGCAACGTTCCCCAATAGTGGCATCATGATCTAGGTCTATGTGTAGATGAGATCTCGAGTAGAATACAAAAGGTTTGTGGGCGTTGCTGCTTAGATTGCTTCCTCCCTTGGTTGGATTTTGGTTCAACAGTATTGTGAGATGAAGCGGCCCGGACCAACATTACTCGTATGCTGACGAGAGACTGGTTCCCTCGATCGCAACTTGTTGCATAGATGGCTTGCAGGTGCCAGTTTCTCCCACTTTAGTTGGATCGGACTCGACAAGGCGGTCCTTGAGAAGGTTGAAAAGCAACTAGTGTATCACCGTTGTGGTTTTTGCGTAGATGAGAATTGTTCTTGCTAGATACCCGTAGCAGCCACGTAAAACATGCAACAACAATTAGAGGACATCTAACTTGTTTTTGCAGGGTATGTTGTGATGTGATATGGCCAATTACATGATGTGATATATGTGATGTATGAGATGATCATGTGATGTATAGATTATCACGACTTGCATGTCGATGAGTACGACAACTAGCAGGAGCCATAGGGTTGTCTTTAATTATTGTATGACCTGCGTGTCAATCATTAAGCGCTATGTAATGCTTTACTTTATTGCTAAACGGTAGCAATAGTAGTAGAAGCATGTTGGGCGCGACAACCCTGATGGCGACACGTTGATGGTGATCAAGATGATGAAGATCATGGTTTCATGCCGGTGATGATGGAGATCATGCCGGTGCTTTCTAGATGGAGATCAAAAGCACAAGTTCATGGCCATATCATGTCACTTATGAATTGCATGTGATGTTAATCCTTTTATGCACCTTGTTTTGCTTAGGACGATGGTAGCATTATAAGGTGATCCCTCACTTAAATTTCAAGATGAATTGTGTTCTCCCCGAGTGTGCACCGTTGCGAAAGTTCGTCGTGTTGAGACACCACGTGATGATCGGGTGTGATAGACTCTACGTTCACATACAACGGGTGCAAGCCAGTGTTGCACGTGCAGAACACTCGGGTTAAACTTGACGAGCCTAACATGTACAAACATGGCCTTGGACACAAGAGACCGAAAGGTCGAACATGAGTCATATAGTAGATATGATAAACATAATGATGTTCACCATTGAAGCCACCTCAACTCACGTGATGATCAGACTTGAGTTGGTGGATTTGGATCATGTGACACTCAGATGACCTAAAGGATGTCAATTTGAGTGGGAGCTTTAGTAATTTGACTAACTAAACTCATTATCTTGAACAATAGTCTAAGTAAACTTGCCTTATTTATGTTGTAGATGAATGGCTCGCGCAATAGCACCCCTGAATTTTAATGTGTTCCTAGAGAAAGCTAAGTTGAAAGATGATGGAAGTAACTTTGTTGACTCGGCCCATAATCTAAGGATTATCCTCACGGCTTACCAGAAATCATATGTCCTTGATGCACCGCTTGGTGACCAACCAGAAGACATGACCTCCGAAGACGTTAAGAACGCTTGGGAGGCACGTACCGGAGATTACTCAATAGTTCAGTGTGCAATATTGTATGGCTTAGAACCGGGACTTCAAAGACGTTTTGAACGTCATGGAGCATATGAGATGTTCCAGGAGTTGAAGTTTATCTTTCAGAAGAATGCCCGGATCGAGAGGTATGAAACCTCCGATAAGTTCTATGCTTGCAAGATGGAGGAGAACGGGTCTATCAGTGAACATATACTCAGAATGTCTAGGTATTCAACTTGTCTAGTGGAGTTGGGAATTGCCCTTCCGCTAGAGGCGATCACTGACAGAGTTCTTCAATCACTGCCACCTAGTTACAAGAGCTTTGTGATGAACTATAACATGCACGGGATGAACAAGTCAGTCGCCGAACTGTTTGCGATGCTAAAGGTCGCTGAGTCTGAAATCCAGAAAGAACATCAAGTGTTGATGGTCAATAAAACCACTAGTTTCAAGAAAAATGGCAATGGAAAAGGCAAGAAGGGTAAAACCAAGAAGGATGGCAAAGCAGTCGCTACTCCTGTAAAGAAGCCTAAGCATGGACCTAAGCCAGAAACTAAGTGCTTTCATTGCAAGGGAACTGGTCACTGGAAGCGGAACTTCCCCAAGTACCTGACTGACAAGAAGGCGGCCAACGACAAACAAGGTATATATGATATACATGTTGTTGATGTGTACCTTACTAGCTCTCGTTGTAGTACCTGGGTATTTGATACCGGTTCGGTTGCTCACATTTGCAACTCAAAACAGGAACTACAGAATAGACGAAGGCTGGCAAAGGATGAAGTGATGATGCGCGTGGGAAATGGTTCCAAGGTTGATGTGATCGCCGTCAGCACGCTCTCTCTTCGATTACCATCGGGATTAGTGATGAACCTGAATAATTGTTAGTTAGTGCCTGCGTTAAGGATGAACATTATATCTGGATCTTGTTTATTGCGAGACGGTTACTCATTTAAATCAGAGAATAAACGTTGTTCTATTTATATGAGTAATATCTTTTATGGTCATGCACCCAATATGAGGGGTTTATTCATATTGAATCTTGATAGTGATGACACACATGTTCATAACATTGATGCCAAAAGATGTAGAGTTGATAATGATAGTACCACTTTCTTGTGGCACTGCCATTTAGGTCATATTGGTGTAAAACACATGAGGAAGCTCCATGCTGATGGACTTTTGGAGTCACTTGATTTTGAATCACTTGACACATGTGAACCATGCCTCATGGGCAAGATGACTAACACGCCATTCTTTGGAACAATGGAACGAGCGAGTGACTTATTGGAAATCATACATACTGATGTGTGCGGTCCAATGAATGTTACAGCGCATGGTGGGTATCGTTATTTTCTCTCCTTCACTGATGACTTAAGTAGATATGGGTATATTTACTTGATGAAACACAAGTCTGAAACATTTGAAAAGTTCAAGCAATTTCAGAGTGAAGTTGAGAATCATCGTAACAAGAAGATTAAATTCCTGCGATCTGATCGAGGAGGTGAATATCTGAGTTATGAGTTTGGCAGTCACTTAAGACAGTGTGGAATTGTTTCACAGTTGACACCGCCTAGAACACCACAGCGTAATGGTGTGTCCGAATGTCGTAATCTAACCTTATTAGATATGGTGCGTTCAATGATGTCTCTTGCTGATTTGCCACTATTGTTTTGGGGTTATGCATTAGAGACAATTGCATTCACTTTAAATAGGGCACCATCGAAATCCGTTGAGACGATGCCATATGAACTGTGGTTTGGCAAGAGACCAAAGTTGTCATTTCTTAAAGTTTGGGTATGTGATGCTTATGTCAAAAAGCTTCAACCTGAAAAGCTGGAACCCAAAGCGGAAAAATGCGTCTTCATAGGATACCCGAAAGAGACAGTCGGGTATACCTTCTATCTCAGATCCGAAGGCAAAGTGTTTGTCGCTAAGAATGGAAAATTTCTTGAGAAAGAGTTTCTCTCGAAAGAATTGAGTGGGAGGAAAATAGAGCTTGATGAGTTTATTGAACCTTTACTTCAACTAGAAAGTAGCGCAGCGCAGAAAGATATTTCTGTGGAACCTATGATGGTAGAAGAGGAAGTTAATGATGATGATCATGAAGCTTCGGATCAAGCTACTATTGAACCTCGTAGGTCGACAAGGCCGCGTACTACTCCTGAGTGGTATGGCAACCCTGTTTTGGAGGTCATGTTGTTGGACAACAATGAACCTACGAGCTATGGAGGAGCAGTGATGGGCCCGGATTTCGAGAAATGGTTAGAGGCCATGAAATCTGAGATGGGATCCATGTATGAAAACAAAGTATGGACTTTGGAATTATTACCTGAAGGGCGAAAGGCCATTCAGAACAAATGAATCTTTAAGAAGAAGACAGACGCGGACGGTAATGTCACCGTGTATAAAGCTCGACTTGTGGCAAAGGGTTTTTCACAAGTTCAAGGAGTTGACTATGATGAGACCTTCTCACCCGTAGCGATGCTTAAGTCTGTCAGAATCATGTTGGCAATAGCTGCTTATTTCGACTATAAAATTTGGCAAATGGATGTCAAAACAGCGTTCCTCAACGGTTTCCTTGAGGAAGAGTTGTATATGATGCAACCAGAAGGTTTTGTCGATCCAGAGAATGTTGACAAAGTTTACAAACTCCAGCGATCCATTTATGGGCTGGTGCAAGCATCTCGGAGTTGGAATAAGCGTTTTGATGAGGTGATCAAAGCGTTTGAGTTTATACAAGTTTATGGAGAAGCTTGTATTTACAAGAAAGTGAGTGGGAGCTCTATAGCGTTTCTAATATTATATGTGGATGACATATTGCTAATTGGAAACAATATAGGAATGCTGGAAAGCGTGAAGGAATATTTGAACAAGAGTTTTTCAATGAAGGATCTAGGAGAAGCTGCTTTCATATTAGGCATTAAGATCTATAGAGATAGATCGAAACGCTTGATAGCAATTTCACAAAGCACATGCCTTGATAAAGTTTTGAAGAAGTTCAAAATGGATCAGTCCAAGAAGGGGTTCTTGCCTGTGTTACAAGGTGTGAAGTTGAGTAAGACTCAATGCCCAGTGACTGCAAAGGATAGAGAAAAGATGAGTGTCATCCCCTATGCTTCAGCCAGTCTCTATCATGTATGCAATGCTGTGCACAAGACCCGATGTCAGCCTTGCCATAAGTATGGCCGGAAGGTTTCAAAGTGATCTTGGAATGGAACACTGGGCAACGGTCAAGAATATCCTTAAGTACTTGAAAAGGACTAAGGAAATGTTTCTCGTTTATGGAAGTGATGAAGAGCTCGTCGTAAAGGGTTACGTCGATGCAAGCTTTGACACTGATCCGGATGACTCTAAGTCACAAACCGGATACGTATTTATTCTCAACGGGGGAGCGGTAAGCTGGCACAGTTCCAAGCAAAGCGTGGTAGCCGATTCTACATGTGAAGCGGAGTACATCGCAGCCTCGGAGGCGGCAAAGGAAGGTGTCTGGATGAAGCAGTTCATGATAGATCTTGGAGTAGTGCCCAGTGCACTAAATCCAATGAACATGTTCTGTGACAACACTGGTGCCATTGCTTTGGCCAAGGAACCAAGGTTTCACAAGAGGACCAGACACATAAAGCGACGCATCAACTCCCTCCGCGATTACATCAAGGAGAAGGACATAAATATTTGCAAAGTACACACGGATCTGAATGTTACAGACCGTTGACTAAACCTCTTCCAAGGGCTAAACATGATCAACACCAGAACTGCATGGGTGTTCGATTCATTACAATGTAAATCACATAGTGATGTGAGCTAGATTATTGACTCTAGTGCAAGTGGGAGACTGTTGGAAATATGCCCTAGAGGTAATAAATAAAGTGTTTATTATTATATTTCCTTGTTCATGATAATCGTTTATTATCCATGCTATAATTGTATTAATTGGAAACACATTACATGTGTGGGTAAATAGACAACACTTTGTCCCTAGTATGTCTCTAGTGAACTATCTCGTTGATCGGTCAAGGTTTCCTGGCCATTGACATGTGATGTCATTTGATAACGGGATCACATCATTAGGAGAATGATGTGATGGACAAGACCCAAACTACAAACGTTGCATATGATCGTGTCAGTTTATTGCTACTGTTTTCTCCATGTCAAGTATATGTTCCTATGACCATGAGATCATGCAACTCACGGATACCGGAGGAGTGCCTTGTGTGTATCAAACATCGCAATGTAACTGGGTGACTATAAAGGTGCTCTATAGGTATCTCCGAGGGTGTCTGTTGAGTTGGCATGGATCAAGACTGGGATTTGTTACTCCGTGTGACGGAGAGGTATCTCAGGGCCCACTCGGTAATACAACATCACAATGAGCCTTGCAAGCAATGTGTCTAAGTGTTAGTCATGAGATCTTGTATTATGGAATGAGTAAAGAGACTTACCGATAATGAGGTTGAACTAGGTATGGAGATACCGACGATCAAATCTCGGGCAAGTAACATACCGAAGAACAAAGGGAACATCATACGAGATTAACTGAATCCTTGACATAGAGATTCGGACGATAAATATCTTCGTAGAATATGTAGGAACCAACATGGGCATCCAGGTCCCGCTATTGGTTATTGACCGTAGAGGTGTCTCGGTCATGTCCAGATAGTTCTCGAACCCGCAGGGTCTGCACACTTAAGGTTTGGTGACGTTTCGGTAGCATAGAGTTATGTATGGTGGTGACCTAAGGTTGTTAGGAGTCCTGGATGAGATCCCGGACATCACGAGGAGCTCCGAAATGGTCTGGAGGTAAAGATTCATATATAGGAAGTCCTGTTTTGGTCGCCGGAAAAGTTTCGAGCTCATCGGTAGTGTACCGGGAGTGCCGGTAGTGTACCGGGAGACTTCCGGGAGGGGTATTTTGACCCAAGAGGCTTCATGGGCTGTGGGAGAGTGAATACCAGCCCTTAGTGGGCTGGTGGAAACCCCCACACAAGTCCCATGCGGCTAGAGAAGAAAATCCAAAGAGAAAAGGTGGAGAAAGGCAAAAATTGGGTGAATCCTAGTCCTACTAGGATTGGAGGTGGATTCCACCTCCACAACCTGGTTCGGCCGACTCCTTGTGGCTTGGCCGTTGGTCCAAGCCTCCTCCTCTCTTCCTCATATATATATTGGTGGTTTTAGGGTTTTTGCATAGAATTTTTAGCCACGTGCTGCCCGTTCCTCCAGTGCATAGTTTCTCCTCTAGATCATATTTCTGCAGTGCTTAGGCGAAGCCCTGCCGGAATAGCTCCACCACCATCGTCGGAGCGCCGTCATGCTGCGAGAGAAATCTTCTTCCTCCCCTCTCCTTCTTGCTGGATCAAGACGGCGGAGATCGTCATCAAGCTGTACGTGTGCTGAACGCGGAGGTGCCGTCCGTTCGGCGCTAGATCGGAAGGATCGTGATCAAGTTCGTGGGACAGATCGTGATCAAGTTCGCATGACAGATCGTGATTGGATTGCAGGACACACGGTGATTTGGATCGCAAGGATGTTCGACTACACCAACTGCATTTCTTAACGCTTCCCGCTTAGCGATCTATGAGGGTACGTAGATCCACTCTCCCTCTCGTAGATGCTCATCACCATGGATAGATCTGCGTGTGCGTAGGAAATTTTTTGTTTCCCATGCAACGTTCCCCAACAGGTCATTATGTGCAACACTGCATATCTCAAAAAGGGAAACTCTTGTTGCATCAAATTAATACTTTGTGTTGCTATGCTTGGAATCTATGTGAAATTTATGATTTTACTTGTTGTTCTAAAGAAACTAAAAAACACCTTGCCTACCAATGTGTGTTTAATGATAATGAAATATTGTCTTCTTATGCCAAGAAGGCCTATTGTTATTTTGATATTGAGCAAATTGAAGAATTTGTTGCTTTTAAGGGTGCCTATGAAATTGCTTCTTTGATTGAAAAGTATGATGCTACTCTTTACGAATCTGAAAAATTCTGCCATACTTAAATATTGCTATGAAAACTATGCTTCTAATGCTTATATCAATGAATTTATTGAAATAATGACGGTTGCCTTGGAAGAAACTAATATTTTATAGGAATCTATAGAAGAGGAAGTTGCTGAAATTATGAGCTCATTAGATGAAAAAGATGACGAGGAGAGCGAAGAACAAAAGGAGGAAGATCGGATTAGCTACCCATGCCCACCTTATAATGTGAGTAACTCTTCAACTCATACATTATTTAATTACCCTTCGCACATATCGAAGGATGAATGCTATGATGAATGCTATGATCCCTCGGATTCATTCGAAATATCCCTTTTTGAGGAGCTTGATGCTTGCTATGGTTGTGGCCATGATGCCAATATGAATTATGCTTATGAAGATGAACTTGCTATAGTTCCTTATGTTAAGCATGAAATTGTTGTTATTGCACCCACACATGATAGTCCTATTATCTTTTTGAATTCTCCCAACTACACTCTATCGGAGAAGTTTGCTTTTGTTAAGGATTATATTGATGGGTTGTGTCTTGCTACTACACATGATAATTTTTATGAATATAATACTCATGTGCTTTCTGCTCCTACTTGCAATTATTATGAGATAGGAACTACATCTTCACCTCTCTACGTTTCCAATACTATAAAATTGCAAGAAACTACTTATATTATGCATGGGTCTGTACTTGGTGTGAATGAATTGTTCTTTTATGACACGCCAATGCATAGGAGAGAGTTAGACTTCTTTGTTATATGCTACACATCACCTTGTGCTCACTACTAAATTACAAATCATTGTTAATTAAAATTGGCTTTAATATACCTTCGGATCTGGGTGGATCAATTACTTGAGCACTTTATGCCTAGCTTAATGGATTTAAAGAAAGCGCTGCCAGGGAGACAAACCGGAAGTTTTAGAGAGTTATTTATTTTTGTTGTGTGCTTTGGTATTATATTGTGCCAAGATTTGCCTTTAGGATGATTCATAAGATGAGTAGAAGCAATGTTGAATCTAAAACATAAACTTTGTTCCCAGTGCACGAATTTTCATTTTTTACTAGAACGTCAAAAGTTTATGAATTTTTTACAAAGTATTGCTATACAAAATCTTTAATTTTTCCTAATTTTTAGAATGTTTGGATTTACAAAAGTATGGTCAAAGTTCAGATTACTACAAATTGTCCTGTTTAAGACATATTCTGTTTTTGATGCATTGTTTTGCTTGTTTTGATGAAACTATAGATTTTATCGGTGGTATAAGCCATGGAAAAGTTATAATACAACAGGGATAATGCAATTATAAAATATGAATTGGTTAGCAACAATACTTAAAGTAGTATTTTGCTCTATTATACTAACAGATCTTACCAATCTTTTGTTATGTTTTGTGTGAATGAAGTGTTCGAAGATCGAGGAGGTCTCGATATGAGGAGAAGAAGGAGAGGCAAGAGTTCAAGCTTGGGGATGCCCAAGGCACCCCAAGTAAATATCCAAGGAGACTCAAGCATCTAAGCTTGGGGATGCCCCAGAAGGCATCCCATCTTTCTTCAACAAGTATCAGTATGTTTTTAGATTCGTTTCATTTATGTTATATGTGCAAATCTTGGAGCGTCTTTTGCGTTTAGTTTATGCACCATGCTGGTATGAGATAGATGATGGTTGATTTATAGAATGCTCATTGCACTTCACTTATATCTTTTGAGTATGGCTTTATAGAATTCTTTATGTGCTTCACTTTTATCATTTGAAGTTTGGATTGCCTGTTTCTCTTCACATAGAAAACCGTTATTCGAAGAATGATCTTTTTCTTCACTTATATTTATTAGAGCAATGTCTTTTGTAGAAAGAATTAGACTCTCTTGATTCACTTATATCTATTTAGAGAGTCAACGGGAATTGGTCATTTGCATGGGTAGTCATAAAATCCTACATAAAACTTATGGATTACTGAATATGATATGTTTGATTCCTTGGAATAGTTTTGCGGTATAAAGATGATAATATGTGGGAGGTACTAGTGGATGATCGTGTTTAGTAACATATTGATCTCAAGGTTTTTGATTCCCGAAGCATGCACGTATAGTCTCCCATTATGCCAGGAAGTTGGAGCACAATTTATCCTTGATTGTCTATCTTTGTGTGAAGGTCGGGGGCATGCGATGGTTAACCCCTACCAACCTCCCCCCTAGGTGCATGCGTAGTAATACTTTTCTTAGAGGGATAATAAACTTTTGCAATAAGTATATGAGTTCTTTATGACTAATGTAAGTCTATGGATTATAAGCACTCTTACCTTTTCGCAATTTGCTAGCCTCTATGGTACCGTGCATTGCCCTTTCTCACCTCGAGAGTCGGTGCAAACTTCGCGGGTGCATCCAAACCCCATGATATGATACTCTCTATCACACCTAAGCCTTATTATATATTCCTCAAAACAGCCACCATACCTACCTATTATGGCATTTCCATAGCCATTCCGAGATATATTGCCATGCAACTTCCACGGTTTTCATTTTGATGACTTGAGAATTCATTGTCATATTGCTTTACATGCCCGTAAGATAGCTAGCATGATGTTTTCATGGCTTATCCATTTTTTGATATCTTTGATACGCTAGATCACTACACAACATTCATATAGAGTCATATTTTGTTTTAGGCACCGAGTTGTAATATTGAGTTATAAGTAAATAGAAGTGTGATGATCATCGTTATTCATTGTTAGAGCATGTCCCAGTGAGGAAAGGATGATGGTGACTATGATTCCCCCACAAGTCGGGACGAGACTCCAGACGACAAATAAAAAAAGGAAAAAGGAAAAAAAGAAAAAAAGAAAAAAAGAAAAAGGAAAAAAAGATGAGAGATAGAGACAGAAGGGGCATGCTAATTCCACACTTATGCTTCAAAGTAGCACCATGTTTTTCATATAGAGAGTCTCGTATGTTGTCACTTTCATATACTTGTGGGTATTTTCTTTATAGAGATAGATGCACACCCACTTAGTTTTCATATGAGCTTTGATACACTTATAGCTCTTAGTGCATCCGTTCCATGGCAATCCCTACTCCTCTCATTCATATCTATTGATGGGCATCTCCATAGCCCGTTGATACACTGAGTTGATGCGAGACTTTCTTCTCCACTTTTACCCCTTTGAAACCTACCACCGCATTCTATTCCACCCATAGTGCTATATCCCTAGCTTGCGCTCATGTATTGCATGAGAGTTGAAAATGCTAAAGTGCATTAAGAAGTATGAAACAATTGCTTGGCTAACACAATAATATATTATTTCACAATGATATTTGGTTATCCTATGATGTTTGAGTAGATCTCTTTTGTCCTATGGGTTAATGGTGGTATTATGTTATTGATGTGAGTTGCATGTTGATATGGTGTTGTCCTACAGTGCCCTCCATGTCCTGCAAGCGGAGGGATCCTCGCTATAGGGTGTTGCAATATGTTTATAATTTGCTTATGGTGGGTTGCGTGAGTGATAGAAGCACAAACCCGAGTAGGTGGGTTATGTGTAGGATCGAAAGTAAGTCTAGAGGGGGAGGTAATCAGACTACTTGAACAATTAAAAATCTACTTCTTCCCAATTTTAAGTGTTGGCAGATTTTAGCATTCATAGCAAGTCAAGTACACCCTACACATGCTTGTCTACGAGTATAGCAATGGAAAATAAAGACAAGCATGGATAGTAAAGGAAGGGTAAGAAGATCAAACACAATTTGGAGACACAATGATTTTTCTCGTGGTTCCGATAGGTGGTGCTATCATACGTTCATGTTTATGGAGTCTTCAACCCACGGAGGGTAACGGCCGCGAGAGTCCACGAAGGGCTCTACCCACTGAGGGTTCCACGAAGAAGCAACCTTGACTATACCATGATGGCCTACGTCCACGGAGGACTAGCCTAACTCGGGGTAGATCTTCATGAAATAGGCGATCTCCTTGCCCTTACAAACTTCTTGGTTCACTCCACAACACAAAGTAGGAGGCTCCCAAGCAACACCTAACCAATCTAGGAGGCACCATGATACGGGGCAAGCCCCGTAGGTGTCAATCTTTCATGAATTGGAGGGGGATTCACGAAGAACACGAAGAACACGGGGAAGAACGAGAAGAAACACTAAGGGCAAACACGATTACACATCCACTAGGTTCACGATAGCACACGAGAAATGAGATCCACAAGTCAAACAACGATACAAGTAACGGTACTAGATCTCAGGGAGAATCATAGAGGAGTGAGGTCATCTCATTTGTGATGGCACGTGCAGGGCTCTCATCAACGGTCCACTTGGAACTTGGGTGTTGGTGATGGGTCCATGGTGGTGCTCATGGTATGCTCGTCCATCTCCCCCTTGCGAGGGCTCTGACTTCGGATCAAGATCTTCATCACGATGGAAAGGGGACAGGTCCGTGACGTTGAAGGTGTCGCTCACGTTGTACTTGTGGTGTGGAATGTTGATCTTGTATGCATTGTTGTTGTAGCACTCCAACACCTTGAATGGGCTGTCGGCGCGAGGTAGCATCTTGGACTTGCGCTCATTAGGAAAGCGTTCCTTCCTTACATGTAGCCACACGAGGTTGCCGGGTTCGAAGACCATGGGATGTTTGTTGATTGCGCTTGGCGGTGGCGCGTTCCACTTTTTGCTTGATGGTGTTCCTTGTATCTTGATGCATTTTCTTGATGTAGTTCGCCCTTGCACTTGCGTCCATGCTGACGCGTTCTTGTAGTGGAAGCAGAAGAATGTCCAATGGGGACAATGGGTTGAAGTCGTAGACCACTTTGAAGGGAGACTTGTTGGTGGTGACGTGTCTTGCGCGGTTGTAGGCGTACTCGGCGATGGGGAGGCAATCTTCCCATTCCTTGATGTTCTTATTGATTAACACGTGTAGGAGAGTTCCAAGTGTCTGATTCATCACCTTTGTTTGGCCATCGGTTTGTGGATGGTAGGCCGAAGAGAAGATTAACTTGATGCCGAGCTTGGCGCAAAGGGTCTTCCAAAAGTAGCTCAAGAACTTGACGTTGCGATCAGAGGCAATGGTCTTTGGCACTCCGTGTAGGCATAAGATTTCCCTACAAAATAGATTGGCAATATGTGAAGCATCGTTGATCTTGTGACAAGGAATGAAATGAGCCATTTTGGAAAAACGATCCACAACAACAAAGATGGAATCATGGACCCTTTTTGTTCGTGGCAATCCAAGGACAAAGTCGATACTAATATCCTCCCAAGGTTGGAACAGAATAGGAAGAGGCATTTAAAGACCATGGGACTGAGCTTTTGACTTAGCTTTGCGGCATGTAGAGCATCGGTTGGTGAAGCGGGAAACATCATGAAGCATATTTGGCCAATAGAACTTGTCGGAGAGGGTGGCGTAGGTCTTTTCGCGTCCAAAGTGACCCATTAGTCCTCCACCGTGGACCTCTTGCAAAAACAACAAATGAAGAGAAGACTTGGGAATGCAAAGTTTGTTAGCATGAATAACATATCTGTCTTTCATGTAGTAGTTCTCCCAGCAAGTTTTCACTTGCAATTGGCATAAGGTGTAGCAAAAGAATCATCATGCTCTGTAGCGACCCGACCTGAAAGGTTGAATCTCCGGTGTTTCCATACCATCCCAAGATCATGCTGGTACACACACGGTACATCAATATATATATCAAAGGGAAATAACACAGCATTATATTAATCGAAATCTCATATCGAGTCCTTTATTACAATAATGATTACAATAAAGTGGCCGAAGGCCAACTCATGAGAATATCTAAATCTTGCGGAAGCATCGAAGGTAGATGAGTCCATCTGACTCCAAGGGCATCTCACCGAGCGTAGAGCATATCCTCACTCCTGGTCGGAAATGTACTCTGCAACATGATACGTTGCAGCCGTATAGGTCAGCATATTGAATATGCCGGCAAAGTCACAAGAGAGGGGTGAAAAGATAATCATCTAATCTACATGCATATATGGCAGGTGGGGTAGTAAGTTTTTGCGTAAAGCCAACTTTCCTACAACAAGAGAGGGCTAAGCAAAATTATTACTAAGTTGGTTGATTAAGGAGATGGTTCCACCAACCAATTCTCATACCCAAGTTATTAATACCCACATCATCATATTAATTGTGTTGAGAGTTCCGGAAGTTTCAGTTCCTTTGGCTCAAGTCGTCCATGACCATGGACACGACTAATCGATTAGGTTTGAGTACTCTGTAGAGTTTTGCACACGTTCCCCACAAGATTTGGTTGCCTCCGTTTGATTTCTCGCACTTCAGGGTGTTTGAGAAACGGATGACCAAAACATGGTCTTCCAAAGGGTTTCCCTGCGACTCTGTCGGTGCCCATCCTTTCCTATCGTTCTTCTACATCTCGTAGCACCACCTGTCCAGGGTCACCACGATATCCAACCAAGCCAGAGCCCATAATGACTTGTGGCTGTGCAGGTAAGCCTTGGGTCTTGAAGTATCCATCCATCTCTTTGTGCCTGGGTGGACCTTTCCGCGTGAATACTGGCCATCTCCAGCAACACCTAGGCAAATCCACTGGTTTCTCCAGGGTGCCGTTCAACCATCATCCACCCAGAGGTATGTTGAAAACTCAGAGTCTTGAAGTCTTGATCATTATGTAGGTCTTGTAATTAATATCACAACTCTCATGAATCACACAACCAACCCCGTCTACTAATAGCATAGCAAAAAAAACAACGTTTCCCGGGGCCAATGTTTCAAAGGAGTTGAGGGGGGGGTACCTACCACATGATACTACAACAAGTAACCAAGTTTCCAATTACCTACTTTGCATGCAATTGGGGGGGGGATGGTAGAACTAATGCAATAAAAACATGGGTAAAGATGATCAAAGTGACTTGCCTGATTGACGATCTTCGTACTCGAGGGACTCTAAGTAACAAGCCTCGCACTCCGGATAATCTAACGAAGCAAACAAGAGCACTCAATAAGCATACAATAAAAATATTGTAACTCACAAAATCAGCAAGGAATTAGAATCACTCAAGACAAACAATGCACAATCACATGGAAAGAAAAACAACACTTAGTTTGGTTTTCTAAAAGATGATGGGTAAATTACTACTAACATAACAAAACTATTTGTATTAACAAAACAATAGTTGACAGCAAGAAAACAATAAAATATTTTAATAACAGAATTAAATTCATTAAAGTTTTGTTGAGAAAAACTTTTGTAAAGTTTTAAAAGTTTGGTTAAACACTACTACATGAAGTGGCTAGAGTTTACTAAACATATAGTGAGCTAAACTATATTTTTATTAGTAAAACATTTTCCTAACAGAAAAGAATTTACTAAAAACTTGTCTTAGAAAACAGATTTTAATTATTTACAACTTTGTAAAAAGAATCTACTCCTAAACTAGTTTGTTTTAATCAAATTATACCTAGTTGAAAAATTAGTAGGGATTCCTATAACAATAAAGAAATAAACTAAGCAATTTTTTATTTTTTATTAACAACAAGTAAAACACCTAATGTTTAAGGAACAGAACCTACAAAAACAAATTATAACAAAACTGATTTAAACTAACTAAAAACTAAATTAACTAAACTATAATAACTAATAGGCAGAATCTGTTTATAGCTAAAACACTAAACAAATACCTCCTAAAAATCCTCAAACTAAGCAATCTGATAGTCCTAACTAATACCAAGCAGTAGCAAAAAGATCCATATCAAAATCTATTTTCAAACTCTAGTTATACAAATTTGAGTGATTTGAGAAAATTTGATTAAATTCAAATTTTAGAGTTCAAATTTAAAATCTAAAACTCTAGGGTGAAACTACATGAAATAAGTGAGCCAATGCAAAAAGAATTAGCTCAAAACACTAAACAGATTAAAAGATATAAACAAAACGAAATCCTAAAACATTCTGTTAACTAAAAACAACAGAAAAGAAAAACTAAAAAAAACGCATCGGCCAGGGTGACGTGGCGACCTGTGAGTGGCTAAGGGGGGTGTGCGAGCGGGTGTTACGGCGGTCAACCGAACCGAAAAAAACGGTTCGCGGAGTTAAGTCGTCTAATCAGAGCCGTTCCGTGTCGATCCTACGGTCTAGAGGGGGCCGGTGACTTACCGGAGAGGGGAAGGGGTCTTGGGCAAGGCTGGCGGCGGCCGGTGGTCGAAGGAGTCATCGGAGATCGCTCTGGTGGTCGAGGGAGGCGATGGAGAGGCTCGGGCGGCTGCGGCTGACGTCCGGCGTCGAGTGGTGGTGCTGAAGAGGCGTGGGGACGACCGAGGCGACGGGCAGGAGCTCCGGGGTGGCTCGGCCAGCAGGAACTCCGGCGAGGTGGCATGATCGTTCTGGCTCAGGGGAGAGAGGGGTTCGGGGGGGGGGGGAGGAATGGAGAGAGGAGGGGCAGGGGCTACTTATAGGGTGCTCGGGTGGGTGCGGGGAGGAGAGAGGAGGGAGATCCGGGGCGATGGAATCTCGGCGACGGCGGCGCGCGCGCGACGAAGAGGATGGCCGCACGATTTTCGGAATCGGATGGGTGGGTCCCGCTGTCAGCGAGGGAAGAAGCGGCGGAGGCACGTCGGTCGATCGACTCGTAATTAATTCGCGAATAAATGCCCGTGGGCCGGCCCGTTTAAATACAAGTCCGTTACTCTTTTTAATATCCAGAGGAGTAAAACCTCTTTAAAAGCATTCAAAACATTTCCAAATATAGGAGTATTATATATCAAAATTAACAGAATAATAAATGCCATTTATTGAACATTTGTATTCTGTCATTTGAACACTTTGAAAAAAATAATATTTTCAGAAATTGCCTATTTGGTTTTAAAACCTTTTGCAAATATTTTTCAAAAGACCCCCTGGTTTTTATAGCTCAAATTAATCACCAAGAAGACCCTGGTGTGGAGTGTCATGTTACTCCCCTCTTATTTTGAGCATTTTACCAAGGTTTTCAAATAGGTGAAAGCAACATAGGGGAAGTAGAAAGAGGCTTTCAGAAAGTCAGAAGAAGCATTTCAACAATTCCATACATTCAAGCAATGATGATGATGATGCATAGCTATATTTCATAACATTCCAAAATGGAATTTTGGGATGTTACATGCTCATACAAGTCTTTTATATGCTCAACACCAACAACATTCAATTCAAGTTGATAATTAGCATGCATTTGTGGGAAAGAGCATTCGCCACAACATTGTCTTTACCCTTAATGTATTTGATAACATAAGGCAAAGACTCAATAAATTCACTCCATTTAGCATGACATTTGTTCAACTTAGTTTGACCCTTGAGGTACTTTAGAGTTTCATGATCGGTATGAATGACAAATTCATGCGGATGCAAATAATGTTCCCAAGCTTTTAAGACTCGCACCAAAGCATACAATTCCTTGTCATAGATAGGATAATTGAGTTGAGCGCCAGAAAGTTTCTCACTAAAGTACGCAATTGGGTGCTTTTCTTGCATAAGCATACCTCCTATGCCATTACCACTAGTGTCACAATCCACTTCAAAAGTTTTGTCAAAATTGGGCAAGGCAAGCAAAGGTGCATGAGTAAGGAAATTCTTAAGTTCATGGAAAGCGGTGTCTTGGGAAGGTCCCCAAACAAATGGTGCATTTTTCTTGCTCAAAGCGTGTAGAGGGGTAGAAATAGTGCTAAAATCTTTCACAAAGCGGCGGTAAAAACCTGCTAGACCTAAGAAGCTACGCACTTGTTGCAAATTGGTGGGTGTAGGAAATTTTTTAATTGCCACAATCTTAGACTCATTAACATGGACACCCTTTGATGAAACCACAAATCCTAGGAAAACAACTTTGTCCACACCAAAAATGCATTTTTCCATGTTAGCATAAAGTTTTTCATTGCGGAGAGTTTGCAAATGTGTGGCGTGTTGCTCTAGAGATTTGCTAAAAACAAGGATGTCATCAAAGTAGACTACAATACAATACCCAATGTAGGGGCGCAACACATGATGCATCATGCACATGAACGTACTGGTGCTTCGGATAAGCCCATGGGCATCACTAGCCATTCATAGAGACCAAATTTGGTTTTGAAAGCGGTTTTCCACTCGCCACCCTCTTGTATGTGAATTTGGTAGTAACCACTTTTCAAGTCTATCTTGAAAAATATTATGGCACCACTAAGTTCATCTAGCATGTCATCTAAGCATGGGATAGGGTGATGGTAGTGAATGGTGATAGCATCTATCGGACAACAATCGGAACACATGAGCATACTACCATCATGTTTAGGCACTAGGATCACGGGAACTGCACAAGGACTCAAACTCTCGTGAACATGCCCTTTATCTAGGAGTTTTTGGACTTGCCTTTGTATCTCCTTTGTTTCACCGGGGTTGATGCGGTAGGGAGCCTTGTTGGGAAGCGGCGTGCCGGGTATGAGTTCGATGCAGTGTTTGATCCCTCATTTTGGTACTAGTCCCGGAGGTAGCTCGTCGGGGAACACATCTTGGAATTCCTGCAACAATTGAGATAACACAAGAGGAAGATGTTGTGAAGGGTTAGGTCGGGCAACATCATCCTTGCACACTATCACGTAGTGAAGGACGGTCGATGGGATCTCACTCACATCCCTCAACTCTCTTTTGGTGACAAATAGAACTAGGTCACTCATGTCCCTCATCGTGGAGTCACTCAAGTTTGGCTTGTGGCCCTTGTCGGTGATAAAACCAGCGGATCTCGGGTAGGGGGTCCCTAACTGTGAGACTAGGATCGACGGTAACACGAGACGAAGGGGACACGAGTTTACCTAGGTTCGGGCCCTCCGATGGAGGTAATACCCTACGTCTTGCTTGATTGTATTTATAGTGTAAGGGATCGTATGTCTAACCCTAGATGAGTTGTTCTATCTCTATACCCTAAAACCCTCCGGCTTATATAGATGTCGGGGGTGTCCTTGGCCTACACATGGTCGGTTACATGCCGAAGAGATAACTTGCCTAACTATAGCTAATAACTTGGAGCACATGTCTTGACTCCATGAGGCATCCGTCCTGGTGCAAGTGGTCCTCGATCCTCTGATGCCTGCCTTGCGGCCCATACAGTCCGGCCCATGAACAATGGGTCGGCTATCCGAGGACCCCTTAATCTAGGACACCGATTTATATTTGGTCGATTCCTTCACGTCGTCATCTTCGGCTTGCAAGGTGAGTCCCTCATCCTTCTTTGTTCGACATCCGACTAGTTTTCGGCAAGATCCCAAGCGTCACGGGTGGGGGTCATTATAATAACTGCACAAATTCCTCGATTTTCGTGCATTGTGAGGAGGTGAGTGGCCAGCGATTTTTACAATCCTAACCCTCCGCAATGGAGGCACTAACCCATTTAATCAAACAAAATCGCGGTTCAAAACCACATCTTCTTCCTCCCACTCATCAAAAACTCCTAGCGGAACTCTACGCAAAACATGGCTAATGCTCCCGGCTCCTCACCACGCCCTTACGGCCAATGCCCAGGTGACTGGACCAGTTGCTCTATCACTCTCTTGCGGCTCCATAATCTGGAGACCCAGGGATATCTCCCATCATCAGATCTGGCGGCAACTCGCGCAGGTCTGCTTTCTTATGATGACGAGGTCTTCAACGAGCGCTTCCCTAATCCAAACAAGGGGGAGCTCGTTTGCTTCTCCCCTTCCTCCTCCGGGGCCTTGGGTTTCCAATTCACGCATTCTTGAGGGGGTTACTAGAGTTCTACTATTCAACTCCACCATCTCACCCCAGGGCCGATCCTACACATCTCGGTGTTTGTCGCCCTCTACAAGATGTTCTTAGGGTGCGAAACCCATTTCGATGTGTGGAGAAAATACTTCTGCCTCGTCCCCCGAACTCGGGACAAGGTCATCTTAGAGGTCGGTGTGTATCCGGCTGGCACACCGAAGAAATCTGAAGAATGGACTTCGGAGTGGTTCTATATTGAAGACGTCCCCCTGTTTGAGCCAACTCGGACAGGCCTACCCAAATAGTCTAACCTCCTCCCGAAGAAGAGGTACAACTGGCGACCCAAGAGCTCATCTTAGGAGGAGAGCGCCGAAGTGCAACGCCTTGCCGCACAAGTGCGGATGCTTGCCCATCACCAGCTGACCATGATCGACGTCATGGCCGCCGCTATCTCTCGGTGCATGCAACCACTCCAACAAAGGGTGCACCCCTTATGGCGATACAACGGGACAAGCGACGCCACACGTTCCTGAAAACTAGGTTCGGCCAATCCAACAGCGCTGGCCGCCACACTTGCTGACCTGTACAAAGGAGAGCAAGAAGACTTCATCCGGCGGTCAACCAAGGAAGGGTATTTGGCCCACAATCCCATCAAACAGATAAACCTTCCTCTTTCAATCATGAAATAGTTCGGGACTTTATTCCGTACTCTACTTGATCGAGGCCTTGACATGAATAGGAATGGAGGAGCCTCGTCGAGACAGCCAACTATCCGGCTCCTCAGCTCAAGAATCATGCACGTGACAACGATCTGGGATTCGACAAGGACCCGGATCTCCTTCTCGACTTTGAAAATGGAGTCTACCACCAGGAGAACATCGTCCAGACCCCGATGGCAATCATAGTCGATTACCCTGAGCCATTCTCGATTCTGTCTGCGAGTAAGAATAAAAGCTCCTCCCGCAAGAGTCCTGCTACCCAGAGTGCTCCACACGCGCCGGTCCTGCCCCCCAAGCACCGTCGATCAGCATGCCATGCTCCAGCAGCCGAAGCCACGGGCGAGTCAGAGGCCGGTCGGGACCCTACAAAGGAACCGGACATGAGGACGAATCCACCCGTCCACGCATCCTGAAGGTACATTGTTCGGATATCTGCTTTATCATTGTACACAGCATAATCTCATAGCCGGTCATTTTTTACCTAGGCAAAATGCCCAATCTTCACCTACCGAGGGGGCTGCCCGAATGTCAGGAGACGCCCGGAGCTCCCGGGCCGCGTCCCATGCGGCTTGCGCTACGGAAGCCCCCATGGCCGGTCCGGCGCCCGCCGAATCTGGCGACGGAGTATCCGTCACCAGATCGGTGGTGGAGAGTGCCATGCATCATCGGCCACGATGGGAGGCCATGCGACATCCAATTTTCTCCGACCAGGAGTTTGGTACCCTACGCTTGGCGGATGGACATCTCAGGGCCGCCCGAGTTGGATTCGACGAAGCTATGAAGCTGATAACAACCAACATTTAGGTAAGAGGTCAGATTTATAGAATTCGCATACTTGTGTAAGCCTAGTAGCCCCCAAGCCTTAATTTGATTTAGAGAAAACGAATTAAGGATCTCCATATTGTTTGACTACTGATGCAAGCCTCAAAGCAACAGTCCGAGCAATTGTCCAAGTCCCTGGAGGAGAGTCGCACGGAGGTGCAGTCCGTGAAGGCCGAACTGGAACAAGTGAAGAGCTTCATGCGAGAGGCCCATGGTGAGTATGCTTTTGCTGTTGATCTTTTTACATTATCGTGCCTAACATATGGATTCCATGTAGAAGCCGAATCAATATGACATATGGAAAGGCAGCTGGAAGAAGCCTGGGATTCACAAAGGTATGCGGAATCCCAGTAGCAAGCCGACTGTCTTGTCATACAAAAATTGGCCAAAGAAATAAAGAGTTTAAAGACTCAGTTGGTCCAAGCTTAATAAGAGAATCAAAATCTGCAGAGGGGCGTATTTGGTTAATACAATTCCGCTATGAGTAAGTATTTCTGATGTAGAGAATGATAGTAATTGCGCTTGTTATCTTCTGTGCAGGTCTCTTGACCGGACATCCTGAAGAGGAGATCGAATCGTACCAAGGGGACCCGCTTAAGGAGCTGACCTCTCTCCAAAAGCGTGTGCAAAAAGCGATGAAGGGGATGGTGAAGGCATTATGGCCCACCGAACAGCCACCTGAAGGGCTAGCCGCACTTGTGGATCGATTTAGGGGGGCTTGGGATAGGTTCGAGATGTGGAAGACTTCGGCTTGCCGCGAAGGAGCACGGGAGGCGTGGGCAATGGTCAAGACCCGTTTCACCGGACTTAACCCCGAGCATATGGCGCGGGTTGGTCCTGTGGGATCGGATGAAAAAGAAGTGCCACCCCACCTGGTATATGACCAGGTGATGCCAGCCGCCCGTCTCTCGCAAGCAGACTGCCCTCTCAACACAATAATCAATGATCTTGATCAGCAGCCGCATATGTAATTTACATATACATGTGTAAAACAATCCATGTTGTAAACTTTGGATTAACCATCCATCGGCTTCTCCCTCCCATGCGAAGAGCTCGAGAGTGTTCCTTTTTTTTATTCCTTCGCCAACGAGCGAACTTGTATTCGGGGAACCAGGCAATCCGGCCATGTGGTAGGAATAGACAAAAAGCACACAGAAATATATGGCATATTACGATGCAACGTAAGAAACATCTTCCGATGAAAATAGGACCTCTAGCGATACCTTTGGTAGGAATAGACAAAATGGACCTCTATGAAGAGCGTAGATAGGAATCCGCATACTTGTAGTATGCGACTAAGTGTCCTTTGGGAATAAGAGACCCAAACAACAGAAATAGCAACCAGGGTCGTATAAGATGTTTCCGTCATAGCCGACCAATTGTGTACGTAAGATAGCTAGCTTTCGGCTTCACCTGTCGGAGGTACGTGTCTGGATGACCCAGTCGTAGCAATCGCAGAGGTGCTCCCTTTACTCTCTAGCCGAACAAGCGAGGACGTAGAGAGTAACCACAGGAGCGAGGCGACCCAGCTTGGCAAAGTCTTAGTTTGAATTGATGCATATGATGGCTAAAATATGACAAAAGAAACATGCGCGCCTAGTAAGTATGAACAATTAAAATACTGGCTATTAAAAGAAGCCCCATGTGTTGTGTTCGGATTTAACACTTTATGGTGTATGCCGAGTATACGTAGTACAAGATTGGTTCAGCCGAACATAGGGTAGGAAAAGAAATTGTCCCTATTGACAGCAAAGTGGGAAAGGAAATGGCTAAAAAGTCAAAAAATAACCGAAAAAGAAAAAGTGTAGGGGAGTATGGACAACACCAGTTTATCCGTGGAGGCACCGAAGACGAGCTGCATTCCATGGGTTTGGTTCAAGGCGATTATCGGATGAATTCCGCAAACGATAGGCCCCTCTCGTGAGCACTTTGTCGATGATGAAAGGACCCGCCCACTTGGGGTTGAGTTTGTGCTTCTGTTTCTCTGGGAGCCATAGGACGAGTTCTCTTATGTTGTATGCTTTTGCCCTGACCTCCCTACTTTGGTACCGCCGAGCTTGTTGTTGGTAAAGAGTGGACGAGCCAGAGCTATGTCCCGATCCCCCTCCGGGGCATCTAAGTCATCCTGCCGATCTAACTCGGCCTCCTTTTTCTCGTACATGTGCACTCTTGGTGCGTCATGGATAACATCGCAGGGGAGAACCGCCTCTGCCCCATAGACCATAAAAATGGTGTATAACCCATTGATCTGTTCGGAGTAGTACGCATGCCCCATAGAACGGAGTCGAGTTCATCCACCCAATGTCAGTCAGACTCGTGAAGAGATCAGACCAAACGTGGCTTGATGCTGCTCATAATGAGACTGTTTGCTCGCTCGACCTGTCCATTGCTCTATGGATGATAGACCGATGCATAATCGAGCTTTATGCCCATTTTTGCACACCACTCCTTGACCTCTTGGGCCGTGAAATTGGTTCCATTGTCCATTATTATACTATGAGGGACACCGTAATGGTGTACGATGCTAGATATAAATTCGATCACTGGTCTGGATTTAGCCGATTTAACAGGTTTGCTTCTATCCATTTGGTGAACATGTCAACCATGACCAGTAAGTATTAATTTTTCTTGGTTCCCCCTTTGAGGGGTCCAACCATGTCTAGCCCCCAGACCACAAAAGACCACGTGATCAGAATAGTCCGAAGAGCTGTTGGGGATGTGACTTTGATTTGCGAAGAGTTGACACCCGACGCAGTGTTGAACGAGTGACTAGGCGTCGGTCCGAGCTGTAGGCCAAAAGAAACTGGCTCAAAAGGCTTTGTTGACAAGAGATCTTGCTGCGGTGTGATGCCCGCCCATGTCTGCATGGATATCGGCGAGGAGCTCCCCTCCCTCTTCCTCGGATATACACCTCTGTAATACTCCAGTGGTGCTTCTCTTGTATAACTCACCCTCGTGCATTTTGTAATTGTTGGATCGCCAAACTATGCACCATGCCTCAGTTTGATTGTCGGGGAGTTCCTTGTGAAGGAGGTAGGTGAGGAAGGGCTCTGTCCATAGCGCAATTACTGCCATTACCTCATGAGCCGAGGGCGTCTCATTCATCGTTGAGCCGCTGATGATGCCATCATCTGGTTCATTTATAGGGGGAAGAACCTCGTCCGCTCTTTTCGGACCGGTGCCATTTGCGTCGTCCTGCCACACTACATAGGGCTTGAAGAGCTGCTCCAGGAAGGTGTTTCTCAGGACGGGGTCGCGCTTGGCTCCCATATGGGCCAATATATCGGCGGCTTGGTTGTTGTCTCGAGCAACGTGGTGGATTCCAACCCCTCGAACCGAGCAGATATCTTGAGGACATCGTCTTTATATGCCACCATCTTCGATTTTTGGCATCAAATTCGTCGTTAATTTGGGATATGGCCAGGTTTGAGTCTCCCCATACCTCTAGCCACCGTATGCCCATTGACACCGTCATCCGAAGACCATGAAGAAGAGCTTCGTATTCAGCGGCATTGTTGGAATCAACATACATGATTTGCAACATGTATCTTACGTTGTCGCCCGTGGGGGATGTGAGGATAACTCCATCCCCAGACCGGCCAAGGTCTTGGATCAGTCGAAGTACATTGTCCAATGGGAGTATGCACTATACTCCTTGGGGAGCTCGACCTCTATCCATTCAGCCAAGAAGTTTGCCAGTACCTGAGATTTAATGGCGCGACGTGGCTTGTAGCTTATTTCAAAGGGAAGGAGCTCAATGGCCCATTTGGCTATGCGTCCGGTAGCGTCCCCATTGTTGATTATATCATTCAAGGGGACTTCCAATGCCACCATTACCGCACACTCCTGGAAGTAGTGTCAAAGTTTCCTCGATGCCATGAATAATGTCTATGCTATTTTTTGATAATGTGGGTATATGGACTTGCACTGCGTTAGTACCTCTGACACATAATATACCGGCTTCTGAGCTCAGAATTTATGTCCCTCCTCATCTCGTTTGATGACGAGCACCGTGTTGACTACCTTGTTGGTGGCCGATATATATAACAACATGGGCTTAGGAGCGCCTGGTGCCATGAGTATGGGATTGGTTGCCAGTATTGTTTTGATTTCTTCCAACGCAGCTGCTGCTTCATTGGTCCATTCGAAATTGTTCGTCCGTTTCAGCAGCTTATAGAGAGACAAATCTTTTTCTCCGAGGCGGGAAAAAGCGGCTTAACGCGGCTACGCACCTGGCTAGTCTCTGGACATGCTTCAGCTCTATGGGGATTGCAAGTTTTGATAAAGCACGGATTTTTGCTTGATTTGCCTCTATTCCTCTATGGGAGACGATGAATCCAAGCAGATTTCCTGAGGGAACTCTGAATACGCATTTTTCCGGGTTGAGCCGTATATCATATTCGCGCAAATTAGCGAAAGTTTGATGGAGGTCGTCGATCAACTGATCAACATGTTTGGTTTTGATTACCACATCATCCACGTATGCTTGAGTAGTCTTTCTGACCTGTGTGGCGAGGCAGGTTTATATCATGCGCTGGTACATGGCCTCGACATTTTTAGCCCAAAGGGCCTCGTGTTAAAGCAAAATGGCCTATACGGGGTGATGAATGCGGTAGCCGCCTGATCGGATTCCTTCATTTTAATTTGATGGTATCCAGAGTAAGCGTCGAAGAAACACAACAAATCATGTCCGGCTATGGCATCATTGATCTGGTCTATGCGTGGTAAGGGAAAAGGGTCCTTGGGGCGTGCTTTTTTGAGGTATTTGAAATCGACACACAACCGCCAGGATTTGTCTTTCTTAGGTACCATTACCAGGTTTGCTAGCCACTCGGGGTGTTTGATGCCCTAAATAAATCCGGCCTCGAGTAATTTTGCTAATTCTTCACTCATGGCTTGCCGTTTGGGTTCGGAGAAGTGGCGCAGGGTCTGTTTCGTGACCTTAAAGCCTGGAATAATGTTTAGGCTGTGTTCGGCGAGCCGACGTGGGATACCGGGCATATCAGAAGGATGCCAAGCGAAAATGTCCCAATTTTTGCGGAGGAAATTCCGCAGTGCCTCGTTCATAAGGGGATCGAGCTGGGCTCTGATGGACGCTGTTTTATTGGGGTCCGTTGGATGCACCTGAAATTTGACAATTTCCTCTGCGGGTTTAAAGGATGTGGACTTAGGCCTTTTATTGAAGATCATATCATCGCTATTAACTGTCGACCGTAGAGCGGTCAATTCCTCGGCGGCGGAAGTTTCCGCTAATTCCTAGAGGGCGAGCGTTGCCGTCTTGTTTTCAGCTCAGAGGGCTATATTCGGATCACTGGCGAGCGTGATCACTCCATTTGGTCCAGGCATTTTGAGTTTCATGTACCCGTAATGGGGTATAGCCTGGAACTTTGTAAAGGCGTCACGTCCTAACAGGGCGTGATAGCCACTGGGGAAGGGGACGATGTGGAAGAGAAGTTCTTTGGATCGGTAATTTTCGGGCGTGCCGAACACAACGTCCAAGATGATACATCCGAAACAACATGCCTCTTTCCCTGGGATAATTCCTCGGAAGGTTGTGTTGCTATGTTCGATGCAAGATCGGTCGAACTGCATTTTCTCCAGAGTGGCCTCGTAAATGAGGTTTAGGCCACTGTCGCCGTCCATGAGCACCTTATGTAGTCTGTAGCCATCAATGATGGGATTCAAGACTAGAGCGGCCGATGAGTGACCGGGAAGGATGGGCGGCTGGTCAGTGTCCCCGAAAGTAATTGGTACGTGTGCCCATGGGCTAGTAGCTGCCACGTGGTAGACTTGCTCGTGCTCCCTAAGAGCTCTTTTATGCCTGCCCCTCGAGGGGAAGACCTCATAGACCATTAGGACTTCGTCATCAAATCCCGTTCGACGGAGGTGTGTCGAGGATAGCCTCGCCACTTTTTGTGACTTGCCTGATGTCCCAACAAGCTCGAAGGCTATGCGTAGGGTTTGTGTTCATCAACACAGAATGAATGGGGCAAGATTTATCTAAAAGTCCGTCAAGCATGGTGTCGGTCCCGGAAAGGGACTTGTTTCTTTTTTCGAAGGGTTCATGCCTGGCTAGCCGATTTGGAGGTACCCTCTTTCTTCGAACTCCTCTAGGGTGTTCGGAGAATTTTAGTTCCGCAAACAACCGCTCGGATTGCCAGACACTCTCCATGGCACAGTACTTCTATACCAATTCAGATAACTCCGAAAAGTCGTTTGTGTGCCGACGGGCCAGGGCATTAAGAATCCCTTCATCATGGCAATTGCTGATGAAAATTGCCATTACGTCTTGGTCACTAAGACCTTTTACTATGCTCCTAGTGATGAGGAGTCTTTCCCAAAAGTGGTGGACTGATTCTCCTTGTATTTTCTTGATATCCCAGAAGTCCGAAGACATGGGCTTTGGCACGGTACTTGGATAGTCGTCTTGGGCGGTGGGTGGGAAAAAATTTGTTCCCTGTCGCAATGAGTGTTCGGAAGTGTAGTTTCCGAATCGTGCGACGGATCCTGGTCCGGTGACAATCCGGTTTTAAAGCGATTCCTCGCCTATGATTCTCCAACGAGGTCTTGGAGATCGTGGACGGGGTTATATACATTTTTCAATTCCCGCTTTCGGGAAGAATCCGCGGCCGGACACTCGACGGTGGTGACGAGGTGAGTGGCCGGACGAACATGAATATCCCTGTCATCGGGTCTGATCCTGAGCCAATCATAGATCAGAACTTGGTCATCCGCTATACGCATAGCTTCGATCCGATCGAAGAAATCGTTTAAGAATGAGGCGATGGCAGGATGCGTGTCGGTGATACGAGTGGATTTGTCAAGCGCTGTGACGGCTCCAGAGTTACGCTGAAGCGGATTCGTGTTTCGTTCCATCGTGGGACCTGATGTATTGGACGTCAAAGCATTCGGATTTACAGGCTCTCCTTCGAAGGTTGAGGTTTCCATTGGAACGAGTGTTCCCCATGGATCAGTCACGAACTCTAGGGTTCCAAACTTAATACACTGATTGGGGGAAACCCTCCGGTCTGACAATGACGGCCAACCGGGCCGGAGTGCGACAAGATATCATTGCTGATGAAACTCTGATCAGGGGCGAGAGTCCCCTCGATACAGATCTCGCTACTTGCGATGGGGCGAGCCATCGATTCCTTGTGACGCCCAAGATGCGCGCCTATCCGTTTAAGGCACGAGGGCCTCGCAAGGGATAGAGGCGCATCTTGCCGTTAGCAAGAATAGTATCATCACAACATACAATACTGAATGAGAAGAGTATACAAGTTGGCTTACACTCGCCACATGCTAACTTACAATGTCACCCAAATCATAGCATCAAGTTAAACACAGGGTCCGACTACGGACGAAATTAGACAATAAAAGAAGTTGCAATTGATACTATCAAGCTATCCCAAAGATCACAACCAGGTCCTCTACTCATTCGGATACGTCACGTACATCTTGCCTCTCTCCTCATCATACTCCCACTGGAGCTGAGTAAGATCATCCTGCACGAACTCATCTGAACCTGCACCTGGATTATTGCAGTAAACTGTGAGCCACAAAGGACTCAACTATCATGCGCCCGGGTACCAAGACTATTTAAGCTTTAGGATGGAAGGGGTGATGTTTAGTTTGCAGCAACACTAAGCATTATATGGTGGCTAACTTACGCAACATGAATGTAAATGTGAGTGGTCTACGTTTAGCGATCGAATCTAGAGTAATCTCTATGAGATCCTGAACACTTACTTACGTCAAGCATAACCCCACTGTGTTCTCTCTCGAATCATGTTGACGAGCAGAGATGATCACGGTTACTCACACAGTTGGTGTGTTTTAATTAGAGTTTACTTCAAGTTTTCTATAACCGGGTGTTAAACAAATATCCAAGTTGTCACATAACCGCGGGCACGGCTTTCCGAAATATCTAACCCTGCATGGGTGCTCCAACTAATCCATTACCAAATTAACCACACTCCGTGGGAATGCCTCGACCACGGATCTCGCGATCATCATAGGTGATTCCAAAGGAATTCCAACACCTCGAGTAAACCCGAAGGAAGTTAATCTCCACACGCAAGACACTCGATAAAGGTAAAACAAATCCAGCAAGACCACCCGACGTGTCGACGAACCCGATAAGAGCCGAGTATCACGTTCTCAGGACAGGACAGATGGGACTAGCTATGGGGAAAAAAACAAATCCTCAAGTTGCCTCGAGGCGGCCCCGCAGGCAGCCCATTTTTGGACCAACACTCATGAGGAGCACTGGCCCGGGGGTTGATTAATTATCCACGGGTTTGCAAGACCCTATGCAATTAATTAAGTTGTTAAGCAAATGTAGTACCAATGTTGGGTCTTGCCAGACAAGTTTTAATCTCTACCGAATATCAAGGGGGTCCCCATAACAACCCCGAGCATGTTAGGAGCGCAAAGTATGGAAAACATAACACCGGTAACAAGGAACTAATGGCAGTAGTAGCAAAACAAATCACTTAGCAAAAGGCCAAGCCTTCCACCAATACCAAGATATATATATGTGCATTAAATTAAATACAGAATACTGTGATATCCAATCCATGTTATCAAATGTAACAACCTGCACCTGCAACTAAAATGCTATAAGAGGGGCTGAGCAGCGGTAACTTAGCCAATCAAAGGTTTGCTAGGATGTGGAGGTTAGAGGCTGTCATGGCAACATGGGGGCTGATATCATGTGGTAGGTAGCGGAATTGTAACAATAAGAACGAGAAACTATCAAGCAAAGATAGTATTGGGATCCGGGTACGATCATCTTGCCTATTGGTTCTTCAATGGAACAAGTAGCGGGATCCTCGTAGTGGTACTCTGCTGGGTCCTCGTACTCAGTATCAACCAAGGGAAACAGAAACAATAAACATCCAACCAAGGTGCAATGCACAAACAAAATGATGCATGACCACTTAAGAAGATTATAACATGGCAATCCAAAACTATTCATGGTTCACATGCAAAGTTGTTTATTAATGAATCTGGATAGAACCTCATGTTAAGTTATTTAGACATGCATGAACATGGCAAATATGGATGCATCATGCAAAATCAATGGTAATGCATATAAGGATCGCAAGAAACGGAGCTACGGTTCTCGAGATACGTTGATGACAAGGTACGGAGGCAAAAGACAAGACCACCAATACCTGGGCTAATTCTTGGCATTCCAAGGTAGCCACTGGACAGGTGATGAAAAACCAATCACAATAGACTCAATAATCACTCAATTCCATGGAGTATAGCTCCCACAACTCACAAAACAAAATAGCACCCAATCTGTCACAAACAACATCATAGCAACTTGAGAAGCTCACAACTTGAGCTACAGGAATCCTACAGCCACAAACAAGATATGGATAGAATCTACTCAACACCCACATAAATTAATCCAATTATGCAATCATCAAAAGAGGCACACATCAATATGCATGGAGCAATTAAGTTGGCATGATGAATCAGTTTTTCAGGGACAGTGAAAATTCCAGTTTTTTGAAATCTGGGTTAATAAAGTAGCAAGTTGGCAGCACTGGTTAAATATGCTAGAGAGATCCTATTGACATGAAAATTAACAGTCTGGTAGATGGAAATACCTACTACAATTTCCTAACAATGATCATGGTAAAATTCACAACACATCACTAGCTACACCCCACTCTACACGGCAAAACAATAACAGCAGACTCTCCAGACCTAGCCATTTCAAAGCAGGTTGGCAGAAACAGAAAGTAGGCAACTTAACAGCATGGTTCCCACTCATCTAGTGACTTAACATGAATAACAAAAATACTCGGACATTCCCAACAACATTGACTAACAAATTCATGTTGGCAAGATCTTGAAAACATGCATAGATTAATTCATATGAAAAAGGCAAAAGGGCATCTCAACATAAAAATGCAGTTTTGTCAAGTTGCCCCAAAGTCAAATATGACTTCACAAGTGCATACATGGGTTGATGCTACCCCAAAATCATTACTCATACCTATATGCTTGCATGGAACAAAAGGGAGCAAAGGGGGGGGGTCGAAATTTGACCTCCCTATGCCATGGGTGACTTATGCCACTCACAACTTAATGTAAATGCCACAAAAAGACATGTGCTCCATAGATCCATGTTGAAAGTGGTTAATTAGCATGTTAGGGACAAGATAACATGGCATAGCAACAATTGCAAGGATGAAACTATCTAGAAGAAGACTAGCTCATATGCACATATAGACCTACACAAGGAGCTACTCATGCACCCATACCTCCTTAAATGGATATATAAGAAGGCACACACCACCTACACCTATGCAACAACACTAGCATATGTGTATGTGCAAAGGACATACTGTAACATCCCAAAATTCCATTTTGGAATGTTATGAATATAGCTATGCATCTATTATCATCATTGCTTGATTGTATGAACTAGTTGAAATGCCTCTTCTGGTTTTCAGAAAGTCCCCTTCTACTTTTCCCTATGTTGCTTCCTCTATTTAAAATTTTTGGTTAAAAGTTCAAATAAGAGAGGAGGAACATGACACTCCACACCAGGGTCTAATTGGTGAATTATTTGAACAAAAATAACCAGGAGTTATTTTGAAAATATTTGCAAAAAGGGTTTAAAAACAATTAGGACATTTCTGAAATAATATTTTTTTCAAAGTGTTCAAATGACAGAATAGAAATGTTCATTAAATAGCATTTATTATTCTGTTAATTTTGATATATAATACCCCTATATTTACAAACGATTTGAATGCTTTAAAAGCTTTTGAATGTCTCCGGAAATTATTAAAAAGAAACGGTAACCGTTTCCGGTATTAAACGGGCCGGCCCACCGGCTTTAAAAGCCGAAACCGTTACCGGTCGGCCGACCGAGCGCAGTAATGCTCCCGCTCTCTCACTGACACCGGGTCCCACCCCGTCCGACCGTTGCCCCGGAACGGTCATCGTCTTCACTCCCCGCGCTCGCCGGATCCGACGCCGGCCGTTACTCCCCCTCACCGGATCTCTCCCCTCTCTCCTCCCCGCACCCCCCCGAGCGCCTATATAAGAGCCCCACGGCCCCGCATCCATTCCCCCCCCGAGCCCCCTTCTCTCTCTCGCCGAGACGCCGTCGATTGCTCGTCGGAGTTCCACCACCACCGGAAGTCGCCGTCGATCGTAGCCACCACCTCCGACCATCATTCGCCACGCCGTCGCCACCAATCGCCTCCGGAGGACCGTCCCCGTCGCCAGGACCACTTCCCCGTCCTCCCCGACCACCGGAACACCTCGCCGTCGCAATCGCCGCTACCGGACTCGCCGGAGTACCCCGACGCCGGCAACCTCCCTCCGTAAGCCCCCTCGACCGTCCGATCCAAATCCCACGGTCCAGATTAGAACGAACTTAAGTCCGAACCGTTTTCTTCTACCGAACGGTCGCCCGCTCTAATTCACCTACCGAACGCCCCCCTTAGCCAATCGGATCGCGCCACGTAGCCCCCTGACCGACGCAAACTTTTTTTCATTTTCTGTTTTGTTTTAATTAACAGAATGTTTTCCAATTTTGTTTTGCTTATATCTTTTAATCTGTTTAGAGTTTTGAGTTGATTCTTTTTGCAATAGCTCACAATTTTCATGTAGTTTCACCCTGTACTTTTAAATTTCAAATTTGAACTATGAAATTTGAATTGAATCAAATTTGCTTAAAATCTTCAAATCTGAATAACTAGAGTTTGAAAATAGATTTTGATATGAATCTTTTTGCTACTGTTTGGTATTAGTTAGGACTATCTTCAGGTATAGTTTGAGGATTTTCATGATATATTTGATTACTGTTTTACCCAAAAAACAGAATCTGCTTATTATTATAATATAGTTTTATAAACTTAATTTTGATTAGTTTGATTTAGAATTTGGTTTTATTTGTTTATTAGGTTCTGTTAGTAAACATTTAGTGTTTTCACTTACTGTTAATAAAAATATAAATTTGCCTAGTTTAATTTTATTTAACATAGGAATCAAAATTTCTTTTCAATTAGGCTTAATTTGACTAAAACAACTAACTAGTAATAGTTTGTTTTCAAACAAAGTTTTCTATATTTTGTTTCTGTTTTCTAAGACAGATTTAATAGTAAATTATTATTTTTCTGTCAAGAACATGTTTTGTTAACAAATTATAAGTTTAGTTTTACATTCTTTTGTTAATATAACTATAGTTGATTCATATAGTGTTTATCAAAACTTGTATAAACTTCACTAAACTTTTCCCAACAAGCTTAAATTGATTATTCTGTTTATTAATAAAATATTCTATTGTTTTCCTTGTTGTCAACAATTGTTTTGCTATTTCAAAATAGTTTTATTATGTAGTAGTGTTTTCATCATCCCCTTTGGAAAAAACAAAACTTTGTGTGTTTTACTTGCTAGAGACTTTTGTGCATTGTTTGCCTTGTTTGTTTAGTACTTCTTTGCTGAATGTTATGAGTACTTATTTTGGTTGTATGCTTATTTAAGTGCATTGTTTGTTTCGTTAGATTATCCGGAGTGCGAAACTTGTTACCTAGAGTTACTCAAGTACGAAGATCATCAATCAGGCAAGTCACTTTGATCATGTTTTACCCATGTTTTATATGCATTAGTTCTACCATCTCCCCAGTTGCATGCAAGATAGGTTAGTTGGAAACTTGGTTACATAGTAGTAGTATCATGTGGTAGATACCCCTCTCAACCCCTTTGACAACATTGGCCCCGGGAAACGTTGTTTTACCTTTTGCTATGCTATTAGTAGACGGGGTTGGTTGTGTGATTCATGAGAGTTGAGAGAGTTAATAATTTCAAGACCTACATAATGATCAAGATTTCAATACTCCAAGTTTTCAACATACCTCTGGGTGGATGATGGTTGAACGGCGCCCTGGAGAAACCAGTGGTTAGCCTAGGTGATGCTGGAGGTGGCCAGTATTCACGCGGAAAGGTCCACCCAGGCACAAAGGGATGGATGGGTGCTTCAAGACCCAAGGCTTACCTGCACAGCCACAAGTCATTATGGGCTCTGGCTTGGTTGGATATCGTGGTGACCCTGGACAGGCGGTGCTACGAGAGGTAGAAGAACGGTAGGAAAGGATGGGCATCGTCAGAGTCGCAGGGAAACCCTTTGGAAGACCATGTTTTGGTCATCCGTTTCTCAAACACCCTGAAGTGCGAGAAATCAAACGGAGGCGACCAAATCTTGTGGGGAACGTGTGCAAAAACTCTGCAGAGTACTTAAACCTAATCGATTAGCCGTGTCCACGGTTATGGACGACTTGAGCCAAAGGGATTGGAACTTCCGGAACTCTCAACACAAATAATATGATGATGTGGGAATTTAATAATTTTGGGTATGAGAATTGGTTGATGGAACCATCTCATTAATCAACCAACTTAGTAATGCTTTGCTTAGCCCTTTTTCTAGATGTAGGAAAAATTGGCTTTACGCAAAACTTACCACCCCACCTGCCATATAAGCATATAGACTAGCTGATTATTTTCACCCCTCTCTTGTGACTTTGCCGGCATACTCCATATGCTGACCTACACGGCTGCAACGTATCATGTTGCAGAGTATTTTTCCGACCAGGAGTGAGGACACGTTCTATGCTCAGTGAGATGCCCTTGGAGTCGGATGGACTCATCTACCTTCGACGCTTCCGCAAGATTTAGATATTCTCATGAGTTGGCCTTTGGCCACTTTATTGTAATTTTTATCGTAATAAAGAACTCGATATGAGATTTCGATTAATATAATGCTGTGTGATTTACCTTTGATATATACATTGATGTACCGTGTGTGTACCAGCATGATCTTGGGATGGTACGGAAACACCGGAGACTTGACCTTCCAGGTCGGGTCGTTACAGAAATGGTATCAGAGCACACGCTGACCGTAGGACGTAACCTCTAGGATTGGAAAGCCTTAGGATTGTTTCTCTTTGTCTTTAAATATCTTATACTCTCATCTATTCGTTTCTGACTCCTCTCCGATTATTTCAAAATTTATAGATGGCCACCTTCATCCCAGTGTTGATCACAGAGTTTTGCCAGCCTGACGCAACGATGCCCTTTGGTAAGGAGCTGATGAGGATCGTCAAGGACATAAGGATTGCTTTGCCGAGCATCACCGGGATTCCTATCATGTCATTTCCCCAAGATGGACGCTACAGGATCGAGGTGCATATTCCAGGGAAGACCTTTGGGAATCGGAAGGAACCCATAGATCTCAAGTTCGTGGCACCCAGTTGGATACTTGGAAGAGACATGGCCATTCATCGTGCCCTTGGACGTATCCAGGAGGAATACAGAGGTGGAACCATTTCACCAGGACTCAGCATGGTTTGCCGCAGAGATGCCCATGGCAACATCATCACCAATCCCACTGCAGACACCAATATCTCCTATATCCAGACCTTGGAGACTCACATCAGGACTCTGGAGCTTCGAGTTCGTGCTGACACGAAGACTATCAAGAATCTGATGAATCGTGAGCTGGACCTTGAAGCTGATCTGCGAGAGGCCAACTATGAACACGAGCATGAAGTGAAGGACTTCTTAGAGAGGATTGATGAGCAGAATGCACGCATCGCCACTCTGGAGGAGCATCTAGACATGGGAGAAAACCTTCACCCCGAAGGAGACATGGCACCCTTCATCAGCGACGATGAAGACTATGAGGAAAGCACCACCGGAGGACCTACGACTATGCACTTTTGAGGAGAACATTAGTTATGCCCTCCAATGTATCTTTATTTTAGTCGTTAAAGCGTAGGTCGATGTTTAGTTGTCTGAGATTTGTATTTTCCGATGTTTGACATTGATTGAATAAATGAATGAGTGTTTCGTGTGATATGTTTGTTGCATTGCATATGGGTAGTGAATTTCTTCCAGACCCTTGTTCTATTCTAATTCTCATCCCTCTGAAAACAGCAAGATGCCTCCACGACGTGAGACCGATTTCACTTTTCCACCGGAACTCACCCAACTCCTTCAGCAACAGAATGCACTGATGCAACTATTGATTCAGAATCAGACCAACAACCAGAACAACAACAACAACCACCATCCACCCCAGACTGACAATCTCACCCGTTTTCTGAGGTTGAACCCTCCAACTTTCTCCAGCAGCACTGAGCCCATTGTGGCAGATGACTGGCTCCGCAAGATGGAGAGAGAACTTGTCACCGCTGGATGCACTGACGCTGAGAAAGTGCGATTTGCCGCACATCAACTGGAAGGACCAGCAGCATCATGGTGGGAGAATTATACCACCACTTATCCTATTGCAGATGTGACTTGGGAGCAGTTCAAGCTTGCTTTCCGCACCGCTCATGTTTCAGCTGGAGCCATGAGTTTAAAGAAGCGCGAGTTTCGCAACTTGCGCCAGGGTAATCGTTCCGTGGCCCAATATGTGGACGACTTCAACACATTGTCACGTTATGCCCCAGGAGATGTGGCCGATGATGCGGCCAAGCAAGAAAAGTTTCTGGAAGGACTCAATGATGAGTTGAGCATACAGCTGGTAGTGGCTAATTTCAACAACTACCAAGAGCTGGTGGATAAGGCACTTATTCTGGAAGGTAAACAGCAGCAGATTGAGAACCGCAAGCGGAAGTACACTCAGGGGAAGTTCAACTCTGGAGCTCATCAGAAGCCTCGTTACTCCCCGTACTCCGGGAATACCGGATCAGGAAATGGTAAGTTTGGAAAGCACACTCATACTGTGCACAACCATGGAGGTCACCATCATGGAGGAAATGGGAATAACCGTCTCAACCATGGTAACTTCAAGAGTGACAATGGGAATGGGAACAACAACCAGCACCGTCAAGTTCCTGCTCAGAAGGATCTGAGTCACATTACCTGTTTCAAGTGCCAGAAGACAGGGCACTATGCTACTGAGTGTCCCCAGAGTAAGCAAGGCACTGGAAACGGCACTAACAACGGCAACTCCACAGCCAAGAAGCCCAATCCGTTTCCCCGTGCTCACGTGAATCACATCAACGTGGAAGAAGTCTATGATCAGCCCGAGACTGTGGTTGGTAAGTTTTTATTGCATTCACGTCCTGTTACAGTACTTTTTGATTCGGGTGCAACTCATTCATTCATATCAAGGGTAGTTGTGGATAAGTATGGTTTGCCCACCAAAACCCTTAGTCAGCCAATTCAGGTTAGTTCTCCAGGAGGTATGATGATGGCAGGGATAGGATGCCATGCCTTGAAACTCAATATAGGGAACCATGTTTTTTCCACCGACCTCATCGTCTTAGAGTCACACGGATTGGATGTAATCCTAGGCATGGATTGGATGACCAAGTATGAAGGAAATCTTGATTGCCCTAGCAAGTCTGTTTCACTCACCACCCCGGAGAACAAGAGGATTAAGTATGTATCCCGACGCACACGTATGAGTGCTCGGTTAAGTTCTCTCACAGGAGTTGTTCAGGAGGAAGTACCTGTGGTAAAAGAATTTCCAGATGTATTTCCGGAAGAATTACCAGGAATGCCACCAGATAGGGAGATTGAGTTCTTAATAGAGCTACAGCCAGGGACAGCCCCAATTTCCAAGAGACCCTATCGGATGCCCGCAAATGATCTGTTGGAAATCAAGAAGCAAATTAAGGAGTTATTGGACAAAGGTTATATTCGCCCAAGTTCTTCACCTTGGGGAGCCCCAGTTCTTTTGGTGGAGAAGAAGGATAAATCTTTGAGAATGGTAGTGGACTATCGTGCCTTGAACGAGGTGACTATCAAGAACAAGTACCCTCTACCGATGATTAATGATTTGTTTGATCAGCTCGTAGGAGCCAAAGTATTCTCCAAGATCGATCTTCGATCAGGGTATCACCAGTTGAAAATTCGTGAACAGGATATACCCAAAACAGCTTTCACCACGAGGTATGGCTTGTATGAGTATACGGTCATGTCTTTTGGATTGACTAATGCTCCTGCCTACTTCATGAATTTGATGAACAAAGTATTCATGGAATACCTAGACAAGTTTGTTGTGGTGTTCATCGATGACATTCTGATATTCTCCAAGAACGAGGAAGAGCATAAGCAACATTTGCGTTTAGTTCTGGAAAAGCTAAGAGAGCATCAGTTATATGCCAAGTTCAGCAAATGTGAATTTTGGTTGACGGAAGTCGGATTCCTGGGACATGTTATTTCCGGAGAAGGAATAGCCGTAGACCCCGCTAAGGTTGAAGCCGTCACCGAGTGGAAGTCACCCACCTCAGTTAAGGAGATCCGCAGTTTCCTTGGACTTGCTGGATATTACCGGAGGTTCATTGAAAATTTCTCCAAGGTTGCCAAGCCCATGACAGAGTTGTTGAAGAAAGAATCCAAGTATGTTTGGACTGTGGAATGTGAAGCCAGTTTCCGGGAGTTGAAGGAACGTTTGGTCACAGCCCCAGTGTTGATCTTGCCCGATATTCGGAAGGATTTCCAGGTTTATTGTGATGCTTCACGTCAAGGACTTGGAGGAGTACTTATGCAGGATGGAAAAGTTGTAGCCTATGCTTCCAGACAGCTACGACCTCATGAGTTGAATTATGCCACGCATGACTTGGAGCTAGCAGCCGTAGTGCACGCACTCAAGACTTGGAGACATTTCCTTATCGGAAATAGTTGTGATGTTTACACCGACCATAAGAGCCTGAAGTATATCTTCACGCAGAAAGAGTTGAACCTCAGACAGAGGAGATGGTTAGAGTTAATCAAGGACTATGACATGAGATTACACTACCATCCAGGTAAGGCTAATGTTGTAGCCGATGCCTTGAGTCGGAAAACTTATGTGAACACACTCACAGCTGGAGGATTACCTCAAGAGTTAGTCGATGATCTCAGAGAGCTCAAGCTAGAGATAGTTCCAAGAGGATATGTTGCTACACTGGAAATTCAGTCCACCTTGACCGAAAGAATTCGAGAAGCCCAGAAATCGGACAAGGAGATAGCTGAGATTAAACAGAGAATGAAAGATGGTAAAGCTAAAGGTTTTCGTGAGGATGAACACGGAACTTTGTGGTTTGAGAACCGAATCTATGTGCCCAATGAACCAGAGCTCAGGAAGTTGATACTTCAGGAAGCCCACGATTCACCTTACTCGATACACCCAGGCAATACCAAGATGTATCTGGATTTAAAGGAAAGTTATTGGTGGACAGGTATGAAGAAAGATATTGCAGAGCATGTTGCGATATGTGATGTTTGTCAGCGAGTAAAGGCAGAACATCAGAAACCAGCAGGGTTACTCCAACCTTTGCCGATACCCGAGTGGAAATGGGAAAAACTTGGTATGGATTTCATCACAGGATTGCCCAGGACCCGTTCAGGTTATGATTCCATCTGGGTAGTGGTAGATCGCTTGACCAAGGTAGCACACTTCATTCCAGTAAAGACCACCTATACCAGTGCTAAGCTAGCCAAGATATACATGACCAGGATCGTATGTCTGCATGGAGTTCCGAGGAGTATAGTGTCAGATAGAGGAACACAATTCACTTCAAAGTTTTGGCATCAGTTACATGAGACTTTGGGTACGAGACTGGAGTTTAGTACAGCTTTTCATCCGCAGACAGATGGCCAGACTGAGAGAGTCAATCAGATTCTGGAAGACATGTTGAGAGCTTGTGCGCTAGATTATGGATCTAGTTGGGACGAAAACTTGCCTTACGCAGAATTCTCATACAACAACAGTTATCAGACCAGTCTAAAGATGGCCCCTTTCGAAGCTTTATACGGAAGAAGATGTAGAACACCACTGACGTGGGATGGTGTTGGAGACCGACAACTTTTTGGTCCCGACCTTATCCGAGATTCTGAAGAGAAAGTCAAGTTGATACGTGACAGACTCAAAATAGCTCAATCTCGACAGAAGAGCTATGCTGACAACAAGCGCAAGGAAGTGACGTATGAAGTGGGAGACCGAGCATATCTTCGTGTGTCCCCGCTTCGAGGAACCAAGAGATTTGGTGTTAAAGGAAAATTAGCACCCAGATTCATAGGCCCCTACAAAATTCTTGAACGTAGAGGTGAAGTTGCATACAAACTGGAATTGCCGGAAGGATTATCCGAAGTTCATGATGTGTTCCATGTTTCCCAGCTGAAGAAATGTCATGCTGAGATGGTTGACATCCCTTTGCGAGACACCGTGCCCCTAGAGGCCATACAGCTTGAAAGTGATCTGACTTATGAGGAGAAGCCTGTCAAGATCCTCGAGACATCCAACAGAGTTACCCGCAGCAAGATTATCAAGTTCTGCAAAGTTTTGTGGAGTCACCATACTGAGGAAGAAGCCACCTGGGAACGCGAAGAAGATCTTCGTAGAGACCATCCGCACCTATTTTCTAGCCAACCCGAATCTCGAGGGCGAGATTCATCTTAAGGTGGGTAGGTTTGTAACATCCCAAAATTCCATTTTGGAATGTTATGAATATAGCTATGCATCTATTATCATCATTGCTTGATTGTATGAACTAGTTGAAATGCCTCTTCTGGTTTTCAGAAAGTCCCCTTCTACTTTTCCCTATGTTGCTTCCTCTATTTAAAATTTTTGGTTAAAAGTTCAAATAAGAGAGGAGGAACATGACACTCCACACCAGGGTCTAATTGGTGAATTATTTGAACAAAAATAACCAGGAGTTATTTTGAAAATATTTGCAAAAAGGGTTTAAAAACAATTAGGACATTTCTGAAATAATATTTTTTTCAAAGTGTTCAAATGACAGAATAGAAATGTTCATTAAATAGCATTTATTATTCTGTTAATTTTGATATATAATACCCCTATATTTACAAACGATTTGAATGCTTTAAAAGCTTTTGAATGTCTCCGGAAATTATTAAAAAGAAACGGTAACCGTTTCCGGTATTAAACGGGCCGGCCCACCGGCTTTAAAAGCCGAAACCGTTACCGGTCGGCCGACCGAGCGCAGTAATGCTCCCGCTCTCTCACTGACACCGGGTCCCACCCCGTCCGACCGTTGCCCCGGAACGGTCATCGTCTTCACTCCCCGCGCTCGCCGGATCCGACGCCGGCCGTTACTCCCCCTCACCGGATCTCTCCCCTCTCTCCTCCCCGCACCCCCCCGAGCGCCTATATAAGAGCCCCACGGCCCCGCATCCATTCCCCCCCCGAGCCCCCTTCTCTCTCTCGCCGAGACGCCGTCGATTGCTCGTCGGAGTTCCACCACCACCGGAAGTCGCCGTCGATCGTAGCCACCACCTCCGACCATCATTCGCCACGCCGTCGCCACCAATCGCCTCCGGAGGACCGTCCCCGTCGCCAGGACCACTTCCCCGTCCTCCCCGACCACCGGAACACCTCGCCGTCGCAATCGCCGCTACCGGACTCGCCGGAGTACCCCGACGCCGGCAACCTCCCTCCGTAAGCCCCCTCGACCGTCCGATCCAAATCCCACGGTCCAGATTAGAACGAACTTAAGTCCGAACCGTTTTCTTCTACCGAACGGTCGCCCGCTCTAATTCACCTACCGAACGCCCCCCTTAGCCAATCGGATCGCGCCACGTAGCCCCCTGACCGACGCAAACTTTTTTTCATTTTCTGTTTTGTTTTAATTAACAGAATGTTTTCCAATTTTGTTTTGCTTATATCTTTTAATCTGTTTAGAGTTTTGAGTTGATTCTTTTTGCAATAGCTCACAATTTTCATGTAGTTTCACCCTGTACTTTTAAATTTCAAATTTGAACTATGAAATTTGAATTGAATCAAATTTGCTTAAAATCTTCAAATCTGAATAACTAGAGTTTGAAAATAGATTTTGATATGAATCTTTTTGCTACTGTTTGGTATTAGTTAGGACTATCTTCAGGTATAGTTTGAGGATTTTCATGATATATTTGATTACTGTTTTACCCAAAAAACAGAATCTGCTTATTATTATAATATAGTTTTATAAACTTAATTTTGATTAGTTTGATTTAGAATTTGGTTTTATTTGTTTATTAGGTTCTGTTAGTAAACATTTAGTGTTTTCACTTACTGTTAATAAAAATATAAATTTGCCTAGTTTAATTTTATTTAACATAGGAATCAAAATTTCTTTTCAATTAGGCTTAATTTGACTAAAACAACTAACTAGTAATAGTTTGTTTTCAAACAAAGTTTTCTATATTTTGTTTCTGTTTTCTAAGACAGATTTAATAGTAAATTATTATTTTTCTGTCAAGAACATGTTTTGTTAACAAATTATAAGTTTAGTTTTACATTCTTTTGTTAATATAACTATAGTTGATTCATATAGTGTTTATCAAAACTTGTATAAACTTCACTAAACTTTTCCCAACAAGCTTAAATTGATTATTCTGTTTATTAATAAAATATTCTATTGTTTTCCTTGTTGTCAACAATTGTTTTGCTATTTCAAAATAGTTTTATTATGTAGTAGTGTTTTCATCATCCCCTTTGGAAAAAACAAAACTTTGTGTGTTTTACTTGCTAGAGACTTTTGTGCATTGTTTGCCTTGTTTGTTTAGTACTTCTTTGCTGAATGTTATGAGTACTTATTTTGGTTGTATGCTTATTTAAGTGCATTGTTTGTTTCGTTAGATTATCCGGAGTGCGAAACTTGTTACCTAGAGTTACTCAAGTACGAAGATCATCAATCAGGCAAGTCACTTTGATCATGTTTTACCCATGTTTTATATGCATTAGTTCTACCATCTCCCCAGTTGCATGCAAGATAGGTTAGTTGGAAACTTGGTTACATAGTAGTAGTATCATGTGGTAGATACCCCTCTCAACCCCTTTGACAACATTGGCCCCGGGAAACGTTGTTTTACCTTTTGCTATGCTATTAGTAGACGGGGTTGGTTGTGTGATTCATGAGAGTTGAGAGAGTTAATAATTTCAAGACCTACATAATGATCAAGATTTCAATACTCCAAGTTTTCAACATACCTCTGGGTGGATGATGGTTGAACGGCGCCCTGGAGAAACCAGTGGTTAGCCTAGGTGATGCTGGAGGTGGCCAGTATTCACGCGGAAAGGTCCACCCAGGCACAAAGGGATGGATGGGTGCTTCAAGACCCAAGGCTTACCTGCACAGCCACAAGTCATTATGGGCTCTGGCTTGGTTGGATATCGTGGTGACCCTGGACAGGCGGTGCTACGAGAGGTAGAAGAACGGTAGGAAAGGATGGGCATCGTCAGAGTCGCAGGGAAACCCTTTGGAAGACCATGTTTTGGTCATCCGTTTCTCAAACACCCTGAAGTGCGAGAAATCAAACGGAGGCGACCAAATCTTGTGGGGAACGTGTGCAAAAACTCTGCAGAGTACTTAAACCTAATCGATTAGCCGTGTCCACGGTTATGGACGACTTGAGCCAAAGGGATTGGAACTTCCGGAACTCTCAACACAAATAATATGATGATGTGGGAATTTAATAATTTTGGGTATGAGAATTGGTTGATGGAACCATCTCATTAATCAACCAACTTAGTAATGCTTTGCTTAGCCCTTTTTCTAGATGTAGGAAAAATTGGCTTTACGCAAAACTTACCACCCCACCTGCCATATAAGCATATAGACTAGCTGATTATTTTCACCCCTCTCTTGTGACTTTGCCGGCATACTCCATATGCTGACCTACACGGCTGCAACGTATCATGTTGCAGAGTATTTTTCCGACCAGGAGTGAGGACACGTTCTATGCTCAGTGAGATGCCCTTGGAGTCGGATGGACTCATCTACCTTCGACGCTTCCGCAAGATTTAGATATTCTCATGAGTTGGCCTTTGGCCACTTTATTGTAATTTTTATCGTAATAAAGAACTCGATATGAGATTTCGATTAATATAATGCTGTGTGATTTACCTTTGATATATACATTGATGTACCGTGTGTGTACCAGCATGATCTTGGGATGGTACGGAAACACCGGAGACTTGACCTTCCAGGTCGGGTCGTTACACATACACACACCACAACACAACCACCCATGTGTATATGCCTTAGGCTTACACACACACACCACAAGTTATGCATGTGTGGATGCCAAAACATACCCCCCCACACAGAACCACTCTCACAAGTGTATGTAGGTGTCACATACACATACATACACTCTACACTAAACACACACTCCGCCTACACATGCATGTGTATGCAAAACACACACACACCACTACACACACAACCCCAAGTATGCATACATGTGCACATACACCACTAGGTGCATACACACACAATTACACATGTGCAAAGGCACTACACACACATACAACCCCCTTCACACACAAGTCATGCATGTGTGTATGTTAACATACACACACACAAGCACATGCATACACACACTCTAACATACATGCACATACACCACTAGCACATATTTACAGCATAAGCATTAATCTGGCCCACACATGCACAAACATCCAAATTTGCATTCAAAATAAATCAAAAGAAAAAGAAAGGAACAAAACAAAAACAAACAAAAAAACAGCAAAGCAAAATGGGGGAGAGGGGGATCGAACCCACGACCCCCTGGGCACACACAACACTCCACACCACTGGGCTACGGGCTCGATGCTTAATACAAGAGGGACTTGATCTATTTTATACACACACAAGCCTGACAAAACTGACGAAACTGATGAAAACAGAGCATGGCGGCAACAGTCAACGGCGGCGACGCTACACACGGCACAGGGCATCTCCGGCGACACGAACTGGTTGAATCGACGCGGGGATCTACGGGGGTTCCATTCCCGCGTTCGTCTCGCGACGAGGGGGACGGAGGCGAGCGCAAGGCTCCACCTTCCCGAACGACGGCGACCAGGCTACGGTGGCGAGCTACGAGCTACGATGAGGAGAGGGGGACAACGGAGACGAGGCGCTCACCAAGGGGGCGAACGACGGCGAGCAGAGCTCGACGGAGGGGAAGAAGCGCTCGGGGACGCGGCGGCGATGGAGGGGAAGCAGGGCGCTCAGGGACGCAGCGACGACGGAGGGCTGTAGGGGTGCTCCTCACCCCCTAGCACCAGGAACGGGACGCGGACGGCGACGGATCGCTGCGGACCATCTTGACGGCGGCGGGGCTCCACCGGAGGCAACGCCGGCGACGAGCCCATCGATGCCCACCTCTCTCTGAAACGCAACCTCTCTGAACCCGCGACGGAGGAAGAAACAGGGGTGAAGGCGGAGGAGGAAGAAGGGGAAAGCGGCGGCGGCAGGGAGGAGAAGAAGGAGGGGAAGGAATGCTTAAAAGGAGACCGACCTCGACATCTGGGCTAACAACGGCGGCGACGGAGCTCACCTGCTCCTCTCTGCTCGCACACACTCTCTGACGGAGGAGGAACAGGGGGGAGCAGGTAGCCGTCCTGTTACCTGGGCTGGGCCGCGCAGGGAGGAGCCGGCCCAGCTCTGCCTCCACACACAAAGAAATTAAACCCTAGGGGTTTTCCTATTTAATAAAACAGCCACACAAGATAAATCCCCAGGCCATTTTAAAAAGGTTTTCGAGCAAAACAAAAATATTTTGTAAAGGAAATAATCTGCTGCATTTAATAAAAATATGAAGTTGAATTATTTAGCAAGTTAATTTAATTATTAAATAAAAGGCAGCTCTTGTTAAATTAAAAACACCAAACAACCAAGCACCAAACACCAAATGGGTCACACCCTAAATTCCTAATATTAATAGGACCACCTCTTGAACATTTTTAAAAGATTCAAACAGCAAGTAAATCTGGTCATCTCAATTAAATGAAGAGTTGGAAGATGGGAGGTGATGTTTGAAATGAAGAGGAGAGGGGAAGAGAGGTGGCACACAAGGATCCAACCACACACAACATATCACACACCACAACACAAACCCACTCATCTCCATCACATCAACTCAAAACACAAGAAGGTGGCATGGCAAGATGAAAGAATGATGCATGATGATATGATGCATGAATGCCATTCAACACATGGGACAAGGTGCAATTCATACATAACTCATGACACAAGGTTCAACAAGGTTCACAATGGGGTTACATGCCAAATAGGGTAGGGACAACACTTGGGCTGTCACATTCCTTTAGTGCTCACATAGGAATTCTCAATGAAAGCACCAATGTCGGTGATAAAACCGGTGGATCTCGGGTAAGGGGCCCCGAACTGTGAGACTAGGATCGACGGTAACATGAGACGAAGGGGACACGAGTTTACCCAGGTTCGGGCCCTCCGATGGAGGTAATACCCTTCGTCCTGCTTGATTGTATTGATGGTGTAAGGGGTTATAGAGTTGATCTACATCGAGATCGTATGTCTAACCCTAGATGAGTTGTTCTATCTCTATACCCTAAAACCCTCCGTCTTATATAGATGACGGGGGTGTCCTTGGCCTACACATGGTCGGTTACATGCCGAAGAGATAACTTGCCTAACTACAGCTAATAACTTGGAGCACACGTCTCGACTCCATGAGGCTTCCGTCCTGGCGCAAGTGGTCCTCGATCCTCCAATGCCTGCCTTGCGGCCCATACAGTCTGGCCCATGAACAATGGGTCGGCTATCCGAGGACCCCTTAATCTAGGACTCCCTTAGCACTCACTCGCTTTGAGGTGGATCACTCTCTCACTTTTCTCTCCATGATGGGATGAAGCTTGCTTGTCGGCGATCACTTGACTAGGAGACATAGGGCGAAGCACATATTTGGTGCCCTTCATCTTGAAGCTATATTGATTTTTGCACCCATTGTGTATGGCACCACGTTCGAATTGCCAAGGTCTTCCTAGGAGGAGGTTACAAAGGGACATGGGCACCACATCACACTCCAAGGTGTCTTCGTAAGCGCCGATCTTGAAGGAAACTTGCACAGTGTGGTCGACTTGCATTGTGCCGGAGTCGCTTAGCCATTGGATCTTGTAGGGGCGAGGATGCTTTTTCTTGGTCAAGTGCAACTTGGGGCAAAGTTCTTCACTTGCCAAATTATGGCAACTTCCTCCATCGATGATGACCTTGACAAATCTCCCTTGGATAACGACCTTGGTGTGAAAGATGTGATAATGTTGGTCCTCATCTTGATGTTGTTGAAGAGTCAAAACCTTGGAGACGATGAGAGCGGGGCTCGGATCGTTGTCACAAAAGATTTGAGAGTCTTCATCATCATTGACTTGCCGGTGCATGGCCTTCACTCATGGAGTCATAGGATCCGTCATCTAGGAGGACCATGGTGCGCCTTCTGGGGCACTCATGCATCTTGTGGCCTCAGCCTTGGCACATGAAACACTTGATGGAGCTTGTTTTGACGTAATCCGGTGTTGGTGTAGAGGATGACAGTCTTGTCTTGCTTGTAGCTTGAATTTTCATCTTTTGTCATGGAGGTTCTTATAGAGGGGGTCGTAGTTGGAGTAGCTTGCGTAGTTGCACCATAGGTCTTGTATGAGGTCTTGTAGTACTTGTAGTCTTCTTGAACTTGTCGTTCCGCCTTGGTGGCTTGATGGACTAGCTTGAGCAAGTTGGAGTAGGGTTGGAAATCCGCAATTTTCTTGACTTGGTAATTGAGACCGTTCAAGAAATGTGCCATAGTTTGATCATCATCCTCCTTCATGTTTGCTCATATCATGGCCATCTCCATCTCTTGGTAGTACTCTTCCATGGACTTGGTGCCTTGCTTGAGTAGTTGGAGTTTCTTGAAGAGATCGCGATTGTAGTGAGTGGGAACAAATCATGCTCTCATGAGTTCTTTCATTTGTTCCCAAGTTGAGATTGGAGGTTCACCTCTTTCTCTTCGTTTCTCAATCACTTGTTCCCACAAATGAGCACGTAATCTTGAAACTAGAGGGAGGCCATGGCAATCTTCTTGTCTTCTTCATAGTTATGCAACTGGAATGTCTTGTCAACCTTGAGGGCCCAAGAGAGGTAGTCTTCAGGGTCATTCCTCCCGGAGAACTTAGGCATGGTGAACTTGAGCTTGCCAAAGAAATTTTCCTCGTTGTTGTTGTGATTTCGATGTCCTTGTCATGGAGGAGCATAGTTGTCTTGGTGATGTTGGCCTTGCCTTGGCGCATGGTCATCCGCGTGGCCAACGGGGTTTGCTTGAGGTTGCGCATCTTGTCGAGGAGGGGCATTGTTGTCATGTTGGCCTTAATCTTGCCTTCGGGCGAGCTCATCAATGTGTTGCTCCTCTTGCCTTTGGTGTTGTTGACATCGTGGTCGCACCCGTTGTTGGCGTTCGATGTGCTCCTCTTGACATGCTTCTTCTTCTTGGCGTTCTCGATGTAGAGCTTCTTGTTCCTCACAAGCTAGATGGTTGTGTTCTTTCACGACATAGGTTGCAATGCGGAGCGCCCGTTGTGCCTCTTGTGCTTGTTCTTCATGGCGCCGGTCTTCTTCACGGCGGTGATGTAGGCGATCGTGCTCGTAGTCGTCATGCTCTTGTTGGTGACGGTGGTCCCGCTCGCGATGTCGACCTTGAGGCTCGTCGTGTCATGGGTTGCTTGAGTCTTGCGAGAGGCAATGCGCGTCTCGTTGTTGTGGTCAAGCTCGAGGAGGGGGGCTGTCGATGGAAGAGTCCTCGGAGGAGTTACGACTTGCAGTGTGCCGTCTAGTAGATGTAGAAGTGGATGATGCGCGATTTACCACCAAAGCACGGAGATCGTCCATTTGTGTTGTCATGAAGTCTCGCATCCACTCCTCGGATCCACGTATGATGGTGGTGAGGTGCTCGATGCGGTCCATGAGGACATCATGTGCTTGGCGCATTCCCTTTTGTGCAGCGAAGAATTGTAGTTTGGTGACGTAGGTGTTCGCGTCATCATCGTGCTCCTTGAATGTCGGGTTCGTCATAGTGTTACTATCCATGATACTCAAGTAGATATAAGTGGAAGAATGGGAAACACAATACCAAATACCGTTACGAAGCTTGAGATGAGGATCAATCACTCAATGTGAAATCATGGAAATAGTAGAATTGGTACCGAGTTTGCCCTTCTCACACCTACAAGGTAATGCTTATGGAGTAGTTTGGTTAGGATGGTGGCACAAAATTTCAAGAAATTCGAGAATATGAGGCAATAAAGTTGAGAGAGATCCACAAGTTATCAAGTAAAACAATGTGAATCAAGCAATGGGTGAACTTGGAAACACACACACGAAATAGAAAAGTGGGGTTGTGCAACCAAAGTGAGATCAAAATGTGGAATCCATGGAAAACTCTCGTGTTGCACAACTCTAGAGAGATGGTAGCACGATTGGTCTAATGGGCGTGGTACGAACTTGTGCACAACGTATAAGAGATAAAATGCCTCGTCTTCCTATTCCCGACTTGCTATGTATGCGGCACGAGTCACTCACTCTACTGATCCAAAGTGATGAAGTATGATATGCAATGGTTGCGATGCTATTGTTCTTTTGACCTTGCTTAAAATCTTTACTTGTCTTTCCTTTTTCAATGATATTTGGATTGTCACTATGCGGTATGTGCACACCAAGATAGCAACTATGTATGCGGGTACTTTGCAACACCAGAGATGATACTAAGATATGTATGCATGCAATGGAAGCTATGCGGAGTATGTATCACTAATGTGCACAAGTAGCATGGCCCGGCAATACTCGATGGATAGTATCGATAGGCAAGTAACACAAATAGGATAGGGGTAACAAAGTAATGGCAAGGATATAAGTCAAGAATGTCGTTGCGGTTACTGTCCTTGCTTGCGGTGAGTTATCAATGAAGAGTTGGTTGGCGACGTTGCAGGGCGATGATGAGCGGTGATGTCGATGGAGAACCACTCCTAATTAGCCGAAACACCTCAGGAAGTGGCGGGCTCATGACTCAAAATCTCAAATGCAAAAGGGTTGTGGAAGAAAAATGGGCGAAAGGGCAAATGAACAAAGCTAGAAAACTAGGAGTTTGTGGTTGTACCACTCCTGGGAATCCTGGGAATTAGCGGTTGTACCGGTCGCGCGTGTGGTTGTACCGCTCCTGTCGATTACCGGTTGTACCGGTCGCCCGGGCGGTTGTACCGCTCCTGGCTATACTGTAGATCCGAAATCGAGTGAAAAGAAAAATTTGGGCAATTTTGGGGAGGAAATCGGTGGGGATGATGGGGCAAAGCTAGATCCACTTGTTCATTGCTGAATCCACGGATCACAAACAACAAAATCTTGTCAAATCCAATGAATCCAAGAAAAATTGGTATGGCTATTTTGTGGGGATTTTTGAAATTAGGTCAAACAAAGCAAAAATTGTCTAGAAAATGGTGGGGGAGACTCCAAATTCGTGATCAACATGGCTCATGATACCAATATGATACGAGGCAAGCCCGTAGGTGTCAATATTTCACGAATTGGAGGGGGATTCACAAAGGACATGAAGAACACGGGGAAGAACGATAAGAAACACTAAGGCCAAACACAATTACACATCCACTAGGTTCACGATAGCATACAAGAAACGAGATCCACATGTCAAACAATGATACAAGTAACGGTACTAGATCTCCCACTCCGGAAGGAGGGGCCTTGAATCCACGAGGGATCTTCCCTCTAGAGGGACCTTGGCATCACTTGGATCTTCTCCACAAGGAGGTCAACTCCTCAAGAGAGGGCAAGTAATGGAGCTAAGCTCTAGTCAAAACATTAGCTAACCCTAAAACCGAGGAGGGGAAGGAGTATATATAGTGCTAGTCACGAAAGGGTAAGTGAGAGGGAGATACATGGTCTTTGGGCTCGTTCCTGCGCGCAGGCAGGCCGATTATACTGGAGTATGGACTGGTTGTACCGGTAATTAGGCATCAACTGGTACAACCGGGCTAGTACCAGCCTTGAACCGGTCCATAACAGATTCCTGGCCCCGGGTGTAGCGGTTGTTGTTGGTGGTGGTCCGGTTGTACCGGGAAGCGGTGGTCGGCAGGTGGTGCTCCGGTTGAACCCCTAATTCCTGGGCCACTCCTCGTCCTTCTACTTGCTCTTGGTGTTCCTCTTGCTCCCTTCCTCCTTCTTGATACCTAAGCACACAAAGTGTCTCCACTTGAGGTAGCATCCCTGTTCCAAAAACATCAAAGGGAGAATCATAAAGGAGTGAGGTCACCTCGTTTGTGATGGCATGTGCACGGGCTCTCGTCAACGGTCCAATTGGAACTTGAGGTGTTGATGATGGGTCCATGGTGGTGCTCATGGGATGCTCCGCTTCACACCACCCTCCAAAATGTAATAGGCTCGATAACGTCGATGAACTCCTTGATCTTGTGCTTCAAGATGATAGACTCCTCAACACACAATCACTCTCTCACAGATTTGGCTTTGATGGAAGATATTGGTTGGGGGAAAGCAACTTGGGGAGTCTAGAGATCAACATTCATATGGTTGGAATGGAATGGCATGATCTCAACACATGAGTAGGTGGCTCTCTCTCGGAATATTAGTTGGTATCAGTGGGGGTCTATTCTGAGTGCTTCTCTTGCGAGTGAGTGGTGGCGGTGGATGGGGGTATATATAGGCATCTCCAAAAATCGAACCGTTACACCTAATAAGTCCAACTCGGTGACACCGATGTGTTAATCTCGGTGGTACCGAGTTGCCTAAAAGGTAACAACATTTGACACCGTTGCATAAAACTCGGTTGCACTGATAAGGTGACCATCAGTCAGATTGCCAGACTCGGTGACGCTGATTCAACAAACTTGGTGGGACTGATTTTGTGAATTTGCATAACAGAATGTTGGCAACCCAAACTTGGTGGCACCGAATCAGAATCGGTTGCACCGAAGGGCTAGGGTTTGGCAGAGTCTGTCTAAGGCTAAGAATTGGTGGCACCGAGTGGGGAGTGTTGGTTGAACCGATTTTCGATATTTGGCTTTGGAGAGACTTTTGTGGAAGAACTTGTGGGCATATGTGTTGACTATCATTTGTGCACGTATGAGCATTTTGTTCACCAACAGTACCTTACCCCCTTTTGATAGTATTGGCTTTCCTATGGACTCAAAGTGATTTCTCACAAAGTAAAATGTAGAGTCCTCTTGCTTGTGCTTTGCCAATCCAGTTCCCTGCATCTTGGGGTATTCCACAATCCTTTTGCCAACCCATCATTGAACTTTTCCTGAAACATGCTTAGTGGAAACATTAGTTCAATGACATATATGTTTTTATTAATTACCAAAACCACCAAGGGAGCAAATGTGCTTTCAATCTCCCCCTTTTTGGTAATTGATGACAACACATAGATCAAGTTTGACATATGATATAATCAATGAATATAATCATCGCTTTGAGAAGTATGTGATAAGCAAGAGCTCCCCCTAAATTTGTGCGTTATTCTTAAATTTGCGTTTGAATGCAAATGCACAATCGGTTAGGTACATGGGGCACTTCTTCCATGTCACATACAACTTGGTGGTGTGCGAGAGTAATAAGAGTTAATATCATAGCACAACACATCAAGCAAAGTGAATGATCATCTCATAACCATCAAAAGGATAGGAAATAGTAGCAACACACATTAAAGTGTATGATCAAACACGAACAAAAGTATACCACAAGCAACCAAAAGACCAAATGTTATTTTAAACAACAATAAAAACCAAACGCTCTCTCACTCGAAGCCTAAAGATCTATATACAACTTCTCCCCCTTTGCCAACAAGTTATACCAAAAAGTTCAAAGAGATATAGCTAATCGTCCTTCTGGGGTTGATATCCTCCGGTGGTCTATGTCGGAGTCGAGAGAAGTGCATCGGAGAAGACCATTACAGATGTCCTGGATGGAGTTGGAGTAACAACTGGTGGCACTGGAGGAGCTGATGAGCTGAAGTGACTGTAGCTGGTGCAGACGATGAAGATCTCATTGCCGGAGCTGTCACTGTAGTTGTTCTGGCCTAAGTTTTGAACTGGGAAGTTGTCCTGATAGGTGCACAATCCTCATCATCATCAGAATCAGACTTTGAAGAGGTGCGACAGATAGGGGCTTCATCTACTTCCTTTTTTGAGCTCGTTCACGGTCTTGGTCAGACCAGCCACCTTGTCATTGAGGGTCTTCACTCTATCCTCAAAGATCCTCACAAGACTGTTCTGATTGTCCAGTATGCCTTTGATATCCTTCTTCATGCCCATGACTGTAGAGATCAAGAGATCCATCTGCTCATTCCTGGACCTGGGGACGGGAGCACTAGTGGCTCTAGCTACCTCTGCCTCTGCCTGTACCTGTGCATGAGCTGTAGTTGATGTGTGATTGTCTGGGTCCATAACCACAACGTTGTCCTTGAAGTCTGGCTGTAGGGGAAAGTGGGGTCTGTCCAGAGCAAAGATGTGCTTCTCCATCTTGGAGTTGATGAGCACCTGAATGTAGGGTGCATAGCAGCATGAGCGCTTCTCATCAGCAACAACCCTCTTCACAGTCCCCACTATCAGATCCATCACTCTAAATCTCTAGTGCTGGTCAATATCAATCAACAAGTTGATGGAGTAGCCTCGGATCATCTTCTCGTCACCTGACTTGGGCATCAAAGTATGCCTGAAAATAGTGTTGATGGTGCGGAGACATGCCTGGAGGTGATAGATAGATCCTAGCTTGTGGGACTAAAGCTGTGCAGCAGGAATGGCATTGTACGTATCCTTCATGACATTGTGGCTTGCCTTGGACTCTGAGTACACACAGATATCTCCATCCTGTGCCTCTGGGACTCCTAAGATGGTAGTCCATTCATCAATAGTTGACTGATATCTTGCTCCTTCTGTCATCCACACAATCCTACCATCTCCATAGAAGTGAGGAGTGGAGTAGAATTGCATGATCATCTCATCGTTCCATGCAGTGAATTCTTTGCCAACAAACTAATCTAGGCCAACACGTTGAAAGTTGTCTTGCACACTCGGGAAGTAGTCTTGGTTTGCCTTGATGTACTTCCAGTCAACATACCTCATGTCACTCACAGCTGGACTCTTGTCAACCAGCACAGTCTCATAGAAATCATGTTGGTCCTTGGTGTAGAACCTATAGTCCACAGCTGTCTTCTTCCTTTGAGAGTAAGGATCAATGGCTCTCCACTCTCTCAAACATGCATCCTTCTTCTTCTTCATATCTGCAGCTAAAGGATGGCTGGCATTGTGCACTAGAAGATGAGGTCTGAGCTTCATCAATGCAGACATAGCATCCTCATCAGCTTCTCTGAAGGTAGATTCCTTGTTCTTCTCAGAAGCTGGAATCTGCCTAGATGCCCTCTTGGACTTTTCAGCAGCAGCCTTCTTGGGGGCAGACTTGGTGCTCTTGGAGGGACCTAGCTTTGGCATAGCATCTGACAAAAGCTTCTTCTACTTGTTCTTGGGAGGGGCCTTGACAACTTGCTCTTCCTCCTCCTCCTCCTCGGCAGCAGCACCAGTAGCCTCCTCAGGGTCCTCATACATTGAGGTAGGCCTGCCAACAACACGGATAATCCTCTTCCTAGCTTTCTTCTCACCTATCTTCTTAGGCAATGACCTCGTTGGGGGCTCAATGGTCATGGTAGCCCTAGCACTCTCAGGTGCTCTCATAGACTCTGGAGGGGCATATATCTTGTTGACCACCCTCCTCGAAGAGGTGGCTTCATTTGGTGACTTCCTGGCAGCCTTGTCTTGCTTCTTAGAAAGAACTTCCTCACGCATAAAATCTGAATCCTCCTCATCTGAATTTAGCTTCCTCCTAGTTCTTGTAGAAGCCTTGGGCAACCCATGAGAACTAGGGGTGCCTGGATCTGAGAAGGAACTGGACCCAGGGCTAGTGCGTGAACTCATGTCAATGTTCTGCTCCTGCAAGTTCTGGCTGTCCTCAACATCTGACATATCTGACCCTGTGAATAGAGTATAGAGGATTAGAATAGGATAAGTCATCACAAAATGCATCTGATTTTTGAAAAACAAAAGATTCTCAAGGTTTGCATTTTGTCACATGAAGATTCGTACAACCGAAACAAAATTTTCAGTGCTATCGAGACTGACTATCTCTTTAATACAAACTTGGCACTCTTTTTGGTGACACCAAAAAAGAGTACTCGGTTTCACTTAGATCGTTCTTAGCAGCACAAAGGGAAAATCGGTGACACCGATTTGTTTGCTTTGGTTCCACCGAGTTTCATCGGGCGGACGGCAAACCCTAGAAAATCTCATGTTTGCTAACTACGAGAATTCTTTCGTGGATGAATCAATATCAAATGTGGCTTATGGATGGAAAAGTCCTAATGCGCAAGATTCAGAGGTTGGAGCACATGAGGGGGTGAAATCATACCCTAGCTTGGTGAAGACTTCGCTACGCGGCGACGGGGGTGGAGATTCCATCGATGACATGGACTTCCAACGGCGGAGGCGCTCGGGAAGACAACGCCGATGACTAGGGGCTCGAATCGGCATCGCCGGGTTTTGACGGGGTGACGGTTGAAGAATAATTTCAAAGGCCGGGTCCGCCTCCTTATATACCCACGGTTGTCGGTGACACCAATTCTAAATTTTGGTGTCACCGAGTTTCTCAACTGTGAGTTGACAGGGAAACTCAATGTAATCGAGAATATGGAATCGATAGTACCGAGATACAAAACCATATCAACCCAAGGCATTCGGTGAGACTAAGATTTTTGAGTTGGATCCACCGAGATGCACTTGGGAGGTTTTAATGGTCAGTCCTTTGTCGATATGGAACTCCGAGTGCTCCTCACACAAAGAGATGGAAAAGTACTTGTTCAAATTTTGTGATGCAGCATGAATAAAACACGAGGTGAGAAAGCATAGATAGCTAGAGGAGTGGTTCTAGGCATTCTTGTACATGCAATTGGCAAATGAAAAATCAAGAGCCACATGACAACAATTGGATGTCCTCGAATGAGTAAATAAATGCAGACCAACATGCTCACACAATAAGATATCAAAGGATAACATGGCAAACATGCACAAACACACTAGCATCTAACAAGCACTTTGGCGATGATGGAGTCATCTATATATGAGTATATTGACTTAGGAGCCAAGTAAGAATACTTGATCATAGGTCATACTCATCGTTTAAGCACAAGTGGGGTTACCACTTTTACATAAAGCATTTAATGTTGTCACATACTATGAGATGCTTTGACTCAAGTCTTAGAGTAAAGCTCCCCCTTGATGTGACATCTCCCCATAGGAGGGATAAACTAACCTTGGGTTTTGTCGATGAAGACTTCATGTAGGTGAAGTAGTGGTGGATGCTCAAAGTTGATGAAGATCACCATGAGTTGGGAGCATCCTTGTTATTTCATTACTCTTCTCACCTACATGGGTTAGTCCCAACATACAAGAGACAAATACAAGGATATCTATGGACATGGAGTGCAAAGCATACATGATGATGTCCATTGATTTGTTGGTTACCTTGACCCTTGCTTACCTTTGAGGGAATGTGTGACTCCTTGTAACTATTGCATGATGTTGATGTTGATTGCAACTAGTTCTTTCCAATAATGAATATGACTGGATTTCATTGGCGGAGTCACCCCTCAAGAACTTCTCTAGTTATTATTCTTGGGGACCCACATCAAGTTGATGGGGATCCTTGGCGTTGAAGTAGCACTTGTAGAAGTTCAGCTTGTAGTAGCCTTGGGAACCCACTTCACCTAAGCTCAGGTTTCATATTCATATGAGTAAATGTCCTCTTGAAGCTTGTTCTTGCCCTTGAGCTTGGGGCTTGTGGTGGAAGGTCATCTTGAGATTTTGTTCCTTTGGGGAGAGTATTTCCATACTTCGCCTTTTGAGGAACAAACTTGGGATTAGGGTATTGACCTTTTTCCCATTCAACTCCATTAGCGTTCAAATAGCCAATGCCTTGGTTCTTCCGGTATCCTCCATGCTTGCATACAATCTCCTCTAATTGCTTGCACACGGAAAGACTCTTGTAGATACCTTTCTCTATAATCCCTTTCATAAGTTCATTTTCTTGATCAAGTGTAACTTGGCTAAGAGAAGAGTTAGTGGTATCAATAGAACTAATAGAAGCAATATCATTGGATTTATCATTTTTAATGCTACCAGTTGAAGAACCTTTCTTACCTTTGTTGCCAGTTTGTTTAGTCTTAACTTGTGGCATGAACGTAGACAAGAGAAGTCATTTGGATATATAAGAGGAAGTCTTCTTTCGAAGATCGTCATTGATAGCTTTAAGGAACTCATGTTCTTGCTCTAAATTGAGCTTCTCGAAGCGGAGCTTCTCATGTGTCCTTTCAAGCTCTCTATGATCTTCTAGAGTAGACTCATGAGCTAACTTAAGAGTTTTTAGTTCTTGAGTTAGTCATTCTATTTCCAACTTATCATCATCACACGACTTATCTAGGAGTGATTTCTAGCAAGTTCATCTTGACTAGCATTACTAGATTTGTCAAATAGCAAGTCATCTTCAATTAACAAGTCATCCTCATCACTATTGAAATCAAGATACTCTGGGTGTGATACCTTGGGGCCTTTATCCATGAAGCAACATCCAATCCCTTGATTTAGTGAATGAAATAGGTCATAGAAGTCAGTTGTCACTAGTGCAAGTCCGGCAACCCTTCATCTTGACTATAGTCGGAGTTTGAGTGGCAGCTTCTCTCGGAGTGTTTATCGGATTCGAAGCCAGAAACCCATTCACCAACATGATCTTGATGTCTTCTTATTGAGTAGCTCTTGGTCTACTTGTCCTTCTTCTCCGAGTACCTACTTCTCCTTGAGGGTCTTCGTTCATAATGATCATCCCTACTCCTTCTCTCTCTTTGAGGTGAATCGTCTCTTGAGCTTCGTCTTCTTGGTGACTCTTCTTTCCTTTTGTAAGGAGCCTTGCACTCATTGAAGTAGTGTCCGGGCTTCCCACAATTGTAGCAATTTTGGTCACGACTTGATGAACGCTTCTCTTCATATCTTGATGTGGAGCTTCGATCTCTGCCCCTATTCTTGTAGAACTTGTTGAGTTTCTTGACCATAAGGCTTATCTCTTCATTTGTGACAAGGTTGTCGCTTGAGGTTGCGGGAGCATCACTTGTGTCCTTGTAGGCACCACTATTCTTGTCGTGAAGCTCTTCCTTGTCCTTGAGCGTCATCTCATGGGCAACAATCCTTCCAATCACTTCCGTTGGCTTGAGATCTTTGTAGTTGGACATCATTTGGATCAATGTGCATACGGTATCATATCGATCATCCAATGCTCGAAGTATCTTCTTGATGATGAATTTTTTGGTCATTTCTTCGCGTCCTAAGCCGGCAATCTCATTGGTGATGAGAGCTAGCCTAGAGTACATCTCAGCGACTCCTTCACCATCCTTCATCTTGAACTTGTCAAGCTAACTTTGAAGAACATCCAACTTGGACTCTTACATATTCGGTGCCTTCATGCATATCAACCAAACTATCCCAAGTCTCTTTTGCATTCTCAAGACGGATGATTTTTTTGAATTCTTTGGGGCATAGGCAGTTGAAGAGAATGTCACATTCTTGAGCATTTTATTGCAACATCTTCAGTTAATCCGCGGTCACTTCGCGATCCGGTCCCCATCCATCAGCAAAGAATTCACCTTGCAATCCAACATGAACAACAGCCCAAATGGCGGGGTTATGACCAAGAAGATGCATTTTTATTTTGTGCTTCCAACTAGCAAAATTAGTGCCATCAAAGTTTGAACCTCTATGGTGATAATTTCCCTCACTAGATGCCATACTCTCCTAGGTTGTGAAACATTGCAATGGAGACCAACGCTTTGGTACCACTTGTAGGATCGAAAGTAGATCTAGAGGGGGTGATTAGACTACTTGACCAATAAAAAATTTACTTCTTCCCAATTTTAAGTGTTGGCAGATTTTAGCATTCATAGAAAGTCAAGTACACCCTACACATGAATGTCTACGAGTATAGCAGCGGAAAATAAAGACAAGCATGAATAGTAAAGAAAGGGTAGGAAGATCAAACACAATTTGGACACACGATGATTTTTCCCATGGTTCCGATATGTGGTGCTCTTGTATGTCCATGTTTGTGGAGTCTTCAACCCACGAAGGGTAATGGTCGCGAGAGTCCATGAAGGGATCTACCCATGGAGGGTTCCACGAAGAAGCAACCATGACTATACCATGATAGCCTACGTCCACAAAGGACTAGCCTAACTCGGGGTAGATCTTCACGAAGTAGGCGATCTCCTTGCCCTTACAAACTTATTGGTTCACTCCACAACACAAAATAGGAGGCTCCCAAGCGACACCTAACCAATCTAGGGGGCACCACCCTCCAAAAGGTAATAGGCTCGATAATGTCGATGAACTCCTTGCTGTTGTGCTTCAAGATGATAGACTCCTCAACACACAATCACTCTCTCATAGATTTGTCTTTGGTTGAAGAGATTGATTGGGTGGAAAACAACTTGGGAAGGCTAGAGATCAAGATCCATATGGTTGGAATGTTATGGGATGATCTCAATACATGAGTAGGTGTCCCTCTCTCAGAAAATTAGTTGGTATGAGTGGGGATCTGTTTTGAGTGCTTCTCTTGCGAGTGAGTGGTGGTGGAGGGGTATATATAGGCATCTCCAAAAATCCAACCGTTACACCTGATAATTCCAACTCGGTGACACTGATGTGTTAATATCGATGGTACCGAGTTGCCTAAAAGGAAGCAACTTTTGAATCTCGGTGAGATCGATACATAAAACTAGGTTGCACCGATAAGGTGACCAATGGTCAGATTGCTAGACTCGGTGACGCCGATTCAACAAACTCGGTGGGAACGATTTTGTGAATTTGCGCAACAAAATGTTCGCAACCCAAACTTGGTGGCACCAAATCATAATCGGTTGCACCGAGGGACAAGGTTTGGATGAGTTTGTCTGAGGCTGAGAATCGGTGGCACCGAGTGGGGAATGCTGGTTGCACCAGTTTTGGATATTTGGCTTCGGACAGACTTTTGTGGAAGAACTTGTGGGCGTATGTGGTGACTATCACTTGTGCACGTATGAGCATTTTGTTCACAAACATTACCTTACCCCCTTTTGATAATATTGGCTTTCCTATGGACCTCAAAGTGATTTCTCACAAAGTAAAATGTAGTGTCCTCTTGGTTTAAGCTTTTCCAATCTATTTCCTTGCATCTTGGGGTATTCCACAATCCTTTTGCCAACCCATCATTGAAGTTTTATTGAAACATGCTTAGTGGAAACATTAGTTCAATGACATATATATTGTTATTAATTACCAAAACCACCAAGGGAGCAAATGTGCTTTCATTATGGCGTATGGGAGTAAAGATGACTTGATACTTAATGCTATGGTTGGGTTTTACCTTAATGATCTTTAGTAGTTGCCGATGCTTGCTAGGGGTCCAATCATAAGTGCATATGATCCAAGTTGAGAAAGTATGTTAGCTCATGCCTCTCCCTCATTGCATACAACAAGTATCTATCGTATCACATTCTTTTGCGTTACAAAAATCTTGCTACATCACTACTAAGTTTATTTTCTCGCAAAGTACTTCTAGTTCACTTCCTGCAAAGTTGTTTCATACTAATTCTAGGTAAAGCAAGCATTAGCGTGCGTAGAGTTTTATCGGTGGTTGATAGAACTTGAGGGAATATTTGTTCTACCTTTATCTCCTAGTTGGGTTTGCCACTCTTACTTATCAAAAAAGGCTACAAACGATCCCCTACACTTGTGGGTTATCAGGCCCATAGAGGGAACCATCACCGAGTCCTCGCGGGCGATGATGGCAGGGGCTGACGTCGAGTCGCCTCCCTATTGTGCCCTCTCATTGATCTGCAGCACTGTAGTGCTCAACCATGGGCTCTGCAGGGGGCTAGGGAGGACCTCGACGCGTTGGAGGTAGACCTCCTAGTAGAGGAGGCGCGGGTCATCAAAGAGCGCTAGTGCCTTGCGATAGGCTAGCACCAGCTAGACAAGGCGCTCAAGCTGGGCCATCGCTAGGACGGCATCACGCGGGAGAAGCGTGAGAGGACTGCCAGAGACACCGTGGAGCTCTGGGAGAACTCCGTGTGGGAGGATGACGCAGCCGACCGGTGGCGTGAGGATGCGGAGGCCCGCGCCAATGTCATGTAGAAGTAGGTCTGCCTATGGGAGCAGGAGCTCCGGTCGCAAGAGGAGACGACTGTGGGCCACGAGCAACAGCTTGCTGCCCATTAGGAGGAGCTCTCCAAGTTGGAGGATACCCTTGCAGATCGTGAGGGGGGTGTGGAGCTCCAGGAGCGCGATCTCAACAATACCACCTCTAACCAGGAGGCGGAGCATGAGTGCCTGACGATGCCAAAGCGTCAGGTATCAGGCGCCCATACCACCTTTGAGGAGAAGTGCACCAAGGACAACGTGCTGCTTTCAAAGAAGAAGGAGAAGATCCAGGTGGACGCCAACTCCAGGATCAAGAAGGAGCGGGAGGAGCTCCAACAGATGTATCGCGGCAAGCTGCGGTAGCAGGAGACACACTTCAAGGCAAAGCACGCCGAGCTCAAGAAGGAGATCGACGAGGTCAAGAAGCAACTCCAGTAGGTTGAGACCAACCTACAACTCTCCATTAAGGGCAACGAGGAAGCTGAGGGGACTAGGGTCACTCCAAGTGAAGGTTGGCGATGTCTCCGAGGTTGCCCAAAAGGCGAAGGACGATGCCACGGGGGCGTAGATGATGTAGGCGGAGCGAGTTAAGTTGTTCCGCGAGCTCATGACTCACACCTGTGGGGCGATTTGATGCTTTGTTGAGGAGATCCCAGACTTCCCCATCACGAAGTACGATGGCGACTAACTAGACCTCTTCACCAAGGTGATGGATGCGCTTGAGATGGGGTTCTCGAGGCAGGATCCGATCATTGAGGAAAAGACCCACGACGACCTAGGCCAGGTTGTGATGCATATCTTTAGCAACCTCATTCGTGCAAACCCCGACTTCGACCTCGCTGGCGTGATGGGGCCTGTTCCTACGGTGCTCCATGACCAGCTTAGGAGAGAGGTGCGTTACCACGTGGACGCCCTGATCGAGCGGTATAAGCATGCTCCCGAGCTCTTCGAGAAAGATGGCGAGCCTGAAGCGGTCGACCATGTGGTGAAGATGGCGCCTCCTCTGCTTAAGCTTTATCTTTCCCTATTTTGATTCAACAATGGCATGGCCCAGTGAGGGCGTAAAGACAATTTGTTTTGTAATCATACTTAAGTCTTTAATATTTTGCTACAATTTGTTGCTTTCTCGTGGGGTTTTCTTCTCGTTTTATGTTGCCTTTTACTCTATGTTGCTTGGGCCCAGCCCCCGATCGTGCTACCGCCATTGCTGGTATGTTGGGACGCATGCCCAACAAGTCCAAAGGGTGTTGGGCTCCACGGGCTGGTAAGGGCTCCTAGGGCACGATGTCTAGTAAGCCCCCCTTTGATGTGCAAGCAGCTCGTGCCAAGGAGAAAATAGAACAGTTGACAAGTTCAAAGAGGGAGGGAGGGAGAGAGGGAGGGAGAGAGAGAGAGAGCTCGAGGAGCGCCAAGAAATTTACAAAGTGCTTGTACTTATCTTTTGTGGGGCTTCAGCCTTGGCGTGTGGCGGCTTGTGGGGTTATGCCTCGAGAGGCTTGGGTCCACGAGGACTCCTGCTGGCACTTGGCACTGGTGATTGTTGTGGGCAGCTTCATGAGGCAGTGCTCGCTAGGTCTCCTGAGCCTTTGTACCTGCAGTGCTAATATGCAACAAACACTTGCAAGCGACTGAACTTCACACACTCGCTAGTTCACTTGTGGGTGTCACGAGAGGAGACAAAGTACCAAGGACCTTGGTGAGGTGACGTGCACAGGAGAAACCAACGAGCTAGAGCTTGGTCACTTGGGTTTTGCGATCCTGCTAGGACTGCCCCAAGCATATGAACCATGTCTAGCCCTTGCTCATGTGATACGCACGAGGGAAATCGCTAGCACGAAGGGCTCCTATGACCAAAAAACAATGCTTACCAAGCACACAATATACTTGAAGGGATGAAAATTTACTGTTGCATAGAAATGTTCATCACACAACCAAAGAAGGGCAGTGTTGTCGTGATGGACATGGGTCAACTTGAGGATGTAATGCTAACGGGAGGCGTCTTCAAAAGGATATACAAAAACATTGTCGTGATGGACACAGGTCAGCTTGAGGATGTGATGCAGCCGGGAGGTGCCCTTAGGTCACAGTCTGCCATGTCTGAGCATGGCTCCCCACTGGGTCATGGGAAGGAGCTCTCGCGGTGTTGTGGCGACGCAGAAAGAGAGGCTCCGGGATGTACAACCCCCAGTCGTTCTGTAACCCGTACACTCACGGGTAGACCTTGCAGAGATGTTGGATGTTCCATGTGTTTTGTACCGAAACACCATCCTCCGTCTCTAGCCGTGTTATGCCAGGCCGGTTAATGTGGATGACCCTGTACGGGCCTTCCCACAAGGGTGAGAGTTTGTGGAGTCCTTCTTTCGAGAGGATCCTTCGTAGGACAAGATTGCCAACTTCAAGGGTGCAAGGGCGTATGTTGCAGTTGTGGTAGCGACGCAATGTCTGCTGATACCGGGCCGTTCGGAGGGCGGCCTGGAGACGTGCTTTTGCGGGATCACTAGAACTGTATGTCTAGAGGGGGGGTGCATAGACTATTTGCAGGAATTTAAAACTACCTCAATCATAAATCAAGTGTTGGCAGTTTTTAGCATACATAGCAAATCTAGAACACCCTACACATGCAAGTCATCAAGTATAGCAGCGAAAAGTAGAGACATTGCACATGGAAGTAAGGAGTAGAGATAGAGAGATCAAACACATGAGGGACACAAGATTTTTCCCGTGGTTTCGATAGGTGGCGCTATCATACATCCACGTTTATGGAGTCTTCAACCCACGGAGGGTAACGGTTACGAGAGTCCATGGAGGGCTCTACCCACGGAGGATTCCACAAAGAAGCAACCTTGACTATACCATGATGCCCTATGTCCACGGAGGACTAGGCTAACTCGGGGTAGATCTTCACGAAGTAGGCGATCTCCTTGCGCTTACAAACTTCTTGGTTCACTCCACAACACGATGTAGGAGGCTCCTAAGCGACACCTAATCAGTCTAGGATGCACCACCCTCCAAACGGTAAAAGGCTCAATTTTGTCGATGAACTCCTTGCTCTTGGGCTTCAAAATGATAGACTCCTCAACACACAATCACTCTCTCACAGATTTGGCTTGGTGGAAGAGATTGATTGGGTGGAAAGAAACTTGGGGAGGCTAGAGATCAAGATTGATATGGTAGGAATGGAATGGCATGATCTCAACACATGAGTGGGTGGCTCTCTCTCAGAAAATCAGTAGGTATGAGTGGGGAACTGTTCTAAGTGCTTCTCTTGCGAGTGAGTGGTGGTGGAGGGGTATATATAGGCATCTCCAAAAATCCAACCATTACACACAAAATGACCAACTCGGTGACACCGATGTGTTAATATCGGTGGTACCGAAGTTACCAAAAGGTGGCAACTTTTGAATCTCGGTGAGACCGATATAGGAAACTCAGTTGCACCAATAAGGTGACCAATGATCAGATTGTCCAATCTCGGTGACGCCGATCCAACAATCTTGGTGGGGCCGATATTGTGAATTTGCGTAACAGAAAGTTGACAACCTAAACTCGGTGGCACCGAAGCAGAATCAGTTGCACAGAAGTGGATAGGGTTTGACTAAGTCTTTCTAGGTTCTGGAATCGGTGGCACTGAGTGGAAAGTGTTGATTGCACCGATTTTGAATATTTGGCTTTGGCCAGACTTTTGTGGAAGGGCTTGTGGGTGTATGTGGTGACTGTCACTTGTGCATGTATGAGCATTTTGTTCACCAACAAAACCTTACCCCCTTTAATAGTATTGGCTTTCCTATGGAGTCAAAGTGATTTCTCACAAATGTAAAATGTAGAGTCCTCTTCCTTTAAGATTGGCTAAAGTTATTCCTTCTTCTTCACCTTGGGGATACTCTTCGCACTCCTTTTGCCAACCCATTAGTCTGTATGTCCTTTATCTGAAATACACTAGGTAAAAGTATTAGTCCAAGAGACAATGTATGTTGTCATGAATTATCAAAACCACCAAGTGATCATGTTGTGCATTCAATCTCCCCCTTTTTGGTAATTGATGACAACATACAATCAAAGCTTCAAATAAAGATATGCATGGATATAATGATGACTCTGAGAGACTCATGACTTAGACTTACCCCCCTAAATGTGTGCAATCCATGTAAAGGATAGTTGCTTTGGAATGCATGGACACACATATAGTAGAAGGGATATAATAGGTCATGTGTATCTTGGCTATATGCATCAAGTATATTTGAATGAGTTGTATCCTTGTTCAAGACTTCACTCTTGCAAACAATATGTGCAAGAAGCAAGAGATCATCTTGATCAAAGATATGATGCATATACTTACCTTGAGTTCTTGAGCATTCTAGTAGTGGAAACACACTTGAGAAAACAATGTTAGGAAACAAAAGAGTATTCTACAAATCAAAAAAGGTAATAGAACTCAAAAGTACCAAGATATGGAGAACATATATAAGGTAGTAAATACTCAAGATTGATATGTGTTCAAGATCATTTAGAACTTTCTCCCGTTATGTTGGGGATATGACCCCATGATATGACCCTGCGTGGAGGCTCCGGGTCATGTTGCTAGCTCGTGAGCCAGCCCAAAGGTGAGCCGTAAGACTGGTGGCCTAGGAAGATAGGCGACTCAAGGTGTGGGCCGTACAAACGGCCCGGACGGAGAAGACCCGGGCATGTAAGCCGATTCATAGACGGCTTGGACAGGAAGATAGAAAGAGACTCAGTTAGCAATTGTGTGACCCGGTGGTCCTGACCTCTTATATAAAGGCAGACCCGGGGCGACTTAGAGGAAGGTAATCGAGAACTAGGTCAAGCTTCTAGCTCCTTGTAATCGATACACAAGCAATACAAACACAAGCAAGACATAGGCTATTACCTCGATTAGAGGGGACGAACCTGGGTAACTCCGTGTCTTTCGTCCCGACTAACCCCTTTGAGTTCACCCTGTTAGCGATGGCCTCGAATCCAAGTCCGTTCATCCAGACATCTGTCGTGATAAAACCACGACAGTTGGCGCCCACCATGGGGCTAACGCTTGGTGGTGTTGAGTTCTCAAAGGGCTCTCTCCTAGGGCTCGAAGGATACGTGGTTGGAACGATGAGCAAGAGTCACCGCGGCCGGCTCTACATCGACGACGCCGGCTGGGGGCTTGATGCTGGCTCTATGGAGTATGGATTCTGGGTTCCGTTCGGCGGGATCCAGGTTTTCATCGGAAAGGTTGATGGATCTACACCTGGGCCGGACATCTGCACCAACATCGTCGAGCCAACTGGGCGTCTCCAATCTATGGGTGTTCTGCGGCCTGCCCGTGCCCGCCCAGGTCAAAAGCATGTTCTCGTGGGCTTCACTCAAGGCATGGACCTGGAAGCGTCCGGGTCATAGGGAACTTTCGTTTGCTCGGAAGATGAGTCCTCCAGTGGGGAGGCAGAATCAGTGTATCGGCTCAGTAATGGTGGCCTTGGGGGCTGCTACGACACCTATTCTGAGGCAGAGGGCTTTGAGTCGGATGATATGAGACCCCCGGTTCATGCGGCGGTGTTCATGGCAGGATCGGCTGTAGCCGCCGGTGACACAGCAGCGGGAGCCGCCGCAGCGGGTGATAGCCCGCCGCCGCCGGCTCAGGTTCTAGTGGAATTGATGGACGAGCTTACATCTCTCATGGCCACAGAAGTAACTCCAGATAATCAAGTAGCCAGGAATTTAGAGGTGACACGGATCAAGGGCCGGATGGCAGAGGAACGACAAAGGATGGCCGAGCTGAAGGCCCGGATGGAAGAGGAAGCAGAGCGTATCAAGGCCGATGCTTTCCTTCTGGAGCTGGAGCAAAGGTCAGCGGCCGCGGTGCACCAGAGGAGGCATTAATCCCGTTTGCCAGAATGTTACGAAGCGAGGAACCTTTTTAACACCCCGGGTGCGGGGCGGGTTACAGGCGTGCCGGAAAGCCGCCCGATGGAACGCCCGACAATTCGTCCACCGCAGCATAACCAGATTTCACCTAGGGCTTTTCCAACACCGGAGGGTCACTACTCTAACCCGGCCGAAAACATGGTGACAGCGGCCGCCCGGCTTGAGACGATTCCCATCCCAGATGAAGCACCCTTTGCGGAGGATGTGCGAAACGCCATTGGATATTTACAGACGGCCATGGCCGAGCAAGAGAGGTATGATCATAGCCGGAGCCGGGTTCACTCCACCCCCCTCCCCAGTCAAAGCTTCAGCCGGCGCTACGAGTCGCCGGCGTGTTCCAGCAGTCATCCATGTCGTGGACCACCTGAGGTTGAGCGGGCGGCTCCTGATGCACAAGCCCACGCGGATCAGGCGAGAGACAGGCGAGAGGCGGAGATAGTGGCAACCCGTCCAGAGTCGGCGCTTTCTGTCTCAGTGGGAGTAGTTAGTACCAGAGCCGTAGGATTGCTATGTTTAACTCCGGCTCTGAGAAGCGAAGGACTACCGAAAGATTTCAAGGGGCCTCGAAAGGTTCCGAATTACACAGCTGATCTACCCCCTGAGGCATGGGTTGAAAGTTATGAGCTGTCCATGGAGATGCTGGATGTCAGTGAGGCGGTATGCGCAAAATATTTCATCATGATGCTTGAGGGTCCGGCTCGTACATTGCTGAAAGGTCTGTCGCCTAACACGATAAGCTCATGGGCGGAGCTGCGAGCGAAGTTTATTAAAAATTTCCAGGGGATCTGGAAGCAACCTATGACCATTGTTGATTTGGACCACTATGTTCAACAGGAGAATGAGTCGGCCCATCATTGGGCTGGCGGGTGTCGACCATTATTCACTCTTCAGAGCAGATCATGGTGGCTCAAGCAGTGCTTATTTTAGAGAAGAACTGTCATTTTGTTCCATTGAAGTAGAAGCTCGGCCGGCTCAAGCGCACGTGTCAGGATATGGGAGAGCTCATGACGGCCTTGACGAAGTATGCCGACTCAGATAATACCAAGGATCCAGGCTCGGATGATGAGAAAGCCAATCAAGGGAAGAAAAACAATCAAGGAAAAGGTTTTGTGAACAATGGGAATCAGAATAAGCGGAAGAGCGCTGATAGCGGGTCAGAGCTAGTGGCAAATACCAACACATGACAGAATCATCCCAAGGGGGGTGGAAAGTTGAGGCCAAGGAACAGAGACCCTTTTAATTTAGAGGAAGCGCTTAGGATGCCTTGTCCGGAACACAGCACGCCTGACAAGCCGGCGTTGCATGCGTGGGGTGATTGTTTTATCATGCAGAGATTCAAAAACTAGCATTCCCAACCGCGTAATAATCAGGGAGGTGGCCCGCCTGGCGGCTCAGGGCACGACGGGTCAGGGGCTGGATTCGGCGCTGGCGGTTCAGGAAACGGGCATCTAGGTCAGAATAACCAAGGGGGGCACCAACAGCATCCTAGCAACAACACCAATAACAACAATCAACAGTATCGCAATCAGTCCGGGTTTCATAGTAATCAGAAGCAGCTCAGTTCTGGACAGTATCATGTATTCACGACCGATCACAATAAACGAGACGAGAAGTTGTGGAGGCGAGCGGTTAATGCGGTTGCTCCGACCCTCCCACGATATTTACCGTGGCCTGAGTATGACATAATGTGGAGCCGGGAGGATCACCCGCCGCGGGTAGATGACCCGGGCTGGCTGGCTCTAGTTGTGGCCCCTCAGGTGAATGGCTATATGGTGAATAAAGTGCTTATGGACGTACATAGCAGCATCAACATCCTTTACTATGACACTTTTCGGCGGATGAAGTTGCTTGACAAAGATCTTAAACCTTCCTCCACCGTCTTTCATGGTGTGGTCCCGGGTAAATCAGCATACCCGGTGGGCCGGATTTCATTGGAAGTAGCTTTTGGCGATGAGCATAATTACAGGATGCAGTCCTTGTGGTTCGAGGTGGTCAAAATCAAAAGTCCCTATAATGCACTATTTGGGAGGCCGGCTTATGCCAAATTTATGGCTAGGCCTTGCTATGTTTATCTACAACTCAAAATGCCCGGCTTAAATGGTACAATTACCGTTCACGGTAATAGGAAAACGGCTCTCGAGTGCAAGGAAGGAGATGCGACGTATGCAGAGTCTAGTCGTGCTCAGGAGGACTGAAATTCTACAAGGAGAACGTTGACCCGGAGGATATGACCCCGCTGAAGAAGCCTACGACAGAAGTTGAGCCGCCACTCAAGTTTTCAGCGGATGATACCAAGGCAGTAGATTTCGATCCGTGTGATTCATCCAAGCAGTTCATCATTGGGGCTCACATGGATCCCAAATAGGAAAGTGCACTCATCGAATTCATTCGTGAGAATCGGGACATCTTTGCATGGAAGCCTTCTGACATGCCGGGTGTACCGAGAGAGTTCGCTGAGCATAATCTTAATGTGGATCCAAAGTTTAAGCCGATCAAACAGTTTCTACGACGGTTCAACGAAGAGAGGAAGTTGCCCGGCTCTTGGCCGCAGGCTTTATAGTGGAAGTTTTTCACCCGGAGTGGTTGGCTAACCCGGTGCTAGTGCTAAAGAAGAACGACACTTGGCGTATGTGTATAGATTACACAGACCTTAACAAGGCTTGCTCGGCTGACCCTTTTGCACTCCCTCGTATCGATCAAATTATTGATGCTACAGCCGGATGTGAAAGTTTATGCTTCCTGGATGCATATTCAGGATATCATCAGATTAAGATGGCAACGAAAGATCAGGAGAAGACGGTGTTTATAACACCTTTTGGGGCGTTCTGTTACGTCTCCATGCCTTTCGGGCTCAAGAGTGCCCAGGCGACTTACCAACGATGTGTGCAGAACTGCCTCCACAGTCAGATTGGCCGAAATGTTCATGCTTATGTAGACGACATCGTGGTTAAATCCAGAAAGAAGGAAACTCTCCTAGAGGTTTTGAAAGAAACCTTTGACAATCTCCGGGTCTACAAGATGATGCTTAACCCGACGAAGTGTGTCTTTGGTGTTCCAGCAAGAAAGCTGTTGGGTTTCTTGGTTTCTGAGCGGGGCATCGAGGCTAACCCGGATAAGATTAAGGCTATCAATTCTTTAGGGGAGCCGACGTGAATGATGTTCAGCGCCTTGCAGGACGGATTGCTGCATTGAGCCGTTTCATAAGCCGGCTTGGGGAGAAAGCCATTCCTTATACCAGATGATGAAAAAGACAGACAAGTTTAAGTGGAGCAAAGCAGCGGCCAAAGCACTTGAAGCTCTTAAAAAAGAGTTGACTGACCCGCCAGTGTTAGCTGCTCTGGCTGGGAAAGAGCCATTACTCCTTTATGTGGCGACTAACAATAGAGCGGTCAGTGTAGCAATTGTGGTTGAGCGCAAGGAGGCAGGGAAGGAGTATCCTGTGCAAAGGCCAGTTTATTACATTAGTGAAGTTTTGGCAGAGTCTAAGCAGAGGTATCCGCATTGGCAGAAGTTAGTATATGGAGTTTTCATGGCCAACCGCAAGTTAAAACATTACTTTTTGGGGCACCAGATAACAGTGGTCAGTTCCGCCCTGTTGGGAGATATCATTAAAAAGAGAGAAGCTACAGGGAGGATTGCCAAGTCGGCCTTAGAGCTAGGTCCTCTTAACATCAAGTGTGTTCCTTGTACAGCAATTAAGTCTCAAGCTTTGGTGGATTTCACAAATGATTGGACCGAATGTCAAGCCCCCGAAGAGAAGCCAGATAACACGTATTGGACTATACACTTTGATGCGTCCAAGCACCTAGAGGGGTCCGGTGCAGGAGTTGTTCTCACCTCCCCCAAGGGTGACAAGTTTTGTTATGTGCTCCGGTTAATGTTCCCTTGTACTAATAATGCATCTGAGTATGAAGCACTGCTCCATGGTCTTAGAGTCGCTAAAGAGATGAATTTAAGCCGGGTCAGATGTTTAGGCGACTCAGATTTGGTGGCTCAGCAAGTTTCAGGTACTTGGGACTCCAAGGATCCGCGGATGGCGGGTTATCTACAGGCGGTTGACATCATTCCCGGTCACTTCAAAGGGTACCAGGTGGATCACATTGATCGTCGCAGGAATGAGGCGTCTGATGCTTTGTCACGGTTAGGCTGTCAACGAAAGCCGGTACCACCTAATGTTTTTCTGGATGTATTGCATCATCCGACTGTCAAGTTACCCTCTGAGGAGGATCTAGCTATTCCCGACCCGGAAGCGGAATTGGTGGCGGCTCTGCATGCTATCCCAGACTGGACTATTCCTTATTTGGCGTATCTGACACGCGGCGAGTTACCTCAGGAGGAGGATCTGGCCAGGAAGATTACCCGGCATTCTAAGTCTATGACGGTTATCAATGGTGAGTTACATAAGTGTAGTCTGACGGGTGTCTATCAGCGCTGCGTCTCACCGAAGGAGGGCCGGCAGATCTTAAGTGAAATTCGACAAGGGTTTTTCTGGTTGATGGCTCACAAGGATGCAGAAGACTTAGTCCGTAAGTGTGACGGCTTTTAGAAGTTCGGCCGGCGTGCTCACATTCCAGCTCAAGATTTGAGAATGATACCAATCACTTGGCCGTTTGTGGTCTGGGGGCTCGATATGGTAGGACCTTTCAAAAGATCCAAGGATAAGAAAACACACCTTCTGGTGGCGGTTGATAAATTTACTAAGTGGGTAGAGGCAGAGCCGGTCAGCAAATGTGACGCAGCTACAACGGTTCAATTTATCAAGAAGTTGATCTATCGCTTTGGTTACCCGCACAGTATCATTACGGACAATGGAACAAATCTATCCAAAGGAGCTATGAAAGCGTTCTGTGAGAAGGAGCATATCCGGCTTGATGTTTCAGCCGTGGCACATCCACAGTCTAATGGTCAGGAGGAACGAGCCAATCAGGAAATTTTAAGAGGAGTCGAACCACGGCTCATGGTTCCTTTGAAACGGACACCCGTATGTTGGGTTGAGGAGTTGCCTTCCTTCTTATGGAGCATCAAAACTACCCCTAACAGATCTGAAGGTTTCACGCCTTTCTTCATGGTGTATGGTGCTGAGGAGGTTCTACCCAGCAATATCCGGCACGACTCACTAAGAGTGGCGGCTTATGTTGAGACGGACAATGAGGTAGCACGCCAAGATGCGTTGGATGCCTTGGATGAAGCACGAGAGTTAGTAGCATCCAGGTCGGCAATTTATCAACAAGATCTGCGACGCTATCATAGCCGCAGGGTCAAGACCCGGACATTCCAGGAGGGTGACCTGGTGCTCCGGCTGATTCAAGACCAATCTAGAATGCATAAGTTATCTCCACCATGGGAGGGGCCTTTTGTGATCAGCAGAAACCTTAACAATGGGTCATATTACCTCATTGACATCCGAGATGAATCGGAAACCGCGGGTCAAGAGACGTTGCGGCCATGGAATATCGCACATTTGCGACCATACTTTACTTAGCATGCATTGAAAGCCGTTATCATTGTATAGATCATGCTTGCATGAGTAAAAGCTAGCATCCCCACAAAGACAGGGGCCTCCGCTCTTATGTATACCTTTGCACATTCAAGATGAAATTTTTTCCGGCTCAAAAATTTGAGTTAAAGTGGTTTACTCGCCGTCAAAATGGCTGATCCGGCTTTATGCCTTATCAAGCATTGTAGCAGGGAGGCTTCTTGCCTTCGGGTATAGCTCACATCTCCCATGCACAGTTGTCTTTTATGCTGGTGCAAGGAGGCTTCTTACCTTCGGGTATAGTTCACTTCTCCCTTGCACAGCCGGCGATATGCCCAATTAAGCACTGTTGCAAAGAGGCTTCTTGCCTTTAGGTATAGCTTACTTCTCCTTTGCACAGCCAACTATTCTTAAACTGGCGCAAGGAGGCTTCTTGCCTCTGGGTATAGCTTACTTCTCCCTTGCAGAGTTGGCTTTATGCCTAGTTTGGTTACATTAAGCGATGTTGTTGATGGAGGCTTCTTACTTTTGGTATAGCTTACAGGCCCCTAAGACAACAGCGTGTACACCAAATTCCAGTTGCTTATCAACCGTGGCCATCGAAGGGGGCTTCTTACCGACGGGTATCGCTTATCTCACCCTAATGGCCGGCTTTATGCCACTTCCGGTTACTTATTAACCGCGGTTGTCGAAGGGGGCTTCTTATCGACGGGTTCGCTTATCTCACCCTAACAACCTGCGTTTACGCCAAAATTCAGTTGCTTATCAACTGTAGCTGTTGAAAGAGGCTTCTTGCCTTTGGGTATAGCTTAATTCTCCTTTCAAACAGCTAGCTTTATGCCGTCTTAGGCTGATTATTAGCTGCGGCTGTCGATGGAGGCTTCTTGCCTTAAGGTATAGCTTACATCTCCCATCAACAGCTGGCGTTTGCACATTTGCTGTTAAAAGGAGGCTTCTCACCGTCAAGTATAGCTTACATTACCCTTCATACAGCCGGCTTTAAGCCGCTTTCGGTTCATAAATAGCCGCAATTGTCGATAGAGGCTTCTTACCATCAGGTATAGCTTACACTATCCTATGAAAACCGGCTCCTTAATGGATTCATCCGACAAGAATCGGAGCCATGTTGATCCGGTTGACAAAAAATGAGTTTTCAAAGAGATTATCCGTCTCTAATATTCTGGCGAAGGAATGGCGTCTTCAAAGATAGACACCCCTCATTAGAAAAGCTCAAGGTATATCCATGGAGAGTCGGAAACACATTAAATTGAAACACAGAGAGAAGGAAAGTGCACACAGAGAGGTGAAAAATATACAGCCGCCAAACGGCAGAGTCATGATTACTCTATTATAAAAACTACTCTCTGAAGGAGCATAAAGCATTGTCAACCGCCCACGGCGGGTCATTACATGAGTCTGTGCTCAGAAAGGATAAAAGAATAAAGTTTAGTTATTTGCTGGCTCATCCTACTCCGGGTCTTCTGCTGGCTTTATCTGGAGATTTCCCAATTCCCAATTATAGTTAGCCAGAGCAGCGAAAGACCCTTCAAGGAAAGGGGACGCGTCAAGCTCACAAGGGAAGAGATCCTTACTGCGGGCGGGCGTCAGGTCCTTCCACTCGTAGAGAGGCCCGCGGATCCTTTTCTCCTCTGCGTCATAAGCCGCCTGATAAGTGCTCGAGTCAGCTTCATTCGCCTGATCGCGAATGAAATGATGTAGAACTTGAATATGCTTGGTTCGAGAATGTTGCACAGGATTATGACCAATCTTAATAGCACTCTCCTTGTCACAAAGTAATGGCACATTTTTAACATAGATTCGATAATCTTTAAGCGTTTGTGTCATCCATAACAATTGTGCACAACATGATCCAACAACAATATATTCAACTTCAGCGGTAGATAGAGATACCGAGTTTTGTTTTTTGGAAGACCAAGACACAAGAGATCTACCAAGAAAATGACATGTACCCGAGGTGGATTTTCTATCAACCTTGTCATTGGCATAGTTCGAGTTGGATTAGCCAACAAGATTAAAAGAAGATCCCTTGGGATACCAAATGCCAAAGTTTGGTGTATGAATCAAGTATCTCACAATATGTTTCACAACCTTAAGATGACATTCTTTAGGTGCAGCTTAATATCTAGCACACATGCAAACACTAAGCATATTATCGGGACGAGAGGCACATATATAGAGCAATGAACCAATTATTGATTGATAAACCTTTCGATCAACCGGTTCACCCTCCTTAGTGAGATCATCGTGACCGCTAGAGGGCATGGGAGCTTTCATACCTTTGCACTCCTGCATGTTGAACTTCTTGATTAAGTCATTGGTGTACTTAGTTTGAGAGATGAAAGTTCCTTCTCTTGATTGCTTAATTTGCAAACCAAGAAAGAATTTCAGCTTACACATCATAGACATCTCATACTTCTCTGACATCAACCTTCCAAACTTCTCGCTAAATTGTGGGTTAGTAGATCCAAAGATAATATCATCCACATAAATTTGGCACACAAATAATTCACCATTAACCCTCTTTGTGAATAAGGTTGAGTCAATTTTACCAATTTCAAATCCTTTTTCAATAAGAATCTTTGTTTGGCATTTATACCAAGCGCGACGAGCTTACTTAAGTCCAGATAAAGCTTTGCGAAGTTTGTAAACGTGGTCAGGTTTCTTAGGATTTACAAAACAAGGTGGTTGCTTAACATAGACCTCTTCTTAAATCTCACCATTTAATAAAGAACTTTTAATGTCCATTTGATAAAGCATGATATCATGGTGATTAGCATAGGCAAGAAGAATTCGAATAGCTTCTAATCTAGCAACAGGGGCGTAGGTCTCACCGTAGTCCATACCTTCGACTTGCGTATATCCTTGGGCTACGAGACGTGCCTTGTTGAGTACGACTTGACCGTCTTCATCTTGTTTGTTTTGAAACACCCATTTGGTTCCGATGCTGTTTTGCTCATCCTCGGGCTTCTCCACAAGTGTACACACTTCGTTCCTCTCAAAGTTGTGAAGCTCTCCATGCATAGCGTTCACCCAATCCGCGTATTCAAGAGCTTGTTCTACCTTTAAGGGTTCAATGCTAGAGATGAAAGAATAATGCTCACAAAAGTTAGCTAGACGAGTTTTAGAGCGAGTGATTCTCCTGGTTTGTATGTCACCAAAAATTTGGTTTAGGGGATGGTTCTTGGTCACTTGTGCTCGAACTCGGGTCAGCTTCCGATTGTTGGATGCTGGAGCTTCTTCTTCATCATCATCTCCTTCGTCTTTGTTGTTGTTGAAGGTGTCGTTCCCCTGAGAAGGTGGTGAAGGAGGTTGTGGTGGATCTTCATGATGCACTTCCTCCTTTTCATCATCTCGTCATGTATCGCTTGTGGATGCCTCCATGTCATGTTGTGGTTCACCTTGACGTGAAGTAGAGGCTTCCACTTGAGTTGATGAAGTACTTTCCTTCACCTCCATGGGACAAATCTTGCCAATAGACAAGTCTTGGATAGCTTCCGAAGGGTCCTTAGCACCTACATCATTTGGCAATTGTTCGACTTGCGAACCATTAGATTCATCAAACTTCACATCTACCGTCTCTTCAACTTTTCGAGTGAAGTTGTTGTAGATATGATAAATGTGAGAGTTCGATCCATAACCAAGTAGGAATCCTTCATGAGATTTAGGGGAAAATTTAGTACGACGATGCTTATCAAGAATGTAGCACTTTGAGCCGAATACCCGAAAGTATCCAACTTGGAATTTGTTAACGGTGAGAAGCTCGTATGCCGTTGTACCAAGAAGCTTGTGCAAGTAAAGTTGGTTTGTGGCATGACATGCTGTTTCCACGGCTTCTTCCCAAAAGTGTTTTGGCGTCTTGTATTCGTCAAGCGTCGTTCTTGCCATCTCAATGAGCGTCCGGTTCTTCCTCTCAACAACTCCATTTTGTTGAGGTGTGTACGTAGCCGAGAACTCATGTGGGACACGTTTTTCGTCAAGAAAGGTATCCACATGGGTGTTCTTGAACTCCCATCCGTTATCGCTCCAAACCTTCTTGATCTTCATTTAAAACTAATTTTGCGCTTTTTGAGCGAGTTCTTGAAGATCTTTTGTACCTGCGACTTATCATCAAGAAAGAATACCCACGTAAATCTGGAAAAATCATCAACTATAACTAGACTATAAGAGTTTCCACCGAGATTGTTGTAAGCATTGGGACCAAAGAGATCCATATGAAGTAACTCGAGTGGTCTCCTAGTAGTCATGATATTCTTGACTAGATGACTTCCATCTACTTGGTTTCCTGCTTGACAAGCGCTACAAAGTCTATCTTTGTCAAAGATAACATCCGTAACACCTAGAATGTGATCGCCCTTAATAAGCTTATCTAGATTGCGCATGCCTACATGTCCAAGCCTTCTATGCCACTGCCAACCTTTAGATGATTTTGCAATGAGACAAGTACGAGGTTGGGCCTTTCTAGTGAAATCAAGAATGTATAGATCACCTCTATGAATAACGTAAAGACAATTTTATGATTATCAAATCGAAACACTTGGCAATCTACTTTAGTAAATAGCACATTGAAACCGAAGTCTGCTAGTCTAGATACGGAAAGAAGATTGTAGCCAAGTACCTTACCCTTAGAGTTGTCTCCAAAGGTCACGTACCTCTGAGGACCTTGATTAGGCGTGATCTCTTGGAACATGTCTTTATCACCAGTCATGTGATCCGTGCATCCACTATCGAGAATCCACTCTTTTCCGCCGGACATGTAATCCTTGAAGTTCGCCATTAGACTTAGATTCCTCATGATATTTTCTTGCTCGGTGTCGAACAACACATCTTCATCATATTAGCCATGTTCTTCATTGTCATCATTTGGTGGAATCTCCTCGTCATAGAAACCAATAGACTCATTAGAATCATAACCATGATAACATTCAATTTTATGAACGTGAATGGCTTCAATAATAATGTTGTTAATAGTTGTGACATCTCCTTTATCATGCATAAGATCACGAAGCTCAAATAGGCATTTATCAAACTTTGGATCACGAGGCTTCAGTTTGTGAAAAGCAATAGTTTTATGAATAATTTCATCAAGATGCCTCCAAATCAGTCCACAAAGATTACCTAATGAAAGATTTGGATATCGTTTCTCCAAATCAGTCCACAAAGTATAAGCACGTGCAAAGTTCTTCAATTGAGAAAGCACGAATCTAGGTAAACCTCTAGCAATAAGATTGACAGTTCTTAGGTTACCAAGCATGTTAATTTCCTCTTCGTGTGTGGGATGCAATTCATCAACGGGGAATACATAGGGGTTTTCAATATGTCCTCTCAAATGTAATTTATCAAATAGATCAATCATGGCATTCTTCCATCGACTATAATACTCACTGATGCGTCTCCAACCTATCTATAATCTTTGCTTGTTCCAGGCTGTTATATTATCATTCTTGGATGTTTTACAATCATTTTACTACAACTTTATATTGTTTTTGGGACTAACCTGTTAACCTAGAGCCCAGTGCCAATTCATGTTTTTTCCGTGTTTTTGGATTTTACAGAAAAGGAATATCAAACGGAGTCCAAATGGAATAAAAATCTACGATGAATTTTTATGGACCAGAAGAAGCCCTGGGAGAGTTGGAGTTGGGCCAGAAGACCCACGAGGCAGTCAAAAGCCTCAAGGGCGCGCCCCCAGGCTTGTGACTCCATCGTGGCCCATCCTGACTCGTTTCCACCACCATAAATTCCAAAAAAACCAACACAGAACCTAGATCGGAAGTTCCGCCGCTGCAAACCTCCAGAGCCACAAAAAACCAATCGGGAGCCCGTTCCGGCACCCTGCCAGAGGGGGAAACCATCACCGGAGGCCATCTTCATCATCTCAACGCTCTCCATGGCGAGGAGGGAGTAGTTCACCCTCGGGGCTGAGGGTATGTACCAGTAGCTATGTGTTGATCTCTCTCTGTTTCTCTCTCTGTCTCTCTCGTGTTCTTGAGATGGCACGATCTTGATGTATCGCGAGCTTTATTGATATATATTGAATCATGTGGATTTTTCCCCTCTCTATCTTCTTTTGACGAATTGAGTTTTCCCTTTGAAGTTTTATTATCGGGTTGAGTCTTTAAGGATTTGAGAACACTTGATGTATGTCTTGCGGTGGGATATCCATGGTGACAATGGGATGTTCTATTGATCCACTTGATGCATGTTTTGGTGATCAACTTGCGGGTTCCGTGACCTTGGGAATATATGCATAGGGGTTGGCACACGTTCTTGTCTTGACGTTCTGGTAGAAACTTTGGGGCACTCTTTGAAGTTCTTTATGTTGGATTGAACATGATGAATCCGAAATTATGTGATGCATATCTTATAATCAAGCCCATGGGTACTTGCGATGACATTGGAGTATCTAGGTGACATTAGGGTTTTGGTTGATGTGTATCTTAAGGTTTCATCTTAGTACGAACTCTAGGCCTGTTCGTGACACTTATAGGGATAGCTCATAAGATTGATCAGAAAAGATAACTTTGAGGTGGTTTCGTACCCTTCAATAATTTCTTCGTTTGTTCTCTGCTATTTGTGACTTTGGAGTGAACTCTTTGTCACACGTGAGGGATTTACATATGATTCAACTATGTTAGTATTGTTGAGAGAACTTGCTCTAGTGAAAGTATGAACCCTAGGCCTTGTTTCTAAGCATTGTAATACCATTTTTGCTCACTTTTTTTACTTGCTACCTTGCTGTTTTTATATTTTCAGATTACAAAAAGCTATATCTACCATCCATATTACACTTGTATCACCATCTCTTTGCCGAACTAGTGCACCTATACAATTTACCATTGTATTGGGTGTGTTGGGGACACAAAAGACTCTTTGTTATTTGGTTGCAGGGTTGTTTGAGAGAGACCATCTTCATCCTACATATCCCATGGATTGATAAACCTTAGGCATCCACTTGAGGGAAAATTGCCGCTGTCCTACAAAACTCTGCGCTTGGAGGCCCAACACGAGTCTACAAGAAGAAGGTTGTGTTGTAGACATCAAGCTCTTTTTTGGCGCTGTTCCCGGGGAGGTGATTGCTTGAAGGTGTATCTTTATATCGTGCAATTAAATATTTTAGTTTCTTGTTTTTCACTAGTTTACTCCATAAAAGAAAAATACAAAAAATGGAATTGAGGTTGCCTCATCTGCTTCATCTTTTTAATGTCTTTCGTGAAAATGATGGAAAGGAAAATTGTGCTCAAGTGTTAGAAGAAGAAGTTATTAAAATGTTTGGCACTAAATTTTTGAGTGATGAGCATGATTTTAATGTTGTTAGCATGAATTCTTTGAATATCCATAGTACTAATGATGAGTGCACTAGTCATGATAATAATATTTCTTATAAGCATGTCAATTTTTGTGGAGTGCATAGAGTTTGTCAAGACATGCCTAAAAGGGAAGATATATTTTGTAAGAGGCATAAGTATTTAGAAACCAAATGGTTGCAAGAGAGGCTATATGCTTGTGCTGAAATACTTAACATTTCTCACCGTTCTTGTGAACTTTGCAATGAACGTGGTCATTATAATTTCCAATGTGAATTATTTCATGATCGAATTGTGTCCAAAAATTGTGATAACCTCATTACCCTTGAGCATCATAATGAACTTAATCTATTTTTGGGGTATGAAGAAATTAAACATGAAACTAAGGATGTTCCAGCATGGGCTCTCAGGAAAATGATTGATTTTGATCTAAATGAAATCTAAATGTATTGGGTGGTAAATTGCATTGAGAATCCTTATATTGCTAATTACTTAAATACAAGAAAACAAATAGAAGAGGAAGGGAATACTAATGATGGGGAAGAGGTTTCCCAATATCCTCCTATTTTTTCTTATGATAAATCAGGTAACGAGGAGAAGCTTTTTATTCAACCAACCTCTTCAAAAAGAAGTTTGGATGAATTAAGTAAAGCCACACATAATGTGGTGAAGAAGAAGAAAATAAGGAAAAGTAAAGGTAAAGAGGTATCTCTCCCAAATAATGTTGCTCCCATTATTGATAGGCCTCATGAGAATGAATCAAAAATAGTTGTGGAAGATGATACACTTGAGGATGATTTTGTTATGCCTATTGCTTGTTGTGATAATTATGATTGGGAAGATAATTATACTTCTTATAATCTTGAAAATATTTATGGCACCAACTTGGAGGATGATGATAATAATTGTTATACTATTGGTGCTATTCATACCATTAATGATGAGAGTGATTATGTTTATGATATACAAAGCCACAAGCTTCGGGATGCTATGTTTGATGAAAATGACATGTTTGATAATTTATTTGCTGCAATTAATGTTTGTCCCAAGATTGGGGATGCTATGCTTAATGAAGATGATCTTTTTATTCCCCCTACTTTGAATGATCAAATTTGCTATAATGATTGCATGCCTCCTACTTATGATGATTATTGTGATGATAATTATGCAATGAAAAAGAGTGACTATTACTATTATGATACTTGTCATAATTATGAATATTCTTTTACTAAATATTACTCTTTTATTGTGGAACCAATTTGTAGTATTCAAGTCTTTTATGATACTCCCACTATTAGTCATGAGATGAAATTTGCTTATGTGGAGAGTAGTAAAATTTCTATGCTCGTAGATCATGAAAAGAATGCTTCATGTGCTGGTTATATTGTGGAATTCCTTCATGATGCTACTGAAAAATATTATGAGGGAGGAACATATGCTTATAGGAATTATAATAATATCAAGTTTCCTCTCTATGCGTTCAAATTCTTGAAGATATGCTTGTTTTCCCTTACTATGCAAGATGATTCTTGCTCCCATAAATTCTTTGCTCACAAAATCCCTATGCATAGGAATTGGGTTAGAATTAAATGTTATTTTCATGAGATTCATGAAGCTCTTTTGCACGTTTCAATTATTATTCCTATGCGAGCATCATTGAAATCATCATGCCTAGCTAAAAGGCATTAAAGAAAAGCGCTTGTTGGGAGACAACCCAACACTTTTTCCTTCTGTTTTGATGTGTTCACATGATTAAGATACTGTATTAATCATGTTTTGTCTATTTTATTTCAATAAAGTGCCAACTAAAGCCTTCGGGATAGTATGGAATCTTGTTTGTTTGATTCTGTGCAAAAACAGAAAGTTTTGCGTCCAGTATATGAATTATTCGATTTACTGGAGCATGAAGAAATTCTGAAATTTTTACAAAACATTTATATGAAAATTCCTGGAGTTATCCTAATTTTTGCAGAATGTTTCGAGTCAGGGAAGTACGGTGATAATTCAGATCTTTACAGACCGTTCTGTTTTTGATAGATTCTGTTTTGCATGCTTAGCTTGCTTGTTTCAAGTGTTCCTATAGCTTATATTGAGTAATATAAATTGTGGGAATGATGGAATATAGTAGGTATCATGTGCTAATAATTATGAATCTTGTCTTGACAGTACCTAAGTGAATGGTCTATCTTTATTACACTAACCCTTCTCACAAAGTTCCGTTAAGTTTTGTGTGAATGAAGTTTTCAAGTTTTGGGTGAGACACCGATACGAGGAGAATAAGGAGTGACAAGAAACTAATTTTGGGGATGCCCAAGGAACTCCCAAGGTAATATTCAAGTAAGACTCAAGCGTCTAAGCTTGGGGATGCCCCGGAAGGCATCCCCTCTTTCGTCTGTGTCGGGACCCCGATCCTAAGCCATAAGAATCCAGCCTGTAACACTTCACATCACTTTGCGGTCTCATGCATGGTTAACTCCACGGTTGCCACCTTACCTGGGCCGGGACCATTTGCGTCTTTTGACTCACGTATGTGAATGTGTTGCTAGCATTCAAATGTCAAAGAACCCGGGCCGACATGACTAGTTGTAGAACCCAAGTGGCACATCCGTACAGGGACAGGCATACGTAACCCAGCAATGAAGGTGTTGATCTCTAGCGTGTGTAGACGAGTCATAGCAAGCTACAAGGACTCCATTACGTCGTGCGACATAAATGTCATCACTGCACATAGACGAGTCGTAGTAGGCTACAGGGACGCCATTACACTGCGAGACATTTCCCCAAAGGGACAGACATAGCAGCAAAGAAGGATACATGTCGGTTAATCAATGTGTCCGGAGCAGTAGCAAGCTACCAAGGCTCGGTGGAAGCACAAAGAGGCAGTTCCCCGTAAAGTGTACTACTAAAGTCACACAACTAGGTGTCAGATCCCATACATACCGTTGCACGTCAGACGTACGCACGACATGCCCGATATGCATAGATACAACTATGGCATCACAACATAACCATACAATATTACAACATTTACTTAGAAGGCTCGGAAGATCCAATACAATAAGATGTTACAGACAGGGGTCACATGACCCAACATTCAGAGCAATCAAACAACAAGCAGAAGTTTAAATATGTCTGAATACAGCCATCTACAAAAGTGGCTGGAGGAGCCTGAAAAGCTACAACGACCCTACCAAAGGAACTATATCTCTGTCTGGAATTCCCAAGCTAATCCGGTCAACATCGAACTTCACGTCATAAATACCACTAATGAGACTGATGTCTCCTCTGCAAAAACATAAATTAAGCAAACGTGAGTACAAAGGTACTCAACAAGACTTACATCAGAACTATCTACATATGCATCAGTATCAATGAATGGGTTGTGGAGTTTATTGCACCAAGCCAGCTTTGACTCTTGGCTAACATGTACTATGAGTACAAGTGGTATCTTTGAGGTGGGACAGCGCACATGATTCCACATATTCTCCAATCAATACACCACTATGGATCCACCTCCGTCACCCAACGACAAGACCATCCATAGCACTCACGCTTATCTTGCGCATTTTAGAGTATCCACTTCACTTTTCTATGAACCACATAAGCAATCCAAGTAGTCCATATCCGAGGACGTGGATATTCGAACAAATTATTTCATCCTGCAGGGGTATACTTCTTCACACACACTGTCGCCACTTATCACCATATGCACGTCATGCATCTCGGCAACCTTCAAGCGGAAGCACTGGCGTGGGCGTCGGCCATGACCGTCAACCACACAAGACCCTAGTCCAGGTTTATCGCCTATTTGAGACTGAACCCGCATGGAAGTCTGGCCGAAGTTTCCGCTATGGCCTCAAACGATGTGCGCAGGGTTCCCAAGCCCACCGTTCGGGTGCCACTTGGTACACCGTGCCACTGTGTCTATACCGCATCACAGTCCACCCCGTCTGGCAGCGCTATGCACGGCCGCCAACACTTTTCCTACAAACACCAGATACGAATTGCAACTCCTAGACAGAGATCTAGGCGATTAATAAGCCGAGAGGGTCAATTAAGTATCCCAATGTGCGGTAGTATCTTGTCTTGGATAACATACACAGAACTCAGTTCTTAAGGACGGTCCCAATGAGACAACCCGCCATGTACTCCTACATGGCCTCTCATTGCTACCTTTACCAAATCGTGTTCACACACTTAGTTCTCACACAGTAGGACATGAATACTGCCATTCTGATCCATCACCCAGATGTATCAGACCCGACACGACACGACTCTAAGCATAGCAAGCATGGTAAGTAAGCAAGCATGGATGAGTAAGCACAACAAGTCTCAAGCAGTTGCTACTTATGCTAAGTGGTTTCAACTATTTACTGTGGCAAAGACAGGTCATGCAAAGGAATGGGTTCAACTACCAAGAACAGGTAACAATTGAATCGTTGTTGTCCTAATGCAATAAAAGAGAGCAGGAGAGAGAGAGTGGGTTCATATCAGTATGCTCAAGGGGGTTTTGCTTGGCTGACAGTTCTGAAGATATTACTTCTCTTCATTAGTGTCAACGTTCACATCATCGGAACCATCGTCTACCGAGGGGAAACAACCACCGGAAAACACATAGGAGCAACATTCAGCTTATGCAATGCAAGATCATGATGTATGATATGACAAGTTAAGGTTCTGAATTAACCTAGAGGAATAATCAGCCAGGTTAATTGAAGTGGAATTCAAACAAGTTTGAATTCCAACTACAAATGATATTTCATATATTGCCCTAATCATAAAATGTCCTACTTGGTCATGTTAACTTGTTCAAACATGCATGTTCATGGCATAAACAGATTCATTGGATTTTTCTGATCATTTTTCATATATAAATTATTTTCATCTGATTTACAGATTATTTTCTATGATTTTTAGAAGTTTTAGACATTTTTTGGAATTTCCTGAATTATTTCTATTATAAAAACTGATTACTGCATCAGCTTGATGTGAGGATGACGTCAGCAAGTCAGCTGACCTGGTCCAGGTCAAACCTGACGTGTGGGGCCCGCACGTCAGTGACAAGGGTATAATTAGGTTTAATTAAGTCCTAAATAAATTCATTAAGGGGCTGGGCCCACTAGTCAGTGGCCTACTTACTATCAGAAATTATTTGCTTAATTAATTGCTCCACTAGATTAAGCCAGGGGCTGGCCCACCTGTAGGTGACCCAGGGGTCAAACCCAAGGTCAACCGGATCTGACACGCCGGCGTTGAGCCGCCGGTGGCACCAGACACGGCGGTGACGTCGGGTTTCGTCCATCGTCGACCAAATCGACGACGGAAGGGCTCAATCGAACATCCCCTCGCAGGCGCATGCAACGGAGGGCATCTCCGGGGCAGAGAGGGTCCAGAGCATCGCCAGCGGCGAGCTTTGCGGCGGCGGCGTTCGGACGAGCTCGGTTCCGACAACACAGAGCACAAAAGACCCGACGTTGGCTTCTATAGATACTACATGGTTCCGAGAACCCGTTGGTGTCCATAGAAGAACCACCTAGACACCGGAGCATCGCCGGCTTCGAGGTCCGCGATGGAGCTTCTCGGGCGTCGACGCAAACGATGGCTACATCAGGGGATGGACTATGAGGTCTAGGGGAAAACGAAGAAGGGACTCACGGGGGGGGGGGGGGCGGATGGGGCGCTCGGTGGGCTCGGGGATGCGTCGGCGCGGTCGAATCGGCGGCGAGGATCCGCAGCGGCAGGCAGCTTTCGGGCGGTGAGGGGGAGAGAGCAGAGAGGGAGAGGGAGAATTAGAGGGTTGGCTCGATCCAGGCGATGCTAGGGTCCTCCCCCTATCGTCGTGCTGGCTTGGAAGAGCCAAGAAGGCAGGAGGCGTGGCGTCCTCGCGCGACTCCGTGCCCTGTCTCGCCTCTGCTAGTAGGCAGAGGTTGAAGACGACTAGCAATTGCCAGGTGGGTTGGGCCGGTTCTCTTGGCTAGGTAAGTTGGCCCAGGTAAGAACTTTCCTATTTCCTATTTTCTTTTCTAATTAATTCTTCTTTGTTTTGATCTAGAAAATACTAGATCATTTTGGATAAATCCTGAAAATTTTATGGATGCCATATGAATTAATCTAGGGTCCTACAAAAAGATTCAGAATTATTGGACTTATATTTCTTTTATACTAGATATAAATCCAATTCAAAAAGCTATGAATTAAATTAAATGCCACCAAAATTTCTTACGCTATTCGAGAATTATTGCTTTGAATTTTAACCCTTGCCAATAATTTCACAGTTTAGCAGGAACATTTTCCTAGACACATTTGAAAATGTTGAAGTTGATCATTTCTTTTTATATGATTTATGAGGATTTGAGAAATTCCCTCAATTCACTTTTAGCAAAACTAAACATGATGACATGAATGATAACAATGGAACTAATTACAGGCAATAATCTAGGGTTGTGACAACTCACCCCCACTAAACAAAAATCTTGTCCCGAGATTTAAGCGTAGGGTAAGAAGTCAAAGGGACACTATCTAATACAATCTTCATGTTCCAAGTGCCCTTCTCACAGTTGTGGTTTCATTGCAACATGCTGGTCTTGACATCTGCCTTTGGGATCTTCATTCAGCAGAGAAACAACAGGGATAGAGAGCTCGACAAGAATCGATCTTTAAGAAGATCGGACGACTCATGATCAACTCATGGAATGAGACGTAATAACATCTCTCGAGCGGGAACACAAAACACACATCAAGAACAATGAATGAAGCAGATGACGAAGGTTCAATTGGTAGGCAACAATTCCACGCTAGAACAGATGGTGAAGGGTTTGAAAGTAGAGAGGAGTTAGTTGCCCTTCATACCATAACGGGCACCTTAGGGAAGGTGACTCGTAAGATTATCCCTTAAGTGGCAGAAAGAATTACTTTTGATATAGAGATCATTGAAACTCTTCATACCAGCCTAAGGCAATTCGCAAACGATCGTTGGAAGGAATTTGAAAGAATGGCATACTTAGATCCAAATGGAAACTAGAGTTATAAAACAACTCAGCAATGGAAGGCACATTCCAGATAATACCGAGGGTATAACCCAGTGTCTGAGCGTGCTCTCAAGAACTTGAGCATCTCCATATTCATCAACGTTTTACCAACACCCGTGCCAAGGATCCTGGCAACACCTCATACTACCATGATGAATAATGATGGAGGATGCAGATACAAAGGAAGACAACACTTTCTCAGATTTCACCCTAGCTATGTCAAGGAAGCGAAATCTGGATGATCGACCGAGAGACATTTAACACTCCGCTTCTAATGTTCTCCTTGATGTACTAGCATAACCCCAATTATGTGTCAGGTGTTCTGACTAGAACATCAAGTAGAGGTCAGACTTCGGGATTTCAAATGGTCCATGAGAAATAACTTCTGAATAAGTCATGCGAAAACCTCATGGGGAAGTGGCTAAGGTTGCTGATACAAGATATTATAATAGTATGTCTTCTGGATAGGTATGTTAGCCACAACATCCCTTTGCCGGGTTACAGACAGACCAATATTATAATTCTTGGGGAAATGTCCCAACCATTACATCTGCCTGAGATTCAGATCTGGTTGGTGCTGGGATATTCCAGACCCAGCATGTCTGAAAATGAAAGGTTGCAACACAAATCGAAGAGATGATGTTGCGAGATTCTCAAGGAAATGAATTGTGGAAGCAACTCCAAAACATGAGCTGGATTGCAAGACCCACATGAACACGGTGTCCAAAACAATTGTGGTCATATGGAGATCTTACAACAAAACACTACCGAGTTCGAGTTAGGAACCATCATTGGAGGTAGCAAAGTTCTTACATAATTCCAGATTAGCTCTTAAGAAAGAACTTCTTTTCCTTGAACAACTCAATCAGTGGCTTGATGTGCTAGGGATTGCATCTGGAATGAAGATGATCAGTCTATCAAACCATAGAATACTTTGCACAGGCATGATTGACTTGAGATGATTCCAAGAAAAAAATTGACTTTTCTCAAGTTTACGATGGCAACTTGCATCAATTGCACGTGAACTTAGAGGAAGTCACTTCTTACACCTAACATATACTTCACGAATGAAACATGAAGATATGCCTACAAAGTTTCCAACACCAGATTAATGTCCATCACGAGTCATGGAATAGACAAGAATGTTGCCGATGAGCTCAACAACAATTCATCAAGGTATCCAAATAGATGGAATTCCACAACTATGATAACAAGGTGATAGCATTGGTCAGTCCAAAAGATATAACGGTGTATGCTCGAGGACACATCCACGAGTAAAACAACATTAGGAAGATCTTTGGTTCTGATTTTGATTTGACGATAGCCCATACTCAAATCAATGGTTGAACAAGACAATAGATGCAACAATTGTTCAGAAGGATTAATTGATGAAGATATCATCTTTCTTCGACACCCACACATCCACAACAAAGACCTCCCCCTAGAATGAACTAAGTCAGGTAAAGCTTTTATATTCCAACTCTCTAAGTTGTTGTTTAGCTTAACCAACTAGTTCAGGGGTGTCCAACACAGATTCTTGGAGAAAGGTGGTTTGTAGGAAAACCATCTCGATCACGAGCTTAGCATAATGGTCAAGGAACACCTTGGTAATACTTCCGAGAAGATATTCGGAAAATCACGATCAACCAGTATGTTATCAAGCTCGAGAATAATCTTGCTTTTCAGGGCAAGACGATATGATCAACAGAGCGGAGGATTGACACAATACTAACTCATTGACTGAGAAGTGCACCATGGGAAATGGACGAGGTAGCACGATCACTCCTAGAGTGGTGATTCAATAACCAACAAACTAAGGATGAAATTATTGTCCATTAATTACCAAGCAAGAAAGTTGCTAGGGGTATTGATTACACACATCACGATTCACTTGTCGGTATTCTGGTTTCAACAACACAGAGACCGGGGAATGCATGATGATGGCTAGAAGTATCACTACATCAAGATTTCATAAGAGGGAGTGCAGTTCTCATGATAATCTTGACATGAAGAGAGTAATCCTCAAGGTAGAATAGAGCAAAAGTTGGTTTGGCATTTTGATCTGCGGAATACAACTGCTTTGACCCAATCCGAGAAATGGATGAGGTACGGGAGTTTGCTTCTCCTAGTCATTCTAGAATAGAATGGCTTGACAGACCACAAGAATAGTCGACATCGATAAGACAATGCATGACATACCCTTGACTATCCACTGATAGATGAAGGTCAGAATAAAATTGAAGAAGGGCAACTCAAGAGCACCTGATTTTTCCTGAGTTGTAGATGCATGGATTGAATATGTCAAATAGAGTTCAACATGTTTCTTCCAGATAATCCATGCAAAAATGAAAGAATTGGCAGACTCACAACTATGAAATGGAGGACTCATCACGAGCACTCTTGTTGTGATATTTTGTTCACAAAGAACTTCTGCCATAACTGATTCATGGTATTGGAAGAATGATATACCACAAACCTTGAAGACTATAACAAGGTTACTAATATCCTAAAGGTACGAGCAAATACTATCAACGGAAATGAGCAGATTGATCCTTGGGTTCAAGAACCCAAATACAGAATACCTATTAACTAAGTAGCATCACAACATGCTTTTGACAATGATGGCCAAAATTATCACACTGGAAACAAAAGACACAACTAGACTTTGGGTGGTTCACTGAAACAACATGGTTTCCTAAACACCTTCATCATACACGAAGAGGTAATGGAGTACCCCAACAATAATTAGTGTGCTTTGTCTGGCCTGAAAGACATTGACTCAAGATGGAAGAGTTTTGCAAGTGCATCAGATAATTTAGAAACCTCGGATAACTCGGACAGCATAACGGCTGTACGGGCATGAAATATGAGGCAAACTGGACAAGAAAACTGACAACATGCCAATGAATTCTTATAGAAACAACGATCCAAGAAGACAACAACTTTCCTATAGGTCTCCAGCATAGTAACTCGTCCTCCTAATAGATAGATGAGAAGGCCTAGTTCTTAATCCCCGTAGAAAAGAGGAGGGTGACTCAGAATTAGAATGACAAAAGGAAAGGAGTAAAAAGAGCCTTACGTTCCCTTCCACAATCAATTCCCTTATATAACTAAAGCAGTTCTAGACTCAACATCGACCAGTTTGGCTTGGTAATCCTACAGGCAGTCAAGCTCTAATACCAAAGCTGTCGGGACCGTGATCCTAAGCCATAAGAATCCATCCTGTAACACTTCACATCACTTTGCGGTCTCACGCACGGTTATCTCCATGGCTACCACCTTACCTGGGCCGGGACTATTTGCGTCTTTTGACTCACGTATGTGAATGTGTTGCTAGCTTTCAAATGTCAAAAACCCGGGCCGACATGACTAGTTGTAGAACCCAAGTGGACATCCGTACATGTACATGCATACGTAACCCAGCAATGCAGGTGTCGACCTCTAGCGTGTGTAGACGAGTCATAGCAAGCTACAAGTACTCCATTACGTCGTGGGACATAAATGTCATCACTGCACGTAGACAAGTCGTAGCAGGCTACAGGCACTCCATTACACTGCGAGACATTTCCTCGAAGGGATAGACACAACAACAAAGAAGGATACTTGTTGGTCAATCAATGTGTCCGGAGCAGTAGCAAGCTACCAAGGCTCGGTGGAAGCACAAAGAGGCAGTTCCCCGTAAAGAGTACTACTAAATGCACACAACTAGGTGTCAGATCCCATACATACCGTTGCACGTCACACGTACGCATGACATGCCCGATACGCATCGATACAACTACGACATCACAACATAACCATACAATATTACAACATTTACTTAGAAGGCTTGGAAGAGCCAATACAATAAGATGTTACAAACAGGGGTCACATGAACCAACATTCAGAGAAATCAAACAACAAGAGGAAGTTTAAATATGTCTGAATACAGACATCTACAAAAGTGGCTGGAGAGGCCTAAAAAGCTACAACGACCCTACCAAAGGAACTAGATCTCTGTCTGGGATTCCCAAGCTAATCCGGTCAACATCGAACTTCACGTCGTAAATACCACTAATGAGACTCATGTCTCCTCTGCAAAAACATAAAATAAGCAAACGTGAGTACAAAGGTACTCAACAAGACTTACATCAGAACTATCTACAGATGCATCAGTATCAATGAATGGGTTGTGGAGTTTATTGCAACAAGCCAGCTTTGACTCTTGGCTAACCTGTACTATGACTACAAGTGGTATCTTTGAGGTGGGATAGCACACATGAGTCCACATATTCTCCAATCAATACACCACTATGGATCCACTTCCGTCTCCCTACGAGAAGGCCATCCATAGCACTCACGCTTATCTTGCGCATTTTAGAGTATCCACTTCACTTTTCTGTGAACCACATAAGCAATCCAACTAGTCCATATCCGAGGACATGGATATTCGAACAGATTATTTCACCCTGCAGGGGTATACTTCTTCACACACACTCTTGCCACTTATCACCATATGCACGTCATGCATCTCAGCAACCTTCAAGCAGAAGCACTGGCATGGGCGTCGGCCACGACCGTCAACCACACAAGACCCTGGTCCAGGTTTATCGCCTATTTGATACTAAACCCGCACGGAAGTTCGGCCGAAGTTTCCGCTATGGCCTCAAACGATGTGTGCAGGGTTCCCAAGCCCACCGATCGGGTGCCACTTGGTACACCATGCCATTGTGTCTATACTGCATCACAATCCACCCCATCGGGCAGCGCTATGCGCGGCCGCCAACACTTTTCCTACAAACACCAGATACTAATGGCAACTCCTGGACAGAGATGTAGGAGATTAATAAGCCGAGAGGGTCAATTAAGTATCCCAATGTGCGGTAGTATCTTGTCTTGGATAACATACACAGAACTCAGTTATTAAGGACGGTCCTAATGAGACAACCCGCAATGTACTCCTACATGGCCTCTCATCGCTACCTTTACCAAATCGTGTTCACACACTTAGTTCTCACACCGTAGGACATGAATACTGCCATTCCGATCCATCACCCAGATTTATCAGACCCGACACGACACGACTCTAAGCATAGCAAGCACGGTAAGTAAGCAAGCATGGATGAGTAAGCACAACAAGGCTCAAGCAGTTGCTACTTATGCTAAGTGGTTTCAACTATTTACTGTGGCAAAGACAGGTCATGCAAAGGAATGGGTTCAACTACCGAGAACAGGTAACAATTGAATCGTTGTTGTCCTAATGCAATAAAAGAGAGCAGGAGCGAGAGAGTGGGTTCATATCAGTATGCTCAAAGGGGTTTTGCTTGCCTGATAGTTCTGAAGATATTACTTCTCTTCATTAGTGTCAACGTTGACATCGTCGGAACCATCGTCTACCGAGGGGGAACAACCACCGGAAAACACATAGGAGCAACATTCAGCTTATACAATGCATGATCATGATGTATGATATGACAAGTTAAGGTTCTGAATTAACCTAGAGGAATAATCAGCCAGGTTAATTGTTTGAATTCCAACTACAAATGATATTTCTTATATTGCGCTAATCATAAAATTTCCTACTTGGTGATGTTAACTTGTTCAAACATGCATGTTCATGGCATAAACAGATTCATTGGATTTTTCTGATCAGTTTTCATACATAAATTATTTTCATCTGATTTACAGATTATTTTCTATGATTTTTAGAAGTTTTAGACATTTTATGGAATTTCCTGAATTATTTCTATTATAAAAACAGATTACTGCGTCAGCCTGATGTGAGGATGACGTCAGCATGTCAGCTGACCTGGTCCAGGTCAAACCTGATGTGCGAGGCCCGCACGTCAGTGACACAGGGTATAATTAGGTTTAATTAAGTCCTAAATAAATTCATTAAGGGGCTGGGCCCACTAGACAGTGGCCTACTAACTAACAGAAATTAATTAGCTTAATTAATTGCTCCACTAGATTAAGCCAGGGGCTGGCCCACCTGTAGGTGACCCAGGGGGTCAAACCCAAGGTCAACCAGGTTTGACATGCCGGCGTTGAGCCGCCAGTGTCACCAGACATGGCGGTGGCGTCGGGTTTCGTTCTCCGTCGACCAAATCGACGGCGGAAGGGCTCAATCGAACGTCCCCTCGCACGCGCATCCAACGGAGCGCATCTCTAAGGCAGAGAGGGTCCAGAGCATCGTTGATGGCAAGCTTTGCAGTGGTGGCGTTCGGACGAGCTCGGTTCCGACAGCACAGAGCGCAAAAGACCTGGCGTTGGCTTCTACAGATACTACATGGCTCCGAGAACCCGTTGGTGTCCGTAGAAGAACCACCTGGACACCGGAGCATCGCCGGCGTCGAGGTCCGCGATGGAGCTTCTCGCGCATCGACGCAAATGGCAGCTACATCAGGGGATGGACTATGAGGGCTAGGGAAAAACGAAGAAGGAGCTCATGGGGGGGGGGTCGGATGGGGCGCTCGGTGGGCTCGAGGATGCGTCGACGCGGTCGAATCGGTGGCGAGGATCTGCGGCGGCCGGCGGCTTTTGGGCGGCAAGGGGGAGAGAGCAGAGAGGGAGAGGGAGAATGAGAGGGTCGGCTCGATCCGGGCGATGCTGGGGGTCCTCACCCCTATCTTCGCGCTGGCTCAGAAGAGCCAGGCAGGCAGGAGGCGTGGCGTCCTCGCGCGACGCCGTGCCCTGTCTCAACTCTGCTAGTATGCAGAGGCTGAAGACGACTGGCAATTGCCAGGTGGGCTGGGCCGGTTTGCCTGGCCAGGTAAGTTGCCCGAGGTAAGAACTTTCCTATTTCCTGTTTTCTTTTCTATTTAATTCTTCTTTGTTTTGATCTAGAAAAATACTAGATCATTTTGGATAAATCCTGAAAATTTTATGGATGCCATATGAATTAATCTAGGGCCCCACAAAAAGATTCAGAATTATTGGACTTATATTTCTTTTATACTAGATATAAATCCAATTCAAAAAGCTATGAATTAAATCAAATGCCACCAAATAAATGCTTATGCTATCCCAGAATTATTGGTTTGAATTTTAGCCCTTGCCAATAATTCATAGTTTAGCAGGACCATATTCCTGGACACATTTGAAAATGTTGAAGTTGATCATTTCTTTTTATATGATTTATGAGGATTTGATAAATTCCCTCAATTCAATTTTAGCAAAAATAAACATGATGACTTGAATGATCACAATGCAACTAATTACAGGCAATAATCTAGGGTTGTGACACTCTGCAACATTATCGGTATATCTTACTTGGAGCTATATTTTTATTCGTCACATAATATGAGTTTTGCTTGGAGTGTCATTTTATTTTATTTTTCTCTGATATATGTTATTTATAATCCTGTTTTCAGTAAAAAGTTCCAAGAATTGCCTTTAGGATGCTTGAATTGCATGTTTGATGTGTACTGTGTAAAAATAGAAACTTCTGCTCTAGTGTTTGAATTTTCATATTTTACTGGAACGTTGAAAGTTTCTAAATATTTTACACAGTAATCTCATATAAATTTTATATCATGTACTAAATGTTCATAATTGTTTGAGTTACATAAGTACACTGTTTTCATAAATTTCTATAGACTGTTCTGTTTGGGCAGATTGCTGTCATAGTTTTGTTATCTATTTATCCTATAGTTTCCATAGCCTATATTGGTAGATATAAATAGTGTAAATGATAGTATATAGTACCTAATGTTTGAAAATTATTATGAAACTTGTCTTGGCAGTACATAAAGAGTTGATTTGTTATTATGTGTACTAACCTATCTCACGAGTTCTTTTTGAGTTTTGTGTGGATGAAGTTTTTGAGAATAGTTGAAACCATGGTATGAGAGGATTGAACGAGATACAAAAGCTCAAGCTCGGGGATGCCCAAGGCACCCCAAGTAAATATTTTAATAACTCTCATCTAAGCTTGGGGATGCTACGCATCCCACCTCTCTTCATCAACAATTATTGGTTAGCCTATGTTGAGCCTAAATTTTTATTCGTTCACATGATGCGTGCTATTCTTGGAGTGCTATTTTTCTTTTGCTTGCTGTTTGAATAAAGTACTTAAGATCTGAAAATATTTATTGAGGGAGAGATATTCCCCACATAGCTCCTTAATTGTTTGACTACTCATATCCTTTGAGAGTAGCTTGTCATTTGCTCATGTGCTTTACTTAAATTTGCTTGAGCTTGTCGAAAAAACAATGGCTATACATGAAACCAGTCCCAAAGTGATAGATATCCAAGGAGTATATAATAAAAACTTTCATGAAGATAATTGGACAAATTAAACTTGATTCTTTGTAATAGTTTTAGAACATGATGATAGTAATATGTGAGTCATGTTAGTGAGTAATTATGCTTAGTAAGAATATTGGTGTTAAGGTTTGTGATTCCCTATGCATGCACGAAAGTCAATAGTTATGCAATGAAGTTACATCCTACTTGTCGTGCATTATTCGGTGTTAGTTATGACTCAAGGCTCACTTATGTGATTTTCATTCCTCGGTTTGGTTGCTTCCCAATCTATTTGCTTGCCTTCATTTGTACTAAGTAGAAATACTACTTGTGCATCCAAAATCCTTAAACCAAGTTTTGCCTTGAGTCCACCATACCTACCTATATGCAGTATTTCCATGCCATTCCAAGCAAATTTGTATGTGCCATCTCTAAATCTTCAAAATAAATTTTCTCTTTTGTGCTCCCGTATCGCTCATGAAACGGCGGGGAGTATCCAATATTTTTCCATGCTAGGTGTGTTATTCTCACGATATGTGTTGATTCACTATCATTCACGAGAAAGTGGCTGGTATTCAGGATGTCTAGTCCCATGCTCAAATCAAATCAAAATATAATGAAACAACCCCCAGGAATATTGTTGGTATGGACGGTACCCGTGGATTCGGCTTGCTGTGGAGTGTGATTGATTGGTGGAGGGGGAGTAAAGACTTTACTATTCTGTTTGCGAACCGCCTATACTGTATCTAGCATGGAAAATATTGTGAGCTACTTTGTTGTTTTCATTGACAGTAAAAGCATGCCACTCAAAATATTTTTCTCTCTCAATATAAACCTTGAGCTCTGGCACCTCTACAAATCCCTACTTCCCTCTGCGAAGGGCCTATCTATTTAATTTATGCAATTTTTATTTTTTTGCTTTGAGTCTCCATCTTCTCTTATAAGTACCAACTAGGGGGCACTATGATCGTACTTGAGCATTGGGCATAGCTAATATTTGAGTGTGTTTCATGAATGGATCAATGATTGAGCACGATGGGCTAGGGATAACTTTCTTTAGTGTTGATATTTTGAAAGACATGGTTGCTTGTTGACATGCTTGAGTATTGAAGTCATTATGTTAAAACTTGACTATTGCTTTGAATCATTTACAAGTCCAAATGTTCATGCTATACAAGAAGAAAATAATATCATGAACATGTTACGAAGCATTCCACATCAAAAATTCTGTTTTTATCATTTACCTACTCGAGGACGAGCAGGAATTAAGCTTGGGGATGCTGATACATCTCCAACGTATCTATAATTTATGCTTGTTCCATGTTGTTATATTATCATTCTTGGATGCTTTACAATCATTTTACTACAACTTTATATTATTTTTGGGACTAACTTATTAACCTAGAGCCCAGTGCCAGTTCTTTTTTCCCCGTGTTGTTGGATTTTACAGAAAAGGAATATAAAACGAAGCCTAAATGGAATAAAAATCTACGGTGAATTTTTATGGACCAGAAGAAGCCCAGGGAGAGTTCGAGTTGGGCCAGATGATCCACGAGGCAGTCACAAGCCTCAGGGGCGTGCCCACCCCCTAGGGCGCGCCCCCAGGCTTGTGACTCCCTTGTGGCCCATCCAAACTCGTTTCCACTACCATAAATTCCTATAAATTCCAAAAACCCCAATGCAGAACCTAGATCTGGACTTCTTGGTTCACTCCACAACATGAAGTAGGAGGCTCCTAAGCTACAGCCAACCAATCTAGGAGGCACCACCCTCCAAAAGGTAAAAGGCTCGATTGTGTCGATGAACTCCTTGCTCTTGTGCTTCAAGATGATAGACTCCTCAACACACAATCACTCTCTCACAAATTTGGCTTGGTGGAAGAGATTGATTGGGTGGAAAGCAACTTGCGGAGGCTAGAGATCAAGATTCATATGATAGGAATGGAATGGCATGATCTCAACACATGCGTAGGTGGCTCTCTCTCAAAAAATTAGTACGTATGCGTGGGGAACTATTTTGAGTGCTTCTCTTGCGAGTGAGTGGTGGTGGAGGGGTATACATAGGAATCTCCAAAAATCCAACCATTACACACAAAATGACCAATTTGGTGACACCTTTGTGTTAATCCCGGTGGTACCGAAGTGACCAAAAGGTGGAAACTTTTGAATCTCGGTGAGACCGATATAGGAAACTTAGTTGCACCGATAAGGTGATCAACGGTCAGATTGCCCAATCTCAGTGACGCCGATCCAACAATCTCGATGGGACCGATACTGTGAATTTGTGTAACAGAAAGTTGGCAACCTAAACTCGATGGCACCGAAGCAGAATCGGTTGCACCAAGTGGCTAGGGTTTGGCTGAGTCTGTCTAGGTTGTAGAATCAGTGGCATAGTGTGGAAAGTTTTGGTTGCACTGATTTTGAATATTTGGTTTTGGACAAAATTTTGTGGAAGAGCTTGTGGGTGTATGTGGTGACTATCACTTGTGCAGGTATGACCATTTTGTTCACCAACTAAACCTTACCCCCTTTTAATAGTATTGGCTTTCCTATAGACTCAAAGTGATTTCTCATAAATGTAAAATGTAGAGTCCTCTTCCTTGAAGCTTGTCCAAAGTTATTCCTTCTTCTTCTTTTCCTTGGGGATACTCTTCACACTCCTTTTCACAACCCATCACTCTCTATGGACTTTATCTGAAATACACTAGGTAAAAGTATTAGTCCAACAGACAATGTATGTGTTCATGAATTATCAAAACCACCAAGGGAGCATGTTGTGCTTTCAGCTTCCTCGAGGAGGAGCATATCAGCTTCTCGTAGGTCATCTTGGTTGTTCTTGTTGAAGGCCAAGCCCCGCGAGGACCCATGCTTGAGCTGAGTGGGAAGGACTACTTCCGCCCCATATATTAGGAAGAAGGGAGTTTAATCGGTAGGCTTGGTTGTTGTTGTGTGTATCGACCATAGAACGGATGTGAGTTTGTCGAGCCAGCCTTTGCTGCAGTTAGCGAGCTTCTTGTTGAAGCTTCTCGTCTTGAGGCCTTTGAGGACCTTAGAGTTAGCATGCTCACCCTAGCCGTTGCTTTGCGGGTGCGCCATGAGGCGTAGTATATTTGCATGCCGAGGTTGTCATAGTAGGACCTAAAGAGGCCACTACTGAATTTTGAACTGTGTTGGTGATGGTACAGCTGGGGACGCCGAAGTGGCACACCAGGCACTTGATGAACTTCATAGCGGATCATGCTGGCATGGAGTAGATAGGCTCCACTTCTTCCCACTTGGTGAACTTGCCGATGGTGATGTAGACGTAGTGGTAGCATTTGGCTGCACGGAAGGGACCCAAGATATCCAGCCCCATACCGCAAAGGGACACGTGAGGGGGATAGTCTGGAGCCCTTTCGCTAGCTGAGGATGTGCTTGGCGTGGAATTGATAGGCTTTGCAGGACCGAACATGTTTGGTGGCGTCTTCAAGTGTTGTGGGCTAGTAGAATTCGTTGTGGAACACCTTGCCAGCAAGGGTGCGCGAGGAGTGATGGCCACAGTCTCCACCATGTATGCCAGCAAGCAGCTCGCGAGCTTGCTCCTCGGAGATGCACCACAACGCCATGACATTGGGGCGTCTTCTATAAATATTGCCATCCTAGGGGAAATAGGATGCAGTCTGGCAGGCCAATCGCTCTACTTTAGCTCATTTGTTGGGAGAGTGCCATTCTGTAAGTAGACCTTGAATTTCGTGGCCCAGCTTTCCTAGCGCGACTCCAGCGCCAGCATCAGGTGAGCGCCTGAGAGTGGGCCACAGTTGGGTGCGCCTATGGAAGGCGCAACAGGTAGCTCCTCTTGAGGTGTCGTGGCGTGGGCAGCTGGTGGCGTCGCATATGGCTTCAGGAGTACTCCTTGAAGATGTCGGGGCCTTGAGGCTCACGGCAAGATACCCTCTTGGCAATGTCATCAGATTCCTGGTTGTTGTCACGAGGAATGTGTTGGAGTTCCATGCCTAGGAAACGCTTCTCGAGCTTGCGCTCTTCCTCGAGGTAGGCAAACATGTGCTCGTCCTTGGGTTTCTATCTCTTGTTGGATAGTTTGACAAGGAGCTGTGAGTTGCCCTTGAAGAGTATGTGCTTGGCGCCAAGCACGATAGCATCCTTGAGTCTAGTGATGAGGCCCTCATACTCAACAATGTTATTGGAAAGCTTGTCGTAATGCTTGAAGCAGATTTGTACTATATAGGCACTTCGCCATCAGCCATCCCGGACGGCAAAGGCATGCATCCCGGACGGCAAAGGCTTTGCCGTCTACCAACAGATGGACAACTGTCCAGCTAAATAAGCCACGGTAAAGGGCGCTTTGCCGTCTGCTAGCAGACGGCAAAGACCTTTGCATCTTTGTCGTCCGCCAGTGGACGGCAAAGGACATGGACGGCACACGTGGAAACTTAGGTCTGTTAAGGGCTTAATGGCATGTTTTGTCGTCCGCTGGCAGACGGCAAAGAACTAAGGTCTTTGCTGTCTGCCAGCAGATGGCAAAGAATCTGGTCTTTGCCGTCTACCAGTGGACGGCAAAGAACCCACCTAGGCTGGCCTGGTACTACCCCAGGTTGCACAGGTAGTTGCCATGTGGCAGCTTTGCCATCCGCTGGCAGACGGCAAAGCTCTTTGCCGTCTACCAGCAGACGGCAAAGAGCCTGCACAACCCCTGCTTTTTCTGTTTTTATTAAATTCATTCAATTTCACATAATTTCACACATATATATATACACACATTTTAAAATACTTTCAACAAGCATAACAACACATATACATACCAAATCATATCCCTGCCATATGGATATGATCATCCAACACACACATATATATATATACACACACCAAATGAAAAGTCCATATGCAACATATATAGCTAGCCAACATATCCCACAACAAGCATACAATGGTTTCATCCATACATACATATATAGGTAGCAAGTTTCACATTGTTCATCCTACAAAATGAAAACAAAAAGGAAGCACAAGCAGAAGAGTAGACTCCATGAACGCAAGCTTCCTCATCGAAAGCAAAACTGCAAATTGGTGGCAATACATTGCCTTTGTGTAGAAAGCGTCCAAATATCGTCATCATCGCGTTGTAGCATTCTCTACCCAGGTTGAACGGAACCTTTAGAGCCATTACTTGCGCGATGGCATCCAACTGACAAAGCTCAGTGTGCTCATGGAGAGGACGTTTTGAAGACTCCAACATTTCATAAAAGGCCTTTGCAGATTCCTCCATCTCATCTTCCGAATACCGAGCATCATCAAAGTCTTGCACCATGTCTTCGATCCCGGTACCTTGCTCATCGATGCGACGATGAACCACCTCAGCTCTGGCATGTTGGGCAGACTCACCATGAAATGTCCAGACCGAATAATTAGGCGTAAAACCCCACTTCTACAGGTGTTTGATCATTTCAAACTCTGACTTCTTCTTACAGTTGTCGCAATCGACACAAGGGCACCAGGTTCTTTTCTGTCCATTTGCAAATGCGACTCTCACAAACTCCTTGGTTTTTGTTATCTATTCACAGGCCATGTCTTTCTGACTAGTGTGACCGGTGTACATCCACCCACGATCGCTCATCTTGCCTAGCTACTAGACACACATAAAATATATATAATTCAACAAACCATATTCATCAATTAATAGAGTTTGTCAGTTTTATTACGTCGATGCAACCTAGACGCTAGTAGGTAAAGATAGGTCCTAATCCCACCCGAGTATGTGTAGATTGGGTTCGTTTTCCCATGCTCTGCTCCGGATCCGACGCACAATTTTGGCAGCACCTACCCGCTGTTCTCCTGATACACGTCTCGGCAATAAGCAGAGAGGATGTGTACCCGGAGAACAACTATGAAGGCACTGACGAAATTCTGCATCGGATCCAGAGTAGAGCATATGGGAAAACGAACCCAATCTACACATACTCGGGCTATCCATGGATAACGTTGGACAATTCGAAATAATCATGGTTATAAATATGCTAATGAATGCATATTTATAGATGCAACCCTTTAGAACGGGAGACGCATAGTGGTCACGCATACTGATGATTGAAGACACCTATAATTAGCAAGTTTCATCGGCACGAAGACCGGAACAGAGGAAATGAAGGGGGCAAGAGGAGATGTCATTTGTGCTCGCCCACGAAGGGCAGGGGCGGAGCTCGTCGAACGCACGGGGAGGTCATCGAACACCAGACCCTCGCAGTGACGAAACAACTACACATTTAAATCCACCTGATCAACATAAATATGATGTTCTATATAACAAAATCGAAAAATATATGACCTAACTCATAATTTACAAATATATGACCCGTGTCGTGTCGGGGGTGTCATGTCGGGGTCGGGGTGTTAGGGGTGTCATGTTGGGGTCGGGGTGTCGGGTCGGGGTCGGGGTCGCGGTCGTGGTGTCGGGGGGTGTCGTGTCGGGTTAGGGGTGTTGGGGGTGTCGTGTCGGGGTAGGGGTGTTGTGTCGTGGTCGGGGGTGCCATGTCAGGGTGTCGAGGTGTCGTGTCGGGGTCAGGGTCGGGGTGTCGGGGGTGTCGTGTCGGGGTCGGGGTGTCGTGGGGTGTCGGGGGGTGTCGTGTCGGGGTCGAGGTGTCGGGGGTGCTATGTCGGGGTCGGGGTGTCGGGGGTGTCGTGTTGGGGTCCAGGGTGCCATGTCATGGTGTCAGGGTGTCGTGTCGGGGGTCGGGGTATCGGTGGTGTCGTGTCGGTGATCCTCAACCAGGTTACATCGGCGCCGACGCACCCCTCCTCCTCCTCCTCTTCTTCTTCTTATTCTCCTTCTTCTTTTTCTTCTTTTCTCCTCCTCCTCCTCCTCCTTTTCTTCTTCTTCTTCTCCTTCCTCTTCTTCTACTTCTTCTTCATCTCCTTCTCCTCCTCCTCTTCTTCTCTCTTCTTCTAATTAACTACAACTAATTACTAAACTAGATTTAACTAAATTACCAAATACAACTAAATTATTAACTAAATTACTAACTACAACTATTAAAAAAACTAAATTACTAACTACAACTAAATTACTAACTACAATTAAACTAGATTTAACTAAATTACTAACTACAATTAAACTAGATTTAACTAAATTACTAACTAAATTACTAACTAAACTATTAAAAATGAAAAAATAAAGAGGGAGAGGGGGCTCACCGGCGTGGGGGAGGTGGAGGTCGGCGTTGGTGGAGGTGGAGGAGGCCGACGCCGGCGATGGGGCGTCGGGAGCGGCGGGTGGCGCAGTGGGGGCGGTGGCGGTCTGGGTGTCGGGGGCGCCAGGGAGGGAGAGAGGGGCGGGGTGGCGGTGGCATCGGGGGCGCGCGGCGGCAGGGGCGGTGGGCGCGCGGCGGGGGCGACGGGGTGGCGGTGGGCGCGGGGGGCGGGGTCGTGGGGCGACGGGGAGGAGAGAGGGAGAGAAAGAGAGAGAGAGAGGCGGGCCGGGGGGCGTTAGCCGTTAGTTAGCCCCCCTCATTGCCGTCCGCTAGCAGACGACAAAGAGGGGGGCGTTAGGTCAAGTTGCGGGCTGGGTCGTTAGTGGGCCCCCTCCCTCTTTGCCGTCTGCTAGCAGACGACAAACCTCCTTTGCCGTCCTCTAGCAGATGGCAAAGAAGTGGTTGATGGCAAAGCCACCCTTTGCCGTCTGCCACCTCTTTGACATCTGTTTTCTGGTAGCTGATGATAAAGCCACTCTTTGTCGTCCGCTAGCAGACAACAAAGAGGTGGCAGACAGCAAATCTTCTGATTCCAGTAGTATATGTAGTAGAGCTTGTCTCTTGTTGGTGAGGTGATCACAGCGCCAACTCCTGCGCCCTGATAGGAAAATGCTCCATCGAAGTGTATGGTCCAACCATCAAAGGCATCTAATACGTCCATTTTGCATCATGATTTCTTATTGATAATTATAGTATTCTTGGTCATTATTCCACTTTGTGATACAATTCTTATGCCATTTCTATCTTAATTTACAAGGTATATCACAAAGAGTGAAATTGCCGAAAACTGGAGTTCTGGATCTAAAAACCAAGAAAAAGGCTGGAAATTCTATGGACTCCAAATGACCTGAAACTTAATTAGGAATTTTCTAGAATATATGTGAATTTATTATGGAGCAAAAATATACCAGTGGGGGGCACCTGTTGGTGCCAAGCCATCAAGGCGTGCCCTGATAGCTTGGTAGGCCCATAGGCGGCCTCAGACCTAAAGAAAATCAAGAGGATACTTTTGGGACGGAGCACCGCCATCTTGAGGTGGAAACCTAGGCATAGGCCCTGATCTCCAGCACATAGATTCTGCTGGGGAAACTTCCCTCCAGGAGGGGGAAATCGAAGCCATCGTCATTGCCAACACTTCCTCCTTTGTGGGAGGACCAATCTTCATCAACATATTCGCAGGCACAATCTCATCTCAAACCCTAGTTCATCCCTTGTATTCAGTCTTTGTCTCAAAACCTCATATTGGTACTTGTGGGCTACTAGTAGTGTTGATTACATATTGTAATTGATGCTTGTTTGTTTTCTTGGTGGAAGATAATATGTTCAGATCCTTAATCATATTTATTATACCTTTGATATCGAACATGATGATGATTTTTTAGTAGTAACTTTTGTTCCCGAGGACATGGGAGAAGTCTTATTATAAGTAATCATGTGAAATTTATATTCGTTCAATATTTTGATGATATGTATGTCATTGCTTCCTTTAGTGGTGTTGTGTGAATGTCGAGTAAACGGCAATTCACCATATTTGGGCTTGAAGGAAGGCATTGTGGAGTAATAAGTATATGTTGGGTTGCTGGAGTGAGAGAAGCTTAAACCCGAGTTTATGCATTATTTCATAAGGGGCTGATTTGGATCCACATATTTCATGCTACATTTAGATTTATCTTAATTCTTCTTTCCTAGTTGTGAATGCTTGCGAGAGGGGGTAATCATAAGTGGGTTACTTGTTCAAGTAAGAAAAACACCTTACCACCGGTCCACCCACATATCAGATTATCAAAGTAGCGAACATGAATCAACTCAACATGATGAACATAACTAGATGGAAATTCACATGTGTCCTCGGGAGTGTTTGCTTCATATAAAGGGTACTTTCTGGCCTGTTCTTTTCTATAAAAAGGATTGGGCTATCTTGCTACACACTTGCTACTATTGCTACTTATCACTTGTTACAAATTATCTTGCCATAGAACTATCTACCATTGTTACTCACAGCACTTGCAGAGAATACCTTACTGTAAATTGCTTATCATTTCCTTATGCTCCTCGTTGGGTTCGACACTCTTACTTATAGAAAGGACTAGGATTGATCCCCTATACTTGTGGGTCATCAGCATCCTTCCCAGGAAGGAGGGACTCTGCCTTGCGAGGCTCATATTGGTGTGGATCCGTCCACTCTGCCGTGAAGTCAGCCAAGGTCACGCCCTTGATTGTCCTTGTAGTGAGGAACTATAGCTTGAAAGGCTGCAACTCAATGTTCCACTCTGCAACATGGCCTGTGGCATTGGGGGTGCAAAGTACTTGTTCTAGAGAGTAGGATGTGATCACCTTGACGGGATGTCCTAGGAAGTAATGCCGCAGCTTCCTGGAAGTGATGATGAGTGTGAAGAGTAGCTTATGCTGCATGGGGTATCGCTCACACGCATCTCGCAACATCGTACTGATGAATTAGACAGGATGCTCTACGAGGCACATGGCTATGGTGGCCAGAGCTTGGGCTTAAGGAAAATCATCAAGCGGCACTCCTGGGGTCTCCTAAGGGGGTGCTTCAGCAGGCGCCGGTGCAACCTCGTGAGGCCCTTAGCAGGCACCAAAAGAAGGACCTTGGGAGGAGTTGGATCGACCTCAGGGGGATCATATATGGAGGGCTTCTTATTGACAGACACTTGCGACTCTCGTTCCTATACAAGGGGCGCGCTGGCCGTCTGGCGGTGGGTGCGAAGTACAGGCGCAGAGCCTCACGAGGTAGTGGGGCAACCATGACAGGAGGGCTTGTCGGGTATATCTTGAGGTCCTCGAAGGCTGCATGAGCTTCAGTAGACCACTTGAAGAGGAACATTATCTTCAATATCTTGAAGAAAGGTGAAGCCCTCTCTCCGAATTTGGAGATGAAACGCCCGGGCAAGGCCACGCATGCGGCCAGCTTTTGCATCTCCCAGAGGTTACAAGGAGGCCACATGTTCCCAATGGCTTGAATCTTCTCAAAGTTTGCTTTGATGCCATGGTGGGAGACCAGGAAGCCCATCAGATTGCGTGAGGGGAGTCAAAAGATGCACTTGGCAGGGTTGAGATTGGGGTTGATCTTGCCCAAGCTGGAGAAGGTCTCCTCGAGGTCCTTGATGAGGCAGCTCTCTTTGTGTGTCTTGATGACGACGTCGTCGACATAGGCTTCCGCATTCCTTCCCATTTGAGACCCCATGACATTGTGCATCGGCCTTTGGAATGTGGCTCCTCCACTAATCAAGCCAAAGGGCATACAGACATAACAATACACTCCACAAGGGGTAAGGAAGGCGGTCTTCTCTTCATCTTTCATGGCCATCTTGATCTGGTGGTAGCCTGAAAAGGCATGCAGGAAGCATAGCTGCTTACACCCAGTTGTGGAGTCCGCGATCTGGTCGCTGCGTGGCAGCAGGAAATGGTCCTTGGGGCAGGCCTTGTTGAGATCAGTGAAATCAATGTGCATTCGCCCCTCTTGTAGGACCGAAAGTATGTCTAGAGGGGGGCTAATTAGACTACTTGACCAAATGAAAGTTTTTCCTTTTCCCAAATTTTAGTGTTTGCAGTTATAGCATTCATGGCAAGTAAATTTCACCCTACACATGCAAGTCTTAGAGTATAGCAGCGGAAAGTAACAACAAGCATGAGTAAAAGGGATAGGGTAGGAAGATCAAACGCAATTGTAGACATGATGATTTTTCCCGCGGTTCCGATAGGTGGTGCTATCGTACAACCACGTTTATGTAGTCTTCAACCCATGGAGGGTAACGGTCGCAAGAGTCCATGGAGGGCTACACCCATAAGGGTCCATGGAGGGCTCCACCATAAGGGTCCACGAAGTAGCAACTTTGACTATTCCATATGGCTTCCGTCCATGAAGGACTTGTGTCACTATGGGTAGATCTTCACGAAGTAGGCGATCTCCTTGCCCTTACAAACTTCTTGGTTCACTCCACAACACGAAGTAGGAGGCTCCCAAGCAACACCTAACCAATCTAGGAGGCACCACCCTCCAAAAGGTAATAGGCTCGGTAATGACGAGGAACCCCTTACTCTTGTGCTTCAAGTTGATAGACTCCTCAACACACAATCACTCTCTCATAGATTTGGTGGAAGAGATGGAATTGGTGTAAAGCAACTTGGGGAGGCTAGAAATAAAGATCCATATGGTTGGAGTGGAAGATCTTGATATCAACACAAGAGTAGGTGGTTCTCTCTCAGAAAATCTAATAGGATAGGTATGGAATAGTTTTGAGTGCTTCTCTTTCAAGTAGGTGGTGGTTGAGGGGTATATATATAGGCATCCCCAAAAATCCAACCGTTACAAACAAAATGACCAACTCGGTGACACCGATGTGTTAATCTCGGTGGTCCCGAAGTGATCAAAAGGTGGCAACTTTTGAATCTCAGTGAGACCGATATATGAAACTCGGTTGCACCGATAAGGTGACCAACGGTCAGATTTCCAATCTTGGTGACGTCGACCCAACAATCTCGGTGGTACCGAAAATGTGAATTTGCGCAACAGAAAGTTGGCAACCTAAACTCGGTGGCACCGGTATGAAATCGGTTGCACTAAAGTGGCTAGGGTTTGTCTGAGTCTGTCTAGGTTTTGGAATCGATGGCCCTGGGATAGGAATGTTGGTTGTACCGATTTTAAATGTTTGGTTATAGACAGACTTTGGTGGGAGAGCTTGTGGATGTTTTTGGTGACTATCACTTGTGCACGTATGAGCATTTTTTTTCACCAACGAAACCTTACCCCCTTTTAATAGTATTGGCTTTCCTATGGACTCAAAGTGATTTCTCACAAATGTAAAATGTAGAGTCCTCTTGCTTGAAGCTTGGCTAACCTATTTCCTAGCATCTTGGGGTAATTCCACAGTCCTTTTTCCATCCATATCATTGAACTTTTCCTGAAATATACTTGGTGGAAACATTAGTTCAATGACTTATATGTTGTTATTAATTACCAAAATCACCAAGGGAGCAAATGTGCTTTCAATCTCCCCCTTTTTGGTAATTGATGAAAACATATAGATCAAATCTTCGACAAAGATATAATCAATGAATATAATCGTCGCTTTGAGAAGTATGTGATAAGCAAGAGCTCCCCCTAAATTTGTGCATTATTTTAATATTTGCATTTGAATGCAAATGACAATCGATTAGGTACATAGGTCACTTCTTACATGTCACAGACAACTTGGTGGTGTGTGAGAATAATTAAACTGAACATCATAGCACAAGACAATCAAGCAAAGATGAATGATCATCACATAAGCATTAAGATGATAGGAAATAGTAGCATCACACATTAAAACGTATGATCAAACATCATCAAACATGTACCACAAGCAACCAAAAGATCCCAAAGCAAAAAAATTGTCTTTTGAAAAAGCAATAGACACCAAAACGCTCTCTCACTCGAAGCCTAAAGATCTATATACACTTCTCCCCCTTTGGCAATAAGTTACCAAAAAGTTCAAAGGCATATATCTAAGCGTTCTTGGGCTGATCTCCTCCGGTTATTGATGAAGGAGTCAAGAGAACAACATCGGCGAATATCTATGCAGATGTCATGGATGGAGTTGGAGTGGCAGCTGGAGGAAGTGGAGCTGATGGAGGAGGAGCTAAGGTGACAGCCGCAGGAGATGATGAAGAGGGCCTCAAGTCTAGAGCAGGCACTATGGCTGATCTAGCCTGAGTAGTGAACTATGTACTCGGCCTGAGAGGTGATCCATCCTCATCATCATCATCATCATCATCATCATCATCATCTGAAGAAGTGGAAGAAACCCGAGGGATGTGCATTGAGTCAACTTCCTTCTAAAGCTCTATGACTGTCTTAGTGTTGGGAGACGTAGTAGTAAATCAAAAAAATTCCTACCTATCACCAAGATCAATCTATGGAGAAACCAGCAACGAGAAAAGGGGGAGTGCATCTTCATACCTTTGAATAACGCAAAGCGGAAGCGTTACTATAACGCGGTTGGTGGAGTCGTACTCGCAGCGATTCAGATCGCGGTGGATTCCAATCTAAGCGTCGAACAATGGCGCCTCCACGTTCAACACATGTGCAGCCCAGTGACATATCCTACGCCTTGATCTAGCAAGGAGGAAGGAGAGGTTGAGGGAGAGCTCCGGCAGCACGATGGCATGGTGACGGTGGAGCTATGTGGTACTCCGGCAGGGCTTCGCCAAGCACTACGGAGGACGAGGAGGAGGAGGGGTAGGGCTGCACCGAGAGAGAGAGAGATGTGTGTGTCTGGCAGCCCCAAAACCCCACATATATATAGGAGGAGGAGGAGGAGGGGTGCACCCCCTAGGGTTCCCACCCTAGGGTGGAGGACGGCCCTAGATGGCCTTTGGGCACGGCGGCCAAGGGAGGGGAGAGGCGTACGGCTGCCCTAGCCGCCCTAGGGTGGGCCCAGGGCCCATCTAGGCCTAGGGTTGTCCCCCCTCTCACCTTTGTTGTGCCTTGGGATAGGTGGGAGGCGGACCAGATCACATAGGGGCTGGTTCCCTCCCACCTTCGGCCCATGCAGCCCTCTGGTGCCGGTGGCCCCACACGGTGGACCCCCGAAACCCTTCCGGTGGTCCCGGTACGTTATCGGTGATGCTCAAAACACTTCCTGTGACAAAAACCTCACTTCCTATATATGAATCTTTACCTCCGAACCATTCCGGAACTCCTCGTGACGTCCGGGATCTCATCCAGGACTCCGGACAACCTTTGGTAACCACATGCACAATTTCCCTATAACCCTAGCGTCATCGAACCTTAAGTGTGTAGACCCTACGGGTTCGGGGGGCATGTAGACATGACCGAGACACCTCTCCAGTGAATAACCAACAGAAGGATCTGGATACCCATTTCGGTTCCCACATGCTCCACGATGATCTCATCGGATGAACCACGATGTCGGGGATTCAATCAATCTGGTATACAATTCCCTTTGTCTACCTGTATGACACTTGCGTGAGATTCGATCGTTGGTATCCCTATACCTGTTGGAAATATGCCCTAGAGGCAATAATAAATTGGTTATTATCATATTTCCTTGTTCATGATAATCGTTTATTATCCATGCTATAATTGTATTAATCGGAGACTTAGATGCATGTGTGGATACATAGACAAAACCATGTCCCTAGTATGCCTCTAATAGACTAGCTCGTTGATCAAAGATGGTTAAGGTTTCCTAGCCATGGACATGAGATGCCATTTAATAAATGGGATCACATCATTAGGAGAATGGTGTGATGGACAAGACCCAAACTACGAACGTAGCATATGATCATGTCAGTTTATTGCTACTGTTTTCTGCATGTCAAGTATATGTTCCTATGACCATGAGATCATACAACTCACTGACACCGGAGGAGTACCTTGTGTGTATCAAACGTGCAACATAACTGGGTGACTACAAAGGTGCTCTACAGGTATCTCCGAGGGTGTTTGTTGAGTTGGCATTGATCAAGACTAGGATTTGTTACTCCGTGTGACGGAGAGGTATCTGAGGGCCCACTCGGTAATACAAACATCACAATAAGCCTTCCAATCAATGTGACTAAGTGTTAGTCACGGGATCTTGTATTATGGAACGAGTAAAGAGACTTGCCGGTAATGAGGTTGAACTAGGTATGGAGATACCGACGTTCGAATCTCGGGCAAGTAACATACCGAAGAAGAAAGGGAACGTTATACAGGATTGACTGAATCCTTGACATAGAGGTTCGACCGATAAAGATCTTCGTAGAATATGTAGGAACCAATATGGGCATCCAGGTCCCGCTATTGGTTATTGACCATAGAGGTTTCTCGGTCATGTCTACATAGTTCTCGAACCTGCAGGGTCTGCACACTTAAGGTTTGGTGACATTTCGATAGTATAAAGTTTCGGGCTCATCGGTAGTGTCGGTAGTGTACCGGGAGACCACCGGGAGGGGTATTTCGACCCAAGAGGCTTCATGGGCTGTGGGAGAGTAAATACCAGCCCTTTGTGGGCTGGTGGAAGTCCCACACAAGGCCCATGCGGTTGGGAAGAAAATCCCAAAGAGAAAAAGGTGGAAAAAGGCAAAAAAGGCAAAAATAAAGGAGGAGTCCTAGTCCTACTAGGATTGGAGGAGGAATCCTCCTATCCCACTAGGTTCGGCCAACCCAAGGTCTGCCCCTTTGGCATCCAAGCCTCCTCCTCCTCTTCTCCTATATATACTAGAGGATTTTAGGGTGTTGGCACAGAATTTTCAGCCACGTGCTACCCGTTCGTCTAGTGCATAGTTTCTCCTCTAGATCGGATTTATGCAGTGCTTAGGCGAAGCCCTGCCGAAATAGCTCCACCACCATCTCCAGAGCGCCGTCACGCTGCCGAAGAACTCTTCTACCTCTCCACTCCCTCTTGCTGGATCAAGAAGGCGGAGATCATCATCGAGTTGTACGTGTGCTGAACGCGGAGGTGTCGTCCATTCGGCGCTAGATCGGAAGGACCGTGATCAAGATCGCGAGACGGATCATGACGAGATGGTGGGACGGATCATGATGATTTTGTGGGATGGATCATGATTGGATCGCGGGACGGATCGTGATGAGATCGCGGGACGCTCGGCGATTTGGATCGCAAAGACGTTCGACTACACCAACCGCGTTTCTTAACGCTTCCCGCTTAGCGATTTACAAGGGTACGTAGATCCACTCTCCCTCTCATAGATGCTCATCACCATGGATAGATCTGTGTGTGCGTAGGAAAATTTTTGTTTCCCATGCAACGTTCCCCAACAATACCTTGTTCAATCTCTTTACCGGCAAGTATCTTTACTCGTTCCATAACACATCATCCGTGGCTAACTCCTTAGTCACATTGAGCTCATTATGATGATGTCTTACCGAGTGGGCCTAGAGATACCTCTCCGTCACACGGAGTGACAAATCCTAGTCTCGATTCGTGCCAACCCAACAGATACTTTCGGGGTACCTGTAGTGTACCCTTATAGCCACCCAGTTACGTTGTGACATTTGGCACACCCAAAGTATTCCTACGGTATCCGGGAGTTGCACAATCTCATGGTCTAAGGGAACGATACTTGACATTAGAAAAGCTTTAGCAAACGAACTATATGATCTTGTGCTATGCTTAGGATTGGGTCTTGTCCATCACATCATTCTCCTAATGATGTGATCCCATTATCAACGACATCCAATGTCCATGGTCATGAAACTGTGACCACCTATTGATCAATGAGCTAGCCAACTAGAGGCTTACTAGGGACATGTTGTGGTCTATGTATTCACACATGTATTACGGTTTCCGGTTAATACAATTATAGCATGAACAATAGACAATTATCATGAACTAGGAAATATAATAATAACCAAAATGATAGCGGTAAGTCAGTAAGAGACATCATAGGTCATACCATATCCAATAGAATGCGATTACGATGTTTAGACACACCATTTCACTGAGGTGTGCCAGGCGGCGTGAGTTGTCAAACAATTCCACATTTCCTTAGGTGCGTGCCAAACTCATGACTCAAATATTCTCCGCCGCGATCATATCATAGGCACTTTATTTTCCTGTCACGTTGATTCTCTACCTCACTCTGAAAATCCTTGAACTTTTCAAAGGTTTCAGAGTTGTGTTTTATTAAGTAGACATACCCATATCTGCTTAAGTCATCAGTGAGGGTGACAACACAATGGTACCCACCACGAGCCTCAACACTCATTGGACCGCATACATTGGTACGTATTATCTCCAACAAGTCAGTTGCTCACTCCATTGTTCCGGATAACGGAGTCTTGGTCATCTTGCCCATGAGGCATGGCTCGCACGTGTCAAATGATTCAAAATCAAGTGACTCCAAAAGTCCATCAGCATGGAGTTTATTCATGCGTTTGACACCAATATGACTAAGGTGGCAGTGCCACATGTAAGTGGGACTATCATTATCAACCTTACACTTTTTGGTACTCACACTATGAACATGTCTAACATCATGTTAGATATTCACCAAAAATAAACCATTGACCAGCGGGACATGACCATAAAACATTTCTCTCATATAAATAGAACAACCATTATTCTTAGATTTAAATGAGTAGCCATCTCGCATCAAACGAGATCCAGATACAATGTTCATGCTCAAAGCTAGTACTAAATAACAATTATTAAGGTTTAAATCTAATCCCGAAGGTAGATGTAGAGGTAGAGTGCCGACGGCGATCACATCGACCTTGGAACCATTCCCGACGAGCATCGTCACCTCGCCCTTGGCAAGTCTTCGCTTATTCTGTAGCTCTTGCTTGGAGTTACAAATGTGAGCAACTGCACCGGTATCAAAAACCCAAGAGCTACTATGAGTGCTGGTAAGGTACACATCAATAACAAGTATATGACATATACCTTTAATGTTGCCGGCCTTCTTATCCGCTAAGTACTTGGGGCAGTTCCGCTTCTTGTGACCGGTACCCTTGTACTAAAGGACTCAGTCTCAGGCTTGGGTCCATTCTTGTTCTTCTTCCCGGCAACTTGCTTACCATGCACGACAACTGCTTTGCCGTCCTTCTTGAAGTTATTCTTACCCTTGCCTTTCTTGAAACTAGTGGTCTTATTAACCATCAACACTTGATGTTCCTTCTTGATCTCGAACTCCGCTGATTTCAACATCGAGTACGACTCAGGAATGGACTTCTCCATACTTCATCACAAAGCTCTTGTAGCTAGGTGGGAGCGACTAGAGGATTCTGTCAATAACCGAGTCATCCGGAAGATTAACTCCCAGCTGAGACAAGCGGTTGTGCAACCCAGACATTTTGAGTATGTGCTCGGTGATAGAACTATTTTCCTCCATCTTACAACTGAGGAACTTGTCAGAGACATCATATCTCTCGACCAGGGCATGAGCTTGTAAAACCAATTTCAGCTCTTGGAACATCTCATATGCTCCGTGTTGCTCAAAAAGCTTTTCAACCCCGGTTCTAAGCTGTAAAGCATGCTGCACTAAACCAGGGAGTAATCATCACAACACGACTGCCAGGCGTTCATAACGTCTTGAGCCGCTGGGAAAACGGGTGCGTCACCTAGCGGTGCATCAAGGACATATAATCTCTTGGAAGCTATGAGAATGATCCTCAAGCTACGGACCTAGTCCATATAGTTGCTTCCATCATCTTTCAGCTTGGTTTTCTCTAGGAATGCGTTGAAGTTGAGGGAAACATTAGCGTTGGCCATTGGATCTACAATATAGATTGTAAAGACAATTTTAGACTAAGTTCATGATAATTAAGTTCACATAATGAAATTATTTAATGAACTCCCACTTAGATAGACATCTCTCTAGTCATCCAAGTGACACATGATCCACGTCAACTAGCCCGTGTCCGATCATCACATGAGACGGACTAGTCATCAATGGTGAACATCTCCATGTTGATCGTATCTTCTATATGACTCATGTTCGACCTTTTGGTCTCTCGTGTTCCGAGGCCATGTCTGTACATGCTAGGCTCGTCAAGTCAACCTAAGTGTATTGCGTGTGTAAATCTGGCTTACACCTGTTGTATGCGAACGTTAGAACCTATCACACCCAATCATTGCATGGTGCTTTGGAACAGCGAACCTTAGCAACGGTGCACAGTTAGGGGGAACACATTTCTTGAAATTTTAGTGAGAGATCATCTTATTTAAGCTACCATCGTTCTAAGCAAATAAGATGTAAAACATGATAAACATCACATGCAATCAAATAGTGACATGATATGGCCAATATCATCTTGCTCCTTTGATCTCCATCTTCGGGGAACCATGATCATCATTGTCACCAGCACGACACCATGATCTCCAAAATCGTGTCTTCATGAAGTTGTCTTGCCAACTATTACTTCTACTACTATGGCTAACGGTTACCAATAAAGTAAAGTAATTACATTGCATTTTTATTGACACACATGTCATACAATAAATTAAGACAACTCCTATGGCTCCTGTCGGTTGTCAGACTCATCGACATGCAAGTCGTGAATCCTATTACAAGAACATGATCAATCTCATACATCACATATATCATATCACATCCTTTGGCCATATCACATCACACGGCATATGCTACAAAAACAAGTTAGACGTCCTCTAATTTGTTGTTGCAAGTTTTTACGTGGCTGCTATAGGTTTCTAGCAAGAACGTTTCTTACCTACGCATGAACCACAACGTGATATGCCAATTGCTATTTACCCTTCATAAGGACCCTCTTCATCGAATCCAATCCGACTAGAGTGGGAGAGACATACACCCGCTAGCCACCTTATGCAACAAGTGCATGTCAGGTGGTGGAATCAGTCTCACGTAAGCGTACGTGTAAAGTCCGTTCGGGCCGCTTCATCCCACAATACTACCGAATCAAGATAATTCTACTAACAACAAGCAAATTGAAAAAATCGACACCCACAACAACTTGTGTTCTACTTGGGCATAGATTCTACGCATAGACCTAGCTCATGATGCCACTGTTGGGAGACGTAGTAGTAAATCAATTTTTTTCCTACGTATCACCAAGATCAATCTATGGAGAAACCAGCAACGAGCAAAGGGGGAGTGCATCTTCATACCTTTGAAGATCGCAAAGCGTAAGCGTTACTAGAACGTGGTTGGTGGAGTCGTACTCGCAGTGATTCATATCGCCGTGGTTTCTGATCTAAGCGCCGAACAACGGCGCCTCCGCGTTCAACACACATGCAGCCCAGTGACGTCTCCTACGCCTTGATCCAGCAAGGAGGAAGGAGAAGTTGAGGGGGAGCTCCGGGAGCATGACGGTGTGGTGATGGTGGAGCTACGTGGTACTCCGGCAGGGCTTTGCCAAGCACTACGAAGGACGAGGTGGAGGAGGGGTAGGGCTAGGCCGAGAGAGAGAGAGATGCATGTGTCTGGCAGCCCCCAAACCCCACATATATATAGGGGGAGTAGGAGGAGGGGCACACCCCCTAGGGTTCCCACCCTAGGGCGGCGGCCGGCCCTAGATGGCCTTTGGGCGCGGCAGCCAAGGGAGGGGAGAGGGGTGCGGCTGCCCTAGCCGCCCTAGGGTGGGCCTAGGGCCCATCCGGGCCTAGGGTTTGTCCCTCCTGTCTCCTTTGCTGCGTCTTGGGACAAATGGGAGGCGCACCAGCCCACCTAGTGGCTGTTTCCCTCCCACCTTCGGCCCATGCAGCCCTCTGGTGCCAATGGCCCCACACGATGGACCCCCGGAACCCGTCTGGTGGTCCCGGTACGTTACCGGTGATGCCCAAAACACTTCCGGTGACCAAAACCTCACTTCCTATATATGAATCTTTACCTCCGGACCATTCCTGAACTCTCGTGATGTTCAGGATCTCATCCGGGACTCCGAACAACCTTCGGTAACCACGTACACAATTTCCCTATAACACTAGCGTCATCGAACCTTAAGTGTGTAGACCCTACGGGTTGGGGAGGCATGTAGACATGACCGAGACATCTCTCCGGTCAATAACCAACAGTGGGATCTGGATACCCATGTCGGTTCCCACATGCTCCACGATGATCTCATCGGATGGACCACGATGTCGGGGATTCAATCAATCCCGTATACAATTCCCTTTGTCTACCGGTATGACACTTGCCCGAGATTTGACCGTCGGTATCCCTATTCCTTGTTCAATCTCGTTACGGGCAAGTCTCTTTACTCGTTCTGTAACACATCATCTCGTGGTTAACTCCTTAGTCACATTGAGCTTATTATGATGATGTCTTATCGAGTGGCCCCAGAGATACCTCTCCGTCGCACGGAGTGACAAATCCCAGTCTTGATTCGTGTCAACCCAATAGATACTTTCGGGGATACTTGTAGTGTACCTTTATAGCCACCCAGTTACGTTGTGATGTTTGTCACACCCAAAGTATTCCTACAGTATCCGGGAGTTGCACAATCTCATGGTCTAAGGAAACAATACTTGACATTAGAAAAGCTTTAGCAAACAAACTACACGATCTTGTGCTATGCTTAGGATTGGGTCTTGTCCATCACATCATTCTCCTAATGATGTGATCCCGTTATCAACGACATCCAATGTCCATGGTCATGAAATCGTGACCATCTATTGATCAACGAGCTAGCACAATAGAGGCTTACTAGGGACATGTTGTGGTCTATGTATTCACACATGTATTATGGTTTCCGGTTAATACAATTATAGCATGAACAATCAACAATTATCATGAACAAGGAAATATAATAATAACCTATTTATTATTGCCTCTAGGCCGTATTTCCAACACTTAGTCACCTTGTCCACCTTATCATTAAGAGTCTTGATCCTTGTTTCAAAGATCCTCACAAGACTGTTCTGGTTGTCCAGAATCCCCTTAATGTCCTTTTGCATGCCATGAACTGATGAGATCAAAAGATCCATTTGCTTATTTCTAGATCTAGGGACTTGAGCACTAGTGGCTCGAGCTGCCTCTGCCTCTGCCTGAGCTGCAGCTAAAGTGGGATGATCTGGGTCCATCACCAGGATGTTATCCTCAAGCTCTGGCTATAGGGGCAAATGGGGATTGTCAAGATCAAATATGTGCTTCTCAATCTAAGAGTTGATAAGCATCTGGATATAGCATGCATAGCAGCAAGAGCGCTTCTGATCAGCAGCAACCCTCTTGACTGTGTCAACAATCGAGTCCATGACTCTGATCCTGGTGTGACTGTTAAGGTGGATCAACATGTTGATGGAGTAGCCTCGGATCATCTTTCCATCTTCTGACTTGGGCATCAAAGTATGCGTCAGAATGGTGTTCATGGTATGGAGGCCATCTTGAAGATAGTAGATGGATCCTATCTTGTGAGATTGCACTTTGTCTGCAGGGATAGGAGTATACATATCCTTCATGGCATTGTGCCTCGCCTTGGATTCCATGTAGATATCCAAGTCTCCATCCTAAACCTCAGGGACTCCTAGAAGTGCAGCCCATTGATCAATAGTGGAATCATATTTGCTCCTTCTATCATCCATACAATCCTACCATCTCCATAGAAATGTGAAGTGGAGTAGAATTGCATGATCATCTCATCATTTCAAGCAGTAAGTTCTATGCCAACAAACTCATCCAAACCAATGGAGTGGAAATTGTGTTGGACACTTGGAAATTAGTCCTCATTCTCCTTAATGAATATCCAGTCTACATACCTCATGTCACTCACAGTCAGACTCTTGTCAAATAGCACGGTCTCATAGAAATCATGTTGCTCTTTGGTATTTAATCTGTAGTCCATAGCTGTCTTCTTCCTTTGGGCATATGGATCTATAACTCTCCGTGCCCTCAAACCTTAGTCTTTCCTCTTATTCATATCTTCAGCAAGTGGATAGCTGGCATTATGTACTGCAAGGTGTGGTCTGAGTTTCATCAAGGTTGTCAAGTCACCATCATGCTCAAATCTGGAGGTAGTTCCCTTGTTCTTTTCAGAAGTGGAATCTTCATGGATGTCCTCTTAGGCTTTTCAGCAGCAGCCTTCTTGGATTTGGTGCTCTTGGATGTGCCTGACTTAGGCATAGCATCAGCTAGAAGTTTCTTGCCCTTCTTCTTGGGAGGGGCCTTCTGAACATGTTCTTCCTCCTCTTCCTCAGCAGCAGCACCAGGAGCCTCCTCTAGATCTTCATACATAGATGTAGGCCTGACAGTCACATGGATTATCCTCTTTTTGGATCTCTTCTCCCCTGCCTTCTTAGGCATAGACTTCCTTGCGGGATCAATGGTCACTATAGCCCTAGCACTCTCATGTGCTCTCATAGATTCAGAGCTAGCACAGACTTTGATAACAACTCTCCTGGAAGAAGTGGCTTCAGTAGAAGACTTCTTAGCAGCCTTCTCTTGCTTATTAGCAAGGTTCTCCTCAGGGACAAAGACTGAATCCTCCTCATCTGAATTCAGCTTCCTCCTGGACCTAGTAGCAGCCTTGGGCAACCCATGGGAGCTGGGGGTGCCTGGATCTGAAGATGTACTAGGCTCAGGGCTAGTGCTTGAACTCATGTCAACACCCTACTCTCGCAAATTCTAACTGTCCTCGGCATCTGACATACTGACCCTGTGAATAGAGTATAGAAGAGCAGAAGAAGATGAGTCATCACAAAATGAGGCTAGTTTTTGAAATGTTGAACAAAATATTTCCAAGGATTTGCATTCTGTCACATAAAAATTGGTACAACCGAAGCAAAGTTTTCGGTGCTACCAAGACTGACTATCCCTTTAACAGAAACTTGGCACTCTTTTCGGTGAGACCGAAAAGAAGTACTCGGTTTCACCGAGACAGTTCTCAGCAACACAGAAAGACAAATCGATGACACCAATTTGTTTTATTCGATTCCACCGAGTTCCATTGGGCAGAAGGCAAACCCTAGTAAATCGATAATTTGCTAGACTATGGGAATTTCCTGTGGATAGCAAGACGTGCAATAGGTGTCTCATAGAGAAAAACAAATCCAGTGTGCAAGAATCAGACGGGGAGCGCATAGGAGGTTGAATCCGTACCCTAACTCGGTGACTGATCCGCTACGACGACGACGATGGAGAAGATTTCGTCGACGGCGGCGATTCCCAGCAATGGAGGAGTGCAGGAGGACAAGGGCGATGACTAGGGGTCTTGAAAATGGCAGCTTAGGGTTCTGAGGCACGACAGTTTGAGGATGAATTTCAAAGCATCGGGGTCCATAGTATATATACCCACCATTGTCGATGATGCCGATTCTATATTGTCGGTGTCACCGAGTTCCTCAACTGTCAGTTGACAGGGAAACTCGGTGTAACCGAGAATATGGAATCAGTGTTACCGAGATTAAAAAGCCAGATCAACCCTAGGCATTCAGTGAGATCAAGATTTGGGGTTGGTTCCACCAAGATGCACTTGGGAGGTTTTAATGGCCAGTCCTTGTCGATACCGAACTCTGAGTGCTCCACATACAGAGGGATCGAAAAGCACGTGTTCAAATTTTGTGATGCCGCATGAATAGAGTATGAGGTGAGAAATAATAGATAGCTAAAGAGTGGCCCTAGGCATTCTTGTCCATCCAATTGGCAAAAGATAAATCAAAGACCAAATAGCAACAATTGGATGTCCTCGAATGAGAAAATAAATGCAGACCAACATGCTCACACAATAAGATGTCAAATGAAATCATGACAAACATGCACAAACACTCTAGCATCTAAGAAGCACTTGGACGATGACAAAGTCATCTATATATGAGTATTTGACTTAGGAGCCAAGTAAGAATACTTGATCATAGATCATACTCATCGTTTAAGCACAAGTGGGGTTACGACTTGTACATAAAGCATTTAATGTTGTCACATACTAAGAGATGCTTTGACTCAAGTCTTAGAGTAAATCTCCCCCTTGATGTGACATCCCCCCATAAGAGGGATAAATTAACCTTGAGTTTTGTCGATGAAGACTTCATGTTGGTGAGGTAGTGGTGGATGCTCAAAAAAGATCACCAAGAGTTGGAAGCATCCTTGTTGTTTCCTTACTCTTCTCACCTACATGGGTTAGTCCAACACACAAGAGACAAATACAAGGATATCTATGGACATGGAGTGCAAAGCATGTGTGATGATGTCCATTGATTTGTTGATTACCTTGTCCCTTGCTTACCTTTGAGGGAATGTGTGACTCCTTGAACTATTGCATAGGGTTGATGTTGATTGCAAATAGATCTTGCCAATAATAAATGTGAGTTAATTTCATTGGCGGAGTCACCCCTCAAGAACTTTCTAGTTCTTGGGGACCCACATCAAGTTGATGGGGATCCTTGGTATTGTAGTTGCCTTTTTAGACGTTGAGCTTGAAGTAGCCTAGGGAACTCACTCCACCATAGCAAGGGATTCGTCTTCATATGAGTCAATGTCCTCTTGAAGTTTGTTCTTGCCCTTGAGCTTGTGGTCTTGTGGTGGAAGGTCATCTTGAGTGTTTGTCCCCTTGGGAAGAGTATTTTCATACTTCTCCTTTTGAGGAACAAACTTGGGCTTGGGATATTGACCTTCTTCCCATTTGACTCCATTAGCGTTGAAGTAGCCAACACCACGATTCTTCCGATATCCTCCATGCTTGCGTACAAATTCCTCAAATTGCTTACACGCGGCAAGACTCTTGTACATACCTTTCTCTATAATTACTTTCAATAAAGCATTTTCTTGCTCAAGTGTAACTTGGCTAAGAGAATTATCATTAGTGCAATCAATAGAACTACTAGGAGCAACATCATTGGGTTTAGTATTTTTATTATTACTACTAGATGAAGAACCTTTCTGTTGCCTTTGTTACTAGTTTGCTTAGATTTAACTTGTGGCGTGAGTGTACACAAGAGTCGTCATTTAGCAAGATAAGAGGAATTCTTCTTTCGAAGATCGTCATTGATAGCTTTAAGGAACTCATGTTCTTGCTCTAAATTGAGCTTCTCGAAGCATAGCTTCGCATGTGTCCTTACAAGCTCTCTATGATCTTCTAGAGTTGACTCGTGAGCTAACTTAAGAGTTTTAAGTTCTTGAGTTGGCCTTTCTATTTCCAACTTATCATCATCACACGACTTATCTACACTAGTGTGAGTACTAGCAAGTTCATTTTGACTATCATTACTAGATTTGTCACATAGCAAGTCATCTTCAATTAACAAGTCATCTTCATCACTATTGAAATCAAGATATTCGGGGTGTGATACCTTGGGGCCTTTAGCCATGAAGAAACTTCCACTCCCTTCGTTTGGTGAATCAAATAGATCATAGGAGTTGGTAGTCACTAGTGCAATTCCGGCAACACCTTCATCTTGCGTATAGTCGGCGTTGGAGGGATAACTTCTCTCGGAGTGGTTGACGGAGTAGGAGCCAGAAACCCATTCACTAACATGAGCTTGATGTTTCGTTCTCGAGTAGCTCTTGGTGTACATGTCCTTCTTCTCCGAATCTCTACTTCTCCTTGAGGGTTTTTGTTCATAACGATCATCTCTACTCCTTCTCTATATTCGAGGTGACTCATCTCTTGAGCTTCGTCTTCTTGGTGACTCTTCTCTTTGTTTGTAGGGAGCCATGCACTCGTTGGAGTAGTCTCCTGGCTTCCCACAATTGTAGAAGTTTCGGTCACGACTTGATGAATGCTTCTCTTCATATCTTGAGTTGGTGCTTCGATCTTTGCTTCTATTCTTGTAGAACTTGTTGAATTTCTTGACCATGAGGCTTAACTATTCATTTGTGACAAGGTTGTCGCTTGAGGTAGCGGGGGCATCACTTGTGGTTTTGTAAGCACCGCTAGACTTGTGGTGAAGCTCTTCCTTGTCTTTGAGTGTCATCTCATGAGCAACAATCCTACCAATCACTTCTGTTGGCTTGAGATCTTTGTAGTTGGGCATCATTCGGATCAATGTGCAAATGGTGTCATATAGATCATCCAAAGCTCGAAGTATCTTCTTGATGATGAATTTATCAGACATAAGCCGGCAATCTCATTGGTGATGAGAGCTAGCCTAGAGTACATCTTAGCGACTACTTCACCATCCTTCATCTTGAACTTGTCAAGTTGACTTTGAAGAACATCCAACTTGGATTCTCTCACAGATTCTGTACCTTCATGCATAACAATCAAACTATCCCAAATCTCTTTTGCATTCTCAAGACGGCTGGTCTTGTTGAATTCCTTGGGGCATAGGCAGTTGTAGAGAATGTCACATGCTTGAGCATTGAGTTGAAACATCTTCAACTCATCCGTGATCGCTTCACGATCGGGTTCCTTTCCTTCCGCAAAGAATTCACCATGCACGACAAAATGAACAACAGCCCAAATGGAGGGGTTATGACCAAGCAAATGCATTTTAATTTTGTGCTTCCAACTAGCAAAATATGTGCCATCAAAGTACGGACCTTTGCGGTGATAATCTCACTCACTAGACGCCATACTTCTCCTAGGTTGTGAGACCAATGCAATGGATACCAAAGCTCTAATACCACTTGTAGGACCGAAGGTATGTCTAGAGGGGGGTGATTAGACTACTTGACCAAATAAAAGTTTTGCCTTTTCCCAAATTTTAGTGTTTGCAGTTTTAGCATTCATGGCAAGTCAATTTCACCCTACACATGCAAGTCTAAGAGTATAGCAGCGGAAAGTAACAACAAGCATGAGTAAAAGGGATAGGGTAGGAATATCAAACACAATTGTAGGCACGATGATTTTTCCCGTGGTTCCGATAGGTGGCGCTATCGTACATCCACGTTTATGGAGTCTTCAACCCACAGAGGGTAACGGTCGCGAGAGTCCACCAAGGGCTCCACCCATAAGGGTCCATGAAGTATCAACCTTGACTATTCCATATGGGTTCCGTCCAGGAACGACTAGCATCACTATGGGTATATCTTCACGAAGTAGGCGATCTCCTTGCCCTTACAAACTTCTTGGTTCACTCTAGAACACGAAGTAGGAGGATCCCAAGCAACACAACCAATCTAGGAGGCACCACCCTCCAAAAGGTAATAGGCTCGGTAATGACGATGAACTCCTTGCTCTTGTGCTTCAAGATGATAGACTCCTCAACACACAATCACTCTCTCACAGATTTGGCTTGGTGGAAGAGATGTGATTGGTGGAAAGTAACTTGGGGAGGCTAGAAATCAAGATCCATATGGTTGGAGTGGAAGATCTTGATCTCAACACAAGGGTAGGTGGTTCTCTCTCAGAAAATCTGATAGCATAGGTATGAAATAGTTCTGAGTGCTTCTCTTTCGAGTAGGTGGTGGTTTAGGAGTATATATAGGCATCCCCAAAATCCAACTGTTACGCACAAAATGACCAACTCGTTGATGCCAATGTGTTAATCTCGGTGGTACCGAAGTGATCAAAAGGTGGAAACTTTTGAATCTCGGTGAGACCGATATATGAAACTCAGTTGCACCGATAAGGTGACCAACGGTCATATTTCCAATCTCGGTGACACCGAACCAACAATCTTGGTGGTACCAAAAATGTGAAGTTGTGTGACATAAAGTTGGCAACCTAAACTCGATGGCATCGGTATGGAATCGTTTGCACCGAAGTGGCTAGGGTTTGTCTGAGTCTGTCTAGGTTCTGGAATCGGTGGCACCAGGATAGGAATGTTGGTTGCACCGATTTTGATTGTTTGACTATAGACAGACTATGGTGGGAGAGCTTGTGGATGTTTTTTGTGACTATCACTTGTGCACGTATGAGCATTTTGTTCACCAACAAAACCTTACCCCCTTTTAATAGTATTGGCTTTCCTATTGACTCAAAGTGATTTCTCACAAATGTAAAATGTAGAGTCCTCTTGCTTGAAGCTTGGCCAACAAATTTCCTTGCATCTTGGGGTAATTCCACAATCCTTTTGCCATCCCTATCATTGAACTTTTCCTAAAATATACTTGGTGGAAACATTAGTTCAATGACTTATATGTTGTTATTAATTACCAAAACCACCAAGGGAGCAAATGTGCTTTCACTTCTCCGCTATGCTTCCGAAGCATGACATGATTGACAACCCACTTGGGGTGGAGTACCTCGAAGATGAATCCTACCTTTTGTAGCTTCTTGGTTTCTTGAGCGATGAACTTCTGTTTCTCTATCGTTTAGCGTTGTGCCTTTTACTTCATGGGTCGTGTGTCGAGACACACGACTAGGTGGTGCTCGATGACCTCCCTTGGCACACTGGGCATGTCTTACGGTGTCCAGATGGACATATCAACATTTGCCCAAAGGAAGGTGACGAGCTCACCTTCCTATTTGGCCGATGGGCCATTGCAGATGGTGATGGTGGGCCTGAAGCCATTGTTGTCCAGTGACATCTTTGTCTGAGCATGTGCCTGAGAGAACATGGCTTCTTCTTGGAGGGAGCAGGCTCGACGTCATCCTCGTTGGTACAATGGGTGGTGGCGGAAACCTTATAGGCGCTCTTGAGGGTCCGCACTGCATCCTTCTTGTCACAATGGACAATGATGGCGCCGCTGAAGCCCAAGAGCTTGACGGTGTTGTAGGCACGATGAGTCACTGCCATGAACTTGGCGAGTGCAGGATAGCCCAAGATGGCATTGTAGGGGAGGCCAATGTGCGCCATGTCAAAGTCGATGAGCTCGGTGTGGTAGTTCTTGCAGCTGCCTAAGGTGATAGGAAGATGCACTTCCCGAGGGGCAGGGTGGAGTCATCAGTCACACTTGAGAAGGGCCTTGTCGGTATCAGGCTCTCATAGGGCACTTGAAGCACCTTGGACGTCTCTACAGAGAGTACACTAAGGCCCGCGCCATTGTGGATGAGCGTCTTAGTGACAACGACGGTTTTGATAGTGGGTATGCACATCAGATGAATCGTCCCCACAACCCTTGTGGACTTGGGGTGGTCGGTGTAATCGAAGGAGATCGGGAACTGCGACCACTTGAGGGGCCTAGAGACCTCAACTCGGGGGAGGGTAGCATTAACCTCGTGGGAGAATTGCTTGAAGTGGCGGTTGGAGGCAGGAGTCTGGGATCCTCCAAGGATGCACACCACCTCACAAGGCTCCGAGTAGCCGCCAGTCTTCATCCAGCAAGTTGTTCCTACCGGTGCGCGACGGGGCGGCATTGGCTTGAGGAGGATTGGCCTCGTGTGGTTGGTTTTGCCAGCCCTGTCGGTAGTTGTTGTTGTTGCTTTTGCTGTTGTGGTCGTTGTTGTTGTTGCGGTTGTTCCAGTGGCCACCATTGTGGCCTGCATTGCAATTGTTGCAATCGTCTCGCCTGACCCGGTGGTCCTGATGGAGCATCATGAGGTCATGGTAGTCCTCGGTATGGTGAGTGTTCATGTTATTGAAGGCATAGCCGGGGTGGCTGTCTTTCTTGGGCGCAGACTCATCACGGTTGTGTCCGCGCTTCTGCTCAGGCTCTGCTGCGAACAAAGTGGGGCCCTTGCACGTCCTTGTTCTTGGCCTTTGCAAAGTCAAAAGCCATGTCTGGTTCGTTGTGGTAGAAAAGGTGGCCCTCTTAAGCCTTGGTGCATCGGTCGACGAGGTCGAAGAGCGTGGCGACGGTGTCGAGCTCGTCGTTAATGGCGATCTTCTCGCACATCCTGACATCCATGACGCACGCAAAGAAAGCGGAGATGATTGTGGCATTAGAGGCACACGGAATCTTGTCGCGTGCCTTGCTGAGGCACTGAATATATTTGCGCAGGGTCTCGCCAGGCTGCTGGGGGCAATGGGATGCTCATATGTACTCCTTGAAGTTGAAGACGAACTGCGCGCACAGCTCGTACCATGAGGGGATGGAGACCTCGGGAGGTTCATCAGCCTCAAGTGCGTCGTGTCCTTGAGGTCCATGGGGAACCTGTTCGCCATGACTGTGTCATTTTCACCCACGGCTTCGATGCCGATGGCATAGAGCTACAGGAACTCCATGGGGTTAGATGCGCCATCGTTACGAGGAGGTAGCTCTGGCTTGAAAGGCATGGACCACACCACGCAGCGTACCTCACGAGTGAAGGCATGGAAACCCTCATTGTTGGATGGATTGCCATCAATGAGGGCAGCATGGTTATGGCACCCGGCCGCGACGACGTCCTAGAGGGTGTGATGCCAGCGCTCGCGCTGCCTTTCGAGGATCATGCATGCATTGGGTGCTGCATGATGGATGATCTGGCAGCTGGGGTCAGCATGGGGCGACGAAGATGCTCCATGGGACGGCTCCAGTGCGTGCGCGTAGTGGTGATGACCATCGCCCTCACTCGGCGGAGGAGGAGAATCCTACCCTGCCCTTGCACCCTGCTACGTAGGAGGAGGCAGGGAGTTGGTGAGGACCGGGGTGAACCCGATGGTGTTGACGAGCTCGATGATGCGCATAAGCCACACATCACAGCTGACCGCGGTGGAATGATAGCACAGTAGATGTTGCGGCAAGACGAGCATGACATATGGAGATGGCTGGCCATGTCAACCATGCAAAGATTCTATGGCGGTGTGTGTAGGCAGAGGGTTCACCTGCACAGACGGGTGAGTCATCGCTGAGCATGACATATGCGCCTCCCCAGTCGCAGGCTCTTTGGCGGCACAAGGATGCTTGCGATGGTCGACATTGACGAGGGGATCTGTGCGGACCATCTAGGCCCTTCGCACATACCTCTCGTGGTGTGCCTCGGCCATGTCAACGCCGAGCGAGGTCGAGGATGAAGATGCGGAAGCATATCCTCTACCTGGTGCACCAAATGTCAGAGATTGGTTTTGTACCTAAGGTAAAGCCTCCAAGAACCCTGGTTTGAACTGTCGGCATTCTGGGATCGGGGGTACCCACACCTGCCTGCCTGCGGCCTAGCACGTGGCCCACCACAACGGCTCAGTACGACCCCGCAACAAGCCCCTCAAGATAAGTCCCTCGCGAGAGACCCTACCTCGTGAGGAAGACAACGCCAAGACGTCCAGAGGAGTGGCATCCCCTAGGCCGCCTCCCGAGGATCGGAGATTCCTATGCACGTACTCGGCCTCAAGAGGTTTAGCGCGTGAAGAGGGGGGACAATTTCCTCTTTCATGCTAAGGAGGCAAAGGCATACGCGGGTTACCAAGGAATCCCCCAAAGGTTTCCTTCCGAGTGCAACAGGACCGAGACCACGAGCTCGGCAGGACGGATGTCATCACCGAGCCCACCGCTGCATCACACCCGGAAGCTTTGCAGGCAAAGACACCCTTTAGTCATGATAGGATGTACCTCTTGTCCCCTTTCAAATTTGGCCATTGTGGGATCCCTTCCCGCCTGTGCGATAAGGGAATAGGACCGTGGCCACTATAAAGAGGGACTAGCTCCCATTACAGAAGGCGGGTTGGACACACCAATTCATCATTGCCAAGATCCCTTGTGAAGCCACCCAACCACTGTACTAGTTCATCCTTTTCCTCCTCGTGAGACCAATCCACCACAAGGAAGAGTAGGGTTTTACACCACAAGGTGGACCGAACCTGGGTAAATCCCTGAGTCCATCTTCCCCGCTTGCACCTACTCGATGCAGCCAGGCCCTAGGGTGAGAAGCTTGAGACTTCGATCTGGTTGAGATCTTCACACACGCCCCAGTGTTCGAATGGATTTTGCGGAGCCCCGATTCTGACATTTGGCATGCCTGGTAGGGGGAAATCGGTAGAATTGGGGATCAAACCCTGTGATCCGCGTTGGAAGAAATATGCCTTAGCTAGTGAGCCAGGTAGGGGCATGTCGTAATCTTCCTCCAGTTCCACCTTGTCTCCGCTCCGTCGCTCCCATGGTCGATGCCCGCCAAGTTCGTGTCGAGCGCAGGGCCGCTCGCATCGCCCAGATGGCGCCCATGGGCCGCGGTGTCCCGTGCCGCTCCACCCTCCGCACAGGACGATGGCTACACCACCACTCCGTATCCTATTCCTTCCACGGTGTCATCCTCCCATGCTTGCCGCGGACCGACAAATGCACCAACTGCGCTGCTCATGGCGCGCGAGCTGCTACATTACCGCCCCGCTAACAAACGCTATGAAGACCGGCTTGGCCGCATCGCCAAGTTCGTAGATGCCGTCGGCGAGTCCCCAACGCCTTCCCACTCGCTCCGTCCTCAGCCCTTCCAGGCGGGCGACGTGGCCCATGGCACGCCTCCTCCTCCCTCCTTGTACAGCGCCGACCTCGAGCCCAGGCGCAAAGCGTGCCCCCACGACCCGCCATGTGTGGCATAAGTGCACACACGAGACGAGGCGAGCTGCCAGGTGGTGTCGTGGCCGCAAGGTGATGCGCGTGCGCTCCACCCGCTGCCGTGCCAGCATCAAGACCTTGCGCCACTAGAGGTTGCGGTGAACGGACACCAAGACCAGGTCCCCATCGTTCATGTTGTGCCTGAGAGTGAAGCGGCCTGCCGCGTCTTCACCTCGCAGCTGCGCCGCGCCGTCTGGCACAACAAGTTCAAGCCGGACGTGCGTCTTTGCTACGACGGCACCACCAACCCCATAGAGTTCCTCCAGCTGTGCTCGCTGAGCATCGAGGCGGCAGTGACAAGGTCATGGTGCACTGGTTCCTCAAGGCTCTGAAGGATGGCGCACGCTCCTAGATCATCAACCTCCCAAAGGGATCGATCTCCTCCTGGGATGAACTTCGCAAGCATTTCATCGCCAACTTCTAGGGCACCCGAGACCGCCCCCAACGGTGAGCGACCTGCGTCGTGTGAAGCAGCAGGAGGGAGAGACCCTGCACAAGTATATACAGTGCTTCATGAGCGTCTGCCTCAACATTCAGAAGGCGTCGAATGATGACATCATCTCGGCGTTCACCGATGGCATCACGTACCTCAGGATGAGGGAGGAGCTCACCATCCATGACGACATGTGCTCTACCCTGGAGATGTTCAACCTGGCGAACAAGTGCATGAAGCCCGAAGCAGGCTGCCTCTCCCTTCGTGAGCTTCCGGAGGCCGACCCTAAATATAAGAAGGCTAAGTCCAAGGAGGTGAAATGACAGAACCCCACCATGCTGGCAGTTGAGCCCGAGACGAAGCACGGTCGAGATCAGGAAGAACCCCCCAGGAGAAATCGCCCATTCTGTGGGTTCCACTACACAAATACCCATAGCACCAGCGACTACCAGGAGCTCAAGGAGCTCCATGATGAGCACCTCGGTCGTTGCACCGAGCGCAGTGTCCATGGCTACGATCGTGGAGGAGGCCGTGGCGGATGCCGCCGGGACAACGACTTGTCAAGACTGGCGCGACCAGCCTCGCAAGGACCGTAGGCGTGACGAGCCTCGTGATGGACCCTGACGCGATCAGCCTCGAGAAGCTCGTCCTTAGGGAAGGGCCGACCTTCCTCCGCTACCACCGCCACCAAGGAGGAACGGCGGCGACCGGCGAGACGATGGGGCTGGGGGCTGATAACCCACAAGTGTAGGGGATCGTTTGTAGCCTTTTTAGATAAGTAAGAGTCTCGAATCCCAACGAGGAGCTAAAGGTAGAACAAATATTCCCTCAAGTTCTATCGACCACTGATACAACTCTACACACTTAACGTTTGTTTAATCTAGAACAAGAATTAAACTACTTTGTGGGAATAAAACTACAAGTACTTTGCAAAAAATAAACTTATTAGTGCAGTAGCAAGCTTTTGGTAACACAAGAGAAAGATTTTCCCTAGGCAATTGAATATGATACGATAGATACTTGTTATATGCAATGAGGGAGACACATGAGCTAACATACTTTCTATACTTGGATCATATGCACTTATGATTGGAACTCTAGCAAGCATCCGCAACTAATAAAGATCATTAAGGTAAAACCCAACCATAGCATTAAGTATCAAGTCCTCTTTACTCCCATACGCAACAACCCACCTACGCGGGTTTATGCTTCTGTCACTCAAGCAACCCACCATAGGCAAATCATGAACATATTGGAACACCCTACAACGGGGATCCCTCACGCTTGCACGACACGGAGGGCATCATAGGACAGCACCATACCAGCATACAACTCACATCAATAACATCATACCACAATTAACCCATAGGACAAAAGAGATCTGCTCAAACATCACAGGATAGCCAAATATCATTGGAAAATAATATATGGAGTTAAGCACCATGTTTAAGTAGAGATTACGGCGGGGAAGAGAGGTGTTACAATGCTGCATAGAGTGGGAGAGAGTTGGTGTTGACAGCGGCATGGTTGTTGATGTAGATTGCCGCCATGATGATTGCCCCAACAGCGTTCCGGCGCCACCGGGAGAGAGGGGGAGAGAGCCCCCCTCCTTCTTCTTCTTTGCCCCCCTAGATGGGAGGAGAGTTCCCCCTCTCGTCCATGGCCTCCATGGCAGCGGAGGGGAAGGAGCCCCTCCGAGATTGGATCTCCCTCTTTGTTCTCTTCTATTTCACATTTTTCTTTTCTGGCCAAAAACCGTTTCTTATATTCTCGGAGATTCATAACTCCGATCGGGCTGAAATTTTGAGAGGATTTTTACCCAAAAATTAGCTTTCTTGCGCCAGAAGGTTAGCTCCAACCAACATGCAAGGTCGGCACGGTCCACCAGGCCGTGTTTGGGCCCTAGCATGTGCCCTAGTAGATGGTGGAGGCTATGGGATTCCGTTTGCGTTGATTCCACTTCTCAAAATTCATAAATATCCAAAAAATGTCCGTCAATATTTATCACGTTTGGACTTCATTTTATATGGAATTACTACGAAGCAAAAAAACACACAAAAAACAGGAACTGGCACTGGATCAATAGGTTAGTCCAACAAATCATATAAATTGTTGCCAAACGTATGTAAAAGTTATATAATATTGGCATGAAACAATAAAAAATTATAAAGACGATAGAGACATATCAAGGGCTTCCAGGAGCCCCGTACGGTTGCTTGCATCCTGGGCGGGGCTTAGGCCCCAGCCTCCCACCGCATCTTCAAGCAGTTCCCTCGTGAGGTAACGCCGCCCTCCCAAAGCTCGAGGCCGCGCGTCCCCTCAAGTGGTCGAAGTGGGCCATTACCTTTGATTCCAAGGACTAGCTCAAGTGCTTGGCCTCCGCAGGCGCGCTCCCTATGATCTACACTCCCACCATCAGCAATGTCCTCGTCACCAAGACCCTCATCGATGATGGCGCTGGGTTCAATGTCCTCTCTGTCGAGACTTTCGAGATGCTCCAGGTGACCTATGACTAGATCATGCCAACCAAGCCCTTCTCAGGAGTGACTGATGGCTCCACCACACCCCTGGGGTAGGTGCGCCTCCCAGTCACCTTCGGCAAACGTGACAACTACCACACCGAGCTCATCGACTTTGACGTCGCTCACATCGGCCTCCCGTACAATGCCATCCTCAGGTACCCTTCCCTCCCCAAGTTCATGGCGGCAACTCACCATGGCTACAACGTCCTCAAGATGCCAAGGTGCAACGACATCATCACGGTCGCTTGTGATGAGAAGGATGCAGTCTGATCCCTCGAACACGCCTACCAGGCCATGGCGGTTGAAAACTCGGACGACGAGGGCAACGTCTTGCCTCCCGAGGACACCCGCAAGAAGCAGAAATAGCTCATCCCCAAGAGACGCCAAGGGGCTGGGACCTCCACCATTGGCGTCTCGGGCCCTGGTCCGCTGTTGGGGCACCTCTCCTTCTCGCATAGGAAGGCGCGCCCGACGCCTCCCTCAAGGAAGGCTCGAGGGCTTCCACCTAGAGAGCTTCCAACCTGACCGATGCGACGGGGGAGGTGCTCGGGCACCACTCGGAGGCGTGCTTCAACACGTGCTCCCACAAGCAAGAAGCAAGGCGCGAGGCACCAGGAGCAAGAGAGTTCATCACAACTATGATCAAGGAGCTTCAGGAGGCGCAGGCCATACGCGGCGAGCGCCGCCCTGCATCGCCCAGTGCGGTAGTTGTCCCCAACGGCAGGCTATGCATCTGCGTCAAGATCCTGGGCCTCAACAGGGCCTCATCACGGGGCCTCTTTTGGCCATCGCGTGTCAGATGTACTGGGGGCTTCCCCTGCGGCTACATCCGCTTGCCCTTTGGCCTCGTGAACATGGGCGCTACGTACCAGCACCTCCTACAGACCGTCCACACGTCTCATGAGGCCCGATGTCGCGAGGTTCTTCAGGAGGCCCCAGGCCCTCGCAAGCCCCTCGAGCCTCCAGAGCACTCAAGCTCATGATGATCCAGCCTTGACAACTACCCCAACGCTTTAATAGCATCAATGCCAGGTGACTTTTGGTTTGTTCAATTCAGGGCGCCCCTCAGGCTGCATCATCCTCAAGCTCCAAAAGCCCACCCTCGCTGCTGTATTGTTTTGTGCATGCGTCAGACTGATTCGGCATTTAATGATTTTCCTAAGTATTCCAACTGCATGCCCGGTGCTTCGTCACCATGAATGTCGCCGTGCCCTTACAACCCCGCCTTTGACCGTCTCATGATTAAGGGCTCGTACAGTGTCTATGCTCGGGTCCGTCCCTGTAGCGTTTATGAATCCAAGCGGACGAGCTCTGTCTCACGGGCCATCCCATGTACGTCACCTCGCCGAGGCCCTTGGTACATGTCCTCGCATGAGCTAGTCGAGTGTGGGTGAGTCAGGGCGGGCGGCCCGGTTCCAATAACCGCTATTCGGCGCTTCACCATCATAGAAGCCGTGTGCCTCGTGTCTGTCATAGGGTTTGTTGCATGAGAAGACTCGACATAGCATCTGTTCTCGGGACCGTACCTGCAGCATCGATAAACCCAACGACTGAGTTCTGTCTGGCAGCCTGGCTCCGCACACGTCACCTCTTGGGGTCTTTGGTGTTTGGCCTTCTCATGCGATGGCCTCCGGAGATTCATTCGGCGTAGGTTACCCACACCCCACAGGTCTTACAAGCGCTTCTCACACGATAAAAATTCAGGCGCAATCCGCCTTTGAGGTTGGGCCTCGTGAGTCCCGCCGGCAACGGGTGCCCAGATACACCTCCCCACTTTAGCCATGCCAGCCACACGTACAAACTTATTGGGTTGTCCACGCCCGGAGACTAACACAGAACTTCCTTCCCATGCCCAAGTAGAAGCCCCATGCTCCGTGCTGGCGGATGACACTGTCGCTCAGCGGCTATGCCCATGCCCAGTGGAAGCCTCATGCTCCGTGTTGGGGGATAAACAACTGAGGGCGCCCTAGGAGTTGCACCAACCTCAAGATGGCCTCTCGGCTCTTCGCACATCCCTGTCATGCAGGGTTATCCTAGGATGCACATGCGAGGGGGCTGCCCGGGGGGCTACGCTCAGGACGGGCCTAGCGTGAGCTACCTCACCAAGTTCTGGTACCTGGTCTTCTCACGTCCCTCCCAGGTAAAAGCTGGCGAGGAAAGGTACGAACTCACCTCATGGGCGTCACTCGCACTTCAAGGGGGGCCCCTGAGCATTGCGACTCAGGGGCCTCACTGATCACGTAGCCCCCCACCCCTTGGTCTTGTACTGGCGGTCCGGACACCCAAACGATGGTCGAGGTATGCATGAGATTGGGCCCTGCCGACGCGGAGCACTAAGGCGCTCCAAATCTACCTTGTTGTCTTCATGTTTCCTCCATGAGTGCAGCTCGCACGTCAAGGGGGACCCCTGAGCATCGCGACTCAGGGACCTCACTAGTCACATAGCCCCTTGCCCCCTCGTATCGTCCTCGTGATCCGGACGCCTCAATGACGGTCGAGGTGTGCGCGGGATTGGGCCCTGCCAACACAGAGCGCAAAAACAAGTGGGAAGGAAACAAGGCACAAGAGGAAATCACGAAATTCAAGCAATTATTAGAGGCACTGAATGTCCTACGAATTCAAAAGTCTTATGCCTCTATGAGGCACGGTAAATGTTGCATGCTAAAATCTAGGAGGAGGGGTCATCATTGCCATGGCCGTTGTCCTCAACTGTCCCAGCCATGACAAGCTCATTGTCAACGTCACTGCCGCCGTCGTCGCCACCTCTTGCCTCCGTCACCGAATGCTTGGCGGTGGCGATGCAGGTGAACTTCTCCACCAACGCATCCACCGGATCCTTCATGGACACTTACGTAGAGTCGCGGGACTCAGGAGCAACCAGAACAATCACCGCATCGAAGCCAAAGCCAGGCTCGCGAAGGTAGAGCTGGCTGAAGACGCGTGTCGCGGCCATGGCAAGAAGGTTGCAACACTCGTCCTCCAAGATGGTCTCCACCCTGATGGAAGCACCTTCGAGCACCTTACAAGCTTGAAGGAGAGCCCTACGTAGCCGACTTCGGGAGTCACCAAAGGCCCCCAGAACCCTCCTCTACAGATGGAGTGTAGCGACTCGCGAAGCTTGAGTTCGAGGGAGGGGAAGGCCTCATGCTCCGCGGCTGCCTTCTTCTCGGCAACGGTGAGGGTCCCCTCTGTCGGTGTCAAAACTGGCGGATCTCCGGTTGGGGGTCCCAAGCTATGAGACTACGATCGATGGTAATAGGGGACAAAGGAGACGATGTTTACCCAGGTTCGGGCCCTCCTATGGAGGTGAAATCCTACATCATACTTGATTATATTGATGAAATGAAGGTTACAAAGTTGATCTACCTTGATATCGAATATCTAAACCCTAGATGAGTTGTTCTCTGCCCTACAATCCAAAACCTTACGGCTTATATAGACACCGGGGGGGTACTAGGGTTTACACATGGTCGATTGCAGATCAAAGGAAAAAAACATGCCTATCTACTGCCAAAAGCTTGGAGGACATGCCACAACTCCTTGAAGCTTCCACCCTGGCGACGGGGCCTTTGATCATCCAATGCTCATCCAGCGGCCCACATAGTCCAGCCCATGAGAAACAGGTCGGCCATCCGAGGACCCCTTAAACCAGGACTCCCTCAGTAGTCCCCGAACTAGCCTCCAACGCCGAAGTATATCCGGACAATCTTGCGCATCAAAGTCTTCGGCTTGCAAGGCAAGTCCCTCTATCCCTTATTATTCGGCAACCATCATGTCATCAGCAAAATACTAAGCGTCACGAACGTGTAGGGTCCATTGTAATAACCGTCAGCAGCTCAACGGCTTTTTACAAGATTGCCCCTCACACAAAGGAGGCACCACCCATTTAAACAAACGGAATCATGGTCTAGGCCACACCCTCTTCTTCCTCCCCATCTGAAAAAACCTTGAGCGAGAGATCACCACAAGAACATGGCAAGCGCCCCCAACTCTTCCTTGCGCCCTTACGGTTCCCGTCCCCGGGATTGGACAAGCTACTCAATATCTCTCCTTGACTATGCAACCTCAAGACCCAAGGGTATCTTCCTTCCTCGGATCTAGCGGTTACCCACGCCGGTTTGACTTCATTCAACGGCGAAGCCATCGCGGAACACTTCCCCAATCCTCAAAAGGGAGAGCGTGTATGTTTCGTGCCCTTCCTCTTACGGGGTCTCGGGTTCCCTATTCATCCATTCCTGAGGGGATTATTGAAGTTCTATGGGATCCAGCTCCATCATCTCACCGAGGGTCCATTCTGCACATCTCGGGCTTCGTCGCCCTTTGTGATATGTTCCTGGATTGCGAGGCACACTTCGAATTGTGGAGGAAGTACTTCTGTCTCGTTTGTAGTACTTGGGACAAGACAATTTCAGAGGTCGGAGGAGCCAAAATATGTCGCATAGCAGGGACGGGGTATCTAGTGAGAACACCGAAGGAGTCCGAAGAATGGTCCTCGGAATGGTTCTACATTGAGGACGTCCCCCTACTTGATCCAGCTCGGAGGGGTTTGCCCGAATACTCCGACGCCCCTTGAAGAAAAGGTACAACTGGCGACCAAAGAGCTCATCCTAAGAGGATAGCGTTGAAGTGCAACGCTTGGCAGCCCATGTAACGGTACTAGCTCATCATAAGTTGACCATGATAGACGTCATGGTTGCCGCCATCACCAGGTGCATTCAGCCTCTTCAGTAGAGAATACACCCTTTGTGGTGTTACAACGGGACAAGAGACAACACTCGCTCCCGATGACTGGGTCCTACCGATCAAACAACATTAGCTCCCATACTTGCCGACCTATACAAAGGGGAGCAAGAAGATTTTGTTCGGCTGTCGACCAAGGAGGGCTACTCAAGTCACAATCCCATCTAATGGGTGAGCCTTTCAACTCCGTGACCAGAATTTAGGTTTTCAATTTGTCCCTTTTTAACCGAAGCCTTTAACTTATGTGAACAGGAATGGGGGAGCTTCATCGAGAAAGTTAATTGTCCGCCCCCAACTCGAGGACTATTCTCGTGATGACGATCCAGGCTTTCATGACGACCCGGATCTGTCGATTGAGCTTGAAGACGGGGTTTTCTACCAGGAGAGCCTCGACCGCTCCAAGGTGGCTATCATAGCCGATTACCCCAGATCATTCCCTTCCCCTGCGATAAGCAAGAAGAAGAAAAACTCATCACGCAAAAGGCAAGTATCCTCCAATGACCCAAACACGCCGGCTCCTACTCCCAAGCATCGTTGGTCCGCGCGACATACATCGGCTACGGCGGCAATGCCTGGACCGGAAAACAACAGGGATCCATCAGATGAGCCGGTCGTGGGGAGAAGCCCACCCACTTGTTCAACTCAAAGGTACTTTGTTCGGCTATTTAATTTATTCTCACGATCGATAGAGCCTCACAAGAGACCTTATGTCGAAATACACAGGTAAAGAGTTCAGACATCTTCTGCTGAGGATGTTGCCAGGGTGTCCGGCAGTGCTCACAATTCTAGATCTCCTGCTCATGCTGAACCCTCTATGGAGTCCCTGTGGTCAATCAGGCCCCTAAGAACTCTGGGGACGCGGTATCATTTACCAAATCTAAGGTAGAGAGCGCTATGAATCATCGGCGGAGACGAGAAGCCCTTGTGGGGACCCCGACTCATAAGTCGTGATCACCGAATGTACGTCCACAATGATCCTAGAGATCAATGCTCATTGAACACACAGAAACCGAATAACAAGAGTCTTACATCCATTACATTCCAGATTACTCAAATATGGCCTGTATGGCCAAGTATTCATATGCTTGCAGCGGAAATCTTCAACGATAGCGTGAACCCATGACATCTGCCTTAACCCTACAGGGATTCTGACTGGGAAGCGTCCTAGCTCGCGTGTCTGTCACCAAGGTAATCTTCATCATAACCTGATCTTGCATGCCTGGCCAATAAAATAACCAGTGGCAAGCCAATGAGTACTTTGAATGTACTCGCAAGAAACCCATAGTTAGAACAAGGTTCAACAGAGAATGATATAGCACTAAGTAGGTAATTTTGCAGAAAGCTAGTTTTGAGTGCAGTGACATGATCACCTAACTTATGTAAGCATGCATCAACAGTTGGCAGATATCCATATGAACAAGTTATAGATATCATCATAAGCAAGGGGTTGAACATCACATGTTCAATCATTTCATCAAGTCCTTAGACTTTCCTCAAGTACCATCTGAACACCTCATGTACAATCACCATGCCAAGTCATCCGACTCAACTCAAGTATCACCTTTATCACCAACACAGACACGCCAGTTTGTGAAAACATCTTGACGTAGCACAAGAGCGGTCATCCAACTGTCCTTGAACGTGGACACGGCTATTCGAATAGTTTTACACTCTGCAGAGGTTGCACACTTTACCCACAAGACTCGGGAAACTTCCATATCATCCACGACTCACGGTATTCAACATACCCGAGATAAGCACCTGAACAATGTCTTTCCCTTCGCGATACTAAACAAAGAGTCCATTCGATTGGTACATAACCCACATGATGTACTTCACTCGTAGCATCCATGCAGGGACCAACGATGTGCCCGGTGCGTGTAAAGACAGTGCATGGCCTTCCACTTCCGGGGCGACCCCGTCTCAAGAGTGACCACTTCACTCTTGCCACTGGTAATGCGGGCTCCTTTCTAGCACCAACCATAGTAATCAACAAATCCCATCCCATAAGGGGTATCGTGGTCGTACATGTAAGGTTGGAATAACAGTCACAACTCACACCAATCTGTTTTCGAAAACCCACACACACCCACTTGCTCCGGTACACCACTTCTTTCTCAAGTGGCTACCTAGCTCATCAAAATCTCCCTCGGGCATTAGTGGCACCCGACGGGGTTTTCGAAAAGTCTTTGAAATTATATTGCTTTCATCACCATGCATATTCCCGTCCCATTTGCGTAGCATTGACTAAGCATCCTATCTATTCCCACCCGCACAACACTCATAAGGGTGTTAGGGTCATGCATGATGCAAGTACCAACGGTAAAGGTAAGGGGGCATCCCACCGAAGTGGTCACCACATCAACATGATCAACATTACAAAAATAAGTGCTATATGCCATGCAAATAAAAGGGTTCTTAGTCATGATCAAAGGGCTACTTGTCTGGCTTTGCAAAGTCTTTGAGGTCTTCACATGCTTCTCATCCAACTCCGAGCACTCCGTTTATCTCGTCAACTACCATCGGTAAACAACCACAATAAGCAACACAACAAGCAGAAAATAAAAGTTCTCTATAAATAGGAGTTTTATTTTTCTTGGACATCTCTGGTCATAAGAAAAATAACCAAGGAGGTTTTGGTGGATGTGGGTCAAGGGAGAGTTTTGAATGGCGAAAATAGGGAAATTGGTGGTCCTATAAGAAGTCTATAGAAAACCTTTTTATAAAAATGGGTGGATGCACCCAATAATAAGAGCATGATTTAGAAGATTTTTGGAAGTGACCTCACTGGATTTAGAGTTGGGATGAATATTCTAGAGATTTAACAAGAGGGTTAGATATGAGGAAATGGTCCATTAATTTACATAGCAAAATAAGTGTAAGAAAAAACGCTCATAATTTAGATAATGAATTTAGATCCATCTAGGAATTTGAATCACTCCATTTGGAGTTGATATGAAGGCTCTAGGATTTTTGTAAGTGGGGGCATGAATAGTTCAAATTTGAATATAAATTTGAACAATAGAGAGAAGTTTGTAGGAAAAATATGTAAGACATATTTTTGGAGAGATCATGATTTTAGAAATCTGTAGGAACTTGAATCAATTGATTTGGAGTCCAAACGATTTTTTCTATGATTTATCTAGTACCACTAGAAAAATAAAAATGGAAAATAAATTACCCAACGGGCCCAAGCTGTGCACTATGCGCTACTTAGCACCGCAACGCACTCGGCCGACCCAACTGCTCGGCTAGGCGCGTGAACAGCCATGCTGGAGGCGTATTCCCCTAGAAGGCGCCTTCCTAGTGGGGAGGCGGCCGCGGGCAACCCGCCTCCACTTAAATTTTCGGGCCCAACCGGCTGGGTCGCTGATAGGTGGGCCCCACCCATCAGGACCACCTTCCTCCTCACGCTCGAGCAGAGGAGGGGCAGGGGAGGCAGAGTCGAGCGGCTCTGGCGCTCGCTCCGGTGGCTCTAGCCACCTCCGGTGACGCTCCGGCCATCGACATGCTCAGGAGGGAGCCCTGAATCCATCTGAAGGCCCCTTTTTCACGGGGAAGCGCTGAGGCGAGCAGAGCTTTGTCCGTAGCGGAGACCAGCGGCGGAAAAGATGAACCCGATGATTCGGGCACGATAGGAAGAAGTGGATGCATGGGGAACATCAGGCGAGGTGACGGCGATCATCCGGTGCCACTAAGGGAAGAGGAGGAGCTCGGGATGGCTCAAATTTAAGGGAAGGCCGACGGCATGGCTCCGGCCATTGCTGTCGATGTAGAGGATGAGTGGGAGATTGGAGGGGACTAGGAGGTTGGTGAGAGGGGGAGAGAGCCAAGGGAGGCGAGTGAGATGCTCGGGGAGGCCTTATATGGTCGGGCTCGAGTCCACCGTGGATGACGCCCATGACCATGGCACTACTACGCCTAGGGGTCACGAGTGAGAACCAGGGAATGTCTACGGGCCTCGTGGACATGGCCTACATCTAGGGAATCAAGGAAAGGGAATGGGGAATCATCAGGGATTTACGCGTGCGAGGTCACCCATTGGCGCCCTCGGGCGGCCGGCGCGCTTGCGAGGGAGGCTAGAAGGAGGGAGAGAGAGGAGGGGGACAGTGCCATGACATGTTGAGGACGTCGAGGGGACCCGGCCAGCGTGAGGAGAGAGCCCGAGGTGGCCAGGGGATGCGGGTCAGCGCTTGAGTGCTCTGCAGCGCGCTCCAAAGCAGGCTTTTGGCCGGCATGGGCATGTCTACACGCGCTCTGGCACGGCCACTTGCGTCTACCAGCTACAGGAGGGAGTATAATACTGAGAAAGCACATTGGATGCTCTAGGCGATGGCCAGGAGATAGGAGAGGCTGAGAGAGAGGGAGAAAATGGCTGTCCAAGGGGTGCAAATTACTACTGGAGATGCTTTGGGTCTTGGTGAAGCTATGGTAAAAATTGGAGACCAAGGAGAAGTCATTTGGGGGCTCAATTATTGGACTTTGGATTCCACCAGAAGGTGTTTGATCACTGGTTGGGTCATCTATGTTGCTCCATTGGTTTTGAAACTTAACATGATCAATTATGGGAACAAGTAAGCTTGATCACCAATTTTGAGCTCCTTTAGAGAAAGTTTCCAATGTAGACATGATAAACCCTAGAAATCAATAGGAATAGGTTTCCATAGATCTGATTATGCTAAGCCCTTCTCCTTGATGCACCACTTTATGTGGTGGCATAATTTGGTGACTAGAGCATGCCCAAAAAGTTTGGGACCAAATGGGGAAACTTGACAATGCAAACATTCCCAATGTTTGAAATCAATAGAAAGGGGTTTGAGGGGATTGGGACAAGTTAATATGTTCTCCTTGATGCACCACTTGGTGTGGATGCTTTATTGGTTGATTAAAACATGTCCACAAAGTTTGAGACCAATAGGAGACAGTTGGTAATGCAGAGTTGCTCAAATTTGGATCTGTACAGAGAGGATTTTGGGATATTTTGGTAAACCAAAACAATTGGTATTGAGATGAAACTTGACAAGATGACCACATATATCATATGTGACATGCTAGAATTTTCTTGGATTTATTTGAGAATATTTCTTATATAAATATTTCAAATGCTTGAAATAGGCAGAAATGGTTTTGGAGGGTTTTGTCCAATACTTAGAACATTACCATGTGTTTAAACTCTTATATATGGACAATATATGTCCACTGAGTTTTCCTATTTTTTCTCAAATAATTTTTCCATATAGAAGACCATTTCTGGCCTTAAGGAAAAGTCTTTAAATAAAATAGTAAAATAATCTTTAAAATTAATATTTGGTGGTTTTGGGAATTCTAATATATAGTGAGTTTCAAATAAAGCATTTGGGGAAAAACAATCCTCCCAATTTGAGGACTTGTAGTACAAACCTCAATTCAGCGGTTTTGGAAAACCTAATTCAAATAAATCCATTTTTTCCAAAATAAAATTTTATAAAAATTATTTTTAACTCCTATTCACATGGCATGATCATTGGACAAGATTTGGGATCAAGGAAAATGGTTATAGAGGGTAGGAGGATGTTTTATTAATTATAGAGCACCAGCAAGAAATCAAACAAGCAAGCAAATAACACACAAGTCAAGCATTCAAATGCACTCAAAAAGTTTTAATTGGCCCTAATTTTTGAGTCATGTTAACTTAGTCATGAGGCAAAACACAAGGTGTGACAGCCCTGCACCACCCAGCGCTCTCCGAACAAGAGTTCAATGGTCTACACTCAGCGGACGCACACATCAGAGCTGCCCGAGCTGGGTTCCGGGAGGCCATGAAACTGATATCATCCAGCCTGCAGGTGAGTAATCAGCTATAAGAGTCCGAACACCCATGTAAACCCAGTAGCTCCCTAGCCTTAAATTGGTCAGAACGACCGAATTAGGGGTCCTCGTATTGATTAATGCTAATGGAGGCCTCGAGGCAGCAGAGCGAGCAACTGGACAAGGAACTGGAGGCAAGCCGAACACATGTGGAAACCGTGAAGGCCGAATTGGATCACGTGAAGAGTTGTACCTGGGAGGCACATGGTGAGTATGCCTGTTCTGTTGATCTTAGTGTATAATCCCATGCTTACGCAAGGGTACTTTGTAGCAGCTGAATCAATAGGGCAATTGCAAAAAGATTTAGATGCAGCCCGAGAATCTCAACGGTACGCTCAGTCCCAACATGAGGCCGATTGTCATTCATTGCAACGAAACCTTGAGGAGAAGAATCGCCTCCAGGCAGAAAATAAATAGCAGGCCGAAGAAATTGAGAGCTTAAAGACTCAATTGGCCCAGGCCCAAGAAGAGAACAAGAAATTACAGATGGGCATGTTCAGTAAGTATGATTCTAACATGACACAGTACTTCTTATATATCAAGTATAATGGACATGCCTTAACTTATGTATAGGTCTCCTATCTGGGCGGCCCAAAGAAGAGATCGGATCCTACCGGGGAAGCCTTCTGAAGGAACAGTCCGCCCTTCATGAGCAGGCTCGGAAGGCCATGAAGAGCATGATAAAAGCGTTATGGCCTGCCAAGCAACCTCCGGAGGAGATGACCGAACTGCTTGATCGATTCAAGAGAGCTCGAAGTCGGTTCAAGCTATGGAAGTGTAGGATCGAAAGTAGGTCTAGAGGGGGGGCTAATTAGACTACTTGACCAAATAAAACTATGCTTTTTCCCAATTTTAATTCTTGGCAAGTTTTAGCATTCATAGTATGTCAAGTATACCCTACACATGCATGTTTAAGAGTATAGCTGTGGAAAGTCAAGACATTGCACATGTAAGTAAAGAGAGGGTAATTAAAGCAAACACAATTGGTGACACGAAGATTTTTCACGTGGTTCCGATAGGTTGTGCTATCGTACGTCCACGTTCATGGAGTCTTCAACCCACGAAGGGTAACGGTCGTGAGAGTCCACGGAGGGCTTTACCCATGGAGGGTTCCATGAAGAAGCAACCTTGACTATACCATGACGGCCTACGTCCATGAAGGACTAGCCTTACTCGGGGTAGATGTTCACGAATTAGGCGATCTCCTTGCCCTTACAAAATTCTTGGTTCACTCCACAACACGAAGTAGGAGGATTCCAGGCGACACCTAACCAGTCTAGGAGGCACCATCCTCCAAAAGGTAATAGGCTCGGTAATGTCGATGAACTCCTTGCTCTTGTGCTTCAAGATGATAGACTCCTCAACACACAATCACTCTCTCACATATATGGCTTGGTAGAAGAGATGGGATTGGTGCAAAGCACCTTGGGGACACTAGAAATCAAGATCCATGTGGCTGGAGTGGATGATCTTGACCTCAACACAAGGGTTGGTGGTTCTCTCTCAGAAAACGAATAGGATAGGTATGGAATGGTTCTGAGTGCTTCTCTTGCGAGTAGGTGGTGGTGGAGGGGTATATATAGGCATCCCCAAAAATCCAACCATTACACAGAACATGAACAACTCGGTGACACCGATGTGTTAATCTCGGTGGTACCAAAGCGACCAAAAGGTGGCAACTTTTGAATCTCACAGGGACCGATATACGAATCTTGGTTGTACACACAAGGTGACCAACGGTCAGAATTGCCAAACTTGGTGACATTGATTCAACATTTTCGGACAGATCGAAAATGTGAACTTGCATAACAGAAACTTGGCAGCCCAACTCGGTGGCACCGAAAACAGTGTCGGCTGCACCGAAGAGTTAGTGTTTGGCTGAGTCTGTGTAGGGTTTGGAATTGGTGGCACCGAGATGGGAATGTTGGTTGCACCGATTTTAGTGTTTGTCTTAGAACGGACTTTGGTGGGAGAGTTTGTGGATGTCTTTGGTGAGTATCACTTGTGCACGTATGAGCATTTTGTTCACCAACAAAACTTTGCCCCCTTTTAATAGTATTGGCTTTCCTATGGACTCAAGGTGATTTCTCACAAATATTAAATGTAGAGTCCTCTTGCTTGAAGCTTTGCCAATCCATTTCATTGCATTTTGGGGTGTTCCACAATCTCTTTGTCAACCCATCATTGAACTTTTCCTAAAATATACTTGATGGAAACATTAGTTCAATGACTTATATGTTGTTATGAATTACCAAAACCACCAAGGGAGCAAATGTGCTTCAATCTCCCCTTTTTTGTAATTGATGACAACATATAGATCAAAGCTTCGACATATGATATAATCATTGAATATAATGGTCGCTTTGAGAAGTATGTGATAAGCAAGAGCTCCCCCTAAATTTGTGCATTATTTTAAATTTGCGTTTGAATGGAAATGCACAATCGATTAGGTGCACGGGGCATTTCTTCCATGTCACATACATTTTGGTGGCGTGCGATAATATTTAGAGTTAGAGTGAACATCATAGCACAACACAATCAACCAATGTAGAAAGACCATCTCATAAAGCATACTTCTCCCCCTTTGTGAGAAGGTGATAGGAAATAGTAGCATCACACAAAGGTGTATCACAAGCAACCAAAAGACAATAGTTTTTGAAAAGCAATAAACACCAAAACTCTCTCTCACTCAAAGCCTAAAGATCTATATACACTTCTCCCCCTTTGGAAACAAGTTAGCAAAGAGTTCAAAGGCATATATCTAAACGTTCTTGGGCTGATCTCCTCCGGTTGTTGTTGAAGGAGTCAAGAGAACGGCATCGACAAAGATCTCTGCATATGTCATGGATGGAGCTAGAGTGGATACTAGAGGAACATGAGCTAGAGAAGAGCTGACGGTAGCAGGAGCTGATGAAGAGGGCCTCAAGTCTAGAGCTAGCATTGTGGATGATCTGGCCTGAGTAGGAATCTGTGTGCCTGTCCTGAGAGGTGATCCATCCTCATCATCATCATCATCATCATCATTAGAAGAAGAAGCACGAGGTATATGCACTGGATCAACTTCCTTCTGAAGCTCTATGACTGTCTTAGTCACCCTGTCCACCTTATCATTAAGAGTCTTGATCCTTGTTTCAAAGATCCTCACAAGACTGTTCTGGTTGTCTAGAATCCCCTTAATATCCTTCTGCATGCTCTGAACTGATGAGATCAACAGATCCATTTGCTCACTTCTGGATCTAGGAACCTGAGCACTAGTGGCTCTAACTGCCTTTGCCTCTACCTGAGCTGCAGCTGAAGTGGGATGATCTGGATCCATCACCACAACATTGTCCTCGAGATCTTGCTCTAGGGGGAAATGGGGACGATCTATAGCAAATATGTGCTTTTCCAACTTGGAATTGATGAGCATCTGGATGTAGGGTGCATAGCACCAAGAGCGCTTCTGATCAGCAGCAACCCTCTTAACTGTCTCAACAATTAAGTCCATGACTCTGATCCTGGTATGTCTGTCAAGCTGGATCAACATGTTGAGGGAATATCCTTGGATTATCTTGTCATCTCCTGACTTGGGCATCAAGGTATGCCTCAGAATGGTGTTCATGGTACGACGGCCAACCTGAAGAAAGTAGGTGGATCCTAGCTTGTGAGACTTCACATTAGCAGCAGGGATCTCCTTGTACATTTTGGCCATAACATTGTGGCTCTCCTTGGATTCTGAGTAGACATCCAAATCATCATCCCGTGCCTCTGGAATTCCTAGAATAGCAGCCCATTCATCAATAATGGACTCATATGTTGCTCCTTCTATCATCCATACAATCCTACCATCTCCATAGAAATGTGCAGTGGAGTAGAATTGCATGATCATTTCATCATTCCATGCAGTAAATTCTTTGCCAACAAATTCATCCAGACCAATGCAGTGGAAATTGTTTTGGACACTTGGAAAGTAGTCTTCATTCTCCTTAATGAATTGCCAGTCTACATATCTCATGTCACTAACTGTTGGGCTCTTGTCTAGTAGGACTATCTCATAGAAGTCTTGTTGCTCCTTGGTGTAGAATCTATAATCAACAATAGTCTTTCTCCTCTGGGCATATGTATCAACAACTGTCCATGCCCTCAAACCTGAGTCTTTCCTCTTCTTCATATCTTCAGCAACTAGGTGGATGACATCATGTACTGGAAGATGTGGTCTAAGCTTCATCAAGGTTGTAAAGTCATCATCATCTTCAACTCTGGATGCAGTTCCTTTGTTCTTTTCAGAAGGTGGAATATGCCTGGATGTCCTCTTAGGCTTTTCAGCAGCAGCCTTCTTGGATGTAGACTTGGTGCTCTTGGATGTACCAGTCTTAGGCATAGCATCAGCTAGAAGTTTCTTGGCCTTCTTCTTGGGAGGAGCCTTAGCAGCTGGCTCACCCTCCTTTTCAGCAGCAGCTACTTCTTGTAGATGTTCATACATGGATGTAGGCCTGCTAGTCACATGGATGATCCTCTTTCTGGCTCTTTTCTCCCCTACCTTCTTAGGCATAGGCTTCCTTGGGGGATCAATAGTTACTGTTGCCCTAGCACTCTCATGTGCTTTGATGGTTTTAGCATGTGCATAAATCTTGCTGACCACCCTCCTGGATGAGGTGGCCTCATTGGCTGACTTCTTGGCAGCTTTCTCTTGCTTCTTGGCAAGAACTTCCTCTGGCACGAAGTCTGAATCTTCCTTATCAAAATTCAGCTTCTTCCTAGCCCTAGTGGAAGCCTTGGGCAACCCATGAGATCTAGGGGTGCTTGGATCTGAAAATGAACTAGGCTCTGGGCTTGTGCCTGAACTCATGTCAACTCCCTGCTCTAGCAGATTCTGATTGTCTGACTCTGACATGCTGGCCCTGTGAATAGTGGATAGAAGAGTGGAATAGGTTGAGTCATCACAAAATATTCAGCTGGTTTTTGAAGGTTTGAACAAAAGATTTTCAAAGATTTGCATTCTATCAAATGAACATCAGTACAGCCGAAGCAAAAATATCGGAGCTACCGAGACTGACTTTCTCCTTAGTCGAAACTTGGCACCCCGTTTTGTGAGACCGAGAGGTGCACTCAGTTTCACCGAGATAGTTCTCAGTAACACAGACATACAAATCGGTGACACCAAGTTGCTTGCTTCGGTTCCACCGAGTTTCATTGGGCGGACGACAAAACCATAAAAATCCATGGTTCTCTACTTTATGGGATTTTCTTTGAGGATGGAAGGCTGTCAATATGTGGCAAGATAATGTATAAACCCTAATGCGCAAGATTTGGAGATTGGAGCGCAAGAGGGGGCCGAATCCGTACCCTAGCTTGGCGATGGATCCGCTACGGCGGCAACGGGGGTGAAGATTTCGTCGACGGCGGCGATTCCAGCGGCGGAGGAGCGCGGGAAGACAAGGGCGACGACCAGGGGGTCCTTATTTGGCAACTTAGCGCTTGGGGCGCGACGGTTTGAGGAGTGAAATTTCGAACCATCGGGACCACCGAATATATACCTTTTACTTTCGATGTCACCGAGTGCCTCATCTATGAGCTGACAGGGACACTCGGTGTAACTGAGAATATGGAATCGGTAGTACCAAGGCAAGAAATCCAGATCAACCCTAGGCATTTGATGTGACCGAGATTTTGGTGTTGGTTCCACCGAGATGCACTTGGGAGGTTTTAATGGTCAGTCTTGTCGATATGGAACTCCGAGTGCTCCACACACAGAAGGATCGAAAATCACTTGTTCAAATTTTGTGATGCATCATGAATAGAGTATGAGGTGAGAAAGCATAAATAGCTAAAGAAGTGGTCCTAGGTATTCTTGTATATCCAATTGGTAAAAGATAAATCAAAAGCCATAGAGAAACAATTGGATATCCTCGAATGAGAAATAAATGCAGACCAACATGCTCACACAATAAGATGTCAAAACAAATCATGGCAAACATGCATAAACTCTATAGCATATAACAAGCACTTTGGCGATGATGGAGTCATCTATATATATGAGTATATTGACTTAGGAGCCAAGTAAGAATACTTGATCATAGGTCATACCCATCGTTTAAGCACAAGTGGGGTTACCACTTTCACATAAAGCATTTAATGTCATCACATTCTTTCGAGATGCTCTAACTCAAGTCTTAGAGTAAATCTCCCCCTACATGTGACACCCCCCATAAGAGGGACAAACTAACCTTGGGTTTTGTCGATGAGGACTTCATGTTGGTGAGGTAGTGATGGGAGCTCAAAGTTGACGAAGATCACCAAGAGTTATGAGCATCCTTGTTGTTTCATTACTCTTCTCACCTACACAGGTTAGTCCCAACACACAAGAGACAAACACAAGCATATCTATGGACATGGAGTGCAAAGAATATGTGATGATGTCCATTTATTTGTTTATTACCTTGTCTCTTGCTTACCTTTGAGGGAATGTGTGACTCCTTGAACTATTGCATAGAGTTGATGTTGATTGCAAATAGTCCTTGCCAATTATGAATATGAGTGAATTTTATTGGTGAAGTCACCCCTCAAGAACTCTCTAGTTCTTCTTCTTGGGGACCCACATCAAGTTGATGGGGATCCTCGGTGTTGTAGTAGCATTTGTAGAAGTTGAGCTTGTAGTAGCCTTGGAAACCCACTTCATCAAAGCTTGGGATTGATCTTCATATGAGTCAATGTCCTCTTGAAGCTTGTTCTTGCCCTTGAGCCTGGTGTCTTGTTGTGGAAGGTCATCTTGCAACTTTGTTCCCTTGGGGAGAGTATTTTCATACTTCCCCTTTTGAGGAACAAACTTGGGATTGGGGTATTGACCTTCTTACCTTTCAACTCCATTAGCGTTGAAATAGCCAACACCACGATTCTTCCGGTATCCTCCATGCTTGCGTACAATCTCATCAAATTGTTTGCACCCTTCAAAACTTTTGTAGATACCTTTCTCCATAATCCCTTTCAAGAGTTCATCTTCTTGCTCAAGTGTAACTTGGCTAAGAGAAGATTTAGTGAGATCAAGAGAACTACTAGAAGCAATATCATTGGATTTATCATTTTTATTGCTACTAGTTGAAGAACATTTCTTTCCTTTGTTACTAGCCTGCTTAGACTTAACTTGTGGCATGAATGTAGATAAGAGAAGTCGTTTGGCTAGATAAGAGGAAGTCTTCTTTCTAAGATCGTCATTGATAGCTTTAAGAAACTCATGCTCTTTCTCTAAATCGAGCTTCTTGAAGCGTAGCTTCTCATGTGTCCTTACAAGCTCTCTATGATCTTCTAGAGTTGACTCATGAGCTAACTTAAGAGTTTTTCATTCTTGAGTTAGTCGTTCTATTTCCAACTTATCATCATCACAGGACTTATCTTTACTAGAGTGAGTACTGGCAAGTTCATTTTGACTATCATTACTAGTTTTGTCAAATAGCAAGTCATCTTCAATTAACAAGTCATCTTCGTCACTATTGAAATCAACATACTCGGGGTGTAATAACTGGGCCTTTAGCCATCAAGAAACTTCCACTCCCTTCATTTGGTGAATAAAATAGATCATAGGAGTTGGTTGTCACTAGTGCAATTCCGGCAACACCTTCATCTTGACTATAGTTGGAGTTGGAGTGATACCTTATCTCGGAGTGGTTGTCGGAGTCGGAGCCGGAAACCCATTCACCAACATGAGCTTGATGTTTCCTTCTTGAGTAGCTCTCGGTGTACTTGTCCTTCTTCTCTTAGTCTCTACTTCTCCTTGAGGGTCTTCGTTCATAATGATCATCTCTACTCCTTCACTCTCTTTGAGGTGACTCGTCTCTTGAGCTTCGTCTTCTCGGTGACTCTTCTCTTCATTTGTAAGGAGCCATGCACTCATTAGAGTAGTGTCCAGGCTTCCCACAATTGTAGCAGTTTCGGTCACGACTTGACGAACGCTTCTCTTCATGTCTTGAGTTGGAGCTTCGATCTTTGCTTCTATTCTTGTAGAACCTGCTGAATTTCTTGACCATGAGGCTTATCTCTTCATTTGTAACAAGGTTGTCGCTTGAGGTAGAGGGAGCATCGCTTGTGGCTTTGTAAGCACTGCTGGACTTGTGATGAAGCTCTTCCTTGTCTTTGAGTGTCATCTCATGAGCAACAATTCTACCAATCACTTTCGTTGGTTTGAGATCTTTGTAGTTGGGCATCATTTCGATCAATGTGAAACCGATGTCATATCGATCATCCAAAGCTCAAAGTATCTTCTTGATGATGAATTTGTTAGTCATTTCTTTGCTTCCTAAGCCCGCGATCTCATTGGTGATGAGAGCTAGCCTAGAGTACATCTCAGCGACTCCTTCAGCATCCTTCATCTTGAACTTGTCAAGCTATCCTTGAAGAATATCTAACTTGGATTCTCTCACGGACTCAATTCCTTCGTGCATATCAACCAAAGTATCCAAATCTCTTTTGCGTGATGAAGATGGCTGATCTTGTTGAATTCTTCGAGGCATAGGCAGTTGAAGAGAATGTCACATGCTTGAGCATTGATTTGTAACATCTTCAATTCATCCGTAGTCGCTTCACGATTGGGTTCCTTTCCTTCCGCAAAGAATTCACCCTGCAAGCCAACACGAACAATAGCCCAAACGACAGGATTATGACCAAGCAAATGCATTTTCATTTTGTGCTTCCAACTTGCAAAATTTGTGCCATCAAAGTACGGACCTCTACGGTGATAGTTTCCCTCACTAGATGCCATACTTCTCCTAGGTTGTGAAACCAATGCAATGGAGACCAAAGCTTTGATACCACTTGTAGGATCGAAAGTAGGTCTAGAGGGGGGTGATTATACTACTTGCCCAAATAAAGCTATGTTTTTCCCAATTTTAATTCTTGGAAAGTTTTAGTATTCATAGTATGTAAAGTACACCCTACACATGCATGTCTAAGAGTATAGCAGTGGAAAGTAAAGACATTGCACATGTAAGTAAAGAGAGGGTAAGGAAAGCAAACACAATTGGTGACACAAAGATTTTTCCCGTGGTTCCGATAGGTGGTGTTATCGTACTTCCACATTCATGGAGTCGTCAACCCATGAAGGGTAACGGTCGCGAGAGTCCATGGAGGGCTCTACCCACGGAGGGTTCACGAAGAAGCAACCTTGACTATACCATGAAGGCCTACGTCCATGGAGGACTAGCCTTACTCGGGATAGATCTTCACGAAATAGGTGATCTCCTTGCCCTTACAAACTTATTGGTTCACTCCACAACACGAAGTAGGAGGCTCCCAAGTGACACCTAACCGATCTAGGAGGCAGCACCCTCCAAAAGGTAATAGGCTCGGTAATGTCGATGAACTGCTTGCTCTTGTGCTTCAAGATGATTAACTCCTCAACACACAATTACTCTCTCATAGATATGGCTTGGTCGAAGAGATGGGATTGTAGAAAAGCAACTTGGGGAGGCTAGAAATCAAGATCCATATGGTTGGAGTGGAAGATCTTGAGCTCAGCACAAGGGTAGGTGGTTCTCTCTTAGAAAACTAATAGGATAGGTATGGAATGGTTCTAAGTGCTTATCTTGCGAGTATGTGGTGGTGGAGGGGTATATATAGGCATCCCCAGAAATCCAACCGTTACACACAAAATGACCAACTCGGTGGCACCGATGTGTTAATCTTGGTGGTACGGAAGCGACCAAAAGGTGGCAACTTTTGAATCTCGGAGGGACCGATATACGAATCTCGGTTGTACCGACAAGGTGACCAACGGTCAGAATTGCCAAACTCGGTAACGCCGATTAAACATTTTCGGACGGACTGAAATTGTGAACTTGCGTAATAGAAACTTTGCAGCCCAACTCGGTGGCACCAAAAGCAGTGTCAGCTGCATCGAAGGGTTAGGGTTTGGCTGAGTCTGTCTAGGGTTTGGAATCGGTGGCACGGGGATGGGAATGTTGGTTGCACCGATTTGAGTGTTTGGCTTAGAAAAGACTTTGGTGGGAGAGTTTTTGGATGTCTTTGGTGAGTATCACTTGTGCACGTATGAGCATTTTATTCACCAACAAAACTTTGCCCCCTTTTAATAGTATTGACTTTCCTATGGACTCAAGGTGATTTCTCACAAATATAAAATGTAGAGCCATCTTGCTTGAAGCTTTGCCAATCCATTTTCTTGCATCTTGGGGTGTTCCACAATCTCTTTGCCAACCCATCATTGGACTTTTCCCGAAATATACTTGATGGAAACATTAGTTCAATGACTTATATGTTGTTATGAATTACCAAAACCACCAAGGGAGAAAATGTGCTTTCAGGAAGACATCCGCCTCTCGATAGGGGGCACGAGAGGCGTGGGCGATGATCAAGACCCGTTATACCGGCCTTAACCCCTAGCGTATGGCTCAGGTTGGGCCGGTAGGTTCGGATGGGCAAGAAGTGCCGCTCCACTTGTTGTACGACCAAGTGATGCCCGCCGCCCGTCTCTCACAAGAAGATTGCTCCCTGGATGCCTTAACAGACAATCTCGATCAGCAGCAAGATGTATGATTATGTGAAAGCACAACATGCTCCCTTGGTGGATTTGATAATTCATGACAACATACATTGTCTCTTGGACTGATATTTTTACCTAGTGTATTTCACATACAGTCTATAGAGAGGTTTGGCAAAAGGAGATTGTGGAGTTACCCCAAGATGCAAGGAAATAGGTTGGCCAAGCTTCAAGCAAGAGGACTCTACATTTTATATTTGTGAGAAATCACTTTGAGTCCATAGGAAAGCCAATACTATTAAAAGGGGGTAAGGTTTTATTGGTGAACAATATGCTCAAACGTGCACAAGAGATACTTGCCTAAAACATCCACAAACTCTCCCACCAAAGTCTGTTCTATATCTAACACTCAAAATCGATGCAACCAACTTTCCCATACCGGTGCCACCGATTCCAGAACCTAGACAGACTCAGCCAAACCCTAGCCACTTTGGTGCAACTGATTCCATACTGGTGCCATCGAGTTTAGGTTGCCAACTTTCTGTTATGCAAATTCACATTATCGGTACCACCGAGAATGTTGGATCAGCGTCACCGATTGGAAATCTGACCGTTGGTCACCTTATCGGTGCAACCGAGTTTCCTATATCGCTCTCACCGAGATTCAAAAGTTGCCACCTTTTGGTCACTTCGGTACCACCGAGATTAACACATTGGTGTCACCGAGTTGGTCATTTTGTGTGTAACGGTTAGATTTTTGGGGATGCCTATATATACGCCTTCACCACCACCTACTCGGAAGAGAAGCACTCAGAACTATTCCATACCTATCCTATCAGATTTTCTGAGAGAGAACCACCTACCCTTGTGTTGAGGTCAAGATCTTCCACTCCAATCATATGGATCTTGATCTCTAGCCTCCCCAAGTAGCTTTCCACATATCCCATCTCTTCCACCATGCCAAATTGTTGAGAGAGTGATTGGGTGCTGAGGAGTCTATCATCTTGAAGCACAAGAGCAAGGAGTTCATCGTCATTATCGAGCCTATTACCTTTTGGAGGGTGGTGCCTCCTAGATTGGTTAGGTGTCGGTTGGGAGCCTCCTACTTCGTGTTGTGGAGCGAACCAAGAAGTTTGTAAGGGCAAGGAGATCACCTACTTCATGAAGATCTACCCATAGTGAGGCTAGTCCTTCGTGGACGGAAGCCGTTATGGAATAGTCAAGGTTGCCACTTCATGGACCCTTTTGTGTGGAGCCCTCCATGGACTCTCGCGACCGCTACCCTCTGTGGGTTGAAGACTCCATAAACGTGGATGTACGATAGCTCCACCTATAGGATCCATGGAAAAATCCATGCGTATCCAACTGTGTTTGATCTACCTATCTCAACACTTTAATTCATATGCAATGTCTTTAATTTCCGCTGCCATATTTGTTGACATGCATGTGTAGGGCTGTTAGACTTGCTAGCTTTGCTAAAACTGTTAAAATGTGCCAACCAATTAACTTGGGAAAGGTTAGGTTTTAAATTCCTGGTAGTATTCTATTCACCCCCCCCCTCTAGACACTTTCTAGTGATCCCTCAATTGGTATCACACAATTGCTCTCCATTGCTTCGGTTTAATCACTGAGGAGGAAGATGGATGTGTCTAGTATAGCGAGTTTGAGTTGTAGAGTGCCCATTCTTGATGGAGAGTACTATAGTCAATGGAAATCTTTGATGCTTGAGTTGTTTAATGAATTTCAATTGAGAAAATACGTTATGCGCCCCTATGAGCCTCCTACTGATCCTTTGCATCCCACACATGAAGAGGAAATTGATATGCTATGCAATCTTAGAACTGTTAATCTCATTGTTAGAGCATTGCCTAGAATGAAGAATTTTCCATGTGCTTACACTTTGTGGAATGATTTGGAGAAACGATATCCAAATTATTCATTAAGTAATCTTGATGAAATTCTTCATAAAACCATTGCCTTTCACAAAATGCCGCCTAGTGATCCTAAATTTGATGTTTGTCTATTTGAGCTTAGAGACCTCATGCATGCTAAAGGAGATGTCACAACTATCAACAATATCATTATAGAAGCCCTTCGCATTCATAAACTTGAACATTGTCATGATCACCATCCTAACGAATCTCTTGTTCTTTATGACAAGGATTTCCCACTTGATGATGACAATGTGGAACATGGCTACTATGATGAAGATGAGATGTTGGACATCGAGTATGAGCAGATCGTGAAAAATCTAAGTCTCATGGCAAACTTCAAGGATTACATGTCCGGAGGAAAAGAGTGGATTCTCGATAGCGGATGTACCGATCATATGACTGGAGATAAAGAAATGTTTGAAGAGATTACACCAAACCATGGACCGCGAAGGTACATAACGTTTGGAGACAACTCCAAGGGTAAGGTATTTGGTCTTCGTAAGGTGGCCATATCCCATGATAGTTCTATTCAAAATGTTATGCTTGTTGAATCTCTTGGCTATAATCTTCTTTCCGTGTCTAGACTTGTCGACTTCGGTTTCAATGTGTTATTCACGAAAATAGATTGCCAAGTGTTTCGTCAAGATAATCATAAAATGGTCTTTACCGGTATCCGTCGAGGTGATATATACATTGTCGATTTCACTAAGAGATCCAAACCTCGCACTTGTTTAATTGCTAATTCTTCTAAAGGTTGGCTTTGGCATTGAAGATTAGGACATGTTGGCACGTGTAAGTTAGACAAACTTATCAAAGGTGATCATATACTTGGTGTTAAAGATGTTGTCTTTGACAAAGATAGACTTTGTAGTGCTTGTCAAGCTGGAAAGCAAGTAGGTGGAAGTCATCCTGTTAAGAATATCATGACTACTAGGAGACCACTCGAGCTACTTCACATGGATCTTTTTGCTCCCAATGCTTACAAGAGTCTCAGTGGAAATTCCTATGGTCTAGTTATAGTTGATGATTTTTCCAGATTTACGTGGGTATTCTTTCTTGATGATAAGTCGCGGGTTCAAAAGATCTTCAAGAACTTCGCTCGCAAAGCGCAAAATCAGTTTGAAGTCGAGATCAAGAAGGTTCGGAGTGATAACGGATCGGAGTTCAAGAACACCCATGTGGATACCTTTCTTAACGAAGGTGTCTCATGTGAGTTCTCGGCCACGTTCACACCTCAACAAAATGGATTTGTTGAGAGGAAGAACCGGACACTCATTGAGATGGCAAGAACGGTGCTTGACGAATACAAGACGCCAAAACACTTTTGGGCAAAGGCCGTGGAAATAGCATGTCATGCAACAAACTGACTTTACTTGCACAAGCTTCTTGGTAAAACATCATACGAGCTACTCACCGGTAATCAAACCCCAAGTTGGATACTTTCGGGTATTCGGCTCCAAGTGCTACATTCTTGATAAGCATCGTCGTACTAAATTTGCTCCTAAATCTCATGAAGGATTCCTACTTGGTTATGGATCGAACTCTCACACTTACCGTGTCTACAACAATTCACTCGAAAAGTTGAAGAGACGGTAGATGTGAAGTTTGATGAATCTAATGGTTCGCAAGTCGAACAATTGCAAAATGATGTAGGTGATAAGAACCCTTCGAAAGCTATCCTAGATTTACCCATCAGCAAGATTCGTCTCATGGAGGTGAACGAAAGTGCTTCATCAACTCAGGTGGAAGCCCCTACTTCACGACAAGGTGAACCACAACATGACATGGAGGCATCCACAAGCGGTACACGGCAAAATGATGAAGAGGAGGAAGTGCATCATGAAGATCCACCACAACCACCTTCACCACCACCTCAAGGGAACGACACCTTCAACAACAACGAAGATGAAGGAGATGATGATGAAGAATAAGCTCCACCAACCAACAATTGGAAGCTGACCCGAGTTCGAGCACAAGTGACCAAGAACCATCCCCTAAACCAAATCTTTGGTGATATACAAACAAGGAGGATCAGTCGCTCTAAAACTCATCTAGCAAACTTCTGTGAGCATTATTCTTTCATCTCTAGCATTGAGCCCTTGAAGCTAGAACAAGCTCTTGAAGACGCGGATTGGGTGAACTCTATGCATGAAGAGCTTCACAACTTCGAAAGGAACAAAGTGTGGACACTCGTGGAGAAGCCCGAGGATGAACACAACATTATCGGAACCAAATGGGTATTTCAGAACAAGCAAGACGAAGACGGTCAAGTCGTGCGCGACAAGGCTCGCCTCGTAGCTCAAGGATATACGCAAGTCGAAGGTATGGACTACAGTGAGACCTACGCCCCCGTCACTAGACTTGAAGCTATTCGCATTCTTCTTGCTTATGCCAATCACCATGATATCATGCTTTATCAAATGGATATTAAAAGTGCATTTTTAAATGGTGAGATTGATGGTTTATGTTAAGAAACCACCTGGCTTTGTGAATCCTAAAAACCTAATCCTGTTTACAAGCTTCATAAAGCTCTTTATGGTCTTAAGCAAGCCCCTCGTGCTTGGTACAAATGTTTAACGAAGTTTCTTCTCGAAAAAGGTTTTGAAATTGGTAAAATTGACGCAACCTTATTCACTAAGAGAGTTAATGGTGAATTATTTGTGTGCCAAATCTATGTGGATGATATTATCTTTGGTTCCACTAACCCTCAATTTAGTGAAAGATTTGGAAGGTTGATGTCCGAGATGTATGAGATGTCCATGATGTGTGAGCTGAAATTCTTTCTTGGCTTGGAAATCAAGCAATCAAAATAAGTAACTTTAATCTCTCAAACTAAGTATACCAAGGACTTGATCAAAAAGTTCAACATGCAGGAGTGCAAAGGTATGAAAACCCCTATGCCTACTAATGGACATGTTGATCTTACCAGAATGGATGAGCCGGTTGATGAAAAAGTTTATCGATCTATGATTGGTTCATTGTTATATCTATGTGCATCTCGTACCGATATTATTCTTAGTGTTTCCATGTGTGCTAGATATCAAGCTGCACCGAAAGAATGTCATCTTTTGGCTGTAAAACGCATTGTGAGATTCTTGATACAAACGCCAAATTTTGGCATTTGGTATCCCAAGGGATCTTCTTTTGACCTTGTTGGCTATTCTGATTTGGACTATGCCGATGACAAGGTTGATAGAAAATCCACCTCGGGTACTTGTCAATTTTTGGGCAGATCTCTTGTATCTTAGTCCTCTAAGAAACAAAACTCAGTATCTCTATCAACTGCCGAAGCTGAGTATATTGCTACTAGATCTTGTTGTGCGCAACTACTTTGGATGACACAAACACTTAAGGATTATGGAATTCATGTTAAAAATGTTCCATTACTTTGTGACAATGAAACTGCTATTAAAATTGGTCATAATCATGTGCAACATTCTCGAACTAACCATATTCAAGTTCGACATCATTTCATTCATGATCATGTTGCCAAAGGAGATATTAATCTTAAGCATGTTCGCACTAACAAGCAATTGGCCGATATCTTTACTAAGCCACTTGATGAGAAGACATTTTGTCACTTGAGGAGTGAGTTGAACATCATCGATGCTTCAAACTTGAGCTAGACTCACTCGGTTGCATGCAAGGGATGAGCATTCTTGATATTTCCATGTATCTTAACATTTCATCTTATGTCGTGGAATTGTATGCTCCCTTGTGTTGCATCTAATCTCTTGTAGGTACTTGGAAAAACTTCATTCCACAAGATTGCCATCAACTCCAATCATAAGCAATCTTGTGATTACCAAGTATCCACAACCCCTCTTGATGATGGAAGGAAGAAGGCCACTCAACCATATCCTTGGCATATACTTGATCAAAATTGCACACTCTCAATTGGTATCATGTCAATGGGATATATTTATTATTCTTCCTTGCATGTCTAATTTTCGTAGGTAACCAGTGTACTAGAACAAGAAGGATTGCTCAAAACACAATATGATCTTCATCAACCTCGAGCATCCTCAACAAGTTCATCTACAAGCTACATCATCAACATCACTCAAAGGTATGTACTCATGTCCTTGAAAAGGCTTCACTCAAAGAAATGAGCTCAAGCAACTCAAACGATATGAAGACATTAAAACGCTTAATCGAAAAATGGTAACCCCATTTTGAGCTCAACGTAGAGTATGACCTATGATCAAGTATTCTTACTTGTCTCCTAAGTTGATATACTCTAATATAGGTGACCTAGTCACCGCCCATCATCTAGTCAAGAATCTGGTGTGGTTTGCTCTCTATTGCATGATTTCTCATAACTACTCCAATCTTCTCTAGTTGATGTCCCTTGTAAAAACTTCATATTTCATTGAAATCTTTCTCTTGACTCTGTGAAAACAGAAAGTTGGTTTCTCTTTCGGAGCCGCGGACTCAGATATCTCGGGTGTACCGAAATTGCAGACAAGCTGCACTACAAAATCTCGGTACCACCGATCTATCTATCTCGGAGTCACCGATTTTCATTCTATCTCATTTGAATACTTCCGTCACTTCGATGATCCCCTTAAAAACCTTTGTATTACTTAGGGGGAGAAGAACTAGAGTTAATCTTGAGGAGATATTTTTTTTATTCAAGGGTCCCTATCTTCAATGAAGAAAGGAGGAAAAGAACAAATCATTTTCCATGACTCTCTCAGTTTTCATTTCTATGAATCCTACATTTCGAAGACCCCTATTCTCAAGGATACCTTATCAGTCAATGATCCATGTATCTATCAATGTTTTTGACCTTTTTGGAAATTAATGCCAAAGGGGGAGAATACCAAAGCTTCATGCTAACGAGGAGATACGTGCTTATGCAAAAGGGGAGATATGAGCAAGGGGGAGAGCCAATATCAATACTCATACCTTTATAAATAGGGGGAGAATATGAAAGTACGGGAGAAGAAATTTTTTGACCTTTCTCACCTTATCCAATCCTAATATCTACATGCTAAGATTCAGGGGGAGAGGATAATCTATTTTCATATCTACGGTGAGAAAATTCTCAATGATCTTGGAGACATATCAATTCTAAGGAATACTATCTTCTATATGTCCTCCATATCTTGGCAATTTTGAGTTCTATTGCCTTACTGTTTGGTAGAATACTCTTGTGTTTCCTAACATTGTTTTCTCAAGTGTGTTTCTATTACTAGGATGCTCAAGAACTCAAGGTAAGTATATGCATCATATCCTTGGTTAAGATGATCTCTTTCTTCTTGCACATGTTGTTTGCAATAGTGATGCCTTGAACAAAGATACATCTCATTCATATATATTTGATGCATATAGCCAAGATACACATGACCTGTTATATCCCTTCTACCTTATGTGTGTTCATGCATTCAAAAGCAACTATCCTTTAAAGGACTGCACACATTTAGGGGGAGCAAGTCTAAGTCATGTGTCTCTCAAAGTCTTCAATATAACCATGCATATCTTTATTTGAAGCTTTGATTGTATGTTGTCATCAATTACCAAAAATGGGGAGATTTAAAGCACAACATGCTCCCTTGGTGGTTTTGATAATTCATGGTAACATACATTATCTCTTGGACTGATATTTTTACCTAGTGTATTTCAGATATAGTCTATAGAGAGGTTTGGCAAAAGGAGATTGTGGAGTTACCCCAAGATGCAAGGAAATAGGTTGGCCAAGCTTCAAGCAAGAGGACTCTACATTTTATATTTGTGAGAAATCACTTTGAGTCCATAGGAAAGCCAATACTATTAAAAGGGGGTAAGGTTTTGTTGGTGAACAATATGCTCAAACGTGCACAAGTGATAGTCGCCAAAAACATCCACAAACTCTCCCACCAAAGTCTTTTCTATACCTAACACTCAAAATCGTTGCAACCAACTTTCCCATACCGGTGCCACCGATTACAGAACCTAGACAGACTCAGCCAAACCCTAGCCACTTCGATGCAACTGATTCCATACAGGTGCCACCGAGTTTAGGTTGCCAACTTTCTATTACGCAAATTCACATTATCGGTACCACTGAGAATGTTATATCGGCGTCACCGAGATTGGAAATCAGACCATTGGTCAGCTTATTGGTGCAACCGAGTTTCCTATATCGCTCTCACCGAGATTAAAAAGTTGCCACCTTTGGGTCACTTCGGTACCACCGAGATTAACACATCGGTGTCACCGAGTTGATCATTTTGTGTGTAATGGTTGGATTTTTGAGGATGCCTATATATACCCCTTCACCACCACCTACTCGGAAGAGAAGCACTCAGAACTATTCCATACCTATCCTATCAGATTTTCTGAGAGAGAACCACCTACCCTTGTGTTGAGGTCAAGATCTTCCACTCCAATCATATGGATCTTGATCTCTAGCCTCCCCAAGTAGCTTTCCACCAATCCTATCTCTTCCACCATGCCAATTATGTGAGCGAGTGATTGGGTGCTGAGGAGTCTATCATCTTGAAGCACAAGAGCAAGGAGTTCATCATCATTACCGAGCCTATTACCGTTTGGAGGGTGGTGCCTCCTAGATTGGTTAGGTGTCGGTTGGGAGCCTCCTACTTCGTGTTGTGGAGCGAACCAAGAAGTTTGTAAGGGTAAGGAGATCGCCTACTTCGTGAAGATCTACCCATAGTGAGGCTAGTCATTCATGGACGGAAGCTGTTATGGAATAGTCAAGGTTGCTACTTTGTGGACTCTTTTGGGTGGAGCCCTCCGTGGACTCTCGCGACCGGTACCCTCCGTGGGTTGAAGACTCCATAAACGTGGATGTACGATAACGCCACCTATCGGAACCACGGGAAAAATCCATGCGTCTCCAACTCTGTTTGATCTACCTATCTCAACACTTTACTTCATATGCAATGTCTTTACTTTCCGCTGCCATATTTGTTGGCATGCATGTGTAGGGCTGTTAGACTTGCTAGCTTTGCTAAAACTGTTAAAATCTGCCAACCAATTAACTTGGGAAAGGTTAGATTTTAAATTCCTGCTAGTAGTCTGTTCACCCCCCTCTAGACACTCTTCTAGGATCCCTCATTATGTGTCACTATGTACTAATAATTGAGAAATTGCTCTATCTATTAATAACTTTTTCTTAATCAGCCATCAGCTTCGACCTCCCGCGCTAAGAGGTTGGGAGTGTTCCTTATAAAATATCACTCGAGAAGAGTGAATTATGTTCGGGAAAGCAATCCGGCCATTTGGTGCGAACGGAGAGAAAGCACACAGGGAGATATGTTATATTACTAGTTAGCGTAAGAAACATCTTCCAAAAAAATAGTACCTCTATCAATACCTTTCTTCAGGGTGCTACGTAAATCGTAGGTAGTAAGGTCGGATACTACTAGTATGCGACTAATGGCTTTTGTGAGAAAAGAAGCCTGAGTAATGGTAATAACGACAATAATCTTATTTGTTGCTTCCAACGTAGCCGAAAAATTGTATGCTGAAGATAGCTAGATTTTGGCTTCACCTATCTGAGGTACGTATCCGGATCACCCAGTCGTAACAATCGCAGAGGTGCTTCCTTTACCCTCTAGTCGATCAATCGGGAACGTAGAGGGTAAGCACATGAGCGAGGGAACCCAGCTTGGCAAAAATCTTAGTTCGAATTGTTCCATATAATGGCTTAAAATCGACACAGGAAACATGCATAAAAATATATGCAAATAGATGCTTAGATTATAAAAGCATTGGCTTCGGGAAGAAGCCCCCAAGTGTTGTGTTTGGATTTAACAATTGAGGATGGAAGCCGAAAATCTTAATACAAGATTGGTTGAACCGAACATAGACTTAGGAAGAAAAGGAAAAAATTCAAACCTGTCCAAATATCAAGGTGGGAGGGAAAGGAAATAATAAAGAAAAAGGAGGTAAAGGGTAAAGAGTATGACGACACCAGTTTATCCATAGAAGCGCCGAAGATGAGCTTCGTTCCATGGGTTTGGTCCAACGTAGTTATCCGACGGGTTTCGAAGACAGTAAGCCCCTCCCGCGAGTACTTCGTCGATTCTGAAGGCCCCCTCCCATTTGGGGTTGAGTTTATGCTTCTACTTCTTCGGGAGCCGTAAGACGAGTTCACCCACATTATACGTTTTGCCCCGACCTCCCTGCTCTGGTAACGTCAGGCATTCTGTTGATAAAAAGTAGAGCGAGCTCGAGCTATGTTGTGCTCTCCTTCTAAGGCATCCAGGGCATCCTGCCGATCTAACTTGGCCTCCTTTTCCTCGTACATGCGCACCATTAGTGCATCGTGAATAATGTCATAGGGGAAGACTGCTTCTACCCCATAGACCATGAAGAACGATGTGTATCCTGTTGATCTGTCCGGGGTGGTGTGCATGTCCCATAGAACGGAGTCAGGCTCCTCCACCCAATGGGAGTCAGACTCATGAAGTGATCGAACCAAACATGGTTTAATGCCACTCATGATGAGGCCGTTTGCTTGTTTGACTTGTACATTGGTCTGCGGATGATACACCGATGCGTAATCGAGCTTGATGCCCCGTTTTTGTGCACCAGTCTTTGACCTCTTGGGCTGTGAAGTTGGATCCATTGTCCGTTATTATACTGTGTGGGACGCTGTAACGGTGTACCATGTCGGATATAAAGTCGATTACTGGTCCGGACTTGGTTGATTTGACAGGTTTTGCCCCTATCCATTTGGTGAACTTGTCAACCATGACTAGTAGGTATTTATTCTTCGTGGTCCCCCCTTTAAGTGGTCCGACCATATCCAGCCCCCCAGACCGCAAAGGTCCAGGTAATCGGAATAGTCCAAAGAGCTATTGGGGGCATGTGACTTTGATTTGCAAAAAGTTAACACCCCATGTAGTGTTTGACAAGTGAATGGGCGTCTGCTCGAGTAGTGGGCTAGAAGAAACCATCCCAAAAGCCCTTGCTAACTAAGGCTCTTGCTGCAGCGTGATGGTCGCCCATCCCTGCGTGGACTTCGGCTAAGAGTTGACGTCCTTCTTCCTCAGATATGCATCGCTGTAGTATCCTGGTGGTGCTTTTCTTGTATAACTCACCCTCATGGACTTTATAGGCTTTAGATCGCTGAATTATGCATCGCACCTCCATTTGATCGTCGGGGAGTTCTTTGCAAAGAAGGTAGGCAAGGAAGAGCTCGGTCCATGGCATGATTACTGCCATGACCTCATGAGCCGAAGGAGTTTCGTCCATTACGGAGTCACCGATGATTTGGTCGTCTAGTTCATTTATAGGAGGAACAACCTCTTCCATGCTGGTGAGGCCGGCACCCGTATGATCATCATGCCAAACCATTAATGGCTTAAAGAGTCGTTCCAGGAAATTGTTTTTTGGGACAGGGTCACGTTTGGCCCCCATGCGGGCCAGTACGTCGGCGGCTTGGTTGTTGTCTCTAGCGACGTGGTGAAATTCTAGCCCCTCGAACCATGCGGATATCTTACGGACATCATTTATGTATGTCGCCATCTTCGGGTTTTTGGCGTCGAATTCGCCGTTGATTTGGGAGATGGCCAAGTTGGAGTCTCCCCGTTCCTCCAGCCGTCGCATGCCCATTGATGCTGCCATCCGAAGACCGTGCAAGAGTGCTTCATATTCAGCTGCATTGTTTGGAATCAGCATACATGATCTGCAACACGTATCGAACGTTGTCGCCTGTGGGGGATGTGAGAATAACTCCAGCCCCCAGTCCGAACAAAGTTTTAGATCCATCGAAGTACATCGTCCAATGGGAGTATGTACTACATCTCTTGGGGAGCTCGGCCTTTGGCCATTCCGCGAGGAAATCTGCCAGCACCTGAGATTTGATAGCTTGTCATTGCTTGTAGGCAATTTCAAAGGGAAGGATCTCAATAGCCCGATTGGCTCTGTAGCCGGTGGCGGCCCTATTGTTGATTATACCATTCAGGGGTACTTCGGATGCCACCATAACCGAACACTCTTGAAAGTAGTGTCTAAGTTTCCATGATGCCTTAAATACTGTATAGGCTATCTTCTGGTAGTGCGGGTATCTGGACTTGCACTACCTTAGTACTTCTGACACGTAATAGACCGGCTTCTGTATCCGGAATTTATGTCCCACCTCCTCTCGTTCGACGACGAGCACTGCGCTAACGACTTGGTGGGTAGCCGATGTGTATAATAACATGGGTTCACCAGCGCCTGGTGCTGTGAGTATGGGATTGCTTGCCAGCAGTGTTTTAATTTCTTCTAATGCAGCCGCTGCTTCATCGGTCCATTCGTAATTTTTGGTCTGTTTCAGCAGTCTGTAGAGCGGTAAAGCCTTTTCCCCTAGGCGGGAGATAAAGCGGCTTAGCGCCGCCATGCAACCAGCCAACCTCTAGACATGCTTTAGCTCTGTGGTAACTGCAAGTTCTGATAGGGCGTGGATCTTAGCCGGATTCGCTTCTATTCCTCTATGGGAAATGATGAATCTGAGCAATTTACCAACCGGAACTCCGAATACACATTTCTCCGGATTGAGTCATATATCGTACACACGTAGGCTGGCAAAGGTTTGACTTAGGTCGTCGATCAGCTGGCTGACGTGTTTGGTTTTGATTACCACGTCGTCGACGTATGGCTCGACTCTTTTACCGACTTGTTTTGCGAGGCAAGTCTGGATCATCCGCTGGTACGTAGCCCCAACATTTTTTAGCCCGAAGGGCATTGTGTTGAAGCAGAATGGCCCGTAAAGGGTAATGATGCATCTTGATCGGATGCCTTCATTTAAATCTAATGGTATCCGGAATAAGCGTCGGAGGAACACAAGGACTCGTGTCCGGCTATGGCATAAATAATCCGATATATACGTGGTAGGGGGAAAGGGTCCTTAGGGAAGGCCTTGTTGAGATCTTTAAAGTCAAAGCACAACCGACCGGATTTGTGTTTCTTTGGTACCATCACCAGGTTTGCCAACCATTCGGGGTGCTTAATATCCCGAATGAATCCGAGCTCTAGTAGTTTGGCTAATTCTTCACCCATAGCTTGCCGTTTGGGCTCGGAAAAGCGGCACAGAGTCTGCTTAACGGGCTTAAAGCCTGCAATGATGTTCAGACTATGTTCTGCTAGCCGTCGTGCGATTCCAGGCATATCGAAAGGATGCCACGCGAAGATGTCCCAGTTTTTTCGTAAGAATGTTCGCAGTGCTTTGTCCACTATGGGGTCCAGCTGAGCTCCGATGGATGTTGTCTTGTTGGGTTCCGTCGGGTGTACCTAAAATTTAACGATTTAATCTGCAGGTTTAAAGGACGTGGGGTTGGGAATTTTGCTAAGGATCACATCGTCATTGTCTACTGTTGAACGAAGTGCGGTTAGTTCTACTGCAACGAAGGTCTCGGCTAGTGCTTTGAGGGCGAGCGCTGCTATTTTTTTCGGCTCGAAGGGCTATATTTGGATCACTGGCGATTGTGATTAGCCGTTTGTCATGGCATCTTGAGTTTCGTATACCCGTAATGTGGTATAGCCTGGAATTTTGTGAAGGCGTCATGTCCCAGCAGGGCATGGTAGCCACTGGGGAAGGGCACGATATGGAAGAGAGGTTCTTCGGATCAATAGTTTTCGAGCGTACCGAACACTACGTCCAGGGCGATACGTCCTAAACAACGCGCCTCTTTCCCTAGAATGATTCCCCAGAATGTCATGTTTCTATGCTCGATGCGAGATCGGTCCAACTGCATTTTTTCCCGGGTATCTTCGTAGATAAGGTTTAAACCACTGCTGCCATCCATTAGCACTTTGTGTAACTTGAAGCCATCGATGATGGGGTTTAGGACCGGTGAAACTGGTGTATGACCGAGAAGAATGGCTGGTCGGTCAGTATCTCCGAGGGTAATGGGTATGTATGCCCATGCACTTGTTGCTGCCACATGATAGACCTGTTTGAGTTTTCTAATAGCTCTTTTCCTCTTGTTCCTTGAGGGGAACGTTTCGTAGATCGTTAGGACTTCGGTGTCGTATTCTGGTGGTGATGTGGAGCGCCTATTCGGCGGTAGTGCCTCAAGAATGGCTTCAGCACTTTTTGCGACCTGCCTGATGACCCAGCAAGCTCTAAGGCTATGAGTCGAGCTTATATTTAGCAATACAGAAAGTATAGGGCGTGGTTTATCCAATAGCCCATCAAGGACAGTTCTGACCCTTGTAAGGGGCCTATTTCTCTTTTTGGCAGGTTCAAGTTTGGCTTGCCGCTTCGGAGGTATCCTCTTTTTCCAATCCTCTAGGGTACACGATAAAGGTTGGTTCAGAAAATAGCCATTCGGCTTGCCAAGAGATTTCCATGGCACAATATTTTTGTACCAAGTCTGACAGCTCGGTGAAGTGACGAATGTGCTGACGAGCCGGGGCGTTGAGAATCCCTTCATCATGGCAATTGCGATTAAAGATTGCCATTATCTCCTAATCACTAAGACCTCGTACTTTGTTTCTAGCAAGGAGGAATCCAGCCCAAAAATAATGAACCGACTCTCTTGGTAACTGTTTAACGTCCCGCAAGTCCAAAGACTTGGACTCTGCTGCAATTCTTGAGTGATCGGCTTGGGTGGTGGGCGGGAAAAGTTTTGACACCATGCTACGATGTGAGTCCAAAATTACGGGCTCCGAATTGTGTGCTAGATCCGGGACCGATACCGGTCTATCTTCGAAGCGAACTCTAGGGTCTGGGTTGCAAGCGAGGTCTCGATGATCGAGGATTGGGGTATAAACCATTTTTAATTCCTGTCTCTGGGGGGACAAGCCCCCAGCCGAACACTCAACGGTGGCGACTAAGCTTGTGACCGTGGGGATGAGAATCTCCCTATCGTTGGGTTTAAGCCCGAGCCGGTCATAGACCGGGGTCTGTTAGCCAGTCATACACATGGTCTGAATCTAATCAAATAGCTCGCTGAGAAACGAGGCACTGGTAGGATGCGTGTCGCTGAAGCGAGAGGGGTCAATATGCGGCATCGTAGTTCCGAAGTCGCATGAAAGCGGATCCGGGTCCTGTTTGGCCATAGTGGATCCGGTCACAACAGCCGGATTGGGCGTTCCAGACAGCCCGAGGGTGACGGCCTCCTCGGAGGCGGGGCCCGATGTCTTCGGCGTTGAGGCGTCGGGATATGCAGTCTCCTTCATAAGAGTTGAGGGTCCTATCAAGACAAGTTCTCCCCGTGAATCAGCGATGAACTCTAGGGTTCTGAATGTCATTCCTTGATCGGGGTGAAAGCTTCCGATCTGGCCAAGGTGGCCGGTCAGGTCGGCATGCAACGAGACATCACTGCCTATGAAGATCTGATCAGGTATGAGAACATCCTGGCTGCAGATCTCGTTGCTTGTGACAAGATGAGCCATCGATTCCTTTGGCGATCATAGAGGAACTCTCAATGCAAGCACCAATGTTGGTGTCAAAACCGGCGGATCTCGGGTACGGGGTCTCAAGCTGTGAGACTAGGATCAATGGTAATAGGGGACGAAGGAGACAATGTTTACCTAGGTTCGGGCCCTCCTATGGAGGTAAAACCCTACGTCCTACTTGATTATATTGATGATATGAAGGTTACAGAGTTGATCTACCTCGAGATTGAATAGCTAAACCCTAGATGAGTTGTTCTCTGCCCTACAATCTAAAACCCTCCGGCTTATATAGACACCGGGGGGTACTAGGCTTTACACATCGAAGGAAAAAAATGCATATCTACTGTCGAAATCTTGGAGGACATGGCACGACTCCTTGAAGCTTCCACCTCAGTGACGGGGCCTTTGATCATCCAATGCTGATCCAGCGGCCCACATAGTCCGGCCCATGAGAAACAGGTCGGCCATCCAAGGACCCCTTAAACCAAGACTCCCTCACCCTCCCTGGCCTGTAGCTGGGTTGTCGTCTCGGAGACACGTCGGTCGTGGGACGCTTGGGTTTCTTCCACCTCCTCCTTCAACTTGGCCAGGTGCTCGCTTTCCTTGGCTTAGTCACCAACCACCCGGGACAACACAGAGTCATGGTCGATGAGGTTCACCTTGCGGGCCTTGAGAACCTCCTCCTGCTCACGGAGTCATTGTGCGTGCGCGGCTTGCTCATCTTGAAAGGCCTTCAGGTTGGCCTCCGCCTCGCGGCAACGCTTCCTGGTAGACTCTGCTTTGACCAGTGCCATGTCTTGGGCTGCCTTGGCTTCGATGGCCTCCTTCTCGCTCTCCGCAATGGCAGCCTTGGCTCGGCTCTAGGCTGTCTTGGTGGCCGCCTCGTCCTGGGACCACCCAGAAACGAGTCCCATGCGCTCCTTCGTGAGGTGCCTTTCGATGTTTTGGAGGTTGGCCCGGAGCTGGTCGAGCATGGTGTAGGCCTCATCCAAGGCACCAAACCCGATCAAAGGACCGCAGCGCGCGAGCACGAGAACCTGACCAGGAGGCGGCACCGGAGCATCAGCGGGTGCCGCGACCAAGGTTTGGACGGCGTGGCTAACTTGGGGCGCCGGGGGCTCCTTGTTCTCCTCCGTCACCGCAAGCACAGACGACTCCACGACCATCTGGCCCGCGGGGGCTGGCTCCTCCCGAGGCTGCATCGCTGCACCCTCAGGAATGGATCCCACCAGAAGGGGGAGGGGAGTCACCTCCTGCATCGGTATCGGGGTCGCCACGGCCGTGGTAGGGAGCGCTGCCTCGTGAGCCTCCGTGCCCCCGGCGACCGGTCCTCCAAGCGACGCGCTAGACTGGCGTGGCACGCTTCCATCACGGCCCAAGGCCGATGACGCCCCAGGACAGGGGGCTCCTTTGGCTCAACGCTCGCCTTCTTCCTCTTCGGCACAACCTCGACCCTGGACGTTGAGAGGAGGGCCGTGAGCACATGCTCAATTCATAGTCCACCAGAGATGAGGAATGTTAGTTACTCCTCGCACGTGACCTACTTCCTCTTCTTCTCCACCTCAGCGCTGGTCGAAACGCCCCCACTTCCCTTCAGCACGACCCTGGCCACGCCTGGGGGCGAGCGGGGTGCTCCTCGACGACCCCTGGTGTGGTGTTGCCACCCGAAGAGGTGTGGAGGTCGCCCTGGGGAACCACGGCCAAAGAGGCCACGTCTGCCTTAGCGGTGGCCACCACGCCTTTCGGCTGCGGCACAGGCTGGGATGAGGCTAGTGTCTTGGCCGCCTTGCTAGGGTGTCGGGAGTCCTCCAGAGTAGGCGCGACCACGCGTTTCTTCGGGGTCATCCGGCTGGACCACTAAGTGGTCTGGGGGGAAGGCCCCGACCCCCTAAGCACCCTGGCAATGCGTTGGGAGCCAGCGGCCGGGGGCTCGTCATTATCATCGTCATCATCAAAGCCGCGAAGGAGCACGCTCTGCGACGGAGGGTACGCCTCCTCCCTTTCATCCGCGGTCTCGTCCGAATCCTCCCCGTCGTTGGTGTCGCAGAAGGACACCAGTACTGGGAGATTGGGGTGTTCGGATGCTATGAGCCCTAGGTCGTCAAAGGCAGACATGGCGGCGGGTAGTTCCCTGCCGTTGTCATGGCGGTACAGCAAGACATAGGCCTTGGGAAGATCCCCGGGATCGTTAAAGAGAAGGGTGTTTAGGGACTTTTCCCGCTCCTCGCTTGTCAAGTTGGCGAATCTGAGCCTGATGTCGTCCCCCGTGCCTACGTACTTCCACATGGGCCTCGAGTGTGCCTGGAGCGACGCCAGGTGCTGTGTCGGGAACTCCTTCACCATCATCGCCCCAGTCAGCTTCCGAGAATCTATGTCCGAGGAGATCAGCTCCAAGACAGGCGTCGCGCGTGGGTCGGTGAGTTTCATGGAGGCCCACACGGGAGTGTTCTCGGACAGCCTCGTTGGGAGATCCAGATGCGAGTCAAGCCCCTGGACATCCGTGAAGACCCAGCGGTGCCTATAGCCTTCCAACTTCTTCCCGGCCTTAAGGAGCACATTTCCGCTCTGGACCGCGACGAAGAAGGCGCACCCCGACTGTTGGGCGCTGTCATGAAGCCGCAAGCTGAAGTAGTGGCGGAAGAGGGCCACTGAAGGCCTCACACCTACGAAGGCCTCACAGTAGAAGGCGAAGATCGATAGAAGCAAGATGGAGTTGGGCTGAAGGTGGAGAGCATGGATCCCATAGTGCGCCAGGATGGTGGAGAAGAACCCTCAGAAGGGTGGGGCGAGCCCGCAGAAGACGCCGTGGAGGAAGAAGGGATAGACCATCTTTGCTAGGATGCACCGCTCCGCGGAGCTGCACCTAAACAAGGTCTGTCCCCACTAATTGGAGTCTCCCGCCATCAATGGGAGCACTGAGGCGAGGTCCCCCTCCTTGGCGATGGTGGGTGTCCTGACCGTAGGAGAGGGAGAAGAGGGGGCCAAGGCTTGATCCTCCGGCTTCGTCTTCCCAACGGGTGCCATCTGAAGGATCCCTGAGGTAGAAGAACAAGAGGAGGGACGGTGTTGCGCCGAGATCTGAAGGAGTTTCTCACGATGGAAAGGGGATCTGAGCAAGAGAGCAAGGCGCAGGGAAGAAGTGCAATGATGGCTCCACAGAGGACATCTGGCTTTTGTCAGCCTGGACAGTTACCGAGGCGACAAGGGGGAGGTGTCCGTTCCCCGTCGCGCGCGACGCCTTCGAGCGTGGCCTGCAGGCGATTGGGGGCCCGCAACACTAAAACCTTCGCTCCTTGCCTTCACCTCGAAGCCGGGGCTGGCACGCCTTGGGCCGGGGGCTACTGTCGGCGTTCTAGGATCGGGGGCACATAGACCTACCTGCTTGCGGCCCAGTGCGTGGCCCATAACGATGGCCTAGTACGGGCCCACAACAAGCCCCTCAAGTCAGCGTCGTCGCGAGAGACCCTACCCCACGAGGAAGGCAACGCCAAAACCTCTAGAGGAGTGGCATCCCCCCAGGCTGCCAGCCGAGGAGCAGAATTCCTATGCAGGTACCTCAGCCTCGTGAGGACGAGATGACGTGGGCTCTGGCAGCTGAGCCAGGCAGGCGCCAGCGGACGTAGAGGGGGGACAATTTCCTCTTTCGTGCTAAGAAGGCAAGGACGTACACGGGTTACCAAGGAATCCCCCAAAGGTTTCCTTCCCAGTGCAACAGGATCGAGACCACGAGGTCAATAGGACGAATTTCTCGCCGAGCCCATCCCTGCGTCACACCGGTAGCTTTGTAGGCGAAGACCATCTTTAGTCTGGATAGGATGTAACCTCTTGTCCCCTTTCAAATTTGGCCATTGTGGGATCCCTTCCTACCTATGGGATAAGGGAAGAGGACTGTGGCGACTATAAATAGGGACTAGCTGCCATCGCAGAAGGCAGGTTGGACACACCAGTTCATCACTGCCAAAAGCCCTCGTGAGGCCAACCAACCGCTATACTAGTTCATCCTTAGCCTCCTCGTGAGGTAAATCCACCACAAACAGGAGTAGGGTTTTACACCACAAGGTAGCCTGAACTTGGGTAAATCCGTGAGTCCATCTTCTTCCCCGCTCGCACCTACTCGATGCAGCTAAGCCATAGGATGACAAGCTTGAGACTTCGAGCCCGTTGAGATCTTCGCACACGCCTAAATATTCGAACCTTGTTTGGTTTTGCGTGCCATGATTCCTCGCTAAAAATGCGGCAAGAGACTCCGGCTCAACCATGGCCTCGTTTCGCTCCGCCTCGCTCGCCTCTACCGCCACCATGCCTCACCGCCGCACCCCGGCCCTGCTCCACCTCGCCCCGCTCCGAACTGCGATCCGCTGATGGTCGGAGCGCCCACTCCACCGCGCGCACCTCCCCCGAACTCGCGTCGTCGTCTCCCCGCCGGCCCTCTATAGGTCGTCGTCCTTCGCGAGGTGCCCAACAAGCTGGGGCCTCTTGTTGACAGCGTCGACCTCTTCTACAAACTGCTACCGTCGCTCAACCGCGGGGAGCAGGAGGTGAACTCCTACACGACCTCCTCCGGCCCTCCCCCATCGCCACCAAGACTCCAAAACCCTAGCAGGTGAGCCATCCGTGCGGCGCCATGGACGCCGCCCGCAACGGCAGAGAAGTCTTCGATAGATGGGTACAAATTGGCAAGCGTCAACTAAAAGCCAAGCCTGGTAACGCTAAACGAGTCAGCAGGGATTTTGATATAGAAGCTTGTCGTAAGGAATTCTCTATGGATGTTGATATGCCTGTGGGGAAGCCTAGATTATCTACATCGAGTTCACAAGCTTGACAACAAAGAACTCATCATCTTGCTCCAGTCTTTCGTGCTACTGTGTCACAAGCAATATCTACAGATGCTCCTTCACTGATACAAGATGCAGCTACTGCTGCCGGTGGAGGAATCATCACAGCACGCGCGGCCGCCAATTTTACGAAAGCTGAGCAATTCACCAATTTTTTGCACATACTAGACCTTCAAAAACATCTACGAGCTCTAAAGCATCCACTATGACCAGTGAGCCTGCAACATGGCCTGGCAGTGCTCAACATCCAGAACTTCCAAACAGTAGTGCACCTGCACCATCTCCGGTTCCGACTATACAGGCTAACTACATCATTGATGGCGTGCATTGCCGCGCCCGTCATTTTTGATGTAATATGATAGTGTTAGAAATTGATGTAAAAAACGTTTTAGCAAAATCCTTGTTTTCCTTGTGATTGTAGAATGGAAGTTTAGTTATTTTCATTGGGCTTGTTATGGGTCTTATTTGTAGATAATTGGGAAGACATGTATGGTAATATTTGTAATAAAATATGAATAGTACAAAACTGATATACATAGTGTAGAATTCCAGATTTCTCAATCCAAATGGTCGGTGTGCTAACCGGTATCGGGCGGAACTGAATCTTGAAAACCACTATATCAAAAGGAAATAGTTTACAGATTTAAATATCATTGTTTAATTCAAGCTATCATAGAACTTAACTTTAAGAAGCAATGTATCATCCTCATTCGACTACATGTAAAACTACATGCATCATTATCACCTTAGTCGTGCATTAGCGCTAACTCGGTCAAACACAAGAGCATAATTCTTCCATCTCTGCTGTATGCTCGAAGGGTAGCTCACAGACAAGTTGGCACCTGGTAAGTTATATAATGGCAAGTCTTGTTTCTTTGTAACACAAAAATTAACATATTAGAAGGCTGAAGGGGTGAAGTTTTGGACGGTAATATGATATATGCAGTAGACTAAAATACACGAACCTGAAATCCAAGGCCATGCCGAATAAAACATCAGGACTGGTAATGAAAGTGAAATCCTCTAGTAGAAATGTTAACTATACCGCAGGAAATGAGACCCAGTTTCAAATTTATCAATCCAAACAGTAAATTTTACTTTAATGGCCTCAACACCCCCTTCTAGTATCCCTGAAACAAAGACATACAGATTCTTTTATGTGAGTATTGCATGAAAAGTAGATCAGAAAGGTAGGAGGAGAAAACAATATAAGACTAAGTAACTCACTCCAGAAGGAATATTGGAGTCAGCACCAGCATCTAGCAAGCAGTTCATCATACCAGGTAGGGCATGTATTGTTGCTTACTGCCATCAATTAACATCTATGTGATAAATTTTATTCACGTCAGCACATGCCTTTGTATATAAATTATAATTTGTTTGAGTAAATGCTTGAGATGTCATCTGCAGAAAATGTACACACCAAGAAATGAAGCTGCATCTATAGACGACCGTGAAGGGAGCTCCATAAATGAAGAAATATTAAGTGATGCTACCTAAAAATAGCAAGTTCAATTCAATAGTATACGCACATATTAAATCAAACCAAGTTTGTCAGCTATTTCTTCGGCCTATGGAAATAAAGTTGCTAGTGGTAGATCCTCCTTTATGATGGGCTTGTTTCTAGTACCAATTTATTTACTAAAAGGAGAGAGATCTATGTAAAGCTTAGAATGGACATCAACATTTGTGAACTTGCCGGAATGGTTGCTCTGTGATGTCTGATTCTAAGAGGCGAGAGGTTCCGTTGTGTTTCTTTGGTTAGTGGATAGCCGCAAACAAGTTTACCTAGCATCCATACACATATCCGGTGGATACCACAAGAACATGTGCACTGTAAAGCAAATCTAGTAAGGATGTTAGGTGTTCATATTGAAAACATATGTTCTTATAATTATATTTTACCATTGCTTCTTGGAGAAGATATATACTCCCTGGAAAGTGTGTGTGTGCTCTAATGACAGAACAGAAAAGAAAAGAACTGCTCATTAAGTCAGTCATCTTAGATAGTATAAAAAAAACTCCATTTGGGAGCTTCCCTCGATAAACATTTTGAAAAAAACATTTTCTAAATATGTTTTCTCCTGCAGACTTTCCCTGTTTAAGCCGGGAACCAGAAGAAAAGAGCACTTTGGATTTTCAAGGTTGACTTTCGTTACTTGTTGGTTGGAAAAATAACAAAACATTAATTGCAGTATCTGATTTCATCAACTTTGTGGCTCTTAGATTTTGCTGCATTTAGAGTACCATATCTAAAAACACGAGAGTAATCATTAGAAAAATTTACCAGCCGCATATCAGTATAGTTTCTTAATTCAAAACTTTGTGGAAACTGAACAACAATATGACCTGCACAACTGTAACATGCATAATGGATATTTTTGTGTGGTATAGATCCAACAATGTTATGCAAGCTTCACCGCTTTTGTATATGGATGCATACACCAAAAGAAAGACACTCCCAAGATCAAACATCATGACAATTGCTACTCCAGCTGTGTTAATCATCTGCCTTGACCAATTTAATTTAGACAATCTGCATATATCCATTTAACTTGGAGCATGCTGGAAAATCATATCAATGTATAGAGAATTTGTAAACAAATTTAACATGCGCTATCAACCGGAGATGGGCAATTGGAGAATTCCCCAAATGTGCTAGTAACTAATAACATGTCCAGCGGCCACGAGAGATTGAATTCTCCAAATCAGAATGACAGAAACAGCCCCCAAGATTTACCAGGATCAATTGACCACAACCAGTATAAACATCACCTGCACAAAATAAGGATTGGTGGAATATTAGCACTATAATTATTGGGAGAAACAAGGGGCGTACAGGAAAGAAACAAATGTGAGGGTAACCATGCTGCTAGGGGTTCTGTTGTTGGAGTAGGAAGATTGACGGGAGACTGCCGGGTGAGTAAACTTACATATATATATTAGTTGGTGTAGCCAAAGAAGAGGATATCCCCTTTTTTGACCCATTGGTCTTCAGACCAGACCCATACCATAGCTACAAACACTTTTGAGTCGGAGGAGACTGGCCAGATTGCCTTCTTGAGGCTCTCTGGGCTTATCGGACGTCAATCTGTATAGCCACTGGTCCCCTTCTCCTTAGTCGTTGGCATGGACGCCATTCTTCCCAGTGAACTCGACGATTCCTTCCGTGCGCGTTCTGCTCGACGACGATATGACTGATAATCAGAAGCGAGAGGCTCTGCTCTCAAAACTTGACCTCCTCAATTCGATCGATGGGAGAAAAAAAAGGTTACGAGCGGCAGAGCACGCACAAGTCTATCAACGTCAACTCAGCCGCGCTTTGGACCGATCCTACGAATAAGAGGCATTAACAAAGCATTTATGACACACCATACTTTCAATAGGCAAGGGCCAGCCCGAAGATCAGACGGCCCAGAGCCGGAGCGATCATTCCAGCAAGTTACTCAGCTTGAGTTTTTCAGTCAATCAATAGATTGTGCAGTTTCTTAGTCTTTTGGTCCACGTCTTCATGACTTATAGAAAGGGTTTCTTTCTTTTACAAGATCATGGAAGCTTCAGAAACCATCCGAGATCTTCTGGAAACAAGAAATGTTGCATCAAAGGGTTCAGTGGTCATATCATAGTGAAATCGAGTTTATTGATTTAGTCGATATCAAATTCCCAACTTAGAAATTAGAAAGGACTAAGATTCTACTTCTTCCTCAAATACTGGGAATGTGGATTCAAGTATGATATCACTATTCCACAGATCTCAAGAAAACGAATTGAACAAGTTTGATGGCTGGAAGAAGATAGGAAATATTCAAACATGTATTGCATTTCATCGATCTCACCCTTTGTTCAGTGCCGCATAAGTACTGACTTCTTGAACAGATACCGGTACCGGTCATGAAGGCTTCGCCCTTCTCAAGTCAAGTGCAGAAGCGAAATCTGTTGAGCAAGAAGCCTGTGATCCCACAACATCAAAGTGATACATATGACATATTGGAAATTAGGCTTAGTTTGTAGCTTTGAATATAGTAATGCACTTATTTATTGAGAAATATGTTCTTTCAAGTAGAGCATACTCGGTAGAAAGGAGGTGGCAGAGCTGGGAAGAGGATTATACTTTATCGATTACTTGGACTTAGAGACCAATTATAGAAAGAAGACACTAGCTGAGTGAGTTTTATGGATCTAGTTTATGAGCGGCTTAACTAGAAAAGCAAGCAAAAGGAATAGAAGAATGAAATGCAGAAATAGGGGAAGGGCGGGTAGCATTTTCAAATGCCAGTTTGAGTGAGACAGTTTCTGTCTGGCCCCCCACTTTTAGGTTGTTCTTCCATTCTGCCTTTGTCTTGCTCTAAGCTACCTGACTTCCTTCGTTTGTTCTTCCATTCTACTTTGTCAGATTCTGATCATCTGTTCTTATCGATCCCATTTTAAGGAAAAATCTGATGTTGGTAAAATATACGTGTTGATCAAGGCCAAGGACAATGAAGCAGCCATGAAAAGATTGAAGAACGAGGTATGATGATTACTTCGGACTACTTTCTGTTCTTCATGCAAATGACCATATTTTCCGTCTGCAATACAGGTAGAAGATATTGAGTTGTTCAGATGTTTACAGGAAATCCATGGGAAAAACTACCACAGCTTTGTATTAAGCAAGCAGGTTCCAGTCGTTGGTAATTTCAGGGAAGCCAACATTGGCATTGCTCGTGAGTTAGCCAAAGAGATCGCGGAAGAAGTGGATGTTATCGTAAACTCTGCAGCAAATACCACTTTTGATGAGAGGTTCGTGAAGCTATACTAGTCTTGCACCAAGGATTGCTTCCATTACTAAATGTGTAAGTTCACATTCCATAGCAATAAAAGTATTGCAACTTGCAGGTATGATGTAGCACTAGACATCAACACCGTGGGGCCATTCCGGATAATGAGTTTCGCGCAGCGGTTTCGAAGACTGAAGCTCTTCTTGCAAGTATCAACAGGTCAGAATGCCAAATAAGAGTTTCTTGTGGTCGAAATCAAATGGGAACCTGTTTCTATTAATCTCAAAAGCTTACAAACAAGCTTTAGCAGTATGTTTGCATGTCATGTTTTTGGCCAAACAGCATATGTGAATGGGCAGAGGCAAGGTTTGATACTAGAGAAGCCATTTTGCTTAGGGGATACCATAACAAAGGGGATAGGTTCCTCAGATTTTTCGGCACATCAGAATACCGTGTTGGATATCGAGGCTGAGATCAAGTTGGCTTTTGACTCCAGAAGGCATTCTTCTGCCTCTGCTTCTGTTACTCAAGAAATGAAAGAGTTATGTAGTCGAGGTATTCTAGTATTTCCCTGTTACTTTCTCATGTCTGTAGATACGAATACACACATGAAGTATTTTATTTGTGCAATTTATTTATTCATAGGGCCAAACTCTATGGTTGGCAAGACACTTATGTGTTCACAAAGGCCATGGGTGAGATGGTCATCAACTGCATGCGAGGAGAGATACCGGTGGTAACAATCAGGCCAAGTGTCATAGAGAGCACATGGAGGGATCCCTTCCCAGGTTGGATGGAAGGAAACAGGTAAATGCTAAACCCAAATCTGAGGTTGCGGATGTCACATATATATGTGATGCATCCTCGTCTGCTTACCAGATAATGAGCTATTTCCAGGATCTAGCAGTGCGTACTAACTTTTGATGGGTTGATGGTGAGGATCAAGTATATGACCTATATTCCTCACTATTAGAGGACTTCAAAGAGGAGATTCCATCATAATCTCTGGAAGCTAGTGTCAAGGAAGCCGTTAGCCGTCACCTTAACTGAAAGTTGGTGAAGAAGGTGTATATGCCTCTTGTCTATGGTAAGACACAGCATAGTGCAGCAGCGGACATCCAGAAGGGGCTTGACTTCATTAGAAAACGTGCTGAAAGCAACAAAGTGGCGGACATTTTGTTTTTCATTCTGGGACAAGAAATTCCCAGCCATTGCTAGGCTGAGCCATGTTAGCAAAGAATGGTTTCTCCAACAATATGAGGATAAATCTCTTACTAAAATGGTAGTGGTCACAAACCCCTTCCGTGTACAATTGAAAACATTAACAATACGAAAGCAAGAATCATCATTTATACTGGGAATGCCTTCCTCTACCAAAAGAGAAAGAGTTGAAGATAACGAAGGAAAGTGGGTGGATACAAAACCTGTTCATATCACTTGTCTTTCTGGTCTTTCAGAATCTCATCGAATACTAGTAAATGCTTTCGAAGAGAAAATAGAAGCACTAGAGAGCTCAAGTTCACTTCATTCATCACAAGATGCAAATTATAATCAAAATGGAGCTAATGAGGAAGAAATCACTTCTACTTAAACTTAAATAGTGCAATACCAACCAACACATAAAGCAATAACCAGGTAGATAGAATGAGAACAGGTAATACGAAGATATCAACACAGCCGGAGTCACGAGGCTCGATAATGACCAATGGGTTAGGATCTGAGGAAGCTTAGTTTGGATGATGGAATATTCGCTGTTCTGATTGTTGAGATACTGCAAATCCACTTATCCAATAATTTCAGTCCGTTTTCCTACTTTTTCTGCAAGGGGTTCAAGGGGAAAGCATTATTATATGCTTAATATGACTCTCTGTCACACGGATGCTGCTGGGCTGCTACAAAACCCCTATAGTCGAAAAAAAGATCGAAACAGGGATAAAACGTAGGATAACCCAGATCACTCGGACTAGCTGAACTCTCCAGAACAAACACAACCTAGGTGGTTTGACTAACGTTTTGGCACATTAGACTAACCTAAGACAACTCCTGGCTACATTCAGTCCTATCGAGATACAAGCTATTACCAACCTAATACAACGCAAGTCACAAGCTTGACACAGCGAGAATGGCTGCAACTGACAACTCCTGCATCTGAGATTGACAACTCTAGTAACAGAGAATGACAACTCCTGCCACAGATATTGACACAGCATGACACTCTCAACTGAGCTCAGTACAGCTGTGAACAATAAACAACACTGAAAGTAAACAACACGGTTATCACAAAACTTGGATTCCGGATTACAACACTATAGGCAATGAACCACCACTAACGGCCCATAACGTTAGCTGATAGCCGCTAGCCGTGGAGTACTTGCCGATCCATCAGCGAGGACTGTATCATTTAGCGAGCTAAAAACTTAAGGAACATGTATGTGAGAGTTCCACTTTAGCTCCCTCAACACCAGGCGGGACGAGCAGCCCTATACCACGTGTAGCCACACTCTAGTGTCCTTTTCTACTTAGTTGGACAAATCACTTCACAAAATCGTATAAAAATCAAGCAAGAAAACGGATGCGCTAATGCGCAACGGCTTTCACGCTAGTTGCTCAAAAAATCGTATAAAAATCAAGCAAGAAAACGGATGCGCTAACGCGCAACGGCTTTCGCGCTAGTTGCTCAATCCGTTGCTTGCTTGTCTTCTGTCTTGGAAAAGTGAGGATTTCCAATCTGATCCAAGGGAAGGAAGAGAGGTGGAAAGTGTTGCTGTGTCAAATCGAGATTGTGTGGGTGTCCCATCATGTTCGACGCTATCGAAAATCATGCATTGGATGGATGCCCGGGCATTGAGAAGGAAGGACGCTTTCAGAGGCGAAAGGCCATGGGGAGAGATTTTTCTGTGATCCATGGATCTCCGATCGGGAAACCGTATCCAAGCTCCGTGGCTAGTCTGCGCTCTTTGGACTTTTCAAACTTAGCGAACTGAAACATCTGAGTAGCTAAAGGAAGGAAAATCAACCGAGACCCCGTTAGTAGCGGCGAGCGAGAGCGGAACAAGGGTTTTCATGAACAGAAATCCGAAGCGGTTTCATTCGATTTGTTGTGGATTGGATGATGGAAAAACCAGCAAGCAGCAAGCGTAGTTAGAAAAGTTGCCATAGCGCGCCCTACGGAGTTGTACAAAGTCAGCAACCGTTTTGGGGCGCAAGCATAGGCAACACATGACTGATGACGGGGTGGGGCGCGCAGTGAACTGGTTTTCTAAAAAGATTGGAAGATCCGGCCAAAGAAGGTGATAGCCCTGTTCATTCGTTCCCATGGTTCGATCCTTCCCAGTAAAATGCGGCGTGTTCGAATGATGATCGCTTTTACGCGAGAAAGGGGGACCACCCTCTAAGCCTAAGTATTCCTCAATGACCGATAGCGTACAAGTACCGTGAGGGAAAGGTGAAAAGAACCCCAATCGGGGAGTGCAATAGAGAACCTGAGATCCGAATGATAACAATCCAAAACTTCTTCGTTTCGTTGGTAGAACCCACGCCAACTCTTTTCTCTAAATAATAGAGAGATCTTTTGATAGAAGTTTGACTTCTATCAATGCAATGAAAGAACTATCCCTTCCTATTTGTTTGTCCTAATGAGACAAAAAAGAGCCTCCTTCTTTACCACTTTAGGGGATGGGGGTTTACATACAACCGGGGCAAAGTCGTTTATGATTGAATCTCAGAGGCATTCTTATCATTTGGTAGATCCAAGTCCATGGCCTATTTCGGGTTCACTCGGAGCTTTGGCAACCACCGTAGGAGGTGTGATGTACATGCACTCATTTCAAGGGGGTGCAACACTTCTCAGTTTGGGCCTAATATTTCTCCTTTATACCATGTTCGTATGGTGGCGGGATGTTCTATGTGAATCCACGTTGGAAGGGCATCATACAAAAGCTATACAATTAGGACCTCGATATGGTTCTATTCTCTTCATAGTCTCGGAGGTTATGTTCCTTTTTGCTTTTTTTTGGGCTTCTTCTCATTCTTATTTGGCACCTACGGTAGAGATCGGAGGTATTTGGCCCCCAAAAGGGATTGGGGTTTTAGATCCTTGGGAAATCCCTCTTCCTAATACCCGTATTCTCCCTTCATCCGGAGCTGCCATAACTTGGGCTCATCATGCTATACTCGCGGGGAAGGAAAAACGAGCAGTTTACGCTTTAGTAGCAACCGTTTCACTGGCTCTACTATCCACTGGCTTTCAAGGAATGGAATATTACCAAGCACCCTCCACTATTTCGGATAGTATTTATGGTTCTACCTTTTTCTTAGCAACTAGCTTTCATGGTTTTCATGTGATTATAGGTACTCTTTTCTTGATCGTATGTGGTATTCGCCAATATCTTGGTCATCTGACCAAGAAGCATCACGTTGGCTTTGAAGCAGCTGCATGGTACTGGCATTTTGTAGACGTGGTTCGGTTATTCCCATTTGTCTCTACCTATTGGTGGGGAGGTATATGAAAGAAGGGAACGAATAAGTGGATTGAGGAATAAAAGCTCGAAGACAAAGAGAACTGGGTGACAGGACCACCCCGACAGCGTGGCTTCTCTGCCGAGCAGGACTTCTTTCTAAGCCTCACATAATTTGAATTTCTCTGACATTCCATGTTTCCGAAACGGATCCTATAAAATATTTCACTTTTTCTATGATCATCTCTATTTTAGGTATTCGGGGAATCCTCCTTAATAGACGAATCCTAACTGTGTTCTATAACACTTTATATATTTATTTGTATTTGTATTTTCCAAGAGTAATTAATACTCTTATCTTTTCGCTATCGTTGTACTTTTTAATGGTCAAGTTATTCCTGCTTCTCTTGGATCCTTTATTTGCGACGGAAGCACTCGTCTTCGCTTCCTCATATAGCAGCTACGAGAGTGCTCCTGCCACTAGTAGTGATAGTGGTCTGAATGTTATGTTATTCGAAGACAATGATTTAGCGCGTGTTGTCGCCCCATTTCTCCCGCGGGGAGGGGGGGCTCCTGTAACTCTTCCCGAGGAACGCCCGCTCACAATGGAAGAATCAGACCGCCTTGCCCAGGTTTTGGACTTTCAAAATAAGATTGGGAATATTTTAAAGAATCTCGATGTTAGCTCGCTCTTCCGCTATCACTTCGCGGAGGAAAGCGCCACGGATCTCGCGGCGTCGACCCTCCTCCATAAAGAAGGAGACCTCAATGACCCGGACAAGCTTTGGGTTGTGCATGAGGGCCTTCTGCGTGATGGACACAACTCTAGGTACTACTTTCGGACGGTAGACTGGGTCAAGACCGAAAGAAAGGTTCGTAGTGGCGAGTTGCCTATCACGTTCATCATCGATGATGATGGTGAAGGATGAAGGTTTTTCCGTACCAGCTCCTTCTACCTATACCGCAGTTGAAGCACCTAAAGGTGAATTTGGTGTCTTTCTTGTCTGTAATGGGAGTAATCGTCCCTACCGTTGTAAAATAAGAGCACCTAGCTTTGCCCATTCACAAGGACTCGATTCTATGTCCAAACATCACATGCCAGCAGATGTAGTCACCATCATAGGTACTCAAGATATTGTGTTTGGAGAGGTAGATAGATAGGACGTAGTCTTGCTCGATCAGGACCCTAGCTTTATTGCGAGCCAAAAATGCCTGAAAGAAGAAAAATGGAAAAGGATGCAAAATGCAATGGGATTCCTGAGCCAATAAGAAATCCCAATTCGGAGTTTGTTTGGATCAAATTCCTATGTTATACTATTCCATTCTCGATGATGAATCGATTTGATAGATCAGATATTGTTATTCCAAATATTGATCCGATTCAGTATCATCAGAATGACAAAAGCTGACATAGTTACTAGTGGTTCGAGGAGAAATCCTTTCAATCATCAACGCCCTTTTCTACTAAAACTGCTATTCGTGATACCGGTCAAATCGACTATTCTCATCAACTTTGAGTCTCTTCCCTCTCGTATGACTGTCAAAGTGGAGTTCCTTCTCTATAAGAAGAGCTGGTCTAGAGTGTGATTCGGATCAAAACAAATGGATGAGCCTCGTTTTGCTGAAGCAAGTGTACGCTGCACTAAGGAGTCGAGTCGACTTATCCGAACTTTCCTACCAAGTTCGAGTTCTTGCTCGCTCTATTTCATGAGCTGAGCTATTTATACCGATATATACGAGTGAGATGGAGAAAGACAATGGTGGTATTCCATAGGGAGATCCTGTGTTGGATGATAAAGAGGGTTTGCCTTTCGAGAAAGGGGCTTGGCTATCTCCATCTCCATGTTATAGGACGTATCAAATATATCTATCGATCTATACCATATGGTGAGCCAACTAACCCCCACTCCAATCCAATACTTGCTAGCGTAGGGAATCGATCATCTGTGGATGTTCAGCCAAAGACTCTAGCCCCGAATTCCGATAACTTCTACGATTCTCTCATTATTCAGTGTCCAGATGGAAGGGATGTTTGTTATTCACTTCGGTCAGAAGAGGAATTGACACTCAAGAGCACGCGTTTTATGTTTGCATTCCTATTTGAGACTGCCCCTCCCTCCTATTTGGTTGGAAGTTTCCTGCTCAAGTTGAGAAAGCAAGGGCTGACCAGACTGCTACTCACTCTTGCGCTTCAACGGCAGTATTGTCTCCATCTTTCGCCCACCCAGGGGTTAGGGTTATCTTTTGAAAGAATCTCTTGTATCAGCAGATACGAGAATCGGTCGTGCATATTATCATATAGAAATGTGAATTGAGATGCATCTGGATGAGAGTTTGGCTTTCTTTTGGCAAAAGCTGGATTGTTTTCAGCAAACTAGCAATCTGTGGAGATGGCTGATCTGTCCCACCTTGATTGATAGCGATATAGCCACTCTCATTTCAATGCGGCACATTGATACCATCATTCCAATCTTCTATCGTCCGTGCTAAATACCATGAAATTAAGTAGCTAAGGTCTAGTGGACCTATTTAAACAAGGATATGTTGATCCTTCTCTGTCGACTTTTCCACTATCAACCCCCAAAACCCAACTCTCCCTTACGTAAAGGAAATTAGTACGATTCACTTCTGGATTTGAAATCACTGCTTATACCAGGTATTGGGCATACAAGAACATTCTGTAGTATTAGTAAGAGGAGGAAGGGTTAAGTATCTTTGAACTCGGTGTGAGATATCGCATTATTCGAGCTGGATGGAGTTGCAATAAAGAATCATCAACAAGGGCGTTCTAGTGCGTTGTAGATTCTTATCCAATTGCTTCTTCTGAAAACGCGGCGTCGGTTAATCTTTCTTATTCTCCCTTCGGGGCTCCTCATGTTGCTACTAATAGAAACTGTTCGGACCTTGCTCATACAATCCTTGGGACTACTATTGTACATTCGAATATGGTTTTGCGGGCACGTCCAACCATACCTTGCCACTTGCCAGTTCAAAGTCTAAAAGCCGGTAAATAAGACAGGTCCGGATCCTAGTGGAGATGGTTCGATTGCTAACAAAGACAGGGGGGCAGCAGACTCCCAACAAGCAAACAAGCAACTCCAAGAGCTCAAGCCTAAAGCCTTAGTAACGTAACGCGCATCCTCATTGCTCGTGTAAAGCAAGCGTAGGCTCGAAGGCTTAGAATGATAGAAAAAGCAGATGGCCCTTACTACACTAAGCGCTATGAGAGCCAATCATTAAATAAAAGAAGGACTTGCTTCGGTTCAGGTCAAGCAGGAAGCCAATGCACCTTACTTAGACGAATAAGAAAGCCAATCGCACTTCCACCAATAAGAGGTGCGGGGATGGTGATACCCCTTGAAAGACATAACTAACTTACAAGACTTAAAATGGAAAGTAAACTAACGGAACAAGGATTAGCTCGCTCCTTTCTCAAAGTCTAAGAGCTAGAAGGCGGGGTACAGCGGTTGCTTCCTGTAAGATTAGAATAGTCATGGCCTCATGGTCAAGCCAGAAAGGAAAGAAAAAGTCTATATCTTTTGTCCTCTCTATTACTCGCTCCAGGTATTACACTCGTTGGGCTCAAGGTAGCATTACTAAACCTATAAAGAGCGGTAGGCTATTCTAAGAGGAATTTACTGTCAAATAGATATCTCTTTGCTCTTCAGCCAGTAAGTCTTCAAGCAAGTCAGTTGTAGGCTAGGCCTGTCATCAATAGTTCTACTTTTGTAGATTGAAGCTTTTATAAGGCAGGAATGAGAGCTGCAAAGGCAGAGATAAAGCTGCGATTGCTCTTGCTCGACTCTTCATGGAACGGTTGGCCGGGAATGAAAACTAAAGGAGTAAGAAGAAACTGGCTAAGATTCAATTGACCTATATAGCAACCAGTTCAACTAAAGGAAGTAGCTTATGGGCTTAAGGCTGCTAGGGACTCTGGGGCGAGAAGAAGCTTTTCCCGCATTCCTGTTGATGCAGAGATCAGACGAGAAGGCCCATCTCCTTACTAGAATCCGATGTGATAGAAGGAGCAGCTCTAGCTTATAAAAAGTTGATCCTTAATTACAGTTCAAGATGTCTGTATTCAAACCCATCATGGACTACCTTTCTTTCGTACTTCCAAGGTTACGATGGAGATGTCAATATCTGGTTCAAATGGTAAACCACAGATGTCAATCTCTGCCTAACTCAAATAAAGTAGAAGGGGGAGCATTAGCCTGAGGTGGTCACCATGTGATTCTAACCCTTCACTGTACACCAGGATATCGTCGAAGAATACGAGTACAAACCTTCTCGGCAGTAGATTGAATACCATGTTCATCAAATTGTTGAACGTGGCCGGTGCGTTGGTCAGACCAAATGGCATGACCTTGTGGGTCTTGAATGCAGTCTTATACACATCCTTCTCTTCCATCCTGATCTGGTGGTATCCTGAGGTCCATTTTGGAGATAATGGTGGCACCACGCAATTGGTCAAGGAGATTATCTATCAGTGGAATGGGATACCGGTTCTTCACAGTTTGTGTATTGAGAGGTCTATAGTAGATACAGAGCCCCCAGCTCCCGTCCTTCTTCTTGACCAAGAGGGTAGGCGATGCATAGGGGCTAGTTGAGGAGCAAAGCCCTGCTGCAACAATTCATCCACCATCTTTTCGATTTCCCTTTGCTGGAAGTAGGAGTACCGAACCAGGTATTCACTGGTTTTGCTTCTGACATAACAAGGGAAGCAGAGCTTTCCTTTTGCCTCTTTTGTGTTATTGTCAATTGCACTTCTTGTGACGCGCAATTCTGGCAGTTGTACTTCTAGCACTGCTGTCACCATATCATCTTTCTTCTTCATGCAAGTTGTCCCCAAATAGTACCCCCAGCGGCTACACAGCTCATTCAAAGTCTTCCATTCGCTCTCACTCTTCGGAATTTTTAGTGCCATAGGTTTTCCTAATGGGAGTGAGTAAGAATTCCACTCGATTCCACTGATCGAAAGATCGGGAGGGATTTCGCAATGTGAGAATGAAATATGCAAAATAGAGTTCGTTGGTAAATAAACGACATGGGTGTCCCAGGTTTGCCACAATTGTAGCAACCTCCTTTTTTTTTCTTCTACGGTTATTGCTGAGTAATCTATTCCAACTTAGTTTGTTAAGTGTAGTTTTCCCTCATGACACTAATTGGGGTTACCAATACATTGACAGGTACAAGCACATAAAAGTTTGCTACAAGGAACCAACGTTTTTGAACCCTCCACTTTCCTATTTGAAAAAAGGAATTGCTCTATCCTTTATTTAATAGTCTCTATGATTTTCGATGAATGAGCCTGTGGTATGCTTTTTCTCCGAAAGGAGAAAAAGCATATCTTACGTCAAGGTTCAGTGGAGCAACCATCCAGTGCGCGAATCTCCATACTAATCCCTGGCGTAAGTTGACTCCGATGCTAAGAATCGTCTTCCGGTTGATAAGACAGATCGGTAGGCCCCCCTTTGCTTCTCCACAGTAGAAACACATCCAAGAGGTATGAATTGAATTGGTTGAGCATACCACTACTATCGTAAGGAAAAGCAGGATGCACACATTGCTAGAGACGAAGAGGAGAGCCCAAGGATAACTAGAAGAGGCGAGTCCCACTAAGGATAAGGTGTCGTATTGCTTGTTTAGGGAGAGTCTTGCTTGTTTTCTATAACCTTAAGAGGGAATGGAATGAGTTTTGTCTCACTCACCTTCAAGTCCGAGCATTCCCTAGATGACACCCTTGCAGTCACACCATAAGTTCTAGTGCTCCTACTAATACAGGGATACCTTGATATCAGTTAGTCAAGGGCCTTGCCCAATAGAGAATTTCTTGTCTGTTCAATGCTGTCTCCGATCGAGGTTTAGTTGTCTGTTCTGTTAAGTTAGATCTAGATATGAACCAGCGGCAAGATATCAGAAGAGTTGGTCAAGAAATGACGTATGAAAAGTGAAATAGTTGATGTGATGGATGTGCCCGGTATCGATCAATGAAACATCGGCTCGACGCAGGATTTCAATAGAACGAAAAACATCGTAAGTAGTAGAGGGATAGGTACTTATTCCCAGCCAACGGTATCATTGCTGCTCCCCGCCTCTGCACAAGGCTATCCTTCGTTGCACACCTAATGGAAAGCAATTGCTCTTCTAGGTTGTATCTAGTAGCCCACTCTTCTTCAGTTAACCCCCCATCTTCAGCTTGAGCATCTAACAGTTTGATATCATGCAGTAGTTATTGTTTCCTTTTCGTAATTTCACTACTGGTATTTGCACCCCAACCTCTTAGAAATTGCCTCAGGAACCTAACTCTACCTTGCCAATCATCTAGTGTATTCTGAAGCCAGGCTTGTTCCAGCCACTTAGCAATGACCAGCTCCTTGAAACCTGCAACCTTCAGCCAAGCTTTCTCAAATCTTAAGATTCTAGATTTATTTGGCACCCCCTCTCCAGTATCCAACACAAGAGGGCAATGGTTAGATCCAACTCTAGTAAGAACTGTAACCATAGCTATAGGAAATCTAGTTTCCCAGCTATTAGAGACTCACACTCTATCCAAATTGACTGGTCAATCCTACTTTGGTTAAGGTGATTGGAGATTCATAGATCTGGAAAGGAAAACATTCGATCCTTGCAATAAAAAAGGACATGAATTGGAATAAAAAAGAAATGATTACTGAAACTTTTAGAGAGATGGAGGAAAAAGGTTTAAGCAAGAGAAAACAAGTTGAGAAAGAAGAAGGGCCGATCAAGATGACATGAACTCAACGGTTTTGTATTCGATTCTTTCTATTTCTTCTCTATCCTTCTTCTCTGCCAACCCTAGCTTACCTTATTGAAGCTTCTCTGCCAACCCTAGCTTACCTTATTGAATGCCTTGCACTTGCTTTCTCGTCTCAATCCGACGTACGACGGATAGCCCAAATATTTTTTTATGGTATCATGACATAAATCCTCCCTTCTTCCAATCTTCGGCCTTTACCTCGTTCCTTCTTTCCCTTGCATTGATGACTTCCATGACTTTCCAATCTTCATTCTAGTAGGTATCTAGCTTCATAGGTGAATAAGATAGGAATAGGGATGGAATTCTCTTCTAATGAGTTTGAATCATATTGCAAGGCATTGAAGGACAGATTTATGAGCGTAAGCTTCTTGCAGTTACTAAGCTCTTTTGGTATGCTCCCACTGAGCCCAGCACCTTTGCAAACAACCGAGTTAGATTGCCCAGCTCACTGACAGATGTTGGCAGTTCAGCATTGAAGTTGTTCTCTGATATATCAAGTTCCTTCAAACTTTTGAGACCACCAATTGACCAAGGGATGGTGCCTGTGAACTTGCATCCGGGGAGTTGAAGAACTTTTAGCAGCTTCAGGTTACCAATCTCTTCTGGAATGCTTCCACTAAGACCATTCTGTCTCTAAATTAGCAATTCCTGATTTTCCAGTTGACCAATCTCCCTAGGTATTGGCCCCACCAAACTGTTTGATGAGAGATCAAGTGTCAACTGGTTCACCAACGCTGTTATTCCCGGGAATATTGATCTAGTGAGGTTATTCTGGCTTGCATCAAGGTGCTAGAGCCGAGACTGGTTACCAAAAGCTGCCGGTATCGACCCGTTTCATGTGTTCATGTGATGGTCCAGGATCTCCTCGAGGATGAAGGCCAGATCACGCCCAATTAGATCCTTGAAAGACCCATTGCACTACAGCGGCAGCTCGGGCTCGAGCAACGGCGGGAGATATCTCTTCATTCAGCATTTTTTTCTTCGGAAAGCTGCAATAATTGATGCACGCATTAGATGTGAAATTCTGAACTTCGCTGATCCAACAACACCAGTTCCTCACCTCGATCTAATGATTATTCCGGGCAAAGGTATCTTTTGATTCGAACAACCCTCGGAATGAGCGAAACCTACGCATTAGCGAACGTACGAACCTACGCATAATAACCTTATCCAATCCCTTTAGCTGACGCATCAGTGCCCCGTTTTCTCACTTCAAGCCGTTTCGTTTTCACTTGAATTGAAAAGCGTTGCGCAATGGATCGTATCCCACACTTTTCCCTTGGATTGGATAACAGCTTCCGTTTCACTACCATTTTCAATCGAGAAAAGGATCAACTGATCCACCCACCTCTTGCATTTGCTCATTACTTGCTTGGTCTTCCACCCGGCAAAAAGAACTGAATTCGACCGAAAAAAGAATTCTTAAAGGATTTTGCTTACTCTTCGTAATGGGATCTTCTTCTGTGACTATTTCCTTATCCTTTACATGTAGTGATCTCTTGTTGTTAGTGCGGGATTCGACTCAAAAGAATCGGTCATTAAAGCCGGGATGCCTTGTGCTACCGCTTTGAGAAGCACTTCCTTGCCGCCATAGGTCCTCCCTCCCTACCCTTCCATCCGCTTCAAACGTTGGTGCATAACAGATCCCCATTTCATATTTGCCAGCAGAGCAATAGCTGGAGTTTTATCTCCCTTATACATAGTTTTCTGCATTTATTAAGCTAAGAATATTTTCCAGAAATACTTGTATTTAGAACTTGCTATACCTATTCCAAAAAGAATGCAAACTTTGGACCAATGTCCCCGGGAAGGTGAGTAAGATCGAGCCTTCACATTCGCCAAACCTGGTTGTCGGTTGTCCCATGTAAAAAGCACTTCCGCCTACCCCAGATCTTGCAAATCACATTCGTCCACTGCCTCGCGGAAAGCAAGCAAGCGACAGTCTTTGGTAGACAATTTCTTCACTTCAGACTGGAGGACCCCGGTTCAAAAATTCATTCCTATCATCATTCTAATCAGAAAATAAATTCCAATACCAACCCAATGCGCACTGTCCTCATTCTGTTTGCGATTTTGATCGACTGGAATTACTTCATTACACAGTAGTGGATACCGGTCTCCGCAGGATTCTTTCTATTCGATGGCAATAAAAGCTACTAGCATTCTTTTCTTCACTTTTAGTGCTCCGCCGACCTAACAGCTATCTGGAGCTGCTTCTTCATCATCACAAAATACTGCTTCATAAACCGAAGAATCCACGGAAAAAGAAGAAAGAATCCCATTGCTAGAATGGACTTATTTCAATATGAAATTCCATGTCATTTCCTTTGAACGTGGCCGGTGCGTTGGTCAGACCAAATGCATGACCTTGTATTCGAAATGGCCTTGGTGGGTCTTGAATGCAGTCTTATACACATCCTTCTCTTCCATCCTGATCTTGTGGTATCCCGAGGTCCATTTTGGAGATAATGGTGGCACCACGCAATTGGTCAAGGAGATTATCTATCAGTGGAATGGGATACCGATTCTTCACAGTTTGTGTATTGAGAGCTCTATAGTAGACACAGAGCCCCCAGCTCCCGTCCTTCTTCTTGACCAAGAGGATAGGCGATGCAATAGGGGCTAGTTGAGGAGCGAAGCCCTGCTGCAACAATTCATCCACCATCTTTTCGATTTCCCTTTGCTGGAAGTAGGAGTACCGAACCAGGTATTCACTGGTTTGCTTCTGACATAACAAGGGAAGCAGAGCTTCCTTTCGCCTCTTTTGTGTTCTTGTCAATTGCACTTCTTGTGACACGCAATTCTGGCAGTGTACTTCACCTCAGAAGGGTGTTCTTCCTACTAGTTCAACCAGATCTTCCTTTTTCAGCTAAGCCGATTTCCAATGATTGGACGGACAATACTTGCTTAAACCTAGCACCCTGTGCCTTGCTTTTCCTCCAACCGTACCTGCTCGCCGCTCGTGATACCAGGAAGGGCATCCCTCACTTCCCAGATCGTCTCGCACTTCTTTTGTCACTGGCACACACGCTCTCGTGGGTCTATCACTGAGAAATCCCTTTTCGCCGGGCGGTAAGTAAGACTAGTCGATGGAAATGACTGCTGAATAGGGAGAAGATGAATTTTCCTAGGCTCTTTCTACTTTGCTCATTGGGTATAGCCGTCAGTGATCCACAGATACGGCGCTTTTGGATTCCTAAAGGGATAGGATAGTTCTTTCTGGGCTTTAGAGGTATCCCCTTTAACCTAGTACTCTTAGGAAGGCCGGGTTAACCTTCTACTAGAACTGTTCTATCTACGAAATTGGAAAGTAGGGTCAACTTGCCATAATATATAGCCCAACTTGATCCGTCTTAGAGTAGCCGCCTATGGAACCGCCCCCGAGTCAACAATGCACCCGATCGCGAGCCTTATATGAGTTTCATAGTCAGCCTGCTCTTTCAAGAACGTGCCTTCTAAACTCGTTGTTCCGCTTGCAGATTGGAGTTTCCTACTGACTATCCGGGTTCTTGATACCGCCGGCCGGGAATAAGTACCTATCCCTTACGGGAATCGAACCCGTGTCTTCGACATGAAAAGACGATGTCCTAACCTCTGGACGAAAGGGACCAAAAAGCGATTTTTCATATACTTAAGAGAATAGAAGTGGTTCCTTTTCTTTCTATACGAAATTCAGACGATTTCGTTTGTGTTCATGTTGGCGATTTCAGATGTGAATGAGGCCGGTCGTCTCCCCTTCCTACGGGTTCCCCAGTGACACATCAACCACGCCCCTTCCTTTTCTCCGATCATAAATAACCTGATCTCTTTCTTTCTAATTCATCCCCTTCTTTCTAATTCAAAAAAGAAAGGGGGCGGTAAGGCGCCTATGGTTTGACAGGCTCGCAACTTACAAAGGGCACTCGCTGCTCGCGGTGAGAATTCCATACTTGCACTTTTTTTCCATGAAGGGGGAAGTCCGCTGCTTTTCAGTCCTCTGCTCTACCAACTGAGCTATCCAGCACTTTTGACTCAATTGATAACTGGCTGATGTTCAATTCTATAAGGTCAATGTTGCCTTCTCGCTCTTACCAACAGTTCCTACCGTGGTCTCAAGCAAGAGCGGCTGCACACTCCTCTTCAACGCCGGTTCTTACGAAAAGAAAGCAAGAAGCATGCCAGGCAGTTTCCACTTTCTTACCGGGCGAAGGCAGTGAATGGTTAGCTATTCGAATGGTTTACTTTACTTCGATACTGGCATTCTTCTTTAATGAATTCTATTTCACAGGTGGAATGAGGAGAGCAAGAGGTGAGATCCGATTGCACGACAAAGTAGATCTGCACGTGGCGAAAAACCAAAAATATCATAGATAGACAGAGATTTCAGGAAGGATTCAGCAGTTGAGTGATCTGGTTATCCTTGGGAATCCGGAACGGTACCCGCATTCTAGGTCTAGGACTTCGAGTTCCCTTTAGAAGCTGTTTTCCTCTTCTTCAATCTCGAATCCCGAAGGGGAGGCCTGACGCCTCTACCCGCCCTTGGTGTTCGTAGATCGGTTTTGCCAGTTAGGGTTTGTGTGGTGGGTTTCGATGATCTCGGGTAGCTCCTCACTTGGATGAGGAGTGGGGAAAGAAGATTGCGGGAGAGATCGGTGAAGAAGTGGAACTAAAGGATACTATAACCAAAGCTTAAAATGGGGGGGATGAGGCTGATGTTGAGCCGGGTGATGAAGCAACTTCACCGCAGCAAGAAGCCTAGTGAGCGGTTGACATGGCGGAAGGTCGTTCTACCTTTCCCTGTGCCAACAAAGCAGGCATACTTGATTGACTCTTTGGGGCTCGTGAGAGACATTCATATTACTGCGTTCTGTGATCGTAGATCGTCAGGATTCATCATTGTATATCCGAGATCTGAAAGTGTGGCAAATGGATTTGAAGGCATGGAAAGAGGCCGCCCTCGTGCAAGACTTCTTTATTCTCCCGATTTCCCTCCTCCAGTTGGATTGACACGAAAGTCCAGTGATAACGTTGAAGTACTTTAAAGAGTCCCTTTCAGCCCCCGCTTTATCATAGGAAGAAGAAGAGTAATCTAGTTTAGGGGTAAGTGCCCTTTTGTTGCCAATATCTAGAGTCCTGTTGTGTCGATAGAGCTCGGAAAACTCCTCTTTTAGTGATGGATTCTAGTAGCCCTATGCCTAGATTGCACAAGAACTACTCCGCTTCTATATTGGAAAACACTGTGTTTGAGCTTCTGAAAAGAAATGAAGCTGTTACCTGATCCAAGCAGATAAGATGCTCACAGCCTGTCCTGAGCACTACGGAGATATTTCTTGATCCACATGAGAGTCAGCTCCCTACACCTACACCGGATTATGTCAATGAGAGCTTGCCAATAGAGATACTTCTTACTTAGAGGCACCGGAGTTGGCCAACTCAAATTGCATTGACAGCGAACCCTTGGTAGATGATTCAGAGCAAGATCAGATTCTTGATGATTTTTCCCTTTGTTTGATCGAGCGATGCCGAATCTTTATAGCGCATTTCCACCTATCCATGCTTTACGACTTGTCGCCATGAAGCACATGCCTGCGAAACCTTCTTATTCTACAGAATAAATAATAAAGTACTTAGAATGAATGGACTAAAGATCCACTTTTAAAAAGGGACGGCTCCGCCTACATGTGAAGATCTTTCAAGCGAAAATAATGGGTAGCCATGAGAAATCTCGATCGGCGACTCTGATACCATGATATCATTGGTCGAAGAATTCCTTGCCTCGCGGGACACGTAAAGAGACCTACCCACCACCCTTGTGCGTGCGAACCTGACAAGAGATGCTGATGCCAGCTACACCGCGCTTTTTTCCGACCGACCTACGTTCATCGAACGGTTCCACAGATGGTTTGGTTTTTTCCTGTGTATCGCCCTCGTGATAATGGTATACGCGGCCAAGGGTTAATAGGAACAGAGACAGCAGATAACGCATTCGGTCAAGATGGAGAAAGGGCATCCCTTTCGTCTTTGCCTCCCGACCTCTGGTCACAGCAGCTTAGCCATTTTTATGGCTTGCTTCCATTCTTACAAAAATGATGTTGAATCGCGTAGTTGCCTTCTTGTAATTATGATTCTCGCCATCCTTCAACTCTGGATCCGCCATCCTTCAAAACAACAACTACCAAAACACGAACTCAACGGCTTAGAACCGTAAACCATATACCTTCTCGGTAAAACACATCTCAAACAGATTATTATCGAAATGAATGGATTTTATCGCCTTAAGTAAGAGAAAAGGTTTGTGCTTTCGCCAGAAATTGACTACCTACCCATTGATTGGATTTCTTCTTCTCCCAGATCCAATAGAAGTTTCCAATGAGTCATTGCCAACTGCTTTAGCAGGAATGATCGAAAGCAGCAGGGGTTTAGTGATCAAGCTCTCACTTTAAAGTCCCTGCCAGCAATACCAATCCCATGCTCTTCGATGGTTCTTACGCTCTGAAAAGAATCCTTCTAAGCTTTCCTCCTAAAAAGAACCTACGTTCCATTATAGACATAGAATCTATCGTTGACCTACCCAAAGTCTTCTTTTGGTTCCTAGAACCATGCAGGAAAATCACTTGAGCAGTGACAGGTCAGCATCAATGGTTTTGAGATGAAAAAAATCAGTCAAACAACACTGGCAGATCGGCAATCCGATCGGGACCTTCGCACTTGACCATCGTAAAGGGATCGTTGTTGCTTGGTCGATCGATCCGTCCTTCCACCCCAAGGTAATCCAGATCAGAGTTCTTTGGATGGCATGTAATGGATTTCATTATGAAAAGGGTCATTTTTTTGATGTTGTAAACTTCATATCCAGAGAAATGGATGACTGGCTGAGGGACATATAGATTACTTCAGATCTCCACCTTCCTATGCTATGTATGCCAACCTTGATCTAATAAGTGGTCTTAATTAATATGCAAGATAGGATAATATTATACAAATGGTTGGTTTTGTTCAATACTTAGGTAGGGCTGACTACGCCACCTCAGCAGCTGGGACTGGAATTGCTTACAATGCATCTGGCCACTGACTGAATTCGAAGTAGGGCCAGTGTATAAAGACCGGCTTATCTCTCTTAAGACTTAGTCCACTTTCTACTAGAATCATATTTTCGAGTTTGCAAGCAGGTGTGCCAGCTGTAACAAAAACTTACGGCTTAGGTGGATTTCTTTAGTCAGTCTATAACTCAGGCTTTTCTTTATAGGACTCCCACACAAGTAAGTAGCTAGCTAGCTGGTATTGCCAAAGCCAAAAACACTGCTGCATTCGAAAAGGCGAACCGCGCGGACCCGACTTCTTCCTTTTATGCTGAAACTAGCCGCCGGGGGAAAAGAGCCCGGAAGGGTAAAAAAAACAACTAGAAGCCATTGGGCTATTACTGCCACAGCGAGATATTGCCTGAAAGAGTTATCCCAAAAGAAGGTTCTTCTGAAACGAGTGCTCAAGCCAACAAGCAAACGTATACTTGATTTTATTCTTTTCTTGCAAGCTAGTTTCTAAGTTTCCAGAATCTGGCAATACTACAGCTTGGGATGACCACCAAGATGATGCTTCATCGAAGACCACACTCGGGATGTATAGCAAGGGTTGGTATTCGGGTCACAATTCCACCCTTTTCGCTCATTATCATGAGAAACGAATATACATCTACTAGCTTTCTTGCCTTATCACAAGCTATTGAGAACGGATCTAAGGGCATCCCTACCTACAATCCTTCCTTGGTGCCCCATTCCTATCTTCTTTTCCAGATCCTTTTTTTACATTGAGCAGGGCCTTTATCTCCCTAGCTAAGGTTGGTACAATCCCTCTATAAGTATTTGTTAGTGGCTTCGCCCTTTGTAAGATAAGTGGGGCAATTGGGCCAAAGCGGAAGAGAAACCAGTATCTATTGATGGCGAGCCCGGATAATTGAAACAAGCAAGATACCATCTCTTCTTTAACTGAACTGAACAGAGCAAACCTCAACCGATGCGGCCAAAGAGCAAGTGGACTGAACTGCTCTCCCTTACTATGAATAAAACGGAGAGTAGAACCGAACACTTGAAGCTCTAATTACCAGTATCTTTGGATACGGAGACCGAGGAAGAGTTCCTCCAATCTCTTTAAACACACTATAATTGGGGGTCCAGATTCCAGGTCGGAACCCACGTTATCCCTTGTTTAAGGGGAATAGATGAGATCCATGGCATATACCTCGTAACTAACAGAGGCAGACCCGGTTTAATGACACCTTTCACAATATCATTAACCCGAACCTCGTCCTCAGCAGTCAGAGGCGTGATAATTGACGCGAACGTCCTCTTATACTAAATATATTTTTATCAAGCTATTATGATGCTCGCTTCTCTTCGGTTGGATTCCTCTCGAAGAAGGAAATTGTGCTTCTTCAGTTCTACATTCAAATTATTGTGAGTAGATGGATACCAGGCCTTTTCTGAGAAACTTGGTTTCGGGAACTTTGTGGGATCCTTGGTAGAGCCATTTGGAGTGGAGGGTAATCGGTTTATGACAAAGACTGTGCTTTCAAACACGACACCCAGGGGAATGGAGGCTTTGTACATAGTTGCAAGACGTTGCTCTACAATGTTTCGGTGTTGACGCTCTGCAAGGCAAGGCAACGGCTGAGGCAGAGCCACCAGGCCTTACTGCTCCTTATCTCATTTCTTTGGAAAGGCAAACCTAATTCATACGGAACTCTTGGTACATTTCTTTTTCACTCTCGCCCCGGCGAAAGCACACAATGCAGATCCATGCATGGGAGCTAGTTCAATAGGCCTCTCGGTGAAATCGCCTACTTTACTTTTTATACGAAATTCGTTGCACGTAGATCTTCCATTTATTGGGAATTCGTTCGACGACCGTCTGATTCTAATTCACTTCCATCCTTTAGCCATGTCTCTTGATCGATACCATCCACGTGTCTTTTATTCTTTATAAAAAGAAAATGCATTGCGACTTCCTCTTTTCTGATTTGCATTCAAGTAGATAAGAGAAGCTTGTGGGGATCGTCAAGAACAAACTTAGACCAGTTCATATTTGTGCCTGCACAACTGAAGAGGTCAAGAGCAATAGGCCCATACGGATGCGCTCACCTTGGCCCAGGGTTGGCCCTTGAAAAGGATACAAAAATCTGAGATAGAGTGGAATTCTTTTCGCTATTGCATTCCCTGTAGATCGGTTCAGCCCATTTCTTGTAGCATACATTCGAAGATAAACCATTTATCCAATCTGCAGCTGTACGCTGAGAAGGAAGGGGCAGCAGACCCGACCGTTGCTCGTACTCGGTTTTCTATGGAAGGTCCCGAGTCAGCTAAAAAACTAGAAAATCAACAGCGATCGATCTCAGGGATCAGCCCATCTGATCTTTTATTTGATTGGGATTGCGGTTTCGCTGGGCTTACTTTCTTGATGAGGTTTAAGGTATAGCAAGTAAGGCGATGCCTCCTCCCTGATTGCAGAAATTGTTGACTTTAGAAAAGGTTCAACAAGAACTATAGCAATAAAGGAGCTTCTCCAGTTCCACAGGTCAAGGTACAATGGTAGAACTTGTCTCCTTGAATGGCGACTTTGGGAAGACAGACCTCTCCCTCGCTTATCGCATGGCTGTCTTTCCCCTCTACGAATGCCCAAAATCGGGTCGATTTTGAAAAACATTCCCTCCGGCTATAGGCCGAAACCACGCTCAAGTGCTTCTATAAGTTATTTATTACTCGAAAGCCGGTTGCTTTTTTAACGATAAAGCCGCCTCTACTATGCTCGCCATCAACTGATACTGGTTTAGCTTCAGCGGAAGGATGGGGAATCAGGAGAACATGGGGGGAGGAAGTAGCTACGCCTAACTCAAGATCTAGGAAATGCTTAGTAAGGTATCCCCGGTATTTACTGATTCTTGCTGTCCCTATATATCTGTAATGATCGCTCTGGCTCTGGGCCGTATGATCTTCGGGATGCAGAATAGGGGATCGCTTGCCAACCGTTAGTTAGGACCAGTGAAAACCCACGCTTGGTGAAGGCGAAGTTCAGTTTGGAGATCTAACAATTCCTTATGTCGTGTATCCTCGATTGATGCGGCTTCAGATACTTCAATTGTAGATTTGAGTATTGAGCGAAAGGTTACACCTACAGGATATGGTATGGTATGGATTACAGGCCAATCCTACTCTATTAGTATCCGTAGGCAGCATAGGGGAGAAAAGCACTACACCTAGAAATAGGAATCAACAAGAGAAAAACTTTGTTAGAAATTACCCCTTTCCTGATCGGTATCAGGGCTGGGAAGAATGGTTGGGATAACAAACAACCATCAGGTTTGTACTTTGGATACCCCTATAACCATCAAAGATCGTTGAAGTAGCTAATTCCTCTAAATAGGAGGCGTTGAGAACAAAGAAATTATTGGAGCTATCGTTTTCCTCTAGCATTAATAGAATTCATTGGTGTTAAGAAAAACCTCTTGTGGGAAGGTTGGCTAGAGATTTCTTGGAAAAATACCAGCCCCTTTCGGTTCATAATGAGACGGGACTAATTCTATTTTGATTCTATAGATTATTTCGCTTAGTACTATTATGTACAGAAGGGAGGAGCCGTATGAGATGAAAACCTCATGTACGGTTTTGGAACGGATATTTTTTGAATAGAATGAACGACCGTAACGGATGTTGGCTCAATCCGAAGGAAATTATGCGGAAGCTTTGCAAAATTATTATGAAGCTACGCGACTAGAAATCGATCCCTATGATCGAAGTTATATACTCTATAACATAGGCCTTATACACACAAGCAATGGAGAGCATACAAAGGCTTTGGAATATTATTTCCGGGCACTAGAACGAAACCCCTTCTTACCGCAAGCTTTTAATAATATGGCCGTGATCTGTCATTACGTGCGACTATCTCCACTATAGAAAGAAAAAAAAAGAGAGGATCAAATTTTATAGTAAATACTGGAAAAAAAGGGCTTTCTACATAGGGATCGTAAAAACAACGATTTTTCCCTATCAGCTGTAGGAAGGAAGGACACTTCACGAGAATCAAAAAACGAAGAAAGTATGGCCTATACTACTACTCTATGGATAAAGTTTCTCAAATTGATAGAGAAAGCACCGTAAAGATCAATTAGTGAGCGACTGGGTCGATACAACTAAAAAAAACTGCTTACTTATCCCATGATATGGGGCATTTAGGAATCCGCTTATGTAATAGAGCCGATCCACTAAGGGATTAAGCAGCGGTGTAGTATCAGATCCCAAAGATAGTAAGTTCTTTTTTCTTTCTTATGGAAAAAAGTCTTTTTCAAGGATTCTATAGAGATTTCATATATGAAACCGGGATAGTTACCTTTCAGAAAATTTGAACGAAGGCTCTATATCTATCTATGCTTCATTCTTCTGAAGGTGGGAAAAAAGATCAAACTGATTATTGATAAAAATTAGGGTTTGAAACTTAGGTAATTAATTTCTTCTGCTTAACCCAAGAACAAATTGGATCGATTTTTGATAATATCGAATTCAGTTAAGATAGGGGAAATTAAGATAGCAATTTCTGAGCCGTATGAGGTAGGAAACTCTCAAGTACGGTTCTAAGGGAAGGAACTGCCTATTCCAACCGAGGAGAACAGGCCATTCTAGAGGGTGATTCGGAAATTGCGGAAGCTTGGTTTGATCAAGCTGCTGAATATTGGAAACAAGCTATAGCGCTTACTCCGGGAAATTATATTGAAGCACAAAACTGGTTGAAGATTACGAAGCGCTTTGAATTTGAATAAGACCATGCTCCTTCTTTTTCCTAAAATGGGTGGTTTGGTTGTTGATCCATTAATCAAATAAATTAGGTCGTAAGATCGAATCAAGAATTTCATTATATCCATTTCTTATACCTTCTATTTTTTAAGATATTTCATAAGAATAAACCATAGGGATAGGGTCTAGAATAGAAGTAATAAAGTGAATAAAAAAAAGGGGGGCAATCTAAATATTGCTAATATATTAGAACCATCTTATTAATAATTCTAATGAGTTATCTTAGAATTTAGAATAAAATAAAAAACCCTATATTATGCTCAAGGAAAGTAGATATAGATAGGAGCTTATGCCCTAAAAAAAAAAATACACTAGTTTCTTAAATTTAAAATAAAAAAGATTTTTTCTTACGTCGAGAAATATTTTTTTTTCCAGATAAACAATGTCCGTTAGGCACCTAACCTTTATGTCATAATAGATCCGAACACTTGCCTCGGATTGACTTTAATATATAATTGCTCCAGTGAATAACTAAAAAAAAAAAAAAGAAGGGTGGTAGATAGTAAAGAAAAGAACTAATCACAATATCTATCTTTCAAAATCTATCTTTCAAAGATTCACTAAAAAAAAAAAAGACAGTTGGCGGGTCTCTTTGTATGTCTTGTCCGGAAAGAGGAGGAGTTAATGATTATTCGTTCGCCGGAACCAGAAGTAAAAATTGTTGTGGATAGGGATCCTGTAAAAACATCTTTTGAGGAATGGGCCAGACCCGGCCATTTCTCAAGAACACTAGCTAAGGGCCCTGATACTACCACTTGGATCTGGAACCTACATGCTGATGCTCACGATTTCGATAGTCATACTGGTGATTTGGAGGAGATTTCTAGAAAAGTTTTTAGTGCTCATTTCGGGCAACTTTCCATTATCTTTCTTTGGTTGAGTGGCATGTACTTTCATGGTGCCCGTTTTTCCAATTATGAAGCATGGCTAAGTGATCCTACTCACATTGGACCCAGTGCTCAGGTAGTTTGGCCTATAGTAGGGCAAGAAATATTGAATGGTGATGTAGGTGGGGGTTTCCGAGGAATCCAAATAACCTCTGGTTTTTTTCAGCTTTGGCGAGCATCTGGAATAACTAGTGAATTACAACTCTATTGTACTGCAATTGGTGCATTGGTTTTTGCAGCGTTAATGCTTTTTGCTGGTTGGTTCCATTATCACAAAGCCGCTCCCAAATTGGCCTGGTTCCAAGATGTAGAATCCATGTTGAATCACCACTTAGCGGGATTATTAGGACTTGGGTCTCTTTCTTGGGCGGGACACCAAATTCATGTATCTTTACCAATTAACCAATTTCTTGACGCTGGGGTGGATCCTAAAGAGATACCACTTCCTCATGAATTTATCTTGAATCGGGACCTTTTGGCTCAACTTTATCCTAGTTTTGCCGAAGGAGCAACCCCTTTTTTCACTTTAAATTGGTCCAAATACGCAGAATTTCTGACTTTTCGTGGAGGACTAGATCCAGTAACCGGTGGTCTCTGGCTGACCGATATTGCACACCATCATTTAGCTATTGCTATTCTTTTCCTAATCGCAGGTCATATGTATAGGACCAACTGGGGTATTGGCCATGGACTTAAAGATATTTTGGAGGCTCACAAGGGCCCATTTACAGGACAAGGCCATAAGGGTCTTTATGAAATCTTAACAACGTCATGGCATGCTCAATTATCTCTTAACCTAGCTATGCTAGGCTCTACAACCATTGTTGTAGCTCATCATATGTATTCTATGCCTCCCTATCCATACCTAGCTACTGACTATGGTACACAACTTTCCTTGTTCACACCACATGTGGATTGGCGGATTTCTAATAGTCGGTGCTGCTGCACATGCAGCAATTTTTATGGTAAGAGACTATGATCCAACTACTCGATACAACGATCTATTAGATCGCGTCCTTAGACACCGCGATGCAATCATATCCCACCTTAACAGGGTATGTATATTTCTAGGTTTTCACAGTTTTGGCTTGTACATCA